>OU744814.1:10081144-11533088 GCA_916614155.1 Mesoligia furuncula
CTCGCTCTTGCATCCTAGTATCGACGGAGCCCCGCTTCGCGGGGCCCCTATTTCTGTGTAAAGGGTTTAAAGTAACATGCATGCAGCAAGCATGCAGCATGGAAGCAAACACACAGCATGCAGCATGCAAGCAAGCATGCAGCAAGCATGCAGCATGGAAGCAAACACGCAGCATGCAGCAAGCATGCAGCATGGAAGCAAACACGCAGCATGCAGCATGCAAGCAAGCATGCAGCATGCAAGCGAGCATGCAGCATGCAAGCGAGCATGCAACATGCAACATGCAGCAGGCATGGTTTCTGTCACGGCTCCGGCGCTGCGGTTCTCCGGCGGCCCCACGCGTGCTAATCGTCGCAGACGGCTTTCGCTCACCACCACGGCTTCGGCTTGTTGGCCGGCTTCGCCGGCCAACCTCAGCCGCGGCGGCTCGCTCACAGCCTCCTGCTCCTCAGCCCGCGGGCCACCTCGCCCCTACGCGCCTACGCGATTTTAAATTACACTCTAGGGGTAGGGCAGACAAGACTGCGTGGAGTCGGATTTACAGCGATTCGTTTCTGTCACTAAAACCTAATTTTTAGCAAATGTTTTAGAGCTAACAATTTTATTATAAATGAACATTCGGAATAATACACATTATATAATACAATACTTAGGACATATGACTTTATTTCATGCAAAATTAGGAGATTCAATTATTATAGTACTCGATATTATGACAGAATAGATTTAGAAGTAAAGATAATTATGTAAAACAAAATTTCGAATTTTTGAACATTATGGTTGGTTGGTTGGTTGATTGGTTGGTTGGTTGGTTATGGTTTATAGCAAACGTGTTATGGATTATGACTTTCGGACAAACAATTTTAGGAGAAGAAAGAAAGTACCAATTTTAAAAGGTTATTCGGAAAATTGTAAATCGGAATGACGTTTTTCGGACCGAGAACCCATCGAGCATTTGATTCTTCGAACATATGAAAATCGGAAAACAAGCAAATCGCATTTATGACTTTCGGAAACATAAATTTCGTGATTTTTAATAATAGAGATTATAATTCTTAGGTATTACTAGCTTCTGCCCGCGACTTCGTACGCAGATCCTGTTGCTTATGCCAGCGACAACGGGGTCGTCAAAATCGAAGATCTGAAACGTCTGATGTCGAATTCTAAGAGCTCGGGGACGGGACGGGTTGTGGTGTCTCGCCGACACTACAACCCGTTAGTATTTCCGCCTCAATGATATTTCTCTGCAGCGAGACGACTTTGAGCCGGGGTCCCATTGCACAGTTTCGGCGGAGTTAGTTTCCGAAGAAGCATAATTGGGACACCGACCTTTAACTTAATGGTGTGCGCTGGAAATTCTATGGGGTAATGTGTGGCGCCATCTTGGTCGACAACAGTGTTTATTGAAGTGCAATTTCCCTCAATTTCCGCGAGAATGCATTCATTGATCGCTGAAGCTTGGTCGTTTCTGGTTGTTAAAATGGCTCGTTCACACACCCAAGAATTATGTTGGTGCGGTATCCTATTGATGTCCCCGTACACCAGGCGAATCAAATCTTCTAAGGTGGACACCAGTCTCCCAAGTATCTCAGGTAGAACCACCTGGCCACCGTCTACTGGTAGCGTTCCCTCACCCAATTTTAAGAGAACATCAGAAAATTCTTGGGCGTGTACATTCCCGCCAAGATGTGCTCTCATATTCATCGTTAAGCGTAACCTATGAATATGTGGCCATAAGAAAGAGTATTTCAACAAAGCATTTACCTCATCAGCCCTAGTTCCTCGCGTCACCACAGGCAGCGTTTGTCGGAAATCGCCGCTAAACAGAACTGTAACGCCACCCATCATTTGCTGGTTCCTGCGGATGTCCTGCAAAGTCCTGTTTACCGCCTCTACTACTTTTCTGTTCGCCATAATGCAATCATCCCACACGATTAAACAGCAATCTTTAAGGACGCGCCCTTTATCACTGTTGCGTGACACTCCACAAACATTGCGTGCGCTGTTTTGCCACCAGGAAGCAGTGTTGCGGCGATTCCTGACGATGCTACTGCAATGGCAATCTTGTCTTGCCTCCTGACCTCTGCGAGAATGCCAGCGGTGACAAATATTCTCCCTGTTCCACCAGGAGCATCCAAGAAAAACAATTTACCTTGGCCGAGCCGAGTCAAGGATGGTGTCGAAAATTTGCTTTTGCTCTGAGGTAAACTTAGAGACATGGTCATTGACGACGGTACTCATAGCTCTTGGATCATAATTTATTTCAGAGTTGTACTCTCTGTTTCCAAGCTCTTGTACATCCAGATATTGTGGAGTCGGTAGCCCATAATCCACCAGAGAACTGCCGCAGATCGAAATGACCATATCTTGAAGTGAACTAAGGCAACTGTTTAGAACGCGCTCATCAGATGCATCTTCAGTAGTGCGTCTCAGACCTCTTAGGAAGTCTTCGGACAGAAGATGCCGATATTTCTCCCACAACAGAAGCGGATTTGCAATACCGCAGAACACCAACATGACGACAAACAGATGTCGCAAACGACTGAGATTGTCACTAATGCTGGCCTCCTCAAGTGCGTTGTCCCAGTGCTGATCACCGTCGAGAAGGTGGCGTGCTACGCAAGCAGCGTGGTATGTGGGATACTCAATGTCATCGACTGTCCTTAGAAACGCAAATGATGTTGGGCCGTGCACTGTGTGCAGTAACATTCACAAATAATAGCACTCGCCATTATTTGGGTGCACAGTGTAAACCCGTCTCAATGCGGTGTCCTTAAAAATTCCCGGAAACCCGTCCACGGCGTGTCCGCATCGACGTCGATTAAATACACCTCTTTGCTTGTCGTACGTGTAGTACGAAGGCACCTCATCATAGGTGAGTGATCTAGCAAAGTTGTCCCCTTCACAGAGTCTGAAAAAGGCCAATTTCAGTCTATCAAAAATAATGTTTAAGTATACTAACATAAATATGGATCACTGTGTCTGATATAAAATAAATAATAATAATAAAAAAGTACTAAATTGTCGTTAATTTAACAGACAACACAGTTTTGCATTAAAAAAATATATGGTAACAGCAGCAAGGATCAAAACTAAGAATTACATACTTAAATGAATTACCTACAACAAATGTGCTTGGTAAGATATAGCTTAGAACCAAAAGTTTGACTTGACTTCATGATAGTGTAGCTTGTTGTACCGCCAATCAATCTGTTTAGTAATATTGATGTGAAACTCTCCATACATTTAGATAGGACATGTGAAGTTCTCAGATTTCATAACAGTCGTTCCTAATGCACATAAAAAAAGCAAAAACTGAAAAAAAAGAATTTTACGATTTTTTAAAACAATATTATGGAATTTGAACTCGCACCATTTAGTGCGGTAAACGGTCGCCTGACCTTACCGCTAAATTCGCCGTTGACATATTGTTGAAATAGCTGTTCCCTTGCAATTTATAATATTACTGCCCCGCTCCTTTATAAAAATAGCGTGATTATTATGTTCCCAGAGTTAGCTAAGCTAGTTTTAGCTAAATAAATAAATAAACATGTCATTTTGTGCATTCAATTATTTTGTGCATTCAATTACGAACAAACACATTTTAAAATCAATATTGCTTACCTCCCATAACATATGGCGTGATAATATGTAGCCTAAAGCCTTCCTTGGTTTACTAAGAACATTTTTGCTGAATTTCAATTCAATCTATCCAGTAGTTTTGGCGTGAAGCCGTACCATACACACAGACAAACAGACAAACAGACAAACAGACAAAAATTCTAAAAAGTCACTTTTTGTCATCAGTTACGTTTTTCTAACAAAAGCCACTTATTTTTTCTCGAAAATTCACAATGTACAGTTTTTCTTTCGTTACTGTTTTATTATATGTATAGATGAAATTCGGACTTTTGAAAATCGGAACATCGAAATTCGGAATAAAATATTTCGGAATATTTGGGTGTTCCCGATGACACGATCTCAGCCAAATTGTTTTTATTTCGCACTTCGGATGTGTCCCAATTTAAAACCATTTGACCCCATAGGTTTTCTATAGGGTTCAAATCGGGAGTGGAGATGAGATGGCCAGTAAATAATAGTTACACCTTCTTGAGTAGCTAACCAATTCTTCACAATGCCTGCACGGTGGATGGTGTAGTTATCTTACACGAAGTAAATATCTGTATTTGGATAGGCAATTCGCACAGTCGGCAGCAGGACATCACGCAGAATCTCCAAATACTGACTACTATTAAATCGACCACCAACTTCGACCAATTTATCAGGTCCCATAGACGAAATCCAGCCAGCAATGTTTCGTATAGTCATTAAGGACGCGTTTACGAAATGACGCGCTTCAATTTTAGGTATTGAGTCTTACTACTACACGTGCACGGCTCACACACACAGCGACATGCGCGAAGCGGTGAAATTATGAGTAAACTGACACGACTTGATACTTGAGCCTAATTTTATTTTATTTTTGCCATGTATTTTTTTTAAGTTTACGGTGATTTGTTTTCAAACAGTTTGTAGGTAATGTGAAGTGTTCATATAAGTAGAATGCTATTTACTTAATTTCACTGGACAGTGATTAATCAAGTACAAGTTGCCAAAGTACCCATGTATTAACAATTTGCGGACGAGCTTATTGAAAACAAATATAAAACAAGCTTGTTTTATTCGGTTTATTTCGTATTTTATATAATAAATTTGCTATGGTATCAAATGCAAGTAGGTTCTCGAAAACTGGAAAGAAAATACGTGTATTTGGCACACACCCTACAAGGCAAACAGTACAAATGCTACAATATTCATCACGCTAATATTATAAAGGCGAAAGTTTGTGAGTGTGTGTGTATGTTTATATGTTTGTTCTTCACGCTCAAACGGCTTCACCAATTTTGATAAAATTTTGTATAGAGGTAGCTGACACATATAGGCTACTTTTTATCTGATATTCCCACGGGATCGAAACTTATGTGGGTGAAACCGCGGGGCACAGCTAGTTGCTTCATAAATATTTAAAAAAATCGTAAAACAAAAACAACGCAATGGATATTGTTGAACTGTCAAATCGGAATGGATTGCCATTCCAAGTGTGTTACGCAATTAGGATAACGTACTAAGCAGTGTCGTGCATTGTATAAAGGCATATTAGCAGTGGCTACCTCGATAAATCACCATAAGCCTGTCAATTACATTTTTGGCCGTGCAAAGTGACGGATATTGAGATCGCCGATAGTGAGATAAAAATGAAAATCCAAGATGGCGGTTGTAGTTTTTTTTAATTTTTCATCATGGGTGTCGTTTTTATGGTTTTCAAGGGTGCTAAAACCGATAGTGATGTCCAAATGAAAATCCAAGATGGCGGCTTTAATTTTTTTATCATGGGTGGTCGTTTTTATGGTTTTCAAGGGCGCTAAAGCCGATAGTGAGGTCAAAATGAAAATCCAAGATGGCGGCTGTATTTTTTTTTATATTTTTCATCATGGGTGCCAATAATTAGGTCAAAATGAAAATCTAAGACGGCGGCTGTAATTTATTTTTTATTTTTATCATGGGTGTCGTTTTTATGGTTTTCAAGGGCGCTAAAGCAGATAGTGAGGTCAAAATGAAAATCCAAGATGGCGGCTGTAATTTTTTTTTACCCGACTGCGGCGAAGCCCAAAAGGAGGGTTATGTGTTTGACCTGTATGTATGTATGTATGTATGTGGATGCAGGCGGGACCCATTTGAGTTTGAAAATGTAATAAAAAAATGGTATGGGTCCCGCCTGCTTCCAACTTTTATTTAATTTAAAATGGCCTTGTTTTTAGCTTTTCAGTATTTTTACTTATTTTTTTACCGCAGTCGGGTTTTTTAGTTTTTTTAATTACTTGTTTTTTTTTTTTTTTATCATGGGTGTCGTTTTCATAGTTTTCGAGGGTGCTGGAGCCGAAAACAAAGTCAAAATGAAAATCCAAGATGGCGGCTGTAATCTTTTTTTTTAGATACTTTTGTTTTATGTTTCCGATTAGTGACCGCATCTGCCTAGACTAGACCCGGCCTAGTGCCTGCCTACCTATTCTTAAGGTCTCAACAAAACTAACAAAAGAAGCCCAAACTTGGCACACCTAGCTCAGCTCGGCTATTAGTTCCAGTAGCAGTCTTCGAAGTACACCTGCAGGTCACTCCATCAAGTCCGGAGGTAAGGTCTCAACATAACTAAGAAAACGAGCCCATACTCGGCACACCTGACTCAGCTCGAATTATTCCGTTCTGATCCCCTGAACCCCCCTCCACCCCCCCGCCTCGATCCCCTCCTAGATCGTCTTCTGTTTTAATCTCTGTCTTATCCACTAAAAACTTTCTCATACCGGTTTGAACCGCTTTTTCTTTTGTTTTTGATCCTGAAGGATCGTCAGCAACAAAAATAAGTACTTACAGGGTTTATTGAAATACATAAGTTCGTAATTTCTTATTATAACGGATACGTGTATGTTAGTATTGAGGAACAACGACTCCACATTTTCGTCTTTGTCAAGTCACCGCACCCGGTTTGAACCCTTTTTAATAATTTTACAGATGGTAGATGTGAAAAATGTTACAATTTTTCATGATGTGTGTCAATTTCGTGGTTTTCGAGGGTGCTGAAACCGATGGTGAGGTCAAAACACACACATCCGCCATCTTGGATTTTCATTTTGACCCCACCGTCGGTTTCAGCACCCTCGAAAACCACGAAATTGACACCCATCATGAAAAATTGTAACATTTTTCACATCCGCCATCTTGGATTTTCATTTTGACCCCACCGTCGGTTTCAGCACCCTCGAAAACCACGAAATTGACACCCATCATGAAAAATTGTAACATTTTTCACATCCGCCATCTTGGATTTTCATTTTGACCCCACCGTCGGTTTCAGCACCCTCGAAGACCACGTAATTGACACCCATCATGAAAAATTGTAACATTTTTCACATCCGCCATCTTGGATTTTCATTTTGACCCCACCGTCGGTTTCAGCACCCTCGAAAACCACGAAATTGACACCCATCATGAAAAATTGTAACATTTTTCACATCGGCCATCTTGGATTTTTATTTTGACCCCACCATCGGTTTCAGCACCCTCGAAAACCACGAAATTGACACCCATCATGAAAATTGTAACATTTTTCACATCCGCCATCATGGATTTTTATTTTGACCCCACCATCGGTTTCAGCACCCTCGAAAACCACGAAATTGACACCCATCATGAAAAATTGTAACATTTTTCACATCCGCCATCTTGGATTTTCATTTTGACCCCACCGTCGGTTTCAGCACCCTCGAAAACCACGAAATTGACACCCATCATGAAAAATTATAACATTTTTCACATCAGCCATCTTGGATTTTTATTTTGACCCCACCATCGGTTTCAGCACCCTCAAAAACCACGAAATTGACACCCATCATGAAAAATTGTAACATTTTTCACATCCGCCATCTTGGATTTTCATTTTGACCCCACCGTCGGTTTCAGCACCCTCGAAAACCACGTAATTGACACCCATCATGAAAAATTGTAACATTTTTCACATCCGCCATCTTGGATTTTCATTTTGACCCCACCGTCGGTTTCAGCACCCTCGAAAACCACGAAATTGACACCCATCATGAAAAATTGTAACATTTTTCACATCCGCCATCTTGGATTTTCATTTTGACCCCACCGTCGGTTTCAGCACCCTCGAAAACCACGAAATTGATACCCATCATGAAAAATTATAAAATTTTTCACATCCGCCATCTTGGATTTTTATTTTGACCCAACCATCGGTTTCAGCACCCTCGAAAACCACGAAATTGACACCCATCATGAAAAATTGTAACATTTGTCACATCCGCCATCTTGGATTTTTATTTTGACCCCACCGTCGGTTTCAGCACCCTCGAAAACCACGAAATTTACACCCATCATGAAAAATTGTAACATTTTTCACATCCGCCATCTTGGATTCTCATTTGGACCTCACCATCGGTTTCAGCACCCTCGAAAACCACGAAATTGACACCCATCATGAAAAATTGTAAGTCTTCAGGGGATCAGACCGGAATAACTCCTCAGCTCGGCTGTTAGTTCCAGTAGCAGTCTTCGGAGTACACCTGCTGTGCAGGTCACTCCAGCAAGTCCGGAACGAAATATGAATTTATAAACCCTACTTACTTCTAGAAAAATTATAAGACTGTGAATCAAATCTTTCCTTGGGTATGTATCAAGTTTTGTGTGTCAAATATTTTGTATCCGTACAGCGATCTTCTTTTAGCACAAGCTGCTGCTTACAACCGACACAGAGTCCACTCACAACGGCGGCCGAGCGCAGACTAATATTTCATTACAAATATTTGTACAATAAACCGAGACAGTGACCAGTAAAATAACCCTTATTTCAATCCAATAAGATTCACGTATTACAGCTAAATATGTGAAAAAATAGACTCCGATTTTTATTTTTTTTTGAGCTTATTTTTAACATTTTGATAGTTCTTATGGCTACCTTTTTGAGTTGAACATGTCTGCTTACACAAAATATTTTAAAATAAATATGTTTATGTTATTAAATAGAAGAAAAATGATCCCAAAGACAGCACGATATCGTCGATTTTGTGTGAAGAGGCAACGGAAATTATTTTTTACTATAATATAAACCAATATTTTCGAATAAAAAATGGCTACCATTTGGAGATGAAAGAGTAATCTATCTGTGGTAATTATTAGTTACATTTGGTTTCGTCTCATTTTGCCGCAAAATGCACCGAAAAACGGCTTATTTTTGTCAGATTCGTAAAGGCGTCCTTAAGTTGCGAAATGACGCTTTGATTACACCAAATTCATTAAAAATACTTTTCACGATTTACATCAAACGTTTTAGAAATGTTTGTGCACCGCAGTCACTGTTTAGGTAGGTAGACTGACTTTTGTCACTTAGATCAATTTAGTATCCATCTACCCCACGAAGTAAACTTTTACTTCTTTCTACTTATTTGAGGACTTCTAGTTTTTTTAATTTACCCACTTGTTTTCCAAAAAAGTTGTTAGGCAAAAATCATATTGGTCGTTCTATAATAACGCAAGAAATATTGTAGAAATCATAAGTAAAAACAAATAAAGAAAAAGAAATTGATAATAAGTGGATTGTGTTTTCGAACCCACATATTGTTCGCTTTGATTACGCGCGCTAAGTAAAAAACAAATATCAGCGACAAAATGACGGTATGTGCTATTAAATTGTGCCGGAATTATAAAGGAAGGATAAAAAATACCAAACACATCACCTACCATCGGTAAGTAACCAAGAAACTACATATTTATTTTTGTTTTTATGATTATCAAATCACGCCATATTTTATAAGTGTTGCCAGTTTCTTTTTTTTACTCTCCCAACTTAACGTCATTTTTGTGGGTACATATCAGTTGGTTTATGGTTACGTTTATACAATTTCGTTCGTGTACTTTTTCAAAAAACTGGCCAAGTGCGAATCGAACGCGCGTGCAAAACATTTTTTTTACAATGTTAATTTTTAAATCGTATATAATAGCTTTTCCTGGTCAAGACATTTTTTTTAATGTCTTGACTTTAATTATATATATTAACTTAGTTGATTTAACTACAACATTCAACCACCATACTCTAATTAAATTAGTGGTTTTGATTTATTTAAAAAAGTAACAACTGAATAAAAAGACACTAAAACTGAATAACACTACATACATACACCTAAAACTTATTTAATAAGTATATTTTTTTAATGTCATTTATGGGAGAATGGGAGATGCTGGGATCATTATTTACTCACACAGAGACGTAGATGCACAGTGTAAAACGACGCCTGCACGCACACATACTTGAAAATGTTGACTCGTTTTCTTTGATACGATTGTAGGGCGACGCTCCATCTAGACATTTATATAATCAAAGGTTGTTCGTCGCCAGTCCAGCATCGAACCGCGAAGCCACAATGACTGGTTGAGAATAGGCGAAATTAAAGATTAGGTAGTAAGTATTGCCGTGTTACTTAAAAGCTTTTCAACTTTAACGACAAGAAGATAATGATTAAAATGGCTTAACAAGATATGCCGGTGGGTCAGGCAATGTTGGGACGCAACCTGTGACCTATGTCGCAACTTCTCTCATGAAGGAAGTAGATAGAAGATTTATGATAGACACCTCGTGAACAAAATGATAAGTTCCTCCGCTGCCGCTTATAACTTAACACCTATCAGAAAAGGTTGGACATTAGAAGAGTGGAGCGTCCATTTTCAGGGCAACCCGTTGGCAACCGGTGTTATTTCCAAATTTATTCGAACGATGATTGTCGATTTTATGTACCCAATAACTTAGTGTTACAAATACGTTTAACTTCTATATTTAGATATTCTATTTTGAACTTCTTGATGTTAGATGGATAAATTGATTAAACTGCGTTTTAGAATCGTTATTTTTAATTGTTAAAGATCCAACTGAGATGGTGTGGTCATGTGCAGCGCATGAATACCAGTAGACTACCTAAAACCGCTTTCTACTCAGAGCTCGGGCAAGGAAAACGTGCACAAGGCGGGCAATACCTGCGCTACAAAGATGTCCTCAAACGTCACCTTTCGACCTGTGGCATTCCCGTTGATCGGTGGCAGGAGCTTACTTGAAACCGAGAGAGGTGGCGCACTTGAGTTCGCTACGTGACTTCGACATATGCGACGCCGAATAATGCAGCGCCGAAAGCTTGCAATAACGAATAATCTAACGACGAAAGCACGAAGCAACGAATATACGTTATAACGTTACAACGAAAACATTTGATAACGAATTACAGAAAACGATAACGAATTTCACACCTAACTACGCGACATCGAAACAATGAAACAACAAACGCATCAACGACAGCAAAAAAAGTCAAACAAAACAAAAATTGATAAGTACTACTAATAATTTGGAGTAATTTCGAGTACATACTTAAATTTAGCTAAAATAAGATAAGCAAACGTAATATTGTTCTTATCGATCTCATCATCATCATCATTTCAGCCGAAAGACGTCCACTGCTGGACATAGGCCTCCCTCAAGCACCTCCACCTCCACCACCATCCAACGGGTTCCTTCGGCCTTCACAAGGTCGTCGGACCACCTTGTTCCCTCCCAGCCTTCCAACGCTACGTCTTACGGTACGCGGTCGCCACTCCAAAGGCTTAAGTGTGAGTTTTTTCACTCACGTTCGATTGAATTTTATATGGGAAAAAGTTATAGCGCCACCTGGTGGTCATTAGGAGAAACCTAATCTCCCATACAAAATTCTAACGAGCTTGCAATCGAACGTGAGTCGAAAAAACTCATACTAAGGCTACAGGACCTTACGGCCCCATCGGCCAACTGTTCTGCGAGCAATGTGCCCTTATCAATTCTTTGGGCTATGTCGGTTACCTTGGTTTTCCTGCGGATCTCCTCATTCCTGATTCTTATCGATCTACTAGTATCAAATATTCCTAATGAGGGTAAGTCAATAAATACTATAAATTAAAGACCTTTGTTCCTATTACTCAAAATGAGATTGAGTCATGGCATCACCGCTGGAACGGCCTGCTAAGTAGAAAGAAATGAAATTTATTTAAAACCATTAAATAATTCAGCAAAGAACACTATTACGTTGGCTTATCTTATCTAATTTTAAGTAAGTACTCGAAATTACTTCAAATTATTAGTGGCACTGGGCCCGCGTGGTGGATTTACGGCCCACACCCTTTCGCCGTTAACGTTATAGGCTGACTTTGCTAAATCTAGAAACACCATTTGGTGGTGACCACCGCCTTTACCACAAAGATTTTAATTATGTTTTTCTGGATATTTAAAATATAGGGTCAAAGAGATGTCATCATTGAGGAGAGGCTAAAGAAGGAACACGGGTGGGTTTTAGTCAGTAAGAGTCTGACACTCCCTTCCGCTCCCACCCAGAGCGGGAAGAGTCATAAAAAAAAGGGTGTAATTTTGTAGGTGCTACGTAAAATAATCTGTAAAATAATCTGTCTGTGTGTGTGTCTGGTAAAATTATCTGTCTGTCACAAATAAGTATTTGTCACAGGGCTGACTTTTCAACGACAGATAATTTTTATTCGTGGAATAAAATGGACATCTGACAATTTTTTTATGGAAAAATTGTCAAAATATCAAAATTTTCCTCCAATAAATTATATGGCGTTGGAAAAATCAGCCCATAATGTATCATTCAAATTAAAAAATCCCACCGCAACGTAGTAATTTGAAATCTGACTCCGATTATTTACTTTAGATGTGTACTGATTTATAGGTACTTCTATTTTCAATGCTTTCTATAAACTGCTATAAATGCTAAATGATTTTATTTCTGTAAGCTCATTTGTACAAGCACTTACACGTCAATGATATTTTAAAAACTAGATGAGGTCAGCGTTTCTTAACTGACTACCCTGAGAAGAAAGGCCGAAACAAACTCAGATGTCACAGTCTCTTTTAAATTCCAGACAATGTCAAATAAAAGTAAAAGTCAGTACATATCCAACTAATCGCATATTCATTCATTCGGCATTTTAAATGATTAAACAATAACCCAGTATAACCCAGAGGGCCCCATGGCTAAATAATAATAGCCGCACAGGTCGATAGATCAGGTTAAGCTACGCTGCCCGCGGTTGGTCTGTGGATGGGTGACCATGTTTACATACCGTGACCCCTCCGTGTCTCGGAAAGCACGTTAAGCCGATGGTCCCGGCTGTCATTCGTGGATCTTTGACAGTTGTTCCGGGTAGTCAGAAGCCCGAAAGTCTGACAACCAGTCTTATCAAGAGGTATCGTATTACCCAGTAATTGGGTTGTGGAGGTCAGATAGGCAGTCGCTCCATGTAAAATACTGGTATTCAGCTGCATCCGGTAAGTCTGGAAGCCGACCCCAACATAGTTGGGAAAAGGCTAGGCAGATGAAACAATAACCCAGAATAGAAGATTAAGCAAAGAACAATATTTTCAAGTAATAAACATATAAAACTTAATAACTTCATACAAAATCCAGATTGTCTATTATATTAAAATTAAACAAACAAAATCAGGAGGTACATAATATTCCCCCAATATTCATTTTCCGAACGTTCAAACATTATCATAACGGAGTAATAAAGCAATATTATTTTTTTGAGAATAATATAAAAAATCTCATTAAAACCAATTTGGTTCGCGACCGTCGAGAAATTTGCACATTAATCATTTTTTATATTAAAATGCTAACACACCCCTATACTATCTTATTACTATGTATACCTTCATACTTTAGCTTTAAGAGTCGTTGCAGACTTGGCTGCGAGTAGTGGCCGGCCAGAGCGACTAAGCCTGGCCGGCCACTACTGACCACAAGTTGCGTCCAGTAGTCGCTCAAACGCGACCAGTGTACTGAATGTTACTACTGATTTATTTCCCATCACAAGAAGTGATAGGCAATTAGGTGTTCTGCCAACAACTAGATCACAGGTTCTCAACGTAGGCGATAGACTTTCAGGCCCAAGTATAAGACCCAGAGAAAAATATATATCCTATCTTACGACTATAATAATAATTCACATTTAACCTTTTAAACGCCACGGTCGGGTATAGATGACAAACGAAAACGAGCCCAACACGCCACCGTCGTCTACAGCCGACAAGAAAACGCGTGTTGGGCACGTTTTCGTTTGTCGTCTATACCCGACCGTGGCGTTCAAAAGGTTAAATATAATCGTTGCAATAGCTGTGTCAGATTCGCAACAAAATGGTGTGTAAACAAACATCAGCTCTAGAAAATAAATAATCTCAAAGTGGGCGGTGGACAAATAAATAAGGTTGAGAACCTATAAACTAGAGAGACAATTACTACAACACACTACATCAACTTAAACATAGACAAGACAGGAGTTTCTTGCGCCACTTTTTCTTCCTAACGTAAGTACTCGGTAGTGGAGAAGGGCGGGCGTTTTGGGGGTCTTATGTAATTTTGACGTTCAAAAAGTGCAGATTCTCAGCCTAACTAGATTAGATGACATCTAATTTTGATTTTGACTGCCAGAGAAGATAGCCACTAATTTAATGGCTGACTCCAAATTCATCTGCCTAGCCTTTTCCCAACTACGTTGGGGTCGGCTTCCAGTCTAACCGGATGCAGCTGAATACCAGTATTTTACATGGAGCGACTGCCTATCTGACCCCCACAACCCAGTTACTGGCTAATACGATACCCTTGGTAAGACTGGTTGTCAGACTTTCGGGCTTCTGACTACCCGTAACGACTGTCAAAGATCCACGAATGACAGCCGGGACCAACGCTTAACGTGCTTTCCGAGGCACGGAGGGGTCTCGGTATGTAAGGATGGTCACCCATCCACAGACCAACCGCGGCAAGCGTAACTTAACCTGATCGATCGACCTGTGCGGCTGTTATTATTTAGCCACGGGCCCCTCCCAATTGCTTCGTGGTTTATTTTTATTTTTTTAATGGCATCTCGCTGGTCAACCCAGAAAATTGTAGGTGTCCAAACCGGGCTTGCTTATGGGTGTCTTAATAAACGATGGCCTCCAGCCAGGGTTTAGATTGAAAAAAAATAAACTAAGCGGTTACACGCTAAGGGCACCCCCTCTGGGTTACGGATCTCGGTTCTTAGGGCAGCATGAAGCAGGCTGGATTGGATTAAATTGCTTCATGTTCAACGACACTTACATTTACGGTGACATACCGCCTTTAAGTCTTGTCATCGACCTCACCGAGGTCACCAACCTGAAAAGTGGTGGCTAAGATAATTACATGTATGTTGAACTTTATTATAAGGAGAAACCTTTTGCAGTATGTTGAACCGGAACTGCTGGTCGGTGAATATGGATCCAATGATCGTTCCACCTGATCTAACTAGAGGGACAATTCTCGTAATTTTAAGAACGTTCACAGTCAGAAGGCCAATTCTACAAATTTAAGTCGTTCAAAATCGAGTCTCAGTCTCATTTCGGCGACAAACAAATGTCAAAAACTTGTCAAAATGTAGGGAAATTAAAGGTAATTTTGACAGATTGAGACTGAGATCAGACGGGCAATAGGCATGACGAACGATTTTCAAATCCTCTTCCGTAATGTACGTACACATTTACAATTTACGAAAACACCTATATTTCGGTAATAAACTAAAGTTTAACGAAGTTTGAAGCCATTTTTCTAATATTTTTTCAATAGGGCGCGAAAACAGCTCACAGTGTCATGGCGTCGGATCTGATGTCACGCCTAGGTAAAAATCAAATGTTGTCAGTATACTATCTATAGTGTACTCTGTGAACCACAGTGATGTTTACATAGGCGTGACGTCATGCGCTGTGATTGGTGTTTCAGACAAAATGGCCGACTGCAGTATTTTAATCTTTTATTTTTGTGAAAATCCGATTAATCTCAAGTTTTTAAATTAAAGTAAATCACTGTTTTAAATCCTTTTAATATGTATTTTCCCCTAACATCATTAAATTTTTGATTATTTGATACTGTCGATGTCGTCACGCCTATTCTCGTAATTTTAAGAACGTTCACAGTCTGATCTCAGTCTCAATGTAATCTCCTTACATTTTTGACAAGTTTTTGACATTGATTGTCGCTGAGATGCGATTGCGACTAGATTAAGGACGTTTTTAATTACAAGAATTGGCCTTCAGGTGTCTCATACATTTTGTCGTATTTCGTGAATATGAATTTATGGACAGCTGTCATAGCTCATTCTTTTCGCGAATTCAGATTTTTTCACGTATGATATGTAAAGTGACCCCTAAAGCTAAGCGCACTTCACAGTCGCATTGGGCCGCAACGTAACGCATTTTCAAAGAAAAAAGTGTCTGTCAAATTTATTTAATAGATTTTCAACTTTATTGCTGAAGTATAAGGTTCAAAGTTGATTGGGAATTTTTGACAATTTCGGGTAGCTTGGTGTGCTGGCGTCTGTACAATCGTTCATATAAAGCTAGCTTCCCACGGTCCGCGATATCGCGGACGGACGCGGACCAGCTCGCACGGCACACCGTGGGAAGGGTCTCGTCCGTGGTAGCACAGGACGTCTGTGGCAGTGCGCCGGTATACGTCGCGAGTCGATAACGTCAAAGGTGCGGTGCGAGCTCGATGAAGACTGAAAGAGAACGAATCTCGTTCTCTTACACTTTGCTTTGTGGAATGACAAGATGGCGTCGAATCTCTCAAGACCCACACAGACTGAAACGCACTGTTGGAAGAGCCTTGTGTGCAGTGGGTGGTTGTCCGTAGTCGTCGGCCGTGCGTGATGATCCGGCCGGCAGGCTTCGGCCCTAAGGGGCCATTTCCTTAATGCTGACATCTCTTTGAGGCGCGCGTGGAACACGTACGCGCCGTCCGGCACGGGCCTGGTCCTGATCGGACGGTGAGCTACCCAACTGCGCCAGCCTTTAAGTGGTTTAGGGTAAACAAAAACTATGTTTGTATAACATTGCACAATCACAGGCGCGAAAAAGTCTTGTTATCTTTCAAGAATGATCTTACAGCAGTGTTTGTGGTAACAGTCCTGTCATTGGAGCCTCGCAAAAAGATTGATCTAACGCAACTGTTTTTGTGGTAACATACTCTATTGATTTCAGTTTCAGGAAATTACCTCCCAATGGGTCATAATGACCGCTATTACAACCTTATCATGTACAGACGCCAGCACATCAAGCTACCCGAAACTGTCAAATTTTCCCAATCAACTTTGAACCATAAAGCTTTAGCGATGAAGTTGAAAATCTATTAAAGAAATTTGACAGATTGTAGTAGCTTTGTGCTGGCGTCTGTACTTCAACATAATTTGCCCCATTTAACAAAATTAGGTAAACCGGGAGGTAATCAAAAATCCAATTTGCATATGAAAGTGACATCGATTCAAGTTCCCCGCCTTCCTGTTCATTATTACCTACATACTCTGATTTTATTAATGTAGTTACGAAAATTATACTTAAAAGTACCTACCTAAATGTTCCTAATAATGTTTGAATAACATTAAGAGTTGCGGAAGTACGGAATTATTATTTTATTAGCAGAGTGGGGATGAGACGATTTTCGTAAATAATTTGGGAGTAATAATGTAACTTAGTTATTATTAAAAATAAACCTGTTTTAAGGAGCTTACGTGACCTAAAGCTCGGTCACTGTCGGACTGCATAGAAAAGAAAGATGACACAACGCTGGTAATTTATTGCAAAATATGAAGCAATTATTTAATTACTTACAAAAATCTATTGTTTGGAATAAAAAATTAAAACACTAGTGTTTTAGTATGTTGCTTAATTTGAGATTATCAAGCCCACTTATGCCCAGCGAAGATCTGATCAAGGCTGACCTAAGTCTAACTATCGCTTTAATTAAACGATGATGCAAAAAATTTCCTCGTCAGCAGCGTAAGCATTTATATTGTTGCGCGCCACAATTAATGCCTGGTACATGGTGACAGTAGTTACCACTAGCGCCATCGAGTATCGAGTAGCGGAACTAGTAGTGAAGACCCTTCTAGAAATTTCGATGCGAGAACTTTCTAGAATTTTCCCGAACTATCGACATCTGGTCGATCGGGGCCTGTATGTACTCGAACATTCTAGATGTTTCTACAATGGAAAGTTCTAGAACTATCTTCGGCGCTGCATAAGGCCGAGACGCGCCACGATCGACACAGTTTGGATACAGCGACGGAAGCGAAAACATCGAAGCGATATTCAAGTACGACTTAAAGCGTTCAGTAGTGCAATTGTGTTTTGTAATTAGTGTGTTTGAGTTGTAATTAGTGTTGTTAATTAAAGTGTCAATTTTTGGCTATTAAATCGGCTGTTTTTATTGTCACGAACCCGAAGCTCGTAACAATATCAATTAAACAATTTACAAGCCCTTTTGAATTGTCAAGAAGTCGGTCAGTCAGAAAATATGAAGCTATAGTCCGCGCAGAACTAGTTGGCCGCGCCTTAGGTGGGGGACGGCGGTGAGGGCGGCGGGGTTAGATAGATAGATAGATAGGGACAAATTAGATCAACCGCGTTTCAGATTGTCTAAAGTAAAAACTTCTTTTATGGGTTACTGTGTAAAATGTTATAATAAAATACCATTCGATATTCTTCAATTAAATGAGAAGAAATTTAAAACATGCATTTAACGCACACTATGTAGACAAGCATATTACAAGTTGGATGATTATATCGTAGATAAAAATGCTTGGCTTAATGCTGGTCCTGCTCCACAGGCACTTGGGCTCACTAGTTAAAATTTCAATATTTGGAAGAGGTGCTTCCCTTTTTCTTTTTCAATATTTCTGACATTACGAACATAACTTTTTTATTTTATTCAATCCAGTTTTAATTCTTGAATACTGCAATATTAGATAACTCTTCCTGTTTGGTAGTAAATTATATTAACATCTTAAATAAATTGCAAACTATAGTTTTGTATAATTTAGAAGCATTTTTTTTTTAAATTTTGTAAATGTAAGAACCATGTTTTCGTTTATTATGTATTTCTTTTGTTGTTGACTTGAAAGAGCATGGCAGTTGAGAACGTGTCATGCTCACTTAAATGTCTCACCGATGGTGGCGCGTGTGTTGGATTATTCGGTTCCCTACAAAATGGTTGAGCTGGATGGTGCTGATCCACGTGTCATGTTCGTGAACGGGTGCCGTCGGTTGAGACTGGTCATCTCTTAACTGCCAAGGCTTATTTTTAATCTTATATTTTGAATTGTTTCATTGTTCTTTTTTTTTACATTGTTCTCACATATAGAAGCAACAAGAATAATGTACCCAGGATTTTGTAATAACTTGATTTAAAAGAGTGTCCATGGAGTTTCTTGCCCGTTCTTCTCCATAGAGATCTACGTTTTGGAATGGGCACCTAGCTTCAACTTTCTGACTAACTGACAGACTATTTAATTTTTGACAATTCAAAAGTGCCTGTACAAGGTTTAATTGAAATAAATGCTTTGAGTTTGAGTTTGAGTTTGAGATAAATCATTTATTTGGCGCACACAAAAAGACAGCACAACACACAAAAGTACAATATTAGATGATTATCAAACTACCCACTTATAATATAAAAACAAGGTGCCGGCGGTGGGTTGCCTAGTGTTCGCAACGCACGTACTGAGTAATGACAAAGCGCCCCCGCTCCTCCGTCCCACCGCTCACATACCTAAGGCGCGGCCAACTAGTTCCGCATGGACTGTAGTTGCCCATTCCAAAGCGTAGGTACAGACGATTGCACATCAAGCTACTACAATCTGTCAATTTTATTTAATAGATTTTCAACTTTATCACTAAAGCATAAGGTTCAAAGTTGATTGGGAAAATTTGACAGTTTCGGGCAGGTTGATGTGCTGGCGACTGTACTTAATAGAACGAATAGACGGCCTTGGGAAGTGGCAATCGCTTTCAAAGCGTTTGACATTTCTACAACGTCTTTCAACCAGATTGACATAAGGTTTTCGATAGCTTAGGTCAGTCCCACATACTATTACTTTTGTTCCGTCGCATCATCGTTATCCCTAATAAAATAATAATAAAAGAAAGAAAGAAAAAGTATTTATTGAGACTCGTACAGGAAGATCACAAACTAAACTAAACACAGCAAATAATAATCATAATAAAATAATCATTTTACTATCAAGCAACGAAGGGCCCATAGATAAAATACACAAAATAATCTTATAAAATAATAAACTAATACATATTAAAAAACCTTAAAACTATGAACTATAATAATAATAATAATAATCATTTTATTTGCTTGAAACATGGTGGTACAGATCTTAAAATACAATAGGTAGGTACATGGTTCTTCATGTTCCGCCTTATAATCAGCATGCAAATTTTAGGACAGGCAAATATTTTTTCAAAACCAAACATTACATTTTAACAAACAATTTTCTTATACACGTACTATACACGTAACATTGTCGGCGTCGTGTTTCGCTGCGTGGTGTCGCTTAACCGTCCTCGGAAACTTCAATATACGACACCATTCGGCCAAAAGTCCTCTTTCAGACAGGTCTGTAGATGTTGGGTTAGAACTCGTACCACGAATGACTTAAAGTTGATGTTGTGGCGCGATTCCAACCTTTCGACCCTCAGAGTCCAGTTGGTCTAATACAATGTCACTTTGTATAGGCCCTAAGGCCTAAGCACACACTAAAACACTACGTTTACCCACCACTGGGAACTTCTGTTTCGTTCAGTGCACAAACACAAATTACAATAATCATAACCCTCCTTTTTGCTGCCGTATTCGGGTAATAACAAACAGACACCATCTGAAGACCAAACAAAACGGTTACATTTCAGAGAATTCGAAAAAAATGTGTTCAAACAAATTCACACTGCATTTTCACTTCACTGCCAAACTTTTAACAGAATAGGTAGGTAGACAAACTAACAGACATCTGACGGAAACACACAGTACCTTGTGCGCCAAACAATAGAAAATATGCTTTGAAAACAGACCGTTGAAGCAAGCATTTGTGAAGAATTCATGAAGTTACACAGAATTCAGACCTCGTACGGTTTGAGGGGAAGTTTCTAGCTTTTCAACTGTTTTGTTAGTCTGTGGAACTTGTGTTAGATTGAGTTTTCCATTGCTTAGAAAATATTTCCGTGGATCGAAGGCATATGGAATCCTTTTTTATCTACCGGGTGAAACGTTTGAAATCTAGTACCTACTGGCAATGCGCAAATTTAAATGTACAGACGAAGCACATCAAGCTACCCGAAAGTGTCAAATTTTCCCAATCAACTTTGAACCGTATGCATCACACTAATATTATAAAGGCGAAAGTTTGTGAGTGTGTGTGTTTATATGTTTGTTACTTCTCCACGCTCAAACGGCTAGACCAATTTTGACAAAATTTTGTATGGTAGTAGCTGGTACCCTGGATTAACATATAGGCCACTTTTTATCCCGATATTCCTACGGGATCGACATTTACGCGGGTGACACCGCGGAGCGCAGCTAGTTAGCAATAAAGTTGAAAATCTATTAAAGAAATTGGACAGGTTGTAGTAGATTGATGTGCTGGCGTCTGTACCTAATTGTTTGATATTATAAGTATACATTAGTATTAAAATGACATTTATAAAAATCTCGATGTGTTTCAACTCGTGAAAACCGTGCAAAGCAGGGGCAGGTCACTAGTACGATTACCTCTGATAGATAATTACCTACGTAGTGATTTTTTTACAGCTTATAATTCTAGTGAATATTTACGTCGGTGCTCCATGGACCAATTGAAATTTGACCAATTGGTCTATGGGGAAAATTACTTGTTTCCATCGTCCAATTACCAACTGGACTATGGAGAATTGAGAAATGTTCCGCTGTCCAGTTTAATAGTATAGTAAATAATAATAATAATAACCCCGCCGCCGTATCTCTACGTTGACGCCGTGGTGGGGCTTGCGCGCTCCGAACTCTAGGCCTATGCCGGAAGAGTTTACTTTGCTGGAACAGGTCTAAGGTGAGGAGCCAAACCAAGAGAGATACAGAAATCCGCAGGGCAGCATCTGGCGAGCTGTTGGGCAGTAGCGACCCCACGGACCCTATCTTCAGAAAGAAGTCTTGTTCCTCACCTCTGGCTTGCCTTTATTGGCCGGCTGGAGTGAACAATGACGATGAACAGAGCTCCCACCTCATTCTTGCCTTTATTGGCCGGCTTGTATGGAGATTCGCAAGAGCAAACGTGCTCGGAGGAAGGAAGTATTCCAGTAAGATGCTGGTAACGATCTTGACCGTACTTCCGGGATTGTCCTGATAGCCGTGGAATACCTCTCCACTCCTCATAAGCACCTCAGGACATGTTGCCCCCTTGTTGCTACGTCACTAAGTGCTAGCGACCGTTTCCGGGGGCCCATTGTTGAGTGTGCAAGTCACCCCCTGCCATTTTATCCGTGTATATATAAAACATTGATCAGGCAGGGGTCGTAGTTATTCCATAGTTCTTGGTAACCATTCCACTTTAGCCACCCAAACCCATAGTCCAACTTTTTATTTTTCCATATCCTGCAATAGTCCTACACCAACCGGGGGTTATCCTTGGGTGCACTTGCATAGCGCATACAGGGCTAATCGTCGGTTGGTGCCGCATTTCATTAAAATTTCCTAAGGGGCCTCTGCGAGTTGGCTTCGGCCCCTCGTACGCCTTCCAAAGGACCGGGACCCAATGGTTCCGAGAAAAAAGAAGAATAATAATAATAATAAATTTATTTCAGACCATAAGTCCATAAAACAACACACATTACAATTTTATACACAAAAACATACAAACATACATAAAAACACATAGCTACACAAAAAATACTCTACGAAAACAACTTATTTTAAATATTGGAATGGCGCACGGTGAGTGGTCATCCATTTCCACATCATTGGACTGTCTGTCCTGTCGGCTACTATAGCCACCAAGCTGTTGGAGCTGTCGCGCACTCGCCGCATCAGGGATGCTATCCGTGTCCGCATCAGTGCGTAAAAATCTGGCACGCCATTCTCCGCGAACATCCCCGATGCACTGCAAAAGCGCGGCAGCCCCAACATAACTCTGAAGGCGTTGTTGTACTGGACTCGCAGAGCATCGTACGAGCTTTTTGTACAGCTGACCCATAGGGCACACGTGTACATGGATTGGCAATACGCTCTTAAGAGTGTAATTTTCACCTCCCTAGTACAACGTGCAAACCTACGAGCCAGCATATTACATCGAACTGCCAATGCTCTGCGTTCCCTCTCCACGTCTACATCGTCAGACAGAAAGCCTAAAAGCCAAAAAAAGCCTTGTCCATACTATTTAAAAAATATATCATTAACAATTATTTTGAAACCGGTTAATAATAATGTATTGAATAATTACGACATAAAAATCGAATACAAAATGTGTCAACACTGTCATAAATAATAACTCCTTTACTGTGGAGAAGTAATCACAAAACTTCTACCCATAATATTCACTACACTAGTACCTCTATAAGACGTGCTACACACTAGTATGACTGCATGATTGCACAGTCTCCATAGCTAGGCAGCAAAATTGTGCCGAGCCGACCCGAACTTAAGTCACCCGAGTGTAGATGCTGAACGAAGTTTGCCGATCGGCACGAGTTGAATGAAAACCGAAAATGTACATAGTATTAAGTAGGTTGGCTTTGTCGTTCAACAAACATTGCCGTACCTATCTAATGTGCCGACCCGAACAAAGTAAATAGGATATCGAAATCCCTTTTCACAGGTCATATTAAAAAATAAAAACTTTTTTACAAAAAAAACAACCGACTTCCAAAAACACTATAAATAAAGAGAAAAATAACTTTAATTTCGGAAGTCGGTGTCCTTGGATTTGTATTTTAGTTTTTGCCACCGACTTCCGAAATTAAAGTTATTTTTCTCTTTATTTATAGTGTTTTTGGAAGTCGGTTGTTTTTTTTGTAAAAAAGTTTTTATTTTTCACTTTTTAGCGGGTCAGTTTGTAATTTATCTAAGTTATAATAGCCTAATGTCAACTGCTTATCGCCTTTTACAAAATATTGCTTTTCCCGATGCATGGACGTTAATTGTTGAGGAGTTCTCCTAGTAAGAACCAGGAGAACTGGAGCTGATTGAGAAGTCACCATCAGCTCCACTTCACCATACGCTTTGTAATGAGCATAAATTGCTTAGCAGCCATATTAAAGTAATCGAATCGCAACCCGTGAAATATTTGTCATTGAGTAGTGCCATTCGTGGTCTTCATCATCAGCTCCACTTTACCAAATCATAATTTCCGAGAGCAAATGCTCAAGTTACTTTAATAATAGACTTAGGCAAGAAAAATTTTGCTAAGGGCCAAGTTTATGTTACGCTTAGTCGTGTAAAGACGCTGTATGACATTGTATTATGCGACTTGGAGCCTACCAAATTGCTAAATAGACCACATGACGAAAAGGCATTGCGTGAAATGCAACGATTGAGGCTTTTATAAATCATCATCAGCCAATTGCAGTTCACTGCTGGACGTAGACCTCCCGAAGTTTGCGCCAACGTTCGTGATCCTCCGCTTCTCTCATCTAGCCACTACCGGCAATATTTGTTAGGATAATTATACAGAAGAAAAACTCGCAAAAGTATTTCACTTTAAGAAGTATTTATTTGTTTTTAGACTAGATGCTGATAATCCTGGCTGCAGCATCAGGCCAGACTTATGTCAACATTGCATTGAACTTAAAATTTAGTCCTGTTTAAAATGAGCCCAAACACGACTACGGTGCTGTAATTTCAAGGTTTGTACTTTTTCTGATGCTCGACTGGCTTCAGCATCAGGTCTCTATGTACTTCGGTGTTCCTCATTAACAGTACGTTTATCCACACATCGAGCCCTTTTCAATGAGCCTAAACACGATATATCTGCTGTTAGTTGTCGAGGAGTTAGGTACTCTGCAGACTATCCTGTCTGCAGCATCAGGTCATAACTTGATGATCATGAGATCAAATGTGGCAAATGCCCTATCAAACATCAAAACAATTTACTAAAACAGTCCTTGCCTGTTCGAGTAACTTCTTACTGTTAAGGAGTTGAACCTTCCATCATCAGCCCAGCTACCTGAGATGGTGACAACCGTACGCAAATACACAAGATACTTCATAAAATATGCGAAAAACAATAAGTGAGCCTATAAAATTTGAGGGTTGCTCTCGATTTCTCTAAGATCCCATCATCAGATCCTAACTTGGTGACAATGGGACCACCTCAGAACTATTTACTTTCGAACAAAAAAAGAATTTTGAAAATCCGTCGACAATTGGCGGAGTAATCGATGAACAAACATACAAAAAAAATAAAATAAAAAAAAAAAAAAAAACATACAAACATCCGAACATAGTACCTCCTCCTTTTTGTGAAGTCGGTAATAAAAAATAATCATATTATAAAAAGATGAGGTCGGTGTCTCCTAAAGCCCGAAACATACCCAGAGGTCGCAGTCTCTTTTAAAGTCCAGACATTATCTTAGTCAGATCATGTGAAGACCACATGTAGATTGTTGTCTGAAATGGTCTTTTGAGGGAAGTACCACACATTTATTTGACTGGACCAGTTTAGTCAGTGCAAGCATTTTGTCAGTAATTGTGCAGCTCGACTCAGAACTTGAGGAGCAGCACTAACTTTGAAAGACGTTTTATATTTCAAACGCAAACCTCCAAGTTTATTTATACAGCCACACACTTGTAGAATATTCTGTCAAAGCGAAGTCTACCACGCTTTGCATAGAGCTGTGTTATCTGACAGATGTGTTATATACTAAGAAATGTTTGTACTACAGAGCTAAGAAATTATAGCAAAAAACTTCTTCCACTTTAGTATTATAATCAATTTAATATTAATATATATACTTACTGGATAAACTTCATAAAATAACAAAGTAGTAAAGAATATAACAACCTAAAACTATTAACTAATTAAAATATGGCATCGAAAAATTCCTCCGCATCGCTGTCGATTCGTAACGTACCCAAGAACCCAGTTCACTTCCTGAATACCAGAACGTTACATGGAGTGACTGCCTATCTGACCTCCACAACCCAATAACTAGGTAATATGGTACCCTTGGTAGCTATCGCTAGTCTTAACGAGATAAGAAAGAAGATTTTCGGGCTTCTGACGACGGGTAACGACTGTCAAATATCCACAAACGACAGCCGGGACCAACGGCTCGTGCTTTCCGAGGCAAGAATGGGTCATTGTATGCAAAGACAGCCACCCATCCACGGACCAACCGCGCCAAGCTTAGCTTAACTTGATCGATCGTCCCGTGCGATTGATATTACTTAACCACAAGCCCCCCAACCAACAACAAAAAAACCAAAAAGACACCATTCCAATTTCATGTAAACTTGACGTGTAAGCAAACCATGCACACAGTTTCGACACCCGACTTCTTGCAACCATGAATGGTGGCCATTTGCAAATAAAACATCCGCTCCTATAAAGGCAGACCTCCACCAAAACCCTTGAGAAGGTGAAAAGAAAGAAAGAATGAAAGAAAAAGTATTTATTGCGACTCGTACAGAAAGATCACAAACTAAACTAAACACAATAAAATAAAAATCTAAGTTATATAAAAAAAAGTAACAAAAGGAAAATGAAACAGAAAGTCCTATACGAGGGCAAAAGGCTCCTATCTCAGCATGATGCTGCGACATTGAAAAAATAAATGTCACAGCGCTGGTATTCTGATAGGGCCCGCTGCGCTGTGATGTCACGGGCAGTTACAGAAACAGAAATAAATAATTATGTAAAATATTAACAAATAATAAAATAAATTGATTTTTGTAATCTGCGCCAGACGTAACCTCATTACTTGTCTATGCCTTGAGTGCCAGAGGCACTCTGGTATGTCTGTGGTTAGGTGAGCGACGAAACGCTCCAATTCTTTTTCCTCAAAAGCCTTGTTTCTTGAAAAGTTTTCGCAGGGTTGTAAAGCGAGTACTAGCTTTGGTTTAAGTGGAGAAAGGACTTTATGCTAGTGTCGACGGTCGGTCTTCAGGATCAAATATTCATGCATTGCGGGTGTGCATTGCGACAAGGAGTCACGTTGTTAAACATAATTTGATATAAAAACACTAACATCTAAATATTTTTACAGTTACACTGCACTGGTCAAAGATTTTACACATCATACATCTGTACATACCTACATAAGCATCATCATCATCATCATCATTTCAGTCGAAAGACGTCCACTGCTGGACATAGGCCTCCCCCAAGTTAGGGGGGGGGGGGTTTGCCATAATCGCCACGCTTGGCAGGCGGGTTGGCGATCGCAGTATGGTATGGTGGTGGAATGCATAGAGAACGCTGCTGCCCATTCTCCGGTACGACCCTTAGTCGCCTTTTACGACACCCACGGGAAGTATAGGGTGGTGCTATTCTTTATGTCCGGTACTACACAGACAACACAACATAAGCATAACCAGGTTTTAATGTGCCCACTGCAGGGATACAGGGGGCTGAAACGGCCACTTTGGCAGAATCATAAAAGGATAACATTATGAATCATAATGGATAAATAACTGTTAAGATAATCGTATCAAATCCCATTGGTGAAGGATTTTCAGTTATTTTTTTTTGTCTGTGCATTTTATACCAATCAATCCAATCCAAATCCAATCTCTTTGATTATACCTACGTAGTGCAGCGAAAAAAAGAAAAACACGGACTGTCTTCGCCATTTTATAATTCATAATGTTATCCATTTATGATTCTGCCAAAGTGGATTTTTTAGGTCCCCTGGCGTCCTCGAGAGGGAGTGGGCCGTAATCCACCACGCGGGCCCGGTGCGGGTCGGTAGATGTCACAGGTCGTTGTTCTGGGGCATGTCGGTTTCGTCACGATGTTTTCCTTCACCGTTTTGAGAGCAGTGGTGATGAAATAATTTATAAAAAGCAAAGTGCAGTCAGGGTTCGAACCTATGACCTACAACTAGTAAGTAACGGCCGTTTCGCCGTTGAGTTTTATTTATTTTTTAAGTCTAATTATGGTGTATTATTATATCTAAATGTAAAATAACTGCAAAAATACTCGGGATTACTGTTTTCCTGCAAATTTACAAAGTTAAACACAGTGTTTGGTTGCCCACCGTTACCGGTAACCTCTCACGAACAGCTGATGTTCCTGCGGATTTAAACGGGGAGTATTGTTTACTTTTATTCTCTCTAATTAGCACACAATCGTCACTTAGAGTGTAACAGATTTATTGAGTCATAATTTTTGGTTGATTTGGCCCAATGCACTGGGTCTAGTCACTTTGTTTACATAGTCACTTTGTGAAATATCAAAATACTGTTATACTATTAGTGTTTCGATACTGTGTTATAAACGTAACAGCAATAACATTGACTATCGTTAGTTTCAATTGTAATCTTTATGCAAAACTAGTCTTTATATTTAATTTTTCTGTCTAGGCATCCTACCCACTTAAGCAAAAATAAAAGCATAGGACAATATAATCAATGTAACTTTGTACGTTATCTAATCATATTAGTTGCATTTTAATTAGATTCAGCAGCCTACCTCACTACTCAATTAAGCTATACTAACTTCTCCCATTTTTTCTTTCATTTCTAGCTTTCCCTTTTGTTTTTCTGTCTAAGTAGTTCTCACCGTTCTTTTCATCTTACTTTCAGTACTCATTCCTGAAACCATGCCTGTGATGACCCGTAAGGCTGCTGCTCAGGAGGTGGAGCTTAGATTGAGAACGTCCCTTCACGAACTTGAGGCTTCAGAGAGAAAATGTCAAGCGCTGTTAGAGGAGAGAGAGGAAAGTGAGAAGGAAGTAGAGAAAGTCATACATAAAAATACAAGCCTAAAAAAAGAGCTAGTAGACTTACATCTTTTATACCTCAATGTTGTCGAGGAACGGGATCAACTAAGGGTTGTCACAGGTGGCTTCAACAACTGCAGTAATTTGTACGAGGAGGCTTTGTGTAAGATTAGGGACCTGGAGGATGAATTAATCCACGCAAATATTCAAATTCTAAAATTACAAAAGGATAAGGATCATGCTCAGAACAAAGCAACTGACCATTTGTATAATGAATTGTTAAACAAAAATTGTAACCTACATTCTATAACAACAATAGACCTAACAGAGGATTCCTTACTGAAACATAACTATAGTCATAAAATGAGTCAAAATAAAATAAAAAAATATGCAAGACTGAATAAAATCATTAAAAAATGTAATAAATTCAAGAAACAGCAAAAACATTGTTCCAAAAATATTCAATTAAGGAAATAACGTGTTATTCTTATTAATAAGTTGCATAACTATCAAATTAAATTAGAAGATAGTATAAATATTTATGAAATAGACACTCAACGCTTACAAACTGAAATTCAGGTTCTTGATGACTCACTAAAGTCTCTTTATAATAAATATGTGTGCTCTCGCCACCAAATTAAGGAACATATACTTGCTACAAACGAGTTGGTAGACAGAGTGGACTTGCTGACACTCAGCAACTCTCAGTGTACTTGTCAGAGGGGATCCAACCTTGATGCTCTCCAGTCTGAGGCAACGGAGGACCCGTCCCAAGTTGTAAGTGCTCTGGAGTGTGTCTCCATCCAAGATATACCTGATACTGTGCAAGAATTATCTCAAGCAGTACAGTCAGCAGCTAGTAGTGTTTCCTCTTGTAGTAGTCAAGTATGTTATAAGTCAGTTATGTTTTCAGATAGTATAGGAAGAGGTTTAGGGAAATTAGTTAGTAACAACTTTAGTTTTACTACTCAAAACTATTGTTTACCTGGGACATCCTTCAAAGAAATAATGACATCAATTACAGGAAATCAATATGACTCTAATACCAATATTAATTTATTTGTAGGTAATAGTTCACAGGTCACAAAAGAAGATATCACTGACAGTATTTCTGAGCTTTTAAAGATAAATTGTAATAAAATTATTTTGTGTGCTTTTCCATATTTTGAGAGGTTATCAAATAGAAAAAACAATTATATACATATGCGATACGAACATAACACTTAATAAGCATATACATTTCTTAGTAAGTCACTACAGTGACAAACTTATATTTTTTGACACCAACAGTTTTGTTGATAAGTTGAAATCGACAAGGAATACAGTGTATCTGCCCATTAGGTTTAGACATAAAATAGCGAGGCTATTAGCTTATATAAACTCAGACATAAGTAGTATGTCGAAGTCATGTAATATAATTAACACCGCAAGTATTAGTAATAACTCTAATGTACAGGTGGTCACCCGAAATAACTGTAGCACTAACTGAGCTATAACTGTTTACAATAAATGTACGAAGGAGGATCCATGTGTCACTTTGGCAAATTCTCATTCTAATGTGGGGTCCACAAGTAGTGGGATTGGGTTATCAATGCCTGGTGATGGCATGGGAGTCTTGGGGCTCACTCTGGATGTTGATTTAAACTAGATAGTAAGACAACAGAAGATACCAATAACAATATTGTTATACCTACCAACAACAAGGTGCCTTCTTGCTCTCAAATAGTTAAATGTAAAAAAGGGTCTAAGCAGAATTCCTTGAAATTATTTCACCAAAATATTCAAGGTTTTTCATCCAAACAATTAGAAATTGAATTATTTTTAGAAAAAACCATGTTTGAAATTATTTGTTTAACTGAACATTGGTTGAAAGATTATGAAATGCTAATTAATTATGAAAATTATAGTGTGGGCAGTTGTTTTAACCGAAAATCTATGCTGCGTGGGGGTTCATTAATCTTAGTTAAAAATTCTATTAAATCTAAGACTCGTAAAGATATAGTTGATCTGTCGGTTGAACATAACATTGAACTGTCCTGTGTTGAGCTGGATAAGCATATTATAGTGTGCGTTTACAGACCCCCAAATTATCAAAACTACTCCATATTTGAGTCAGTAATGGAAGATGTTCTAGCAAAACTTGGAACTGGTAAAAAATCGCTAATTATCTGTGGTGACTTCAATATTAACATCTTAGAGAATAGTTCAAATAGCAGTCGATTATTAAGTCTCTTTAAATCATTTAATTTGTCAAATGTGTTTACAGAACCAACCCGCATAACTATAAATTCTGCTACATGTATTGATAATGTTTTTTGTTGCTGCGACTACTTAGACAAAGCCATTGTAAACTATCTCCCTTCTGATCATAGTGGTCAAACCGTTGTGTTCAAGTCCAATACACCATTACAAAAAATTCAGATACAAACTAGACAAATAACACCAAGCAATCTAAATAGATTGAATAATAACTTAATTAGTAAGTTAAGTGTACCAGGCCAAATTAAAAACAATGTAAATGAATTATATGAGGAGTTCTTTTCGATAGTGCGCACCGAGTTCAATAACACTTTGAAGAAGAAAACGAAAACTATTTGTCCAAATTTTTTGTTCAGTGACTGGGCAACTAAGGGTATTAGGAAAAGTAGAGAAAAATTGTTTGAGCTGTATGGCCTTAAGCCTTATATTAACTCTGAAACTTTTAATAAATACGTTGGTACCTACTCCAAAACGTTTAAAAATACTTGTAAGGTAGCTAAAGCCTTGTATATTAGCAACAAGATTAAATCAGCCGATACTAAAATAAAGACGGTTTGGAAAATTATTAATGACGAAACTAACCGGAATAAAAGACATAATAATGATTTCGCACTAGAGACTTCGCGTGGTCTCATAAGCACTAACAAAGAGGTTGCTCAAGAATTTGTAAAGGACATGGATAAAGTGTGGCCCTGCACGGACAAAGACTTAAATATATTTAAAAAAAAACTTATAATACTTGAATTTCTATCATGACTTTCATTTCTCCGCACATGTGTGTGGGAAAATATCAATTTAAAAGGGTTTTGTTTTGTTTGTTTTATTTTGACTTCCATCCGTGAGTTTCAAATGTTGCAATTATTTGAAATAAGATGGTAATTAGTACATGTTCATTATTCGAAAAAACATGTATTTACCTGTATTTTAGATAATAGAGTAAGAAAAATATATATGTATATTTATGCGTGTTTAGTGATAACGGAAGTAAAAAAGACACATTTTATTTATCTCTAATTAAAAATCAATAAATCAAGTAGGTGGTAGTAGTTTTCTTCAAAGTAATGGAAACACTGTATTCTTCTGTTAAGGCAGTTACAGACGAAGCAATAGATGTTTACAAAATAAATCTTAATACGATATAGTGTTTGACCCAATATTCACATAACATCACGCCTGTAATCCTCGAAGGGTATACCTATAGTACCTACCCCCCCATTTCTAAAGTTATATTCAAGTCCCATGACATAGAGGGCGAGCCTATTGCCATCAACCGGGACAATATATAGACTCCGCGCTGCTACTGAGAAACTCAATACAACATAACATAATTACATAGAAATTAACAGATAGTGTCTAACAGATATTTAGTGCAGGACACATTATTGTATTATTATAGTAAGTTGATTTAAAATATATTTTGACATATTTTTGTGACATTTACGATATTATAATTTCTGTTATATTAAACACATGCACAGCTAAACCTAATAATTATATATTTGACTGCACCTTATGTATACAACACAATGTATCAGTTTTATTATTGTGACGCGCCTAAATGACTAGATGTATGAACGTGGACAAACCAAAACGAGTAAGTAGGTAAGGGTCATAATACTTAGTAGAGGGCGTTTTATAGTTTCTGCCTTCCCGCATGGCAAAAGCAGGTAGTTTGTGTATGTTTGTATACATATTGCAGCTAGGTACGTGTGATATGGGTTTTATGTCGATTGTCATGACAAAGTCAAGACATTTGCCTTTCATTAATAAATAATTTGACAATTTAAGTCATTCCTGTGTAGGTTCTTGTGGCTCGCATATTGAATGATTTCTTGTGGTGTTTTACGAAGACCTTTGGCTTTGTTTCTGGATATCTGTTGTTGTACCTTGGCTACTTGCACTTTGGACAACTGATTTTGCCCTATTTCTAATGGAGAACCAGCGCTGCACTAACTATGGTATAGCAACGTTTCGCAAAAGGAGACATTTGTGGGATTCGGATGAAATACAATCTATTATAAGACAGTGGATTACTCCGCGATTGGTGAGTTTTAACACGCGTGAGTTTTCAGTAAAGTCTTCAGCACGTCTTTTAAGGGTGTAGCTATTTGTTTATACTTATGTAAGTTGTTTATTTTAGGTCACTGCGTCTGATAATGTGTGCCATTCTTGCTAGTTACCGGCTAGGCAAACATTATCACAGTCTGGTACAAGTGGAAGACCAAACCCTAGTGTTTGCCATCGTAATGTGTGTGTAAACTGTGGAAGATCCCTGATGCGTGTTCGTTTTCACACACTGACACGGAACTCTGAGAGCAATAGACACATTCTTGATGTTATATCTGAAAGGATTTTTCCTTAACAAGTTAGTATGAAAAATGTTTGCGCTTCAATATGTTTATATAATTATTATGTTATGAAATGATACATTATGAACTTTTTCGTATATATAGGTGAGACCGACAACCTCTATTTGCCACCCATGCCGCCAACGAGCTTACAGAGCGCAATCTCCAGTATCTAGGCGGCCCAACAGCGTCAACGACGGCGGTCAGCAACAAGAAAATATAAATGTGCCACCAGTCCCCGAGGTTCTACCGTTCCCTGAAGTTCCACCAGTCCCTGAAGTTCCACATGTTGAAATATTTGTCACATTGCCAGATTCTCTAGAGCTAATAGTACAGAAAGACATTGCTTTGTTTTAGGATGCCAGAACATAGATATTACAAAAATGTCTTATGTCGGACGTCTTGGGGGACTGTCTTATGTAATTTTGACGTTCATAAAGTGCTGATTCTCAGCCTAGTTTGACTAAATGACTTTTGATTTCAAACGAACTAAAGAGTTTTCTTTAAAATAATAGTCATCATCATCATTCAGCCAAAGAAGTCCACTGCTGCTCATAGGTACCTAAGCCTCACATGCTGAACATATGACCTGGTAGAAGTCGCAGGAATTCGCGAGAAGCACGGGACCGGTCTATGTGATACCTATACATTATTGTACACACGTAGTTAAATATGATTAAAAGTAAATAATAATAATACCAGCCTATTATTATCTCATCTCGTACCGAAGAGACACGAGCATTGCACGTTTGCTCAAGACCGGGTTGGCGATATCTATTTTAACTAGAAGTCCAGGTTTCCTCACGATGTTTTTCTTCACCGATGTCAGTAATGTCCAAGATAATCTCGGAAACTACATATGAATTTAAAAAAAGTGACACTGTACTTGCCCGGAATTGAACCCACAACCTCGTGCATGAGAAGCGAGGCATTAACCACTGGACCATCACGATAATGTACATATTGTCTACTGTATTTAAACGTCAAAATATCATACCAGAATGTTCACCTAAAATGTCTTATACCTCGTCACCACCGACTTCTGGAGTAATAAAATATAAACAGGACTATTAAGTACAAATATTCCTTCATGATATATATTGTTTTATTACTGTCCGTGCTGGACCATACTTGTATGGGAGCGTTATCCTTCTCCTTTCTTTACCAGTATCCCGCATAAAACTACTGAAACCTTAAATTCCTCGCCCTTACGATCTATTGATTTATTAAAAGCAAACGTTTCATCCTGCCAGATTGAATTTAAATTCAAGCATATAAACCCCAAAATTGTAATAAAAGCTTTCAAGCAAATTAAGATCAAATTAACCGAAGATATATGGGGAATGTCTATCAAAGTATGTGCCTCCATTATTGAGACAATAGCGCCGTACTTAGCCTTAATATTTAATTTGTGTGTGGATCAAGGAGTTTTCCCGGATCTAATGAAATACAGTAAGGTAATACCACTTTTCAAATCGGGGGACAGTAAGGATACCAATAATTATAGACCCGTATCCGTGTTACCGGTTTTCAGCAAGGTGTTTGAAAAGGTGATGCTGAACCAAATGCTCAATCATTTTAACACCAATAAAATATTACACGACCAACAATACGGTTTTACCAAGGGGCGTTGTACGACTGATGCCGGTGTCACCTTATTAAAACACATATTTGCGGCCTGGGAAGAGTCCCAAGACGCCATAGGAATTTTTTGTGACCTCTCCAAGGCTTTTGATTGCGTGGAACACGAAACCTTACTCTTAAAACTTGAGCATTACGGACTGGGAAAACTTGCGCTCAGTTTAGTAAAATCTTATTTAAATGATAGACAACAGCACGTTCAAATAAATGGTGTCAATTCAACTGGCTTAAAAGTAAAAATGGTTGTACCACAGGGCTCGATATTAGGTCCTTTCCTGTTTTTAGTATATATTAATGATCTGCCCCATTTGTTAAAAACTCAACCACAAATGGTGTTATTTGCTGACGATACGTCCTTGATTTTTAAAATTAATAGACGTGCATCAAATCTTGACGACGTAAATAACGCCCTACTGCAGATCCAAAATTGGTTCACTGCTAATAATTTAGTATTAAATGGGAAAAAAACGAAGTGCATAAGATTTTCTTTACCAAATGTCAAAAGTAGTAATTGTGAGATAGTATTGAATCAAGAGAAACTAGAATTCGTCGATAATACTGTTTTCCTAGGGATCACGCTCGACTCAAGGCTTCAATGGGGTCCCCATTTAACATCCCTTGCAGGACGGCTAAGTTCAGCAGCATATGCTGTGAGAAAAATCCGTCAATTTACTGATGTTGATACCGCGAGACTGGTCTATTTTAGTTACTTTCATAGTATCATGTCGTACGGTATTTTACTATGGGGGCGGGCTGCAGACATCGAGTCTATTTTTATTCTGCAGAAAAGGGCCGTCAGAGCCATATACAACCTCCGCAGGCGTGACTCTCTAAAGGAACTGTTTAAAGATATTAACATAATGACGGTACCTTGTCAATATATCTATGAAAATATCATGTACGTAAGGAAAAATCTACATCTTTTTAGTAAAAGAGGTGAAAGACACAGTTATATCACTAGAAATAGGGACCAATTAGTTCAACCAGGTTTCAGGCTGGCTAAAGTAGACTCGTCTTTCATGGGCTACTGTTTAAAATGTTACAATAAAATACCTACCCACATACTTGAACTGAATGAAACGAAATTTAAATCTTGTATAAAACGCTCACTATGCAGCCAGGCATATTATAAATTGGGGGATTACATCACTGACAAAAATGCTTGGCTAAACGCTGGTCCTGCTCCATAAGGACTCACAAATAAATTGATTAGCATTGAAAAACACTGTTGGAGCTGCTGAAGATTTTAAAATACTATTTTTGCATTGTATAAATTCAATCACCTAGTATTGTATAATTGCATAGCACATGTGTGAGTACTATGTACATACTATAAAGCTTCCATTTACTGGGTACGCCTTTTATTGACTTGAATGTGCCCTGGCAGCTGAGAGTATGTCACGCTCACTCAAATGTCTCGCTGATGGTGGCGCGTGTGTTGGATCATTTAGCTCCCTTCAAAATGGTTGAGCTGAATGGTGCTAATACATGCGTCATGTTCGTGAACGGGTGCCGTCAGTAGGGACTGGTCATCTCTTTGCTGCCATGGCTTATTTTAATTTAATACCTAAGTATTTGAATTGTTTTTATTTTTTTATTTCGTGTTTTCATTACGGACGCTTTTAACGTTCTGCATCGTTCTCACATGTATAATTTTTAACATGAATGATGTAAACAAGACTTTGTAACCATTTTATTTTGATTTAAAAGAGTGTCCATGGAGTTTCTTGCCCGTTCTTCTCCATAGGTACCTACGCTTTGGAATGGGCAACTAGCTTCATCTTTCTGACTGACCGACCCCTTGACAATTCAAAAGTGCCTGTAATTGGTTTAATTGAAATAAATGCTTTGAGTTTGAGTTTGAGTTTCCACTGGACCACCATTGCTCTATACACACAAATAAATAAAATTGGAGTGTGTTTGTAATGACAAAATAACAGCTTTTTTCTAAATGCTTGTGAAAGAATATGTAAAAAAAAACTTTTTTTATTTCTGACTATCTCTCTGTTTGTTCCGGTTAATCTCCGAAACCGATTTTGACAGGATTTATCTATCTCTGGCAGATAGCTGACGTTATAAAGAGTAACTTAATTTTAATGTCTTAAATCTAATCTTAATAATTTGGCTGTAACACTATTTTTCGAAAATGTTCTTAAGTAACTTTTTAGACCTTTGTATCCTGCTTATGCGTATGAAGTTTTATTAAAATCGGTTTATTCATTTCGAAAAACAAGAGCTTGAAATTTTGTATAAAATGCCGTACGGCGTAAACGCTCTTAAGTTTAAAATAAGACGGTAACACTGGAAACGGCTCGTCCATAATATAACAACACGTTCAAACTTGTAATGAGTACACACACTACTTGATTTATTGACTAAATAAAGGTACAACGTTAGGCAAACATTTCATAACTAGTGTGTTCCGCGAAGAAATTTAATTAAAAACGTGTTTGAACTAATTAAGTTATGATTTGCAGTATGCCGCACCGTACCTGTGAATTAATTGGAAACATAGGTTTATTGTTTTATTTCAGCTATTGCTGAAGTTTTTGAGCAGGTTAAGGATTTTTTGCCTGACTTGCTTCTGAAAAATACATACCTACGCAATTTCCGAGTTATTGCTAACATGAAATTCCCTATCGGCAATAATGACGAACTTCCATTATTTAACCCGACATTTATCCTGTATTTAACCCCTTTAGGCATTCAGGGAAATACTCATCATCTACGAGCCTAGCCTTTTCCCAAGTATGTGGGGGTCGGCTTCCAGTCTAACAGGATGCAGCTGAATACCAGTATTTTAAAAGGAGCGACTGCCTATCTGAACTCCACAGCCCAGTTACTGGGTAATACAATACACCTTGGTAAGACTGGTTGTCAGACTTTCGGGCTTCTGACGACCCGTAACGACTATCAAAGATCCATGAATGACAGCCAGGACCAAAGGATTAACGTGCTTTCTGAAGCACGGAGGGGTCCCATCACCACCCATCCACGGACCTACCACGGCAAGCGTAGCTTAACCTGATCGATCGAACCATGCGGCTCTTGTTTCTTAGCCACGAGCCCCTCATTTAGGAATATACTTACCCTCTTTATTCAAGATGGCAGGTATATCGACACACAGCCTGTTTATGATTCTGAAGCCCGTGCGTTGAAATTAGTATATTTTTCGCGATTTCAGCTTGGGTCCCATAGTAAAAGTTGTTCATAATGATGAGTAAAATAACCCTTAAGAGGTTTTGCGCATTTAACGTTACACCTTGTATATATAAGTTATAAAACAAAAGTTGTTGTTTATGATGTCTTGCTAGGTTACCAGTGATTTAAAAAAAGACTTGTCTATGACGTACCGACATCAATCGTCGAGCAGTCACTATACAACACCCGTCTGGTCGGAGAATATATATATATACTTTATTGTACACCACAAAAACCTCCCTCCCCCCCTCCTCCCTTTTCTACAGAAGTTGAGTGAAGTTTACACCCTGTTCCTTTTACCTCTATACCTCCATTACTCCCCATTACCCAGATGTTAAACCTCCTGGTCTGTCAAATTATTTGAGGTCGACACAGCATGGCTTCTTCCAAAGATCTTAATCAGCCACCTTCTCAAAATTCACCCTCATTCTGCCTTAACATTTTTCACACAATCCATCCATCATTTCTTTGGTAATAATATCTTTTGACCGTGTTTATGCGGTGTTTAAAAAAAAAAGTTTTTCCAGAATTTCCAGCTCAAACCTGTTTCCGAACACTGCTTCACAAGTTATTCCGGCGTTCAAAGACTATAAGCGTTGATTCATGAATATATGCAGTGACGTTCGATCCACAGTGGCTCTGACACGGTATTCTAGTGCCTTACATAACAAACAAAATTTCACGCCGGTACTCTCCGTAAGGGTAGTAGCAGAGAACACCGTCATTTCGTCAGTTAGGTTGGTACATGGAAAGGCTCGTGGATAAGTAATAACAGCCGCACGGGTCGATCGATCAGCTTAAGCTACGCTTGCCACGGTCAGTCCGTGGATAGGTGACCATCTTTACATACCGACACCCCTCCGTGCCTCGGAAAGTACGAGTACGTTAAGCCGTTGGACCCGGCTGTCATTCTCAGATTTTTGACAATCGTTACAGGTTTCAGAAGACCGAAACTCCGACAACCAGTCTTACCAAGGGGTATCGTATTACTCGGTAACTGGTTTGTCGAGGTCAGATAGGCAGTTGCTCCATGTAAAACACTGGTATTACCCTAACATAGTTGGGAAAAGGCTAGGCAGATGAGGTAAAAGTTTTATATAAAAGGGGGCGAGCGCAGATATAGATAGACCTAGATAACGCAAGTATCACGGTCTGTATGAAAATCAAGCGTGCCATTTATTTGACTACCCAATATGACGTCACAAGCACTATTTAGTGATGGGAAAATCAAATCCGTCACCCGTCTCGCCTCACCTCAGGGGCCTAGCACCAGCGCTCACGCTCACCCAGCCAGCAGTACTGCAGGACTGAGCGCGAAAGTGGCGGCTTACGATATTTGTACGTAAGCTGGGCACGCGAAGTAGTTGCTTTTGCTCTATCTAGGGGCGAGCCTATGTCCAATAAAATACACACATAAACTCACGTCTTAATTCCTCCCATGGGGGGAGGCAAAAACTACAGAACGTCACCTGCTACGATCCTTACATACTCAATCGAGCACAATTACAGGCTTCAGGCTCCAGGCCGCAGGCCTTCCAGGCCAGGCGGCAGGCCGTATTCTTGGCCCGCTGGACAGCCTCCTGGAGGGCCCCGGTCCCTTAGGGCCGAAGCCTGCCGGGTCAGCGGGATTATCCGAAAGGGAAAAACAAAAAAAAAGGCTTCAGGCTACTACTAAGAGTTTCGTAATAGAAAAATCCAACAACCCTTTACCCGACCGCGAACAGGCATTCGTCGTGCTTGCAACCATTAAAGATAACGAGACAATCACTTTACTGCCTAACACCTTTAAGACAGTGCGCACCAGAATCAGAAGTCACTTTCCCTAAAGGTTCGTTAGAAAACCAGGGCCAGACAGCATCTGTCTGGCATTAATGCTGAAATGAACCCTTTTCGCGCAGCCGTGAGGCACTCACTATTGCTGTTGAAACATAATTTTTATTTTGTTAATTTTGTATTTTATGTTTCACGAACTGTGTCGAAATATACTTTTTTCTTTCTTTTACTTTCTTTCTTTCTTTTAAGAATTTCATCTATGGTAGACAAAAAGATGAAATGAATTAATATCTGGGCCGAATTGATTTTAATTTTTTTGTATTTCAGTTATAATATGTATAAGCTAACAGATTTAGGGCTGATTCTTCCAACGCCAGATAATTTTAGAGGATGAATAATTTTGAATTTTTGACATTTCTTGCATACAAAAACTGTCAGACGTCAATTTCGTTCCACGAATAAAAATGATCTGTCGTTGAAAAGTCAGCCCTGTGACAAATAGTACGTAGCACCTACAAAATTAGTAGACACATTGGGTGTCTACTAATTTTGTAGGTGCTACGTGCCTATTTTAAATATCCAGAAAAACATAATAAAAACCTATTTTTGCGGTAAAGGTGGTGTTTACCGCCACCAAAAGGTGTTTCTAGGTTTAGCAAAATCAGCCTATACCGTTCGATTGAAAAATCAGGCTTTATATTTATAATAATTATGTGTACATGTATATAAATAAAAAGGAAAATAATAATAAAAAATATATATTTATAAAAAAAAATATATTCTTGAGTGAAAACTAGTATTTAGTAGACTTTATGACGAATTTGAAGATAAAACTATTTTTAGAGAATGTTTATGCTAAAATTATTTTCTTGGAGCTATAGTCTGTCTAAAGACAGCCCTGATTCTGTCTGCTCACAGCGTAATGCCTTTATGACGTCGGAATGCGACCAAAAAATACCATAGATTCGTCTCATTGCTCGGAGAAATCAGTTGAAAAAATACAAAAGAGCCTTGCACTCCATTGTGCTTATTGTCGATCCCTTCTTATAAGGTCATCCCTTTGTTATAGGGACAATATAGATTCTGGAACTTAGCCCTGGCTGTGGGCAATGGAAGAGAAAAGAAAAAAGGTTTCTTTTTCTGAAAAATGTTGGTGCCAAGTTTTGTTTTTCATACAGATAAATAAAATCATAAAAAGTGTTAGGTTATAATGTTACTAGTGACATGCCCCTGCTTTTCACAGTTTTCACAATATGTCTTTATTTTAAGTAAGTTTGATATTTAAAAATTACTAGCTTCCGCCCGCAGCTGCGCCCGCCAGATATGTCGATAAAAACTATTGTATGTCCTTCCCCGGCATGCAATCTATCTCTCTGCCAAATTTCATCGAAATCCGTTCAGTGGTTTAGGCGTGAAAAGGTAACATACAGACAGAGTTACTTTCGAATTTATAATACACATAAACCTTTCGAAATAAATTTTCTACAGACATAAATTTTTCGAAATAATTTTTTTACAAATCGAAAAGTGACTTAGTTTTATAATTAGGTATGTATCTTATGTAGATTATGATTCAGCCAAAAACCTCTTTTAAAACATGCTGGAAAGTTTATAGTGGAAAACAAATCCAAAAAAAAAGGGATCGCATTTTCTAACTTTCCCTAAATAGATAATGTACGAACCAAAATGGTTTAGACTCAACTTCCCTTTTATCTATACTATTGCTAGCGGAGGCAACTAACATTTTATTTCGGGTCCGGAAAGTACCCTTTTTCCTTTTCTAAGTACGAAGCAAGCTCCTTGCCTAATTTCATCTATATAGATTTGGTTTACTCATGAAAACGTAGCATGCAGACTAGAAAAATGAGTTCTATTGTAATTTTTTCTTCCATTAAAGGCTGAGGGACTCGTGGCTAAGGAACTGCTGCATGGGTCGATAGACCAAAGTTAAAGCTACGTTTGTTGCGGTTGATTTGTGGATGGATGACCATCTATTTCTTACCGAGATCCCTCAGTATCTCAGGAAGCGTTAAGCCTGAAGAAGAAGGTATCTATGGCTAGGACCGATCCAAGGCTTCGATAACTGCCTCGTCCCGGCTGTCATTTGTAGATCTTTGTCAATCGTTAGGTAGTCAGAAGCCCGAAAGTCTGACAAACAGTATTACCTGGGTATGTTACCCATCAACTGAGGAAGTCATATCGACAGGCGCTCCGTCCAGCTGCATGCTAACTGCCCCGTTGGTCTCGTGATTGCAAACGTGACTGCTAAGCGTGGGATCCTGGGTTCGGTTCCCAGGTCGGGCAAAAGTTTTATTGGATTTTCCATTAGGAATTTCTTAGTAACAGCCCGGAGTTGGGAAGTTGAAGGTTTAATACCCGGAAAGCACGTAAAGCTGTTGGTCCTGCGACTGATCTCTCTCCGGTCGTGTCGGATTGCCGTCCCATCGGACTATGAGGACAAGGGACAGAGAGTGCACCTGTGTTTAGGCACACATTTGTGCAATATAATAATCTCCTGCGTACCTGGCTAATCTCCGTTGAGATTGGCCACCGTGACCGAAATCGGTTGGGAGACTATTATTATTACCCAGGTGCCATGCCATACCGTATGGTAAGACTGGGTTCTAACACCAACAAAGTCGAGAAAAAGCTAGGCGTAATGAGAAACTGCTCTCTAAATTGACAATTTAATTTCACATTTTCTCTAAATTATATTTTCTCCCCAACGTAAACAAGCCCTTAATCCAAATCCCCCCAAAAAAAATTTCATCCATCTCATTTTACGCCTGACTGTCACCCATTTTAATTTCGTTCATTATATTTTATTTTCAATATCCTGTCTGCTAACGAGGACAATTAATTACCATCTTATTTATGGCTCCAAGCAGAGCTCAGCCACAGAATAAAAAAATGTAGAAGTGCCTACAGTTTCCGGATATGTGCGGTGTTAATAGGGTGTTGATGCCGAAGATATACGGAAAATATACGGAATATATATACGGAAAATATACGGAATATATATAAAATATATATACGGAAAATGTCTACGCTGGTGGGGGTTAGAATCATGTACAGACGCCAGCACATCAAGCTACCCGAAACTGTCAAATTTTCCCAATCAACTTTGAACCTTATGCTTTAGCGATAAAGTTGAAAATCTGTTAAAGAAATTTGACAGATTTTAATAGCCTGATGTGCTGGTGTCTGTACATTCATGGGAACAGTTTGCGCGTTGAAATTCCTTACAATAGAATGCGTTTAATAATAAATGATTTTTGAATCGTCGCTTGCGGCAGCACACATTCTATGCTCGACCATCTGCAATATTGACAACCCCATTTCAACTTCAGCAAGTTTAGTGTGTAACGTAAAAGGTGGGGAGAGGTAGGGTAGGTTTAATTTCGGCGTTATCGGCGAAGGTAAGCAGTAGTACGCCTACGATGTAGAGGTATGAGGAACAGGATGTAAAGTTCTCTCATCCTCTATGGAAACGGGAGGATCCTCCGACCAGACGGCGTTGCGTCTGGTGGGCTACTGCACGACGATTGATGTCGGGTCTTTGTATATAATATGCTAGTTGCGCGGTAAACTCTGCTTGCGCGATGCAAGATTTTGCGAGACGTCAGGGCAATGTTCGCATGTGGCAATGTAGATGCCGCCACAGGCCGCATGTCAGTAGTAATAAAACCAGTATAAGCTGGCCTCTTATTTTATTGAAACTCCGTACTACGCTACGACAGCTCAAGGACAAAGTGTTACCACTGACGTTTGGCCTCCTGTGCAAAGAAAAGTATGGGGGCGTTTATTTGACGTATACATACGTAGGTGTACGTTGCCTTTTGGCCTCGTTTATGACTTTCTGTTTGAAAGAAAATGCCATGTCACACGCATATGAGTGAAAGAGACGACGCTCTACATAGCCAAACTGTAATCTAACCCTCGATGTTAACATGTATAGCATAATCAGCCAATAATGTTCCCACTGCTGGGATACAGGCCTCCACTTTTCGAGAGGATCCAGTGTGCGATAAAAAGCACCCAAGGGTACGAGCTTACACTCATGATTTTAATATATACGGAAATTTGAAGTTGATTGTCATTTTGCTATAAATTACCTGACTTACTCGTAAGGCGAGTTTCGCTTCTATCCGGTTTTATTCTTCTTTGATTAAAGCTTTATGGTGAGAATTTGTTCTTACTTCTTTTTTATTTTCTTTTTTTAAGAAAACGGATCCTTGCGTTGTAACTAGAAGTTTATGAGACATAATAATATTGTTGTTGCGCCCTCTTTTGTTTTGTAAACATTAATTACACTTACTTTATTATTGAAAAGGTTTTTGTCTTTATTTCTATGAAGGGAGGCGATAATGCTTTCGTTTTAATTATTAATTTTCCTTATGAACTTGTTAGGTTTTTGTTATATTTGAAGCGAATAAAACGAGGCAACCTTTGTATGTCACTTACATGTTTAAGGTTGTGACAACAATCTTTTTGTTGGCCACTGCTCACACAGAGAAGGATGTTTCCTTCTCTGTGTAAGCAGTGGCAGCAGCAGCAGCTTGATCACCACACTGGCTCGGTGCGGGTGGTTGATTTCACCGGGTGCGGGTTGTTGACCGAAGTTCAGGGTTTCCCTTCACCGTCAGTCAGTGGTGTCTAAGAAACAAGCTTCGTGGCAGCATAAGCGTAACCAGCGTATAATGTTCCCACTGCTGGGGTGCAGGCCTCATCTCTTCGAGGGGGAGTGGGCTTTAATCTACCATGCGGACCCAGTGCAGATGTCACATGTTTTCGAATTTTCGGTTCTAGGTCATGGCAGTTTCCTCACGACGTTTTCCTACACGGTTGTGAGAGCAGCGGTGATAACACTATGTATTTACATAAAGTAAAGCGAATGCCTGGATTCGAACCCACGAGCTACATCTCGTAAGTCAGGGCACTCATCATCATCTGATGATTGATGATGATGAGTGAGACGTCCACTGCTAGAAAAAGGCCTCCCCTAAGCACCTCCACTTCGACCGGTTCTGTGCTTCTCGCATCCAACGGGTTCCTGCGGCTTTCACAAGGTCGTCGGACCACCTCGTCTTCCGGTATGCGGTCGCCATTCCAGAACCTTTCGGCCCCATCGGCCATCGGTTCTGCGAGCAATTTGCCCTGCCCACTGCCACTTAATTTTGGCAATTCTTCGGGCTATGTCGGTTACCTTGGTTCTGGTCTGCCACTGCTTTTAACAAATGCTTCGTGGCTGGAAAAGAAAGAATAGAAATAGAAAATACTAGCTGCGCCCCGCAGTTTCACCCGCATAAGTTTCGATCCCGTGGGAATATCGGGGTAAAAAGTAGCCTATATGTTAATCCAGGGTGTCAGCTACCTCCATACCAAATATTATCAAAATTGGTCCAGCCGTGAAGAAGTAACAAACATATAAACAGATCCTCACACACACACACACACACTCACAAACATTCGCCTATATAATATTAGTGTAATTTATTGTCCAGGTAATACGGTAAGCAGGTTCACTGGTAAACAGCAAGTGAAGGCGACATTAGTAGCAATTTAGCACAACAAGCACATTAGTAGTAATATTACCTACAGCTAGGTTACAATATAGTATTTGTTAGTGAGTCCCAAACTAAACAGTTAGTCTGTATCTTGGGGCTCGGAGTACGAATTCCAGAGTGGAGAATAGAGAGGTGATTTCAGGTATGGTATGGTACGTGTGTATGTGATGTTTGTGTGGTGTGTGTGTGTTTGATGTGAGTAGTGTTTCGTTTGGTTTGGTGTCAGGTAAAGGTCTTTATATTAATTGTTCCGCATAACCAGTGTTATGCAAAATTTATTTTACTATTTTTTTTAGTGTAATACTTCTCGGGATGAGCTCCTTCACAAAGCGCTTTACTACTACTATAAAGCTAAGTTTAGCAACACAGAAACACTTCAAAGAAACCCTCGGACAAATTAACAAGCTCTATAACCGCCACTTCTATACTTTATTTCATTTCATAAATATTACCTTCAAAGCGTTCCCTTTAAAAGTAAATATTTTCAGTACCTACTAAAGTTAACTCCCTTCTCTTGGCAATCTGTTTTTGTTAGTAAAACTTGTAAACTCGAACTGTTAGCGTTATTTTTGTTAATAAATATTTTATTATTATGGTTGAAGTTGGGAAAGAAATTATAGAAGTTGGTGGAAGTTTTTATTTGTTCATTTTTATGATGTGTAAGGGACGAGAGAAAGGATCGATAGGTACTTATGACTTCGGGATTTTGAGAGGGGATTAAAGTTTTCACGAATTTTTTTTAGTCTTACCCGTGGCTGTAAAGTTGTGTGGAAGTCAGTTGCCTTTGTATGGGCATGTCATGCGGAGGAATGAGGAATATGTCATGAGAAAAGTTTTCAGTATAAATGTGGTTTACTATAAAAGTAGGGGAAGACCGAAAATACGAGGGGCCCGTGGCTAAATAATAACAGCCGCTCAGGTCGATCGATCACGTTAAGCTACGCTTGCCGCGGTTGGTCTGTGGATGGGTGACCATCTTTTCATCTTGTGTTTCCGTCCGTGCCGCGGAAAGCACGTTAAGCCGTTGGTCCCGGCTGTCATTCGTGGACCTTTGAGTCTTTGCGGGTAGTCACACGCCCGAAAGTTTGACAACCAGTCTTACCAAGGGGTATCGTATTACCCAGTAACTGGATTGTGGAGGTCAAATAGGCAGTCGCTACATGTTAAATACTGGAATCCAGCTGCATCCGGTTAGGCTGGAAGCCGACCCCAACATAGTTGCGAAAAGGATGATGAAGACCGAAAATACGATGAATGGACTATGTAAAAGGTGTGGCTAGAAAGGTGATGACTACCGTAATGACGAATAATAAAAAAAACTATGGAAGAAAAACTCCAAATAAATTGGGATAAGGGCAGGAGAATGATGATGATGATAATCCGGTACACTGAAAGAAATAAGCAGTAAATTAAAATGAGAAAAAAACATTGATCTGAATTGCTTTAAACAGTTCTATAAGAGCCTAACGTTCAAAACAGTATTTTTTACACTGATCCGAAAACAGTTAAAGCTTGAGGCAAAATGTTACCGTCATGAACTCATGTAAACTTTAACGTTTTAAGTACCTAGCTAAAAGGTCAGAAAATTAGCTGTCATAATCATTTGCTGATATCGTTCAAACCATTGAAATTTACTTACATTACAGTAATGGTGGTTTTCCTTTTTAGGGTTCCATACCAAAATATTATATTTATATTTTTATATACCTATATTTTTTGCAAGGTGGTCTGAAAAATTTGAAGTGGGGCTACTATGGCATGTGGGGGGTATTATATGAAAGAGCGCAGTTTGCACATTCTCAAACATTTTTTCTTTTTTTTGTAGGCCGCAAGTTTTCAACTTTTATTCTATGTGATAGAAGTTTATGTAAAGATTACATGAAATATAAAACGAAGATTCTAAATAGCACACTTTTTCAGAAATCATCAACAAAAGTTACATTAGTTCCACTATCAGTCAAGAGATGGCGCTGACATAAAACTGCAATATTCTACACCGCAGTGCACAATGTTAAAATTCTCTGACGAATATAGGCCTCGCCGATGTTTAAAAATATGATGGTACGAAACCCTCGGTGCGCGAGTCCGACTCGCTCTTGTTTTTTGTTGTTTTTTTTTTCAGTAAATAGTATGTTCAATCATTAAAAGTTACTGTTTTGTCTTTTACTGTTTTACAAACATTTCTGCTTACTGTATAAAGTCAGTAAGTCTATGTGGCGTAGTATGAAATTATTTTTTTCAGTGTAATCTATACATATAATAAAATTGTAGAAAAGTGGTGTCTGTACAATGGAAATATATTAAAAAAAAAGTAGCAGGGGTTGTTATTATATCGATGCCGAACCCGAAAATGTAATTAATTTTTTTTTTGTCTGTTTGTCTGTTTGTCTGCTGTGTTTGTGCACGCTAATATCAGAAACGGCTTATTCGATTTAGATGCGGTTTTCACTAATACATTGTAGTAAGCTTCACTTAACATTTAGTGTTTATTTCATGTCAATCGGCTCATAAATGAAAAAGTTATGTCAATTTAAAGAATCACGGCGAACATTTGTTAAGGTATTCAGTGAACGCGCGTATCCTGGAGAGTATAGGCGAATAGTTGCATTAGTTTGCATACTGTAGAGGGGCCCGTGGCTAAATAATAACAGCCACACAGGTCGATCGATCAGGTTAAGCTACGCTTGCCGCGGTTGGTCTGTGGATGGGTGACCGACCATCTTTACATACCGAGACCCCTCCGTGCCTCGGAAAGCACGTTAAGCCGTTGATCCCGGCTGTCATTCGTGGATCTTTGACAGTCGTTACGGGTAATCAGAAGCCCGAAAGTCTGACAACCAGTCTTACCAAGGGGTATCATATTACCCAGTAGCTGGGTTGTGGAGGTCAGATAGGCAGTCGATCCATGTAAAATACTGGTCATACGGGTCGGCTTCCAGTCTTACCGGATGCAGCTGAATAGCTGCATCCGGTAAGACTGGAAGCCGACCCCAACATACTTGGGGAAAGGCTAGGCAGATGATGATGACTGACTGTTTGCATATTTCATTTATTTATTATTTTAGGGTTTGTAGATTAGGTTCTTTTTCTTCATTTTCTTTAAAATTTTGTAAATGAATATTGTAAGTATTTGGTATAGGTTAGGCGGTTCTTTTCTTGATTTTTGGGTATTTACTTATCTTAATTTTTATTTAGGGTTTGTAAATAAATATTGTAAGCATTTATGATAGGTTAGGCATTTCTTTCTCTGATTTTCGGTATACTTATCTTAATTTGTATTTAGGGTTTGTATATAAATATTATAAATATTATTAAGTAATTTTCTTTATTAAGTATAAGTTCATTAGCTCAGGTTAGTAATTAATTTTTCTAGCAATTCTTTTGTTTTATAAAGTTAGTACGTTTGGTTTACACGTCTTAACATTTATTACTTAAGCCCGGTTTCCACCGCGAGCGGAGCGGACCTTTTAATGACTTCTTTTACCTCGCAAGAGAAAACTGCTTACATATGTTTCCACCAACAAAGAGTTGAGCGGAAATGACTCAGCTTGCAAAAAGAGCAAAAATGAGCTCGCTCATGCTTCTGTTTCATTTCTCTTTTGTGGTGGGAATCAGACGACTAACCTCTTTCTTGATGGAAACGCAAACCTATTTCATGAAAACGAAGTCCGCTCCGCTTAGCCATTTCCGGCTCATTACCCTTTCGCGGTGGAAACCGGGCTTTAAACTGTGATAATTTTAGACTGTATAATAATCTGTAAGTATTTATAATTTTGCCTGTGTGGTGCCGGACTTAAAGAATAGCACCACCCCATACTTCCCGTAGGTGTCGTAAAAGGCGACTAAGGGGCGTACCGGAGAATGGGCAGCAGCGTTCTCTATGCATTCCACCACCATACCATACTGCGATCGCCAACCCGCCTGCCAAGCGTGGCGATTATGGCAAACCCCCCCCCCCCTTTTGGGGGAGGCCTATGTCCAGCAGTGGACGTCTTTCGGCTGAAATGATGATGATGATGATGATTTACAATTTAATTGTTTACGATAGTACGTGTTTACTAAATAACTGTGTGTTAAGTAGTAAGTACTGTATTATTGTAAGAATGCCTCGAAGAAGATCCAACCTCTCCTAATGTAGCAGAAATGCTAAAAGGATGAGATTAGTTCGATCACAGGAATCTGAGGAACATCAGGCTAGGTTTCGTGCTTCAGAAACTTCGACAGCAAGAATCTCGACTGAGTTCAAATCGTTCTCGAATGATGACAACTCGAAATAGGGAAAACGGGGAACAACGAAAGGCACGTTTATCTGTCGATCGTGAAGCTCACGCGCTATCGCGTGAGTCTGAGACTTTTGCTGACAGGGAAACCCGCCTGAGCTCCCAGAGAGTACGGACAACAAATGCTCGATCCCAGGAGACACAGGACGAACGGGAAATACGTCTCACTGCCGATCGTGAAGCTCATGCACTATCGCGTGAGTCTGAGACTTTCACTAATAGGGAAATTCGCCTGAGTTCTCAGAGGGTTCGGTCAGCAAATGCCCGGTCTGTAGACGGTATATGTAATTCACCGAAAAGTCACTATTCCACGCGAATGAAGTCGCGGGCACAGCTAGTACTTGAATATTTACTTTGTGGGTTTCCCACCCGTAAATATTGCTAATAACAGTCTCGAATATTGTGGTTGATTATACACATTCGATTTTAATCTCTTTAGTAAATTATAACTGTTGATCAGTAGAATCTGTCTCGTGGCTCGGAGAGCACGTTAAGCAGTTGGCTGACATTCGTAGATCTTTGACAGCCGTTACGGGTAGTCAGAAGCCCAAAAGTTTGACAACCAGTCTTTTCCCTACTAAGTTGGGATCAGGTTCCAGGCTAACCGGATACAGCCGAATTCCAGTACTTTACAAGGAGTGACTGCCTATCTAACCTTCACAACCCAGTTATTGGGTAACACGACCCCTTGGTAAGATCGGTTGTCGGACTTTTGTGTACTTATTTTCGTTGCTGACGATCCTTCAGGATCAAAAACAAAAGAAAAAGCGGAACAAACCGGTATGAGAAAGTTTATAGTGGCTAAGACAAAGATTAAAACAGAAGACGAACAAGCAGGGGATCGAGGTGGGGGGGGGGGGGGGTGGTCAGGGGATCAGAACGGAATAACTCGACTGTATTGTGTCATGTAACAACTCAGCTATTTCGAGACCAGTAACGCATTCAATAATATCTGTAAGCCTCTTCCAGTAAATTTATTCACCCAGTAATTTTCCGTCCTCGTCTTCATCAATAAGCGTAAATACCTACATATATCTCAGACCAAAAAAAAAGTCATATACATATATTATCATAGATAATTACTCACACGCACTCAATCTGCTTCTCATGGTGGCAAATAATCGATATCTTTCAATTCTATCTAAGCTAATATCTATTTACCAGGCCTAAGGAAAATATAGGACGTCAGGGCTGTTGTCACACCGTAGTGTAATTTTTTTGTTTGACTTCGTAATAGTTATATGTGACTGGCCACCATCAATAATTATTTATTCTTAAAAATGTCAGTAAAATGCATGCCAAAAAAGGTGAGTCCATCAATTTTATATTTTAATAATAATAAAATAATAATAATAATAAACCATTAATTATCAGGTAACAAAGACCCATAGATACATACCTTAACCTAAGTATACATAATAATATAGTAACAATTTTGTTAGTAAATAAAACTTAATAACTATGTTAGTATCACTTAATTGCACTAAGACTTTGTGGCACTTGTCCGCGAAAGCGGCGGAATACCACATCCTGCGGCCAAAAGCTTTCTTCCATCACCAGGTGCAGGTAGCATGTTGGTATGCGCACCACGAACGCCTTGAAGTTGACGTTGCGGTGCGACTCCAGTAACTGCACCCTCGGTGTGTACCTCGTCTTCTGGCGCACGTACTCCACGATGTCCTCCGCCGTAGTGGTGTTTTAACCTACCACAGTCTCCTGCCAGGCCTAGGCCCCTCCCAAATTGCGTCATAACATTTGACTCTCAAAACAGTGAAGAAAAACATTGTGGGGAAACCGGCATGTCCTAGAATTAAAAAAAAAACGGTCAAGTGCGAGTCGGACTGACGCACCGAGGGTACCGTACTTTGTATGTATGTAAATAGTTTATCACGATTTTTTTATGTACGGTGGGCTGCATCAATTGGGTACCCCAGTTGCATTAAAATTTTCATACAACTGGGGTACCCAATTGATGCAGCCCACTGTACCAACCTTGCCTTGCTTTTGCTACATGATCTTGCTTCTCGCCAAATTTCATGATTCTAGTTCAACGGGAAGTGTAAATTTTGATTCGCTTGAGATTGTCGAAATGTATATAGCATGTTTTGCAGCATAAACGGCCGTATCTTTTTTTTACGTTAACTTAAGTGTTTGATTTATTCAAACCTTCAAGGGACTGTTGAGTATATGGTTTTAAATTCAATTCGATACCTCCACGCGTTCCCGAGATAAATGGTCTTGACAGACGGACGGACGGACAATAAAGTGATCCTTTATGGATCACTTTGTAAAATCGAAGACATGTGCCATCCACCAACCCGGACTGTGCCAGGGATGTGAATTATGGTCCACTTCTTCACTTCTCTCACAAACAGGAAGCTTGTCCCAGCAGCCAGAACATTATAGGGTGATGATTATCTATGTATGTTATGTAATTGGCTCTTCGCGTTCCATACGTACTCCAACCTTGGTTAAGTATCAGATGCCGCCTGTCTGACTGATTGGAGGGTGTCTGTGTTTAGCAATGTCTCCCCGCGGGCCTACGTTTCGGTTTTACTTGGAAAACTTAGTAATAACTATTGTTCTTAAGTTCTTAACAAGTTCATAGTTCCGTGAACCACATAAATATGGACTGGCTGATTAATTGTGCCTACTTCACGTATAGTAAACCAGTAGATAATCTAGCTTACACGTGAACTTTTTATGTTATTTTTTTTACAAAAATTACGTCTTTAGGGTACCTCAAAAGTAAAAACGCGACCCCTATAAGATCGCCTCGATGTCCCTCTGCCTGTCCGTCTGTCAAGACCCTTTTTCTCAGGATCACATAGAGTTATCAAGTTGAAATTAATATCAAATTCTCAGGGCTGCCATCCCTTAAAGCAGTGCAATTAATTAATTAATTAAATTAATTAATTGCATGCTGCACCGGCTGACGTCATCACGTCGACGCCGGCTGTCGCTGAAAACCAGCGCTGGGGCTCTGTCTCGTATAGGGTCTTAGCATTATGCTGAGCGATGGCCGTTTTGCGTAGATGTGACGCATACTTTCTCCCAAATTGTTATTTTGTTTTATTTTTTGTTTGTGTCCTTATTTTTATGCGTCATGTTTGCCGCAAATAAACGTATTTTCTTTCTTTCTTTCAGTGAAAAAATCAAACTTCTAAGTAGACGCAATCATAAAATATGGGCGTTTATATTCCGTTTATGCCACTACTTTGACATTCGCAAGGGCATCAAAACCTATAGCGTACTTCCCGTTGATCTGAATCATCAAATTAAAAAGAAGCAATCTCATGTACCTAACACAAGTAAAGGAAAAAATCCGAACACCGGAAGTTTGTAATTACATACCTATAAATTTGTATGGAACCCTCGGTGCGCTAGTCCGACTCGCACTTGATCTGTTTTTTTTAGGGTTCCGTAGTTCCTACAATCCCTTGTAGGAGCTACGGAACCCTAAAAAAAACAGACAGACAGACAGACGGACATGACGAAACTATAAGGATCGCCCCTTATAGTTTCGTCATGTCCGTCTGTCTGTCTGCCCGAGGTTTTGCTAAGAGACCGTTAGTACTAGAAAGCTGTAATTTTGTAGGATTGCGTATATCAATTACGCCGACAAACTGTAAAAAAAAAAAATTTTGGAAATTTTTTTTTTTAGGTTAGCTCCCCTATATGTGAAGTGGGGATGAATATTTTTTTCGTCGTCTACCCCATCGTGTGGGGTATCGTTGAATAGGTCTTCTAAAATGACTTCAGGGTTTTTAAAATTATTTTTCGATTTAATGCTCCATTTACGAAATATTAAACTTTAAAGTGCAAATTTTTGTTTTAATTTTTGTCTCCCCCCTCTAAAACCTAAACTGCTGGCTTGCAAAATCAGGTAAAATTCACGATGATAGTGCATTTTATGAACTTTAAAGGAAAACTATAGCGGTTAAGATAACTTTATTAGTTTAGCAGTAATAGTCGTCGAACTTGGGTGTTGGATAATTTTGTACCAAATACAAAATCCTTAACATTAATCCTTTAAAGTGACTAAGATGAAGTAGTTGCTTGTTTATAACGGGTAAAGACTTGCATTGAAAAACAAAATTTGAATTTTTTTATTCAGTATAAAGAACAACAGAATCGTACTACATTGTGATAACAGGCTACTAAGGAACCCTAAACTGTGCGTGGCCCGACACGCACTTGGCCGATTGTCCGGGCCAGCGAGATTGTCCGAAAGGGTTACCGCGGGCCCGGAACATAAAGGGCTAAGGACTAGGGCTAAGACTAGAGCTAAGGGCGAAGACTCTTGCTGACTAAAACCCACCCGTGTTCCTTACACGGGTGGGTTTTAGTCAGCAAGAGCCTGACACTCCCTTCCGCTCCACCCAGACCGGGAGGAGTCATTTGATGATTTCCCATCCCCAAAAAAAAGGGATGAATCAAGTTATGTGTTATTTATACAGACGCCAGCACATCAAGCTCAAATTTCTTTATAGATTTTCAACTTTATCGCAAAAGCAGGTTCAAAATTGATTGGGAAAATTTTACAGTTTCGGGTAGCTTGATGTACTGGCGTCTGTACAATTAGGAAACATCGAACTCACCAAATAATATAAAATTTTGTTCACATGAAAAAGCTGAGGGGAAATTCTCGTAATTTTAACAAAGTTCACAGTCTGATCTCAGTCTCAATCTGTCAAAAATACCTCTAGTTTCCCTACATTTTTGACAAGTTTTTGACATTGAGTGTCGCTGAGATGAGATTGTGACTAGATTTTGTACATTTTTTATTACGGCAATAGGCATGACGAATGATTTTCAAATCCTCTTCCGTACCTAATGTACGTACACATTTACTATACGAAAACACCTATATTTCGGTAATAAACTAAAGTTTAACGAAGTTTGAAGCCATTTTTCTAATATTTTTTCTATAGGGCGCGAAAACAGCTCACAGTGTCATGGCGTCGGATCCGACGTCACGCCTAGGTAAACATCAAATGTTGTCAGTATACTGTCTATAGTGTACTCTGTGAACCACAGTGATGTTTACATAGGCGTGACGTCATGCGCTGTGATTGATGTTTCAGTCAAAATGGCCGACTGCAGTATTTTAATCTTTTATTTTAGTGAAAATCCGATTTTTAAATTAAACTAAATCACTGTTTTAAATCCTTTTAATATGTGTTTTCCCCTAACATCATTAAATTTGTGATTATTTGATACTGTCGTCACGCCTATTGGCCTTATGTTAAAACCTTCAGTGTAACTGCAGCCATGCGCCTTAAGGGGACTACATAATCTAAAGCGCGGTCACTGTCGGACTGCATAGAAAAGAAAGAGAAGCGCGATGACACAACGCTGGTATTTTATTGCAAAATCTGAAGCAATTATTTAATTACAAATAATCTATTGTTTGGACTAAAAAATTAAAACAGTAGTGTTTGAATATGTTGCTTGTAGAATAATCTGACAAAAATCTGAATGACTTTATGTATATTAGTACCTATGGTTTTTATTGTAAAAAGAAAGATTTTAGAGGTATCTTCATGATTTTTTTCTTTCGTACCTATCAAATTAGTTGTATTGTTTTCAACACACTATCTACCTAGCATATATCCTGAAGAATATTATATATTTTTCTGATTTTATTTACTGTAGTCGATCATAACTTTTATTGTTACATTAAATTTTGAAATGTATATTTCATTTCATTTTTAATTACGGGAATTAGCCTTTGGATAAAGCCTACGGTGTAAATGCAGCCACGAGCCGTAATATACGCAAGCAAAGATCCTAGATAGCAGGCAACATAGGCCCATTTTTCTCCCATCCACCCGGAGGAGAGACCACCCATCTTTCTACTATATTTATTAGAGCAACCTTTCTTTCTGTGACTTGATTTAGACCCTACCCTGTTATCTTAATTGGGAAAGTTCCCTGGAGATGTGATTCTACTGTGATCTGTTTTCACGCACTTTTTTTAGTTTTTTTCGGGAATTGAAAAGGTAAATAGGATCTTTGGAAAAGGAACTTTAATGATAAATTAATCCAAAGTTAGTCATTTAATTTAGTAAATATAATCAGCACATAATGTTGCCGCTGCTGAGACACAGGCCACCTCTCTGTGAGAGGGATTGGACAGTCATCCACTACGCGGGCCAGTACGGGTTGGTAGATGGGTAGATGTCACATGTCTTCGATTTTTTGGTTCTAGGATGTTGCATCACGATGTTTTTCTTCACCGTTTTCAGAGCAGTGGTGATGAAATTTTTTACACAAAGTAAAGCACCTGTCTGGGTTCGAACCCACGACCTACGACTCATGAGTCGGGGCGTTATCACCACTGCTCATAGCGCAATAAGCTGATTTTCTTTTTAACCCCCGACGCAAAAACGACGGGGTGTTATAAGTTTGACGTGTCTGTGTGTGTGTCTGTCTGTGACATTGTAGCTCCCGGACGGATGAACCGATTTTGATTTTGTTTGTTTCTGTTTGAAAGGTGTATTAGTCGGGAGTGTTCTTAGCTGTGTTTGATGAAAACCGGTCTAAGATGGCCGCCGCCACAAAACGGCGGATTACAGATTTTTTCACAACTCCCTCAATATGGATATCAAATGGCTTGACAAGTAGAATAATGTACACTATATTGAAAGGGATATGAGGAATATTAACTAGGTAACGAAATAAAAACATGAAAATTATTTTATTTTAGACTAAAACAGATAAATACATATGGAAGTCGGAAGACCGTTCTGCGGAACACCTTCTATTCTAAGAGGTCCCCCGGCTGCCATATGAATTTATTTGTTTTAGTCTCGTTACATAAATTCTTTAAGTCGGGGTTTTAAAATTGTTTTATCGTTTTCCAATTACTTACATTTAATTTTATTGTTATTTTGTGTCGGGGTTTTTTTTAATTTTTATTCAATGTTCCCTGTCTGTCTTCCAAACTCCAAAGATCAAAAAGCCTTCATCTTTTGCAGAAATTAAACTTATTCTGAGAAACAGTTAGAGCTAAAGAGAATTAAAGTCTTAAGTGATTTCATCAAAAGATCTAGGTACTTACTAATTAAATCTTGGAACATATTATTATTATTGAAAATGCTTTCGAAATAGGGACATGTATTACATACTAATTCAATAATCCCTTTGAAATAATTTCGTTAAATAGACATATTAATGTAAAAGCCAGTAAATAAGTATGTACTTCGGTACAGACGCCACCACATCAAGCTGCTACAATCTATCCTTTCATAGATTTTCAACTTTATCGCTAAAGCATAAAGGTTTAAAGTTGATTGGGAAGATTTGACAGTTTCGGCTATCTTGATGTGCTAGCGCTATTTTCTTATAAATACAATTATTCTGAGTACCTTTTTCTAAGAAGTTTTTAATATAAGTTTATTAATGATTTTTTGATGTTGACTTGAAAGAGCATGGCAGCCGGTCGATTCTGTAAAAATCTCACCGTGAAAACTTAGGTGATGTGAGTTTGTTTTTGCTAGGAATTGACATTATTGACAGCTCACTCCACGCTCACTTCACCTTAGTTTTCACGGTGAGATGGTTACAGAATCGCACTGCAGTTGAGAACGTGTCATGCTCACTTAAATGTCTCACTGACGGTGGCGCGTGTGTTGGATCATTCGGTTCCCTACAAAATGGTTGAGCTGGATGGTGCTGATCAACCCGTCATGTTCGTGAACGGGCGCCGTCGGTTGAGACTGGTCATATCTTAACTGCCGAGGCTTATTTTTATTAATATTATATTATGAATTGTTTCTTCATTTGTGTTTTTTTTACATTGTTCTCGCATATAGAAGCAACAAGAATAATGTACCCAGAATTTTGCATTATCTTGATTTAAAAGAGTACCCTTGGAGTTTCTTGCCCATTCTTCTCCATAGAGATCTACGTTTTGGAATGGGCAACTAGCTTCAACTTTCTGACTAACTGAGCGACTATTTAATTTTGACAATTCAAAAGTGCCTTTACATGGTTTAATTAAAATAAATGCTTTGAGTTTGAGTTCTATTGATGTTTCAGGTGTTTTCAGGTATAGTGTTATAGATGTATGAGGTGTAAAACTCGCTCATCCTCTCTAGAAAAGGGAGCATCCTCCGACAAGACGGGTGTTTGTCTGGCGGGTAACTGCCCGATGATTCATGTCAGGCCGTTGTATCTAAACTAGTTGCGCGGTAAACTCTGCTTGCGAGATGCAGGATTTTGCGTGACGTCTCAGTTAATTTTAATAATGATCTGGCAGTTTGAGTAATACCCAAATGTCCTTTCTTTGGTATTGTTCGTCGAATCGTTGAGCTCCTTAAGTTTTGAGTTGAGCTGACTGACTGGACAGGTCCTCTCAATCTGTGTGGTTCTTTCCTCTAAAGGCGTCGATCTACATGGTCTTCATAAAACCTGAACAAGTTTATGTCTGGACTATAAAAGAGACTGTAACCTCTGAGTTTGTTTCGGCCGTTCTTCTTACAATAGTCAATTAAGAAACGCCGACCTCATCTAGTTTAAAAAAAATATGATTGACATGTAAAAGTGTTTGTGCAAACCTACATCATTTATCATTTATCCTTATTATCACTATTCTATTCTACATTGGTCAAACTCATGCCTACAAAAACACATAAAAACCTTAATTTCATCACACTTTTAATCAAAATAACTACAAAATTAATTCCATAAAGAAAACCAAACCCAAAACCGAAACGAGGCTCTAAACCTCGTATTAACACATGAGATTATTTGCACGCGAGATTAATCCTTGCATAGACATGATTTCAGATTCACACCACAAAATAAATACGTACAGAAGGTTACCTCCATACAATGAGCGAAAATGCACGCACACATATACAGTATACACGCATCACGTCCTAATGTCCTTTCTTTGGTATTGTTCGTCGAATTGAGCTCCTCAAGTTTTGAGTTGAGCTGCACGATGTTTGACAAATGTGTGCACTGATTGGACAGGTCCGCTCAATCTGTGTGATTCTTTCCTCAAAAGACTATTTCAGACACCAATATACATGGTCTTCACACGATCTGACCAAGATTTTGTCTGGACTTTAAAAGAGACTGTGACCTCTGAGTTTGTTTCGGCCTTTCTTCTCAGAATAGTCAGATAGGAAACGCCGACCTCATCTAGTTTAAAAAAATATAATTGACTTGTAAAAGTGTTTGTACAAACCTGCTTACAGAAAAATAAATCATTTATCATGTACAACGAGTGCGAGCGCACTCGCAGCAGTCCTGACTTGCATTTGTTTACACGCTTAATGTCTGTTTCAAAAGTATCTGACCGAAGAATAAACAAACCCTGATTAGAGGGACAATTATTGTCGTAATTTTAAGAACGTTCACAGTCTGATCTCAGTCTCAATCTGTCAAAATTACCTCTACTCCCTACATTTTTGACAACTTTGTGTCATTGTTTGTCACTGACATGAGATTGCGACTAGATTCCAAAAGTTTTTGGTTTACGGGAATTGGCATTCAGGTTAAATTGAAATCAAAATCAAAATATTTTTTTTTTTATCAGTGGGGTGTTTGGACATTTGAGTAGTTATGAAACATCCAAGCTAGGTGCACGGTTCCAATTGGTCGTTTCCTATGGAGAAGAAGAAGAATTCATGCAATCACTCACTAAAAGAATTAAGTAATAGATTCATCAGTACAAACATGTATAACAACATTTTAACTTTCTATCTATCTCAAGACGTTTTCCAACAATCACTTTTAGGGTTCCGTACCCAAAGGGTAAAAACGGGACCCTATTACTAAGACATCGCTGTCTGTCCGTCCGTCTGTCTGTCACCAGGCTGCATCTAAAGAACCGCGATAGCTAGACAGTTGAAATTTTCACAAATCATGTATTTCTGTTGCCGCTATAACAACAAACACTAAAAACAAAATTAATATGAATATTTAAGGGGCCGCCCCCATACAACAAACGTGTTTTTTCGGCGTTTTTGCCTTGTGGTACGGAACCCTTCGTGTGCGAGTCCGACTCGCACTTGGGCAGTTTTTTGAATAACATTAGTAAATTGTAATCGAAAATTCTTCGACGAAAATTGAAGTTCTAATCTAATTTTCTTCAAAATTGTCAGATGTAAATTATTTAATAGAAATAATAGAATTTCGGGTTAAGATATTCAAATTCTCATGGATCCTATGTCTGGGAAGAACGGAGGGCTATGTCATACTCTTACCGACTAAAACCCCACGCACATTCGCCGCACCCCCGACTGTTATCAGCCCGCCATGCCAAGCGGGACCCGTCACCAAGTTGGGCCGGTCCCACGATCGCACGTCCTCCCATATGGTGCGCATATAAAACAGCTGCATGCCACCTCTTTAAATTTTTTAAACCTTTTGTGTGAAGCTTGCCTTCTGTACCAAATTGTTTGGTGTCCACGCGCCGGATGTCCGCTCCAATCTGTTAATCTGATGTCCGCATTGAGGCTGACTTAATTATTTGACTGGTCGTTAATTAGATATTTAATATTAAATGACGCTTTATTAGTTTGCCTACTAATTAAATAAAATGGTGGATGATTTTGAGCTGCTCTGTTTGATGGTGGGGACTGTTTAACGGGCTGATCAATATCGGAATAATTATTCATAGCTAGATGATCTTCGTGATTTCCCGTGCAACTTTTAATTCATTTTGAAGTGGCCTTTCGTAAAATGTTTTCGTTTGACTTTGTAGCTTGAAGAATTCATGTTTAGAGGCTCTAAAGTGAGTCGTATCTCGGGTCGTAACCGAAAGCTTTCGTCGCGTTTATGTCACTGTGTGTGCGCCGACAGAGAGCTCCTTCCGATTTTCTTAACAAAAAATGACAAATGAACGCGATGTTCGCGTATTGGCGCGATGATCGCTTTTGGCTGAAGCTACAAGCGCGAAACCAGCGGCGAGAAGTGATAGTCAAGCGGAGCGGTGGCGATGGAACAATTTTGTTCCCTTGCCATCTTTCTGCTCGCCACCGCTCCTCGTGGCTGGGTTCGTGCCTTCAGACGGAGCTAGACTCATACGTATTAGGGTTTTTTCAAACGAGGTGGCCTAAAAAGGCCACTTTGGCAGAATCATAAGAGGATAACAATATGAATCATAATATGGCGAAGACAGTCCGTGTTTTTCTTTTCTTTGCTGCACTATGTAAGTATAATCAAAGAGATTGGGATTGGATTTGGATTGGTATTTTAGCACAAACAAAAAAAAAATAACTGAAAAATCCTTCACCAATGGGATTTGAGACGATTAACTTAACAGTTAACTGTCCATTATGATTCATGATAATAATAATAATCTCTTTATTTCAGAATACAATTCCATAATTACAAAAGCTACCATGATGTTAGTAACATGAAAACTTAAAAACTATGTTAGTAGACATTACCAGTATTTACAGGAGCATGTAGCTAGGGCACGCCGCGATAGCGGCGGTAAGACCCGTGATGAAGGAGTGGCTGGAGAGACGCCACGGCGCCCTCAGCTTCCGGCTGACGCAGGTGCTTACCGGACATGGGTGTTTCGGGAAGTACTTGTGTCGGATAGGCCGGGAGCCGACGCCGTGACAGCTGCCGTGAGGACACGGCGCAGCACGCGTTGGAGGAGTGCCCAGCTTGGGCAGTGCAGCGCCGTGACTTAGTCGCGGCAGTCGATGCTGCGGGCGACCTCTCACTTCCGGCCGTCATTTCATGCATGGTCGGGAGCGAGAGCGGCTGGACGGCCGTCGCCTCCTTCTGTGAGGACGTAATGTCAGCAAAGGAGGCGGCGGAAAGGGAGAGAGAAGCTGTTACCTCTCTCCCGGCCCGCAGCAGACGCACCGGGCGTCGCAGGGTGGCGGACGATCTCCGGCTACCATAAGGCGCGGCCTGCGGGCGGCAGACTAGGGGCGTCTGTCGCCCGATCAGAAACAGGCCTCGAGGCGGCCGCGCAGTGTTCCGCGCGCCCCTCTTAGTTGGAGTTCCTGCGGCCACTGGGTGATGGCCGCAGAGGGTGACGGGGCCCGCCTACAAACATCTGGCGGGCCAATACCTGCCGGGGGCGCGGATGAATGCGCAAGCGATACCCGTACCCCCGGCAATAGGTACAGGAAGGGAACACAGGGGTGGTTTTTAGACGGTAAGAGTCCGGCATGCCCCTCCGCCTTCCCCAGGGCGGAGGATGTCCATGAGGATTTTCCCACCGAGACAAAAAAAAAAAAAAGGAGCATGTAGCTGACTTAAGTACCAGATGAAAGGACAATCCAGTTTGTTGGCAATAACACTCAGGAGACTGTTGTTACTGGCACACACCCTTTGCAACAAGGACGCTGCTCGCTTGCGCCTGATTGCAGCCAAGCTGTCAATCCGGGCGTCCACGAACATCCCTGAGGCACTACAGAAGCGTGGCAACCCCAACAGCATCCTGAATGCATTATTGTACTGGACTCGAAGAGCATTAACGGCCTTTAGAGTGAAGCTAGACCAAAGGCTACACGTGTAAAATACTTGACAGTAAGCTTTGAATAAAATTATTTGAACTGAGCCTGTCTTGTCTGTGTGGCGCCGGACTTAAAGAATAGCACCACCCCATACTTCCCGTGGGTGTCGTAAAAGGCGACTAAGGGACGTACCGGAGAATGAGCAGCAGCGTTCTCTATGCATTCCACCACCATACCATATTGCGATCGCCAACCCGCCTGCCAAGCGTGGCGATTATGGCAAACCCCCTCCTTTTGGGGGAGGCCTATGTCCAGCAGTGGATGTCTTTCGGCTGAAATGATGATGATGATGATGAACTGAGCCTGTACAGCGTGAGAACCTTCGGATCAACATATTACACCTCAACGCCAATGCTCTCGTTCCCGGCCCACATCTAGATTGTCCTTCAAATCCTCCGTAACAATATGCCCTAGAGATATTTAAACTGACGAACACGGTTCAAGACACAACCACTCAAAAAGACAGCTGGGTAGCTCTCAGTGACCATGTTAGCCGCCTTATGAAGAAATGCGCTCGGAGAGACTTTTTGAAAAAGCCTAAGTAAAAAGTCATAATTCTAGGTTTGGCTCTCGCCTATTTTCTCCTCCAATACGGGACCAATTTAAAAGTATATATCCTTCTTATTCTGTTTATGAAATATCTTTTAAATTATTCCAATATTGCAGGAGAAAATAAGCGAGAGCCAATCCACGAATTATGACTTTTTACGTAGACTTTTTCAAAAAGTCTCTCCGACCGCATTTCCTCTTAAAGATCATCTTGACCGAATTGTATCTCAAACCATGTCCCTCAGCATAACACTCACAGATTGTAATTAACATACTAAGGCCAACTATGTAAGAAACAGGTTGGTCTCGGGGCATAGTGCCGGGTTCAAAAATACTTGTCGTGGGTTCGATCCCAGCCTGAGGATTTTCTTCTGCTTTCAATATATTTTCCAGCGGGATTGTCCGAAAGGGTTACCGCTGGCCCGGAACATAAAGGGCTAAGGAAGGAACACGGGTGGGTTTAGTTAGTAAGAGTCTGACATTCCCTTCCGCTCCACCCAGTGCGGGAGGAGTCATTTGATGATTTCCCATCCGCAAAAAAAAAAGGCCAACCATGTAAACATGTGTATGATAAATGATAAATGATAAATGATTTATTTTCTGTAAGTAGGTTTTTACAAACACTTTTACACGTCATCATATTTTTTAAAACTAGATGTGGTCGGCGTTTCCTATCTGACTACTCTGAGAAGAAAGGCCGAAACAAACTCAGAGGTCACAGTCTCTTTTAAAGTCCAGACAAAATCTTGGTCAGATCGTGTGAAGACCATGTAGATTGATGTCTGAAATGGTCTTTTGAGGAAAGAACCACACAGATTGAGCGGACCTGTCCAATCAGTGCACGCATTTGTCAAAAATCGTGCAGCTCGACTCAGAAATGAGGAGCTCAACGATTCGACGAACAATACCAAAGAAAGGACATTTGGGTAGGCCGCGTAAATTACTCAAACTGCCAGATCATGATTAAAACTAAGAAGGAACACAGAAAAAAAAAATGACCCACATAGTCCTCACATTCACAATAATTAAATGAAAAGAAAAAAAAAAAAATACTTTACAAAGTAAATATTCATGTCATTGTCTAAATAAAATTCATCAATGTCAATGTGTATATAAAAATCCGGACATAATCTTTGAGGACCATGTAGATTAGTGTCTGAAAAGATCTTTTGAGGAAAGAACCACACAGATTGAGTGGACCTGTCCAGTCAGTGCACGCATTTGTCAGTAACCGTGCAGCTCAACTCAGAACTTCAGGAGCTCAACGATTCGACGAACAATACCAAAGACAGGACATTTGGGTAGGCCGCATAAACTACTCAAACTGCCAGACCACGATTAAAATGTAAACAATGACCCACATAGTCCTCACATTCACAATAATTAAAATAATATAATACTTTATACAGTAAATGTACATGTCATTGTGTAAGTAAATAGATACTTAAAAAAAAAAAAAGAAAATATTAAAGTGTAAAAATTGCAAAATAACATTCACTGTCTAAACCTATTGGAGCAGCTCAATCCCAAGCCTTTTTGTCTTCAATATAGTCTTTTACAGTATAATAGGCTTTCTGGCATAGTTTTCGCTTTATAAAAGCTTTGAATTTATTTAGGCTTAGTTCTTGAATGTGGCTAGGAAGTTTATTATAAAAATGTATACATTGGCATCTAAACGAGCCACCTATTTTCTTGAGCCTTGTTGTAGGAACAACAAATTTGTGTTTGTTCCTAGTATTTATGTTATGGATATCACTGTATTTTTTAAACAGATTAATATTTTTATGTGCATACAAAAGATTATCATAAATGTACTGAGAAGGCACAGTCATTATATTAATCTCTTTAAATTTGTCTCTGAGGGAGTGTCTAGGACTTAATTTATAAATAGAACGAATTGCCCTTTTTTGTAAAATAAAAATTGTCTGAATATCGGCGGCATTTCCCCACAACAGAATACCGTACGACATCACACTATGAAAATAACTAAAGTAAACTAAACGGGCTGTCTCTAAATCAGTCAAATCACGAATTTTCCTAACGGCGTATGCTGCAGAGCTAAGCTTTTTTGATAATTTATCTATATGGGGGGGCCCCCATATAGATAAATTATCAAAAAAGCTTAGGCCATTGAAGCTTGGCATCCAACGTTATGCCTAAGAATACTGTGGTATCTTCGGGTTTTAACTCTTCATCCTTAATGAGAACACTAGTTTCTACTTGTCTAACGTGGGGTATCGTAAACTTAATACATTTCGTTTTTTTTTCGTTAAGAAGTAGGTTATTGACATTAAACCAGTTAACTACTTTTGCAAGGGCGTTATTTACATTGTCAGTAACCAGCTGCTGACGTTTGATTTTAAACAAAAGAGAAGTGTCATCTGCAAACAACACTATATCATGATTATCCTTTATGAGGTACGGCAAGTCATTGATATAAATAAGGAACAAGAAAGGACCAAGAATTGAGCCCTGGGGGACCCCCATTCTTACTACAGATCCGGGTGACCTTTTTCCGTTAACATCAACTCTCTGAATCCTATCACTCAAGTAAGAAGTAAGAAGATCCAGAGAGGCGTTCCGGATTCCGTAGTGGTGCAGTTTCCTGATTAATGTTTCATGAAGAACACAATCGAATGCCTTGGACAAATCGCAAAAGACGCCCAAGGCATCGCATTTGTCCTCCCATGCATTATAAATATGTCCTAAAAGTTCAACTCCTGCATCGGTAGTCGAACGACCCCTTGTAAAACCGAACTGTTTATTATGCAGTAATTTATTTTTATTAAAAAATCTTTGCAATTGATTCAAAATAAGTTTTTCAAAAATTTTACTAAAGGTAGGTAGTACTGTAATAGGTCGATAATTAGTAGGGTCTGATGTACTACCCGATTTAAACAACGGTATTATTTTACTGTTTTTCATAAGATCAGGAAACTCACCACGGTCAATACAATTATTAAATATAACAGCTAAAGTAGGTGCTACAATGTTTATAATCGACTTAGCAACATCCACAGAATTACCCCATAGATCTGCGGTCTTTTTAACATTTAACGTGTGAAAGGTTTTAATTATATCGTTACAGGTTACATATTCAAAGTGAAATTCAGAATCACAAACTGAAACGTTTTCTTTAAGTAAAGACTCTGCGGCAGCGGGTGATGAGTTAAGAGATATGTGATAATGTTATCCTTTTATGATTCTGCCAAAGTGGCCTTTTTAGGCCCCAAGATTACCTTAATTCCCTTAACAACCTGAAAGTACTGTTGCAGCCTGCTCCGTTGGTCTAGTGGTCGCGTACACTGCTAAAACATGAGGTCCTGGATTCGATCCTCAGGTCGGGCAAAGTGTTATTTGGTCATCCCATCACGAATTGCTCAGTAGCAGCCCGGAGTCTGGATTCGTGCCCAGTTGATGGCATCAGGCTTGCCTCTTTTTACATGGAACTTAAAAATAACTGGCGTAAAGTGGATGAACTTATAGGTCCACCTCTACCTAGTCGTTCGAAGATTACAGTCGTCATATTATGTGAGAGCAAAAAATTAAGACGGAGATGGTACAGTAGAGACAATTCCAAAACTTAAGTATCTACTAACTCATTATCTGCCAAACCTTTTCCCAACTATGTTGGGGTTGGCTTCCAATGTGACTGGATGCAGCTGAATACCAGTATTTTACATGGAGCGACTGCCTATCTGTTACTGGGTAATACGATACCCCTTGGTAAGACTGGTTGCCGGACTTTCGAGCTTCTGACTACCCGTAACGACTGTCAAAGATCTACGAATGACAGCCGGGACTAACGGCTTAACGTGCTTTCCGAGGCACGGAGGGGTATCAGTATGTAAAGTAAGTACGTAAGTATCTACTAACTGAACTTTAGTAATCCAACAACAACATAATTCTAATTTTCAAATATTTTTTTGCCATCAACATCATCATCTGCCTAGCCTTTTCTCAGATATGTTGCAGTCGGCTACCAGTGTAACCGGATGCAGCTGAATTCCAATATTTTACACGGAGTGTCTACCAGTAGCGAAGGGTTAATTTTTGTAAGAGGTAAGCCGGAGTAAATATCTTTAATATGATTATATTATTTGTCTATAGAATACTGACTGTGCCATTTTTCAAAGGGAAGCCGGGAGGAATCTAGTCATCTTGAATTTTGAACTTGAACACTGGCATATACCCAACTGACCCACACACACAACTGATCCACAACCCAGTTATTGGTTATCAATATGTTATTGTATGTTATGTATATTTCAAACTAAACAAAATTAATATTGATGTTAACTCTGCGCATGTTAATAAAGTTTTGATTGGTTGTTGGATTCTAGTTTATGTGCGAATTTCAGATTAAAATTAGATTTATGACAGGTCATAACAATAACTTTTTTATGTAAGTATGACTGTTCTGATAAAATTAGTGTACACACCTTTTACTGAAAACTTGTATAAGTACACGTCGTGAAATTTTAATGGTTGTTTTCCCGAAGCGACATGAGTTTGTCTTGATAGTACAATCGATTTATAAAAAAAAATAAAAATAAAGTATTAAAAAATGGCAGATTTGCCATATAGTGAAAAACAAAACTCGAACGCGATCTCGAACCAATAGTAATAGCTACAGTGCAAACGGACGACTGCGCGTGGTCGTCCTGCTACCTGCAAAGATGGTAGGTAGCGGGCGGGCGCACGTGAGTTACTATTGATTCTCACGCTTTCGAGTTGAGATCATATTTTTATAATTATCTGAAAAAAAAAAAGAACTCCTTGAATCGGTAGCACTCGTCGTTTCAGCCGATAGACATCCACTGCTGGACATAGGCCTCCCCCAATTTTGGGAGGGTTTGCCATAATCGCCACGCTTGGCAGGCGGGTTGGCGATCGCAGTATGGTATGGTGGTGGAATACATAGAGAACGGTGCTCCCCATTCTCCGGTACGATCCTTAGTCGCCTTTCACGACACCCACGGGAAGTAAGTGGTGGTGGTATTCTTTAAGTCCGGCACCACACAGACATCGGTAGCACTCGGTGGTATCAAATCGTTCTGCCGCGGGAAAACAACCATTAAAATTTCACGCTGTATACATGACGGAGATGATTATGCATTATTTTCATCATGGTAATTTATCAACACGGTGCGTGTTACCCAGTTACTGGGCTATGAATGTCAGATAGGCAGTCACTACATGGTAGTGGTATTAAGTTGCATCCGGTAAGACTGGAAGCTGATCCCAAAAATGTGTACCCAAAAATAGTTTTACACTAGTACATAAAACCTGGTAACGCAAGCGTATTTTAACCAAATAAGTATAATTATTTCTAAAGCTGCGTTTCCATTATGCAAATGACTTGCGTACAAGTTGCAAGTTGCGTGCAATTTGTATAGTGGAAACAACAGCTTGCAGACAAGTTGCAACTTGTATGCAATTAGGTTTAAACTTGTACACACAACACTCAAGTCAGCTCATTTGCATACAAGTTGCAAGCGCATGCGCAGGTGTATAGACTATGTGCAGGATTATTTTGTAAAAATGACTTCTAAGTGGGATACAGAGAAAACAATAATATTTATTGAAGAATATCATAGATATGATTGTCTCTGGGAACCAAAAAACCATCTTTACAAAAATCGAGACGCACGCGAATCAGCTTATAGAAAATTAATCGAAGTGACGAACCTCAATGGTATTGTATTGACCGTTAAAGAAGTGAAAAATAAAATACGATCACTGCGTACCACATTTTTTTAATACCACATTTTTTTAATACCACATTCTTTTAATAGATTATTGGACGCACCGTAAGCATCTCTTCTGTGAATCCAGTTTCTAACATACTGAATTGGTCGACGTCGATGTTTTTTTTTTTTGTTATTTTACTATATTATGTATAATTATTTCGCGTATAACTGCACGCAGCGGCAACCACAGCACGTCTTCTACTCATGATGAACACTAGGTACAACTAGAAAAACGTGTATGCCACTTGTATGCAAGCTGCAAGTTGAACAAATTTCTGTTTTCAATTCAAATCACTTGCACAGAAGTGTGACGTCATACTTGCATGCAAGACTTGCCTAATGGAATCGCGGCTTAAGTGTGATTAATGTCCCACTGCTGGACAAAGGCGTCCCTACTCTCCTTCCATCTCTCTCTGTCCAGAGCTGTAAAGAAGATACTTTGACAAAAATAAAACAACAATAATTATGCTGTTGGTAAGTGTACTTAATTTTCCATTATTATAAAATACTTAAAAACTATATTACATTAACATTATGAAACTAAATAATATCACATATCATCAACGACGTCTAACAAATCTTAGAAACATTTTTTCAAAATGTTCGTTACTACTTTTTTGGTCGATTCGTTTTTAACCAATCACAGACTTAAATAATAATCTCCTGATGTAAGTATTAATATTTGCGATGAAGCAGACGATTATAATGATGAAACATAAGTAAGTACTATTCAATATACAGAAACGGCTTATAGCATAGAAATAACACAGACAACTTGCAAGGAACATACGAGTATAATGTTATGCAGGAAGATTTTGTATTGGAGAAGTCTAAAATCGTAGCATTTTAATTGTACACTAGAAAGAACCTAAATAAAATTCGTTGGAAAATATAATATTTTGAACACTGAGAGCTAAGATAAAAGAACAATATTTTACCTAATCTTTTTCCTGGAACGTATTTCTAATGGGGATAAAAACTGCCACTTGCTCACGTCAGATGTCGCTACCATCCAGTGTCTAAGAATTTTATAGCTAGCTGGCGCTATCCTTATATTGTAAACAACCGATTTCTTTTACGCATAATTAATTTATAAGCAGATGCTTTTCTACCAGTGGTACACGCTTCCCTTTTCCTTAGCTCGTCTTTTAATAGTCCTACACTCCAAATCGGGTACATATTTATCCAGTTTTCGTTTAATTTATGATCGACCAAAACAATCCGGCTTGCAGGCGATGAACAGTGCTGCCACCTATAACGAGCTTTCAGTTTTTAACCCCATTAGAATTTCATAATAAAGACCTCTTAATAACTTCCACTTAGATTTGAACTGGGCAAGACAGAAACGACGGCATAGAAAATGTAGCTAACCTACTAATTACTAATATTGCCGCTAAAACTATAGGTACACCTCGCGATTAGCAATTTATTTGAAAAACACATTAAAGCCATTTAATTTATTTTCTTTACAACATTCGTATTATAATTAATAATTGAATTAGCAGCTATTTCGTTTTCGTGTCAAAGAAAATCTTATACAAACCTAACACTTTAAAAGAAATAAATAAAATTCAAGTAAGTACAAATTACAATAGCGAGCCACATACAAAATTCTTAGGAAATTGCAGTTGGACTATTGACATCAACAATGGAGGATTAAAATTCTAAAATATAAACTATGATTTCAAATTCAATGCTAACAACAATATACTAAAAACTATTGCCAATCCTGAAGCATACACGTTATTACTTGATGATGTACTGTTGTTTACAAAGACCACTGGCCACCAATGTGATATAGAAATCACATCATCTTCGCTCCTGGCTTTCTCCGTAGATGCATGTTCCAACATGTTATCGGGTAAATAGCTACCACATGATGGAAAATCTCTTGGTACTGGGGCCATATCCTTATGTTCACCGACTTTGAAAACCAACGCCATCCCAATTTCTACATGGAACTCAATATGACAATGGAAGAGCCAATATCCAGGGTTATCTGCCTTGAATCTGATGACTGTATATCCGCCATCGGGTACCGTAACAGTATCTTTGATTGGTGCGTTCTTTAGATTTCTTTTAAGCAGACCTGCTTTGTCATACGCCTTGATTTCGTCTATCGTGGTATCTTTAGCAAGTCTTCTAAGACCGACTACTCTAAAGCTATGACCGTGAAGATGGAAAGGATGGTTGGCATCGAAGGTGACTCCTTCATCAACGATGATCAGTTCTACAACTGAGTTGAGTTTCACTGCAAGGACGTGAGAACATTCGCAGTAATTTTCAGCGCAGGACTCATCGATACTGGAAGCGTTGCAGAAGTTGTCCATTGAAGGTCGGTTAGTGAGGAGAGGGCTTGAAGGTAGCTTCATACTGATGTGGTTCAACTGAGGTGTGTACAGCCGATTTTTCTTTTGTGGGACTGCGAAAGAAAAACACAAAACATTATAAAAAAATACAAATTAAAATTTATATTTCATCTTATCCAAGCGCACGGCAGTGCGTAGGCCAAGTTCCAGCAGCCTGCGCGTGCATTATTTACCCGAAATTTCATAACTATAGCTTTAATAGATTCGAAGTTATGGACTTTTCAAAATAGCTAAAGTGTCACTGACTGACTGACTGACTCACTCACTTAGAGTTAATCAAAATGTTTAGGGACTTCTAGTAGGCCTAGAAACTTGAAACTTGGCACGAAAAAATTAAAAACATGGTCAAGTGTGAGTCTGGCTCGCGCATAGAGGGTTCCGTATTAAATTTTTATTCTAGCCGGCCTAGAAACTTCTAACCGGCCTAGAAACTTGAAATTTGGCACGAAGCTAGACATTGGCATGAAACCTAAGGAAAAATTAAAAAAATTGGTCAAGTGTGAGTCTGGCTCGCGCATAGAGGGTTCCGTATTAAATTTTTATTCTAGCCGGCCTAGAAACTTCTAACCGGTCTTGAAACTTGAATTTTTGCACGAGGCTAGCTAGACATTGGCATAAAACTAAAGGAAAAAATAAAACATAGTCAAGTGTGAGTCTGGCTTGCATGCATAGGGTCCCGTATGATTTTTTTTTCTAGCTGGAACTAGACATTACCATGAAACTAAAAGAAAACTTTTAAAAGCGGTCAAGTGTGAGTTTGGCTCGCGCACAGAGGGTTCCGTAGGTATTAATTTTTTTTTATAGTCGGCCTAGAAACTTGTAATTTTGCACGAAGCTAAAGTAAAAATAAAAGTGCGGTCAAGTGTGAGTTCGGCCGACTATCACACATTCTGTAATCCGTGTTCGGTATTTAAAAAAAAATAAGCTTCATTTTTAGGTAAGTATGAGACTTTCTTAGAAAGATAAATTATTAAAAACCTTATAACATGTGAAATGACCTATATCATAACATATAAAGGCAAAATATTTTTAAGAACACTTATTTAACCCCTTTTAAATATTTTTGTTAAGCAGATTCATATATTTTCTATTTCCAAAAGTATTTTTTTAAAGTAAAACTAATATCATTAATATTTCAAATTGTAACTTGAAGTTTTGAGCCGTGCTTTTGTTTACCGGGAGCAGTTTCCGATATGTTTAGCTTACGCAATCATCATTCATAAGAGTCAAGGTTTGAGCTTGGACAATACTTTAATTGATATTGGTTCTTCTATATTCACTTGTGGTCAAGCCTACGTAGTACGTAGTACGTAGGCTTGACCACCAAAATTTTTCTCAAATTGTTTACCCTAGATAATAGTATTGTCTAGGGTAAAAAATTTGAGTGGTGACTATTTAATAAATATCGATCCTAGCCAGATCCAAAGCACAAGAAAGTGCTATTGTTGAATACAACAGATTAAGGTCACTCTATAGACCGGATTTAAAAAACGGAGAGGGGCCCGTGGCTAAGTAATAACAGCCGCACAGGTCGATCGATCAGGTTAAGCTACGCTGCCGCAGTTGGTCTGTGGATGGGTGACCATCTTTACATACCGAGACCCCTCCGTGCCTCGGAAAGCACGTTAAGCCGTTGGTCCCGGCTGTCATTCGTGGATCTTTGATAGTCGTTACGGGTAGTCAGAAGCCCGAAAGTCTGACAATCAGTCTTACCAAGGGGTATCGTATTACCCAGTAACTGGGTTGTGGAGGTCAGATAGGCAGTCGCTCCATGTAAAATACTGGTATTCAGCTGCATCCGGTTAGACTGGAAGCCGACCCCAACATAGTTGGGAAAAGGCTAGGCAGATGATGATGTGTGAAAAAGAATAAGTAAAAAAAACAGCTGATAGGGAATGGTCTATACGTCCAAACATTGCCGCAGTTCAGACTGCAGCGGGGTCATCATTTAATAAAAAAACACCTCATAAGAGAAAAAATAATAAAAAAACCACAAATATCAAAAAGAAAGAAAACCTAGGCTATACGATTAAATCCTACACGTGTATCTACCCACTTGGCAAAAAGCAATGAAATCCCACCAAAAACATATAATGTTGAAAAAGAAGGCGAAACCAACACCAAGTTTTAAACCATTGTCTTTGCACCGGCCTTATTTTGCAATTCTGTTGTAAGTAATTTGTGTTTGAAACTTTTTAAGGTCACAGCTCATTAGAGCCACCCGCCACCCACCCTGCACCGGCTCGTCGCACGGCGTCCACTCATTGTCGACAGGTGGTCCACGGGTGGACGCCGCGTTATCACCAATAAACGTCGCGCGGTCAACCAGTGGACCTCGCGTCGCGTATAACATTATCGCGTTGGCAATGCGCAGTCAACGCAAGGCAAGCATGCGAGCGGCGAGTTGTCACCGAGTGGTGCACCCGCCGTCCGCGCGTGGAGGGCTTACGACCGAGGCGATCCGGTGACACTACGGAGTTGATGTAGTGAGCGCATACCCATACAAGTCCATATAAAGAATACTAGCCGCAGGAGGCGAGGCGGTGCGGAGTGGGTGTCGGGTGGGTCTAATGAGCTGTGACCTTTAGATATCAATACAATAATATTGTTCCATTTAAACTTGCCGGGTTTTCGTTGTGTTATAGTTATTTTTCATGCATATTATTTTATGGTTTTCTGATTTCAACTCTTTTACTGGTCAAACATCTACATGAAGTAAAGAACTTGGCCTTCTTTTCCAACATTATATGTTTTCGGCGGGATGAATCTATTACTAAAACTTTTATTAATATCAGTCAAAAATAAGATTATATTTTTATGAAGCTTTCGTCTTTTATGAAAATATTTACTTTTACATTTCTGTAATCATTTTCTCCAATATTACCAACTCAATCATATTCATATACTCGTACATCCAAAACAAAATTAGCAATTGCTCCTCAATTTTCTTTTCAGTTCGTGCACAAAATTACGTCATTACCCTCGGGTCATCATCTGCCTAGCCTTTTCCCAACTATGTTGGGGTCGGCTTCCAGTCTAACCGGATTCAGTCATTACCCTCGGGTGACTTAAAAAATTTAATTAAAAATATCTATGGACTTTTTCATTTCATAACTACATCAATAATAAAGTAAGGGTCGCTAAGATTCATTTTCATGTTGTCATTCACTGCATGTTTTAAAATTAGTATTAAATAAATTTAGTCATGTATTCAACTATCGATCTTAAAGACTAGCAGGCTAATACATCAAAATGCTAAGTACAGTCGGTGATAGCAATTAACTGACCCCCTTAAAAATTAAACGAATTTGAACCTTCTGCTTGTTAACAGTAAGCTTGTCGAACTAGAACAACTGGTCGTCTATGATTAATAAAATAGTTATTCGAATTTGAACTTTAACACGCAGTGTCAAGGTAGATATGATCTTGAATATTGTTTTAACTTGTAATATAATTGCTAATTTCAACAACGTTCACTATGTTCGTGTGGTCTGGTAGTAGCTATAGTAAGCTGACGAGAATGAGGTTGTGAGTTCGAAACCAATATATTATTGTCTGTTACGCGTTCTGTTTTACAATATTTTTTTAAGTCATAAATAATAAATTATAAATTTAGCTACAAAAAAAAGCTGATCAGAAATAAACAACGATAATGATGGTAAAAAAGATTTTATTTTATAAATAAAATTATTATAAGAATAACGTAAATGATATAGGTAACATTTTACCTGCTTACTAATAACGTTGTTACATACTTCACAGAGTTTAATGTAGTGAATCAACATGTTAGAATATTTAGAAATATAGGTATTTCTCTTTATTTCATAACAATAACATCACCACATTAAACATCATTTAACTGAATAAAATAGCATTATGTGGTAATGTTTTACCTATATCAATTTGTTTTGTAAGTAGTTATTTTTAGTTATAAATAAGGTCTTGACAAAAACTAGGTATGCGAAATACTTCGTTAAAAATTATAACAATAGTTAATTAAACACACACACTGACACGTTAGTATTGTTTGTGGCCAACACTGGTCACTGAAGTCATTCAGTGGTGCTTTTAATAGCGAAGTGGAGCACCATTTTTTCTACTACTTGTTGCAAGCGGTTCCGCATACCGCGCACCATATTCCAAGAACAGTCACTTCCTCTCATGAATTCCCATGTTGATGTCACAAGTTGGGCCATATTTTCCAGGACGATCCTTTTGAATATTCCCTGTCTCTTCAATACGTCTTAGCCACAATCTGACTGTATTTCTCTGAAACAACACAATAAGCATAATTTTAGTAACGAAGTAAGCATAATTTTTCGAATAAGTTTAGATAAACCACATTAGACCTTTACATGATCTCATAATGAAACACAGTTAATTTTCTATTATTCATTCACAAGTTTTTAAGCCAACTAACAAATTAAGGAATAGCTATAAGTATAAATGAAGCATAAAAAAGAATACACTTACCGCTATATTAAGTTTCCTAGCAATCGCTTTAACACCAACATTCTCCTCATGCAAATAGATTATTTTGTATTTTAAATAATCACAACTGAGACATGACGATTAAACTGTATCAAAACTGATAATTAATAAACAGGAAAAAGGCGTGGATTTTCGCAATTTGTAAGGCAAGGTAAAAATGTTCGCGCGTATTCACTGCTATTTGTGCATAGAATGTCTTGTTCAATTTATTCTTCTACCCCATATTCTTAATATCATCTCAATAGCAGTTTTTGTTGAATACGCATAATGACGTCTAACTACCCACTTATTGAAAAAGATGAAAATTTTATTAATTTAATTGATGTGCTTGTTCTTTACAATAATGCAAGAAATACTTAACGAACAATTTATATACTTATTGAAAACAAAATTAAACATTGAGACAGGACTTGAACTTGCATCTTCCACGTCTCAGCCTTACACACAAACCACGACACCAGATTAACTTGGGTAAGACAGATGAAATAAGGTATCACTAGCAATGACACAAATTATCAGAACATTAACCTAACCTTTAAGTCTTGCTGCATAAAAATGAAAATTGCGTAACAAATACCGATACACATAGTAAATGACCTAACACCAACATCTTAAAGCTCAAGTTTGCGTATCAAAATTATTTATTGTTTCTGTTCATCGAGTAGTGTTAGTCTGATAAACTCATACATATTGAATAACCTTTAATGTTATGAGCAGAGGGTGCAAAATCGAGTAATTTTTAGGGGGGTCAGTTAATTGCTATCACCGACTGTACATAGCACCAACATGATTTATTCACTTTTAAGTATCTCTCGATACGTCTGCGAGAAATACGCCTGGATATTTGGACTCTATTATTTTCTAAAAGTTATTTCACTACTGCAGCCAGATTTATGCATTGTTCTTTACATATTAAAAACTGACTATTTAGCGTATTTGAGGTTTTTTTTCTCTGAAACCGTTATTTTCCGTGAATCTACTCATAATGTAAGTACTTATATAAGGAACAAGAAATCGGCATTCAACACAAAGTAATCTTTGAAAAGAATTTGAGAGTAACCACAAACAACAGAAGATAATCCATCCAAATCCGTAAAGGCATTAAAGTTCATGCATGATTGAGTAACGCACATTCTCACATACGTTCTATTGTACAGTCGCACCCAACATATGCTCATCACATTAAGGACTATTTCTGTCTGCTCATTGCATGACATAATATGTGGAATCTGCTTTACCGATTCAGCGTGATATATTGCGTCGTAATGTGAATACCGCAGAATGACATTGAGCCATCTCCTTTACATTTCAGACCGAATTCAAAATATAACACTGACACACTCTGATAATTAAAATTAAAAAATATATTTAGAAAAAGTTTGAAGTTGATATCAACTAGACATTTGGTCAAAGGTGTATGCTATTTTGATATTTGTGATAAAGTAATTAAATATTGGTTCGATGCAATAGCCTGCTCAGTATCTTAAAAAAGACGTTATGTGTCCTGACTTGAAGTAAAGTATTTGAAAACTGACAAAGAAAAATACTTCCTAACATAATTAACCTATAATGTTCCCAATGCTGGAACACAGGCCCCGTCTCGATGTGAGAAGGTGGGCTTTAATCCTCAAGGCGGGCCCATTGCGTATTGGTAGATAACACATGTCTTCGAATTTTTGGCTCTAGGACTTGCCGGTTTCCTCACGATGTTTTCCTTCACCGTTTTGAGAGCAGTGGTGATGCAATAAATTACACAAAGTAAATCGCCTATCAGGATTCGAACCTACGAACACTGGGCCACCACTGCCACTGGGCCACCACTGCTCATAATAAGTGAATTGACTCTAAGTACCTAAATATTATTATTAACACGCTTTTATTAGGTCGACCTGTATGTAACTAACTATGTAATGGAATCTAAGGTAACTAATTCAACCATCTTCCAAGGGTCGTAGCGTAATGAAAATTAGCAGCTGTATGTAGTTCTGATGACAATACAATAACATGGTACTGTCGAACTGATCTGATGATGAAGCCGGAAGATATGAACTGGAACTTCATGATGGAAAATCGTATCATAGCTGTTTTGGATTTCTTAGAAAAGTCTTGTAATGAACTTTGACCACGATTAGGTTTCAAGGTCTGATGATGAAGCCGGAAGATAGGCACTGGCATTCCATGATAGAATATCGTATCATAGTCGTGTTTGCACTTGTGAGAAAGGCCAAGCGTGTTTTTCTAGTGTTTTTTAAACTATTAATTTTTTATACTTAGTAGAGATACTTTTCGGTACATTAAACTCACCCTGATAGTATCCGTAATAAGGCGACCTGTGGAAGTGCGAGTTGTTCTTGGCATAGAAGTCATAAGCTATGTAGAACTGGTAGTCAGCCACTTCCTTAAGACTGTCGTCATGACCTGCAAGAGACCTCATCTCAGCTACGCTTATAGTCTCTTCATCTTCTTCTCCCTTGTTCAGAGCGTTCAGTTGCTGTGGAAGAAAAATCAAATAAGTTATTAAGATCAGTAAGAATATTTTTCCGCTTTGGAGAATATATTTTGTAGTTTTTGACCTGGCTTCTTACGGATGGGGCTGGTGGCTAAGTAATAACAGCCGCATGGGTCGATCGATCAGGTTAAGCTACGCTTGCCGCGGTTGATCGTGGATGGGTGACCATCTTTACACGACCGTTCCGTGCCTCGGAAAGCACATTAAGCCAGTCATTACCGTGACGTTAACCAGTCTTACCAGAGGTATCGTATTACACAGTAACTGGGTAGTGGAGGATAAGCGATTGCTCTAAGTCAGTGGTGGCTAACCGGTCGATCGCGACTATTAGTCCAGTCGATCGTGGCAAGGAAAAAATATAAATACGAAGAACAGACTGCTCAACGTACCTAGTGACTAACTGCTGCACGCATCATCTTGTATCATTTTTCAATTGCCGTTCCGTCACGTTATTTATCCTGTCTTCTATGCAATATAGCTTTCTATTTTTTTCGATGCGCGAAGCGTGTGGGACGCGGGAGTGGGGCGCGGGCGGTTGTCAATCCGTCATTCAGTTGACGACAGACTAGCGGAGTTACGAGTGGTTAAGAGTTATATTTTTCCCTCTTAATATAATAAAAAAATACTACATAATTGTGTACTGAACTATGCTGTTTCATTTAAGATTTCAAGAAGTATGTAATTGGTAGATCGCACAGGGTGTCGTCAGCGAACAAGAGATCTTGGGTCTAACCAAATTGGCCACCCCTGCTCTAAGTAAAATACTGGTATCCAGCTGCATCAGGTTAGACTGGAAGCCGATCTCAACATCGTTGAGAAAAGACTAGGCCGATTGGCCTGACTTCTAAAAGGAACAGGTACAGGGTCCTTTGTAGTTATAACGTCGATGAAATATGAAATCTTAATATAAAAGACTACAAAATACGAAATTCCCGTTGATTTAACTATTTAACAGAATTTTTCAATCATTGGCTTTTGACAGATTATAATTGATGGCAGTGAAGATCCTCAAAAATGTTTTGTCAGCTTAAGGGGATTACATGACCTAAAGCGCGGTCACTGTCGGACTGCATAGAAAAGAAAGGGATGCGGCGATGACACAACGCTGGTAATATATTGCAAAATATGAAGCAATTATCTATTTACAAAAAATCTATTGTTTGGACAAAAAAATTAAAACACTAGTGTTTTAGTATGTTGCTTGTAGAATAATCTGAAAAAAAATCAGAATGATTGTATGTATATTAGTATGGTTGTTATTGTCAAAAGAAAGTTTTTAGAGATATCTTCATGATATTTAATATAACTAATTTTGTATCAAATTAGTTGTATTATGTTTTCAACACACTATCTATCTAGCATATATCCTGAAGAATATCATATATTTTTAGGGTTCCGTTGCCAAATGGCAAAAAACGGAACCCTTATAGATTCGTCATGTCTGTCTGTCTGTCTGTCTGTCCGTCCGTATGTCACAGCCACTTTTCTCCGAAACTATAAGAACTATACTGCTGAAACTTGGTAAGTAGATGTATTCTGTAAACCGCATTAAGATTTTCACACAAAAATAGAAAAAAAAAACAATAAATTTTGGGGTTCCCCATACTTAGAACTGAAACTAAAAAAAAAAAATTTCGTCAAACCCACACGTGTGGGGTATCTATGGATAGTTCTTCAAAAATGATATTGAGGTTTTTAATATTATTTTTTTCTAAACTGAATAGTTTGCGCGAGAGACACTTCCAAAGTGGTAAAATGTGTGTCCCTCCCCCTGTAACTTCTAAAATAAGAGAATGATAAAACTAAAAAAAATATATGATGTACATTACCATGTAAACTACCACCGAAAATTGGTTTGAAGGAGATCTAATAAGTAGTTTTTTTTTTAATACGTCATAAATCGTAAACCGCAATTTACATTTTATTCAATCAACTCAAATATATAAAAATAATAAAAAAAACATTTAATTTCATAAACATAAACCTTATTCATAAACCCGGATGTTACGGAACCCTCGGTGCGCGAGTCCGACTCGCTCTTGCCCGGTTTTTTTCTGATTTTATTTACTGTAGTCGATCATATACGATTATTGTTTCTAAAACTTGCGTTTATTGCGTTAAGGTCCTGTTATCCCCTATCACTAATAACCTAAAAATATCTAATAGTCTTCCACACCGAATTTTGGCCATGGCAATCGATCTTCAGCGAGGAGTAATTACCAAACAGAACGAATAAAAAACCTCAACACAACAACGAATTTTCATCTATTTATTTATTTTGGTACACCGTAAATAAAATTGTTTACTGGTAATATGCTAAGGTATTTTTAGGTGTTTTTTTTAGGCGCAACAATTGCTAACAAGCAAAATCCACTATCAATAAAAATTGTAGAGATAATAATAAAAAATAATCTAGTTTTAGATTACTTATCTAAAATCTAAATAATATATTAACTGAATATAAAAAGATTTTTCATGGAACCAAGTGCTCTAAGCCATGATGCAAAATCTATAAAACCAACTCCAAGTTAATATTCGCTAAAACAGAAGCGCCATCACAAAGTCATAAAATATCCTATCCAGATATTAATACGTACTTCAAAAACGTACAGTAAGCTTATCTTGAACCAACATAGAAACACGTTAAGGGGCTGCCTCGAAAATCTAAAATCCTCGAAAACCTACTAAGCGAGCGAAAGTGATGCAATTACTTTTGAAACGCAAAAGGAGAGTGACGGCTATAGTGTGTGTGCGCTCGGAATAAAACGACATAATGTGCCAAAACGAGTTTACTTCTTTTTTAACAAAATACTTAAATGAAATAAATTTAAAACTACTTTGAGTAAACTTTGATATGATAATTCTCTATGTTGTAAAGTAAATTCCATTGAATAATTCTTAAGCGTTACGCCGTGATGTCGAAAAAAGTAAAAAAAATTGCAATTTTTTTGTTTCAAGAAAAGTTCATTGAATCGTGTATTCCTTTTACATGATACTAGACCAAAGAGCCAAATAAGATGCACCAAAATGTTAAATCCCTATTGCACATACTCAACAAATTAGGTACCTACACGAAATAGAAAAACCACACTTTTTCAACATATCACCTTAATAAAGTGCTTGAAAAGGATATCCTCTAGTGTTATAGGAAATAGGAAATTATATAAATATATATTTATCTATATATATAAAATTCAAAGTCCTGACTGACTGATTGACTGACTGATATATCAACGCACAGCCCAAACCGCTGGACCTAGAGACTTGAAACTTAGAAGGTGTGTTCTTTGTGAAGAGTAAGTATCCACTAAGAAAGGATTTTTGGGAATTCAACCCCTAAAGGGTTAAAATAGGGGATGGAAGTTTATATGAAAGTCCGACAGTTTTGAAGTTAGGACCTTCTAATTTTGTATTTAGGCTGACAATTGAAAATTAATTTATACGTGTCTCAGCGTTTTTGATAATTCCACCCCCGAAGGGTTAAAAAGGGGGATGAAGTTGTGTATAGAAAGTCATTACTTTTCGACGTAAAAATCACTTTTATTATCTAGGCTTATGATTGGAAGCTAACACAACGGTGTTGTTAGAATTTAATCCATTAAGGGGGTGAAAAGGGGGATGAAATTTTGTCCTACTACTACTAAACGATACTTATCTAAATAAATTATGAAGTTTAGCTTTTTTTTTCTATGGAAAGTCCTTAATTTTCGAAGTAAAAACCACTAAATTTATTATCTAGGCTTACCGGTTGGAAGGTAATGCAATGGTGTTCTTAGAATTTCAACCCTTAAGGAGGTGAAAATGGATACGACATTATGTTTTTAATTATATAATCTATCAGAGACATGAATTTTGGAGGGTGTGTTCTTTGTGAACAGTAGGTATCCACTAAGAAGGAGTTTTTGGAAATTCAACCTTTATGGAGGTGAAGGGAAGGGATTTTGTTTGTATGAAAAATCTTATTCATTGAGTTAATAACCCTTAAAACTTGGCAGGAATACTTATCTAAGTAAATTATGAAATTTGGCAATTTTTGCTTTTCTAAACTACCCTCTAAAGAGGGATTGGGGGGTGTCAAAATTTGTATGGAAGAATTTTAACGCACAATTAGATTAACTCGTAACTCAGTCCCTATTTATACTTATGACCAAAAACAAAGAATAACGTATCAAGGTTTTTCGATAATTTACCCCTAACGGGGTGAAGAGGGGTAGTCAATTTAACAGGGGAGTATTTTATTACGTGGCTTGATTAACTGGAAAATTGGTATAAATAATCCTTAAGTCAAGTCATAGAAGCATAGTTTCGGGAGGTTCCTGCACATCATAAGGCGGGAGGAAACGCCCGGGTGTCACCATTGCCAGGATTGCCCAGAGGACACGGTGGAGCACACGGTGGAGGTCTGCCCCGCTTGGGCGGAGCACCGCCGTGTCCTCGTAGAGGCGATCGGCAGCGGCGGCGACCTCTCGCGTCCGACCCTGGTGCAAGTTATGGTCCGGGGCGAGAGGGAATGGGAGGCAGTCACCTCCTTCTGCGAAGCAGTCATGCTAGCGAAGGAGGTGGCGGGACGGTTCAGGGAGAGAGCCTCCCGTCTCAGCCGCCGCGGGGGACGCCCTCGGCGTCGGGAGCCGCGTGACGACTCCCGGCCACCGTAGGCGCGGGCCTGCGGGCGGAGAGTAATGGGTAGCTCACCGTCCGATCAGGACCAGGCCCGTGCCGGACGGCGCGTACGTGTTCCACGCGCGCCTCAAAGAGATGTCAGCATCGGGGAGGGGCCCCTTAGGGCCGAAGCCTGCCGGGTCAGCGGGATTTTCCGAAAGGGTTACTGCTGGCCCGGAACATAAAGGGCTAAGGAAGGAACACGGGTGGGTTTTAGGCAGTAAGAGTCTGACACTCCCTTCCGCTCCACCCAGAGTGGGAGGAGTCATTTAATGATTTCCCACCCAAAAAAAAAAAAAAGTCATGGAAGCATCCCAGACGATTGTTCAAAATTCCATCCCAATGGGGATTAAAAGAGGGGACACAGTTTATATGAAAAATCTTATTTATTTGGTTTATAAACTTTATGGACTTCCAAAAAAAAACACTACAAAGTGAAAAATACCTTTAATTTCGGAAGTCGGTGTCTTTGAGTCTGTATTTTAGTCTTTTACCACCATTTTCTGAAATTAAAGCTATTTTTCACTTTGTAGTGTTTTTTTGGAAGTTGGTTTTTTCATTTCATTTTTCAGATCATAAACATACATTTTCGAAATTTTAAATTTTAATTTCGGAAAGTACGAATTTCACGCGGACGAAGTCGCGGGCAGAAGCTAGTATTTTATATACAACATTATTTTTAGTATATGCGAAACCTGAATAAAGTTTGTTCAGAATAAGTAACTGAATAGATTCCAATAATTTTTACCCCGTTATATTTTGTCCCAAAAATATTTAAAAAAGGTTAAAAGTTGGACACCGAGCGACACTAAGTAGGTTATCTAATCTCCGCGCCGAACGGTTAGGCCTAGGTACTATTATCAATAAGCGCAAGACGGCGCGGCGCGGGTGAGCATGTTTTTGTACGGACAAACAGGTAACTTAACAAGCTTACATTAACTTTGTGATTCATGATACAGTTTTGAAATTTTGTACATACTCGTAGATTCTTTACATAAAAATACTAGACACGTGTTTTGGGTTTCGCATATACTAAAAATAATGTTGTATAGTATATATTATATTATTTATTATTAATATTATAAATGTGAAAGTAAGGTTGTTTGTTTGTTTGTTACCTTTTCACGCCTAAACCACTGAACAGATTTCGATAAAACTTGGCAAAGAGATAGATTGCATCCCGGGGATGGACAGGGGATAGTTTTTATCCCAATATTCTCACGGGATCGACACTTAATATTATAAATGCAAAAGTGAGTTTGTTTGTTACGCTTTCACGCTAAAACGGCTGAACGGATTTGAATGAAATTTGGCACATGGATAGACCATGACCTGGATTAGAACATAGGATACTTTTTATCCCGATATTCCTACGGGGTCGAGACTTCTACGGGTGAAACCGCGGGGCGCAGATAGTAGATAGTAGAGAATAAAGCAGTGTTTAAGCGATATATGACGTTACTATTTATAATGGTTAGCGATTTAGATATACTTCAAGTCTCTTATCAGTTAAGATTTTATCTATTTCTGTTAGCCTGCACTATCCCACTGCTGGGCAAAGCCCCCGTCCAATGACGTCCAGCTCTTTCGACCCAGGGCTAAAGTAGACCACTGGTCGTTTGTTTTGTCCAGTTCGTCCCACCATCTTCTACGCGGTCCGCCGCGACTCCTTCTAGCTGTGTGGCTCCAGGTGGTGGTTATTTTGGCCCACAGCTCATCGGGCATACGGCAGACGTGGCCCAACCCAGTTCCAAGGAAAAAGTTTCATGTCTACAAAAAAAATATTGGGTCTCTCCGCTTTCACACTATCACAACAGCCACCTCTTTAAGGACGCGTTTACGAAATGACGCGCTTCAATTTTAGGTATTGAGTCTTACTAGTACACGTGCACGGCTCACACACACAGCGACATGCGCGAAGCGGTGAAATTATGAGTAAATTGACACGACTTGATACTTGAGCCTAATTTTATTTTATTTTTGCCATGTATTTTTTTTAAGTTTACGGTGATTTGTTTTCAAACAGTTTGTAGGTAATGTGAAGTGTTCATATAAGTAGAATGCTATTTACTTAATTTCACTGGACAGTGATTAATCAAGTACAAGTTGCCAAAGTACCTATGTATTAACAATTTGCGGACGAGCTTATTGAAAACAAATTTAAAACAAGCTAGTTTTATTCGGTTTATTTCGTATTTTATATAATAAATTTGCTATGGTATCAAATGCAAGTAGGTTCTCGAAAACTGGAAAGAAAATACGTGTATTTGGCACACACCCTACAAGGCAAACAGTACAAATGCTACAATATTCATCACGCTAATATTATAAAGGCGAAAGTTTGTGAGTGTGTGTGTATGTTTATATGTTTGTTCTTCACGCTCAAACGGCTTCACCAATTTTGATAAAATTTTGTATATAGGTAGCTGACACATATAGGCTACTTTTTATCCGATATTCCCACGGGATCGAAACTTATGCGGGTGAAACCGCGGGGCACAGCTAGTTGCTTCATAAATATTTAAAAAATTCGTAAAACAAAAACAACGCAATGGATATTGTTGAACTGTCAAATCGGAATGGATTGCCATTCCAAGTGTGTTACGCAATTAGGATAACGTACTAAGCAGTGTCGTGCATTGCATAAAGGCATTTTAGCAGTGGCTACCTCGATAAATCACCATAAGCCTGTCAATTACATTTTTGGCCGTGCAAAGTGACGGATATTGAGATCGCCGATAGTGAGATAAAAATGAAAATCCAAGATGGCGGTTGCAGTTTTTTTTAATTTTTCATCATGGGTGTCGTTTTTATGGTTTTCAAGGGTGCTAAAACCGATAGTGATGTCCAAATGAAAATCCAAGATGGCGGCTTTAATTTTTTTATCATGGGTGGTCGTTTTTATGGTTTTCAAGGGCGCTAAAGCCGATAGTGAGGTCAAAATGAAAATCCAAGATGGCGGCTGTATTTTTTTTTATATTTTTCATCATGGGTGTCGTTTTCATGGTTTTCGAGGGTGTTGGAGCCAATAATTAGGTCAAAATGAAAATCTAAGATGGCGGCTGTAATTTATTTTTTATTTTTATCATGGGTGTCGTATTTATGGTTTTCAAGGGCGCTAAAGCAGATAGTGAAGTCAAAATGAAAATCCAAGATGGCGGCTGTAATTTTTTTTATATTTTTTATCATGGGTGTCGTTTTCATAGTTTTCGAGGGTGCTGGAGCCGAAAACAAAGTCAAAATGAAAATCCAAGATGGAGGCTGTAATCTTTTTTTTTTCCGATTAGTGACCGCATCTGCCTAGACTAGACCCGGCTTAGTGCCTGCCTACCTATTCTTAAGGTCTCAACAAAACTAACAAAAGAAGCCCAAACTTGGCACACCTAGCTCAGCTCGGCTATTAGTTCCAGTAGCAGTCTTCGAAGTACACCTGCAGGTCACTCCATCAAGTCCGGAGGTAAGGTCTCAACATAACTAAGAAAACGAGCCCATACTCGGCACACCTACATCAGCTCGGCTATTAGTTCCAGTAGCAGTCTTCGAAGTACACCTGCAGGTCACTCCATCAAGTCCGGAGGTAAGGTCTCAACATAACTAAGAAAACGAGCCCATACTCGGCACACCTAGATCAGCTCGGCTGTTAGTTCCAGTAGCAGTCTTCGAGTACACCTGCAGGTCACTCCATCAAGCCCGGAGGTAAGGTCTCAACATAACTAAGAAAACGAGCCCATACTCGGCAAACCTAGCTCAGCTCGGCTGTTAGTTCCAGTAGGAGTCTTCGAAGTACACCTGCAGGTCACTCCATCAAGTCCGGAGGTAAGGTCTCAACATAACTAAGAAAACGAGCCCATACTCGGCACACCTAGCTCAGCTCGGCTATTAGTTCCAGTAGCAGTCTTCGGAGTACACCTGCAGGTCACTCCATCAAGTCCGGAGGTAAGGTTTCAACATAACTAAGAAAACGAGCCCATACTCGGCACACCTAGCTCAGCTCGGCTATTAGTTCCAGTAGCAGTCTTCGGAGTACACCTGCAGGTCACTCCATCAAGTCCGGAGGTAAGGTCTCAACATAACTAAGAAAACGAGCCCATACTCGGCACACCTAGATCTGCTCGGCTGTTAGTTCCAGTAGGAGTCTTCGAAGTACACCTGCAGGTCACTCCATCAAGTCCGGAGGTAAGGTCTCAACATAACTAAGAAAACGAGCCCATACTCGGCACACCTGACTCAGCTCGAATTATTCCGTTCTGATCCCCTGAACCCCCCGCCCTCCACCCCCCCCGCCTCGATCCCCTCCTAGATCGTCTTCTGTTTTAATCGCTGTCTTATCCACTAAAAACTTTCTCATACCGGTTTGAACCGCTTTTTCTTTTGTTTTTGATCCTGAAGGATCGTCAGCAACAAAAATAAGTACAGGGTTTATTGAAATACATAAGTTCGTAATTTCTTATTATAACGGATACGTGTATGTTAGTATTGAGGAACAACGACATTTTCGTCTTTGTCAAGTCACCGCACCCGGTTTGAACCCATTTTAATAATTTTACAGATGGCAGATGTGAAAAATGTTACAATTTTTCATGATGTGTGTCAAATTTCGTGGTTTTCGAGGGTGCTGAGCCTGAAACCGATGGTGAGGTCACAATGAGAATCCAAGATGGCGGATGTGAAAAATGTTACAATTTTTCATGATGGGTGTCAATTTCGTGGTTTTCGAGGGTGCTGAAACCGATGGTTGGATTTTTATATTGACCCCACCATCGGTTTCAGCACCCTCGAAAACCACGAAATTGACACCCATCATGAAAAATTGTAACATTTTTCACATCCGCCATCTTGGATTCTCATTTTGACCTCACCATCGGTTTCAGCACCCTCGAAAACCACGAAATTGACACCCATCATGAAAAATTGTAACATTTTTCACATCCGCCATCTTGGATTTTCATTTTGACCCCACCGTCGGTTTTAGCACCCTCGAAAACCACGAAATTGACACCCATCATGAAAAATTTTAACATTTTTCACATCAGCCATCTTGGATTTTTATTTTGACCCCACCATCGGTTTCAGCACCCTCGAAAACCACGAAATTGACACCCATCATGAAAAATTGTAGCATTTTTCACATCGGCCATCTTGGATTTTTATTTTGACCCCACCATCGGTTTCAGCACCCTCGAAAACCACGAAATTGACACCCATCATGAAAAATTGTAACATTTTTCACATCCGCCATCTTGGATTTTTATTTTGACCCCACCATCGGTTTCAGCACCCTCGAAAACCACGAAATTGACACCCATCATGAAAAATTATAAAAGTTTTCACATCCGCCATCTTGGATTTTTATTTTGACCCAACCATCGGTTTCAGCACCCTCGAAAACCACGAAATTGACACCCATCATGAAAAATTGTAACATTTTTCACATCCGCCATCTTGGATTTTTATTTTGACCCCACCATCGGTTTCAGCACCCTCGAAAACCACGAAATTGACACCCATCATGAAAAATTATAAAATTTTTCACATCCGCCATCTTGGATTTTTATTTTGACCCAACCATCGGTTTCAGCACCCTCGAAAACCACGAAATTGACACCCATCATGAAAAATTATAAAATTTTTCACATCCGCCATCTTGGATTTTTATTTTGACCCAACCATCGGTTTCAGCACCCTCGAAAACCACGAAATTGACACCCATCATGAAAAATTGTAACATTTGTCACATCCGCCATCTTGGATTTTTATTTTGACCCCACCGTCGGTTTCAGCACCCTCGAAAACCACGAAATTGACACCCATCATGAAAAATTTTTACATTTTTCACATCCGCCATCTTGGATTCTCATTTGGACCTCACCATCGGTTTCAGCACCCTCGAAAACCACGAAATTGACACCCATCATGAAATATTGTAAGTCTTCAGGGGATCAGACCGGAATAGTCTTCGAAGTACACCTGCTGTGCAGGTCACTCCAGCAAGTCCGGAACGAAATATGAATTTATAAACCCTACTTACTTCTAGAAAAATTATAAGACTGTGAATCAAATCTTTCCTTCGGTAATAGGTACATACAGAATGCGTGAAGTATCAAGTTTTGTGTGTCAAATATTTTGTATCCGTACAGCGATCTTCTTTTAGCACAAGCTGCTGCTTACAACCGACACAGAGTCCACTCACAACGGCGGCCGAGCGCAGACTAATATTTCATTACAAATTTTTGTGCAATAAACCGAGACAGTGACCAGTAAAATAACCCTTATTTCAATCCAATAAGATTCACGTATTACAGCTAAATATGTGAAAAAATAGACTCCGATTTTTATTTTTTTCTGAGCTTATTTTTAACATTTTGATAGTTCTTTTGGCTACCTTTTTGAGTTGAACATGTCTGCTTACATAAAATATTTTAAAATAAATATGTTTATGTTATTAAACAGAAGAAAAATGACCCCAAAGACAGTACGATATCGTCGATTTTGTGTGAAGAGGCAAAGGAAATTATTTTTTACTATATTATAAACCAACATTTTCGAATAAAAAATGGCTACCATTTGGAGATGAAAGAGTAATCTATCTGTGGTAATTATTAGTTACATTTGGTTTCGTCTCATTTTGCCGCAAAATGCACCGAAAAACGGCTTATTTTTGTCAGATACGTAAAGGCGTCCTTAATGTATATGTCCATTGTAGATAGCTCTCGTCAGGCGGTAACATGATTCATTTAAGACTATAAACACCTGTACCAAAAAAACCAATTTCATAGTCAGCTTTTAAAACTAGGAAACTCTCAAAGCACGCCACTTACTGCTATTCCCAAAGAATGGGTTTATATTATGTTATCTAACCCTTCTCACCACAATAGGTACAGCCGGTCGATTCTGTAAAAATCTCACCGTGAAAACTTAGGTGAAGTGAATTTGTTTTTGCTAGGAATTGACACTATTGACAGCTCACTCCACGCTCACTTCACCTAAGTTTTCACGGTGAGATGGTTAAAGAATCGCACTGCAGGCTTGAAAGTTTTTTCTACAGCGCAGTGCCTGTTAAAGGAAACCAATTAAAGTTAACGCCAAGCGGTTAGTAGTTGTTGTTGTTAGTTCACGTGACCAGAGGGCTGGCCTATTTCTTGGCCAAAGAATTAGCATTGCCATTAAACGGGGCAATGCTGCCAGCCGTTTGGGCACTGTTCCTGTTGACAGCGACGCGGACGAATTTTTTGATGCCCTTTGATTATTTTACTTATTTTTTCATATAAATGTACATATTATTATTATTTTAAATATTAGCATAGAATATGGAAATCTTTTAAATAAATTTGAACATTTATTAGAAAAATTAAAGTTAATATACCTATACACACAAATACATAACAAAAAAAGGAATAAAATGGTCAATAAAAGTGTCTGTAATGTCAAAATAACAGCTTTTTACTAAACGCATGCATAGGAAAGTAAACGATAGGTACTATTTATAACAATGAAAAAAATTTGTTGTCTGTCTATGCCTGGACTGTCAGTGGTAGATAGCTGATGTTATACGGATTAACAAAGACAGTCCATATTTTAGAAAAAAAAAATTAAAAGATTAAATATATTCTTTCTTTTCATCGGAGGAGTTGTACCTATACCTTCTCTAAACTACATATTATTGATACGGTACCCGACATCCACGTAAACGAAGTCACGGACACAAAATCCTAAATAAAAATATAGCTCTCAGAAAAATCTACGCCAATACTTTCCAAGCCCATTACCGTCAATCGATCTTCCACCAAACTCATTCTGAGATAGTAACTCCAGAATATTTTCCTTGGAACCAGTACATTATTCTAATCGGTGCATGCAAAGCCCTGGCTGATAGTGTCTGGCATATCGCCAGCTGACTACTGCCTCGTTATGCCAAAGGGATAATTTTACCGCTTCTGCAGGCGATTTGATTTTGTGACCCGCCTAATATCGTCGTTGTGCCGATAAGAGGCTTATCTTATAGTTTTTTCCTACATTACACTGCGGTCGTTCTTGCTACAGACTGCTGAGGAATTGATTGTAGGATGGGTTGTTACTTGCTTGAACTTGGTAGGAATTAGGTCATTGATTTTCTTAAATACAGTATTTAAGAAAATAATGACCTAATTCCTACCAAGTATTTTAAGGGGCTTACATGACCTAAAGCGCGGTCACTGTCGGACTGCATAGAAAAGAAAGAGAAGCGCGATGACACAACGCTGGTAAATTACAAAATATGAAGTAATTATTTAATTACAAAAAATCTATTGTTTGGACTAAAAAATTAAAACACTAATGTTTTAGTATGTTGCTTGTAGAATAATCTGACAAAAAATCAGAATTATTGTATGTATATTAGTATGGTTTTTATTGGAAAAAGAAAGTTTTTAGAGGTATCTTCATGATTATGTTTTCAACACACTATCTACCTAGCATATATCCTGAAGAATATCATATATTTTTACCCGACTGCGTCAGAAGGAGGGTTATGTTTTTAGAGTGTTTACCCGACGGCGTCAGAAGGAGGGCTATGTTTTTCGAGTGTATGTATGTACCTATGTATGTATATTTCTTTGGCACGCTCTAAACGGCTTGTTCGATTTCAGCTTGAGAGGTGCCGTTAGATTCATCTTAATTGTGTGACACTGGGTGTATCAAAATTGAAAAAAAAAATGACCGATTTTTGGCGCAATGTTGTCTTAAAAAAAATGTTTTTTTTTTCAATATCTATCTAGTGGGGTATCAAAATAAAGGGTTTTTAAAGGTGATTACAAAAATATATATAACTTATATGGTTAAAAGTAATTCGAAGTGACAAATCGTAAAAAACACGTGCCAACTAAATCGTCTGCGAAATCTTTCACATTTGTAAACTAAAAAGCTGGAAATAAAAAATGTAATTTAAAAAAATAATAAAACCCGACTGCGGTAAAAAACCTAAGTTAAAAAACTGAAAAGCTAAAAAGAAGCCCATTTTGAATTAAATAAAAGTTGGAAGCATGCGGGACCCATTTGAATTTGAAAATATAATAAAAATGATATGGGTCCCGCCTGCTTCCAACTTTTAACTTAAGTTTTTTACCGCAGTCGGGTTTTTTATTTTTTTAAATTAAGTACATTTTGTTTTCTGATAGTCTATCATATACTTTTATTGTTTCTAAAACTTGCGTTTTTTTGTGTTTAGGTCCTGTAAGCCCCTTAAGCAGCATAGCATATGCATATTCAGCTATGTTTCCACTGCTGGGAAACAGCACCCTAATTACGTAAAACACTATCAATCGGAATCTGAATAATTTTGAAGTAAATTGCTAATCCATTGCTTCATAAGTTCGAAAGCTTTGTCTGCTCAACACGTAAATAACGCAATGAATATTGTTGAACTGTCAAAATTAAAACGATTCCGATTGATAATGTGTTAACTGTTACGCAATTGGCCGGCGGGCCTCTTTTTTAGGGTTCCGTTGCCAAATGGCAAAAACGGAACCCTTATAGATTCGTCATGTCTGTCTGTCTGTCTGTCTGTCCGTCTGTCCGTCTGTCTGTCCGTCCGTATGTCACAGCCACTTTTCTCCGAAACTATAAGAACTGTACTGTTGAAACTTGGTAAGTAGATGTATTCTGTGAACCGCATTAAGATTTGCACACAAAAATAGAAAAAAAACAATAAATTTTGGGGTTCCCCATACTTAGAACTGAAACTAAAAAAATTTTTTTTCGTCGAACCCATACGTGTGAGGTATCTATGGATAGGTCTTCAAAAATGATATTGAGGTTTCTAATATCATTTTTTTCTAAACTGAATAGTTTGCGCGAGAGACACTTCCAAAGTCGTAAATGTGTGTCCCCCTCCCCCTGTAACTTCTAAAATAAGAGAATGATAAAACTAAAAAAAATATATGATATACAATACCATGTAAACTTCCACCGAAAATTGGTTTGAACGAGATCTAGTAAGTAGTTTTTTTTTAAGACGTCATAAATCGTAAACCGCTTTTACCTTTTATTCAACCAACTGAAGTATAAAAAAATAAAAAATAACATTTAATTTCATAAACATAAACCTTATGCATAAACCCGGATGTTACGGAACCCTCGGTGAGCGAGTCCGACTCGCTCTTGCCCGGTTTTTTGTTCTAGGACATGCCGGTTTCCTTACGATGTTTTCCTTCACCGTTTTGAGAGCAGTGGTGATGAAATTATTTACACAAAGTGAAACGCCTGTCTGAGAAAGAACCCGCGACCTACGACTTGTAAGTTGGCGTCGTTATCACTGGGCCACAACTGCTCTCTCTCAGTGGTGTACATTGGTTAGTGTCATTGTTTAGTGGTTTTCACAATAGGTAGGCAGGCCGGGTCTAGTCAAGCCAGACGCGGTCACTAATCAGAAACATAAGACAAAAGTACTTTTCTATTAACAAAAAAAAAGTTTTGCAGCCGCCATCTTGGATTTTCATTAGCACGCTTTTATTAGGTCGACCTGTATGTAACTAACTATGTAATGGAATCTAAAGTAACTAATTTAACCATCTTCCAAGGGTCGTAGCTTAATGAAAATTGGCAGCTGTATGTAGTTCAGATGACAATACAATAATATGGTACTGTCGAACTAATCTGATGATGGAGCCGGAAGATATGAACTGGAACTTCATGATGGAAAATCGTATCGTAGCTGTTTTGGATTTCTTAGAAAAGTATTGTAAGCGTGTTTTTCTAGTGTTTTTTTAAACTATTAATTTATTTTAACGCTATTTTTACACTATCGGCGACCTCAATATCCATCCCTTTCATTTTTCGCACGGCCAAATTACGAACGAATTACGCTTACGCTTATTTATAGTAGTTTATTTCCACAAAACGGCACTGGAATGCATACTTCGAGACAAGAACATCCGAGGCGTCGGTGCGCCTCTTCGACGTAGACTCCATGGCTTGTCTGCGCGAAGTGGCGTAACTATGCCACTAGCGAATTACAAATTACGATTTTAACATTCATACTCGGTTGGTTATTTGAGTAGGCATGCCTACTTTAGGGTGATAAATTGCGAAGGTCGAACGTCATGGTATTACGCGTGAGACGTACGTATTTAATTTAATTTCGTCGTATTAACTTGAACAAGTAAAGACCAATGAAAATGTGCGAATAATACGGGAGCCGAGTAGGCAGTCTGGCGACTGCCTACTGCCGCGCGTGTTTGTATGAAGATTTTGTTTTTAACACGCTTTTATTAGGTCGACCTGTATGTAACTAACTATGTAATGGAATCTAAGGTAACTAATTTAACCATCTTCCAAGGGTCGTAACGTAATAAAAATTGGCAGCAGTATGTAGTTCTGATGACAATACAATAATATGGTACTGTCGAACTGAACTGATGATGGAGCCGGAAGATATGAACTGGAACTTCATGATGGAAAATCGTATCATAGCTGTTTTGGATTTCTTAGACAAGTCTTGTAATGAACTTTGACCACGATTAGGTTTCAAGGTCTGATGATGAAGCCGGAAGATATGGCACTGGCATTTCATGATATCGTATCATAGTCGTGTTCGCACTTGTGAGAAAGGCCAGGCGTGGTTTTCTAGTGTTTTTTAAACTATTAATTATTTGAATTTATTGAGTTTACACTAAAGTGTAATTGACAGGCTTTTATGGTGATTTATTGAGGTAGGCACTGCTTAAATGCCTTTAAACAATACATGCCACTGCTGTCTCTTCTTGCGACGGACTGCTGGTAGGATCGGGTGTTACTTGGCAGCTGAACTGTGGCAGAATTTGGTCATTGATTTTCTTAGTTAAGTGACTATTATAATATTATAAGCAATGAAGGGGTAGAATTAAAAGGATAGACAGATACGTCTTGTCATGTAAGGGAAATTAATTGACTACCAACTTAAATTGCACGTGCCTATATTCAAATCTGAACTGTCATTCTTTGATACATTTTTTTTCTTTTTCTTGCTTTGTATGAAATGGCATATAGATAATAATTAATTTAAAATTGTCTAAGGGGCCTCTGTGAGTTGACTTCGGCCCCTCGTACGCCTTCCAAAGGACCGGGACCCCATGGTCTCGAGCAATGTTATCATAACTGTACACCAGTAAGAATAACAATACGATCAGAGATAAGCTTCGTATTGTTACTGAAACAGTTTTATTTATAACCACTCAGCTTAACTAGAAGAATATTATTGTTTTCTAAGCTGTCTGTACTTAACTTAATGTTCTTTTCGTTATTTCAATTAGGTACTCCTTATATATATGAAATATGTTCAGATTAGCTATCTTATCTAATCTAATATAGATTTAAATAACGCTGATGGCATTAGCATAATGAGCCTGTAATGTTCCCACTGCTGGGACACAGCCTCCTCTCAGTGAGACGGAGTCGGCCGTAATCCACCACGCGGGCCCAGTGCGGGTTGGTGCGTTGGTGGATGTCACATGTCGTCGAATTTTTGGTTCTAGGACATGTCGGTTTCATCACGATGTTTTCTTCACCGTTTTGAGAGCAGTGGTGATGAAATAATTCACACAAAATAAAGCGTCTCTCTGGGTTCGCACCTACGACCAAGAACTCGTAATTGGCCGTTACCACTGGGCCAAGATGACTGCTCTCCGATGATGGCATTACAATTATAATACTATATACTTGATCTAACAAGCGTGTCATAACGCAAAAAGATTATAACACGTCGTCACTTTCACACTGTACTCTGAAAATCTACTTTAGCAAACCGTTGCGGTAGTCAGACGGTATTCATGCCGTGCAAACGAGAATTGCGGCCGGAATTTCTAAATATCAGGGATATGCACATTGCTAATGAGCACACTGCCATCTCGGTTTAAACGAGGCTTCCTGGCATGAGAATATGGTCTTTAATTTGAATGATATTACACACATCAAAAGTGTCTAGGGATCAAGCATTTTTATGCGGATTTCTTGAGATTGAGATGTGGCTTTGTAATAAATTTATGATTTTATAAATTTATATGGATCCTTTTTGGTGCATTTCATAATTTGAATCAGGAACTGTGAATCAAATTCGAGTAAAAGATGAAAATCAGCTGTCAATATTTTCCCTATAAAAACATACAACGCATTGAAGACATTATTACTGCTACTGTTTCCCTACTACTGATTAAAACCAACGTTATTATGGAGCGGCGACGTCATTTAAGCAGGGAAGAAATGCTCAGAGCCGTGGGAATGATAGAAGCTCGTTCCCGGCAACGTACTGTGGCTTTAGCTCTGAATACAAGTCAGAGTGTTATCAGTCGACTTTGGACACGTTACCGAAGCACTGGTACCGTGGCTGAGCGCCATGGAGGACGGTATCGCTGCACCACACGGAGACAAGACCGATACATTCAAATCTTAACTCGAAGAGCTCCAACAATAACCGCCATGATGTTAGCCGTGAGGCTTCATCACTCTTCAGGGAACTTAATTAGCGACCAAACAGTCAGAAACCGCTTGCATGAAGTGAACCTTCATTCCCGAAGACCGCTACGGGTACCACCTATAGCAATGCACAATCGTAGGATTCGATATCAATGGGCTCTTGAACACAGAAATTGGGCAGAAGAACAATGGCGTTTCGTGTGCTTTTCTGATGAGTCTCGTTTTGGTATGAGACCGAATACAAGACGTATACGACACTGGAGAACCCCTGGACGCCAACAGCGATTAAAATCCTGCCAGGAAGTCCATCCTTATAGTGGTGGAACCATCATGGTATGGGCGGGTATTTGGATCGGCGGAAGAACTGAGTTGATTTGGATCAGAGGCAACCTCAACGCTCAAATTTATGCTGAGACGATTGTATCAGACGTCATCGTTCCTCTACAAGTGCAAATCGGTCCCTTATTTCAGTTAATGCATGATAATGCACGACCGCACACCGCAAGAGTTGTAAGACAGACTCTCGCCGCAGCTAACATCAATGTCCTGCCCTGGCCTGCTCAGTCGCCAGACTTGAACCCGATTGAGCATGCATGGGATATGCTACAGAGAAGAGCTCTGCCGAATATGGAGGGTATCCAGTCGCAAGAAGACCTTTTTTTGTTGTTGCAACGAACATGGGCGGCCATTCCACAGCGTGATTTGGATGAACTCATTTTGAGTATGCCAAACCGAAGTTCTTGTGTTGTTAGTGTTCGCGGTAGAAACACGAATTGTTAATTGTTTAAGTTACCCAATAAAATTTTAAAGAAAACTGTTATTTCAGTCTTTTTTTCGAACTTTTGTGTTAGTGGTTCAAATGTCAAAAATCCCTTTATTAGGAAAATGGCAAATTTCTTTATTAATGCAAAGGTGACTTGGTTTATCGTTACTGTGACAAACGAAAACACTTTATTTGATGAATCCTTAAAAAAAATTTTAATTAATATCAATCAGGAGAAAAGTTATTGCAAAAATATATGTTGATCCCTAGACACTTTTGATGTGTGTAGTTATAAGAGTAGTGGTAGGATCTCTGTTGTAAAAGATATGGCTGTTAAAACTTGGAATTGGATTTTGAAGTCATGTATTACAAATAACACCCATTTCTGCTCTTAATCACTTTTTTTTTTTTGTTCGCTTCATTTTTACTAAATAACTGATATAACTAGGTACTCAACACAAAGGTATCTTTAGTATCGAGTGGGTCCTCCTCGGTTATGAACGCACTCTCTGAGACTGATTGGACTTTAAACATCGGAATGCCAATTAACCTTTTAACCGCTCGTGTCGCATTTATGCGACACATATTTCCTTGCCCCTACCGCTCGTGTCGTATTTCTGCGACAGAGAACATGCATGATTTTTTCGTTCTATTCAACGATTGCTCCTCCTTATTTATTGTAGGTATTATTTTATCAATTTAGGTATTCAGCTGCATCCGGTTTGACTGAAAGCCGACCCCAACATGGTTGGGAAAAGGTTAGGCAATGATGATGATTATTTTATCGAATTGTAGCCGCGCTACGGGCACGGCAATTGATATTTAGCCAAGCGCTTAAAAGGTTAACCTTACTACCACAAAACAGTGTTTATCAGTTGTTTAGGCTAAACACCTTTTAAACACATACATATGACATATTTATATGGACTTTGACGTAACACTGACATTAGACACACGTTGAACAAGTGTTTAAGTTTCTGTGGTTAGACCCTAACCGTCTTATTACAAAACGAGATCTAATTTTAAAGCTAGCCTAAACCTTCGAGCCAGTTACTCTATTTTGAACTTTATTCCGACAAACGCAAAGTTCTTAATGCAAAATTAATAACTTAGACTCAGGTTTAACGTCAGTTTTTGTAATAAGAACTTTAGCTTCGTCAGATTATGGTTCGAAATTTAAAAATGGCTGGATGGTTTAAACCTGGGTTTAAAGATAAGTCTTGTTTTGTAATAAGGCCGTAAACGTTCAAAATCTAATCGTAATCTCATCTCACGACAATCAATGTCAAAAACTTGTCAAAAATTTAGGGAAATATGAGGTATTTTTGAAAGATTGAGACTAAGATCGGACTATGAAAGTTCTAAAAATTACGAGAATTGCCCTTCTGGGCCCATACCATAATCATTTAGAGGGCAGTTCAATTGCAGAGTAAGTCGAGTTGACAATAATAATTGCCCTGCACGTGGTGTCTGAAGACGGGCGGGGCGTCACCGAGGCAGGCGTAAGAAACGCTGGCTTGATTTTGGACTCTTTCCTAACCGATTGGACGGAGAAAGCACAGCACGAAGAAAAGTGAGAAAATATGGGGGAGACTTTTGCCCAGCAGTGGGAAAATATAGGTTAACGGAAAAAAAACCGACCAAATGCGAGTCGGACTCGCACACGAAGGGTTCCGTGTCACAAGGCATAGAACGCCGAAAAAACGTTTTTTTATACCCCTTTAAATTTTTACTTTATTTTATTTTTATTATTTGTTGTTATAGCGGCAACAGAAATCTGACTCTGTGAAAATTTCAACTGTCTAGCACGGTTCATGAGATACAGCCTGGTGATAGGCAGACAGATGGACAGTGGAATCTTAGTATTAGGGTAACGTTTTTACCCTTTGGGTACGGAACCCTAAAAACAAAGTTCAAGATCGCTTGGTATTTTTTGTCAGCCTGTAGGGTTAATTGCATAACATATTTACTCGATTTATTCCGGTCTGAACCCCTGAACCCCTCCACCCCCCTCCTCGATCCCCTGCTAGTTCGTCTTCTGTTTTAATCTCTGTCTTATCCACATTATCTAGATTTAATCTTTTTGACAGGTAAGTACAGTCAAGAGAAAACGATTTTGAAGGAAATTCGTGTTTCATTTGTTAGAAACATTAATCTGGGGGCCTAAAAAGGCCACTTTGGCAGAATCATAAAAGGACAACATAATGGACAGTTAACTGTTAAGTTAATCGTATCAAAACCCATTGGTGAAGCATTTTTCAGTTTTTTTTTGTCTGTGCTAAAATACCAATCAATTTAATCGAAATCCAATCCCAATCTCTTTGATTTTACCAACGTAGTGCAGCGAAAAAAAGAAAAACACGGTCTGTCTTCGCCATATTCTAATTCATAATGTTATCCTTTTATGATTCTCCAAAGTGTCCTTTTTAGGCCCCCTGCTCAACGTGATTAATATTGAATCTCTAGTGTTCCTTAGTAGCTGTAATTTATGTGTAATTTATTTCATATACTTAACTATTCTGTCCGAATTTAACTTTATCAACATAGTCTTTATCTTTTTGTGTATCTGTGGAGAACGTTGTCGGTTGCACATTGCGTTGAAAAATGAAATCGAAGTTGCCATTGAAGAGATTCAAGCCGAAACAATCGAAAATGTACTGAGAAATTGGGTTGATCGAATGGGGTACTGCCGAGGCAGTCGTGGTAGTCATATGAATGACAAAGTTCAACCTTTCCAATAAAACCAGAAATTTGAAAAAATAATCAGTAAGTAGTTTTTTTTTTATAGCTGATTAAATGTTAAAACACTAGATGGCCCACCCGTTATAACGCGTTATGTACTATTTATTGGCAACTAGTTGACCCGGCGAACTTCGCACCGCCTCCAAATCAATAAGAACGAACGTACCTATGAGAAAATTAATTATCTTCATTGTTGAAGTGAAAACTTCTTTAGATGCATTGTACACTTTTTTTGTAATGGGTAAAAAATGTTAAACTCGCGTCAGGACACGTGACCCTGATCGTAAGATTCGTAAGATGACACGTGCTATAGATGGGCAATCCACCGGGTTTAAACCCGGTGCTTTTGATAAACACCCGATAAACACCCGTAAACACCTATAAACACCCACAAAATTGGGTGTTTATCAAAGCACCGGGTTTAAACCCGGGTGGATTGCCCATCTATAGACGTGACCCTGATCGTAAGATGACACGTGACCCTGATCGCAAATTCGTAAGATTCCAAAATATCAAAAATTAAAAACAAGTATTTAGACTTGTTTTCAATTAAAGAGAAAATATCAAAAAATCGAAAACACGTATATAGGATCAAATTACAGACAGACAGACAGACAGACAGAGACAGACAGTTACGGTTACAGTTACAGTAAACAACGTTAATAATTTTTAAAAAGAGTAACCATGGAGTTTCTTGCCGGTTCTTCTCCATAGGAAACGACCAATTGGAAACGTGCACCTAGCTTCTGACGTTTCATAAGTGCCCATGTAGGTTTATGTGAAATAAAACATTTTGATTTTGAATATTCAAGTTTTCACTTCTGCCGGTACTCCCGGAGTGCAACACATCGTTTTTTTTTTCATGAATTTTTCCGATGTTTTAATAGTTATTCTGGCTATTTCGGGCGGAGACAAATAAAACAAATCAATGATCATAAAAATAGGTCCAGCCGTTCTTGAGTTACAAATGGTGTAACTAACCCGACTATGTTTGTATAGATAGAACATAGAAAATGTACAGTGGGCTGCATCAATTGGGTATCCCAGTTGTATGAACATTTTAATACTACTGGGGTACCCAATTGATGCAGCCCACTGTACATAATGTGTTAGTTTGTTCGTTCGAATGAATAAAAAAAATTGTTGAAATGGCATTGGGGTTAAGAGTGTGTAACGCAATTATTCCGCTGCTTTCTGTCAAATATTGAATGCATAGTAAGCCCCCAGAAAAATCTATGAATTTTTGTATCAAAAAAATCTAATTCTTCTTCAACCCTCAACTCAAAAAGAGCTTAAAAGTAGGTCGTGCCGCCTTAAAAAGATTAGCTAGACAGCCAGGTATATAGACCCGCTCCTCGGAGAGTACTTAAGTATTTGCACTTGAGAAGGCTCTTCTATTGCACCCCTTTTTGGGTTCTGCATTCATTTATTATGGACATCACACTAATATTATAAAGACGAAAGATTGTGAGGGGGTGTGTTTGTGAGTGTGTGTATGTGTGTGTGTATGTGTATTTATATGTTTGTCACTTCTTCACGCTCAAACGGCAAATTTTTTTATGGAGGTAGTTGACACCCTGGATTAACATATAGGCTTTTTATCCCGATATTCCCACGGGATCGACATTTACGCGGGTGAAACCGAGGGGCGCAGCTAGTGATTAATAATCGCGTTATAGTAATGTAGTGGCAAGTTATTCCATTTGGATAGCATTAATTACTTTTAAACTAACTTAGTAAAAAAGAAGAAAGTAAAATTGCTTATTCTGCACAAACCACAGATACAGATAGACCTAGGTAACGCAAGTATCATGATCTGTATGAAAACCATGCGTGCCATTTTTGGCTACCTACTATGTCGTCACAAGCACTATTTAGGAAAATCAAATCGTTCGGCACCCATCTCGCCCCACCCCCGGGGCCTAGCGCCAGCGCTCACGCTCACCCAGCCAGCCAGTACACAGCGGTGCTATTCTCTAAAAATCTCACCGTGAAAACTTAGGTGAAGCGAGCGTGGAGTGAGCTGTCAATAGTGCCAATTCCTAGCAAAAACAAACTCACTTCACCTAAGTTTTCACGGTTAGATTTTTACAGAATCGACCGGCAGGACTGAGCGTGAAAGTGACGGCTTACGATTTTTGTACGTAAACTGGTGAGATTTTTGGCACGCGAAATAGTTGCTCTTGCGTTATCTAGGTGTATCTACATATATCTGTGGCACAAACGCAAAACTTCTACTTTCAAAACCAATCCACTTCAGTACGTAGGTACGGTGAAGGAAAAATATCATGAGGAAACCTGTACCCAAATTGTGTAACAGGCTTTCAATCACCATCTGAGGGTTTCGAAGAATATTCCTAATCCATCACGCTACATAGGATTGAGAAAATCGTCTGCTTATCAACGTCAATATTAAAGACATTGCGATCTATTGTTGCGCAATTCATCATCATCATCATTTCAGCCGAAAATAAAGTTAAAATTTAAAGGGGAAAAAAACATTTTTATCGGCGTTTTTTGGCCTTGTGGTACGGAACCTTTCGTGTGCGAGCCCGATTCCCACTTGGCCGGTTTTTTTTTTAATATTTTGTGACAAAAGTGACAGTTCATTATCACTATTAGTTAACATTCAGTATTTTTACAGGACTAGCCGCTACCTTATCAATTATGTTGCCTGAACTCTTCAGTCACTTTCATTAGCTCTACAGCTGATGAAAGTGACTGAAGAGTTACCTACGGAGAGATTTTCATTGATGTGATTCATTATCACTATTAGTTAACATTCAGTATTTTTACAGGTCAATATTTTTACAGGCCGCTACCTTATTAATTATGTTGCCAGAACTCATCAGTCACTTTTATCAGCTCTACAGCTACTGTGACGATGCTACTGAGGAGTCACCTACGAGAGTACCTACGGTACTGCTTTGAGATATGGCTTCAAATCACTGAAGAATAGATCCAGAGTGAATTCCAGAATACGTTTTACTAAAGCTACATTTATATACCAGCGCAATTCGAGAATATCTCAGATTTGACTGCTGAAATGGCAAGACGTTTGGACTATTCGTCTTACAATCAATATTAGATTCCATCTTGATCTACATTCTATTTCAGACTCTGTAAAGGTTTGGGCCTCTAAAGTAGTGATTTAACTGACAATATAAAACATAAATACAGAAAAAAAAAAAAAAAAAATATTAGCCTATTTTTATCCCAAGGGATCAGCATTGTCATCCAACGTGATAATGCTGCCAGCCTTTTGGGCACTTATTCCATTGACAGCGATGCAGACGAAGTTTTTGATGCCCAATGAGCTCTGGCCTGTTTCTTTAATATTTTTATTATATACTTGTATATAATATATGTATTTTAGTGTTAGCTTGTAAATTGTATTTGTTACGTCTTTGTGCATAAAGACACGTATACAGTAAAAGATTATGCATAGACATGAGAAAATGGAAAACGTTACAAACCAGTATTTTTTTAATAACTGCCCATTACCAAACCATGCTTTTAACTTACTGGCTGGTAAGATAAAAGCACGATATCAATCATGTTACATAAAATCACCAAAAAAAAAGAGACAAAAGAAATGAATTTGAACACTTGAAAGATTATGCTGTACAGCTAATGAGACTTCTTACAACTTAAATATTGAGTAACGTTTTGAACAACTATTAGAAAACATGCCATATAGATCATGTATCAGAAAAGTAAGGTCATATATTAAGAGTGTGGTATAGGGTACAGACCATCAAACTGACCAACTTTCTCCATAGGACCAACATACATAATCAGCCTATAATGTTCCCACTTCTGGGACACAGACCTCCTCTCAGTGAGAGGGAGCGGGCCGTAATCCACCACGCGGGCCCAGTGCGGGTTGGCAGATGCCACATGTATTCAAATTTGTTTTGGTTCTAGGACATGCCGGTTTCCTAACGATGTTTTCCTTCACCGTTTTGAGAGCATTGGTGATGAAATAATTTACACAAAGTAAAGCGCCTGGCTGGGTTCGAAACTACGACCTACAACTCGTAAGTCGCGGCCGTTACCACTTAGCCACCACTGCTCCAAGGACCAACATCGTAACTGCGAAAAAATAATCAGCAGTCCTACACGTTTGGATCGATTAAGTATTGAAGTTTTGTATGGGACAGTTGATCATCATTTCAGCCGAAAGACGTCCACTGCTGGACATAGGCCTCCCCCAAAAGGGGGGGTTTGCCATAATCGCCACGCTTGGCAGGCGGGTTGGCGATCGCAGTTTGGTCGTCGTTTCAGCCGATAGACGTCCACTGCTGGACATAGGCCTCCCCCAATTTTGGGAGGGTTTGCCATAATCGCCACGCTTGGCAGGCGGGTTGGCGATCGCAGTTTGGTATGGTGGTGGAATGCATAGAGAACGCTGCTGCCCATTCTCCGGTACGCCCCTTAGTCGCCTTGTCAGTTGATACAGTATATGACAGATATGGGGACAGTTGATATTTTTTCTTAATCCCGGATCCCGGATAACACATAACCCGCTGTTCTCAGACCCTCAGCTAAAAACTATATAAACTAAAAATCTCAACTGCTTCAGATACCAACATTACTATCACAATCTATCATTGCCACCGCATCTGATATATTCAGAACCTCTTCTAAGTTCTAGTAAGTTCTAAGTCCACTAAGAGGCAACGTGACAAGTTGCCGCAGTAAATTACAAAGTTCCTCAACTGAATCAGCTGCTGGTCCTATTTCTTTAGAAACTTGGTATAAAAGTGGGCAAAAACTTCGGCCTTGAAGGGGTTAATGAATGAGAAAGTCACTAAGGTCTCATTAAATTGTGGGCACGTATTTTTAGGGTCAGATCTTTGGTTGTTTTATTGCAGTGAATTTTTTTAAGGAGGGAATTTATTGATGTCAGATCTTCGATTAAAATGTAGGTGCTATGGTTAGTATCTCAATGATAATGATCGCAAAATTAAGAGGGATGCGCTAGGTAGCCCGAGAAATTTTCTTACGTTTTTTACAATTTGCAGGATAGTGTTAAGTTGTATCTCACTCCATCGTCGACTTCGTCTCTGTCACCTCTGTCTATCTCTGTCTGTCTAGACTAGAGTCAAGAGCAAACCCAATTCAAGTAAAAAAAAAAAAAAATGAATCGCGAGCGTAACAAGTATGCATTTACAAAATTATAATCATTAACATCATCAATACAACCCTCTAAGTTCCTATAATGGCTATTTCATAAAATATCCATCACGTATGTACAACTTAATACTGACCAGCAAATTTTATTACGTTTTTTATGCAATTTGCAGGTCAGTGTCACGTTGAATGTTAATTAAAATATGATTCGCGACCATAACAAATATGTATTTACAGAATTATATTAATTAGAGTAAGTAATACAACTTGTTAAGCTAGTGTAATCCTAAAATGTCAAGATTTCATGAAATAGTCATTCAGTAGACCTGGTCTTAGAGAGTTGTGTTGATGACTTACTTACTTCGATGTCCACCGCGCACAGGATGGATAAGCACATGAAGTGATTTTTTGCTCCGTTGGTGTAATTGCTGTATGGCGTTCCAGCAGGAGGATAAATAAATAAATAAATAAATGACTTTAATGATTATAATTCTGTGAATACATATTATTTGTTACGGTCGCGCATCATATTTTATTCAACGTACAACTTAATACTGCCCAGCAAATTGCAAAAAACGTAAAAAATAAACTGAATTTCGCATGCTATCCTGGCGCTTTCCCATTAATGTGACCAATTGTCAAGCGCACGTCAAACTACTATCATTGGTGGAATGATTTATCAACTGCAATTTACGTGCACTTGACAATTTGTTGCAGTAATTTTCGTTCGAGAACCTAGCTCCAAAGGGATCAAAGATCAAATTCATGCTAACAAATGTTTCTGTGACATTTGAGTAGTTAATTTATCTTGCTTAATTGATCGGAATTTTTTGTTTGAATTCAAGTTCAATTTCAATTCAAGTCATTTGTAGTTTGACTCTAAGGGTCAATTCATTCTAGCGCAGAATGGAAGCGCATCGAAGCGTTAATATGAAACATAACATAGCAAATTCACCCTTATCTCCACAACGTACAGTGGGCTGCATCAATTGGGTACCGCAGTTGTATGAAAATTTTAATACAACTGGGGTACCCAATTGATGCAGCCCACCGTATGCACGGTGCACAAATCAGCGTTGGTCGTGCTCATATGCGCGAATTCCGTCGAATGCGTGCGAATTCGCGCGTCTTTTTTTATCTCAGAAGAAATATGTGCAATACGTTGTGGAGATAAGGGTGAATTTGCTATGTTAAGTTTCAGCTAGTATGAATTGACTTAGTTTCTTACAAGTAAAATAACGATAGTAGTGCTATCACAGATATTGGTTACAAAAACTGACCCAAATCGAACACCATGGGATATTGCTATTAAATAACATATTTTCATAATACTATCATTTGCCATAAAAGCGTCCGTCCCCTCTTCGACAACTGGCCAAACCCCAAAACAGGCGGTCATAAATATCACTTTATTATGCGTATCTTTGATAACCGTTGGCGTAGCTCAAGAAATCGGTATAGAAGCGATACTCATATTGTACCATCTTTATCTTTACGGCAATACCGCAGAAATAATAACCTACTACCAGGAGCTTGTGACCCTTTCAATTCATATTTATACATAACTAGCTGACCCGGCAAACGTTGTTTTGCCATATAAATAATTTCTAGCTGCCCGGCGCTACTTCGTTTGCGTGGTGTCCTACCCCTTACCCAACCCTACCCCTACACTACTCCTACCATACTCCTACCCTACTCCTGTCCTACTCCTAACCTACTCCTACATTACTCCTACCCTACTCTTACCCTACTTCTACCCTATTCCCATAGATATATTAAATTTTTCTCTGCGTAAGAACCATCCTCGTACTTCAAGGAATATTCTAAAAAAAGAATTAGCGAAATCGGTTCAGCTGTTCTCGAGATTTGCGCTTAGCAACACATTCAGCGATTCATTTTTATATTATAGATGACAAGAACATCGACGTGCAAATTGTAACCATGAAGTCAGCACATGGTTCTATAGCGCAGAAATTTTTCTACGGTTATCAAAAAACAATCTCCTATTTCATTAAAAGAGCAATAGCATAGGCGGTCAAAATGAATGGAGCAGCAATAATTTTTTTCCGAGAAATTCCATAAGGAAAAAACTCTAAATCACTTTATACGTCCTGGGAAACAAACATAGGACGCCACTATACCCACGAGGCAGTTGAAGCGCATAATGTGCATCGCAAGTCATGGTACAAAAATAGAAAAAAAACAATAAATTTTGGAGGTTCCCTATACTTAGAACTGAAACTCAAAATTTTTTTTTCATCAAACCCATACGTGGGGTATCAATGGATAGGTCTTCAAAAATGATATTGGGGTTTCTAATATAATTTTTTTCTAAACTTAATAGTTTGCGCGAGAGACACTTCCAAAGTGGTAAAACGTGTGCGTGTGTCCCCCTGTAACTTCTAAAATAAGAGAATGATAAAACTAAAAAAATATATGATGTACAGGGATGTATATATGATGTATATGGGCTGCATCAATTGGGTACCCCTTGGGTACCCCACCAATTGGGTACCTTGGCTGTCCAAAAACGCCCCGAAATTGTAGTCATTTATAGTACGTTTGGACGAGTGTCGCTTCTATTATTCATAATCTATGCCATAGGGAAGCTGTCATATCAAGATAAAGGGAAGTCTACTATCCTTAAGTTTTTATGACGCGCAAGGGTGCTATATAGTACAGACGGCAGCACATCAAGCTACCCGAAACTGTCAAATTTTACCAATCAATCTTGAACCTAATGCCTTAGCGATAAAGTTAAAAATCTATTGAAGAAATTTGACAGTTGGTAGTAGTTTGATGTGCTGGCGTCTGTACATCGATGTATAAGCAACGGTACCCAATACAATTTTATAGGGTTAAAATGTGACCTTGGGTGGTAGTTGCGTTGAATATGCAATGATATGGCGCTTTTACTGAATTTATTATTTGAATATTTGCAAGGAAACACAGTTTAGAAGGTGTTGAATTGAAGGTAGCATAAAAATGTGTTTTTGCCTCTACTTTGACAGTTTTTGCATGTGAGAACTGATGTTCTTGTAGCGTTGTAGCAAAGCATGATGAGACATGAATTTTATAAACATTATCTACTACTTGGTTCCTATATGCGTAAGAAAGAAAGAAAATAACGGGTCATTTTAACTACCAATCGAAAGATTTAGCCCTTATGACAATTTTAACATTAAAAATCAAAGACTGGTTGTTTGTATATTGGCGTGTGCTAGCTGACATATGGCAAATAATGTTATATGTATAATTTTTTGTATTATTAATTATTTTGTATAATTTATCAAGTTCTTCTAACTGAACAGATAGCTGCTAAGAATTTTGCAGCCCATCTAAATTTTGACCTAAAAAAAGTGCTGATTCTCCGCCTATTGAGTTTTGATGTTGTTTTCTGTTACATATTCTTAAGATATCTAGCAAGGCGACGATAGTTGTATCTCTATCAAGAACTTATCATCGTCTAGTAATAAAAGTCATTTGTATGTACTCACCAATCCTTCATTATGTAGCTCTTCCCATGTTGGATCGCCGGGAGGCTCCAAATCCATGGCTCCTTCGTAGTGTAGGACACCAACTTGCTTTGCTTTTGTGAATCTGTATGAAAAACAAGTTAATTTTAAGTAAGTAAAGTACCATCGTTTAGAAATATGTTGAAAAAATGTTCCAAAATTGCATATAACAGTTGGACATTTTGGTAAAAGCATTACAAGCAGGGAAGTGAAAGGACTTTAGTTATAGAACTCTCTTGTTTCTCTAGCATAAATGATAAGTAGTCACGGTGGCCAATCTCTACGCAGGAGATTTATAGTGCACAAGTGTGTGCGTAAACACGGGTGCACTCTCTGTTCCTTTACTCTCATAGTCCAATAGGAAGGCATTCCGACACGACGGCGCAGGATCAACGGCTTTACGTGCTTTCCGAGGAACGGAGGTATTAAACCGCCAACTCCCAAACTCCGGAGTGGTAACCCTTTAACCGCTTGTGTCGAATTTATGCTACACATATTTCCGTGCCCGCTCGTGTCGTATTTCTGCGACAGAGAACATGCATAACTTTTTCGTTCTATTCAACGATTGCTCTTCCTTATTTGTTGTAGGTATTCAGCTGCATCCGGTTTGACTGGAAGCCGACCCCAACATGGTTGGGAAAAAGCCAAGCCAGATGATGATGATTATTTTATCGATTTGTAGCCACGCGATAGGGGCACGGCAATTGATATTTAGCCAAGCGCTTAAAAGGTTAATAATAAATTCCTAATGGAAAACCCAATAACACTTTTGTCCGATCCGGGAATCGAATCCAGGACCCCACGCTCAGTAGTCGCGCTTGCAACCGCGACACCAATGGGGCAGTCATTATTTAAGATAATTATTAATTATCCATAACTGAATGTGGTATTTCGGTTCCATAAATCGGAAAAAAATATGATAAAAATGAGGACTCTAAATATATCGATTACTAGCTTCTGCCCGCGACTTCGCCGGCAAAAAATTTCTCGTTCCCCCTATATATCACGTCGCATTGCATCGCCTGCCCGCGCTATAACTTCGTTTTCGCTCAGCATTCCTTCTGACTTTTTTTGTTTTGCTCGGCTCCTTATCCTAGCGTGATGGCTAAATGCCTATAGCCTTCCTCAAAAACTGGGCTATCAAATACAGAAAGAATTTTTCAAATCCGACGAGTTGATCCAGAGATTAGAGCGCTCAAATAAACAAACTCTTCTGCTTTTTTGTTAGTATAGATATAGATTTAAGGTGAATGCGCAGTGGTAGACCGCGAAATTCAAATTTTCTTACTTTTTTTGCAATTCGCAAGTCAGTGACAGGTTGTGTCTTGATCAAAATATGATTCGGGACTATAATAGATACGTATTTTCAGAATTATAGTCATTAGAAACATTCATATAACTCTTTAAGTTAGATTCGTTCCATAAGCACTTTTCCTTATGATATACATATTTTGTTCTTATGGTACAAATCTAACTTAGTAAGATGTATTAATGAGTCTAACTGACCTGAAAATTGCAAAAACATAAGAAAAATATAAATTCGCGGGCTATAGCTGCGCATTCACCTTAAATGCTGTTTTATTTTTTCTTGCACAAACATTTTATGGAGTTCAAATAAGCAACTGAATGTAGGACTAGTGAAATACGAGATGAACTAGAAAGAAAGAAAATACGTTTAATTTGCATTGACTAAAAGACACACAATACACCAGACAGTCAGATGAGGTATTCCACTCAGAGCACTGATTTGAATCGCACTTGGACGAACGGCACCTGAGCACATAATAGTCGTACATCAGAAAAAAACAAAAAAAAAAAAAAGTGCAAAGTTCGATGTAAGAAATTAGCAGGAACGTGTGCCTCACGGCTGTGCCAAAAAGGCCTAGTTCAACAAAAATGCCAGACGACTAGTGCCTGACGCTGGTTTTCAACTGGACTTGCTAAAAGAAAGAAAACTAAAAGGTACTCACAATTCGTCACAATCCATCAGGCCTCGGTACCTGATCCAATAGTTGTCTATTTCATTATTGGCTTCCAAGATGAAGTCGTAGCGCTCACCCGCGTACGTTACCAGAGATGTTGCTGTAACAAAAAGGAATGGTTTAATAAACATAACATAATATAACCACCCACCCCAATAACCTATAACCAATAGCCTAACCAATAGCCTATAATATACCCACTGTTTAGACAAAGGCCTCCTCTCTGTGAGAGGGAGTGGGCCGTAATCCACCACGCGGTCCCAGCGCGGGTTGGTAGATGACACATGTCTTCGAACTTTTGGTTCTAGGACATGCTGGTTACCTCACGATGTTTTCCGTCACCGGTTTGAGAGCAGTGGTGGTGAAATAATCTACACAAAGTAAAGCGCCTGTCTGGGTTCGAACCTACAAGTCGTTTTAATATACTTTTTCTAATATATTCTGTTTAATTTGCAAGAGACTTATGGTAAATTATTTGGATATTCTTCCAGGACGTTTTCTCATTTTCTTCTCTTCTTGGTCGCGTATTTCATTACTGAAGTTCGTCTGTCCTTCGACCTTCTCAGTTTAAGTATATAAAATTGTGCCTAAAGTATCAATGCTTAAGATAATTATGATTCTCATTTCTCAACAATACGGTCACAAAGGATGTCGACAGTCGCTCCATGTGAAATACTGGTACTCAGCTGCAGCCGGTTAGACTGGAAGCCGACCCCAACATATTTGGGAAAAGGCTAGGCAGATGATGATGACGGTAATAAATAAGGATATGAAATAAGTAGGTCGTGGTGTAAATATCAAACGGGACACCAAATCCTCAAATAACTATGTGACTTGGTTCGTTTCTACATCAACAAAGCTCACTTCTATATTTCCACTTTTTAGCACAAAACTGTCTATCAAATCTGTAATAATCTTAAGCCAGCACGTTTAACAATGAAACGTTTGAAACATTAACAATGAGACCATCCGGTTCTTCCCGTCACAATTCTCCGTGTAATTGAACTAGACAAAGCAACGGAGCTACCGCAATAGCCACGATTTTGCTCCATCCAGTTTCTAGTCTAGTTGTTATAGATGTCTAAGGACTGGCCGGGATTACAAGTGCTCGCAATGCTCGGAATTAAGCAGGATTGTCCTGGGCTTCAATTGAATGTCGCGCTTATCTTGAATCTGATATAATAGAGACGGATTTGTTGGATCGTCTTATGTTTTGCTCGGGTTTAGATGGAAGACGAGGGAACGATATTGTTGGGTAGTTTACATACTATTATTTATTTAAATGTGTTTACATAATTTTAAAACCTAGCAGTCTTAAAATAATAATAATATGTACAAGTATATAAAAAGGAGGGGAAATTATCGAAGGGCATCAAAAAATTCGTCCGCATCGCTGTTAACAGGAAACGTGCCCAAAAGGCTGGCAGCATTGCCACGTTGTATGGCAATGCTGAGTTTTGGTCAAAAAATAGGCCAGCCCTCTGGTCACGTGAAGAGTCGACCAACCGCTTGGCGATGTCTCGAAATAAAATACTATATTAATATTTGTTCTTGTATTTTCGCTACTAAATGACGACAGAATCAGAATTTTTATTTGGGTTTGGGTTTCTGGGTAATACGATACCCCTTGGTAAGACTGGTTGTCAGACTTTCGGGCTTCTGACTACCCGTAACGACTGTCAAAGATCCACGAATGACAGCCGGGACCAACGGCTTAACGTGCTTTCCGAGGCACGGAGGGGTCACGGTATGTAAATATGTTCACCCATCCACAGATCAATCGCGGCAAGCGTAGCTTAACCTGATCGATCGACCTGTGCAGCTGTTATTATTTAGCCACGGGTCCAGTGGGTTTCAGTCATGTACCGAATATTTGAATAAAAGAAGGAGGACGATGTGCATGTTACATGAAAATAAAAACCAAGTAGGTACAACCTCCATTTTGTTTCAGTATTATAGTCATACCACCTGTGTCCAGCAGTAACGCAGCAGCTCTAAACAAATCTACCTTTATTATCTTGGAACTTTTATCTCAACAGAAGCTTATAATATTCGATAGCGGACTTTTGATTATTGCCTCCAAATCCTGCTACAGGAAAACAAAGGTAATACTTATTTTCTCTTAAGGAGTGAATATGTACGATTTTCCGATTGAGGAATACAAAAATACCTTTACAAAATTCTAAAAAAAATATCCTTTATTCCGGTTCTATTCGGTTTTCCTCTTGGAAATAAGATTTGGCGTTCACGTGACGAGGCCAACAAAAACCGGAGAGAATTCATGGAGCGATCTAAAATTGTAACGAAAAACTTTTTACAAACGACCCTTGAAAAGGGACTCGTGAGTCTTTTTACAGAAAAAATCAATGTATGCATCCAGTCAAACAGAAATACTGGCTGGATTATTTAAAAAGAAAATAAGGATAGATTTCGAAGGAATAAATGGACGAGATAGAGAAATTGAATTAGGAACAAAATGTAGATAACAGTGATGAGGCTAAATCGAGAACAGCTGTAATTATATAAATATAACTCAATTCGAGAAAGCATTGGTGGCCCAATGGCCCAATGGCCGCGACTTACGAGTTGTAGGTCGAAGGTTCGAACCCAGACAGGCGCTTTACTTTATGTAAATTATTTCATCAGCACTGCTCTCAAAACAGTGTAGGAAAAATCGTGAGGAAACCGGCATGTCCTAGAACAAAAAATTTGATGACATGTGTCATCTACCTACCAACCCGCACTGGGCGTGTGTGGTGGATTACGGCCCATTCCCTCTCAGCGAGAGGCCGCATGTGTCAACTCACTATACTTATGCAAACTCAATACGATCGGAATGTTAATGCTTGAGCTGACGAACGAGCAGAATTTTTTTTTAAACTTATTCAAACATACTTACACAAAGTTACATTTTGAAAATAGTAAAAATCTCATTCTAAAACAGTATATTATAATCAAATTGAACATAGCAACATTTCGGTAATTACCCCAATTCTAAAACCCATTGATCTGCTCAAACAAATCCGTGTATTCCGATAAATTTTAATTAAAACCTGGGATACCAATCAAAAGCCTGGACGAATTTACAGATTTTTCTCGTAATTAACGGTTAAAAACTTTAATAGCTCTATTCTTTCATACTCGTTTGCCGTTGAATTTTGTTTTGATTCGAAGTTCGGATTTCGAGTCGCGCTTCGGTGCTTCTTCCAACATGGCAGATTTCAACGAACTTCTGTAGAAAAAAGTTCATAGGAAATTATTGTTAGCGGAATTTGAACTACGTTCTGTAACTTTCGACGGAGGCTGAGTTAATTTATTATTTTAAATGGTATTTCCTCTGGTGGTATTTTATTTTGTCTTGAGCTCAAGATTTCTTTGAACTGCTCGAATTTTAAGCTTGGTTGTTTTTTTCCAATCTGTTCTGTGATAGAATTTTTAATACTTCGCCACTTTTTCATATTTTATAGATGCAATGAAAGTTTGCATAATGTGGATTTGTAAATCCGTATTTTTAACACGCTTTGTTTATATCCCTAGTTTACCGTTATTTTTATGTAATTCGGTGTCAAAAACCTGATTTAAGAACAAACACAAGAGCTCCTCAGGGTTATTATATTATATACAGGGTGTCCAATAATTAATGGATAACCTCTTAAGAGCCTATACTACCTCAGCTAAAATTCACTCTTTATCTCGCTCGCACGATACTGCTAGCGGACTGTGTGAGAGCGCGACAGAGTGCGGTGCTGGGCGGAAAGCAGCGCCAATAGTTTAGGTATTTGCTTTTTACGGTGAAAATAAAGGTAATTCAAAAAAACTAAATAACATAAGACCTGCTTTATAGTTAGTTCAGTTAGTATGCGAAGTTTCATGATCTAATTTGAAGTATTTTTTGAATACCAGCGGTTTATTGTTCGGTTTGGAGGTAACTTTGGAATTTTTTTCTATCGAGAAAATTTTATGGAATCGTGTTTTCGTCTAACATAGTACCTACTTAACATTAATCCTCAACTTTAGCATATATTTATTTCAAAATTAATGCTGCGGTATTTTCGACATAACGAAGGATCATGATAAGCCATTTGAGGTAGTATAGTCCCTTAAAGGGTTATTGTACTTATTACTACGAACAACTTTTACTATGAGACCAAATATGATATCGCGAAAAAAAATCAGCTGTTCTCTACATTTATGTTCGCATAACTCGTCAAAATGTAGGAAACCGCTGATTCTTTTTCTTTTCTCTCAAAACGGTGAAGGTAAATATTGTGCGAACACTGGCATGTCTTAGAACCAAAAATTCGAAGACATTTGTGACATCCACCAACCCTCGTTGTCGATTACAGCCCACTCTACCACCTCTCACAGAGAGGAGGCCTTTGTCCCAACAGTGGGAATATTATACGTTGATTACACTACTTTGCAGCTAAACGCCCCCAGATGTAATAACAATAAAACTTCTAATATGTCTCGTTCTCCTTCAACCGATTAATAACTCCGACATTATTATGTCAAAATCAAACGGCAAAATAATAAAGAAAACATCAATAACCACATTATTTAGAAAATGTTGAACTAACTCCTAAAAGCTTTGACATCCGCGTGTATTTCATTTCCCCATACGCTCCCTGGAGTAAATCGAATTGCGGTAACGTCATGATCTCAGAGTAAAACGCGCTCACAAACCACGGAATACTACAGAAGTACAGAAGAGCGACTCCGTACAACGAGTGAAAACAGGCCCACGCATATGTATATATAGGCTTTTGTGTATGTGAGTTTAAATGTTTGAAAATGTTAAAATATATATAAGGTCCCATTAAAATAGGTGGACAAACTTTTACGAATCATTCAGACCACCAAAATAAGGACGATGGTAAAAAAATATAAAAGAAAAACGCACAAGAAAAATAAAATCAGCTAACGAAAATACACTAATGTGCCGGCAATTTATTATTTTAAGTCAAAATAAAATCACTTTAATCGGTGTTTTTTTTTTGCTTAGATATGTTTAGTTAGACGTACTGAGCGCTGTGTTAAATGTCCATCTATTTTAATGGGACCCTGTATATATATATATATACTTATAGATATCTATACTAGGGGACAATCTTTGGAACTACAAGTCGGATTGAAGAAATTCTTTTTACATTTGATAGCCTAATTCTTGAGGAAGGCTATAGGCTATTTAACATCACGCTATGGCCCTTAGGAGCCGAACAATAGGAAAAAAAACGAACGTTAAGCGAAAACGAAGTGATAGCAAGGGCAGGTGTCCTATGCGACGGGGTGGGTCCAGGGAACAAGAAATTTCACCCAGACGAAGTCGCGGGCTGGAGCTAGTGTACAATAAAGTCCGGTCAGAACATAGGCTCTCCGAACTTTTGCCCATCTTCTCTCACTTAAATTCGCTTCATATCACCAATCTACCTAGCCTTTTAGCCTATGTTGGAGTCGGCTTCTAGTCTGACCAGATGCAGCTGAATACTATACCAGTATTTTACATGGAGCGACTGCCTGTCTGACCTCCACACGCCAGTTACTGGGTAATTCCTTGGTAAGACTTGTCAGACTTTCGCTTCATATCACCAATGTGCCCTTTAATAATTTCTAACGTCACGATATTATCGTGGACGTCCCCATCCGTTCATAAAATGTATGGAAATACGTTGAGCGTTTACCCCGTATGGCATTTCAATCACACTTTCAAGCCCTTGTTTTTCGAAATGAATGAACCGATTTTAATGAAACTTCATACGCATAAGTAGGATACAAAGGTCTAAGGACATTTTCGAAAAATAGTGTTACAGCCAAATTAGACCGATTTTAAATTTTCCATAGAAACTGAGATTTCCAGTTACCTTTTTTTAATTAAGACATTTCGAAAATGTTCTTACGTAACTTTTTAGACCTTTGTAAGGATACAAAGGTCTAAAAAGTTACGTAAGAACATTTCATACGCATAAGCAGGAGCTTATGCGTATGAAATTTTATTAAAATCGGGCTTACAAGGGCTTGAAAGTTTGTATGAAATGCCGTACGGCGTAAACGCTCTTAAGTTATAACGGTATCTTGAGCGAAAAATAAGCGTGTTCATAAATATCCATACATTTTTCTATCGGGCTGCGTGACGTAGACGTAGACGTCCACGATAATATCGTCACGTTAGAAATTATAGAAACGCACAGTTGGTTCCTAAAAAATGTTATTGCGCAGCCTTCTGCGCAAAGTTCGGACCTGCCATGATTCATTGGCCGTATTGTACAGTCCGTTCACACTTATTTCACCTGTGATATTGCATCAATGTCCAAATCAAAGTGATCTTTATTGTCATTCTAGTATGACTAAATCATTGTGGTCTTTATTCTCGTTACAATAATGTTTCTGTTAGGTTGCTGCTGTCAAAGGTAAAATAACTGCGATCGATCTCAAACAAATGCCAGTCGCGAGTGCGCTTGCACTCACTGTACGTGAAGCATGTCTATGTGTGCGTACGTTTTCGCTCTTTGTATGGAGCCGACCTTCTGTACCGTACTCCCTCCACACTAACTTTATATGGAGTTGTTCAGGTAAAGGAGGTACTGTTGTTAAACGCGAAGTAAATATACGCACAGCTAATCTCGTAATGGACGGAGAAAATTTTACTGCGATGAAAGGAAAGAGAGCTAAAACTCTGGGAAAAAGGTAGGTAATGAAATAATTTGCTTACGGAATCTAGCATTCGTACCAACGAAGAGATGTAACAGACTTTCTGTAGTCTTTCAGAAAAGTATTTGGTGTGTATTTTTGGAACTATAGGATTTACTTTCATAAGATGAACTAGCTTTAGCCCGCAGCCTCGCCCGCGTGTTCTTCGAAAAATATCCCACGGAAACGTGAAAGGCTTAACACACTATCAGTAGCAATGGGTTCCATTTTGACAGTTCAAAAACATTTATTGCATAATTTACGTTGTTGAGCAGACAATTTTTTCATCATAATTATGAAGCAATGGATTAGCAACATCCTTCAAAGTGATTGAGATTTATAGTGTGTTATGCAATTAGGGGGTAAAACGTACCCCGTGTATTTAACCAGGTTATAAAAAAAAAGTTATTCAAAAAAATAACTTGTTTTATTTCCAGCTTTTTAGTTTACAAATGTGAAAGATTTCGCAGACGATTTAGTTCTTAGTAGGTGTTTTTACAATGTGTCACTTCGAATTGCTTTTAAGTATATATGTTGTATATATTTTTGTAATCACCTTTTAAAACCCTTTATTTTGATACCACACTCGAAAGGTTTTTAAAAAAAAAATTTAAAAAAAAATTAATATGGCGTCCAGTAGTCGCCATATTGAATTTTCACTAACGTCATGTCTTTAGTGACACTCGCCGGACTAAATCGGCCTAGGCGTTTGGTCTGTATAGTGCTTCAAAGGAACATACAAACATACATACATAGGTTGATGAACACATTACCACTCCTTTGCGTCGCGTAGTCGGGTAACTATATGGCGGGCTGATACTAATCGGAGGTGCGGCGAATACCTGTAATTTCTTACAACGGACTACACTTTTTATTTGATCTTTATTTTTGTTTTTAGCTGTTGTATGTACCTGTCTGGTGTATTGTGTGTCTTTTAGTATGTGCTAACTAAAGGAGATGTTTCATTTTCGGCCATAAGATGTACATTTATTGAAAAAGAGGAAAAATACCAGGAATTGAGGAGATGTTGTTATTACCATATTCTATGCAACATGGCGTCATGGCACAATCATGTCACATGAAAACATAGGGGAGAGTAGCCCAAAACGGGTAAGCTAAGATTGATGATAAATAAAAACAGTTTATAGATACAAATTGAACATTTATTTGTACATTTTGAAATGTTTAGTTATCAAGGACTATAAAATAAATGACATATTTAGTAGTTTTGTACATGAAGAATAAAAAAATAACAAAAATCTTTACCATTCGAATTACCCGTTTTGCCCGTAGGGGGGGCCTAAAGCAGGTAGGGCTTTTGGGCAAAGCGGGTAGGGGCTGAATTACATTATCAACTCAGCCTATCGCAGTCCACTGCTGGACATAGGCCTCTCCCAGACTGCGCCACAGCACCCTGTCCTCCGCCTTCCGCATCCAGTCTACCCCAGCCACCTTCTTTAGGTCGTCCGTCCATCTAGCTGGGGGGCGTCCCACACTACGCTTGCCGATACGCGGTCTCCACTCCAGGACTCGTCTGCTCCACCGGCCATCGGTCCTTCGACAGACATGGCCAGCCCACTGCCACTTCAGTTTGCTTACTCTGCAAGCTATGTCGGTAACTCCGGTTCTTTTCCGGATAATTTCATTCCTGATTTTATCCTTTAAAGAGACTCCGAGCATAGCTCGCTCCATAGCTCGCTGAGCGACCTTGAATTTGTGTACCAGCCCGACCGTTAGTGTCCACGTTTCAGCACCGTATGTCATGACGGGCAGGACGCACTGGTTGAAGACCTTAGTCTTCAAACACTGCGGGATAGGCGACGAGAAGACTTGACGGAGTTTTCCAAATGCTGCCCAACCCAACTGGATCCTTCTGTCGGCCTCTTTCTCAAAGTTGTGTCTACCGAGCTGGATGACTTGCCCTAAGTAGACGTAATCCTTCACAACTTCGAGAAGCGACCCTTCGATGTGGATTGGACTCGGCAAGACGTGCGAATTGTACATGACTTTTGTCTTGTCCAAATTCATGCCGAGGCCAACCCGCCGGGAGGCTCCATTTAGGCTGTGCAACATTTGGTCTAGCTGTTCCAGCGACTCTGCCATTATGACGATGTCATCGGCAAACCGAAGATGTGAGATATACTCGCCGTTCACGTTAATACCCTGTCCAGTCCAGTCCAGCGTCTTGAAGACGTCTTCCAAAGCGTTGGTGAACAATTTAGGGGATATTACATCCCCCTGTCTCACCCCCCTGAGCAGTTGGATGGGTCTGGTTTTTTGATCCTGGATCTGGACAGTCATCGTTGCAGCGTCATACAAACATCTCAACACCTCGATGTAGCGCCAGTCAATTCGACATCGTTGCAGAGAGGCCAGAACTGCCCATATTTCGATGGAGTCGAAGGCTTTCTCGTAGTCCACAAATGCCATACACAGCGGCTGATTGTACTCCTCGGTCTTCTGTACAATTTGTCGAACAGTATGAATGTGGTCTACGGTACTGAAGCCTTTTCGAAAACCGGCTTGTTCTGGCGGCTGGAACTCGTCAAGTCTCCTAGCGAGACGGTTCGTGACGACCCTCGAGAACAGCTTGTATACGTGGCTCAGAAGTGAGATGGGTCTATAGTTCTTCAGCAAGGATTTATCACCTTTTTTGAAGAACAGAACCACCGCACCACTGCTCCACGCCTTGGGCGTTGTACCCTCTTGGATGACGGAATTAAAGAGACTCGCTAGCTCTTTCAGGACTGGAGCCCCGCCTGCTTTAAGGAGCTCTGTCGTTATTCCGTCATCCCCAGGTGCCTTGTTGTTCTTTAGCTGCTCGAGAGCCGCCCTAATCTCGCATTGGTCGATATCCGGGATATCCTCCGTGTAGTGGCGTGTTAATTCGGCTCGATGGTCGTCTGCACTATGCCCCGCTGGTTTCCTCGTCCGTGTTGAGTACAGGTGTCCATAAAAATCCTCGACTTCCTCGAGAATCTCGGACTTCGAAGTCACGATTCTGCCATCCGCAGTTTTTAATTTCGTCAGATGGGACCTCCCTAATTGCTGAGCAAACACTTTCGACCCTCGGTTTTGCTCAATCGCGTCTTTAATGTCGCGGGTGTTGGAGCACCGAAGGTCGCGTCGCATCAGCTTCCTAATTTTTAGTTTTAAGGCCCTCTTATCTGACGAAGACGGCTGCATAGATGGCAACTCTCGCCTTTCCCTCATAAGTCCGAGAGTTTCCGAGGAAAGTTTGGACACCTTATTTTTTCGCCGTGACGGGAAAAGTCTGCGGGACACGTCGCGTAGTGCTTTGACCACCTCGTCAGCTTTCTCGTCAATATTACCTATGGTTTCCAACAGGGTGAATCGATTTTGAAGTTCCAGTTGGAACTTTTCGGATCCTAGAGCGGCTTGGAGCTGCGTAGGTCGGAGTGTAGGCCTCATCATGCGGAGTCTCTCAGCTCTGAAATTGATATTTAAAGTGCCTCGGACAAGTCTGTGATCGCTTCCGGTATTAAACCTACTAATCACGGAGACATCTCTAAATATATGCTTCCTATCCGTCATGATGAAGTCTATCTCGTTCCTTGTCACGTTATCGGGGCTTTGCCAGGTCCACTTCCTTTGGGGTTTCTTTTCGAAAAACGAATTCATTAAGAAGAGCCCCTGCGACTCCAAAAAGTTGACCAGCATTTGCCCCCTGTGATTCCTGCGCCCCAAACCGAACGGTCCGACTTTCGATTCACCGCGTTCTTGTAATCCCACTTTGGCATTGAAGTCCCCCATAACAACGTTGTAGTGGGCCTTTGTCGTACTGTGCATTGCCTTGGCAATATCCTCGTACATGGCCTCGGCTGTCTCGTCAGAGCATGTCGAAGTCGGCGCATATACCTGTATCACTTTCAGGTAGTACCTGTCAGTGAGTTTCAGTACAAGGTACGCTACCCGTGTCGACACACTGCTGATTTCCACAACGTTGCTAGTGAGTTCCTTGTTGACTAGAAAGCCGACCCCGCCTTGGGACAGGCGATCACCTTCGCGGAAGTAGAATAGGTGGCCTGACTCCAGGGTTATCGTGTCCTCCCCCTGTCTTCGGACTTCAGATAACCCCAGTATATGCCAGTTAATGCGGCCTAACTCTACCTCAAGTTCGGCAAGGTGATGGTCCAGCCTCATCGAACGTCCATTATATGTAGCCATATATAGTCGTCGTTGGTAGCCTGCCGTAACCCGGGGATTCTTCGCACCCCCCGTCCCGCCATTACCGTGACCGCTACCTTGACCAGGAATAGCGGGACCACCGGGAACTGGGGGCCGTTGTTTTGGCACTTTAATCATGTGGGAGGTTTAATGCCCGTAGTCACCACGCTGGGCATGCGGGTTGGTGACCGCAGAGCCAAACCTTTCGCAGCGACGACGCTGCTGCCCGTCATCGTTCTGAAGGATTTAGGTTGGCTTATGGGATGGTTATACCGCCATCGGTCGGTCGCCAGCGCCTCGTCTGTCAGTGGCAGGGTGTACCGCGCGCAGGTGAGGTTGACGTTTGGGGAGTCCGGTTGTTATGTGCTCCCCCTTACACCCCTACATTACATTAGGTCAACGTCAATCAATGACTAAAACTGTTTCTTAACAATCATAACTCAGATGGATCCACCAGGATCATCAGCTACTTGCAGTGATAAAGGTTGAATCAATGGACCAGTATTCTTGGAATATGGTTACGGCACTTTGTAGACAACGTAATGAGTTGGCAACGTAAACAGATAATCCATATGAAATAGATACTCAACTAGCTCTAATTCTTGAGCTGCTGTAAAAACTGTTGTGAATCTTCCTAGATTTTTTTTGACATCCTTTCTTTACATGTATCTGTAAAGTCGATAAGTTGATGCCATATTTTTTGCTGCACCATTGACGGAAGTTTTGAGAGCTTCTTCTATCGCAAGATTCATAACTCCCTCATCCCACGATGCATTTTTTAGTATTTCTTTTGCATTAAATTTATTAACCATCTGCAAAAATAAAAGAACTAATAAGCAGTCAATGAAATTATACAAGGCAAATCGGGTATGGGCAAAACGGGCACCCGCTTTACCCCTACCCTTTTTGCCCACAAGCATGTATTTTTTTCAATCGACTCATATCCTTAAAACCCAAATAATAAACGCCAACCTATTACACAAATAAAACGTCTATTTATTGCAATATAATAACACAAAACTAGTAAGAACATATTGTAAACCATTTTCGAGTATTCACAAGTAATGTAACTCAATTTTTTTTAGTGGAAATAGCAAAAAACTTCTTTCTTATCTTACCGTGAACTCGTGTCCGCCAGAGAAGCGCGCAGACTCTCTGTGATTGGCGAGCGGCAGGGTCCGCGCACTGCACGCACACATTCTTATTAGCAATAACGGTGCGCAATTTAAAAAGCATACCCGTTTTAGGCGGGCTACCCATTTTAGGCGGGCTACCCATTTTAGGCTTACCTCCCTTAATATCATGTAAACGTTAAGTATGAAAGGTACGTGTTCCTGTACTATTAATAATTATTATTATTCTCATAAACATCTTTCCCGACTAATAATAAGCAAGTGTGACAATTTCATCGTTAAATAAATATTTATTCTACTTTTCTGAGATGTACAGACGCCGCGCCGGCCGGCACATCAACCTACTACAACCTGTTAAATTTCTTTAATACATTTTCAACTTTTTTGCTAGACCATAAGGTTCAAAATTGATTGACAATTTCGGGAAGGTTGATGTGCTGGCGTCTGTACTTCTGAACGAAATATTCAAAATTACATTTTGTTTTTTGAGTGTCACGTCTGTGTCAGTGAGTCAGTCTCGTTCGTCTCGATTTTCGTGGCTTTTTGGTGTTCTTTCACGTCTTCTCATTTATTTCTTATTTCCTACGACCTTGACTTTGTATAACGGTTTTTTGTTCTGATATTACATCAATTTCTAGGTTATGTAAACGTCATTTCCACAACCTGTCATGGCTGTCATGTAACTCGAGACAAACGTCAAACATTTTTTTAATTTTTGTAGTGCATAAAAAACATTTGATATTACGAAAAACATGTTACTTTATTCTATTCAGGGGTTAGTTTCCCAGCTTTTCTAAAAGGTACCTATATGTTATGGCCTGAGTCCCATACAAAAATGAAACATCTCCTTGTATTTTCTTTCTTTCTGTATCCCCCAATCCCCCGACTTAATAGCATTAGAAGGAGCAAGCAGGGTTTTAGCCGGCAAGAGTCCGACATAACCCTCCGTTCTCCCCAGACGGATCTATACGATTTCCCCACGGAAAAAAAGGTTATAAAATATAACTGTGTGGAAAATTTCACCCAAATCTGTTGTCTGCTTATCTTTGTGTAAATTATTTCATCGCCACTGCTCAAAACGGTGAAGGAAAACAACGTGAGGAAACCGGCTGGAAACCGGATGTTCTACAACCAAAAACTCGAAGACATGTGACATCTACCAACCCGTACTTGGCCCGCGTGGTGGATTAAGTCCCACTCCCTCTCACCGAGAGGAAGCCTGTGTCCCAGCAATGGGTTTATGCTTATATATCTTCCTGTGAAAAGTTCACTCCCTCAAGTTGATATACAGGGTGTTTGGTGCATCGTTTGCCAAATTCAATTGGCCGAAAGGAGAGGTCATTTGCTATCTCATAAGGCCCAGTAACTCATTCCTTGTTACACCGGTTTTTTTTATTATGACTTTTTAATTTTTATTTATGAAAATACAAGAACTCTGCATTTAAGCTTAAATTTTAAAAAAGTTATGAGTCTAGCCTTCAAATTTCATTTTAATTCTTATGTTTACTCTTGTATGGTTCTACGAAATTCAAAATTGCTTGCTAATAACATCTAGTTATTTTTTAATAACTCACAAAGTTTTTGAAAAAAGGAAGAATACACCTAACACTAAACTTTAAATTGTTGTAAAAAAAAAACTAAAAGCGATCGGCATCTTCGAATTCTTTTTAAAAGTTCTCTAGTTTGTCCCCTTTCCAACGGCGTGAAATATACAAAAAAAAAAACATTTAATACCTTCAGTAATTCGCTAAATGTGTAATCGAGACACATCAGGCTGATATTCGATATTACGATAAGGACACTAGTTTTCACATAAATAACATTCTTTAAGTAGGTGGATAGTGTTATCTCACTCTTACGCAGTCTCTTATCTCTTTCTAGGGTTCTAACTTTCCTCGAACTTGAAAAAAAAAAACTTTTATTTAATAAGTACCTAATAATAAATTTTGTTCAAATTGTCCTCCACTATTGCGTACACACGCGCGACATCTTCATCTTATCTCGACTGTAGTGGCGTGTAAACGTATTTCTGCTTTAATAGTGAGAATTAATTACTTCCTCTTTGGGGTATTTTTTATTTAATATTTGTAAAAAGTACAAACCGTGCGGGATAACATGACATCTGGCAGAGTAACGTCAAAGCCGTTACCTAGAACATCGGTGAGGTACGCAGTAGGGCTAAAAAGGTTTGCGTTCCATGTTAGCGCGTACGGTTGTAAGTCACTATCAAAGCAGAAATTCGTATAAACACCACTACAGTCGAGATAAGACGAAGATGTCGCGCGTGTGTACGCAATAGTGGAGGACAATTTGAACAAAACTTATAATTAGGTTCTTATGAAATAAAAGTTTATTTTTTATTTCCTGTTCGAGGAAAGTTAGAACCCTAGAAAGAGATAAGAGACTGCGTAAGAGCGAGATAAGACTATCCACCTACTTAAAGAATGTTATTAATGTGAAAACTAGTGTTCTTACCGTAATATTGAATATCAGCCTGATGTGTGTCGATTACACATTTAGCGAAATACTGAAGTTATTAAAAGTTTTTTTTGTATATTGCACACCGTTGGAAAGGGGACAAACTAGAGAACTTTTTAAAAGAATTCGAAGATCCCGATCGCTTTTAGTTATTTTTTTACAGCATTTTATAGTTGAGTGTTAAGTGTATTTTTACTTTTTTCAAAAACTTTGTGGTTTATTAAAAAATAACTAGATGTTATTAGCAAGTAATTTTGAATTTCGTAGAACCATACAAGAGTAAACATAAGAATTAAAATGAAATTTGAAGGCTACACTCATAACTTTTTTTAAATTTAAGCTTAAATGCAGAGTTCTTGTATTTTTCTAAATAAAAAATTAAAAGTCATAATATAAAAAACCGGTGTAACAAAGAATGAGTTACTGGGCCTTAAGAGATAGCAAATGACCTCTCCTTTCGGCCAATTGAATTTGGCAAACGATGCACCAAACACCCTGTATAACAATCACCAAAGTGTTTGATCAACTCTAATGACTATTCTCTCGCACAAAATAAATCAGCTTTTCTCTCCAAGCTCAGAATATCGCAATGGAATAGCGCCACACAGGAAGGTACGCGACCGAAGTTCCGCGACAGATTTTCCGTTCCGACGTATTTGGCTGATATGACACACCATAAGTGCCGAACTTACGCGGCAGAAGTTCAGTTGCGCACACGCGAGGCGCGGGCATGCATGCCTGCCTCCCGCTGCTCCCCGCCCCGGATCTTCTTCGGCAATTGAACCGAACTTCGGTCGCGTATAATGTGTGCTCTACAGAATCCGCTGCCGCCGAATTGCCGCTGAACTTACGCCCGACCGAAGTTCAGCTGTACGCTATAACGCAACGTAATTTGCAGGCGTAATCATTCCGAAATTCGGTCGCGTACCTTCGGCATAGTGTGTTTAGACACTAAAACTCAATTTCCTCTAACAACGTAATTATTTCACTTGTCTATCCTAATACCTATACGTTACCACAGACAGTAATTGTTGTCGCGAAACTAATTAATTCTTAATACTCTTCTCAGAATTCTTGTTAAGAAAATAAATTCTATACGAAGAGTGCTTCATTTTGTTTGTGAAAATATAGTGATGGATGCTGTTTTTGGGAGACCGAAAGCCGAAAGAATTCGAAGAATCAGTCTAGGTACTAATTATTTTCAGGGTTGCTGATTATCAAAATTTTTGCTACACAGAGTTTTTTTCATGAAGCATTCATTATTAAAGGTACAACAATTATTTATTCATAACAGACATCACACGGATTATAGCATATTTAAAGCACACTTTATGAAATTCACAGGTGATAAATGTCAACTTTCCCATCCAAATATTCCGCTTTACCATTATAAAATATACGGAAAAAGTTAAACGATACTGTAGAAGAAAAGCTTGTATATCAATTGCATAAGCGATTACGTGCACAATCAAATCTTTTTTTAGCCGAAAAACAATCGAATCGTCACGTTCTCGAAATCTGGTTTCGGCAAAAGGTCCACCACTAGCGTCGAGATAATCTTTTTGAGATAACACGTTCTTTGCCATGTCCGCGGTTTTCTTTTATTTAGCACTGATTTGATTGTTTTCTTTGTGATAGGCGACTACAGATGATAATCTACCTACGCTTGTATGAAGTTCGTGCAACTATGAATGCACTAACTTATTCTAAGACAATTGTTTCCCGGGAGTTCCGATGTTCGCTGAGTTTCGAGACTTTGTTTTGTTTTCTCTGTGTGTCAAGTAGCTTTTGTTTTGGGTTTATTATCTTGCTCGAGTATGTGTTGAACTAAAGCCTCATGTACACGAGACAAGTTTTTTACCTGTAGCATACCATGAAATTGAAGCAATTAATGACTTGCATTGTTTAAACGCTGTTTAGACGTTGCAACTTTTATGCTCGGATCCTATAAACAAAACGAATCGTTTTCCTTACCATTGGTAGCATTTTTTATTGCCAAACTGGGCAAATAAATGGACTCGTAAGCTAATTTTACCTCTAATAGCTACTTCCATGTGGTAGGGTCTACTACGCAAAGCTAGGTCTTTGCTTCAGTATTGGTAAAGATACAAGGGTTAATTTAACCAATTACGATCCGTAAATTATGGGAATCGGCCATTATCGTTGCTTCAACTCATGGTATGCCACAGGCAATCAAATAACACAGTATCAATCAGGCTTAACGCTTTGTGGTTAAGATGCTTAAAATCTTTTAAAGCAAATCTTATCGTACTTCAGCTCCCTGAGTTGATGCAATCAATAACTTCCACTCTTTTCTAGTAATGTCACTTAGCAAAAAGTTTCAGCTTAAATGAGCTTTCACTTGCATATGCATAAAAAGCTAAATCATAAACACATTTCCAACACAAACTGCAGACCAATCACAAACATTTCAAAAACCAAATCCTTCACAAAAACCCAGCAAGCCAATCACTAGTTAATGGACCAAATGTTATTCCAAACTCTTATTTTTTCAACTCAATCCTATCCACATTAACTAATGTCCAGATAAGTTGAATTTTCCAATAAGCATTTTAAAATTTCCTATCTAGGAGATTGGAAAAAGTTAGTCGTCGAACGGAACGGAGAACTAGATACATATGTAGAGTTACTATGTACGTTGAGCAGGGGGAATTCAAACTAAATGTGGTTTGAATTTATTAAATCTAGTCGGTCTGTTTATTTCTTCCAGCTTCGGGACTGTGGTTTTAGTACAAATAGAACCAGCTGCCAATTATAAGGGTATTGTAGGAGTTGATTATTGGTAATTATTTTATGAATATTGGGAATGGTGGTGTGAGGACTATGTGGGTCATTGCTTTATTCTCTTTTTTTCATCTCAGTTAATTTTAATCATGATCTGGCAGTTTGAGTAATTTATGCGGCCTACCCAAATGTCCTTTCTTTGCTATTGTTTGTCGAATCGTTGAGCTCCTTAAGTTCTGAGTTGAGCAGCACGATTACTGACAAATGCGTGCACTAACTGGGTCCACTCAATCTTTGTGGTTCTTTTCTCAAAATAACATTTCAGACACAAGTCTACATGGTCTTTCAGATGATCTGACAAAGATTATGCCTTTCTTCTCAGAGTAGTCAGATAGGAAACGCCGACCGTATAGTTCTAAAAATATGATTGACGTGTCTGTTTGTATATAAATTTCTTACTGACATAAAAACATTTATCATTAACATCTTTCAATGTACTTTGCACTTGCTAGTAACTCGAGTCGGAATGACATGATGGCTCGACAACATATTGCGCTTATTAGGATCCCTTACATTAGGGCGATAAACTTTGATGATGATAATGATGACAATGGCAGGAGATGAGATGAGATTTATCAAAGTATATAGACGATCAGTAGACGAGGAGTCGTTAGTTTAATAGATTCTAGACATAATATAAGTATATATATATAAAATTCAAAGTCCTGACTGACTGATAAACTCAAACTCGAAGCATTTATTTCAATTAAACCATTTACAGGCACTTTTGAATTGTCAAGAAGTCGGTCAAACAGAAAATATGAAGCTAGTTGCACATCCCAAAGCGTAGGTACCTATGGAGAAGAACGGGCAAGAAACTCCATGGACACTCTTTTAAATTATATTTTTACAAAAATATTAGTTACATCATTAATGTTGAATTTATAACTATATGTGAGAACGATGTAAAAAAGACGTACGCGTTAAAAGCGTCCAGAGTATAGCAAATAGTAACAAAACAATCAAACAAACGATATATCAACGCATAGCTTAATCCGCTGGTCCTAGAGACATGAAATTTGGAGGGTGTGTTCTTTGTGAAGAGTAGGTATCCACTAAGAAAGGGTTTTCCGAAATTCCACCCCTGGGGAGGGGGCAGGGTGTAATTTCACGCGGACGAAGTCGCGGGCAGAAGCTAGTATAATATAATTGACGACTAATAGAGAAAAAACATATTGCAAAAAACGAAAAGACATGTTGCACCAACCCCAAATAAATTGGGATTATGGTAGGAGAATGATGATGACATAATTTATCATATTATTACAAGTAAAAATTAAAGGCGCTTTTAGTATCTGTCTATGTGACCACCTTGTTCTTCTAAATAAACTACGCAACTGATTTAGATGCGGTTTTCATCATCATTTTAGAGAATTTATTCCAGAAGGTTTATGTGCATAGTTATATACAGGTGATTTTTTTTACCGGTTCCAAATTTTTACCCGCGAATATGAACAACTTTCACTATAATAATAATAATAAATCATTTATTTCGGACTCTCACACATCCATATTATTGTTATTAGGACGAACATACTTATAAACTAAGTTAGTAGGTAAGTATACAGATAAAAAAATATATAACATGGCTCTGTCATGTTACATTTTGAAACCGTCGGCGTCGGCATCGGCTAGGAAATAATTGAATCGAATTATGTAACGGTGCTGGCCTAATGGTAATGGTCGCGATTTACGAATTGTAAGGTCGTAAGTCCGAACCACGGATGAACCCTGTCGCTTTACTTTGTGTAAATCATTTATTTAATCACCACTGCTCTCAAAATGGTGAGGGAAAACATCGTGAGGAAATTCCTAGAACTAAAAATTCGAAGACATGTGACGTCTACCAACCCGCACTGGGCCTGCCTGGTGGATTACGGCCCACTCCCTCTCACGGAGAGGAGGCCTGTGTCCCAGCAGTGGGAACTAGGAACGTCATAGACTGATTATGCTAACTGCAAGCTCATTTTCTAATAGCATCGTCTAAACCTATTCCTCTTCATAATAGCGATCTTGCACTCGACGATAAGCTAATAATGCTTTCCATTCTCGTATATACTCTACATTTCCATATTTGCATACAAATGCTTTCCACAAAATTAATTTCACATATCCATTACTTACTGAATCCACTTTAAAACTGAACAAACGATCGTCGACAAACAATTGGCAAGGAAATTAAAATCCTATATTTGCTTAGAAAACTACTACCGAATATCCTGAACCAATATTAGAATTAAAATCAACATTAAGCTCTGGTAGGGCACCGTTACCGTTTAGTTGGGCAGCTTCGTGCTCATCCCCTTTTGAAATTTACATATTCAAATGTGCACGAAGGATCAAAGAGCCAGAGATCTGTAACACAGACGGTTGGTGGATACGTTAGGTGGATAAAAGTGGCGTTTCGTCCGACAAAATTGGCAGGCAAAATAAAAATATCAGATAGATTTGCTGCGACGGCTTATTTGGTATATTGCTTGCACAGATTTGTGATTTGAAGTAAAAAGTGTTTGTGTTGACTTTTCGAATGTAAATCGAGTGAGAGTGCGATTGCAATGTTCGTAGAAGTGTGTATTTGGATTAGGGACATAAAACTCTGTTAGTGTTAGATTAAAAAATCCTTAGTTGTGCCATCCAAATAATGATTATTATCATCGTCCTTCTTTAGTTGTTTGAGGTCGACGCAGAGTGTCTTCTTACATTCAATAAAGCCGTTCGTGTAACATAGTGTGAAAATGGGTTATATTTTACCGCATGGTAAAATATAACCCATTTTCACACTATGATTTTCAGACTATATTATCTTTCCCAAAATCCATCCAACGTTTTTTTGTGTCACTAATATAATTAAAAAATATGACAATTATGTCATATTTTTTAGACTGTTAAGTCTGAAACTTCTCACATTTCGTAACTTAAGAATCCACATTATCAAGAAAATCATCTAAATCCCAAAAACACATGCCAACACCGACCGACTCTGCAAAAAAATATTCAAACCTTTTGGTGTTTGACCTCTGATTACTTTCGTTAGCCTGTTTGTGTTCCCCTGGAATGGTCCGCTACCTTTTGACCTAGACAACTTAACCCAAGGACAGGTGTGTCCGGGGAATATGGAGGGCGCAAAAATGTTCACTAATGGCAGGACCGCTAATGTTATTTTGGGTATGTTTTTCAATGTTGTGGAAACTGTTTTAATGGGAGCCGCTCGGTTTAATACTCGGGAAAGTAATTAAGTAAAGAATAATTTAGGTGTAGGTGATATGGATGGAGAAAATGTGGGTCTGGTTTGTAATAATATGGTTGATGATACTTTTGTTCTAATAGGTATTATGTTTTGATGATACAAAAAGAAGATAAATAAGAGGAAGAAATTGATGATTTGCCTGAGTCTAGGAATGGTTATTCTAGTACTTAATAAAAACAAATGATTAAGAATTTGGAGACTTAGCAAAATAAGAAATTAGAACCTTTTTAGTCGTTTTAAATTCCTAATTACTAAGTGTAGTCCGAAAATGTCCGCGGTTCCAAACTAGGCCACCAAACAAACCGAGCGAATATTACCATAATCACTTCGACTGGCAAATAGATTGGCACGCTATTAAAAGACCAACTCAGACCGAAATTAAATGAATCCCTAATTGCATATCCTATGTTTGTTAATCAAACTTAAAATAGCCCCTTTAACCATGTGTATAGACAATTGGACGCCCACTTTCCACAAAGCTTTCTTCAAAGCTAAGCACGAAACAATTAGCAATCTACACAATTCTATTACATGCACCACAAAAACTTTTACTGAGAAATTCTGCAACAATTTATTTCTAACGAGAATTGTAGTTCCACATATTTCCGAGTGCAATAATAATAAAATAAAGAGCGCGTCATGAAATTCGCCGCATAACACCGACTGTTCTAGTGGTAAGGCCATTTACAACAATCGTTATTTCAAAAATTCTCTCTAACTTTATGAAAATATATACAAAATTTTTGGTGTTACGCAAACAAATTATAGCTTTGTATTGTTCTGTGGATGTACGGTGACTCGAATGAGGGAAACATTTGAAATATTACACACTATTTTTCCGTATATGTGAGAAAAATCAGGACAAATGGGTTATACTTGCATATAGAAGATGAGTTGGTTTGTTTCTGCTTAGATGCAGACAGCAAAATCTTACGTAAAACCTAACATACGAAGGATTCCTAAATTTTGATGGATTTGCATCTAGTGAAGCTACTGGATTGAAAGAAAGTATCACGTTGTTAAGTCATGTCATCGAATATGCTAAAGGTGGAAGAAACAATTTTGTGACGATTGAGAGAGAATTTTAGTCTAAATGTGGACATTTTGCAATAATGCCGTTGGTATAAAGCTTGTGCATAGAGTACTGTGCACGTTAATAATTAAGTTACTAGTACTTTTAGATAAGGGAGAATTAGAGACTTTTCAATTAGTTTAAAGTCTTTTCACTATCACGATACTAACCTTTTATCTTGTAAGCAATTAAAAATGTTAGTACTTAACGTAAAACGCTACACGAATTCAGACTGCAGTCTCGTTAAACTTAAAACCTACTTATATAAATCTTCAGAGTAATTCATCATTAAATTCTCATTCAAGATAAAATGGAGAATGAAGAAAACCTGCATGTAAGCTTGAAGTAAAAGCTAAGCAAACGAGACTTTGGTAGTGAATTATCAATGAATGTTTGATCAGCATCTCCCGGAGTAGGTGTTAGGATAATCCAATAAAGCAAAAGTGGACCGCGCTTTAATGGGAATAGGGTTGAGCCTCGCTAAATGCAAATGGCGAAAGTAATAGATATTGCAGCAGCTTGAAGTTCGGATATTGGGTGAAAATATCTTTGGAGGTTCGGTTAATATCAGAAACGGTATTGAGATTAATTTGAACCCTGATCTAAGCGGAAGATTAAACTTTAATTTTAACAAAACATTTGATAATATAGGGCAAGTTACAGCGGTGTTAACAATGATTTAGAAGTATCCGTTTCCAAATGATTCATTAATTATTTATTTATTTACACTTCAAGACACAAATATCAATGTAACCCTGGCTTTTGTCCTAAGGAGTTCCTGTATCAAAAAAGCCACCTCTCAATTTACAGGGAATATGATAAAAAAGCGTGATATACAAAAATGAGATACGCTATAGTTATGTCATGCGTTAAAAGGTAGGTTTACAAATATTTATACAAGAGAAGAAAAAAAAACTTAAATTAAATTACTACAGAGTGAGGGTGAGTGTGAGTGAGGTGTGTGTGTGTGGAATATATGTGGTATGTGTGGTGAATGTGAATGTGACTAGGTATCATGTAATACTGCCGAATAGATTTTCTGTCTCGTCATAGTCGTAATTTTCTAGCCAGTAATTTCAGCAATTTAGGAACTTATTATGAATGGAGATCCTGTGAATTCGAATCTGATCAACTTTTGTTATCAAAAATTCTCGTCTTTAGCATCGTTAAAACTGGTCTATTTACACTACTATATAACACGGCAAAAATAATAACTCTCCGGAACCTTCATCCACGTTTTTGAACCACTAAAACCATCACACAAGCAGTCAACCCTACAACACAAGTTTCGCGCAGGAAAGTCAACGAATGAATCTATTTTGCATTTGATAACGAGACGACAAGAGTTTCAATTAACTTTTTTACGTATTTTTTCCACTTCTGCATTGTTAACTAGATGTATGCATTTTTACAGCTCTGTATTCCCAACATTTGTTTCGCGCCGCCCTTGTCCCAACTTGAATTTCCAGTTTTCGATTCGCTGTTTTCCTATTAGCAGATTGGTTTGTTTGTTGATTGTATTACTTTAAATTTTTGATTGTGCTATGAATGGGTTATTGGGATGTTTTTAGTTTTGGGTAAAATTTGTGCTGTTGTGTGTAATTTGGAATATTATGGTCTTTGAATTTGAACTACAAGAGGAATTTTAAATAATATTTTAAGAACATTATATTCATCAATCTGTTTATCAATGGCATAAGTATAATATTATTGTAACTAATATTGGCTTAAGTTAGTTGCACAGTAAGGTCTATCACAGTTTCTGCTGTGTATAACCCTCTTCCAAATTCATCCACAACACTTCGCCACGCATTTTTGCATCCCCAATTTCGTTTGCGTCTCTCATAATGCGCAATGCGTCAATACCAATTCAAGCCAACGGTTTAACCAATGTTCGACCAACAATCTGCAGTATTTCCGAATCCTAAAGCAACCAACTTGCTTTAATAATAATCCAAGCCAACAGTTCAGCCAATGTTTGACCAACAATCTCCAGTATGTTGGAATCCTAGAGGAAGCAAGTTGCTAGTGTGTTTGCAAACGATGCGATAACAGCGCATCCGCTGCGACTGCACTAATGCGAGCGCAAATTATCCTATCTCTCGGAGTTTTGCTAGCTGTGTGAATGCGAATACTTAGTTAAGCATATGAAGGATGCAGTGGTAATGTGTATAAGATTGAATTTTACTTTTGCTTCAGGTATGCTGCTAATGTATACCCGTGTAAACTATAAGTCGTCAGAGGGACAATTCTCGTAATTTTAAAAACGTTCACCGTCTTAGGGGCAATTCTCGTAATTTTAAGAACGTTCACAGTCTGATCTCAGTATCAATTTGTCAAAAATACCTCTAAATTCCCTACATTTTTGACAAGTTTTTGACATTAATTGTCGCTGAGATGACGTTGCAACTACATTTTGAACGTTTTTCATTACAGGAATTGGCCTTCAGATGCATCTATTCTGGTTCTGGTATATGCAGAAAGCTGCAGCTTAAAATCACAGTCAAGTGGTAGTACTTAGTGTTGTCATGTGACATTATGCGGAGGCCGTTTTGGCATAAGCATTGTTTTATTTCAGTTTTAATAGTTTTAAGTTCTTATGGTAATATACGCATATTTTTTCTTTCTTTCATTCATTAAAGGTTAGACCAAAAAATTCAGGGACGTTCTAAAGCGCGATATACTGACCAGATCATCAAAGTCACGAAGATCCCCTCAACGATGGACGCACGTTACCGTAAAGTATGGCATAAACAATGGAAATGTACCCAGCAGTGGTTATTATAGAGTGAGATTGTGGCGGCATCTAGATCGCCACATACGAACTACGTATCACACTGGCGTCACGCAAAACCCTGCATCGCGCAAGCTGTTTGCCACGTAACTAGTATATAAACGACGTCCCGACATTAATCGTCGGGCAGTAACCCACCAGTCTGACCGCAGGATCTTCCCTTTTCTATGTAGGTTGAGTGAACTTTACACTCTGTTCCAAATAAGATGATGATGATCAATACTCACTCTATAATACAAAAGTATTATTGCTTTGGAATGTAATACAAATGAATCAATATTTCGTAATGTAAACCACAAGAAGAACGATTCCCACAAGCATTTCAACATTCCACTCACCTAAATCTACTTCTAACGAATCTAAGCTGCTTCAATCAAAATCAAAACGTTGTTAAATCTAGCAAATTTGCACAAACGATTAAAAAGCAGTAATACTACTACACTGGCTCAAACAAAGTCTAGAGCTATTGAAGCTAGAGTGATGGGACAAGATGGAGTGGAGCATAGAAGGCCAATATATTGAAGTATATTTAATTAAATCGGTTTTGTTGAAATCAATTTACCTACTGCAACAGTAGATGATATGTGTTTTGTATTCGATAGTATACCGTCGAAACTACTGAGAGAGGCTTCTGCCTAAGTAATAACAGCCGCACGGGTCGATCGATTAGGTTAAGCTACGCTTTCCACGGTTAGTCCATGTATGGGTGACCATCTTTATATACCCTCCGAGCCTCGGAAAACACGTTAAGCCGACGGTCCATGCAGTCATTCGTGGATCTTTGACAGTCGTTACGGGTCGTCAGAAAGTCTGACAACCAGTCTTACCAAGGGCTATCGTATTACCCATTAACTGGGTAACTGGTTGTGGAGATCAAATACGCAGCCGCTCCATGTAAAATATTGGTATCCAGCTGGATCCGGTTAGACTGGAAGCCACCCCAAAATAGTTGGGAAAAGAAACTACTGACTATTAATTATTTTTTCGTACAGTGAAGGACACTCAGCTGCTATTTTGGATAGTGATAGAGCTATCGAAACTAGGCACTAGCTCAACGACTGTTATATTGTGATAAAAATAATCATTAATCAATAATGGTTTGGTAGAAATATTAATGATACACTTATTTGTGTGTTGTGCCCGTAAGACAAACCGGTTTCTAAACTAACCCATAATTAAACTAAAGAAGAACAACTGTAGCAAATGCTTATATTTGTATATGTCCAATATGATAAAACGACTTTTTTTTGCGGATGGGAAATCATCAAATGACTCCTCCCGCTCTGGGTGGAGCGGAAGGGAGTATCAGACTCTTACTGACTAAAACCCACCCGTGTTCCTTCCTTAGCCCTTTATGTTCCGGGCTAGCGGTAACCCTTTCGGACAATCCCGCTGACCTGGCAGGCTTCGGCCCTAAGAGGGGCCCCTCCTCGATGCTGACATCTCTTTGAGGCGCGCGTGGAACACGTACGCGCCGTCCGGCACGGGTCTGGTCCTGATCGGACGGCCATTACTCTCCGTCCGCAGGCCCGCGCCTACGGTGTCCTGAAGTCGTCACGCGGCTCGCGACGCCCGGCGTCCTTCGGGGTGGCTGAGACGGGAGGCTCTCTCCCTGAACCATCCCGCCACCTCCTTTACTAGCATGACTGCTTCGCAGAAGGAGGTGACTGCCTCCCACTCCCTCTCGCCCCGAACCATGGCTTGCACCAGGGCCGCACGCGAGAGGTCGCCGACGCCCGGCGTCCTTCGCGGTGGCTGAGACGGGAGGCTCTCTCCCTGAACCATCCCGCCACCTCCTTTACTAGCATGACTGCTTCGCAGAAGGAGGTGACTGCCTCCCACTCCCTCTCGCCCCGAACTATGGCTTGCACCAGGGCCGGACGCGAGAGGTCGCCGCCGCTGCATGATATAACGACTTGGGTTGCCAAGTTTACATTGTTAAGTAATTAATAAATTAAATAATATCATTCCAGAAACTTTATTCTTTTAAACAAACAAACCTTGTTTATTTACAATATTACATTTCTCAAAAGTATTGAAGAGGTTCTTCTGAATATATCCCTAACACGGCAACACCAAGAATGGAAAGATTGGCGGGTAATGAGGAAAAAATAGCAGAGACAATCCCAGGCCAAGCGACAAAAGAAACCTCAGATTTGAATGTAAATGAACACAAAAATGAAAAATATCAAAGCGAGTGACCAGGAGGTTTTTGTGTCTTCTAATGGACGTTTCAATTCATTATGTTTGATAATGCCTTGTGATCGTGAAACGTCTTTGCTTTCTCGTGAAATGTTTTCGGCTTATATACGTGTTTCTGTTTGGACTTTAGAGTTTTTAATTTTGATCTTTTAATTTTCTATGAAGGAATTATTTTGTTATTTACATATCCATATATATTTGCAGATTCCTAAGGGGGACTTGTTGATAAATAATTGCAAACGCACGGTTTAATCCAAGGTTAAGTTACGCTTGCCGAGGTCAGTCCGTGGATGGTAACCATCCATTACACACCGAGACCCCTCCATGCCTCGCAAAGCACGTTAAGCCGTTGGTCCTGGCTGTCATTTGTAGACCTTTGACAGTCGTTACGGGTAGTCAGAAACCCAAAAGTCTGACAGCCAGCCTAACCAAGGAAAATCGTGCTAGTAGTAACTGGGTTGTGGAGGTCAGATAGGCAGTCGCTCCTTTACTGGTATTCAGATGATTGATTATTTATTAAAGCCTTTTCGATATGTTCTAATGTCACTTTTTAAGTAGATAACATTAGAACATATCGAAAAGGCTACTTGAGATAAGTTCTAAAGTTACTTTTTTTTATTTTATTCAATTTTACCATAATAAATAATAATCTATTCTCTATTTTTGCTCTCCGACCGTAATCTTAACTCGTACATATTTTTCTGCGCATTATAATTTCTTAACATAAAATCGGAAGTTATCTAGTAACCCAATTCTTCCTTTCGGGTGACCCGATCCTTAAGAGCGTTTACGCCGTACGTCGCCGTACGCATATCATACAAATTTTCAAGCCCTTGTTTTTCGAAATGAATGAACCGATTTTAATAAAACTTCATATGCATAAGCAGTATACAAAGGTCTAAAAAGTTACTTGAGAACATTTTCGAAAAATAGTGTTACAGCCAAATTAGACCGATTTTAAATTTTCCATAGAAATAGAGATTTCCAGTTATCTTTTTTTAAATAAGACATTTCGAAAATGTTCTCTACTAACTTTTTAGACCTTTGTATCCATCCTGCTTATGCGTATGAAGTTTCATTAAAATCGGTTTATTCATTTCGAAAAATAAGGGCTTGAAAGTTTGTATGAAATGCCGTACGGCGTAAACGCTCTTAACATTACAACGTTATTATAACTACTGCAGTCCATCAAATCAATTCCAATTCACTCTGAATTTCCCATTCAAAGCTCTTCTTGCCTTACCATCCAAGCATTACAATAACTATTACAATGATCACTTACTTGTAATAGGTTGCAGGTCGTAGCCATCTGAAGCAATCACCGTAATGTTATGACCATCGACAGACAACTCAATGGGGCAGTTCAGGAACTCAGCGTTGATTACACGGAAACGATACTTGTAGCCCTGGAAATAAGGTTGGTTTTTAGTTGTGTGGGAGCTGGTAGGATCGTTAGGAGTTTCTTTGAAGTTAGTGCCATAGCGTTTAAGTTTAAGTGATAGAGATTTGTGTGTTGATGTGGAAAACGGATCAGCGGGATAATTGCGTGTGTGTTATCAGTAGAAATAGCTTTCATTTTGAACGATCAACAACTTCATTGCGCTGTTTACGTTGTTCAGCAGACAATTTTTTCTAACTTATGAAGCAATGGATTAGCAGCAGAATATCCTTCAAAAAGATTCAGATTGAGATTAATAATGTGTTACGCAATTAGGGTGTAGGTTTCAAATTACAATGAAGAAACTATTCTGAATATGGTTGACATGCATTCAACCATTGTCAAATATATCTGACTATCTATCTGAAATAGCTGAACCGACAGATATTATCATGTTCAAAATTCAACAAACTTCTGACGAAAATTTAAAAAAATTATCGGATTCTGTCGATGGCCTGATTCCGATATTTTTTTTTTCGTTCTCGAGATATCATCAAAAAAGCCGTTCCATACAGAATGTATTAGAAAATGAATTACTTTATTTTTTTTTTCGTGAATTTTCCCATGTTTGTTGACTGTGAATTTTCTTAAAATTACGAGATTGACCCCTCTGTTATCTCCCAAAAGTCCATTTTCTATTTTTATTATGAGTGTTGTAGAAAGCAGTTCTGTCCTTATCCAATTTTTTGTTATCTGTGCATCACTTATTTTTCTTTTATTTATATCTATCACCCGATATCTCGGTGCTTACCATATTATCATCATCCACATACAGATCATAATTGATCTCTATAGAAAGTAAAATTTTATTATAAGGTCTTACCTGCTCAACATTAAACCTCGCAGCTTGCATATACATAGGCTTGGCAGTATCATTGAAGACCTTGAACCGTCCAACTCCGTTGATGAGCAGCGTCGGTGGCTTGTTATCACCTTTAGAGTGATGGTGGTCCGTGAACATACCCATCGCTAAGTCGTGAATCCAGTCAGTTACAAGCATCACGTGTTCAGATCTGTAGGAAAAGATATTGGTTAGTATAATGGCTAAATATTTTAAGTACAAAATTGAAGGTCTTAAAAATATTTTTGTAAATGTAAGGGAGAAAATGGATGTTCAGGTAAACGTTCGTAGTCTGTGTGGTGCCGGCCTTACAGAATGGCACCACCCCTTACTTTCCGTGGGTGTAGTAAAAGGCGACTAAGGATCGTACCGGAGAATGGTCACCAGCGTACTCTATGCATTCTACCACCATACCATACTGCGATCGCCAACCCGCCTGCCAAGCGTGGCGATTATGGCAAAGCCCGTCTCTCCCCCCAAGAATGCCGCAGGAACCCGTTGGATGCGAGAAGCACAGAACCGGTCGAAGTGGAGGTGCTTGGGGGAGGCCTATGTCCAGCAGTGGACGTCTTTCGGCTGAAACGATGATGATGACAGGTAAACGTCAACGAACTGATTAGCATAGCTTAGCATAGTCAGCTTATAATGTTTCGACCGCTGGAACACAGGCTTCCTCTCTGTAAGAGGGAGTTGGCCGTAATCCACCACGTGATGCCAGTGCGAGTTGGTAGAGGACACATATCTTTGAATTTTCGGTTGTAGGGCATGCCGGTTTCCTCACAATGTTTTCCTTCACCGTTTTGAGAGGAGTATTGATGAAATAATATACACAAAGTAAAGCGCCTGTCTGGATTCGAACCTACGACTTACAACACGTAAAAAACGGCCGTCATCACTTGGCCACCACAGATAAGCTGTTCCCAATTCATGGTCCTTTCCCAAATTGCAAATTCTAATAAAGCCAAAAAGCGGAAAATGAATAATCGAACCTCAGCTGGATATACTTCTTTTTTTTTTTCGGGTGGGATATCATCAAATGACTCCTTCAGGGTCAGACTCTTACTGACTAAAACCCACCCATGTTCCTTTCTTAGCACTTTTTGTTCCGGGGTAGCGTTAACCCTTTCGGACAATCCCGCTGCCCGGCAGGAGCTGGACATACTTGAATCAATATTAACACGCACGCAAGCATCACTAATAATTCTTAAACATCCACCGCTTAACGTAATCATCCAACTAAACCTCTAAATAAATCAGAGTATTGACAAACTAAATAGCCGAACAAATAAAACAAACTCTTTGACTTTTGCAGACCATTCACTAGATGTTTATTTGTCCCCACACCTTTCTCCGTATGTACTCTCAATATTGACTCAAACGAGACCCCGTGACGAAGCTAGTAAGGTAGGGGATAGAATAAGATACGATATTTATTTATTTATTTATTTATTTATTTAATACTTCAAGCACATAAATGTACAGAGGCGGACTTAATGCCATAGGCATTTTCTACCAGTCAACCTTAAGCCGTAAGTAGAAGCGAAACCGAAACCGAACATTTCCTCCAAACTAAGAGCTAAGAGGCTCATTGTCGACGTAGAACTGGTGGATGCCAAGCTTCACAGCTTGGCTCATCGCCGCAAGGTTGCCTGCTAGTCGGTCTTCTACAGATTGTACTTCGGTGAGTGTGCCCTAAAACTCCACGACCTCATTCCACCGGCCCCCTTCTACCTTTGGTCATCCTGACGCACTGCAAGTTACCATCCCTGCCTAGTTGCTATTGCACCAATTCGCACTAAGCGTTTTCAAATGACTTTTACAATGCGCACAGCAAAAGAGTGGAACTCTTTACCTGCGTCTGTGTTTCTGAGCACATACAACCCGAATCTCTTGAAAGTAAGAGTGAACAGGCTTCTTCTGGGTAAGCTCACTCCATCGTCGACTTTGTCTCTGTCACCTCTGACCTAGACTAGAGTCAAGAGCAAACCCATTTCAAATAAAAAATAAAAAAACACTAGGTACTCCAGCGCTGGGGCTTAGCATTATGCTGAGTGGTGGCCGTTTTGCATGGATGTGATGCAATCTTGCCCCCAGCTTTTTCCCTTTTTTTTGTACGTGTTTTATCTCTGCGTCATGTTAAGAAAACATTGTGAGGAAACCGGCATGACCTAGAACCAAACACTCGAAGACAGGTGACATTTACCAACCCGATGTGTCCCTGTGATGGATTACGGCCCTCAAACAGAGAAAGGCAAGTCATGCTTAGGAAGCAAGCCCATAGTTTCGAAGGCCGAGTAGTATATTAAAACCCATTCCCTTCAACAGAAAAGAGGCAGATTATATTATTAACTGACCATCGACGAACGTGACAACCCAGATGATCTAGACTACAAAAATCTCACCGTGAAAACTTAGGTAAAATGAGCTGTCTAAGTTATCACGGATTTCAGGGTTTCGTACCTCAAAAGGAAAAACGGAACTTGACCGGTTTTTTTTACAAAAAAGATCGACTTAGGCCAGTTAGTACCGGTTGAAACGGGGTTGTGGAACGAGTTAGACAAGTACAGACGCCAGCACATCAAGCTACCCGAAACTGTCAAATTCTCCCACTCAACTTTGAACCTGATGCCGTAGCGATAAAGTTGAAAATGTAGACAGATTGTAGTAGCTTGATGTGATGGTGTCTGTACATCAGAAGAATAGAAGAAAAGTACAGAAAATTCGCTTCTATACATCCTCCTTATTCTATGCAGAAGGTAATACGATTTTCTCCGTAGAAGATACGACCTTTACGGTAAACTAGTTGATACACTTGATTTTATTAGAGAAACCCTTTGGCTATGGCCGATTCAAATTGATTTATCGATGTGTTACAAAGCACTCATGATTTAAGTATTTTCTGTTTGTGTGGGGTTTGTGTGTTTTCTGTTTTACTTTTTTTCGTGTTTTTTTTTTTATTGTTAAGCCCTATTACCATCGACGTTGTTCTTACCAACAGTTATGTATGGAATGCCTTTAAATCTTCGAAAAGGTTTTGGAGGCAATTTTTACTTGTAAACAGGTTTAATGGGCGTCTAATGGATAAAACGATTCACTAAGTTAAGCTTCTAAAATCTATTCTATCAGAATACCAGCGCTGCGACATTTATTTTTTAAATGTCGCAGCATCATGCTGAGATAGTAGCCTGTTGGCCTCATATAGGACTTTCTGTTTCATTTTCCTTTTGTTACTTTTCTTTAATTTAAAACTTGGATTTTTATTTTACTGTGTTTAGTTTAGTTTGTGATCTTCCCGTACATACGAGTCGCAATAAATAGGTACTTTTTCGTCCTTTTTTTTTTTCGTTCTTTAAAATTACACAAATATTTGGTAAACAATTTAGAGTAATCGGTTTTATAACCAACGGATATTACGGAATTACAAAACTACTAAACGAAGAACATCAATTTAAAGTGACTAGACTTATTACTCCCTTTGGGATCCTTTCCCATATATGTGGGGTTCGGCTTCCAGTCTCACCCACTGCAGCTGAAAACCAGTATTTTACATGGAGCGACAGCCTATCTGAACTCTATAACCTAGTCACAAACGATACCCTTCGGTAAGACTGGTTGTCAGAATTTCGAGTTTTTGACGACCAGCAATGACTTTTCTAGGCACGAAGGGGTAAAGATGGTTATCTATCCACGGACCGACCCTCTCTGGGATCCTCCTGAATATATAGGTAAATTACAATAAAAAGAAAACTTAATCAAGTTTTAATCTAATCTACATACAAACTATAAGTAAACATTATATAAAAACAATAAACTATTCCATCACTAAACCAAAAACAACAAACTACATATAAAAATCCTACGTATCGCCGTCAACTGGTAGAAGAGACGTTGTATCATAATGCTTAGCTCTCATTATCATCATCACCTGCTGGACATAAGCCCCCCCAATTTCAAGCCATTCAACTCGATTCTCGGCAACTCTCATCCAGCTGCTACCAGCCACTCTGCTAAGATCGACGCTCCATTCACCCTAGCCTGAGAGCGCCCTACCTTACGCTATCCGATTCGCGGTTTTCACTCGAGAACATATCTACACCAACGGCCATCGTTTCTCCGGCTAATACTAGCCTCTGACCAAGGCAAAAGACAGCCCTTAGGTCACGGGAAGTGTCAACCAAATGTAAAGAAGTTTTTTTAAAGAAGAAATTTAGTACAGACGCCAGCACATCAAGCTACTACAATCTGTCAAACTTCTTTGATAGATTTTCAACTTTATCGCTAAAGCATTAGGTTCAAAGTTGATTGCGGAAATTTGACAGTTTCGGGTAGCTTGATGTGCTGGCGTCTGTACATTAAACTTACCTATCATAATCATACAGTCTGCCGTGAGCGTCTTGGGATTTGGGTTTCCTCACGACGAAGATTCCGGCGGCGCCATCAGCTCGCTGCATGCCAGAGTGGGAGTGCCAGAAGTGGGTGCCGGCGTGTGTGGCGTTGAACTGGTACCTAGAAATGCAAAGGTTATCATGAGATATTCATTAGTTAAGATAACCATGGCAAAGTTTCAACGAAAAAACCTATATGAAAGATGATATGGCTAGATATGACGGTTAATAAAGATAAAGAAAGGAAGGAAGAACGGTGTAGAAGAAAAAGACAGTTCGTCCACCCCAAATAATTTAGAATAAGGACTAAACTAATATTTATCTTCTGTCCTTTTCTTAATGAAATAGAAAGAAAAATATGCCTGAACTTAAATTTAGTTTAGTTTGTGAACAACAGAATCGGCACCAGTGTATTACGGAATTTCTGTGCTGATATTATATAAACAATGTATCTAACAGCTTTTATCACATTCCTACATTTAAACTAATTTCAGAACTCAATGTCAACTTTCAGCATAATTGACTTTACTGTCAATATTTGAATGCTACTGCAATTTGACCTCTGCCCCTCAAATACTAGAGGATATTGACATCTTAAGATTCATCGTAAAATTATTTGCAGTAATATAATAAGAACTGTTGAAGAGTGACAATTAATGAAAAAGCTATAATATAGTAGATTGTTATACAAGGGTCGGAAGGAATCAATTCCCATACGAGGCATTTAGACGCCCGAGCGCAGCGAGGGCGGCTATAGTCCGAGTGGGAATTGATGACTTCACCCGCGTTAAACACTCTACTTTTCATTTCGAATTTAAGGAAAGTAAAAAATAGTAGTTTTTCTAAAATATTTATTGATTACAATTACATGAATAATAGGTACCTATTCATTAGTCTTTTTTAAATTTGAAGTATGGAACACACCACGTCACCGCCACATGAGTAGAATCTGTGTCACCACCGCAGGCCGTTCCGCTTACTAGGGCCCGTATTATTATCATTCTGTCTGCATTCTTACTTTTACCATTTTTCATAAATTACTTAGAAAACACGATAATCTTGATAAAAATTAATAAAAATTGGGTTGCGACGTGACACTTTTTAGTGCTGACCCAACTTTCTTATTTCGATTCAAAACTTGCATACAGCCTAATCGATACTCGCAATAAAAAAGTGAAAAAATGAAAAAAAATTGTAGAAACTGAAAAAACTCTTTAAACTAACAAAATGTATTGAAATGTAAAGTGTTTGCAGAATAATCTATCATAATAAATCAGAAAATCTATAGAATTAATTAATTATCATCATTCTCAAAAAAACTTCTGGTAAGCCTACCTAAAAAATGTTTACTGGGAATTCTGTAGTAAACTATTAGAAAGTATCAAAAATAAAATCCACAATAAATATTTGTCCAATAAATTAAAATAATTTTATTCGCATTCCGAATATAAATTCAATTATAGGAGCATTTCGGCGCGAAATTCAGTAAATGAGGTACCTATTGGCCTGTCTGTTATTGACATGGTATTAGAAGAGATTGAAATGATATTAGAAAAGCATAAATAATTATTATAAACAATGCTTATTGTATTTATTGCTTAAAATAATTTTATTTTATTTTCAAATATCGATTACATTCGTCATATTAATTACTCGAGTAAATCGAAATTTAAAAAAAAAATTGTTTGGAATAATCGCTTTCACACATCACTGCAATAAAAAAAAAACAATAATGGTCGGCGATTTTGAACACAAATTGAGTAGTGGTATTGACTAATACATATTATTGAACCTGTGTTTGAATATTACGTTAATACCTGGGCATTTTCGTGTTGTTTATAATATTATCAATAACATTTGTCACATTTTAAATCTTATCTACATCTGTGTGTGTGAAATTTGTGAAAAGTAAAAATGTAAACACATACGATTGGCGCGAAAATTCGACATTAGATATCAAAAAAAGTTCATTACCACTACTTATTTACCTACTATGGATAAATTCGTCAAATAATTAAATGATGTGTATTCACAGCCCCATTATGGTAAAGTCAGGATGTTCGAAATCACCAATTTTTATGTTTTTTAGCCTCGACCACAACTGACATCAAAATGGTGATTATCGCACCTATGTATGTTGAATTTATTCAAGGTAAATTATTAACTTGTGCGCTAAATCTGAAAGATTTAATAGCGTTAACATATGAGCTTTTTATCCAACTCTCCTAATTAACGCACATTCATAAGATTTGATGGGTAGCATCATAAATATTTACATAATCAATTAAGGGGGTCGTATGTCTGACTAAGCTGACTACATAACTAAATTTAGTTCTTTTTTTGAATTTCATTCCCGCCCTAGGGAGGGAAGCAATTACTATGAAACTTTCCCGCCCAAGGGTGGGAAGCAGCGTTTTCCACCCGCTATACGGATCAAACAAACACTACTTTCCGAGTATGAGAGATGAAAAAGCATTTTATTTGATCAGACAGAAATCAAATAAAGGCTACGACTTATTTAATTATAGTACTAAAATCCAAATTTTTTTTTTTTTTTCGTGGTTCATTTAATTTGAAGTCTTAGCCAACGAAGCTTAAACAACTATACCCATCTTCCATGATCGAGAAATAGTGTAAATAGTATTTAAGAAAGTAATTTTTCGTGTCTCTGTGTGTGTGTTTATTTCTTCTAAACTAAAACTACAAAAAATATTTGGAGGCGTTTACACCATAATTTTGAAAAGGTCATTGGGCGTAATCGGACCCGGTTTGTGAAAACTTGCGTACAAAAACCAAACTAGATTTAACTTGTGAAGTGTTACCCCAATTTTAATTTCATGTACTTTATTTTAATTTAACTATGGGAATTAAAATTAACAGGTCATTAAAAAAAACCATGTTTATACCGGCCGTAACCCATACTTATCAGGAAACTCTGGTACGGGATATACAGCGGCCGTAACGCACGGACGAGCAAACTCCGTCAGAAGCCTGCCGCGTAGAGTAGAACGTGTTAAAAAAAAGTATTTTTTTATTTTTCCAAATACAAAAATGTTTAGTAAACAGTAATAATACATGGCGCAAAATAATTAAAAGTTAATAATAATGCGTGATTAATTAATTGTTGTTAAGAATATATATTTATACAATAGGTACACTTGGAAAAATACACTTCCATTTTTTTGCCTAAAAGACGGTACCGACACTAATGCAACCTATACTATTGTAATCTACAGACATTAATTTGTCTATTCCACCCTATTTTATTTATGTTCAGCGTGGGTATAGTTTCCATACAATGGTGCCCAATGACCTTTGTTCCGAAAAGTAAACGTGTATATTACATACGTGTTTAACGTGGATTTTGAGTATTACATCATTTGATGAACCCTGAAAAGGCCCTTGCCCTCTTGCCACTGTAAAGTCCCTTTAGCCTTCACATAAGCTACCATTTGGGAAGCTTATGTAAAGGTTAAAGGGGCTTACATAATTTGTAAATCATTTATAAAGTGGTTGTAGAAATACGAAATAGATTTGGAAGCGATTTTCACTTATCTAGCCCCCAGGTGATAAACAAAACACGATCTTTACCTGAATGTAGTCTCAGGTAATATAGGGCACTGGGTCACGTACGGCGTCCCATCCATGTATGGGGTACCCTTCTGGTGCTGTCCATGCCAATGTACAGTAGTACCTTCTGTCATCAGGTCATTCTCCACATCTACTATCACACGGTCATGTTGGCACACCTGGAAATGATAAGAGAACTGTTTCAAATGGTCCCTTGGTTTATAAAGAAAATATTTGATCAAAAGTGTGTGCCAATGTTAGATAATTTTATATGTAGGTCTATTTTGGTGCTGATTGATAGATTATTTTAACATCACTTAATATTTTAAATTGAATAGCTATATGATAGACATATTAATGTGCATTTAAATTGAAATAGGCGTAAAATATAAACAAATTCTTGGAATATCAGAATCTGATCAGTTTTCATGCAATACAAAATTCCGATAAATACATTTCCCTTTGAATGGTTAATGATTTTAATTAATGAAAAGATGAAATGTCGTATAACTTTCCAGCCTTTCAGCTCTAAAGCCAATAAAATGACGAGCATAAAAACAGGCGACATTTTCAAAATGTTTACTAACAATAGTGTTACCATACTTTTATTTAACGAGCGACCCAATTAAAACGAGTACGCAATTTCACCCGAAATTAAAACTACAACGTTAATTGTCACAGTATTGTCAGCTGGGTACAGGCTACAATTCGCCCAACAATTTTCCGTGAAACACAATGGGAGCACATTTTTTAACATCATACATTTTTTCAAAAATTTAACATTTACGAGACTCAAACCGAGATCTAAAGAAGTTACATAGCAGGAGCTTTGACTTAGACATGTTCCCGTCTCTATCTTGCACTTGTAGTTTGACAGTCGTGTGAGAATGACAAGAACGCTTAGCCGAAGTACCTACGTGCGAAATAATATTTTTAACGTCTGGACAGCAACAGAGTATAAAAGGTAAACAGAGTAAAAGCCTATGGTCCTTACAGAAATCTATTTTTTTTTTTTCACAAAACAAAAATAAAAAATCTCATTTTATTACATTCAAACCTTCGATAATAGCCGGCCGAGGGCTTCAATCAAAGGATTGATTGTCGCTACGAATTCATTGATAATTTCCGCGCGTTGAGTAGGGTGTCTATAAGATGATTTTTTTTCGATTTACTTGTATTTTTTGCTTTATTATGAAAAGTTATCTTCAAATAAGTAATACTATTTATTGATAGGATCATTTCATTTTAGGTTTTTGAAAAAAAAGAGGAAAACAGATTTCTGTGTTTCTACTCCGTTCACCTTTACCTTGGTTTCGTCCAGACGATAAAAGAAGTCAGCTGGTGTATTTTGGATTTACTCACCTCCACTGCTGGTCCAGGCATTTTTCTATTTATCACATTCAAGGGCCGATTCATACCATCAGCTGGGATACAATCGGGCCGAGAACAGTCTGTCAAATTATACGGACAGTCGTAGCAAGCCTTGCTCATCGTCTGATACCATTCCAAGACGAAATGATAGTAACATATCATTGGTTCCTCTCCTTCTCTACATTCTCTGTGACAAGGATGGTCTCCATTCATCAATTCTCCTGTCACTTCGTCATATCTCACATGAGCCCTTATCTTTGCGTCTTTTACATTTCTGCTAATGACTGTTTCTTTTTCATCTTGCAGCATTCTAATTGGATGCTTTGCTGGAGGAGTTGATTTCCGATTTGGTTCGATTTTCAACACATTGGTGCTGTTTGGCTTAGTTGCAACTAGCACTCTGGAGGCGCTTTCTGGTGCTTTGTGGTGGAAATCTTTTGAGATCGTAGCGTTTTGTCCATCATCGCCTATTACAAAAACGTATGAGTCGTTGCTCTGTTGACCACTTTGTCTGTTATCTTCTGTGCTCTCTGTGTTGAAATCAAATGTTGTCGTTTCAAAAGATTGTGCTGTTTCTGTCTGCGTGTTGATACCGTTGATGTCTGTAACAAAGAAATATGTGATTAGCAAGTTTTCATAATATTTTTTGATATTGTGTTATTGACATGTACCAAACAAAAATATTTTTTTTATTTATTTCTATTGGCAGTCAGTTATCTTTAGATTACATAATAAACTGATATATAATTCTAACCATACAAAGTATGGTTAGAATTTCCTTTCTTTTGTTAAAATATTTTTTCAATTGGAATGCATATTGCCTTTACAATTAATGAATTGGAATACCTAATGAACTTACAGCAAAGTGAAGTATTTTTACAAAGTTAATTACAGAATGGATTAACACAACACAAATACATTTCACTGTTATTTATATACACCTACACTGACAATGTAAGATTGAATAATAAGCATTTCAATATAACGACAAACTGGAATAACGATTCCATATTAAACGTTGACCATACGTCGTCGTTGATGCACCCCGGGCACACATAGTTTGATATATTAACGTTTCTTTCCAACTCTACCATCTTATTGCAATTAAAAGATAGTAATTTTATAACTTTGTAATTCTCCTTACTCAAAATCAGATCTGCTAATAAAATCCGTAGTTTTAATAGCACTAACCGCACAATAATCCCTAAAATCAGTTGTCAGTAACACAGGGAAAATCCCGAACCCATTCACCGATCATAACAAGAACATTTGAATTGTAAATCTGGTCATCAGCCGGGTGACTTGCCCACAAAATAGACAGGTACAAGAAGGCTTACTTCACATAACGGGTAAAAACAGGCGAACGGTGACAAAGACGCGTCCGTACGGCGATCTCAAACAAATGCAGGTCGCGATTGCGCCTGCACTCGCTGTACGTGAAGCGTGTCTATCTATGTCATCATCTCATCATCTGCCTAGCCTTTTCCCAATAAAAATGTCCTTTGTCCTTTCCCGGGATTCAAACTATCTTTATACCAACTTTCATCTAAATCGGTTTAGTGGTTTAAGCGTAAAGAGGTAACAGACAGACAGACACACTTTCGCATTTATAATATTAGTATAGTATGGAGTATGGATACAGTGGCCTCCAAAGCTTAGTTGAAATTTTTCCACTTGAGCTGTGATTCATCATCTGCCTAGCTTTCACAACTATGTTGGGGTCGGCTTCCAGTCTAACCGGGTCCAGCTGAATACCAGTATTTTACATGGAGTGACTGCCTATCTGACCTCCACAACCCGGTTACAGTGTAACGATACCCCTTGATAAGACTGGTTGTCAGACTTTAGGGCTTCTGACGACCCATTACGACTGTCAAAGATCTACGAACAACAGCCGGGACCAACGGTTTAACGTGGTTTTGGAGACATGTCTTCATACGTAAAGATGATCACCCGCCCATGGACCATCCGCGGCAAACGTAGCTTAACCTGATCGATCGACCCATGCGGCTGTTATTACTTTGCCATAAGCGTGTCAATGTATGCGTGCGTTCTCGCTCGTAGTATAGAACAGACCTTCTGCACCTAGATCTATTTTGTGTTAAAGCAGTCGGTTACTCCATTAAACATTTAACAGGTCTTTACGAACCGATTTTGTTTTAACCCGACAAAAGGAAGGATTATGGTAATTTTGTTGTCTAGGGCTTATGGGTTGTTGTGAATTGTATGAGGGTTTTGTTTTCTGAGTGACATGTGTTTTATCGATGCCTTTGGGGATGTTTATTAATTCCGGTTTCTAAGTCCATTGGCATTGCTATAATCACCGCGCTCGGTAGAAGTAAGTGTGTCGTGTGTTTGTGTGTGTGTATGTGTTTTAATGCTAGAGCAAGTAGGTACCAAAGTCTTCTTCTTAGCGTGTCGATGGCAAATATTATATTAAATTTCCTTCTTGGCCCTGAATTCAGAATACCAAAGTAATAAAAGTTAAAGCCTTACCAGAAAAATTGATAACTTTAAAGTGAAAAAAAAAAACTGGCCAAGTGCGAGTCGGACTCGCACACGAAGGGTTCCGTACCACAAGGCAAAAACGGCGAAAAAAACATGTTTGTTGTATGGGAGCCCCCCTTAAATATTTATTTTATTTTAATTTTATTATTTATTATTAAAGTTAAAATACAACTGAGTATTTTGTGAATATTTCAAGTGCCTACCTGTTGGCATTTTTGATATCGAGCAAAAAAGGGCAAAAAAATCTCGTTTGTTGTATGGGAGCCCCCCTTAAATATTTATTTTATTTTGTTTTTAGTATTTGTTGTTATAGCGGCAACAGAAATACATACTTTGTGAAAATTTCAACAGTCTAGCTATCACGGTTCTTGAGATACAGCCTGGTGACAGACAGACGGACAGACGGACAGACGGACAGACAGCGAAGTCTTAGTAATAGGGTTCCGTTTTTACACTATGGATACGGAACCCTAAAAAGTGATTCAAAATTGGACAAATGGTTCTCGAGATGTAACTCTAACGGACAGATAGAAAATAATAGAGATATGAGTGCGAAATCAAAATCATTCTATAATAACATTCATGGGATTGGGCGTGTAACAACAGCCGCATGCACGATGACCGCTGGGCAATAGTCTCCACACAGTGGGTGCCTGGACGTCGCCGAGGCTGGCCCAGTAAGAGGTAGCGAGATGACCTGGACACGTACCACGGGGGCTGGTTCGAGGTGGCGCAGGAAAAGAGCTCCTGGAAGAATGAATTAGAGGAGACCTTTGCTCAGCAGTGTTAGCCTATACTGCCCAGTAAAGAAAGAAAGAAAACGAATTTATTGCGAGTTGTACAGGAAGATCACCAACTAAACTATATTATATATATTTAAAAAAGTAACAAAAATAAAATTGAAACAGAAAGTTCTATAAGAGGCCAAAAGGCTCCTATCTCAGCACGATGCTGCGACATTTAAAAAACAAATGTCGCAGCGCTGGTATTCAGTAGAGGCAAAAAAATACCATTTGAACAGAGTTCAATACCTATTTGTGGTATTGTAATCATCATAGCTAAAATATTCGATACTAAACACGCTTCGTTCAATCTATATAAGACCGTTATTTATTACTCGGTATTGACAGGCCAGACATTTAGGAAATGAAACGTATGAACGAAATATTCATAATTCCTCTTTTTGACACTTTTCGACTATATTTACAACGACGACTATTTTAAATTGTGTTCAGTGAGTTTTTAAACGAGGTAGCTTTAAGTGACCGTGAAAAATAAAATGGGCGTTAGGATAAAACTTATAATAATAATAACAAAACACTACTCACATCAAACACACACACAACACACCCTCACACACAACACACACCCACACACTACACTACTAATCATAATTTCTAATAATATTGAATTGCTTGAATTGCTACATAGCCCTCTTCCTTTCTCTTAATTTTGCTGTGCCCGACAGGGTCCATATTGATCTTTTACTTTGTTGTACCATTTATGTAATACGTATATGGAATGCAATAAAAAATTGAGTCTTGAGTAAAATACATAAAAATTAAATGGTGATTGATGTAATTATAAGTATAAGTTTTTATTTGATTTCAATGTCTGTGTATTATTGTATTGTGTATGTGTGATTATTATACCAATTTTATGTTTCTAATAATTAGTAATAATGGAATTGAATTTGTCTGACAATAAATGAATTATTATTTCGTTTATTTATTTAGTCATCTTATTTTATTACATGTTTAAATAGGTATTTCTTAAAATATAAAAATTAAGTCTACAAAACATCTAAAAATATAAAAAATAGTCGTCCGCCGGTGTCGGGAGCAGGATCCAAGCTACCGGTGGTTAGTGCTCCAGAGACAGAAACCACCTCACATTGCGAGCCGTATCGAGGGTAGCCGTATCTAAATTTCGCCAGTTATCTTGAGACCCATGTAATAAAGGACGAGTCTATTGCCATCAATTTTACTCTGGGCTGGTACTGCGAAATTCCAGGTGGAAAATTCCAATATCACTTGCCAACCTTGGATTCGAACCCAGTACCTCATGCTCTGTGCGCCTGTGTGGTGCCGGACTTAAAGAATAGCACCACCCCATACTTCCCGTGGGTGTCGTAAAAGGCGACTAAGGGGCGTACCGGAGTACGGGCAGCAGCGTTCTCTATGCATTCCAGCACCATACCATACTGCGATTGCCAACCCGCCTGTCAAGCGTGGCGATTATGGCAAACCCCCCCCCCCCCTTTTGGGGGAGGCCTATGTCCAGCAGTAGACGTCTTTCGGCTGAAATGATGACCTCATGCTCTGCAGTAACGCTTGCGACCACTGACCAACGAGGCAGTTATATTATAAGTGTGGTATTTGTTTCCCGACGACCACTCTGACGATGTCGGCCGGAAAAGCAAGCACCATTTAGATTTTTTTTTATATGAAATGGGTTTGCTCTTGACTCTAGTCTGGGTCAGAGGTGACAGAGACAAAGTCGACGATGGAGCGACGAATAACGCACGACGGTCACGATGGACGATCGGACAATCGGTCGGGATCGATCGGTTGGTCGGTGGACGGTGGATGGTGCTAAAGATCTGCACCTTAATTGTGTAATACACTATCAACCTCAATCTGAACAATTTTGTAGGTCATTGCCAATCCATTGCTTCATGTGGTCAAAAAATAATAACGAAATGAAATTTGTTGATCAGTCAAAATAAAAAGCCATTGCTACTGATATTATATTACAGATTACGCCGCGGTTCTCTGTATTATAATGCTTATTTTTTCTCTTGACATTGTTTGAGGCTTTTAGGTGCGTCTTTCTATGTTTTTTAGGGGCTCTGAAGGGCCTGCGGACGGAGAGAAATAGGTAGCTCACCGTCCGATCGGTACCAGGCCCGTGCCGGACGGCGCGTATGTGTTCAACGCGCGCCTCAAAGAGATGTCAGCGCCAATGAAGGGGCCCGTTAGGGTCGAAGCCTGCCGGGTCAGCGGGATTGCCCGAAAGGGTTACCGCTGGCCCGGAACATAAAGGGCTAAGGAAGGAACACGGGTGGGTTTTAGTCAGTAAGAATCTGACACTCGCTTCCGCTTCACCCAGAGCGGGAGGAGTCATTTGATGATTGCCCATCCTCAAAACAAAAAGCCCTCAAAAATAGACAGCTCTATTAGAGCTTCTTGATGAATTTCGATTCGACTTTCACCATCATCATTAGATCCATTTTACTTATTTTTTTATATAAATAGAGCTAATGAGAAAACAATCGTCACTAGATCCATCATGGATCTGGCCAATGGATCTTCTGAGATAACGCATTTAAGTGGTTCCCGTACAAACGGTGCGGTCACAAGTTAAAAAATACACACTGTAAAAGATTCTCCTAAGTCGTAATTAACACTGGAATCTTCTTTCGAAGAACTTAAACGTCCGGAAATGTTTTGAAAATTTTAATTAAACAATTTTCCTCTCAACTGTTGATTAAGTTTTCGAAGTCGGGCAAACATCTTACGTGAGTTTGTTGATCGGTAGGTACTTCAGACCGAGGTCCAGCTTGAAATGTGCAACTTTACTTGGTATTAGCTGTGGCTTCATTCCTGAGCTCATAAGCAACAGCTTGAGTTAGTTTGAAATAAAAAATTTAAGAAGTATATGACGGTAATGTTGAGAAAATGAATGAAAGGCGACTAACAAAAAGTAATTCACAAGGCAGACGTGAGTGGGAACGCCGGGAGGGGATGCCTTCAGGCCTACGCAGACCGGGACGGCATGGCAAGGGATTTAAACTTTTACTAATGGACATTCAAACGTATCGTTGTAGAAATACATCAAAAGGGATTTCATTGAAAGACGCGCCATGGGCTCCCGCGGCGGGATGTCGTGGCGTCCTGCGGTAGGCAACGGCATGCCAAGGACTCCGGCGCTCATTGTGAGATATCGCGGGGTGAGGCGGTGGGGGTAGAGAAGCGGGGAAGCCGCTGGAATGCCGCGGTATCTAAGCGGCTAGTGAGCGCTGACTGACGGCAATATCCCTTGACATGCCGTCCCGGGACTGCGTAGGCCTTTAGTAGGACCTAGGTAATTATGGTAACCTTATTAGAGATGTTCTTCAGTCAGGTCAGGTGTGTAGTACTCGCTACCGACGTGTGTGTATGACCAGAGGGGCAATTCTCGTATGTTTAAGAACGTTCACAGTCATCTCAGTCTCAACCTGTCAAAAATGCCTCTAATTTCCCTACATTTTGACAAGTTTTTGACATTAAATTTGTTTGTCGCCAAAGTGAGACTGCGACTAGATTTTGAACGTTTTAAATTACGAGAATTGGGCTTCTGATGTATGAACGTAAACGAGGCAAAAGGAGTATGTAAGGATTGTAGCAGGTGTCGTTTTATAGTTTTTGTTTACTCCCATGGGAAGAAAGCATAAATTTATATACACTCCTCAACAAAGTCTAGGGAATAAGGATATTCATAAGTAGTAATTATTATAATTATAACACTTTTTATGTTTCATAAATTTTATATCAAAAGAAGCGTAATTTAAAACACATTTTGATTGTTTGATTAAATGAAAGGGTTGCTAGTTAAAAAAAATATTATGAAAATCTAAAATGGTAGCAAAAGCAACACTTTTTGGTAAATAAAAAAAACTAACGTCCAGATAACACTAAATAAAAAAACATTCCTAGCAATTTTTTTTATAATCTGTGGGACGTCCTAAGGCATTCGCGGCGGCTCCACATTGGCCTGGCATGCTGAATATCAGGTAGTCACAAACCTACAGAGGATTTTTCCTGTCTTTTCCTTGTTATGAAAATAATAATTCAAAACATGGGTTTTGAATTATTATTTTCATAACAAGGAAAAGACAGGAAAAATCCTCAGAAGACCTACCCATAGATACCCCACACGTATGGACGTGTGGGGTATCTATGGGTAGGTCTTCAAAAATGATATTGAGGTTTCTAATATCATTTTTTTCTAAACTGAATAGTTTGCGCGAGAGACACTTCCAAAGTGGTAAAATGTGTCCCCCCCCCCCCTGTAACTTCTAAAATAAGAGAATGATAAAACTAAAAAAAAATATGATGTACATTACCATGTAAACTACCACCGAAAATTGGTTTGAACGAGATCTAGTAAGTAGTTTTTTTTAATACGTCATAAATCGTAAACCGCAATTTACCATTCATTCAATCAACTCAAAAATAAAAATAAACATTTAATTTCATAAACATAAACCTTATGCATAAACCCGGATGTTACGGAACCCTCGGTGCGCGAGTCCGACTCGCTCTTGCCCGGTTTTAGTATTTGTTTTTATAGCGGCAACAGAAATACACCAACTGTGAAAATTTCAAGGAGTAACTGACAGTACGCTGTGCAGGGCCTGTATGGAGGACGACGAGACAGCGGCACATCTGCTTCTAAACTGCCCGGTGGTCGCCACGTACAGGGCAAAGTACTTCGGTAACCCAGGTACCTTACGTGAGACGGTCAGTAACATCAAGGCGTTGCTGGCCTTCCTTGAGGAGCTGGGGTGGATCGAATAGTCGATTTTCCCACCCATACGCAAAATACGCGCATTGACGTGGAGTTGCGGACACCAGCCCGTAGTACCTAGTATGGAGCCCGCCTAGGGTATTAATTAGTTTTCTGTGATTTGGAGGTGTTCAAACTGACGATGACGCGAACAGTCGCGCGACTCCTAGTCATTAAAACAATCGAGGACGACGCTCCCAGTCGCCTCCCGCGTGCCGCATCCCGCTCTCTCGCTCTGGTTTGTTTAGAGCTTCATTTTCATAACTCCTCTCAATTAAGGGTCCCCGAAACGATCAATTGCAATCAATTGCTATTTTAATAATATTGTCAACCGCTTCAATTGCATTTCGTAGACGATTCATTTGCGCATCAATGTGTATCAATCCATCTTCTTCGCGTATCGATAGCACAAATTTATAAAAATTTTGGACAAAAATCCAGCTGCGCGAACCTCGCTCACTGACGCAGTCATAAGATCATCAAGTGCACAGGTGACGACATGCGCCGCAGGATGAAAGGTGGACCATCGTCTGTGGGTAGATCGCATACTCCCTTGAGATCTGAGCCGTCCGTGAACCCCCATCTGTGGAGATTGTCTTTGCTCTGGCCGATTTGGATTCAAAGTTTATTTAGACTAGCTGCACCCCGCGGTTTCACACGCGTGAATGTCGATCCCGTGGGAATATCGGGATAAAAAGTAGCCTGTATATGTTAATCCAGGATATCAGTTACCTCCATACAAAATTTTATCAAAATTGGCCTAGCCGTTTGAGCATGAAGAAGTAACAAACATATAAACACACACACACTCACAAAGTTTTATTTATTTATTTATCTTCCCATTGGAACGCCATACAGCAGTTACACCAACGGAATAAAAAATTATTTTGCCTTTATAATATTAATGAGATTTCCAAGTAGGCCACGGAGGGCCAATTAGAGCAAGAGGATGGTTCGATAAAATTATCAGGGGGATTACACAGCTTCTGATCTATGGAGATTGAAAAAAAAATAGTCAATCACAATTGATCGTTTCGGGGACCCTTGATTACCATCTTGAACTAGGTACAAGGTGCAATATAATATTTAAACTCAATATTGAGCTTTCAACAAATTCGCAGTAAGCGTTTCCAAATGTCCTTTATAACGCGCGTAGAGTGGAACTCTCTACCTGCGCTGTGTTTCCGAGCGCATACAAGCCGATTCTCTTCAAAGTAAGAGTGAACAGGCTTCTTCTGGGTAAGCTCACTCCATCGTCGACTTTGTCTCTGTCACCTCTGAGCTAGACTAGAGTCAAGAGCAAACCCTAATAAATTTCAAATAAAAAATAAAATAAAAATAAAACCCAAAAATTCTTCGCAATTCTTTCAATAGAACACAAGTCTAACAAATTCTTCGGCTCATCTTGAAAATCCAGTTTTGGATGACGCCATTATTGTAGTCACGTGTTGCCAGCAAGTAGGTACCTACGCCATTTATGGCACGGGGAATTATTTAGTTTATCTTATTAATAATATTGAGTAAATATTTTATTGTTTGATATTTGTCTTTGCAGTGACCGCTCGCTAGTAGGTATGACGTTTAGTAGTTTTTTTAAATCACGTAGACAATCGCATTCTAGTTATTGCAACGGGCAAGTTTTCGAACGGGTTATTCCGTTAATCCAGCAAAAAAATCCACCCTATATCTCACTGGGACACCATGGCGACAAAACCATGGTTGCCCTGCCAGCAAAATACATACGGTTTTATGGTGGGTATCTCACCAGGCGTCCAATCGGATGCGCAACCAACCATACATTTTTTGGCAGTGTGACCATGGTTGCGCCGCCATTGGTTTTCTAGTGAGAGATGGCCCTTAGGTGGTTACATTTTAACATTCCAAACAAAACAGAGTGTTTCTTCATTAGTCAGTACTTGTTTGGTTGAGATTTTTTGATTTTCAATGTAGGTAAATCTATCTAACTATTCAATCGGCCCATAATGTCCCACTGCTGGACAAAGGCTTTTCTCTCCCTTTTCTAGACACGACTGTACTCTGCAATTGCAAGCCAGTCCTTTCATTATGAGTCAAGTTCGTCCCTCTATTTTCAAGCCTTGTAGATCTGTCAAATATTTGGTTTCAAACGGTTATCCTATTTATCCACGCCTGTCCGAGAATCCGCCTTAAGCCAATAAATTCCATTTATCCAAGTAGGCCTAAGGTGGATTCTCGGACACGCGTTTACGCGTATCCACCTTAGGGGCCGTTCACACGAGCGCAAATTTATACGCGCGTGTGTCGCGTACGCATCGCTTCCTCTTTAGAAAAACATTGGAATTAAGGGGAATGCTCCAACCAGCCCGCGAAATTCAAAATTTCTTGCGTTTTTTGGAATTTGCAGGCCAGTGCTAGGTTGTATGTTAATTAAAATATTATTCGCGGCTGTAAGACGTATGTAGTTACAGAATTATAATCACCAATACTCCAACTTCATAAAGGTGTAAGAACAAAAAAAACAGAAAAGTATTTCCTACAGCTTTATGAACTTAGAGCGTTTTATTGATGATTTTGATGATTATAATTCTGTAATTACATATGTCTTACAGCCGCGAATAATATTTTAATCAACATACAACCTAGCACTGGCCTGCAAATTGCAAAAAACGTAAGAAAATTTGAATTTCGCGTGCTGGTTGGAGCATTTACCTTAAATGCTTCTCTTCTGAGGGAGAGCGATGCGTACGCGACGGGCGCGCGAAAGAAATCGCGTTCGTGTGAACGCGCCCTCAAGGTGGATGTTTGGAAAAACCCAAACAAATAACCCTGCAAAAAAATTGGTATAAGGCAAGAGAATGATGAATGATGATGAAACGATGATGAATCAATCAAAAGTCATTTATTCAAACTAGGCTGAGAATCAGCACTTTTCGAACGTCAAAATCACTAAAGACAGTCCCCAAAAATGCCAGCCGTTCACCACTTCCTAGTGCGAAGAAGAAGTGGCGCAACAAATTCCCCGGCAGCACACCTGTCTGTTCAGTTAGAAAATACTTGCTTCTATAAAATAGTAGGTATGCCAACATGCTGCTGTGTCCTGCAATCCCGACGACGTAGCTGTACGTGTCCAGACTGCAACACTCCAAGAAGGTTGAGGAGATCGTGAGGTACATGCGTGTGAAGACCAACTGGACTTTAAGGGTCGAGAGGTTGGAGTCGCGTGACAACACGAACTTCAAGTCGTTCGTGGTACGTGTTCCGACACATCATCTGGATAAGTTTCTCAAGAAAGAGTTCTGGTCGAAGGGTGTTGTGTACCGCCGGTTACATGACACCAGTCAGCGAAACACGACGCAGACACTTCGTGTGCTTTAGTTTGTTAGGTTTTTAGTGTGTAATGTTGTATGTATTTATAGTATTTTTAAGTTACATTCATATTGTATTGTATGTGTTTTACATGGGCCTTGATGCATGAAATAAATGGATAATAATATTAAGCCCTTAGGGATAACCCCTTTTGGCGATGAGTAGAATCTAGAGACATGTAAAGCTCGGTTCGATTTATTGCACTTTTATTAGGCTGTGGATCCAAATGAAAAGGACCACCTACCAGCTTCTTCGAATACAACCTAGGTACTCAATTCTAATAAATATGTGCGTGAGTTTTAAATCGTGAAAAAAACTGGGCAAGTTCGAGGCGGACTCACACACGAAGGGTTCCGTACCACAAGGCAAAAGCGCCGAAAAAAACACGTTTGTTATATGAGAGCCCCCTTAAATATTTATTTTATTCTATTTTTAGTATTTGTTGATATAGCGGCAACAGAAATACATCATCTGTGAAAATTTCAACTGTCTAGCTATCACGGTTCATGAGATACAGCCTGGTGACAGACGGAGAGACGGACGTTTTTATTACCCTTTGGGTACGGAACCCTAAAAACCAGTCAAGTGCGAGCCGGACTCGCGCACCGAGGGCACACCGAGGGTTCCATACTTTGTAGGTAACTACAAATTTAGTTTTTGGAATTTTTCCTTTACTTGTGCTTGCTTCTTGCCAAATTTCATGTTTCTCGGTCAACGGGTAGTACCCTGTTTTAACTCCCTTGTGAGTGTCAAAATAAGCGGCATAAACGGAACATAAACACACGTATCTTTTGATTGCGTTGCCTTAGAAGTTTGATTTTTTTCATTGCTTCAAGGGATTGCACTTCCCTGACTATTCGATGTTATTTCTACTTGACAACTCCACGCGTTCCTGAGAAAACAGACGTTTCGTTTTTCTTTTAGAGGAAAGGAACTCTAAAAAATACCATATTTATATAAGCAAACTTAATTAAAACAAATGCCATGGATATTATAAATAATAGGCTCATAAATATCTACGCAAACAATTCGGTTCTTTTATCCTTTAGAAGAAAAAAGAGGAAAACCGAAACATGTTTTTCTAAAATGATTGAGAACCGTATGTACGAGTACCTATGTGTTTACCGGAGCTTTGGTTTTCTTGTTCGAAAAATAAGAAGCAAACGTTTCATTATTTTTTAACTGACTTCCCAAAAAGGCGTAGGAGGGAATTCTACATACATTAAATGCTTATATTTTTTTATTATATATATCAAAAAATAATTTTGTGATTTTTCTTCTAGCTACGTCTTGCTCCCGTAAGAATATTGGGATAAAAAGTAGCCTATATGTTAATCCGGGGTGTCAGTCAGCTACCTTCATACAAAATTTTATCAAAATTGGTACTGCCTTTTGTGCGTGAAGAAGTTACAAACATATAAATACACCCACACACACACACACTCTCACAAACTTTCGCCTTTATAATATTAGTGTGATGAACATTTGCATCAAATAGGTACTGTTATGTCGTCGTAGATATGACGCGCCTAATTTATGAATATTTATTATTTCATCATCTGCCTAGCCTTTTCTCAACTATGTTGGGGTCGGCTTCCAGTCTAATCGGATGTAGAATGAATATTTATTATGTATCCCCCAAAATCTGATAATACATAGTTATTCGTAACAGGTCCTCTTTACGTATTCGTATAGGTTTAAAATGAAGAATGTTACAAAAAGGACCATCATCATCATCATCTGCCGAGCCTTTTCCCAACTATGTTGGGGTCGGCTTCCAGTCTAACCGGATGCAGCTAGAATACCAGTATTTTCCCACACAACCTCCACAACCCAGTTACTGGGTAATACGATATCCCTTTTTAAGGCTGTCAGATTTGACGACCCTTAGCGACTGTCAAAGATCATGACAGCCGGGACTAACGGCTGAATGTGCTTTCCGAGGCACGGTGGGTCTCGGTATGTAAACATAGTCACCCATCCACGGACCGACCGCGGCAAGCGCAGCTTAACTTCGAACCATCGATCGACCCGTGCGGCTGTTATTACTTAACCACGAGCCCCTCCTCCTCCTATTACAAAAAGAGCATCATCAATATACATATATATAATTATGTACATTTATTTAGCTCCAAAAATCCTTTACAATACGAAAGCGTACGCACACTCAGTAACAGTCGTAACCAACAACAACAACAACAACCACTATTTACTGCGTTTAGTCGCCACTCAATCGCACGACAGTCGCGCGACTATCGTCCCCCACCAATCAAGGTTGTACCGACTCTCCAGTTAATCGCTCCATTCATCTCAGATCCGATACTACGACCAAACGGTTTTGATACTTTTAGTAAATCTCTCGACCCGCACCTGCTTCACACGGCTACGATCTACTTGTTCTTAGTGTGTCGATGGCAAAAATAACACGAGAAAACATATAGTTTTTTAGATCTGTTAAGCCCAAAATTTAGCAACGCGAATACAGTCCAAGGACGCAGCAATTAGGTCCGATCCATCACGATCTACTGATGTGGTGACATGTCAAATTATAGATTTCTGTATTTTTGTGTTATATATACACACATCAAAAGTGTCTAGGGATCTAGCATTTTTATGCGGATTTCTTGAGATTGAGATGTGGCTTTGTAATAAATTTATGATTTTATAAATTTATATGGATCCTTTTTGGTGCATTTCATAATTTGAATCAGGAACTGTGAATCAAATTCGAGTAAAAGATGAAAATCAGCTGTCAATATTTTTCCTATAAAAACATACAACGCATTGAAGACATTATTAGTGCTACTGTTTCCCTACTACTGATTAAAACCAACGTTATTATGGAGCGGCGACGTCATTTAAGCAGGGAAGAAATGCTCAGAGCCGTGGGAATGATAGAAGCTGGTTCCCGGCAACGTACTGTGGCTTTAGCTCTGAATACAAGTCAGAGTGTTATCAGTCGACTTTGGACACGTTACCGAAGCACTGGTACCGTGGCTGAGCGCCATGGAGGACGGTATCGCTGCACCACACGGAGACAAGACCGATACATTCAAATCTTAACTCGAAGAGCTCCAACAATAACCGCCATGATGTTAGCCGTGAGGCTTCATCACTCTTCAGGGAACTTAATTAGCGACCAAACAGTCAGAAACCGCTTGCATGAAGTGAACCTTCATTCCCGAAGACCGCTACGGGTACCACCTATAGCAATGCACAATCGTAGGATTCGATATCAATGGGCTCTTGAACACAGAAATTGGGCAGAAGAACAATGGCGTTTCGTGTGCTTTTCTGATGAGTCTCGTTTTGGTATGAGACCGGATACAAGACGTATACGACACTGGAGAACCCCTGGACGCCAACAGCGATTAAAATCCTGCCAGGAAGTCCATCCTTATAGTGGTGGAACCATCATGGTATGGGCGGGTATTTGGATCGGCGGAAGAACTGAGTTGATTTGGATCAGAGGCAACCTCAACGCTCAAATTTATGCTGAGACGATTGTATCAGACGTCATCGTTCCTCTACAAGTGCAAATCGGTCCCTTATTTCAGTTAATGCATGATAATGCACGACCGCACACCGCAAGAGTTGTAAGACAGACTCTCGCCGCAGCTAACATCAATGTCCTGCCCTGGCCTGCTCAGTCGCCAGACTTGAACCCGATTGAGCATGCATGGGATATGCTACAGAGAAGAGCTCTGCCGAATATGGAGGGTATCCAGTAGCAAGAAGACCTTTTTTTGTTGTTGCAACGAACATGGGCGGCCATTCCACAGCGTGATTTGGATGAACTCATTTTGAGTATGCCAAACCGATTTTCTTGTGTTGTTAGTGTTCGCGGTAGAAACACGGATTATTAATTGTTTAAGTTACCCAATAAAATTTTAAAGAAAACTGTTACTTCAGTCTTTTTTTCGAACTTTTGTGTTAGTGGTTCAAATGTCAAAAATCCCTTTATTAGGAAAATGGCAAATTTCTTTATTAATGCAAAGGTGACTTGGTTTATCGTTACTGTGACAAACGAAAACACTTTATTTGATGAATCCTTAAAGAAAATTTTAATTAATATCAATCAGGAGAAAAGTTATTGCAAAAATATATGTTGATCCCTAGACACTTTTGATGTGTGTAATAGTTATAAAAAGTTCTTAAATATACAACATTATTTTTAGTAAATGCGAAACCCGAAACACGTGTCTAGTATTTATAAGTAAAGAATATATGTACTTTCAAAACTGTATCATGAAAAATCACAAAGTTATAAGTTAAGTTACCTGTTTGTCCGTACAAAAACATTCTCACCCGCGCCGCTCGCGCCGTGCCGTCTTGCGCTTATTGATAATAGTACCTCAGTACCTAACCGTTCAGCGCAGAGATTGGATAACCTACTTAGTGTCGCTCGGTGTCCAACTTTTAACCTTTTTTAAATATTTTTGGGACAAAATATAACTTGGGGTAAAAATTATTGGAATCGATTCAGTTACTTATTCTGAACAAACTATATTCTGGTTTCGCATATACTAAAAATAACGTTGTATATCCAAGTTATTTTTGTATGAACCTTTATTAATGTATAGATACTATGAATGAACGAACCTGAGTACTCAATTATTTGAAGTATGCGAATAACTAAGCGCACATACACCGACCGAGATAAATAACGTAACTAAGCATCACTCGAAGTTATCCGGAAATGAACCGGAGTTACTGATATAGCTTGAGTAAGCAAGCTGAAGTGGCAGTGGGCTGGCCATGTTTGTCGAAGGACCGATGGCCGGTTGACCAGACGAGTCCTGGAGTGGAGACCGCGTATCGGCAAGCATAGTGTGCGACGCCTCCAGCTAGATAGGTCAAAAGGTAGCTAGGACATGGGACATGACTGGATCTGAAAATGGTGGTGTGGGCCTTCATCCAGCAGTGGGCTGCGATAGACCAAGGTGGTTGTTTTTTGCATTATTCCTGTCATCGTCGCACAACTATAAAACTACAAGTGCAGGGAATATAAATCTAAGCCAACGCACGTGCTAATGTTTATAAACCTTGGCCTCGTAGCACTCATAGTTAAATTTGAAGAACAAATTTTTTCTTACGTATAATTATAGTATGTCGAGTAATTTTTTCTTTCGCAATGAAAGGTCGAATGAGTCAATTATTTAATTAGTTTTAAATTATAACAAAAAGTTCGTGATTTGGACAATCACGAACTTTTTGTTTGTTATTGAAAGGCTTACGTCAACGGGTTTTGTGAATGTTTGTTTAGCAACCCGTCCCTGAGATGTGGATGTTTGCGTGTTTAATTTACTTATAAACGAAGCGTGTTATTGTGTTGTTATTTAATTTATTCAGGAAAGCTTCAAAAAATATTTGCAAAAGTCACTTAAACTCTTATCACCCTCTATCTATTGTCCAAACAAAGCTCCAGGAAAATGAAATAAATTAAGATACATATGAAAACGAATTGAAAGTAGTGGTGGCCCAGTGGTAACTGCCACGACTTACGAGTTGTAGGTTCGGACCCAGACAGGCGCTTTAGTTTGTCTAAATAATTTCATCACCTCTGCTCTCAAAACGGTGACGGAAAACATCGTGAGGAAACCGGAATGTCCTAGAACCAAAAATTCGAAGACACATGATATCTACCAACGTGCTCTGGGCTCACGTGATAGATTACAGGCCAGTCCCTCTCACAGAAAGGAGGGCTGAGTCCCAGTGAGAACACTAAAGGCTGATTACGACGAAAATGAAGAAAGTTTAAAAAATTTGGTGAATCAATAGTTATTGATTGTTTTGGTTCATTTATCTAGAGTGGATAGGAGTTAATCTCCGTTCGATTTAAAAAATGCTTTAACTGATAGCCAGCTTCACTATTCCGAGTGCTAGAGGCTGTTGCTAATCAGGCCTAAATAATATTTAATAATAATAGTAACGGAGGGCTAAGTATGGCTAAGTAATAACAGCTGCGATTACCGCAGTTGACCCCTGGATGGGTGACTATTTTTACATACCAAGATCCCTCCGTGCCTCGGAAAGCACGTTAAGCCGATGGTCCCGGCTGTCATTCGTGGATCTTTGACAGTCGTTACGGATCGTCAGAAGCCCGAAAGTCTGACAACCAGTGTTACAAAGGAGTGTCGAAAACTGAGTTGTGGAGGTCAGATAGGCAGTCGCTTCATGTAAAATTCTGGTATTCAGCTGCATCCGGTTAGATTGGAAACCGACCCCAACATAGTTGGAAAAAGGCTAGGCAGATGATGAATAGTAAGTCAATATTGCTCGTTTTATGGTATAGTGGGCTTCCACGTGACTGGAGTCGCAGAATATTACATTTCAATAAGTATTCATTTTGATAAATAGTATTTATAATAAAACTTTGCAATAAAAACATAATTTGATGTTACTTTTGTTAACGTTAAGGTGATGGTCATAATTGTGATTTTTAGTATGTTTTAAATTAATAAGTATTGATATTAAACATGATCTCATATTAATAAAACAAGTGATTACCTACTTAAAGCTTTTTGTTCAATAATCTGAGCATAAATTAAACCAAATAATAAAACAATTTATTAGTTATCAGTTTATTTATTCGGTTGTCCCCATAGTTTATTTTTAATTGAATTTAGATGAGTTTTATGACGAACAGTACTCTTTAACATTCTATTTTTTTTTTATTACTATATGGGCCCGCTCTTGACCCCGATCACGCCTGATGGAAAGCGATAGATGAGGTCTATGATGGAACAAGCGTGCCCAGAAGATGCCTGTTCACTCTTGCTTTGAAGGCATACGGGTTAAATGTGAGAGGAAACACAGATGCCAGCAGAAATCTCTTGCCGTTATCCTAATTTATTTAGGATCGGCGCAACATGTCTTTTGCTTCCATACTTCTATAGCAACCGTCATCTCGGTAGCACTTTCTAGCCATATCATCTTTCACCCAGTCCATCCATTGTTTCTTTGCCTTCCTCTACGAATATTACTCAATACGTGATATTTCCAACTCCTCTTGGCTAAATGATAACAGCCGCAGAAAAGTTAAGCTACTCTTGCCGCGGTCGGTTCGTGGATGTTGACAAGCCATTACATATCCAGACCCCTCCGTGCCTCGGAAAGCACGTTAAGCCGTTGGTCCCGACTGTCTTTCATAGATCTTTGACAGTCGTTACGGGTAGTCAGAAGAACGAAAGTCTGACAACCAGTCTTACCAATGGGTATCGTGTTACCCAGTAACTCGAATGTGGAGGTCAGTTAGACAGTCGCTGCATGTAAAATACTGGCATTCAACAGCATTCGAATGTACTGGGAAACGGCTAGGTCGACTGACGTGATATTCCCAAAAGTAATTATGATCATTAGAACAATAGCTACATATTTTTAAGACTATTCATAGGTAAGAAAGAAGAAATTTCTTAAAGGGCTCTGCGAATTAGCATCGGCCCCTCGTACGCCTTCCAAAGGGACCGGGACCCCATGGTCCAAAGAAATGTAAAAAAAAAAAAAAAAAACTATAATCACGAGCACAAAACAGAAATAGTCGACAGCTGCACGTCATGACTGTGACAAGAAGGCTTCCACTCAGCATGATGCAGTGCAAGGGGACCCTCAGCATAGCGCTGATTTTCAGTGGTTACCCGAAAAGGACGTACGAAAACCACGTAGTTATGTTGAAGGACCTGATAACCTAATGATAATGACTACAATATCTACGTTAAACCTACGTGACATTTCGAATAATCTTCACATGTGGTTCATTTACTTCGGCGACTAATTTGCAATAATATTATTTACTTCTACAAAGTAGGTACTTTTCAAACAATGCATCGTAAACATATTTAGTTGTTTGTAGTTACCTCATAAAATGGCTAATGACTGAATTTCTATTGTAATTTGCGAGTACAACGTCAACAAGTAGACATCATGAATGTCAAGTTAGCTTTTGGTTGTTACAAAATTGACACACATTGTTACAAAATGTATTATTTTCACATTTTGTATATTTTTTTCTTTAAATTAATGATCATTACGTGATTCTGAGTTGGGCAAATCTAATTTTCTGCTTAAATATTCTCTGTAGCATAGAACCCACTTTTAATAATACTATTGGAATCTACTTTAGTGAATCTTTTTAAATATCAATGAATTTTTAATGTACATTATTATTATTCACCCCATATTTCACGCTATTTAAAATCACCGAATCCAGCTAAATTCCAAACAATACCTGGAAGTATCAAGACCTCTCAATCCTTGTATATAGATTTCGCAATCCATTGAGAGACGAGACTCCCGCGGTGTCCCAAACGGTACTCGGGATAGCTCACGTGTCCAGTTATTGGCATAGCCCTTGTGTGTTCAGTAGGATCACATAGTAGCAGTAACCAGACTATCGAGAACCTACATAACTAAAGGCCTGCTTGCACCACAAATCACAAAATTGGTTTAGCGCTAAACATATATTAATTTGGTCTCTGTCATCTTCAAACGGTTGAAAGAAACAGATCGTTGTTTTTAATGTCTACGTTTAAAGCTAAACGTTTTAGTAATTTTTGGTGCAAGAGGGCCTAAAGAGACGCACAGCTACACGTCAAGCTATACAGGGTTATTTGAAAAACACCAAAAACCTCTTAAGAAGTCATTGTACTCATCGTTATGAACAACTTTTACTATTGGACCAAATCTGAAATCGCGAAAAAAAAATCAGCTGTCCCCTACATTTATGTTCGTATAACTCGTCAAAATGTAGGGAACAGCTGATTTATTTTCGCGATTTCAGATTTAGTCCCATAGTAAAAGTTGTTCATAATGATGAGTACAATGACCTCTTAAGAGGTTTTTGGTGTTTTTCAAATAACCCTGTATAACCAGTATAAACTGACTTCTGATTGTACGAAAAGCCTATATAGTAAAGAAAGGTTATTTGGTGAGGGAGGCAATTTGGTGATAGACTCTTAAAAGTCTTCCAAAACATTAGGTACCTATGCACACAATGTCGCGTAATGATATGTCTCTACGTCTTGTCCACCTATGTGGTGAACTGGTTGTATCATTCTGCGTTACTGCGTGCTACTACGTTTTGGAAGACTTTTAAGAGTCTTAGACTTAAAAGTCTTAGACTCTTAAAAGTCTACTCTTCTTAAAAGTCTAGTCTTGTCCACCTTTGTCACTACGTCTTGTCCACCTTTGTGGTGAACTGGTTGCATCATTCTGCGTTACTGCGTGCTACTACGTTTTGAAAGACTTTTAAGAGTCTTAGACTCTTAAAAGTCTAGTCTTGTCCACCTTTGTCACTACGTCTTGTCCACCTTTGTGGTGAACTGGTTGCATCATTCTGCGTTACTGCGTGCTACTGCGTTTTGTAAGACTTTTAAGAGTCTAAGACTCTTAAAAGTCTAGTCTAAGACGTAGTGACATATCATTACGCGACATTGCGTGCACAGGTACCTAATGTTTTGGAAGACTTTTAAGAGTCTATCACCAAATTGCTACCCTCACCAAATAACCTTTCTTTACCCTATACATTGCAAGAACTAGAAATGTTATATAGCCTTGTGTACACGTGACATTAACGTTATACCGTTTCGAGTTCTAAATGAAACGGGAAAATCCGAAATGAACACGTGACGTGTGTATTTGGGGTCGACAGATGGGACTCATTTCACTAGTTATGAAGTCCCATGTAATAGAGGGAAATAGGTAAATGACATAGTAGTTACGACTTTTACTCTGTAGACCTAAACCATGAATAGATAATTATATGTATTGAGCAGGGCCCTAATCCACTATGACCACTAGTTAATCACGACATCTGCTATTAACGTATTCTCTATGACACAATGAACGACACCGCGCGAAATGAACAGGAAGTTGGCGTGATTTGAACTGTCAAAATACATGTTGTCCGTACGGTTGCCATTAATTTCGATTCCTTGCCGTTAAAAAGTCACGATATTGACGAGGTTTGCACGTGGTAATATTTCGCGCGGGATAATACAGAATTGGTAAGTTATCTAAAAACTGACCTTTTATTTAGGGAGACCATCCAGCGGTGCTATTCTGTAAAAATCCCACCTTGAAAACTTAGGTGAAGTGAGCGTGGAGTGAGCTGTCAATAGTGTCAATTCCTAGCAAGAACAAACTCATTTCACCTAAGTTTACACGGTGAGTTTTTTACAGAATCGACCGGCTGTTACATTTAATAACATACCTGTAAAATTTTCACCCATTCGGTTTCGTTCAGGTAATGTTTTGATCTACTGTCCCAACTATACTACGTCCCAACCAACATGATACTTTGTCCATTGTGTAGATTGACTGCCTTAATCTTAGCTCCGATACAATTGCGCAAATCAATCGGTGTGAACTACACATTGGTACTGCTGCTGCAATCTGCAGAGATTCTCTGCGTTCCTGAATTGAATTCGACACTATTTTAGAGGTGTCATCTTAACGTTAATGTGCAATTTCGTGCAAGGGTGGCAAAGTGAATTTGAGACTTAGTTGAGGTTGTAATAGGGGTTTGTATTGCGTGTTATGTATTGTTTATGAGACTTTGTTGTTTCGATACTTGTAGCTAAGCTACCTACATCAAAATGGCACTTGTAAAAGCTATTAATGTCTGTAATCCCTGAAAGGTTACGCAGACGTATAGCTGTAGTACACCCACATTTTGCCAGTTATGTTTAAGTCTCTTGTAATAGAGGTCGAGTCTATTGCCATCAACCGAGCACATATCCAATTAATGAGTACCTACCTAATAATGTCACCTAGCCTGACCTAAAAATACTATTTGAAACCTTTTTTATTGCGGAATGGGCCCGCTTTTGACCTCGATCACGCCTGATGGAAAGCGATGGATGAGGTCTATGATGGAACGAGCGTGCCCAGAAGATGCCTAAGGCACTGGAACTCCCACGCGTCAATGAAACACAGCAGGCTGCTTGACGCCGGACTCCGGTGGGAGTGTGGTCGCAAACCAGGCGGTCGTTAGCCCTATCACCGCAAGGGAAGAGTTGGCCAGTCAAATAAGGTGTTAGGTGTGACTGTCCAGGATGCGCCGAGCGCTCGGTTCAGTTGAGTAATTGGCGGAACAAACTGCGCTACACGAGGAGGCTTCTTCATGCATCCGAAAAACAACCTTAACAGTACAAAAAACTTGAAAAAGCAGTTGACATAATATCAAACAATAATTCGGTAAGAATCGTTGGCCCAAAAAATTTAAAGCTTAGCCTACACAGTCGTTTTAAGCTAATTTTTCGCTGAGCACTTATCAAAGCGTTTCAATGGAGAATTCTCAATACAAGTGGGGTCGACACTTAGCCCCCAGCTTCGAGGGGATTTCCATAATAATTTGAGAGGCCGATACTGTATATTTATATATTTTTTACATTTCCTGTTAAAGATTTTTTTAAGGTAAGTTGTTCTCAAATTTGGTACCGTTTTGTTTCCGCTTTATTTAATGCGTCAAGAATGTTTAGACGGATTTTTTTGTGGGCTGATATTTTAATATGGATGTTTTAAAAGGTTTTTTTCGAACACAGTGGTGGCACAGTCGTAACGACCGCGACATACGAGTTGCATGTCGTGGGTTCGAACTCAGACAAGCGCTTTACTTCGTGTAAATTATCTCATCACCACTGCTCTCATAACGGTGAAGGAAAACATCGTGGGGAAACCGATGTCCTAGAACCAAAAAATCGAAGACATGCGACATTACCAACCCCCACAGAGAGGAGGCCTGTGTCCCAGCAGTGGGAACATAATACGCTGATTATGGTTATTTGGTTATTATACTATAAAAGAAGATTTTATGATTCATAGCCATTATTAACATTCTTTAACATTAAACAATATTGTAAACTTAGCAAATTAAAAAAAAATATTAACCAATATTTTTATAAATGACAAATATTTACATAATCCAAACTTCTGACTACTCTATTAATCAAGTCTAGACGGTAAAAAAAAGGAATTTATTAAAAAATATGAAGTATTTTTTAATAAATTCCTTTTTAATAACTGTGTCGAAAGCAGCAATTATGATTTCACCGAAAAATAAAGAGGGATGGGAGGGACTCTTGGCTAAGTAATAACAGTCGCACAGATCGATCGATCAGGTTAAGCTACGCTTGCCGCGGTTGGTCCGTGGATGGGTGGAATCTTTACATATTGAAACCCCTCCGCGCCTCGGAAAGCACGTTAAGCCGTTGGTCCCGGCTGTCATTCGTGGATCTTTTCTTCTACAGTCGTTACAGATCATCGGAAGTCCAAAAGTCTGACAACCAGTCTCACCATATCGTATTACCCAGTAACTGGGTTTTGGAGGTCAGATAGGCAGTCGTCCTACATAAAATACTGGTATTCAGCTGCATCCGGTTAGACTGGAAGCCGACCTCAACATAGTTGGGAAAAAGTTAGACAGATGATGATACCCAAAAAATAATAAAGAGGGAAAAATTGTACTGTTATTTTTCGTCAGGCCGGACGTAGGTACTAAAAAGGATTTTGCACGTGTTGTGTTACTATGGAACAAAATATTAATTTAAAAGTTATATTGAGTTTTTCAGTGAGTCCCAGGAGACGGAGTATATACGCTCGGGTCGTTGAAATCATTAGCTAAGTTCGAGTGTGTGGTACGCGAATCACATTGATGTATGATTCTCCAGATAGAACATAGCATAATTAGTCTGTAATAGTCCCACTGGTGGGACACAGGCTTCCTCTCGGTGAGAGGGAGTGGGTCATACCAGTCCAGCGAGTGGGTGGTGGTGGGTAAGCGTTCGTGGTGCGCGTGCCGAATTGTTATCTGCCCGTCGTCATGGAAGAAGACTTCTCTTCGGCCGCAGGACGTGGTGTTCTGTCGCTTCCGCGGACAAGCACCACAGAACAGCACAAGAACAAGCTAGTGAAGTGAAGTAATATGTTTAGGTTAAGGTATTTATCTATGGGCCTGCGTTGCCTGAAATAAATGAATAAATAAATAAATAATCCTCCTCGTGGGTCCAATGCAGGTTGGTAGATGTCACATGTCTTCGAATTTTTGGTTCTAGGACATGCCGGTTTCCTCGCGATGTTTTCCTTCACCGTTTTGAGAGCAGTGGTGATGAAATAATTTACACAAAGTAAAGTGCTTGTGTGGGTTCGAACCTACGACCTACTACAACTCGTAAGTCGCAGCTCGTACCCTCTCCTTCTTACAGAGAAGAGGCCAGTGTTCCAGCAGTGAGAGCAGTATATTATGCTGATGAACGTCAAGCAAGTGTCAAACTGTCAATTAAACACAAAACGCAAGCAACCATATTGTTTGATTTCAATAATTCAGTACAGTTGCGTTCATTTGTAATATTTAATTTAGGTTCGTTCACACACCCGCTAATTAGCTGCGAGTTTTAATTAATATGATAATTATTCACACTGCTTTGCATAAATTCTGCTGGGAGTTATAATAATTTGGAATAGACGAACTGTTTTTAGGTAGATAAATGTGTTCGAGAAAGTTTATTGGAAAACAAGTTTGTTATTTCAAATTGTTAGTGCCTGGCTCATTGTAGTGTGTTATAATATGTTAGGCCCCGTTCCCACTATGTCGTGACGACAGATTATCGTGTCGTTTAAAGCGTCGTGAGTTGTGTATTTAAATGGAGGTGTTCACTTAAAGGACTACACGATTAATTATCGTCCACGACTTTTTTTTGCAGTGTCGACAGCTTGTCAAGTCAATAAGAACGGCTAGCACGACAGTCGTAAAACGTTAAAAAAAACGTCACGACTTATAGTGACGACAAATCATGTCGTCGTTGTCAAACCAAAACCTGCTATGTGCAAAAAGTATACTTTTGAGATATTGACAAAAGAAGTTTTGGCAAAGTTCTAGCTGCTGCACATAGCACATTTTATTCTGAGGCCATAGTTCCACAACTAGTGGTCATAAGCACATAGCAGTTCTTTTATATGAGAAATAAGGCAGTGACCTATAAGCTGTGATCAAAATCTTGAAAACTCAAAAAACGGCACATAGCAGATTTTGGTTTGACAACGACGATGTGTCGTTATTGCGACTATCTATCGTAACACGTACCACACATACGACAAGGCGACTGCCATGCCGTGAACAGCTAGATACGACAGTCGTTCAACGATAAAATATTTTGACGACGCAGTGACGATAAACAGTCGATATAATGAGAACAGCTAGAAACGATAGTCGTCCAACGACAAACTAATCGTCACGACATAGTGGGGACGCGCCCTTAGTCATCATTCTCCAGCCCTTATCCCAATTTATATGGGGTCGGCGCCGGTTAGTTATTAGTCGTCATCTTGGTAGTCCCTTTTCTAACCATATTATAAGATTTTCAACTTTATCGCTAAAGCATAAGGTTCAAAGTTGATTGGGAAAATTTGACAGTTTCGGGTAGGCTGATATGCTGACATCTAGTATGATGTTAATTCCGAGATTTCTAGGCTCGTTGGTCTGGAGATCGCAAGCGCTACTGCTGGGCATGAGGCCCTGGGTTCAATTCCCGGGTCGATCAAAGTGTTATTGGGTTTTTCCAACAGGACTTCCATCATTATTTGTGTCCGATTGAGTGCAATAGGGTCGTCCCCTATGACATGGGACTTAAACATAACTGCTACTACTGGTATACCTCAACCATCATCTGCCTAGCCTTTTCCCAACTATGTTGGGGTTGGCTTCCAGTCTAACTCGATGCAGCTGATTATCAGTATTTTACATGGAGCGACTGCCTATCTGACCTCCACAACCCAGTTACTGGGTAATACGATAACCCTTGGTAAGACTGGTTGTTAGACTTTTCGGTCTTCTGACTACGCGTAACGACTGTCAAAGATACACGAATGACAGCCGGGACCAACGGCTTAACATGCATTCCGAGGCATTGAGGGGTCACGGTATGTAAAGATGGTCACCAAGGCTGTGGCAACAAGGCTGTCTGTTTAGTTTATCATGTTCTTGCAACAGTTTGCTCGACCGCTTTGAATTACGTGTATGTTAAATATTGTGAAATACTGACTGTGATGTACTGTTGGCAAAAAAATATACGTACATCACTGTCTCAGTAATTTTTTTTGGGTTTCCGAACCGAATCGAATGACAGAAAGCAAGATAGATATTTTATTTTTTTCTTTTTTTTACATTTCGATGTAACAAGTGGATTATAAACGGATACTCATACGTAACGACTACGCCTTTTAAGTCAGGAATCCTTTAACCTTCTTGCCTTTCGACTCTTTTTGTCCTCTGATGCCTTTGGTAGTATGAAAGGGTGACCCGCGGTAGACAGTATAAAAATAATATGTATAAAGAAAAGTATTTAAAAAAATATTGCCAATGGGTCCTTATTATTGGGAACCCCTTGTACAAGCTTAATGTAAAATACTGTATTTTCACGGAAACGAGGCAACAAGGATCGTAGCACCACGCACACACATGAACTCACGCGTTTTGCCTACCCCTATGGGAAAAACGCGTGAGTTCGTAAGAATATTGCATGTAGGTACTATATTTTACCGTTTCTCACAATGCTCTATTTTATTATCTGTCTAGAGAAGGCTAGTTGAAAAATCCTGCGATTTTGTGATATTGCTTGATTTTTTTATTGAATACTTCAAGCACATGTAAAAAGGCGGACTTATCATAATCTGCCTATAATGTTCGCACTGCTGCAACACAGGACTCCTCTAGGTGAGAGGGAGTGAGCCGTAATCCTCCACGCGGGCCCAGTGCGGGTCACATGTCTTCGAATTTTTGGTTCTAGGACATGCCGGTTTCCTCACGATGTTTTCCCTCACCGTTTTGAGAGCAGCCGAATGGTGGTGAAATAATTTACAACCTTCGACCTACAACTCGTAAGCCGCAGCCGTTACCACTGGGCCACAACTGCTCCTAAGGCGGACTTAATGTCTAAGATATTGTGGCCTATATTATTGGGGTATTCCTCGAAACGCATCAACTTTGAAACGCACCAAGAGTATTCGTCGAAAAAAATATTAATAAAAATATTATAATTTTATTCCTCAAAATGCATCAACGATAAAACATAGAGAAGAGCATGAAGGATTCGTAATAAATGATATCGATAGACGATAGATGTTTCATTTGATGCGTTTCAAAGTTGGTGCCTTTTGAGGAATACCCCATAAGATAAGGTGTTGGCATAAAAAGTATTAAAAAAAGTTCCTTTTTAAAGGAGGCTAATGATAGAAAAACATGCACGAGAGTCTAATCTTTAACAAACACAAACAAGCCTTTTATGTGTGTTGAACGATCAAGTTGTGGCCAAAGCCTGTTGCACTCAGACTTCGTTTAGTTGTTTGCATACTTAACTGTTTTGCCGTTTGTATGTTTAGTTTTATTACCATAATATTTTTTAATGATACATTACATTAGATTTAATTGTGATTTGTAAGATTTAAAAACCATTGAGAGTTGTAATGGCCTAGTGGTTCCTCATTTCTGTCAAACAATGACACCAATTTTCCTATTGTAGGTGCGTAGGAATGCCATCATTATTCCAGAGATGGTGCCTTCTATAGCTCCATCTTTCTCTCACACTGGAAATATGGTGGCTTTAAAACGTCATAATACGTTCCCTGCACCAAATCGTTTGATAAATGCCCTAACGGTATGGTGCTTTGAAACCCTAACTCCGTAACGGTATGATCTATGGCAATTTTGCCTTACGACAGTACTTTGTGCTTATGTGTGTTGAGTCCAATGTTCTGCTGTAAACTTTGACGATCTCAGCCAAGTATTCGTGTTATAAAGTGCTAAAGGCACAGCAATCATTATTCCATTGCGGAAAAGGTATACTGCTATTTGTTCTGTACCTGTATTCCTCTCATGCAGTGAAACAATATTGTCTCTATCATCAGCCACTGACATAACCAGCATGGGCCAGTATGCATAGTCGACCTTGAAACTTTTGACAAACTCCAAGAAAAAATGAACTTCACTAAGGTTCACACTGTGTCACTGCCACATTGTTCTTATAACAAAAAAAATAGACCAAAACGTTTTATGCCGTGCAAGTGAAATTCAACCTTAGGTTGAAGATGGTATCACAATAATTATGAGGTAGACTTTACACCCAGCAAATCCATACTAATATTATTATAGATGCGTAAGTAATTGTGTCTGTCTGTTAGCTTTTCACGTCTTAACGGCTTTATGGTTTTAGATGTTTGGTACTCAGGTAAACCATAGCTTGCATCCTTATTGCGTAATTCACTTTCAATTCCAATTTGATTGAACCATTCTGAGGGATATTGCAAATACATTGCTTCATATATTCGAAAAATTTGTCTGCTAAACAACGCAAATAACGCAATGAATGTTGTGGAACTATCAAAATGGAAGCCATTGCTACTGTTCGCTGGCTTAGGACACAGAATTAGGATATAGGACTTTTATCCCGTAAGCTCCCATGGGACAATTTCCGACCTCAAAGTGTCCAACGCGAAAGCTAGTAATAAATAAACTTTTCACTTACTTATAAGAAGGGCTAAGAACATCGCCGAGGCGACCTGGCTGTATCTCCCGTGATTCATCTTGGCGGATCTGAAATAAAAATACACGTACATTTGTTTTTGTATGTCGTGAGTAAGCTCAAGGGATTATATTGGGAAAGAAAGAAAATCTATACCTATGTGGATTAATGTATTGTATTGTAACGATAGAAGACAATAATGTAGTGAAGAACAGTGATTGTAAGAAAAGGTTCGCTTTGTTAAAAGAAAGTACAATATAATAAAAGTAAAGATAAAGTACTTGGGGATTTCCCGATTAAGTTTTAATTCCTTTGTAAGAGAAAAGAGTAGTTTGATAGAATAATCTTTATTATGTGCACCATAAAAATACCAGATATAAAGATATAAATGAGGAAATGTTGTAAGGGGTGACACATTGGGCGTTAATTTCGCTAAAAGCGATCTTTTGAATACAACCTTTGGATGGATTAAGAGGAAATGCGGTCGGAGACTTTTGAAAAGCCTAAATCATAATTCGAGGTTTGACGCTCGCCTATTTCCTCCTCCAATATTGAACTAATTTAAAAGAAATTTCTAAAACTGTATAAGAAGGACACATACTGTGTCCCTATGTTTTTCTATTTTCATTAATAGTTGTCAAATTTGTACAGTAGGCCTCTGTTGGCAGTGGTATAAATCGGTATTTTTTGAGGGTTCTAGTGCTTATAAAAATAATGTAGCATCAAAAAAAAAAAAAAACATACAAACACCCGAACATAGTACCTCCTCCATTTTGTGAAGTCGGTAAAAAGGATAACATTGGGACATAAAAGTAGTTAATATTTATTATTCTGTAGAAAATCATTGCTTTATGGTCATTAAGAGCGCTTACACACGAGCGGCATGTTCCCAACGGCAGAGGTAACTGCAGCCGTCGACGCGCGTCGGCGGCAACCGTCGACGCGTCGACGGCAGCCGTCGACATTTCAACTTAGAAGATCAGCGGCAGCCGTCGTGTATGTCAAGTGTCACTATAGGTCGACGGCTGCCGCTGACGCGTCGACGGCTGCCGCTGACGCGTCGACGGCTGCCGCTGACGCGTCGACCGCTGCTGCTGACGCGTCGACGGCTGCCGTGGAAGTGTTGACGGCTGCCGCCGCCCCGTGTCGTCAGCTGCAGTTACCTCTGCCGTTGGCAACATGCCGCTCGTGTGTATGAGCTCTAACCAGAAAGAAAACAGGCGAGAGCGCTTCCATGGACCACCCGCATTTCCAGACAATAATGCAGGTAGTCTGTGGTGTCTGGTGGGTAGTGTATGGTCTGTGGTAAATCTTAAGATACTCGTATGTCTTTTCTGTCAATTACCAAGCTAAGTTTAACTGAAGTTGAGTTAGTAGTTTTTGAGCGACATAGGATGCAAGAGCGAGCGAATGAACTAGTTTGGCTTAGGCGAAACTAGTTCATCCTAAAATCGGGTTTGGCCGGTAACATATACACACATCAAAAGTGTCTAGGGATCAACATATATTTTTGCAATAACTTTTCTCCTGATTGATATTAATTAAAATTTTCTTTAAGGATTCATCAAATAAAGTGTCTTCGTTTGTCACAGAAACGATAAACCAAGTCACCTTTGCATTAATAAAGAAATTTGCCATTTTCCTAATAAAGGGATTTTTGACATTTGAACCACTAACACAAAAGTTCGAAAAAAAGACTGATACGAGTATAACAGTTTTCTTTAAAATTTTATTGGGTAACTTAAACAATTAATAATCCGTGTTTCTACCGCGAACACTAACAACACAAGAACATCGGTTTGGCATACTCAAAATGAGTTCATCCAAATCACGCTGTGGAATGGCCGCCCATGTTCGTTGCAACAACAAAAAAAGGTCTTCTTGCGACTGGATACCCTCCATATTCGGCAGAGCTCTTCTCTGTAGCATATCCCATGCATGCTCAATCGGGTTCAAGTCTGGCGACTGAGCAGGCCAGGGCAGGACATTGATGTTAGCTGCGGCGAGAGTCTGTCTTACAACTCTTGCGGTGTGCGGTCGTGCATTATCATGCATTAACTGAAATAAGGGACCGATTTGCACTTGTAGAGGAACGATGACGTCTGATACAATCGTCTCAGCATAAATTTGAGCGTTGAGGTTGCCTCTGATCCAAATCAACTCAGTTCTTCCGCCGATCCAAATACCCGCCCATACCATGATGGTTCCACCACTATAAGGATGGACTTCCTGGCAGGATTTTAATCGCTGTTGGCGTCCAGGGGTTCTCCAGTGTCGTATACGTCTTGTATCCGGTCTCATACCAAAACGAGACTCATCAGAAAAGCACACGAAACGCCATTGTTCTTCTGCCCAATTTCTGTGTTCAAGAGCCCATTGATATCGAATCCTACGATTGTGCATTGCTATAGGTGGTACCCGTAGCGGTCTTCGGGAATGAAGGTTCACTTCATGCAAGCGGTTTCTGACTGTTTGGTCGCTAATTAAGTTCCCTGAAGAGTGATGAAGCCTCACGGCTAACATCATGGCGGTTATTGTTGGAGCTCTTCGAGTTAAGATTTGAATGTATCGGTCTTGTCTCCGTGTGGTGCAGCGATACCGTCCTCTATGGCGCTCAGCCACGGTACCAGTGCTTCGGTAACGTGTCCAAAGTCGACTGATAACACTCTGACTTGTATTCAGAGCTAAAGCCACAGTACGTTGCCGGGAACCAGCTTCTATCATTCCCACGGCTCTGAGCATTTCTTCCCTGCTTAAATGACGTCGCCGCTCCATAATAACGTTGGTTTTAATCAGTAGTAGGGAAACAGTAGCACTAATAATGTCTTCAATGCATTGTATGTTTTTATAGGGAAAATATTGACAGCTGATTTTCATCTTTTAATCGAATTTGATTCACAGTTCCTGATTCAAATTATGAAATGCACCAAAAAGGATCCATATAAATTTATAAAATCATAAATTTATTACAAAGCCACATCTCAATCTCAAGAAATCCGCATAAAAATGCTTGATCCCTAGACACTTTTGATGTGTGTATATAGATAGAAGATAGTTATCAGAGTACATTAAAATATTCTTCCAATCTCTTACGTAAATACACCCTGTACCTATACGAAAAAAAAAGTGGTTCATGTCATCTTCCAAACATGGTAAGACAAGCCTCGGGTTTTAACTGAAAAATGCTATCAGCTCGGTTCAAGAACCCCATAAAAGCCTCGTCGTTTCCGCGTAGATTCCAAGGTGTTTCACATTCCGAATCAAAGGAGGAAAAACGCCATAGTATCCCGAGAATGTTCGCTTTTGTTGGTAATTATTAAAGCAATTTCAAGAATTGGCTTAAACCCGATTGTGTGCAATGAAGAGGGTAATGAGTTTGAAATTGTTTTTTTTTTTTTGTGCCAGTTCCATTAAAGTCCGCTGGAGTTACTTATCGTATGGCACTTATAGGTAAATGTAAATTTCATTATTTATCTGCCTTTTCTTATCCATGGTCGCGCAGAGAGGAAATTTGGCGGTGTGATACTATCGTTACTCGGTTGGTCTTGCGCCCGATGTCTCTCTGGTCCCGTCGGATTGCCGTCCCATCGAACTATGAGAGTGCGGGAAGAGACAACATGGAGTTTCTTGCCGGTTCTTCTCCATAGGAAACGACCAATTGGAACCGTGCACCTAGCTTCTGACGTTTCATAAGTGCCCATGTAGGTTTATGTGAAATAAAACATTTTGATTTTGATTTTTTTTTTGAGAGTGCACCTGTGCCTGCGCTCACACTTCGCATGCCTAAAGGAACATTGACCCATTAGTAGATATGTCAGATTTTTTTTTTACTCTGATCTCATCAATACTTAATCGTACGTTCAAGATACAAGCATTCATGGATAAATTAATAATCAAATCAAATCAGTTTTAATTTTATGCGACAACAAGACAGGATAAGTCCTCATGGCAAGATCTTCTTTTGCAATTTCCCAAAAATCGTCTTTTTTTAGTTAAGTCAGTATTCCATTAAGCATGCGACTTGTGCACTATAATATCTACCGCTAAATAAGTTCTGGAAGACTATTTTGTCTGGTAATGACTGCTTCAGGGATTGCCAGATTTAATTCAGCTCTTTAGAATTTTACTTCATTTTAGTCAATATGTTTTGCGCATGTCTATAACTTTTCCCATGAGTTTTCAAACCTTAACACGGGCGAAGCAGTGGGCAAAGCTAGTCTAAACTAATAGTATAAACAGAAAAAAGATTTGATTTTATCAATGTTTGCACGCTAAAACAGCTCAACCGATTTGGATAAATTTGGCACAATTAAGTGCCTATTTTTCATCCCAATATTTCCACGGGATTAAGACTTATGCGGGACCGTAACCGCGAGGCGTGACAAAACGGTCACCTCATCCTCGGTATAAACTGTGCAAGCGTTGCTTTACCTAGAAAACAACAGTGGCACTCCGGGAGTGCCAACACTCTCTGACATATCGGATATACATTAGAACCGAGTACATCCCGAGGACAGCCGAACACATCCGAAGCGGGTATTTTTTTAATCGTCTTATAAACAAAACACGCGTGGTTTTCACTTCAAAAACCATCTTCCAACATAATATCACCATAGTGACTAACAAGGTCGTTGCGTTTGAAGTCTAAAAAAAGTTCGTTATGACGGGGTTTCCCCTAAGGAGGCGGAGATAACAAAAGGTAGACCTGTGGTTTCCCTGGTCGTTTGTGTATCCGCTTTAGTCAAAGAAACTGGTCGTGATCTCGTTACCAAGTTTAAGGTACTTACATGAAATATAACGACTTACACACTGTATGGAACATACAAGTATCCGCGTCTTCTGTTTTCAAGTTCAAAATTTTACAAAAGAAATTTTTATTTTGCTCCTTTGGACATCCGAAGGAGGAAATATGCAGAGTAGCAGGGACATTGACACGCAACCTGTCACAATGGATTCATTACATGATTCTGAACCCACTGGGTTGAAATTTTTGCCGGTTATAAAAAAAAAAAATTGCTGTTCCATACATTTTGACCTCATGTATTGCAGTTGTATGTAACAGCTAATTCTTTTTTACCGACTTCATAAAAAAGGAGGTTATCAATTCAACACGTATGTATGTAATATTATTGAAATTGCATTATATTCACATATTATGATAATCTATTAGGGCTTCCAAACCAATTTACAAAATTTTATAGACGTGTGTATGTATGTATGTATGTACGTATGTATGTATGTATGTATGTATGTATGTTTGTCCATGCATTTCTCCGGAACTATTAATCGGATCGTGACCATTTTTTTTGTATTGGCTTACTTCAACAGTGCAAGTTTCATCAAAATCGATTCAGTAATTTTCAAGATATGGACTAATACGTGTAACTGTGACGGCCGGGCTTATTGATACTAGATTAGGGTGTAGCGTCAAAGGGAAAACATCTCAAAAACCTTGGTCAAATTCTAGTGCAATATTTACAACAAAACTATTACCCTACCCTACCCACCCTGTTAACGATTACCTACTTATTACAAACAAATAATCCAGTTTTTAAATAAAACTAAAAATTACGAAATAAAAAAGTAATTTAAAAAAATTAAACCGACTTCAAAAAGAAATGAACTCAAAATTATGAAATAACTTTAATTTCGAAAGTCAGTGGCAAAAACTAAAATCAGAATACAGATCCCAAGACACCGACGTATTTCAACTTCAAAAAATTGGTCGCAAAAATCGAGCAGTACCTCTCCTTCTATTATATCATTTGGATCATAAATACATATTTATAAACATAAAACCTAGTTATTTTTATGAAAATAAATAATTTGTCATAGAAGTTTGTTGCTATTTATGGAAAACTGGTTTTGAACGTAAAAAAGCCAACAACCGTATCCTATTTTGATCTATTCTGACCTTTAAAAGTTTGTGGTTTTTATTTTATTTTACGAATGCAATCATCATTAAACATGTGATTACCTAGAACCATTTATATTAAGCAGTTTTAGAGTAATAAATCCTAGACTTTAATAATCTGAAATCATCAAAAAGCAGTAATCAAGCGTATACCGGAAGACATAGTGTTAGAAGGCCTCATGATGGACCGATGACCTGGTAAAGACCGCAGGAATCCGCTGGCTTTGCTGGCGTTAAGCTGCTGGTCCCGGCTGTCATTCGTGGAACTCTGACAGTTATTAGAAGAAAAGAAGAAGAAAGAAGTTTTTTTTTTCGTCAGAAGCACGAAAGTCATACAGGGGTATCGTATTACCTACCTAACTGGGTTGTGGAGGTGAGATAGGCATTCAGCTGCATCTAGTTAGACTGAAAGCCGACCCCAGCGTAGTTGTGAAAAGGCTAGGCCATCTAGGCAGATGTTAAGTCACCCAATTAAATCTTTACACCTCATAAATCAAGAGCTAAAAACTTAAATTATGCATATCACATTGCAAAAGTGCTAAAAAAACTGTTACATTTTGACATAATCTGTTAAGCCAACGTTGTTGGAGCATACACAGCAAATAAAACATTCGACCGCAATTAGGCAATGCTTAATGCGTTATGTCATTTGTAACGATACACTTTGAACTGGTTTAGTTTTTTTGTTTAGCAATTATGAGCATTATGACTTCCAGCTTTTGTCCGCGACTCCAACGTTCTCATTATAAATGCTAGAGTCAATTTTTGATTGTTACGCTTTCACGATAAAAGGGCTGAATGGATTTGGATGTACAGACAGCACATCAAGTTACTACAATCTCTCAAAAAAAAATATTTTTAGAAATCAACTTTGAACCTTAATGCTTTAGCATAAGGTTCAAAGTTGATTGGGAAAATTTGAAATTTTCGGGTAGCTTGATGTGCTGGCGTCTGTACATGGCTACACCTGGAAAAGGACATTGGCTTTTTTTTTAGGTACTTTTCATCCTGGATCGCAGATGAAGTCGCGAGCAACAGCTAGTAAACAACTATAAAATTAAAAGTCATTTATTCAAACTAGGCTGAGAATCAGCCCTTTTGAACATCAAAATTACATTAGACTCAAAACGCCAGTCTACTTTACCACTTCCTAGTGCTTTAGATGGAAAGAAGGAGTGGCGCAACAAAGTCCTCAGCAGCACAGCTGTCTAGTTAACAGTCAACTAGTCGCGAGCTCGAACTCACTGGTGGTAATGGCCAAAAAGCACGCCGTCTCACCTGGTTTCGTGTCCGACAGAGCTAGTATCAGTGGTGAGCAGTTAGACGCTAGTCTACACGAACAACGTCTAGTTCTCACACACAGAAACACCGTTCCGAACTGATAGGCGGGTAAAAAAATTTGAAAGGTGCTTCGGAAAGTCGTGTTTTATGAAAAAACCACACCATAAATCAATTACGAATAAAGTTTATGGAACTCTTCGATAACTGAGCTTTGTCGATACGGACTTGGTTTTGAAGATTTAACAGTTCTTTTATTACTTATTTAACAAGAAAACTAATCTTAAGAAAACTAATCTTAGTTTGCTCATAACTTTTCAATCGCTTTTTATTTTACTATTCTGTTTCCGTACAGACAAAATTAATAGTAAGTCAAACCGATATCATGTTTAATTTTGGATGCACAATGTCAAACAGTGGAGTAATACTCTCCCGAAATTTGTATGGAAAAAATATCGACTTGTGGCACCTTAAGTTACAGTCTTCGGGGTGGAGATTCGAAAAGAATGAAAAATAAGTTGACATCTACATACATTTCTCATATAAACTTCATACCCAGGTTGGAGATTTACGCATACATCTACATACACTACGTTACGATCATTCAAGTTTTTGATTTAAAGGGCGTTAACGTAGGTCGCGAAATTAAATTTTTCTTACGTTTTTTCAGGTCATTTAGAATAGACGTCAGATGACACGATTTCACGAATAGTCGTTCTAATTTGAACTTAGAGAGTTGTATTGGTGATTTTCATATTTAATTGGTCTGTAAATACATAGAGAAGTATCATATGGAAGAAAAAGACATGTTGCGCCGACCCCAAATAAATTGGGATAAATAAATTCTGTAAATTAATATTTGTTACTGTTGCGAATCATATTTTGATCAACATACAACCTGACACTGATATGCAAATCACAAGAAAAGTAGTAAACTATTCATTTCGCGGGCTTCGCTGGCGTTTTCGAGGCAAAGATCCTCAGAAAAGCAAAAAACACTGTCTTTGAAGTTACTACTAAGTAGAGAATGGACGGAATCTAATCTATCTATACTGTAGCGGTATCTACAATGTGACGTTGTTGTTGAAACAATATAAAATGAATATTTAAGGGGGGCTCCCATACAACAAACGTGTTTTTTTCGGCGTTTTCGCCTTGTGGTACGGAACCCTTCGTGTGCAGGTCTGACTCGCACTTGGCTAGTTTTTTAATACGTTATTCCCCGTCTGAAAGTACGAGGAGTTGATCCCTCAAAACAAGTTTCGAATTCAAATTTTCGGACGGGTAATTGGGAGTCGGGACAGCTGTCAAATCGTGTCGTGAATGTTTAAGATTCTGTGAGAAGTTGGATGAAAGATAATAAATAATTAGTTATGTATAATTAAGTAGGTATAATTATATATAATTAAGGGCTGATTTTTCAATCGACAGATAATTTTATTCGTGGAATAAAATTGACGTCTGACAGTTTTTGTATGGAAGAACTGTCAAAATTTCTAAATTATTCCTCCGATAAAATTATCTGGCGTTGGAAAAATCAGCTCTTAGTATAATTAAGTAAGTATATAACTAGGTACAAGTGACACAAAAAATAATGTTAGAATTATTTTTTGTTACTTTTCTACATTTTGTTTATTTGACAAGTGTTATTGTGTTGTGTTTTGTTTGTTAATTTTATATACTTTTTTTTATTGTTTTTGACCTAGGCTACTTAAGTATGTTTTTCTGTCACTATTTAGTTTGTAATTTACTCTGTACAACGTCTTGGGATTATATTCTATAATGTTTTGCATGTAATCTAAATCAGTACTAATATTATAAATTCGAAAGAAACTGTCTGTCTATCAGTCTGTATGTTACCTTTTCACGCCTAAACCACTGAACGGATTTCGATAAAATTTGGTAGAGAGATAAATTGCATCCCGGGGATCGACATAGGATAGTTTTATCGACATGCCTCGCGGGCGAAGCCTCGGGCGGAAGCTAGTCTTCCATATAAATAAAACAATGTCGGGTTAGTTACACCATTTGTAACTCAAGAACGGCTAGACCGGTTTTTATGATCTTTGTATTGTTGGATTTGTCTCCGCCCCGAAAAGCAGAATAACTATTAAAACATGGCACAAATTCACGAAAAATAATAATAATGAAGATAATTAATTTACTCATACATTCGTTCTCATTGATTCTGAGGCGGCACGAAGTTCGAAGGTCAGCTAGTAAATAAATAAATTATTATTTCGGGCCCCAAACTAATCTGCGGTGCTATTCTGTAAAAATCTAACCGTGAAAACTTAGGTGAAGTGATCATGGAGTGAGCTGTCAATGTTATGAATTCCTAGCAAAAACAAACTCACTTCACCTAAGTTTGCACGGTGAGATTTTTACAGAATCGACCGGCTTATGTCCGTATGTGATACGATTTAGAAAACGCCCGTTACCTTGGCCAGAACTATGAATTTCAAGCATACAATGAATTAAATCCTTGACAAAAAGAAACAAAACAAAACCCCTATAGGTATTGCTCCTTGAACTTCTTATAATATTTACTCGAGAATAAATTGCAGTCCACACGTATATCCTTGAAGCTTGAAGCCAAACTTCCGCTCTTGACACCGTGTCAGTTGCAATGCGGATACGACACGTAGAACACGTCCGCTGTAGACAGATGTGGCTTACGAACTATTGCATTTGTAATACGCAGCTCAGAGGTTACCGCTCAGCATCTGGGGCCTTACTGGGCCCGTCATTTGCAGGGCAGTTTAAGGGAATTACAGGACCTAAACGCAAAAACCGCAAGTTTTAGAAACAATAAAAGTATATGATCGACTACAGTAAACAAAATCAGAAAATATATGATATTCGTCAGGATATATGCTAGGTAGATAGTTTGTTGAAAACATAATCCCACAAAAACATTTCATGTTAAATGTTGCCAAGACGAGACCATGTAGCTCGCACTGTCAAAAAGTAATCAGATCTCATGTAGAGCCAAGCTTCTAACTCTACACGCCCTAACTCTACAAGACCTAACTTCGCAAACTCTACACTTTAGTCAAAATATATGGCTTGGCCGTTTCGTTACTACAAGAACCATTAACAGTATGAGAGTTTTTCACCTTACGCTCATGTGAATGTAGCGAAATGGCAGATACAACTAATTTGATACGATTGAAAAAAATAATGAAGATACCTTTAAAAACTTTCTATTTACAATAAAAACCATACTAATATACATACAATCATTCAGATTTTTTGTCAGGTTATTCTAAAAGCAACATACTAAAACACTAGTGTTTTAATTTTTTAGTCCAAACAATTGATTTTTGTAATTAAATAATTGCTTCATATTTTGCAATAAATTACCAGCGTTGTGTCATCGCGCTTCTCTTTCTTTTCTATGCAGTCCGACAGTGACCGCGCTTTAGGTCATTGCAACGCACATGGGTCAAAATCGCTTGACACTTGACATCCTAACTAATATTATAAATGCGAAAGTTTTTTTTTGTTTGTTTGTTACCTTTTTACGCCTAAACCACTGAACCAATCATCCTGAAATTTTGCATATACGTTATCAGGTGTACAGAAACGGACATAGGGTACCTTTCATCCCGAAAAAAAGTGCTGTCCCCGAGGAAAACAACAATAACGTTATTATGATAACAGAGGGCGCCACGTGTCTTTCGAATCAAAAAGGACGACGTCAGTCGGGTCAGCCAGTTCTCTTATAAATATTAAAATATTGACCTGCACCCAAACCTCAATTGTGTAACACACTTTCATTCACAATACGAAGAATTTTGACGTAAGTAAATTTCTAATCTATTCCTTCATAGGTTTAAAAAATTCTTAAGCTGTGAAAGGCGTTGCCACTGCGCAATCACCTCACAGATTTTTAACCCCCGCCGGAAAAAAGGGGTGTTATAAGTTTAACGTGTGTATCTGTGTGTCTGTCTGCGGCATCGCAGCTCGACATCGTCGGGAAAAGGTTAGGCAGATGAGTACATTCCCAGGTGGGCCATCTGCCAATTTCCTCACTTTTACATTACCATATAAAATCTTTCTTTTTGTTTCTTAGTTCTCGTTGCCAAAAATTGCACTACATTAACAAATAATGTTGGAAAAATAAAAAAAATTGGCCAAGTGCGAGTCGGACTCGCGAAATAACATGTTTATTGTGTGGGAGCCGGGCCCCTTAAATATTTATTTTATTTTAATTTTATTATTTATTATTAAAGTTAAAATACAACTGAGTATTTTGTGAATATTTCAGGTGCCTACCTGTTGCCATTTTTGATATCAAGCAAAAAAGGGCAAAAAAATCGCGTTTGTTGTATGGGAGTCCGCCTTAAATATTTATTTTATTTTGTTTTTAGTATTTTTTGTTATAGCGGCAACAGAAATACATACTTTGTGAAAATTTCAACTGTCTAGCTATCGCGGTTCTTGAGTTACAGCCTGGTGACTGTCAGACGGACAGACAGCGTCGTCAAGTCTTAGTAATAGGGTTCCGTTTTTACCCTTTGGGTACGGAACCCTACAAACACAGGGGCACTCCGGGAGCGCGAGAGAAGTATAAACAAAACACAAACAGAATACTTTTGCCGTCACCCACTGACATATCGGACACCCCGAGGACAGCCGAACACATCCCAAGCGGGTATTTTTTTTAATCGTCTTATAAACAAAACACGCGCAATGTCGCTTACGGTAACAGTGGCGCGAGCTCAATGGTTTTTTCCCATCTCAAAAAATGTCTAACGCGCCTAAAGATTTTTTCACTTTCAATAATGTTATATCGAATCTTTAAACTTTGCCAAACATGGTAAATCACACTAATAATAAAGGCGAAAGTTTGTGAGTGTGTGTGTGTCTATATGTTAGTTACTTCTTCACGCTCAAACAAAAAACATTATTTAGCCACGGGCCGCCCCCCACGGGCACCTAACAGTTATTATAAATCTGAAATCACCAACTTGTCTTGAGCAAGCTTATCGATCTATGTTCGTGCCTTCTCTTTAAGAGAAGAGGCCTTTGCCCTGCAGTGGAACACCATTAGGTTGGAAACATTATTATCTATTAAGTACTATCTGCACCCCGTGGTTTCAACGCATAAGTGTCGATCCCGTAGGAATTTCGAGACAAAAAGTAGCCAATATGTTAATCCAGGGTGTCAGCTAAAATTTTATCAAAATTGGACCAGCCGTTTGAGCGTGAAGAAGTAACAATCATATAAACACACACACACACTCACACACACACTCACAAACTTTCGCCTTTATAATATTAGTGTGATGTGATAAGACCTCCAGGTCTATTCTGTAAAAACCTCACCGTGAAAACTTAGGTTGAACTTGACGTGAGCTGTCATTCCACCTGATGCTAGTGATTGACACTATTGACAGCCGACTTCACCTTGGTTATCACGGTGAATTATTTACGGAATACATCAGGTTTCCTCACGATGGTTCCCTTTACCAATGCCTTGTAATATCCAAGATAAACTCGGAAAGTACAGACGCCAACACATCAAGCTACCCGAAACTGTCAAATTTTCCCAATCAACTTTGAACCTTATGCTTTAGCGATAAAGTTGAAAATCTATTAGAGAAATTTTACAGATTGTAGTAGGTTGATGTGCACATGAATTGAAAAGCTACATTGGTAGGTACTTTCCCGGATTAGAACAACACAACCTCGTGCATAAGAGCGTCTATAACCACTGGATCTTTAACCTTTAAAAAATAGATACTGTTTAATGAAGAAGACCTTGCCTTAGCTGATGATAATGACTGAATAACCTTGGCAATTAAATGTTAAATATTTGACGTAAAGAATCACTTATTGAGAGTTTTATTCTCTTCCTTATAATTGCTTACCTACTGCGGTGCTATTCTGTAAAAATCTCACAGTGAAAACATAGGTGAAGTGAGCGTGGAGTGAGCTGTTAATAGTGTCAATTCCTAGCAACAACAAACTCACTTCACCTAAGTTTTCACGGTGAGATTTTTATAGAATCGACCGGCTGTTCTCTTGTTTCATATTATCTAACTAATCCCACAAAAACATTTCATGTTAAATGTTGCCAAGACGAGACCATGTAGCTCGGACTGTCAAAAAGTAATCAGATCTCATGTAGAGCCAAGCTTCTAACTCTACACGCCCTAACTCTACAAGGCCTAACTTCGCAAACTCTACGCCTTAGTCAAAATATATGGCTTGGCCGTTTCGTTACTACAAGAACCATTAACAGTATGAGAGTTTTTCACCTTACGCTCATGTGAATGTAGCGAAATGGCCAAGCCATATATTTTGACTAAGGTGTAGAGTTTACTACATGGTCTCGTCTTGGCAACATTTAACATGAAATGTTTTTGTGGGATTTCATTTCTTTTTGTAAGTTGCTTATGATATTTATACGAGTATTTTTTCTGTTGTTCATTTTTTCTTTCTTTTTTTGGGGTTTATTTATAACAAGGACCCCCTATATAAATTTTCAGACCTCTAGCATCAAAATTTACGGAAGTCTCATACAAACTTTCCCCCCCTAGTTTAAGGGGTTGGGGGGTAAAAGTTTCAAGTTTTAAGATTTTTTGTTGTTTGTGTACTATTACTAGCTTACATACCGAATTTCAGCTTTCTAGGACTTCAGGAAGAACTTTAAGAATATTGATGATCATCAGTCAGTGAGTCAGTGACGAAAAATGACCTGGATTAAGGCATAGAATACTTTTATCCCGATATTCCCGCGGCATCGAGACTTATGTGGGTAAAACCACGGGGCGCAGATAATGCTGAAATTAAGACATAAGATTCATGTATATAAATTTATTATTTATTGGTCAACTTGACCCTAGGTTACGCGTTACGATTTTATTCTTTAATTTCATTAATATCTGTTACCACTTTCGAATAAGCACAGATATATTACAGTACTGATTTTAGGATTCCAAACCTCAAAAAGTCGAAAAACGGAACCAAGAGTATTTGGTCAACTGGACCCACTCGGAACTGGACCCGCGGGTCCAGTTGACGTAAACATTTATTTTCAGTATTTTTATTAGTCAACTGGACCCACATTCAAACTTAGAAGAACATCTATTGTTTAGGTCACTTCGTTGTCGGTCTGTCTGTCTATCTGTCAGGACCCTTTTTCTCAAGAACGCATGGAGGTATTAAGTTGAAATAAATATCAAATACGTTGGTCTACGGTCCCAGCATGGAGCTCTAAAAAATCAAGCTTCTAAGTCAAAGTAATAAAAATATATGGCCATTTATGCGACATATTTCGCAAAAATTTACATAAAGTTTTGGTATATACCGGTAAAAAAAATTGTCATAAGGAAGTCTCCGACTTCCGTCTCTGTTCTTTAAACTTTAGGTAAATATATTCAGCCTATTCCGATCATTGCTTATTAGCACCTTTTTGCTACAAATGGTCACTCAAAAATCAACTTAGAATACATTTCACTAAAGTAGATAACTGATTAAGTGGTGATGGAATGTAAATTATCTGAGATTGAGAACACTGCTATATCTATGTGTACGCGGTACGATGGCTCTAAACAACCTTCACCCAAATAACAGTCCAAAACCATCGAAACCAACTAATTACATAGATTTACCTACCATTAAACCTAATTACAAGTGCAATAACGACTTATTATTTGATTGTGCGTCCCGTTGAATGACCTTTGCGCGTATTCTGAACTGCGAGATAATAGCGTAACCACGGTAATGTTATCTACAGTATTCTATCTTCATACAAACGGTCGGAACGCGAGTCATACCTACGCGCCTCGAGTTCGGTATACACTCGGTAAACAAACGTACGATGTGGTTTTGTAAACAGTGAGAGTGCGATTGTGTCAAATATTCATTGAAATAATATACACAAGTTCTTACTTAATATGGCAAAGAGCAATTACAGACTATTTTGTGCTGTTTTCGGTTGCTTGAATTCGTCAAGAACGCACCTTTAGGATAACATAAAAGCTGTGTGGCAGGTAATAAACAAAGAAACTGGAAACACAGAACAGCGAGATCAGAATGAGTTGTCCCTAAAAATTGATAATGAAACCATTTCAGATAAGTTAAAAGTTGCTGAGACACTAGAAAATTTCTTTACCAACATCCCAATAGAGGTTACAAAGTCTCTCCCCTCATCACCTATACTAGCTGAAGCTCTTCTTAAAGAAAACTTTAATAAGGATATTCCAAGCTTTGCATTCAAACCCATCTCTGTTGACACAATTAAAAAAGCATTTAAAAGTCTTAACATAAAAAACACTGAAGACTTATGGGGGATTTCTGTTAAGGTTCTTGGAGATATTATTGACACAATTGCCCCTGCCCTAACAGGCATATTTAATCAATGTTTAGACAGCGGTACGTTTCCTGACTTAATGAAACATAGTAAAGTAGTACCAATTTTCAAATCGGGTAGTAAGTTTGATCCCTCCAATTATAGACCTATATCTGTGCTTCCAGCATTGAGTAAAATCTATGAAAAAATCATGCTGGACCAGATGTTGTCACATTTTAATTCAAATGGGATTTTGCATAGTCGCCAGTTTGGTTTTACGAAAGGTAGGTCGACGACAGACGCGGGAGTAAAACTCATCAGTCACATTTTGGAATCCTGGGAGAAGTCCCAGGATGCAATTGGCATTTTCTGTGACCTCTCAAAAGCGTTTGACTGCGTTGACCATAATACACTGATCTGTAAATTATACCATTACGGAATTCGTGGACAAGCTGCTGATCTTGTTCTTTCCTATCTGTCAAAGCGGCAGCAAAAAGTAAACGTTAACGGGGCGACGTCATCGGGGTCTCTAGTTAAGATGGGCGTGCCTCAAGGCTCAATTCTTGGCCCTTTCCTATTTCTAGTTTATATTAATGACCTTCCTTACATGATGGCTAACTTGTCGGATATCATTTTATTCGCTGATGACACTTCCCTTATTTTTAAAATAGATAGAAAAGATACGGATGTCTTACATGTTAACGATAGTCTGGCTGCTCTTTCGAAATGGTTTGCAGCTAATAATCTTTTACTTAATGCGAACAAAACTAAATGTCTTAAGTTTTCATTACCAAATGTACCTCAAGTGGGTCTGAATTTAGAACTTGATGGCAAAAGACTAGATGCTGTTACGGAAACTGTATTTCTAGGAATTACTTTAGATTCAAAACTACAATGGGGCGCACACATTAGAGCTCTCTCAAGTAGATTAAGTTCAGCTGCATATGCAGTAAGAAAAATAAGGCAGTTGACAGACATAGCCACAGCTAGGTTAGTATACTTTGCTTATTTCCACAGTATTATGTCTTATGGTGTTCTGCTGTGGGGATCGGCAGCTGACGTAGATTCGATTTTCATTTTACAGAAGAGGGCAATCCGCGCAATCTATAAAATGGGTCCTCGCGAGTCTCTTAGAAACAAATTCAAAGAAATTGATATACTAACTCTGCCTTCTCTTTATATTTTAGAAAGTATTTTGTATGTTCGCAAAAACTTAGGACTCTTCAAAATAAGAAGCGATTTCCATAATATAAATACACGTAGTAAAAATGAAATTGTGTTACCTAAATTTAGATTAACTAAAACTAGCAAGTCATTTCTTGTAAACAGCATCCGTTTTTATAATAAGTTGCCAAAGCCGGTTACAGAACTTAGCGATGGAAAGTTCAAAACCCTCATCAAACGTGTCCTAATCAAAAAAGCATATTATAAGATTAAAGACTACGTTGAAGACAAGGTAGTCTGGCAATAATTCCTTCTGCACATGTGGCTTCCCTGGCTTCTCATTAACGGCATAACTATGTAAATGTCTATTAACTGCTCTCAAATTACGATGTTTAATTTTTTTTTTATTTTCTTTTTACATACTTTTTGACATAATTTCTTTATTATTCTTTATTATTTGACATTATATACTATTTGACATAATTACTTTACTATTTGACATTATATACAGACAATTCAAATTGTTCACCTCTTTTAGTGGTTTTAAAGGGAATCATAACACTTGGTTTTAGTAGGTTTTTATTAATATTTTTATTTTATTTTTTTATTTATCCTTTTGATAGATTCTTATTTTGTAAATGTGAGGACTTTGTAGGCCTTATGGACTTTAGATCTGTAGACCATTTTTTATTCTATCAAGTACTTGGTACTTGTTGACAGGCCTGCGCTGTCCTCCCATACCTACTGTAATCTGGAAACATTGTAAAAGCCAATTATTTTTAAAAAGAGTAACCGTGGAGTTTCTTGCCGGTTCTTCTCCATAGGAAACGACCAATTGGAACCGTGCACCTAGCTTCTGACGTTTCATAAGTGCCCATGTTGGTTTATGTGAAATAAAACATTTTGATTTTGATTTTTTTGAAACATTTTTTAAATTATCTGGGAACTCCGAAAAGTATGACTTAGACGATATATAATTATGTGACTAATAAATGGTAGGTACGTACCTAGTAAGGTTTACATTATAATTTACTTTTTTTTTTGTATAATATTTTGTAGTAAGTAATTAAAGGTTTTGATTTGAATTTCATTATTATAAAAATATAAATAATATAATATTTACAATCACAAAACTAGAAAAAACTCAAGTAGGTTGATGAAATTAAAATACTGACGGCGGGCAGCCCTATCGCGTGTTTAGGTGCCGTGCGGGTGTAGCTAATTATTTCAAGAACAGGGCCGAGTCACAATACTGTTAGATAACATTACCATGGCTTAAGACACTAAAGCAATGGCTTTCAATTTGACAGTTCAACAACATTCATTGCGTTATTTATTTTGCTGAGCAGACGCATTTTTCGAACAAATGACTCAAACTCAAAGCATTTATTTCAATTAAGGGCTGATTTTTCCATCGCCAGGTAACTTTTATTCGAGGAATAAAATTGACGTTTGACAGTTTTTGTATGATGTAACTGTCAAAATTTCAAAATTATTCCTCGAATAAAATTATCAGATGATTGAAAAATCAGCCCTTAACCAAGTACAGGCACTTTTGAATTGTCAAATAGTCGGTCAGTTAGTCAGAAAGTTAAAGTTAGTTGTCCATTCCAAAACGTAGACCTCTATCATAGAAGAACGGGCAAGAAATTCCAAGGACACTCTTTTAAAACAAAATCCTGGGTACATTATTCTTGTTGCTTCTGTACGTAAGAACAATGTAAAAAAACCTTTTTACAAAAAAAAAATAACCGACTTTAAAAAAAATTACACTACAACTTGATAAATAACTTTAGTTTTGGAAGTCGGTGTCGTTAGTTTCCGCCGCAATTTCGTATTTTGACACCGACTTCCGAAATTAAAGCTATTTATCACGTCATAGTGTTTTTTTTACGTCAATTGTATTTTTTTTGTAAAAAGATTTTATTTTTCACGCTTTAGTGTACCTACCCCACATAACCTCAATTAACACTAGTGAATTGAAGAATTGAAGACCCCGACTAGAAGAATCATCAAATTTCGCATAGAAATGCCGGAGATGCAATACTTTTATGCATAGAACTTGGTACATAAGAAGAATTACCTAATGTATTATATACGAAAACCTCCCTTAAAGTATGATGATATGAGTATGATATGATATGATCACATTATTGAAAAAAATATCAAAATTGGTTTATTAGTTTTTGAGAAAATCGCGGGCGTACCAACATACATACATACGGGTCGAATACAGAACCTCCTTTTTTGAAGTCGATTAAAAAAAGCAATGGATTAGCAATATCCTTTAAAATGATTCAGAATGAGATTGATAGTGTGTTACGCAATTAGGGTGCTGCCGGTCGATTCTGTAAAAATCTCACCGTGAAAACTTAGTTGAAGTGAGTTTGTTTTTGCTAGGAATTGACACTATTGACAGCTCACTCCGCGCTCACTTCACCTAAGTTTTCACAGTGAGATTTTTACAGAATAGCACCGCTGTCGTACGATTTAAAAACGATTAATTAAATTAAATATACACAGGAGGTATGTGACTGAGTTGGATGTGGATACATAACTATACGCTTCCTGTGACCATCGTAAGCGATGAATAAGGGGCCATAAAATAGGATGGACAGGATCGTTCTAATGTCTGTTGTAATAAAAGATATCGGTATTCATAAGAATGGCGTGAATGAGGAGAAGAATTATAGTCAATAGTATGTAATGTGTATATACTTAACCAATTTATGTATTTGTGTAACTAGTTTTAACTTTTTACCTAAGTCATTAAGTCCGCCTTTGTAAGGTACAAAGGCGGACTTAATGACTTAGGCATCTACCAGTCAACCAAGGGTGGTGAAGAGATTGGATGGCAGGTGCTTTGGTTGAGAGGAAAAATGATTAATCGAAATTCAATGCTGCGTGGTGGTTCATTAATCCTAATTAAAAGTTGTATTAAGTTCAAACCTCGTAAATACATAGTTGAACTATCAGTTGAACATAGCATTGAGCTGTCTTGTGTTGAGCTAGATAAGCATGTTATAGTGTGCGTTTACAGACCCCCAAATTATCAAAACTATTCTATATTTGAATCAGTAATGGAAGATGTTTTGGCAAAACTTGCAACTGGTAATAGATCAGTAATTATCTGTGGTGATTTTAATATTAATATTTTAGAAAATAATTTAAATACCAGTAGATTATTAAATTTGTTTAAATCATTCAATTTGTCAAATGTGTTTGTAGAACCAACCCGAACAACTACGACTACTGCAACATGTATTGATAATGTTTTTTGTTGCTGCGACTATTTAGATAAAGCCGTTGTTAATTATCTCCCTTCTGATCACAGTGGTCAAACTGTAACTTTTGAGTACAACATGCCAATACAAAAAGTGCAGATCCAATCCAGACCAATAACATCAGTTAATTTAAATAAATTTAATAGCACTTTAATTTGTAAATTAAGTAATCAGAACCTTACAGTGAACAATGTTAATACTTTGTATAATGAATTCTTCTCGGTAGTCCAAACCGAGTTCAATAATTATTTTAAGAAGAACACTAAAAGTATCAGCCCCAAGTTTTTATTTTGTGACTGGGCAACTAAAGGGCTTAGGAAAAGTAGGGAAAGACTTTTCGAATTGTATGGCCTTAAGCCTTATATTAACACGGAAACTTTTAATAAGTATGTTGCTACTTACTCTAGAACTTTTAAGAACGCTTGTAGGGCAGCTAAAGCCTTATATATTAGCAACAAGGTTAAATTAGCAGACAATAAAATAAAGACGGTTTGGAAAATTATAAATAATGAAACAAACAGGAATAAAAAGATTCTGATTACACACTGCAGACGTCAAGCGGTCTAATTTGCGATAACAAAGAAGTGGCTCAAGAATTTGTAAATTTCTTTACTAGTATCCCACTCAAAACAACTGAAACCTTAAATTCCTCGCCCTCGCTCGCTTTTGATTTAGTAAGGGCGAACGTTTCAGCCTGCCCGATTGAATTTAACTTTAGGCATGTTAACCCCTTAATTGTAATTAAAGCTTTTAAGCAAATTAAGATCAAATTGACCGAAGATCTTTGGGGAATGTCCATTAAAATCTGTACCTCCATAATTGAGACTATTGCACCTTACTTAGCCTTAGTATTTAATTCGTGTGTGGATCAAGGTGTCTTCCCCGATTTAATGAAATACAGTAAGGTTGTACCACTTTATAAATCCGGAGACAGTAAAGACACCAATAATTATAGACCCGTATCCGTTTTGCCGGTTTTCAGCAAGGTGTTTGAAAAGATAATGCTTAATCAAATGCTCAATCATTTTAACACGAATAAAATCCTACACGATCAACAGTACGGTTTCACTAAAGGACGTTGTACGACCGACGCCGGCGTAACTTTATTAAAACACATTTTTAACGCGTGGGAAGAGGCCCAAGATGCCATAGGAATCTTTTGTGACCTCTCCAAGGCATTTGATTGCGTCGATCACCAAACCTTGCTTTTGAAACTTGAGGATTACGGACTTGGAAAACTTGCGCTCAGTTTAGTTAGTTCTTATTTAAATGATAGACAACAACAAGTTCAAATAAATGGTGTCAATTCACTTGGTTTAATAGTAAAAATTGGTGTGCCACAAGGCTCGATATTGGGTCCTTTCCTCTTTTTAGTGTATATTAATGATTTACTCCATTTATTAAAAAATCAACCACAAATGGTGTTATTTGCTGATGACACTTCCTTAATTTTTAAGGTAAATAGACGTGCTACAAATTTTGACGACGTAAATAACGCCCTACTGCAGGTCCAAAATTGGTTCACTGCTAATAATCTAGTATTAAATGGAAAAAAAACTAAGCGCATAAGATTTTCTTTACCAAATGTCAAGGGTAGTGATTGTGAGATAATATTGAATCAAGAGAAACTAGAATTCGTCGATGAAACTGTTTTCCTAGGGATCACGCTCGACTCAAGGCTACAATGGGGTCCTCATTTAACATCTCTTGCAGGACGGCTAAGTTCAGCAGCTTATGCTATCAGAAAAATCCGTCAATTTACTGATGTAGATACCGCGAGACTAGTATATTTTAGTTACTTTCATAGTATCATGTCTTACGGTATTTTACTTTGGGGACGGGCTGCAGACAACGATTCTATTTTTATTCTGCAGAAAAGAGCCATCAGAGCCATATATAATCTCCGCAGGCGCGATTCTCTAAGGGAACTGTTTAAGGAAATTAACATCATGACGGTGCCTTGTCAATATATCTATGAAAACAAAAGGTATGTAAGGAAAAATTTACATCTTTTTAGTAAAAGAGGTGAAAGACATAATTATAGTACTAGAAATAGGGACCTATTAGTTCAACCAGGTTTCAGACTGGCTAAAGTAGATTCATCTTTTATGGGGTACTGTCTAAAATGTTATAATAAAATACCTCCCCACATTCTTCAACTGAATGAGACAAAATTTAAATCTTGTATAAAACGCACACTATGCAGTCAGGCATATTATAAGTTAGGGGATTACATCGCTGACAAAAATGCCTGGCTCAATGCTAGTCCTGCTCCACAACCACAACTAATTGACTAACACTTGAAAATACTGTTGGAGCTGCTGAAGATTGTAAGACTATCTTTGCATTGTATAAACTCAATTTCCTTTGTATTGTATAATTGCATAGCACAGATGTGAGTTCTATGTAACCTATAGCTACCATTTACCGGGTAATAATATATATTTCATTGACTTGAATATTCCCTGGCGGCTGATAGTGTGTCATGCTCACTCAAATGTCTCGCTGACGGTGGCGTGTGTGTTGGATCATTTAGTTCCCTTCAAAGTGGTTGAGCTGAATGGTGCTGGTATATACGTCATGTTCGTGAACGGGCGCCGTCAGTTGGGGCTGGTCATCACTTAGCCGCCAGGGCTTATTTTAAAAGGGCTTATTTTAATTGTTTTAATTTTGGATTGTTGTTTTGTTACAATTTGTTGTATTCTGGACGCTTTTAACGCGGACGTCTTTTTTAGGGTTCCGTACCCAAAGGGTAAAAACGGGACCCTATTACTAAGACTTCGCTGTCTGTCCGTCTGTCCGTCTGTCCGTCTGTCCGTCTGTCCGTCTGTCCGTCTGTCCGTCTGTCCGTCTGTCTGTCACCAGGCTGTATCTCAAGAACCGCGATAGCTAGACAGTTGAAATTTTCACAAGTTATGTATATCTGTTGCCGCTATAACAACAAATACTAAAAACAAAATAAAATAAATATTTAAGGGGGGCTCCCATACAACAAATGCGATTTTTTTGCCCTTTTTTGCTCGATATCAAAAATGGCAACAGGTAGGCACTTGAAATATTCACAAAATACTCAGTTGTATTTTAACTTTAATAATAAATAATAAAATTAAAATAAAATAAATATTTAAGGGGGGCTCCCATACAACAAACCTGTTTTTTCGGCGTTTTTGCCTTGTGGTACGGAACCCTTCGTGTGCGAGTCCGACTCGCACTTGGCCAGTTTTTTGTTTTTTACATCGTTCTCACATTATATAATCATAAATTCAAAAGTAATGATGTAACAAATATTTTTGTAAAATGTAATTTAAAAAGAGTGTCCATGGAGTTTCTTGCCCGTTCTTCTCCATAGGTACCTACGCTTTGGAATGGGCAACTAGCTTCATTTTTTCTGACTGACCGACTTCTTGACAATTCAAAAGTGCCTGTTAAAGGTTTAATTGAAATAAATGCTTTGAGTTTGAGTTTGAGTTTGATAAAAAAACTGGCCAAGTGCGATTCGGACTCGCACACGAAGGGTTCCGTACCACAAGGCAAAAACGCCGAAAAAAACATGTTTGTTGTATGGGAGCCCCCTTAAATATTTATTTTATTTTAATTTTATTATTTATTATTAAAGTTAAAATACAACTGAGTATTTTGTGAATATTTCAAGTGCCTACCTGTTGCCATTTTTGATATCGAGCAAAAAAGGGCAAAAAAATCGCGTTTGTTGTATGGGAGCCCCCCTTAAATATTTATTTTATTTTGTTTTTAGTATTTGTTGTTATAGCGGCAACAGAAATACATCATGTGTGAAAATTTCAACTGTCTAGCTATCGCGGTTCTTGAGATACAGCCTGGTGACAGACAGACAGACAGACGGACAGACGGACAGACGGACAGACAGCGAAGTCTTAGTAATAGGGTCCCGTTTTTACCCTTTGGGTACGGAACCCTAATAAAGTTAAAACTAGTTACACAAATACATAAATAAGAAATTAAGCATTGTAAAGAAAGGCCGAGAGGAGCGTGGAAAGGGTCTGTGTCAAATGATTTTGGCAAATGCAGGGTCAAATTAAATTAACTAGTAAGACTCCGCAGACAATATGGGTATTGATATCTAACATGATTTAAAAAAAACTAAATCAATTTGATGATGTGATTTTTTGTGGGGTCATCGACCGCAGTTAGTGTAACTTGAAATATACAGATATTAAAAAACGGTTTTTTCCTGTAAACTTGGCGTGATGGGTATTGTTATTTAAACACGATAAATAGAAATAAAACAGATTTCCTCAACTCATACCCCAAGTAACAAAAACGTTATTTGACTCCCAAAAAAAACATAAAATCTTTTTTTTTTGTTCTTACCCATCGCGTCTGTAGAGTTTCGCTAGCTAATTTTATTTGATCCTGTATTTGTAATGCAGTAGAATTTACCCAAAAGTTGCAAAATTTCGATTATTTATCAAGTTATTGATGATCATGTAATCGTAGTAGCTTAAATAATGATAATTAATCAACCATAAATCTATATTAAGAGCGTTTACGCCGTACGACATTTCATACAAACTTTCAAGCCCTTGTTTTTCGAAATTAATGAACCAATTTTAATGAAACTTCATACACATAAGCTGGATACAAAGGTCTAAAAAGTTATCTACTTAAGAACATTTTCGAAGTGTCTTATTTAAAAAAAGATAACTGGAAATCCAAGAATACTTCGTTCCATTGCTCGCTGGCAGACCCCGAGTGCAGACCGCATTCGGAACAGTATACTTCGTTCCAAAACACAAATTGCAGACGTGGGCAGCACAGCCGCCAAACTAAAGTGGAATTGGGCAGGCCACATCTGCCGCATGTCGCAACAGAATTGGGCAAAAGTAGCCACTGACTGGATTCCGAATAACAGGAATCGGCGACGCGGTAGGCCCAGAAAAAGATGGCGTGACGAATTAGACGCCTATCTAAAGGATTGGCCAGATATAGCAAGAGACAGGAAAAAATGGAAAGATGGAAGGGAGGCCTTTGCCCTGCAGTGGGACATAACAGGCTCATAATAATAATAATAATAATAACTGGAAATCTGTTTCTATGGAAAATTAAAAATCGATCTAATTTGGCTGTAACACTATTTTTCGAAAATGTTCTTCAGTAACTTTTTAGACCTTTGTATCCTGCTTATGCGTATGAAGTTTCATTAAAATTGGTTCATTCATTTCGAAAAACAAGGGCTTGAAAGTTTGTATGAAATGCCATACGGCGTAAACGCTCATAAGGCAATTTAGATTATTAGAAATATGCAATGTTTCATTATGAATTTAGTTCGGTAGTAAACAATAATTTCAACGTGTCCTTTTGTCCGGTTATAACACTCAAATGATCCATTCAAATTGAAAATTATCCCTGCCCAAATTACTTGACAGCATCACCAATAAAAATAATATCATAGTTGCCGTGCCTCGGAAAGCACATTAAGCCGTTAGTTCCGGCTGTCATTCATGGATCTTTGACAATCGTTACGGGTAGTCAGAAAGAAGCCTGAAAGTCTGACAACCACTCTTACCAAGGGGTATCGTGTTACCCAATAACTGGATTGTGGAGGTCAGATAGGCAGTCGCTCTATGTAAAATACTGGTATTCAGCTGCATCCGGTTGGACTGGAAGACGACCCCAACACAGTTGGGAAAAGGCTAGGATGATGATGAGTTGCATAGAAAATTATCCATAAGTACCAATATTATATATGCCTTTATAGGCTCTTTTAGCATTATAATATTTGTTTTCTGTTTTTATAGTTTAGCAAAATAAATACACCTTGTATTTATTTTGCTGTAATACCAATAAACGCATTTTTCTTTCTTTCTTTTCTTTCTTTCTTTTCTTTATATGCCATAGTGACCTCTGCGCTGCCACCGTTAAGGTGAAACAGGTACATATTTAGAGAATTATAATCATTACAATCATTAATATATCTTTCTAAGTTAGATTTCTACCATAAGCACTTTTCCATAAGAGATTGTTTCTTTATTTTTCTATTATTGTCGCGAATCATATTTTGATCAAGATACAATCTGACACTGACCTGCAAATTGCGATAAACGTAAGAAAATTTGAATTTCGCGGTCTACCACTACCCATTCACCTTAACGCCGTGGAACTGGCGAAGTTTTGGACCAATAAAATTTAAATTACTGTTGTGTCAGAAACACCAAGAAGAAGAATTTTTATGCGAAAGTCTGTATGTGTGTCGGTCAATCCTGCGGGACAATTGCGTAAAGGCTCCTTGACTTACCAACTTCTATACGCTCAATAAATTCGTATACGCTCTTAGAAGGATTAAAAATGTTACAAATATTAAAACTGCTATAATGTCCTATCGTGCTTATGTGGAGTCCTCGTTGCGAATATAGTAAAAGCGGTTTAGCTATGGCTGTACGCATATATAATAAACTACCATGTAAACTTAAATTACTAAATGGCAGACTGTTTAAAATTCACTTGTTTAAATGGCTAAATGAAAATAATTTTTATAGCAATAAGGAATACTTCGAACATAAATTGTGTTAACCAATTTGCATGCTTTAGTCTTAAGCAAAACATGAATGATCTTATCCTAAACTCATGTAACACCTTTGTATACCATGTTTTACGCAAATAAATAAATATGAATATGAACTGAATTTCGACAAACCGTAGTACGACACTTCAAACAGGCGCGACACGCGATAAAATCGCGCGCGACACAAAGGCACCGCAAGTCGCGCAACGAGCGGTGCCTTTGTGTCGTCGAGTGCGATTATATCGTGTGTCGCGCCTGTTTGTAGGAGCCTTTACACATTATCAATCGGAATGGGTTTCATTTTGACAGTGCAACAACATTCATTGCGTTATTTACGTGTTGAGCAGACAAATTTTTCAAACTTATGAAGCAATGGATTAACAATTTGCTTCAAAATGATTTAGATTCCAATTGTGTGTTACACAATTAGTGTTACCTTTTCACGCCTTAACGGCTGATGGCCTAAGTTAAGGCTCCTACAAACAGGCGCGACACGCGATATAATCGCTCGCGACACAAAGGCACCGCTCGTTGCGCTACTTGCGGTGCCTTTGTGTCGCGCGCGATTTTATCGCGTGTCGCGCCTGTTTGAATGAGCCTTTAGGTTAGATACAGGATACTTTTCATCCAGGTAGTAAGTTCCCTTAAGATAATTTTCGACTTCAATGCGGGCGTTAAAAACAAATACGTATTCTTAATCACCATATTGCATTGAGACATGCAGTAGTAATTAATTTAATTAAAATACAAAGAACATTAATTGAGATTTACATTTAAATCTTCTTCGATGTTTCTAGGACACATTAATATTAATTTGTTACATCAAACGATGTTTTATATTCTTAGAATCACGTGAGTCAATGATGATTATAATATTTCAATGATATTATATAAAATCTGGGGCCACGGGAATGCCCCCGCCAAGACGAGCCAAGCGAAGCGCAAGGGCACTACCTACCTTTTCTCGAAGCACTTCGTCGTACCTATTTTTGAACCTTCTTAACTTGGGTTTGGATTATACCAGATAAACAAAATTTTTGGGATATGATGTCAGTGGTTGACTTATTAAACCTATAAAGTTTCAATTGCATATCTCTTATACTTTAGATTTTATTGATATCTAAAATACCCCGATTTCGTCACTGATTCACTGACTCACTGATGATCATCCATATTCTTAAGGTTCTTCCTGAAGTCCTAGAAAGCTCAAATTTGGTATGTAAGCTAGTAACAAATCAAATCTTAAAACTTGAAACTTTAACCCCCCCCTCACCCTCCCCAACCCCTTAAACTAGGGGATGGAAGTTTGTTTGGGATTTCCGCAAATTTTGACGCTAGAGGTCTAAAAATTGATATAGGGACTCCTTGTTATAAATAATAAAATACATATTTCAGGATTTTTAGCAAATCACCCCCAATAAAATAAAAATAAAAGTTTCATAAGCAACTTACAAAAAGACGTTAAATCCAACCAAAAACATTTTCATGTAAAATGTTGCCAAGACGAGACCACATAATTATGGCTCGCACTGTCAAAAATTTTATCAGATCTTTTGTAGAGCCAAGGTTCTAACTCTACACGCCCTAACTTCACAAACTCTACACCTTAGTCAAAATATGTGGCTTGGCCATTTCGCTACCATCACTTATGTGATGGTAGTGAAATGGCCAAGTCACATATTTTGTAATTTTGTAAAGTAATGAACAGTGAATAACTTACTTACTGGTTGGTTACTTTATGGTTACTTTTCTGTTATACAAAAAAAAGTCAAGTATAATCTAAATGAAAAGCTAAATAGAAAACAGATACTCAGTGTACAGACGCCAGCACATCAAGCTACTAAAATCTGTCAAATTTCATTAATAGATTTTCAACTTTATCGCTAAAGCTTAAGGTTCAAAGTTGATTGGGAAAATTTGACAGTTTCGGGTAGCTTGATGTGCTGGCCTCTGTACACACTGAAGTCAAAGACAAAGAGTCAGGAAATTAATTGTACCTATCTATATAAAATTGACACAGTAAGCCAATTTCACGTGTGTGCCCCTTTCATACAACAGTCAAATATTACAGTTGTAATTTGAATTTACGAACAATTTAAGCTGTCTATTTCCTTAGCAATTAATTTCCCTGGCCTTATTAATCCAATAACGATTCGGCTGTTAGGAGTCACAAACATGATATTCAGTAACAATTATTATAATTATTAGAGAATCAACATTTTTTATTTTCTTTATTTACTTAAATGGCCAGTTCTGTATAGAAACGTCATCGCTTCCAAATCGTCACCAAACTCCAGAATACGCCGATACCATCGACATTACATCAAACGCAATGTATGTCAATGGCGTAAACAGCGATTACCGTTTTGAGAATACTAACACAAAATAATATGCAGAAGGTACACTCATTTGTCTATCGGATGTTAGAGTAGATGCAAACTTAAGAGTTATAAAGCCAGTTTACGATGTGCTAGATGATACTATCAAGAAATCCTAGAATATTTATAGACAAGCTTCTCCCCGCGACTTCGTCCGCGTGAAATTTCTTCCTGCCGTGCTATTACTTCGTTTTTGCTTAGCGTTCTTTTTGACTTTTTGTCTTTTGCTCGGCTCCTAAGGGTCATAGCGTGATGTTAAATAGCCTATAGCCTTCTTCAAGAATTGGGCTATCAAATACAAAATGATTTTCTCAAACCCAATTGGTAGTCCCAGAGATTACCCCCTACATACAAACTTACATACTTTACCTCTTTATAATTTTAGTATAGAATAGATTTACATAGTTTGCAATAATAAAATCTCTGGACATAAAGACCAAACCAGAAAAAGCTATATAGCTAAGCTATCTATCAATCTACCTATTAAATTGATAGATAAATTAGGAGCAAAAGAAATGGACGGAGGAGCGAGAAATTAAGTAAAGGTAATAGGAGAGGTTATTAGAAATACTGGTAATGTAGACTCTGCATAGCTAGCTATCATTCTTCTAGAAGCGCTATAGCAATACTGAGCCTTTTTTTTTTTGATTGGTCAAAGTCAAAGTCATTTATTTCAACATAAAAGGCACTTTCGAACGTTAAACAGTACAACAAAAATATAATTGAGTCTAGTCGCCCATTCCAAAAGGTAGTTTTCGTATGAAGAAGAATGGGCAAGAAACTCCACCGTTACTGATTTAAAATGTTTTACAATATTTTGCATACATTAATTATCTAATAATAATATGTAAAGACGATGCACCTAAAATAAAATAACTATACTATACAATACTATAGGTAAAAGAATTAAAAATGAAACCATGACATATAAATTAATTATCTGATAAATACATGGTGGTCACATATTTACAAACATGCTGAAATTAAACGATTTTCATTTATATAAAAAAATGTCAGCTTGTGAGTTAAAGTAATTACAGAATGTACTTAAATCAATATCAAAAAAAGAATAAATTTTACAATTAAATTAGCAACCAGTTTGATTTTGTCTAGACTAGATTGTCCTTGATTCTATATAAAGAATCTATAGCGCACGTCACAGCCATAAAAATGGTAAAGGGAATGAAAATTTTATTAATTTATTTATTAAAACTTTATGCATAGTTAAAAACTGTACAAAGACGAACCTATTGCCTTGGGCAATTATGGCACTAAGACAATTAGAAGTACAAGAAGGCGTAAAAATCAGCCCCTGGAGTACTTTCATAGATGAGAAATATAACTAAATAGGGCCTGCACCAGCCTGATGGCATTGTAGCGGTTATTAATTTTGTAATGTATTAAACAAAAAAAAAAAACAAATTGTAAACACTACACATTACACATTGTATTAGAACCTTTTTTTTTTAATGTGGAACGCTTCACGATTTTGCGTATCATCCCTGCGCAGGGGCCATGCTAAATTACCAAATAACTTCTCCCGCTCTAGGCGGAGCGGGAGGGCGTCTTTTACTGACTAAAACCCACCCGTGCTCCTTCAGTTGCCTGTGCCAGGGCCACGGTAAGCAATACTGAGCAAAAAAAAATGAAATCTATATTTGACATCAACTACTACTGCTCATGACAACACATTCGGAGTAGGCCTTCGGTAGTTATTTGTGTAAGTACACTACTCCGTTTTACAATAGAAAGTAATTCATTTTGACATTGAACTGATGCGCGGCAGACGTAACTTGTACAAAAGCGTACTTCGGTGTAATGATGTACGTGTTGTGATTTGTAATTATGTGCGTTTATTTTTAGACTAAAGATTTATAGTTATTAGTTAATACTAATAACTATAAATCTTTAATCTAAAAATAAACGCACATAGGATAATAAGATGCTACTAAAAATAAGGCTACATCCTTGATTCTATACTACGGACATTGACGCAGAACTTGTTATCATGGGGAAAAATGTCAACGCATGCGGATCCAGAAACAGGAATTTTGAACAATTATTTTTGATTTATTCCTAGTCTGATCCCCTGCAACCCCTCCACCTCCTCGATCCCCTGTTAGTTCATCTTCTGTTTTAATCTCTGTCTTATCCACTTTATGTAGGTCTGTTACTCTTTCTGACAGGTAAGTACAGTCAAGAGAAAATAAACTGCATTTAATGGCTCGATTCTTGAAAAAGGTAATAAGCTATTTAACATCACGCTACGACCCTTAGCAGTCGAGCAAAATGTCAGAAAGAACGCTAAGCGATAGTGAAGAAATAGCGCGGGCTGACGATGCGATGCCACGCTGTGGGTCGGGGGCACAAGAAATTATATTAATAAGAGTAAGAATAATAATCTTTAAACGATATTAAATCGTGTACACAGTATTTAAAGTGTATATTGCCAAGCCGCGCACCGCAGCTTGACCGCGGGCGTCTACTGCGGACACGCGATCGTATCCGAAACTATGCTGCGACGCGCGATCGGCTACGTCTGTCGTCGTATCCGATCGAATCCTTTCGGCTGTCGTCTAAATTTTTCTTTTCCTCGTCTGTGTTTTATTATTATTGTCTTCTTCTTCTAATGCAATAGCCAACAGTACTACGTCAACTTCAACATTATCGAGATTTCTTTATTGTAGGTAATGTAAGTTTTATATAATATGATAAAAATCTTTCGGAATAAATTCTCTAAATTATAGTTAAAACGGCACTAAAATCCGTTCCGTTGAGTAGTTTAGAAGAACAACGCTGTCACACAGGCAGACACGAAAAGTGACTTTATTTTTTTTAATGTATAGATAGACATTAAGTCTATTCAATCTTAAGTTTCAAATTAATATTATTTCAAGTTAAACAAATATTAACTTTATTTTAATGGTAATTAAGTAGATTTCAGAGTGACTATCACTTTTGAAAATGTTATAAAAATGTTTGAAGTTGTAGCGTAAACTGAACTTTATTGTGTTGGATTTAAAGTTATTTTTCCATATACGCATATTTGTTTACATTTTTGGAAAATAAATCGCGAATGCAGTTTATAACTTTATAATTATATTTCTAATAGGATATAGTACCTAAAGCGGATCATACAAATGGCGAAAGAAACGTCAAGCCGAAGATAAGTATTAAATAAATCTTAAAGAAAATAAATGGAAGATAAAAACAGAAAACAAAGAAATAAATATTATTACGATTCCGTGATGGTAGAATTGAAAAACAAATCATTATAATATATCAGTTGGTTAATATCCCGTATCTTCCGTTGCAGCGGTAAACTGACAAGGATCGTGAAAAAACATAAGTATCTATTATATTTTAGATATTAAAGTATATTATGGAATATTTTGTTATAATAAGTGAAACAAGGTCCAGACATTTACTCCGTAAAAAAATACTGGTATTCAGCTGCATCCGGTTAGACTGGAAGCTGACCCCAACATAGTTAGGAAAGGGCTAGGCAAATGATGATGTGAAACTAGGTTCAGACGCCAGCACATCAAGCTATCCGAAACTGTCAAATTTTCCCAATCAACCTTGAACCTTATTAACCTATGCTTTAGGGATAAAGTTGAAACCTATTAAAAAAATTGACAAATGGTAGTACTTTGATGTGCTGGCGCATGTACCTATCGCGATGGCCCAGTGGTTAAAGCCTCGGTTCTCATGCACGAGGTTGTGGCCGTTATGGGTTCAAAGACGGGCAAATATCAGTGTCTTTTTTTTTTTGAATACATTTGTATTTTTTAAGTTTATGGAAAGGGAGCCTGGACTTATAACTCACTAGCTGCGCCCCACGGTTTCACCCGCATAAGTGTCGATCCCGTAGGAATATCGGGATAAAAACTATCCTATGTCTTTCCCCGGGATGCAATCTATCTCTCTGCCAAATTTTATCGAAATCCGTTCAGTGGTTTAGCCGTGAAAAAGTAACATACAGACAGACAGAGTTACTTTCGAATTTATAATATTAGTATGGATTGCATAAGTCCTTGGCTAATATTATGGTGATCAATGCTCATGCCTTCTCTTTATGAAGAGACCTTTTCCCTGTAGTGAGAGAGTTACGGGCTGGGATTATTAAGTATTAGTGATACTTTATAATAAAATTGTTGATTAAAAAAAAACATTGTTCACAAAAACCCTTACATTAATTAATCAAAAATAAAACGCCGACTTCAAGGACCAATTATTTTTAATTTAAAAACAAATGAAAACTACAATGATCACTGAGAAATTGCTAAGTATCAACATCGAAACTTATTTGTGAATACCCTCTTATATTGAAACATTAAACCATATACTTCTCATGTAAGAGAAGAGAATGTAGTGTGACAGTCGACAAGGACAGGAAGATACCATCACCTGCCTAGCCTTTTCCTAACTATGTTGGGGTCGGCTTCCAGTCTTACCTAATGCAGCTAAATACCAGTATTTTACATGGAGCGACTGCTTATCTGACCTCCACAGCCCAGTTACTGGGTAATACGATACCTCTTGGTAAGACTGGTGGTCAGAATTTCTGGCTTCTGACGAACCGTAACGACTGTCAAAGATCCAAAAATGACAGCCGCGACCAACAGCTTCATGTGCTTTCCAAGGCACAGGGGGTCTCAGTAAGTAAAGATTGTGACCCATCCACGGACCGACCAAGGCAACCGTAGCTTAACCTGATCGATCGACTCGTGCGGCTGTTATCACTTAACCACGAGTTCCTCGGGAATATGATGATAATGATGATGACATCATCTTCTCCATACAATCACGGAAAAACTATACCCAACCTCTTTCAAGGATTAGGTCACGTATTTTTAAGCACTTCAAGCGCTTAATACCTTTACTTGCTCAATAAAAGAACATGACTGCATTGTACGAGGTATTATTTTTAAGACTTTAACTTCATTTACACGGTACACCCATTCATAATCTTGAAGAGTCATTAATTGTATCTCTTTACCGCGCTCGTTACTCTATTAACAATACGTGTCAATACATACAGTGTGCAATGAAACATAGTTTTTAAACCATAGAAAGATACCTCATAATATGTCATACTTGAACTAGATGGTAATGTCATAATAGACAGCGGTCATAATGAGATATATATATGCATCGCTAGTCTATACTTATAATATTATAAAGAGACTAGCTTCTGCCCGCGACTACGTCCGCGTGAAATTCGTACTTTCCTCATATAATTTCGAAAATGTATGCTTATGATTTTTATCATTTATTTAGATATAAATAAGTATTTGGGCCAATTTTTTAGTTTATAGCTCAAAGGGATCAGATTTTTCAAATAAACTGTATCCCAGCTTTTTACCCCCCCAGGAGAGTAATTTTGAAAAATCGTTTGGGATGTGTTTTTGAAAAACCCTAAATCACTTTTTTAAGTATTTTTTGTTTTAGTAGTACCGAGTTTCGAGTTAATCCGACAGCGGGTTAAATATTTTTCTAATCCATCAACTTTGTCACCCTCCAAATCCTCTGTGAGGGATTTTTTAAACTAAAAGTGACAATCTTTATTATTTACTGACCCAAATATTGCCAAGTTTCTAATTTATTAACCAAATGAATAAGATTTTTCATATAAACTGTATCCCCTCTTTCTATCCCCATAAGGGTAGAATTTCGAAACATAATCTAGATTATTTACACCAATTTTCCAGTTAATCAAGCCTCGTAATAAAATTGAAATTGACTTCACCCCATTAGCGGTAAATTTTCGAAAAACCCTGAACCGCTTTATTATTTATTTTGGTCTTAGATAGGTACTGAGTTTCGAGTTAATTAGACCGCGCATTAAAATTTTCCATACTAAATTTGACACCCCCAATCTCCCCTTTGGGTTAGTTTAGAATTCCAAAAAAAATCGAACTTTATAATTATTTGTGCCAAGTTTCAAGTCCAAATTTATTTGTACCATTTTTTTTGAGTTTATCAAGGCACTCATTAAAATCCCCATATAAATCGAATTACCACCCTTTGTCCCGTCAGGGGTCAATAATTTTCGAAAACCCCATACACTTACTATTGATTCTCCATCTGCCTAGCCTTTTTCCAACTATATTGGGGTCGGCTTCCAGTCCAACGGGATGCAGCTGAGTACCAGTATTTTACATGGAGCGACTGCCTATCTGACCTCCACAACCCAAATACGATACCCCTTGATAAGACTGGTTGTCAAACTTTCGGGCTTCTGACCACCCCTAGCGACTGTCAAAGATCCACGAATGACAGCCGGGACCAACGGCTTAGCGTGCTTTCCGAGGCACGGAGAGGTCACGGTATGTAAAGATGGACACCTGTCCACAGACCAACCGCGGCAAGCGTAGCCTGCGTAACCTGATCGATCGATCTGTGCGGCTGTTATTATTGATTATTTTCTGTCAAAAGTATTAATACTTAGTTTCGAGTAAATCGGACCGGGCGTTAAAATTCTTCCACACAAACTTTAACACCCCAACACAAGGGGTGTTGGGGTGTTTTGATAAACGAATAATGATAAACTTTTTTACTTGCTTAGGCAAGTATTCTTGCCAAGTTTATTAACCAAATGAATAAGATTTTTCTCATAAACTGTATCCCCGTTTTTCACCCCCACAGGGTTGGAATTTCGTAAAATTGTTTAGAATGTGTTCATTACTCGACTCAAAGATTGTTTATACCAATTTTCGAGTTAATCAAGCCACGCAGTAAAATTAACTTTTCACCCCGTTAGGGGTAAATTTTCGAAAAACGATGATACACGTTATTCTTTATTTTCAGTCTTAAGTATAAATACTGAGTTTCGAGTTAATCGGACCACGTGTTAAAATCTATTTATTCCATACAAACTTTGACACCTCCCAATCCCCTTCAGGGGGTAGTTTAGAAAAAAAAAGCCAAACTTCATAATTTATTCATATAAGTATTCGTGCCAAGTTTCATGGTTATTAACCCAAAGAATAAGATTTTTCATACAAACAAAATCCCCTCTTTTCACCCCTTAAAGGTTAAATTTCCAAAAACCCCTTCTTAGTGAATATCTACTCTTCACAAAGAACACACCCTCCAAAATTAATTTCTCTACCCAGCGGTACCGACAAGCGTTTTAGGCTGTACGTTGATATATCAGTCAGTCAGGACCAAATTTCATCCCCCTTTTCACCCCCTTAATGGATGAAATTCTAACAACACCGTTGTGTTAGCTTCCAATCATAAGCCTAGATAATAAATTTAGTGATTTTTACGTCGAAAATTAATGACTTTCTATACACAACTTCATCCCCCTTTTTAACCATTCGGGGGTGGAATTATCAAAAACGCTGAGACACGTATAAATTAATTTTCAATTGTCAGCCTAAATACAAAATAAGAAGGTTCTAACTTCAAAACTGTCGGACTTCCATATAAACTTCCATCCCCTATTTTAACCCTTTAGGGGTTGAATTCCCGAAAATCCTTTCTTAGTGGATACTTACTCTTCACAAAGAACACACCTTCTAAGTTTCAAGTCTCTAGGTCCAGCGGTTTGGGCTGTGCGTTGATATATCAGTCAGTCAGTCAGTCAATCAGTCAGGACTTTGAATTTTATATATATAGATGTTTGTACTTAGGGGGTAATCTTCGAAAGTACTGATCAGATTCCAAAAATTCTTTCACAAATGGAAAGCTACAGTATTGCCGAGTGCCATATGATATATTTTATGTTGTAACAAGAAATTTAACGCAGTCGAAAACGCGTGCAGAAGCTAACAGTCCTTTAAAAATTTAGAAGCTATTAGAATTCGATATACATACTGACTTTGTTAAAAACACCCTGTTTACGATTATGTCTTATCTAATCTGTCTTTACTTTAGTCACGCTTATCATATTAACTTAGTGCTTAAAGATTTACATGCTTCAACTATTAGTGCTTGTAGCATCCATAAAATTAGACACGTCTGTGAAATGAGTGTACGTTTTCCTATTATTGTTGTTTTTTTTGTTTGTGTATTTAGATGATATTATTAGTGTTAAATATTGCTTGTGGCCGCAGGAACTCGTTGGATGCGAGAAGCACAAAACCGGTCTAAGTAGAGGTGCTTGGGGGACGCCTATGTCAAGGTGGACGTCGTTAGGCTGATGATGATGATGACAGCTTGTGACAAAGGTTTGTATCTTGAAGTTCGCCTCATATTGCTTACGTCATCTAGCCGCAGCTTCGCCCGCGTGGATGGATGTAGGAAATCACAAAATCATATCACAGGGGAATCTGCTACCGGGACAAAAAGTAGCCTATGTCCTTCTCCAGTTTGCCATATATCCCCTTGCCAATTTTATTGAAATTCATTCAGTCGTTTAGGTGTGAAAAGGTAACATACAGACAGAGTTACTTTCGAATTTATAATACTAGTATGGATTTGAGTTTTTTTTTCTTTGAATAGGAACAGTCAGAGAAATTAATTGTTACAAAAGGGATATGCTACGTCAATTTACCGTGTTATAGCCATTTCATCACAACTGTCAAAGAATGACAGTTGTGATTTGATCATAAGGCCAATTTAAGTTGAAAGCCAATTTGCTTCACTATTAATTTCATCACAGAACAACTGTAGGCACATTTTCGTAAAACAATGTAAATGATAATAAAGTTAGTCACTTTTGCGCTACTCAATGCCAAACAGCATTAATAAAACCTTAAGTTTTCGGATCCCATCTATGCATATATAATGACGGATACAGCCATTACAAGAAAATATTATGTTGTAACTACTAATCAGCTCAAGGGAACCAACACCTCAGCTAACGAAACCTTCAATATAATCAAAGGTGTCTTAAGTTTAACGAACGATGCTTCACCTCTTGGCGTGCTCTCTGTGCGAAAACATCTAAATAATAACAGTGTAAACGTAAGTGAACTATTCATATTGCAAAAGAAGTGTATAAGAATTCTAGCCCAAATTGATAATACGGAGAGCTGCAAAACCATTCTTTATAAAATATCAAATTCTAAGTCTGCCGTCAATATAGATACTTGACGTTTGCGTATTCGTTTTTAAAAATATCGGCAAATTCACTAAAGTAGAAGACGCACAACGTCAACACTCGCCATAAAAAGAGGTTATGCGCTCCATCCTCAAGAATTAAAATGTTGAATTAATATTTATATTAATTATATTAATAACTAGCTTCCGCCCGCGACTCCGTCCGCGCGGATGTCGGTCTTCGCGTGGATGGTTTATTTCTCCATTTTGAGTAACTCTGACAATGACATCTTATAAATATCTATTGGACCCAAATACGGCTAAGCCTATAATAATTAAGGAGATCCCTCTATTGAGCTACTGCTGTTGAGCTCGCGTTCTGTAGTAAGTATTTTTTTCATAGTAATTCCGACCTTGATAAGTAGCATGTAGCAGTAAATTACTGACAGTGACGAAAAGTTTGCAATAATAAAAAAGTGATCGTGACAATGCGACAGAAAGTTAATTGAAAGCTTCAGCATACACAACATTGTTAGTGAGCTCGTCCGGAATATGAACATGAAGATTTCTTGGACTGCTCACACGGGAAAGAGCTACGTAAAGTTGCCCGTGTGAAAAACAACTCGCGGTAAGATCTACGCCAGCAACTCCTAGGGTCTGACCTTGAGCCATATTTATTGTCATGGCGTAACACAAAGCTACAGGAAACTGTATTCTCTTAAATTGAAATGGAAAATTATCCACTGCGGGTAATGCAACGTGTGTTCGCGGTTCTACAGAACAACGTCTATGAATAAAACTGAAAAATAAGATTTTTTTTTCTACGTATATTTCCAGGATAAAAAGTATCCCATTTTATGCCCAGGATAATAAGGTATAATTATACCAAGTTTCATCGAAATCGAACCGTTAGTTTTCACGTGATGCCTGCATATACAGACAGACAGACAGACAGACAAAATTTTTTTTAATCACATATTCGGGTAATAAAACTATTCTACTTTAAAAACCTATTACTTTCGGTGCGGAAACTATATATAATATAATTAAACTGTTCACCTTTGATGAAACCAATGAAACACAACACTCTTCCTTTTGGGTCCAGCTAGCTTAACCTTGGAAAGAAGAAAATATAGCTAATGACCACGTGACAGTGTTTCCTCTTAAGGAAATCCTTGTAATTGATTTCGACTGTTTCTTTTCTATCTATCCTATTACATTATCTTTTCGTAAGTGATGGTTAAGGAAAACCTTACACTCAAGGCTGCAAGGGCCTTGTCATAGACATTGGTAGAAGGGAAGAGCGATGGCGCGTAACAAACATTGTCTTAGAATTGTGAATGAACGAGTCGAAGGCCTTACTAAAATCTAAAATTGGCTAAAGGTCGAGTTTAGATTTGTCGTGGAATGTTTGATGCTCACCGTTTATCAGCCAACAATGGTCGTAATGTTAGTATAATAGGGATGCATGTCAATAGTACTAGCTATACCTATTCAGTACAACAGGTCACAATAACAGAATTTTCCGTCCTATTTTCGAAGTTTTTGGCGACACGGATGGATTACGTTCCTAGCAAGAAATATGGGTAGATATATGTATTATTATAACTGATAGCGAAATTACGTAGATTAACACAAACTTAATTTTGGACACATACTCAGAAGGTCACTACGATAAGATTCTTTTAAAACGCAACGTGTATTGTAGGTACTCTAAGTGGAGGCCTATGTTTAAGTAAACTATAATTAAACAGCTTAAGTATATAATAAACATGATGATGATAAAGCACCAGTTACATCGGTATACCCAGTGAGAATACATTGTGCAACTTATGATATCCGGGATCAAAGGACCAATTTTTTGCCGCTTAAGCAGATAAGTATAAAAACAAAGAATAAATTCAATCGTTACTTACTCGCTAAACACATATCTTGTTAATAACACTGAAGATCAATTCACTGCTAGCAATCACAGTCAATTTGTAAACAAATGCATTACCTTATTTGTTTAACACTTACACTTCAACTTCAAAGATGACACAACGCTTCAATCGAACCAACCCGGCGAGGTCAAGGTTGGGACCTATATTGGTACCATTTGGTACTACGTTACAATATTAACGTGAGATACCTCCCGGATGAGATTAGGACCTTAGGACCGATTCCTTATACTTCCCGAGTTGGAAGGAGTGAGTTACAAATTGAATCAGGGACGAGAATTAGATTCGATTTGAAACTAAGAGAATTTGAAAGAGACTGTCTCGTTGGTCTCAAGTGCTACTGCTGAGCATGAAAAAGCTACGAATTTTGTAAGTAAGCTGGTGCGATTTTCGGCACGTGAAAGTAGTTGCTCTTGCACTATCTAGATATATATATCTATGGGATCATCCATCGGGAAATTCTCAAGAGCAGCCTGGAGTCTGGATGCGTTACTGGTTGATGAAAATAGGCTCGCCCACTTATTACATGAGACTTAAACATACCTACTACCTAACTGGCTAAATGTGGGTGTACGTACTTACTATAATATGTGTACCTCAACTTACTATATGTGCCTAACCCTTCAAGGAGTAAAAGCAAGATGTTATGTCATGAAGATATTCAAAAAAAGTTAATTTTCGTAAACCCATCTAACAACCGGGTAAGATATATTTAATCGTCTAGACTGAAAGACAATCTCAAAAGGAAGACAAAGAAAATAAAGGCCTTGGCCTATATATTACGAATCACGTACGAACTCGGTAATAGGAATTGGTGTCAAACCAATTAATTTCGTTTTATCTAAGGAGGCCTTTCTTCGTTACAGGATAGACTTACCAATGTATTCTGTTCAAATCTTACCGTGGAAACATAAACCATACCATAATCAGCCTATAATGTTCCCACTGCTGGGACAGAGGCCTCCTCTCGGTGAGAGGGAGTGGGCCGTAATCCACCACGCGGGCCCAGTGCGGACTGGCAGATGTCACATGTCTTCGAATTTTTGGTTCTAGGACATGCCGGTTTCCTCACGATGTTTTCCTTCACCGTTTTAAGAGCAGTGGTGATGAAATAATTTACACAAAGTAAAGCTCCTGTCTGGGTTCGAACCTATGACCTACAACTCGTAAGTCGCAGCCGTTACCACTTGGCCACCACTGCTCATACTCGTGGAAACATGTCCTTGAAATGAGTTTTCAATACCACTAGCATCAGAAGGTCAATTCATGTAATTAAAAATGTTAAAAATCTAATCGCAATCTCATCTTAGCGAATTTCAATGTCAAAAACTGGTCAAAAATTTAGGGAAATTAGAGGTGTTTTTGACAGGTTGAGACTGAGATCAGTTTGTGAACGTTCTTAAAATTACGAAAACTGCCCCTCAGGTTGAATAACAGCGCACTTCAAGCTTACTTCACCTATATTTGGAGATTTTTGCAGAACAAACCGGCAGTATAATAAAACAAATCGTTATGATGAAGAAATGTCTGTGTTAGAACATAATTACTCTAAGTTCCATTGACATTTGCTCTTTTTCTACAAAGTACGGTAAGTCATGTCAAACTAATTAATTTTACTATTGTTTTAAAAGCATAATAACTCTTTTTATAGCTACTCCCAATTAAGATAAAACTAAAGACTTAAACCAGTAGTTTAAACAATGTAAACTAAAAACATACAGACTCGGGAAAACCAATAAAAAATTATAAAAAGAGAATTGCAATTTCAAAAATTAATTAGCCAAGTAAACCACATAAATAATAACGCCGTTAATTTCTAAAAAGCATTGTGAAGCTACATTAACTATGTAACAAGATGCATTTATCAATTGTTATGCAGCTCTCCTCACCCAAGACCAGACCTAACTGTGCTCAGTGGGCCGGACACACACTTGCGTAGAAAAAAATATAATAAAAAAAATACACAGCACTGCACAGTCTACTGACGTCTAGCGGTTGTAATTAATCAAGTTGATGGCAAAGTGTTTTTTTTTAATAGTTGATTGCGGTTTTTTGGGCTAGAAGAAGCGATGACTGTGCTAATAGGTACGGGTATTTTGAGGATCCTGGGTATATTGATGTTGATGACTCATCATCATCATCTGCCTAGTCTTTTCTCAACTATGTTGGGGTCGGCTTTCAATCTAACCGGATGCAGCTGAATACCAGTTTTTTACATGGAGCGACTGCCTATCTGACCTCTACAACCCAGTTACTGGGTAATACGATATCCCTTGGTAAGACTGGTTATTAGACTTCCGGGATTCTGACTACTCGTAACGACTGTCAAAGATCCACGAATGACAGCCGGGGCCAACGGCTTAACGTATTTTCCATGGCACGGAGGGGTCTCAGTATGTAAAGATAGTCACCAATCCACAGACGACCGCGGCAAGCGTAGCTTAAACTGATCGATCGACCTGTGCGGCTGTTTTAATTTAGCCCTCATTGAAGTGGATGACTGTGTGCATATTAATCAGGAGCATCTAGGTTCCGAGTGCTTAAGATAAGGGCTTTTTTTGCAGCATACACAACCGGGCTGTTTTATTTGAGTAAGTAAATAGATTCGTGAAAGAATTGGCTGATTTTTCAAGCTTTTGTTATATGTCACATAAAATAGTATGTCGTCCTAAGATTTGTTCTGCATGATTGTGTGACAATGCCGAAGGATGATTTCAGCTAAACCACTTTTCTCCCTAACAATATCATAGGCTGGTTAAACAACCTCCTAGGTCGACCTACGAGACGATACTTTAATTATACACAAACAAAAAAAAACCTTTACAAAATATCACTTACAATAGATAAAATTAACACCTAAATTTTATGAAATATAAGATAATAATGTAGCACTAGAACAAAATGACAAGAACACAATACCGGAAAATCCTGATCATCATAAAATGTGAAGTGCACAATCTTAATAATGCATTAGATATAAAATTTTATTAGAATAACTTGGATATTACGAGTTAATTTACTGGTAGAAGCCATAATACAACAAGCAGATAAAATATCAAAGGACATCAACACACTAATATTATAAAGGCGAAAGTTTGTGAATGTGTGTGTGTGTGTTTATATGTTTGTTACTTCTTCACGCTGGACCAATTTTGATAAAATTTTGTATGGAAGTAGCCGACACCCTGGATTAATATAAAGGCTACTTTTATCCCGATATTCCCACGGGATCGACATTTACGCGGGAGAAACCGCGGAGCGCAGCTAGTTAAAGATGAATTAGAGACGATGATGTTAGGTAAAAAGTTACCTATCCACATCCTCGGAGGGGTAATTGCGTCATAATCAGCCTATAATGTTCCCGTTTCTGGGACACAGACCTCCTCTCGGTGAGAGGGAGAGGGCTGTAATCCACCACGCGGGCCCAATGCGGGTTGGTAGATGTCATATATGTCATATATGACTTCGAATTTTTGGTTCTAGGACATGCCGGTTTCTTCACGATGTTTTCCTTCACCGTTTTGAGAGCAAAGGTGATGAACTCGCGACCTACAACTCGTAAGTCGGGGCCGATACCACTGCTTTCATAAATGGTAATTAATCCCAATGGTTTTAATTTTGATAGTTCAGCCACGTTCATTGCGTCATTTACATTGTTGAGCATAAGAATTTTTCAAGTCTATGAAGCAATGGATTAGGAATTTCCTTCAAAACTCTCGGATGGTAATTTAAAGCGTGTTGCTCGATGAGGGTGCTGGACATAATATTTACAAAAGCTTTCATACACATTGCGGAGTTTTAGACGATAAAATCTTCATAATAGGAAAAACTGGTCCTATGGATCCCACGGTATTTAAGTAAAAACAAAAAACGGACGAAAAATCATTAAAATAAATAAACTATGAGGTGTGAGATCAAAGTTTACATTTTACGCCTTAATTACACTAAGACTCCAATTAAATCGCAATGATGATAATTTTTTCCTTAATCTCAAGATTGCGGGTAAGATAAACCACTGATCATGTTAGTCGGTGAATAATAAAAAAATCTGAGGCAAAAAATCTTGATACAATTAGCAGTAATAATACCTACAATTTATAGGACTATACTCTAGTTAGACAATGACAATATAATTGTAGTTATTTTATTAAAGTAAAGCAATGATTGTATTCGGCACCCTTATTGTGTAACATACAATTAATCACAGTCTGAATAATTCTGAAGGACATTGCTAATCATCACACTAATATTTATATTTAATATTATATTAATATATTTATATATAATATTATATTTATATGTCTGTGTGGTGCCGGACTTAAAGAATAGCACCACCTTACTTCCCGTGGGTGTCGTAAAAGGCGACTAAGGGTCTTACCGGAGTATGGGCAGCAGCGTTCTCTATGCATTCCACCATCATACCATACTGCGATCGCCAACCCGCCTGCCAAGCGTGGCGATTATGGCAAACCCCCCCCCCAAAATTGGGGGAGGCCTATGTCCAGCAGTGGACGTCTATCGGCTGAAATGATGATGATGATGACACTAATATTTTAAAGGCGAAAGTTTGTGAGTGTGTATGTATGTGTGCTTTTATGTTTGTTACTTCTTCACGCTCAAACGGCTGGACCAATTTTGATAAAATTTTGCATGGAGGTAGCTGACACCGTGGTTTAACATATAGGCTACTTTTTATCTCGATATTCCCACGGGATCGACATTTACGCGGGCTAAAACTGCGGGGCGCAGCTTCAGTTTAAGTTCAAAAAATTTGTCTGCTCAAGACCGTAAATAACGCATTGAATATTGTTGTACTGACAAAATGAAAGCGATTGCTACTGATAGTGTATTACACAATTGCTCCGCTAGAGGTTTTAAATTCACTGTTTACAAACATTATGCTGATGTCTACCAACAAAATTATCGTTTTGAGGTTGGCATTAACAGAACGAGCTTCTAAAAAGAAGGCTATGCATATTTCTAAGAGTATAAATATTAAGATTTATTACCTACTAGCTGCGTCCCGCGGTTTCACCCACATAAGTGTCAAACCCGTGGGAATATCGGGATAAAAATAGCCTATGTGTTGATACAGGGTGCCAGCTACCTCCATACCAAATTTTGTCAAAATTGGTCCTGCCGTTTGTGCGTGAAGAAATAACAAACTTACAAACACACTCACAAACTTTCGCCTTTATAATATACTGTGATTTTAAAACACAGAAACCTGCTTAAAACCCGTTACGAGGCTTCACATATGCTAACTCCAAAAAGAACTTAGGCAAACATTTTGGAACAAAGGACCAAAGAATTTCAACCGTACATTAGGACCACATATTTCCGCAATCATAAAAAAACTAGTCAAACTACTAAAAGTGCACGCTGCGTCCACTTATACTGGTTCAAAAAGTCGTTTTGTCTTCAATTAAGAAGCTCCCACTGCTGGGTCTTTCCTACGCCAAGGGAATGTGAAATACAAGGAAAAATTAACGTTTTTTTTACAAATGTCGGGTATTTTCCCACTTTTTTCTTGTTTTTGAGACGCTAGACCACGGTTGAGAGAACACAGTTAAATAAAACTTAACATATGATTCACAGAGGGTTTAGGCAGAGGTGTATCCCAGCATTATGCTAAGCTATGGCCGTTTTGCATAGATGTGACGCGTTTTCTCCCTAACTGTTATTTTGTTTTTTTTTTGTTTGTGTTTTTTTTTGATGCATCATGTTTGCCGCAAGTAAACGTATTTCTTTTCTTTTTCTTTTCTTTCTTTCTTATCGAAATTATTACTCCATTTTGCCAGTTAAGTTTCGGTCCGTTGTCGTACGCGAGACTATTGTCATCATTATTCATCATCATCATTTCAGCCGAAAGACGTCCACTGCTGGACATAGGCCTCCCCCAAAAGTGGGGGGTTTGCCATAATCGCCACGCTTGGCAGGCGGGTTGGCGATCGCAGTGTGGTATGGCGGTGGAATACATAGAGAACGCTGCTGCCCATTCTCCGGTACGACCCTTAGTCGCCTTTTACGACACCCACGGGATGTATAGGGTGGTGCTATTCTTTAAGTCCGGCACCACACAGACTTCCGGCACCGCACAGCGTATTGTCATCAACCAGGCACGATTCTAGACTCCGGGCTGTTACTGAAATATTCCATTCCATTCCAGACGGAAAAACCCAAAAAAAGACACTCTACGGCTTTTATTTTAAGAGACAAAATTGCTTGTATTGTTGTAGATTAATAATCGCTTGCACCAGAAATCTCTGAATACCTACGTTTAGCGCTAAATTAATTTAAGACATAGTTCTGTTTCTATCAATCGTTTAAACATAGCAGAGGCAGGTCAAGAGCAGGACCAATTGAAAATAAAGAAAATAAAACATCATTATTAATTGGTGCTAACGGGCCTAATACCTACTATGTAAATACAATCTACAGTTAATTACTAATTTCTCTCAAAGATGCTTCTGACTGCAAGAAAACGTTGGTGCCGGCTACCCCTTGGTAAGACTGGTTGTCAGACTTTCAGGCTTCTGACGACCCGTAACGACTGTCAAATGTCCATAAGCATTGGTATCCTTAATCCTCTTCATTAAGTGGATTGCTTTTCCATCCCTAACACATAAACATAACATCACACCATTAATCACCCAAGAGTTATGCAGAGGTGCACTCATTCGCCAGTTATATTTAAGTATCATGTAATAGGGATCTATTTTTAGGTGGCCTTAAAATAACTTTAAGATATTCCAGTAGCGTAGCTAAGCCTAAATCAGATATCGATTCTTTGTAACCAGTGATCAGAATAGGCTGAGTATATTTACCTAAAGTTTAAAGAACAGAGACGGAAATCGGAGACTTCCTTATAACTAAATTTTTTTTTACTGCTTTGATCAACCAACAAATAAATGTACGCTTACGTAACGCTTCAATTTATAACTTATTTGTTCCCAAAGGTTTGTATTCTTTTGTTAGTACATATGTGTAACTTTAAAATAAATATATAAAAAGGATTTCAAAGTCATTAATATATTCATGTTCTAATGAAATGTTCTTCCAACATAAAAAAATGAAAATATATATATTTTTAATATTGGTTATTTTATTCACCAAAATATTGATTACGATTTATTAAAGCAATTATAATGTTAATGATAAAATAAGATACTGAAAGTTACATAATTAAAGTTCCGGTAAATTTACAGGTAAAAAAAATTTTGTCATAAGGAAGTCTCCGATTTCCGTCTCTGTTCTTTAAACTTTAGGTAAATATACTCAGCCTATTCCGATCACTGTTTATAACAAACGATTACGAGTTCTGTCGGAGAGATAATTAACTATTTTTCTCGCTAAACGTAAACTACACGGTTGAAGCAAAAAACTCACGGAATCGTTTTACGGTGACTGATACCGTTTTATTATGATTGTCATTTATTTTAATTTATTTCATGAGAGCTTCTTTGGGTTTCAAAGCCAAGGTCAATTGTTTTATTAATGTCGAATGTATTAGGCAATTCGTTAAATTGGGTTTGGTTATCATTAGTTGCGACTCGCATAACAATGTTTTTGTTAAGGCCGGTTGTATACGTCCGTTTTTTTCACCGGACAACGGACCGTTTTTTGTCGCCGGATTCGCGGTGGCGTATGGTTTATAATGAATGTGTGCACATGCATCGGACACAGGTCCGGCGAACAAGTTACGCCGGATGCACCGCCGCCTCCCCTCGGAGCAACGGACACCGGACGAAAAACGGACGTATACAAGCCGCCTAAGAGTTAATTCTTCATTTACAATTTATTATAGGTTTTCTTGCAGGAGGGGCTTGTGGCTAAGTAAGAACAGCCACACCGAGCACCCTCCGTGCATCGGAAAACACGTTTAGCCGTTGGTCCCGGCTGCCATTCGCAGATCTTTGACAGTCGTTACGGGTAGTCAGAAGCCCAAAAGTCTGACAACCGGTCTTACCAAGGGGTGTCGTGTTATCCAAAATACTAGTATTCAGCTGCATCCGGTTAGACTGGAAGCTGAGCCCAACAAAGTTGGGAAAAGGCTAAGCAGATTTGATCTTGTCTTAGACCAAGAACTTACCTCTACATTAAATCATAGGGATATATCATATCTATTTGTATGACAAATCATCATTCTAATATTTCAATTGGTATAACCTATTGCTATAAAACCACAATAAAAATAATACCCGCAGGTAATTTTCTACTAACGAGAATAAAATGACTAATATGCTAAACATACTTTTTCAGTTATTCGGAAACTATTAGCTTTATACACACATCAAAAGTGTCTAGGGATCAAGCATTTTTATGCGGATTTCTTGAGATTGAGATGTGGCTTTGTAATAAATTTATGATTTTATAAATTTATATGGATCCTTTTTGGTGCATTTCATAATTTGAATCAGGAACTGTGAATCAAATTCGAGTAAAAGATGAAAATCAGCTGTCAATATTTTCCCTATAAAAACATACAACGCATTGAAGACATTATTAGTGCTACTGTTTCCCTACTACTGATTAAAACCAACGTTATTATGGAGCGGCGACGTCATTTAAGCAGGGAAGAAATGCTCAGAGCCGTGGGAATGATAGAAGCTGGTTCCCGGCAACGTACTGTGGCTTTAGCTCTGAATACAAGTCAGAGTGTTATCAGTCGACTTTGGACACGTTACCGAAGCACTGGTACCGTGGCTGAGCGCCATGGAGGACGGTATCGCTACACCACACGGAGACAAGACCGATACATTCAAATCTTAACTCGAAGAGCTCCAACAATAACCGCCATGATGTTAGCCGTGAGGCTTCATCACTCTTCAGGGAACTTAATTAGCGACCAAACAGTCAGAAACCGCTTGCATGAAGTGAACCTTCATTCCCGAAGACCGCTACGGGTACCACCTATAGCAATGCACAATCGTAGGATTCGATATCAATGGGCTCTTGAACACAGAAATTGGGCAGAAGAACAATGGCGTTTCGTGTGCTTTTCTGATGAGTCTCGTTTTGGTATGAGACCGGATACAAGACGTATACGACACTGGAGAACCCCTGGACGCCAACAGCGATTAAAATCCTGCCAGGAAGTCCATCCTTATAGTGGTGGAACCATCATGGTATGGGCGGGTATTTGGATCGGCGGAAGAACTGAGTTGATTTGGATCAGAGGCAACCTCAACGCTCAAATTTATGCTGAGACGATTGTATCAGACGTCATCGTTCCTCTACAAGTGCAAATCGGTCCCTTATTTCAGTTAATGCATGATAATGCACGACCGCACACCGCAAGAGTTGTAAGACAGACTCTCGCCGCAGCTAACATCAATGTCCTGCCCTGGCCTGCTCAGTCGCCAGACTTGAACCCGATTGAGCATGCATGGGATATGCTACAGAGAAGAGCTCTGCCGAATATGGAGGGTATCCAGTCGCAAGAAGACCTTTTTTTGTTTTTGCAACGAACATGGGCGGCCATTCCACAGCGTGATTTGGATGAACTCATTTTGAGTATGCCAAACCGATGTTCTTGTGTTGTTAGTGTTCGCGGTAGTAACACGGATTATTAATTGTTTAAGTTACCCAATAAAATTTTAAAGAAAACTGTTATTTCAGTCTTTTTTTCGAACTTTTGTGTTAGTGGTTCAAATGTCAAAAATCCCTTTATTAGGAAAATGGCAAATTTCTTTATTAATGCAAAGGTGACTTGGTTTATCGTTACTGTGACAAACGAAAACACTTTATTTGATGAATCCTTAAAGAAAATTTTAATTAATATCAATCAGGAGAAAAGTTATTGCAAAAATATATGTTCATCCCTAGACACTTTTGATGTGTGTAGTTTCCGCTTCAAATTATTGGAACTTATATCTTCGAGCCGTTTGGGGTTCAAATACTGAGCCAAGGGGTCCGATTAGCTTACGCTTACGGACGGAGAGTAATGGGTAGCTCACCGTCCGATCAGGACCAGGCCCGTGCCGGACGGCGCGTACGTGTTCCACGCGCGCCTCAAAGAGATGAGGAGGGGCCCCTCAGGGCCGAAGCCTGCCGGGTTAGCGGGATTGTCCGAAAGGGTTACCGCTGGCCCGGAACATAAAGGGCTAAGGAAGGAACACGGGTGGGTTTTAGTCAGTAAGAGTCTGACACTCCCTTCCGCTCCACCCAGAGCGGGAGGTGTCATTTGATGATTTCCCATCCGCAAAAAAAAATGAATGCACCTGACACACAGCGGCACATTCACTCAGGTGCCATTTAAGCGGGTGCCCAATGTGGAATACGTCGATTTAAATGCTCCGACATCGCCAAGCAAATGGTCCACCCTTCACATAACCAGAGGGCTGGCCGAGCTTTGGCCAAAGAATCAGCATTGCCATACAACGTGGCATGCTGCCAGCCTTTTGGGCACTTTGGCTGTTGACTGCGATGCGGATGAATTTTTTGATACCCATGATTCTTTCACTTCCTTTTTGTATATACTTTTACATATTATTGTTATTATTTTAACACTGAAATTATATAAATATTACTTGAACAGAACTAGGATGTAGATAAGACCTAAATACCGAATATACGAATAAATCTTCTCGCTAGATAAGGCCCGCATTTCAATGATAAATTCATGCATAATTCATAACTATATTACCGATTTAACTCTTCAGCTAAGTCTTTGTTATGTTAGACTTTCAGTCTAACCATGCAGCTAAATATATAATTGTTACAAAAGAGAGAGAGAGCCAAAGCAAATGAAAACCTGCTCAGGTGTAGATTTACAGAGGCAAGAGGAACAGGGTGTAAAGTTCACTTCACAGAAAAGAGAGGATCCTCCAACCAGCCGGGTGTCGTGTCTGGTTGGCGACTACCATATGATTGATGTCGGGACGATGTACATCTGCTAGTTGCGCAGTAAACTCTGCTTGCGCGATGCAGAATTTTGCGTGACATCAGTGAGATGCATAGTTCGCATGTGGCTACGTAGATGTCACCACAGATTCACAGTTAACTCCGCCCTGGGGTGTAAATGTGGTGCTGTTCCACAAACAATGGGGCACTTAATATCGTGTCCAGCGTGTCCTGCTGCCTCCACGTTACAGGTACTGATGGACGCTAGTGAAGGTGTCAAACTGTTAGCCAAATTCTGGGCTGACTCTATTTACATATTCATCGACACTCTATATTAAATATGATATTTAAATCTTCCTATTTTTAGAACTACACGAGCTAACGATTTAACAGAGAACCTTCGATCCGCAACCGCATCACAATAAATACGGCAATTCGATGATGAATGATATCATTATAACATACCGATACAATTCTCACGTCAGCAACACTTTATAATACTGCATACTAATCGACCCAAGCGGATCCTGGGAAAACACGACATATTGATACCAGGATACTACGCATTGATGTCACGACGACAATCGAATGTAGGTTGCTCTGGCATCTTAATTTGTAAGCGGATCTAGGAATTGAATACGTATTGTGTGTGTGCTCCTACATTTTTCGCCGCCTGGTAACGGGGATCTTAGGACCACTAATTTTAATGTCGGATTTGACCTCCAACTAGCAAAGAAGCATTTTATTACTGATTAAGTGTTTCTAGAAACACGTAGGCGTTCTCTAGTGAAGCATTGTTTATGTCAAATATTAGTTTTAGTTTTTTTGGACTAAACGTAAGTTCTTTTGGTCCTTAGTACTTAAAAAGGATGTAGTATCACTTTCTCCATTAGATCAACATCGTAATTGAGAAAACTTATCAACCGTCCCATATATTTGGGTCGAGTAGGTATTGAACAGCTGATAATTTTTGTCGATACGATGTTGGTGACATGAAGTTTGTTTGTTTTCTCAAAACATAAAGTCATTAGGGGTCAAACCTGCCTTAGAAACACTGATCCAGTAAAAATATTTGCCTTTTTATGCCAGTTGGAGGTTACCTTTGTACTTATATGGGGCGACTGAAGACCAAAAAAATACTATATCCAAATCAGTGAGCCTGGCTTTTCATTCTCCAAAGCCTACATACATATTTTATATACGCATCTTAGTCAATTACCCTATTATTATCCTTATCATAAAATCAGTACTTATGTCTCATTACTTCGTTTATTACCATACGCTTGATATCCATATGCATTTCAATTCTTAAGATAGATCCGGAGATAACGCGTTGTGTACAAGTTTTTATGTTTCGAAACTAATTTATTGGTGTATGTATTGCATAAACTGATAATTATGTTTATATTAGTCGCAATATAGAATACCTTTAACGAAACTGCATAAATTATAATATGACTTTATTTGTATTAAGAATTTGAAATAATGTTCAAGTTAAGGAACAACAAACTGAATGTCTTAACTTAAAAAAGTTCAAACTCCATTGCAACCAAAAACTTATTAGGACCTTTTTGTTAGAAATGGTCACTTAAAAATCAACTTAGAATACATTTCACTACTTAAAGTAGATAACTGATTAAGTGGCGATGGAATGAAAATTATCTGAGATTATGAACACTGCTAGATAAGCCGTAGTCTGCGTGTATTTTGTGTATAATTTTTTTTTTACATTTATCCAGAAAAAAAAAGCTACCTAACTGTCAAATTTCATAACGATCGGGTCAGTGTTTTGAAAACGTTACAGACGGTCCGATAGAGTTATTTTCGTATTTATAGTTATTAAGTATGGTTTATAGAAACACCGTTTTAAGTCACATTTTCCACTAAACATAATTCAGTGGAAAATGTCACTTAAAACGGTTGAAGTGCTAGATTTGATTTTAGAATCTTGTGTTATTTTTTGCTGGTATATTTTCACTGCCTGGAGAAATTCACATCCAACGAGATGACGACTAATAGACAAAGACAAAAAAAACATACACGACGACACTCACGAGACATAGACGAAAGAAAAGACAGGTTGCGCCGAACCCAAATAAATGGGATATGGCAGGAGAATGATGATAAAATTCACACTGGCTGGTTAAGGCAAGCAATAAAAATAATGGAATAGAAACCTCTTTATTATGTACACCATATAAACGACATATATACATAATTGTAGAAATTTAAGTAAGGCCTGATTTTTTCAACGCCAGATAATTTTATCCGAAGAATAGTTTTGAATTTTTGACAGTTCTTCCATACAAAATCTGTCAGACGTCAATTTTATTCCACGAATAAAAATGATCTATTGAGTGAGAAATTAGCCCTAAGGGTAATGAAAAATGAGGACGCAAAAAGCTTGCGAAATAGTGACGTAATCATGAAAATATTTGTAAGTAAGAACGTTAATATAAAGGGCAAACTAAGATTCACCAAGGATACTAACAAAAGGAATCTGAGAGGTTTTCGAACTTTAGCAACAACCTTTTGAATTCGCCGGTAAAGGTTCTTCGGTGTAGTTTCGTAAGATAATCGTCAAGCAATAGGCACCTATTAACTTGACTGACTAATTAAACTTTTTTTTAACTTTTGTACAGACGCCAGCACATCAAGCTACCCGAAACTGTCAAATTTTCACAATCAACTTTGAATCTTATGCTGTAGAGATAAAGTTGAAAATCTATTAACAAAATTTGACAGATTGTAGTAACTTGATGTGCTGGCGTCTGTACCTCGTTATATAGCTAAAACAAGATGTCTTCCCCGTACGCTTAATGTCATAATAAAATTCTTAGATAACTGGTGTCAAAGTCAAAAGGTCATGTAAGCAGATAATTTTTTAAAAAGGTTATTAAACTTCTTCTTTTAATTTTACCTGTTTAATGTTCTGGAAAATGTTGTTACACCGAAAGGTTTGTTAAAGTATTAGGTACTCTAATGGAAAAGCGATGAAGACCATTCAATTTGAGAGTTTCGAGAAAAGTGATTTTTAGTGACGAAATCTGGGAAACTTGAAAAAAAAATAGTTTTCTCGAATACCATGAACTTTAGTCTAGACTTTATGGGATACATAATTGCTGCATATGTCACACTGTCACGCTCAAGAAGGAATACGTCAATTAACAAGTCACCCTGTATTATTTCAAATCATACAGAAAAACTGGAATAACCGGCGAGTACATGGCACAAAATTCGCAAATCACAATCAAGACTAATAAAGAGCAGACAGCTCGTTATAAAGAGCGATGAATCAAAAGGAAGTGCCCGTTTTGCGTAGGTTCTATAATCGCCTATTTATTGTCTTTGAGCTCCAACTAAACATTACACTGGCTACGATTTCGTTGCAACCTGCTTAACCTGGTTCATTTACGGTCAAGGCAATGTGTGTTGAGCAAGATAGTAAACTGTTTAGAATACTCGGATCGAAGGACCAGTGTATGTTGGTATGCGGCAAATTAGAGAACTCAGTTCGAATGTACTGAACTTGACGGAATGTTTGACAGTTGAGTTCTATGACAGCGCTGCTATGAAATGTCAGATTGTACTGGGCTGTTCACAAAATGTAATAACATGTTGATTAAAAAAAGCGAGAGTAATTACGTTTTTGTGTGATCTGCATTGTGCCTAATTGGTGTGATGTTGTTTTGTTTCTATTATTAGAATATCGACTTATTATTTATGGTTGCGAATCTGATTAGTAATTAAATTTCATCTGGCTGTTTTTGTTTTATAATTTTAATGGATGTATAAAATTAATTGGGGAAAAAATTTTGATTTCTAAATGAAGAAAAATATTCAGCTTTATAATGTGTATTTTGCAGATTAAAAAAGTGAGAGTAACTACGTTTTCGTATGATCTGCATTGTTCCTAATTGTTATGATCTTGTTTTGTTTTTATTATTCGAATATCGTTTTATTCTATATGGTTGCGTACCGGATTATTATTTAAATTTTATCTGGCTGTTTTGTTAAATTTTAATGGATGTATAATATTAATTGGGGAATAAGTTGAGATTTTTAAATGAAGATAAAAATTCAGCTATGTTCTTACAAATTTTAAACGTACAAATTTTAAGATTGATGCCAATACATAATTTAAATATTTAATAAATGATATTTAAACATAGTTATAGGTATCAAATAGAATTAACAATATACATGGCAATATAAAAAAATATGTAATGACACTTTACAATAATTTAAGAATCAAATTGTAAAACCCACTGAAATGTACCTATAGTGCTACAATAAAAACCTTAATGCCTTACAAATATTACTCGGACCTTCCTTTTCAAAAGTAAATAAACATAAAAACAAAATTTTGCAATAAAAACAAAAATAAACTTACAAAAAACTCCGAAAAACCAAACTAAATCGCTATCACAAAAACAAAAGCACTCACACAAACATAATTATCAAAAAGTCACTTTAATTCGAATACCGAAAAATCCAAATTCAACTGTTTATTTATTTTGCGCAACCGACACTCTTTACACTTTGAATTTCAAACCGTGTTCGCGAACACTACATATGGTTGGTAGTCGGTAAATGACCATTCAGCCGTTTTGTATCACCTGCCGTCGCTAGGGTTGGCACTTGTGACTATTATGGGGGGACTGCCCAACAAACGTGTTTTACGCTTTGCGTTTGATAGCGGATCATTTATGTATCATCTGTAGTTTGGCGAGATGAATTGGGTGACGTGTTGTGATGACGTATGTCGAGGTTGAGGTTTCAGTTCATTGTGTTGTGAATACGGGTGCTTGATGGTTTTATGAATGAATGTCACGCAAATTGTGAAACCGTTTCAGATATGTTAAAATGAGGTCTAATTAGGGCCGAAAGACCAAAAAGTTTTAAAAAAAATTTATAACGTTCCCAGTCCCACTGTAGGGACCCATCCATGCCTATGTCACACAGGCCTCCTCTTTGTGCAAGAGCGAAAAAAAATTTATTGGAATTAGAATTAAAGCGTACAATTATTACGATACTAGCTTCTGCCCACGAATTCGTCCGTGTGAAATTTCTCATTTCCACGAACCTCCCCGTCGGTCGCACCGCAATACCTGCCCGCGCTATGACTTCGTTTTCGCTTAGCGTTCTTTCTGTTTTTTGTTTTGCTAATAGCCTGATGTTAAATAGCCTAAAGCCTTCCTCAAGACTTGGGCTATCAAATGGAAAAATAATTTTTCAAATCCAACTCGTAATTCTAGAGATTACCCCCTACATACAAAATTACAAACAAAAACTTAGAAGATTTCAAATAGATTTTAAGACTATAGAAATTAACAGAAGATACTACAATATTTTTACCACTAAGTAAATAAAACTGTCCAAGTGCGAGTCGGACACGCACACGAAGGGTTCCAGACCACAAGGCAAAAATGCTGAAAAAAACACGTTTGTTGTATGGGAGCCCCCTTAAATATTTATTTAATTCTGTTTTTAGTATTTGTTGTTATAGCGGCAACAGAAATACATCATCTGTGAAAATTTCAACTATCTAGCTATCACGGTTCATGAGATACTGCCTGGTGATAGACAGACAGTGGAGTCTTAGTAATAGGGTCACGTTATTACCCTTTGGGTACGGAACCCTAAAAAACCACCTGACTTAGACCCTATATTAAATTCCCTCCATCATTCAATTTAAAGGCCGAGTAACATCCCGTGTTCTATGCCCTCACTCCTAAGGAAAACCAGTTACGGGCCTGCACTTATGTGAAACAGAAGGTCACTAATTATTCAATAGGTAGTAAATTCTATTTTTGTGCACGTAACAGTCGATGGTCGTCTCACTCACACCAAACAAGGGATCTTGATCTTGCATGCTTAATTAATTATTTAAATTGTACCTAGCTTTCTATATCAACATTCAAGAGTTGTCAGTGTCAATTTTTTTTTCGTTTTTGGCAACTGAGTCGATCAGTGTCAAAATTGTTGTGAAATGACTCACTGACAGCTCTCTGCGTTCGGTTTGATTACTGAAATTCGCCCTAAGTCAAGTGATGAAGACAGTATGGTCTTTTGAAACGCACTCCTGTTTTTTTTTAGGGTTGTTATTGTATTAGAAAAAAAAGTAGGGAATAAAACCCGCGGCAAGAGACATTTCTGGTTTTTCTTTACAGTTTTAGTTTTGGATTTGACCTCTTTGCCTTATATTGTAAAGTCTAGAGACCCAAAGCCATGCATAATGTTTCAGAAACCTCAGCTAAAACAATAGTGCTTTAGTGTTAAGGTGCTTCGCTTATCCAGCTCTGTGTGCAATGACACCTGCACCATGAAAGACCAATGCCAATGCCAACGCTGTCGACCAAAATTCAACCACGAATTCTGGTCAAACCTTATACAGGGTTATTAGTAAAACATTAACAACCTCTTAAGAGGTCATTGTACTCATCATTATGAACAACTTCTAATATAGGATTAAAATTGGTCCAGCCGTTTGAGCGTGAAGAAGTAACAAACATATAAACACACACAACAGAGAGAGGCAGAGGTGTTCCTCCCTATAGTACACTCACAAACTTTAGCCTTTATAATATTAGTGTGATGTGACTAGCAGCGCTCCGCGGTTTCACCCACGTAAATTTCGATCCCGTAAGAATATCGAGATAAAAAGTATCCTATGTGGTAATCCAGGAAATGGTCTCTCTATGGTCTACATTTCATCCGAATCCGTTCAGTAGTTTTTGCGTGAAGAAGTCCCAAACATACAAACACACTCACAAAGTTTCGCCTTTATAATATTAGTGTGACTAGCTGCGCCCCGCGGTTTCACACGCATACGTTACGATCCCGTGGGGATAAAAAGTATCCTTTGGATTAATCCTGGTTATAAACTATCTGTGTGCCACATTTCATCCGAATCCATTCAGTAGTTTTTGCGTGAAGAAGTAACACACATACAAACACACTCACAAACTTTCGCTTTTGTAATATTAGTGTGACTATCAGCGCCCCACGGTTTCACGCGTGTAAGTTTCGATCCCGTGTGAATATCGGGATAAAAAGTATCCTATGTGTTAATCCAGAAAATGGTCTATCTATGTGCCAATTTTCATCCAAATTTGTTCAACGGTTTACGCGTGATTGTGTAACAAACATCCAAACATCTTCACAAACTTTCACATTTATAATATTAGTAGGACTAGCTGACCCACGCGAACTTCGTTCCGCCTCAGAATCAATAAGCCGTTTCATACAAATTTATGACAAAATTATTTATCTTCATTAATATTTTTTGTGAATTTTTTCCCATGTTTTAATAGTTATTCTGCTATTCGGGACGGGGAGAAATTCAACAAATCAAAGATCGTAGGTCTCGAGCCGATCTTGAGTTATAAATGGTGTAACTAACCCAACTTTGTTTTATTTATATTTAGACTAGCTGCGCCCCGCGGTTCCCTCGCATAAGTTTCGATCCCGTGATAAAAAGTAGCCTAATTATGTTAATCCAGGGTGTCAGCTACCTCCATACCAAATTTTATCCAAATTGGTCCAGCCGTTTGAGCGTGAAGAAGTAACAAACATATAAACACACACTCACAAACTTTCCCCTTTATAATATTATTATAGTGCGATAGTGTGATTGAAAGACCAAAAATTTACGTTAAATGTAAACCAAAGTTGGTAACCCTATCCAGTGCATCTCCGCTTAAGCCGCGCGTACACTCGCGACCTTGCCGCGTGAGAGGCGATTTTTGGCGCCAAGCATAGCTTGCATCTATCACGTGCTTACTTAGCTTTACGATAGTGTACTAACAGGTTTTGCACAGTAGCAAGATCATGAGCCTATATGGTATTAGCCACGTGCATATTTCGACAAGCGACCGGTGGCACACTGTACAGGGTCGCAGGAACATCGAAGGATTCAGTACATGATTCTGAAACCACTGCGTTGAAATTTTTCGTCGGTAATTTGCTGTTCCATACATTTTGAGCACACTTTTGATTGATTGCACTTTTCTATGAAACAGCAGATTTTTTTAAAGTTAAAACTTCTGTCTCTCGTTGTTTTTTTTTTCAAGCATTTTGGCTTTGGCACCTAGTAAGGTAGTCAGTTCTACGCCATCTACAGAGTTCTTGGAAACTATGTTTTTTTTTTTAATACTCAAAAAGAAAACCTCTCATTGTTCAGGTTTTCACTTCTGTCGGCACTCCCGGAGTGCCACTGTTTTTTTTTTATACCTACCTGACAAAATATGTCTAGGTCTAGAATCATGTGGGAGCGGTGAATGCTTAGGCGAATCCCGCATCCCCGGCCTTAGGCAGAGGTGGAACACCTCGCTATCGGCCCATTATAATAGAAAATCAATTATGTCTCATTAATTAGCGGTGATTAACAAAGGTGAGCACAGAGAAGAATTTGTGAAAATTCATCCCTTAAAGGGATTAAGTGGAGGATGAAAGTTTGTACGGAAATTCGTAATTTTTGCCGATGGTAAAGCCCATCGGGGACACAGCTTGTATCCATACACATACAGAGTTATTGGTAAACATTAACAACCTCTTAAGGGGTCATTGTACTCATCACTATGAACAACTTTTACTATGGGACCAACCCTGAAATCGCGAAAAAAATCAGCTGTTCCCTACATTTTGACGAGTTATACGAACATAAATGTAGGGAGCAGCTGATTTTTTTTCGCAATTTCAGGTTAGTTCCCATAGTAAAAGTTGTTCATAATGATGAGTCTGTTTTACCATAACCCTGTATAATCAGCCTTTATTGTTGCCACTGCTTGGACACAAGCCTCCTCTCTTCGTGAAGGAGTGGGCTGTAATCTACCCCGCGGGTGCTGGTAAATATCACATGTCCTTGAATTCTTTGTTCAAGGGCATGCCGATTTCCTTCACCGTTTTGAGAGCAGTGGTGATGATATAATTTACAAAAAGTAAAGTGCCTGCCGGGATTCAAATCTACAACCTACGACTCGTAAGTCGCGACCGTTACTACTTGGCTACCACTGCCTCACACCTTGTATCCGATAAAGAAACAATCTCATACTAAATGACGATTTTTAATACAATAAATAATCAGGTTTTTCTATACCCATCTTCATCACTCACCCATCTTTACAGAAAAGACGTCTTCAAATGGATGTAATAGATTGAAGCCCACTATATAACACTTTCTTCCTAATACCATCAATCTCATTTACATAATTAGGTACCTACTGACTGATATATTGTTTGTCGAAAGATGTTAAACACAAAAAAAAACCCGGAAAGCATCTCCAATTCGCTATCAATTTGCGTAATTCGATCATTCCTATGCTAAGTTTTCATTGTTAATGTATTCTAATTTCGTGGATACTCCTACTACGAGAAAAGTCACGTTGAAAGGCACGTGCTGACCTTTAGTTAATCAGTACAACCTCAAATAAACGGTCTAAAAATATTACTGATAATAAAAAAAAATTCGACTTCATCTTGTGGATCATCTTGTCTAACAGGTTTTAAAATAGATCTTAGAACTTTATTAAAATGAACTTTATTTCTTTTTTTTTTATGTTCTTAACATAGTTTAGAAGTTGTACTACTTACCTACTAACAATATTATTATTATGTCTGAATTAAAAAGATTTTATTTTATATTATTTTAGATTTTATTTTATTTATTTTTATTTATAACCTTACACCAATGAACATAACTCAACCTAGGCCGAAACAAGGTGGAGTGGTGTCCTTGTGAAGGCCGCAGGAATCCGCTGGATGCGGAAAGCATAGAACCGGTTGAAGTGGAGGAGCTTGGGTAAGGCCTATGTCAGGGATGGCGAACCTCTACACATCCATGTGCCATTTTATCCAAATAAATATTTCATGCGGCCATGACGTGCCAACAAATAATTTTGGCTTAGTGATTACTGGCAAAAACGATATACTTTCGCATTGTTATTATTATTTTTAACCTCTCTTGACATTTCTCGAGACACTGAGGTTCCACGTCTTTGGTAGGTGTACGAGGGGCCGAAACCAACTCGAAGAGGCCTGTTAGACGGTTTTAATTAAATGAGACACCAACAGACAATTATCCCTGTTCGCAGTGTTCGCACCACATGGTTCGCACTATGCAAATGCACCTAAGGACAACTCCGGGTTGGTGAAGGACTAATGTTTATATTAACAGTTTTATATTTATTTAAATTAAATGACAAATTAGTGCGAATTTTGCTATTGCAAACTACTTAAATGAATTGAGTAATGGGTACCTACATTTTTGAAAGGTTGCCGTGCCCAAATTATTTAGTTACGTGCCACGAATGGTACGCGTGTCATTGCTTCGCCATCCCTGCATTGACGTGTTTCGGCTGAAATGATGATGATGAACCTCATATCATCGCACCTGCATTCCCCAAAGGGTTCAGCACACACACCACACCATACGAGTGTACATAGAGAGTATACATATAGAGTACACTCACATTTAGGCATCTTCTGGGCACGCTCGTTCTATCATAGACCTCATCCATCGCTTTCCATCAGGCATGATCGAGGTCAAGAGCTCAATTTTTTTTTTAATGCTGAATGGGTTCCACTCAGCAATAAAAAAAAATTCGCCAGTTGTGTTTAAGTTTCATGTAGGTAATAGGAGTGAGATGGGATGTATGCCATCAACCGGACAGTGGACACAACTCTAGACTCCAGGCTGCTTCTGAGGAATTCCAGATGGAAAAACCCAATAACACTTTGCCCGACCAGAGGACCGAACCCAAGACCACATGTTCAGCAGTAGCGCTTGCGACCACTGAGACCAATGAGGCAGAAAATAGATAATTTCGATGATAAATATAATAGGAACAGAACGTTCAGAAATTAAGTAGAAAGAAAAAAATGGTTTTGTTACCACGGAACCAATAATATTCCCACTGCTGGGACACAGATCTCCTCTCTGAGACTTTGTGAGAGGGAGTGGGCCGTAATCTACCACGCGGACCTAATGGTTGTTGGTAGATGTCACATGTCTCCGAATTTTTGGTTCTAGGATATGCCGGTTTCCTCACGATATTTACCTTTTGAGTTCAGTCGACGCGGAGCCATAGTATCACTTGCATATATTAAAAAAATAAGCAAAAATCGAAGACTCGAACATATTTTATATTCAACAAGAAGAGCTCTTAAACCCTCTCCTGATCGACGCCAGCGGATCGAACCGGATTCAGCTGAAAACCAGTATTTTACATGGAGTGACTGCCTATTTGACCTCCGCAACCCAGTTACTGGGTAAAACGATATCCCTTGGACTTTCGGGCTTCTGAATACCCGTAACGACTGTCAAAGATCCACGAATGACAGCCGGGACCAACGATTTAACGTGCTTTCCGAGGTACGGAGAGGCCTCGGTATCTGAAGACAGTCACACATCCACAGACCAATCGCGGCAAGCGTAGCTTAAACTGATCGATCGACCTGTGCGGCTGTTATTATTTAGCCATGAGGAAAAATAAATTTTGCGCCGACCCCTAATAAATAAGGCAGGAGAATGATGATTAAGATAAAAATATATTTTTCCGAGAATAGGACAGCTATCACAGATTTCAAAATAGCATCCGTTATCTTTATTGACGTTAATTTTATTGTGCTCACGTCAAACCCCAAGGCAAGTCGAGGTGATTTATCTTAATTTGTTAGGATAGGTGGGCACAGACGTCAATCGTCGGAAAATATAATTTTGAGCCCGCATATACACAGTAGGAACGTCATAACATGTTGTGACAGCACCATAAGGCGGGCTTTTTAATAAATAACATTCCCGTATGCAAAATACGCACATAGACGTGGAGTTGCGAACACCAGCCCGTATAAGACAGAGATTAAAACAGAAGAAGAACTAACAGGGGTTCGAGAAGGGGGGGTGTAATCCATTCATTTGTTTCAGATACAACTTGTTCGAAACCTTTCGGATTGACACCCTCGGGTCGTGGAGTACGATATCTCCTTAACCCATTCCAGTCTGGCTTCCGTCCTGGTCATAGTACCACCACAGCGCTTCTGAATATTACGGATGATATAAGGTCAGCCATGGAAAACGGTAATCTAACGGTCTTAGCTTTACTAGATTTCAGTAATGCTTTTAATACTGTTGATTTCGATGTTTTGCTTGGCATTCTATGCTCTCTTAATATATCTCCATCGGTAATTGACTGGTTTCGTAGTTACCTGTTCGGTCGCCGGCAACGTATTTGCATCGGAGAGACATTGTCTTCCTGGAGTAATACTTCTGCCGGTGTACCACAGGGTGGCGTTCTTTCCCCTTTACTTTTCGCAGTTTTTATTAACTCAATCTCCGACGAACTAATTTCTTCCTACCACCTTTATGCAGATGATTTACAAATCTACGCGCGAGCTCCTCTAGGAAATCTGTCCGAGGCTATCTTAATGATTAATCGCGATCTGGCCCGTATATGCGACTGGAGCAAGAGGTATGGACTTATGGTCAACCCCATAAAGACGCAGGTTGTGGTGGTTGGCAGTTCTAGGACGGTCTCGAGGATTGATTGGACGACTTTTCCCCAAGTTTCTTTTGATAATTCGATTATTCCCTTCAGCGATAAAGTTAAAAACTTGGGGATATTCATTGACAAGAACTTTTCTTGGACTGCCCAACTACAGGAAGTTAGCCGCAAGCTATTTGCATCCGCTGCATCTTTGAAGAGACTGCGTAATTTTCTACCAATTGCCACCAAGATTGCGCTTGCACAATCACTTCTTCTACCCATTCTTGATTATGCTGATGCCAGCTATCTTGACCTTACCCAAGACCAACTCAATAAACTTGAGCGGCTTCAAAATGTCTGTATAAGGTTCATATTCGGTTTGCGCAAATATGACCATGTTTCCGAATTTCGTGTGAAGCTCAAGTGGTTACCAATTCGCCTTCGCCGGAATGCTCATATACTTTCCCTACTGTATAATGTGCTCTTTTCCCCTTTCACCCCTCTCTATCTTAAAAAACGTTTTCAGTATCTTTGCAACTCCCACACGAAGTTTTTGAGATCATCGGATAATTTAAAGCTTAAAATGCCAATGCATTCTACAACTTTTTTCGACAAATCCTTCTCTGTTCAGGCCGCTCGTTTATGGAATGCATTGCCAGTTCAAATAAAACGCGCGCAATCGTTAGCTGTATTTAAGAGACTTGTGAAGGAACATTACTTGTTGTTGTGAACTTGTTTTCGTAGCTGCAATAATCTATAGTCATCATTTATTTTCGTTGTTTATATGTATATTTAGCACTTATGTATTTATTTATGTATCTATTATACAGCATTATATATGTATATATATATATATCTATGTATATATTATAGTATATTATTTTGCACCACTGACAACCCCATTTTTTATATCCACGCAATCACTGTCCATTCCAAGGTTGCCTGGAAGAGATCGCAGAAAGCGATAAGGCCGCCCATTGTATGTTTTGTATTAATAATTGTATTTTTTTGTTATGTATTTTCTGGTGTACAATAAAGTTTATATAAATAAAATAAATAAATATCGTGTTTAAATATCGATACCCATCACTCATCGTCTGCAGAATTTCGCTAGATAATCTAATTAGATCCTGTATATTGACAGTTTCATATTATTATTTATTTCATACAGGATTCTGCCGTTTTGTCTAAAAGATTTTGGCAAAATTTAATTATCCAAACAAATTTTAGCAACCTTTTTTTATACCAATGCAATATTTGGAATGATTTTAGTACGCACATTTTCATTTGGTCAAATTTTCACTCGGCAGAATATTACCAAGGATACTGTCATTATTTTGGTCTTTAACCAAATGATTTATTACAGTCATATTACAGCAAACAATCTTTAGACAATAAACATTTAGCCAAATAATTTGTTATAAAAAAAAATATATAGGCTAATTTTTTTTTTTTTGGAATTGCATGGTTTTACTTACATAATTACTTTTTTAATTACATGGCATGGTTGCGGTCGGTCGATAGGCGACGTAGGATGCAAGAACGAGCGAAGGGCACCCCGGTTCAGTTTTGTTAGGTTACTTTAAACCCTTTTCACAGAAATAGGAGCCCCGCTTTGCGGGGCTCCGTCGACATTGGATACAAGAGCGAGCGAATGAGAATTCAAATACCTTTACCTCATATCATATTAAACAAGGCCAATTGAAATCATAGGCAAACAGAAATACCGCCCCGCAGTAAATATTTGGCTAATTTTCAACTGAAATATTCGACTACATTAAAATTGGTAAAAGTACTAGTTGGTAAGCAAGTTATTGTTTAAACGTTCACTTGCCAAACATTAGGTTTGCGTTACAATTTTTTATTTAAAATTATGCGGAAAATTGTTTGGGAAGTGATAATTTGTCAATATCTTTTTGATGAAACAAGGGAGACCCATTTCATACAGATAAGAAGGTGAGCAAAGACGTCACTAATCGAACTACGCTTTCAATTCCTTACGAAATTCTTTTTGAGGTTTACCTTTTAGATTTACGTCATTGGATTTAGTTTCTTCAACGGATTTTCCTGTTATATTTCATTCACATTTATGTAGGGGTGTATGAACTCAAAATATGCACTAAAATAGACTGATAGGTATATTTATGAACAGTTAATTATTTTGTGTTTGTGTAAACGGGTTTGTCTCAAAAGGACAATGCTCCTGGATGTATGGAACCCCGGTACCATGTTGCATCAAAGTCAAACTTTGTTTTTACAGATAACACCTATCATATTAACTTCTACAAAAGTTATTTTTGTAAACAAAACCCGGGTTTCAGAGATTTTCAAAAAAATCTAAATAACCTAAAAACTAGGTCCTTTATTTTGTTTAGCGCGAACGGCCATTATTGCTCTAAAAGCATCCTATTCTATTCTAGTTATTTTTAATTAATGTAGAATCGACAAATTATAATCTTTTACATGTTTTTTGTTTGTTTTTAGTAATGTTAATTCGGGGTTGTCATACTAGTTTTCAAGCTAACCTCTCGTGTCTATTATTATGTTAACGATGACGTCGAGTAGTAGTGTAGAGATTATGATCTGCATAGTTTGTGGCATACAACCTTTTTGATCATTAGCGGATATACGCCCAATACAATTTAATTTGAGGATAGAAAACGATACCTAGGAGTCAGGTCTCTCAGTTTATAAGTGTATAGTCCATGGTCAGGTCTATCTGACAAGCCAAGTGACAAGAATGTAAAAATAAAGATCATAGTAATTACGCTATATAAAAGTAAATAGTCTTTTGTTAATTAATCCTGGTACCGTAAAGTTCATTTATGAACGTAAGCTGCATTTGTGGTGATGTATTTGTAAGTATTAGGGCTGATTTTTTAATCCATAGATAATTTTTATTCGTGGAATAAAATTGACGTCTGACAGTTTTTAGTATGCAACTGGTTTGAGGATCGTACCTAATCCACCACGCGAACTTAATGCGGATTGCTAAATGTCACATTGTGTTCGAAATTACGGTACTAGGACACGGCGTTTTCTCAAGATGTTTGTCGATTCCTGTAGGACATTAAATTATACATCTCAAAGTGGAAGTGACCGGAACTAGGAACAAACGGACCAGGCATACCCAAGAGATCATACTCAGAACCGTAGTTATCATTTAACTAGCGACCCAACCTTTCTTCCACCCATCGGTTTTTAGCGTACCGTACCCAAAGGGTAAAAACGGGACCCTTTTACTAAGGCTCCACTATCCGTCTGTCCGTCTGTCACCAGGCTGTATCTCATGAACCGTGATAGCTAGACAGTTGAAATTTTCACAGATGTTGTAAGTATTTCTGTTGCCGCTATAACAATAAGTACTAAAAACAGAATAAAATAAATATTTAAGGGAAAACAACAAACGTGTTTTCTTCAGCGTTTTTGCCTTGGTACGGAACCTTTCGTGTGCGAGTCCGACTCTCACTTGGCCAGTTTTTACGACTATACAAAACATCGGAATTTCTTTATTAGTCGTAAGTTTAATAATATTGCGGCGGTGCAATTGCAAAACCTAGCAACTGACATAAAAAAATAAAATCGGTGTTTTTGCATACTTAGCAAGTCTAATATGCAAAACTACCAGTTTTATTATCTAATGTCAGTTCCTAGGTTTTGAAATTGCACAGCCGAATGCATTATACACATAATGTCTGCGTGCCAGCAGTGGGAACATTATAGGTTAATTATGCATATGCTATCGGTACACATAATCCTTTCGGAATAAATTGTCTAAATGATGATGGAAACCGCTTTAAAATCTGTTGCGTAGTTTAGAAGAACAACACGGTTACACAAACACGAAAAACGAGTTTAATTTGTATACATACCTATAGATTCACTGATTTTACAATTAAGAGTTAAAAAAGATCAGAAGAAATTTTAAAGAATCTGACTACGGTTTGAAAATATTTAATTCTCACACTCACTATTTCGTGGTCCTTGGAGCCTCGTTTATCATAAATCATAAACAGTATGATGTGATGAAATGAGTTAGAGATCTGGCCGTGACCGGATGAGTCAGCACATTTTAAGGAACCGCAATACTTAGAAGGTTAAAAATGTGCTCATAATACTTACTTTTTGAATGAACTTAGTTCGACAAAAAAGGGGTCAGTATGTAATCTAAACTAAAACAATTCCTATTTCACGTTCCTTAAAAATATTAATGAACATTAATATAATGAATGCCTCCCCTTTTGAGATCCTCAAATAATTCCTATTTTGGGTTCCTAAAATTACTGAATACTTAACCATGTAACTGCGACCAATTTAGATATAGCGTCCGCCGGCCGCTGCCGCGGCACCGCTCGCTTCGCTCGTTCGACTCGCGGGAGTTCTAAACCAACCTAACCTAACCCATTTGGTCAGGGTTCCATAGATTAAATACTACGACCATTTAGCCTCGCGCGCGGTTGGTCTTAGTTCCAGCCATTTTTTTTGTCTCAGCTCTAGACTAACCTAACCCGTTATGGCACGTTAAAACTTGTCTAGAACCTGAACTATGTCTCATACCAGCGTCAACGGAAGCGTGCATTACAATATGACTTTATTTTTATGAGCGATACTGCGCCGTTTTATAAGATTGAGTTTTGCGTGGATAAACTATGTCTACCTCTTCTTAGGTACAAACTTACAATACCATTGGATACAAGAAGGAATTTATCTCAGCAACCAGGGGAACCTTCTTTCCCCTCTCTTTCTTTTCTTTTTTCCTCTTTTGCCTTTTTTCTTTTCTTTTTTTTTTCTTTCTTTCCTTTCAAGAACAAATGAGTCTCGGCTTCGTTAAGGATATTTTACACCCCTTATTAGAGGTGGCAGCTGAGGTGGTCCTTTATTTTATACCTCGCGGCCGGTCACCTAACCGCAGGTCAGACCAAGTAACCAGTCACACGACACCACTCGTTACTGGACCCTGTTACGACCGCCCGGAGAGAAGCCGAGAACCGAACGAAGTGGAAGAACATCGTACATAAAGCCACGAAGGCCTTTCAGGGACACAACCTTCTTCTAATGAAGTATGCGACCAAGAAGAAGAGAGATTTCATACTCCGACTCAAACACACACACTACGTGTACCTAGATATTCGCTCAAACTGAAACACCAACAAATCCGTATCAGTTACGAAATCGCTACTTCTCGGCGCCGGATTTAATTAAGAACATGTTTTTAGCTACCTACTGGGTTTACGAAACAGGTCACATTCTTGAAGTATTTATTACACGCCGTATCACTTACCTACATGTAAATAAATATTAAATTTGAGTATTGTGAATTATCCTTTTAACAAGGCCTCAACAAAATGCTTTATAAACCATACTGCCAGTAAAATATGGTGAGTTTTTGGGCAATTTCTTTCATCTTCATGATTCGCACGGTTTAATCTTCAAATTAAAGCAAAGCTTGCCGAGGTCGGTGCGTGGATGGGTGACCTTCCATAACATACCGAGACCCCACCGTATCTCGGAAAGCACATTTAGCCGTTGGTCCCGGCTGACACTCATAGATCTTTGACTGTCGTTACGGGGCGGTCAGAAGCCCGAAAGTCTGACAACCAGGCTTACCTCGGGTTATCGTATTACGTTATCGTCAGATAGGCAGTCGCTCCCTGTAAAACATTGGTATTCAGCTGCATCAGTTTAGACTGGAAGCCGAGCCCAATATTGGAAAAAAACAAGACAGAAAAAAAATGATCACAAATGACAAAAAATGGCAATTAATTCACAATAAAAGTTCACATGTATCGAAAATAGAAACTTAACTAATAATCATTTTACAACTTGTATTTTTAATTGGTCCTTCGAGGCGATAGGAAAATAATGTGGTCCTATAAAAGCAAATAGGTTACGTTTTATTAATTTTCAATTTTTGTAGTTACAAGTATTTTAAAGGATTTTCCTAATGCACCTACGTAGATAACTATCAGATTTATGATTTATTGACAAAAAATTCCATAATTTTCCCTAATATTAATCACTGTCGATGTTTCATATAAATCATTGTACCTACTTAGGTGTCGTATTATACAGTTACCGGCACGTAACTTGGCAAGAGATTTTCGTAGTGGGGGAAGTTCGCGCATATAAAAATGTATGAAATTGTGCGTGCGCAAACTTCCCCCACTACAAAAACTCTTGCCAAGTTACGTGCCGGCAATTATACACCAAGGTTTTGTAAAGGTGAAGTAATTACGAAATGAATGCCGTAGGTACCTACATATCGACGACGCATAGGTGCCTACATACGCGATGAGTCGTTGATTGTCTTTTCCCTAAAATAATAGGTACATACCTCATTTGGTAGGTCATTATTTGTAACCAACAAGATTAATAGGCTGTAAGCGGACATCGACGCAATGAAGTTTGTAGGCGGAGGTCTAAATAAGGCGTAAGAAAAATCAATTTAAATAGTTTAATTTAAAGAGATCACCTACTTTTTTTTCTGTCGTTACGGGTAGTCAGAAGCCCGAAAGTCTGACAATCAGTCTTACCTGGGGTATCGTATTACCCAGTAACTGGGTTGTGGTGGTCAAATAGGCAGTCGTTCCATGTAATATACTGGTTTCAGCCAATGATATATAAAGGAAAGATGCACTACGATCATACTGAGCGACGTTCTGTATTGTTGCGTTGTTATTACAAAGTACTTACTGCGATAGATAATACGGAACGTATGACACAGAAAGAGATAGCTATCTGTAGTGTGTTGCTCGCTGCTATTAGCGGACTAAATGAAACTACAACAATTGTCTGAATTTGTCTGCAACAATTTGCGCGCGCTAGTGCCATATCTACCTCTTTAATATAATATCATTGGGTTTCAGCTACATCCGATTAGACTGAAAGCCGACCCCAACAGAGTTGGGAAAAGGCTAGGCAGATGCCAGTAGAGACCTACTTTTTTACAAACCGAGACCAGAGTGCGCGCAAAATAAGTCTGCGGCCGAAACCAGAAATAATCTTTTGCCGCCATCTGGCCGTTTATATCAGCTGTCAAGAGAGTATGCTGTGTTCCGTGTTTTCTAAAGTAAATAATTGCCATCATTATGCCAAATGTGATTAAAAGTGCTAGCAGGGATATAATCTTGAACTTAAACGTCGCGCGCAGACTTATCTTGCGCGCACTGCACCCACAGCCACAGTTTGAGAAAATAATCGGAAAAAAATGTCGTTGACGCATTGTAGTGTCAGCGTATGCATTAGTATTGTATGTTATCATCCCTTGTCGTATTGACGTCTCCACATTGTATATCTAAACACACTTTCTCCTTTATGGGACTTACAGGACCCAAACGCAAAAAAAAAGCAAAGTATATGATCGACTACAGTAAACAAAATCAGAAAAATATATGATATTCTTCAAGATATATGCTAGGTAGATAGTGTGTTGAAAACATAATACAACTAACTAACTTGATACTACAGAAGTAAATCATGAACATACCTCTAAAACTTTTCTTTTTACAATAAAAACACATAGGTACATACAATCATTGTGATTTTTTGTCAGATTATTCTTCAAGCGACATACTAAAGCACCAGTGTTTTTTTCCAAACAATGAGATTTTTATAAATGGATAATTGCTTCATATTTTGCAATAAATGCTGGTCATTTATTGCAAAATATCAATTATCGTTGTGTCATCACGCTTCTCTTTCTTATCTATGCAGTACGACAAAGAAAGCGCTTTAGGACTTAGGTCATGTAGTCGCCATAATATGGATGAGAGGAAAAAAATAAAAGATCATAATGTTGATGTAGCTTTACCTATGTAGACAAATGTCTATACAGCAACATCTTAGTGCAAGACAAATAACATGAACTACAGTTAATACCTAGAATCAATAAGTCATCTGGAAAATCAATACACTTATTGCGGTAAGTATTTACCCATAGATGAGCTAACGAAATTCCAAATATGAAGGTACCTACGTACCTACAAACAATCGTCATCATTGGAGGTACTTTTCTCTGAAGGGTAACCCCCATTTATTGCATCCACACAGTCGGAGGTGACGGTATATCTTACACGACATCGCTGCAAGACATGGGTCATGATACCGAATCGAAAAACAAAACGCAACGATATTTGCGATTGCTATAATTATCACAGACAACAGATTGGTGTGGTGATCACAGTATTTTTTTGTTTTTAACAAACCTCTCGGGAGAGACATGATTGAGACATAACTTAAACAAAAAGAAAGTTATGTTAAATCTACTGAAAATAATAGTGGTATTTGATAAAACTAGCCAAGTGCGAGTCGGACTCGCACACGAAGAGTTCCGTATCTCAAGGCAATAACGCCGAAAAATAAAACGTTTGTTCTACGGGAGCCCCCCTTAAATATTTATTTTATTCTGTTTTTAGTATTTGCTGTTATAGCGGCAACAGTAATACATCATCTGTGATAATTTCAACTGTCTAGCTATCACGGTTCATGAGATACAGCCTGGTGACAGACGAACAGACGGACAGTGGAGCCTTAGTAATAGGGTCCCGTTTTACCCTTTGGGTACGAAACCCTAAAAACTGCACTCAGTAAAGGATGATTCAATTTGTACAGCATTTTCTCTTTTGTTAAGTACCTGGTACTTGTTGACAGGCCTACACACTCGTCCCCTATACCTATACCTATTCAGACTGTAGGTACAGTATAATCAGCTTATACTGTTCCCACGAACCTCCCCTCTGTGAGAGGGAGTGGGCCATAATTCAAAACGCGGGCCCAATGCGGGTTAGTGGATGTCACACGTCTTCGAATTTTTCTAACATTAATTTTGTTATAATGTAAATAAAGTCTTCGAATTTTTGTAACATTAATTTTGTTATAATGTAAATAAAGTCTTCGAATTTTTGTAACATTAATTTTGTTATAATGTAGGTAAATAAAGTCTTCGAATTTTTGTAACATTAATTTTGATATATTGTAAATAAAGTCTTCGAATTTTTGTAACATTAATTTTGTCATAATGTTAATAAATTATTTTTAGAGAGTAACCGTGGACTTTCCTGCCAGCTCTTCTCCATAGAAACGACCAATTAGAACGTCAGAAGCTATATAGGTGCGTATCTTCTGACGTTTCATAAATGCCCATGAATCATCATCATCATCATCATTTCAGCCGATAGACGTCCACTGCTGGACATAGGCCTCCCCCAATTTTGGGGGGGTTTGCCATAATCGCCACGCTTGGCAGGCGGGTTGGCGATCGCAATATGGTATGATGGTGGAATGCATAGAGAACGCTGAATATTTATGTGAAATAAAATATTTTGATTTTGAACGCAATAATTCCCAAAGGACCAAACGCGTCCCAAATTGTTAACGGTCCGAACCAATTCTCAGTTCCGTTAAGCCAAAGGCAAATCGAATCGGATCGCCTCTTTGGCACTAAAATAATTAAATCCGGGCTTTAATCCAGGATTCTCCGTTGTAATCCTCTTCAATTACAAGTCGCAACGATGCATACTATAAAATACCTACGTTAATTGCAAGAAGCAATTACTTATTTGCTGATTCACTTACGGTTTTTTCTTCACTTGTTTATGAATAACTTAAAAAGTGACGTGAACATAGAACCGTTATTCGCTTAGACGGACCACGTACTTTTCCTATTCGTCTCGAAAGACTAATGCAAAATAACAATACTAATTAATATACGCTGTTTATTTTTGAAACGCTTCTAAGCCCGTTAATAATTATCCATCGCCGAATATGAGCCTCCTAATCGCTTGCTATAATTATATTATATAAATAAACTATAAATAATCATAATCAGCCTATATCGTATGATGATATAACTAATAATATAATTATATTCAATAAAACTATAAATAATAATATAATTATATTATATTTAATGGAGAATGGGCAGCAGCGTTCTCTATTTATTCCACCATCATACCATACTGCGATCGCCAACCCGCCTGCCAAGCGTGGCGATTATGGCAAACCCCCCCCCCCCCCCCTAAATTGGGGGAGACCTATGTCCAGCAGTGGACGTCTATCGGCTGAAACGACGATTATATTTAATATATTATACTTTTTTAAATACCACGTAGGGATCGTTGATGCTATAGTTAGTTCACTTTTATACTTTAAAACCCAATAAATACTGATAAAACAACAATTAACGCCTACACGAAAAATATCTCAAAAACTGCAAACAAATGGATCCATATTCTCATCATCTGCCTAGTCTTTTCCCCACTATATTGGGGGCAGCTCCTAGTCTAAGCGGAATACCAGTAATTTACATGAAGCGACTGCCTATCTGACCTCCACAACCCAGTTACTGGGTAATATAGGTACTACTTGGCAATACTATTTGTCAGACTTTCGGCCCTCTGGCCGCCCCGTAACGACAGTCAAAGATCTACGTATGTCAGCCGGGACCAACAATTTTACGTGCTTTCCGAGGCACGGAGGCTCGGGATGGACACCCATTTACGAACCGACCTCGGCAATCATTGCTTTACATGCACTTTTAAACGTTATAACCAAATAAATAAAGGTAGAACAACAAACAACACCAACATCTAAAATTTACTAAAAAAAAACTGCAAACAAATGAAGTCTATATAAATATTACATAATAAAATGTATGTTTAGTATATCGACAAAGAGCAAGGTGGTATTTCCTATGATTTCATAAGGATAAAACTTGGCAGAAAAAAGGTATGATTTACCTAGTCACGTGGAGGTAAGATGATCGGTATTATGTTTTATTAGATACTGAAGATGAGCGAGAATCGTACAGTAAAAAAACTTGATAAAAAAAATGGACGAGTCTACAGATTGGCATGGACATCAACGCTGAGCCTGTTACCACGAATTCAGTAGGTATAAACGCCAGCTTGAAACTGTCTAATTTTCCCAATGAAATTTGAACCTTATAATTTAGCGATAAGGTTGAAATTAACAAAAACATTAGGTCCATCATAAAATGTATACTTACTTATTAATTATAGTTAGCCAATAGCTTCTCGACTTTACTATTTTTAACCCCCGACGCAAAAACGACGGGGTGTTATAAGTTTGACGTGTCTGTGTGTGTGTGTGTGTGTGTGTCTGTCTGTGGCATCGTAGCTCCCGAACGGAAGAACCGATTTTGATTTTGTTTTTTTTGTTTGAAAGGTGAATTAGTCGGGAGTGTTCTTAGCTATGTTTGATGAAAATCGGTCCAAGATGGCCGCCGCCACAAAATGGCGGATTACATATTTTTTCACAACTCCCTTAATATGGGTATCAAATGAAAGAGCTTGAATAGTAGAATACTATACACTATGATAAATTTCAAATCCATGATGGCCGCCACCACAAAATGGCGAATTATATTTATTTTTCACAACTCCTTCAATATAGGTATCAAATGACAAGTAGAATAATGAACACTATATTGAAAGGGAATGAGGAATATTAACTAACGAAAAGAAAACTAAAAACTTGAAAATATTTTGATTTATTTTGAGGAAAGTGGAGGGATGACTGGTACCTACGATCACTGAGTTTGACTATTTTTATTAACCCCCGACGCAAAAACGACGGGGTGTTATAAGTTTGACGTGTCTGTGTGTGTGTGTGTGTGTGTGTCTGTCTGTGGCATCGTAGCTCCCGAACGGAAGAACCGATTTTGATTTTGTTTTTTTTGTTTGAAAGGTGAATTAGTCGGGAGTGTTCTTAGCTATGTTTGATGAAAATCGGTCCAAGATGGCCGCCGCCACAAAATGGCGGATTACATATTTTTTCACAACTCCCTTAATATGGGTATCAAATGAAAGAGCTTGAATAGTAGAATACTATACACTATGATAAATTTCAAATCCAAGATGGCCGCCACCACAAAGTGGCGAATTACATTTTTTTCACAACTCCCTTAATATGGGTATCAAATGAAAGGGCTTGACTAGTAGAATACTATACGCTATTACAAATTTCAAATCCAAGATGGCCGCCACCACAAAATAGCGAATTATATTTTTTTTTCACAAGTCCTTCAATATAGGTATCAAATGCAAGGGCTTGACAAGTAGAATAATGTACACTATATTGAAAGGGAATGAGGAATATTAACTAACGAAATGAAAACTAAAATCTTGAAAATATTTTTTTGTCTGATCAATGCTCTAGAATGATGAGGAAAGTGGAGTGATGACTGGTAGGTACCTACGACCACTGAGTTTGACTATTATTATTACGAATGGAATTATCCTACTTAAAAAGCGTAGGTATTTCTACATCAGATAGTGTCGCAGTCCCATTTTATAAACTAGATCTACCTAATACCTAAGATATCTAATAGCTATGAAATACTTGTACGAAAGTTGAATAACTAAAGGCAGAACTAGAAAAAGGATATAATAAAACAAAAAAATCTGTTTAGTCTTAAAAATTATTCTTCAACTATAAATCAAATGTCAGTCTCGCATCGTACGCGACACGTAGCGGACGAGTTTGCGATGCCGCTGTAACCGGTGCGGTGACTAATCGAAAATAATGGCGTCTCATACTGTGAAGTGTGCTAACTGCAATGTTGTCATCAACGAACTGTTAGCATTTCTACGAAATGTATTGGATGTGATGGATGAAGAGAGTGTTCATCAAGTGTGTTGTTCGTCTTTCTCTGCTGAGGACATTGTGCGGGCAAAGTCTCTGCTGTTTGAATCTATCCCTAGCGGAAAGAAGATGCCAGTGCGACGAAAGGAGGGAAAGAAGAAAATGTCTCGGGATCTAGACGATATTATTTGTCTCATGAAGGGTACGAGTACTGAATTATTCCCCATATTTGTGGCGAAGGAGCTGAATAAACTCCCTCCGGTCACTTTTGATCATGTGGATGTAACGTGTCTCCTAAAAGATATTTTAAAACTGAAAAACCAGATCAGCGTTTTAGAAGACAATACAGTGTCTAAGGAGCAGTTTCTATCACTTCAACTAGGGTGACTAGTCTTAAGCAGGCATCTTTGATACACGATACTCCTACTGTTAAGAACGGTAATATTAATGCGAGAAGAGGGGCATGTTTACAAAACAGCTTTACACTAGACAGTGGACCTATAGGATTACAATATTTACCTATAAAATACCCAGCTGATTGCAAGGTGAACGACCTCTCGGCTAAAGGCGCGTCATCAACACTAGTCAGCGGTTGTAATAATTACCTCTCTGTCTTGCAAGGACATAACACAGCGACAGAGCATTGCGGGCATGTGGAGGCCCAAACAGCGACTGCGGTTCCGAAGGAAGTGAGCGAGACCGACTGCATGATGTGCAAATTTGATGAGAGCGGCCTACACGGGAGCGAGACAGTACGACAATTAGAGCGCGTGGAGGCCACAGCAAGCACCGCGGTTTCGTACAAATCGGTTGGTGTATCGAGCCCAGCCTGTGCGCACACGCCCGTCAATTCCCCCACCGCTGGCAAACGGGTGACCATTGCCAGTGCGCCAGCCGCTACGGATGAGAAGGTGTCGAATGTGCTCCAGCAAACAACAGTGCAATGTGCGAGTATGCCGTCGATAGATAATAATTGTGATGACATTGTCTCTAAAATAGTGGTGAGTCAACCGAAAAATAATGAGTGGAAATTAGTGCAACATAAACGTTCGCGTTCGAAATCCTATACATTTGCAAGCCAAAAAGGTCGTGCTTCTATTGTACCGGACAGTAAATTCCGTGCGGCAGATATTAAAGTACCGTTATTAATATCGAACGTGAATACGGAGGCCTCTGACGATGATATTATTAACTACATAAAAAGTAAGACTAATGAAAGTGTATCTTTAAAAAAGCTAAATATCAAGTCGTATAAAAAGTATAATGCTTACAAACTATTTGTATCTAAACATAAGGTAGACATGTTTTTGAATGATGAGATATGGCCTGATGGTATTACTTTTAGACGTTTTGTTCATTTCATGTACCGGACAAATAGAGAGGCCCATAAAGTTAGTTAGTTAGATTAAAATTCAGTATGGAAAGTCAAAATAACTGTCATGTAAAATTAACAAGTTTTAATTGTAAATCTGCGAAAAGATCAGTTGATAATATTAGAAAAATATGTGATTGGTCCGATTTGGTCTGCCTGCAGGAGACTTGGCTATTACCTCATGATATCTCAATGTTAGGAACGATAAGTCCTGATTTTGAATACACTGGTAGGTCTGCTGTAGACACATCAGAAGGGCTCCTAAGAGGTCGGCCGTACGGAGGAGTGGCTATTCTCTGGAGAAAGGGTGTTTTTGAGTCTGTCTCGGTAATAACATGTAATAGCTCTCGGTTAGTGGCCATTAAAGCTGTCTCTGGGGGTCGCACTATTGTTGTATTTTCGGTATACATGCCTACAAACTCACCGGAAAACCTGCCTTTGTTTACCGAGGTCTTAAGTGAGGTAAGTGCAGTCATTGCGACACATGATGTTGAAAACATATACATAATGGGCGATTTTAATGCGCATCCGCAAGAATTATTTTATGTCGAGCTATTAAGTTTTTGTAACGATCAATCCTGGGTCTGTGCCGATACAAAGAAGTTAGGATATGATCTAAGCTACTACACCTTCATTAGTGAGGCTCATGGCTGTAGGAGGTGGTTAGACCATTGTGTGGTCTCTTCGTCAGCCTGGCAGACAATTGTTAGTGTAGGTATTGATGAAGATGTTTATGTGTCTGATCACTTACCTATATATGTTGTATGTAACTTAGATGTAGTTAGGCCAAAGTTGACGACCGGGGCTGCACCCCGCAGTACTGTTGTCTGGGGCGTCAGAAATAAAAATGAGGTCGAGAGTTATCATCGTATGTGTTCTGATAAACTGCGAGAGATAGACTTCCCACGGGAGTTTGCGGTGTGCAGTCATGGGTCATGCAACTTGGATGATCACAAATTTGTCCTTGATAAGCTGTACAAGAATATTATAGATGTCCTTTGTGAAGCAGCGAGAGAATCTAGTGAAGTACACCAGAGACCAAAGCGGGGTAGTCCGTTATGTGGGTGGAACAAACATGTTCGAGACGCTCACCGAGAGGCCAGGTTTAGATTCCAAGCCTGGGTTTTGGCTGATCGACCAACCTCTGGTACTGCTTACGATCAAATGTATGAGACACGTAAAATTTTCAAAAGTCGGCTAAAGTACTGTCAAAATAGACAAGATCAAATTAAGATGGACGTATTAGCAGAACAACGAGCTAATAACAATTTCTGTGCGTTTTGGAAGTCTACAGGTAAGTTGGAGGCTAAGCCTGGTCTCGCGGCGGATGTTGGAGGGGTTACTGATCATGGGGACATTGCTAATCTATTTAGGAAACATTTCACCGTAAAGTCTCCACTTGGTCCCTCTGTGTCGGGAATCGGCTTTGTGTCTCATGAACGGGGGGAGCCGCTACTGCGCTTCACCACGAAGCAAGTAAGGTCGGTGATAAATAGTATGAGTAGGGGCAAATCCCCTGGGCATGATGGGCTTAGCATAGAACATCTTAAATATGCGGGTATGCATATGCCGAGGGTCCTGTCCTTGTTCTATACGATGTGTCTCAGCCATTCGTATTTACCGGCAGACTTAACAAAGACCATTGTTGTACCCATCGTGAAGAATAGGACAGGAGACATCTCGGACATAGGTAATTATCGCCCGATCTCTCTTGCCACTGTCGCGGCTAAGGTGTTGGACAGTATGCTTGACTCTTATTTGGCAAAATATATAAAGTTGCACGATGCACAGTTTGGGTTTTGTCCTGGACTCTCTACCGAAAGTGCTATCCTGGGTGTCAAGCATACTGTCAAATACTACACTGACCGTAAGACGCCGGTGTACGCCTGCTTCCTTGATCTCTCCAAGGCCTTCGATCTCGTTTCTTACGATGTGCTTTGGAGTAAGTTGAGGAGTAGGGGTATACCGGCGGAACTGCTCAGTGTATTGCAATTTTGGTATCGTAACCAGACGAACCATGTTAGATGGTCTAATGCGCTTTCGGAATCATATGGGTTGGAGTGCGGGGTGAGGCAGGGTGGTTTGTCGTCTCCCCGGCTCTTCAATCTATATGTCAATGACCTCATTGCCGAGCTCAGCAGCATGCGTGTCGGATGCAGGGTAAATGGTGTTAATTGTAACAACATCAGTTATGCGGACGACATGGTGCTGCTGGGCCCGTCGCCGGGGGCGATCGTGGAGCTGCTCAAAGTATGTGAGACCTACGCTGCCGCACATGGACTGGTCTATAATGCCAGAAAATGTGAATACATGGTCTTTGGGGTCGCTGGTAAGCGCCGGGAGAATGCCCTCGAACTTGTCATAAACGGTACGCCAATACGTAGAGTCACAAAGTTTAAATATCTTGGGCATTTTCTTACCGACGACCTCAGTGATCATAGTGACATTGAGAGGGAGCGCAGGGCTCTAGCGGTCAGGGGTAATATGTTGGCACGAAGATTTGCTCGGTGTACAGACCAAGTAAAGATTACGCTTTTTAAAGCCTATTGTCAGAGTTTTTACACCGGTAGTCTTTGGGTCAACTATTCGAAAAGGTCGCTGGATGTCCTGCGCGTCCAATATAATAATGTTTTTAGAATGCTGTTGCGACTGCCCCGTTTTTGCAGTGCCTCAGAAATGTTCGCGGTAACCCATACCGACGGATTTCATGCCATCATCCGCAAAAAAACGGCCTCACTCCTGAGCAGAATAAGAGGCAGTCGCAATAGCATCCTGAAGGCTGTGGCGACAGATACTTCCTCCGCCATAATAAGGCAATTTGTGCGAAGACTTGTTCCATAGTTTCTGGGTGTCGAGTGCTGGATGGTCTTCGTACTTTTTCGTCTTTAGTTTAAGTTACTAACAATAGTATTTTAAGTACAAAACTGTTACTAACAAGTTATGGATCTTATAGTTGTCCGAAATAAAATGATTATTATTATTATTATTATTATTATAAATTAATAATTATTTTTTGACGGATAAACTACCTGATTAAACACCAAATTACCTGAATCTTAAAATGCAAGAAAATAAAAGAAATGAAATACAAAAATTAAGAAGTCCCTACAAAAAGCATGAAATAAAAAATTAAATTAAAAATTTAAAAAACCCCCGACACAAAAAAAAAAAAAAAATTAAATGTAAGTTATTGGAAAAGGATCAAATAATTTAAAAACCCCCAACTTAAAGAATCTAGGTAACGAGACTAAAACAGATAAATTGATATAGAAGTCGGGGGACCGTTCTGTGGAACACCTTCTGTGCTAAGAGGTCCCCCGACTTCCATATGAATTTATCTGTTTTAGTCTCGTTACCTAGATTCTTTAAGTTGGGGGTTTTTAAATTATTTGATCCTTTTCCAATAACTTACATTTAATTTTTTTTTTTTGTGTCGGGGGTTTTTTAAATTTTTTTAAATTTATTTTTGTATCCACCATCTAACATTTTATTAATGGCAGTTGGAAAGTTTTTAATTTATTTATTGATTATTTTGACAATCTAGTACTAACTTGACTAATTCTTGTATTAACTTAATTAATTGACATTTTCCTTTTGTAATTTACTGACATTTCTGATTTATCTTTAACTTTTATTGTTGACATTATAGAAACATTTATTAATTTTGTACCAGATGTGACATTGCTGTTTATTGTTGAAATTTTAAATTTTATGAATTGTGTATTTTAACTATCGCTCACTATAATTCTATTTAAGTAATATTGTAAAATTAATAATGAAATAATTACAATAAACTTACCTACTTATATTTGTACGCCTAATGGCAAAGCATAGAGCACTTTAAAAAATGTAACATCTCACACACCTGTGTATCTGTAACCTATGTTTACAAATAAATCATCTGAATCTGAATCTGAAAATCTATAGAGACAGATAGTAGGAGCTTGATGTGCTGACGTCTGTACCTACATGAAATGATTTAAAAAAACTGTTCAGAATATTTTCACTGCTGAGGTTCAGCAGTGAAAATATTCTGAACTGTTTTTTTGAATCAGTTATTGCACTATTCTATTAAACAGCAGATTTTTTTTGGATAACCGGCGAAAAATTTCTACATTAGGGTGTCTAGAACCATATGCTGAATGAGAGATTTTCTTTTTCTTTTTTTTTTAACTCTTCCCTATTTGCTGGATAGATGGCGCTGAACTTGGTAAGTTACTGCTAAGAACGGAACGTCACATCATTTTTGATTATTTCACTTGGATGTAATTTTGAGATCGTAAAACGAAATCAAACTAAAGTGTCAGTCAACGAGCTTATGTGACGTGACCATTGACATTTTTCGTACCTATCTCAATGGACGTGCCGCAATGTTTTTTTTTTCAAGCGTTTTGGCTTTGGCACCTAGTAACGTAGTCAGTTCAACGCCATCTTCAGGGTTCTTGGAAACTATGTTTTTTTTTTAATACTCAAAAGAAAAACCTCTCATTCATGGTTTCAGTTTGCACAACGAAATCCCCGCCACCATGTTTATTGAAAGCATTGATTCTTTTATCAACGAAAACTAAGAAATGACCTATGGGGACTACATGACCTAAAGCACGGTCACTGTCGGACTGCATAGAAAAGAAAGAGAAGCGCGATGACACAACGCTGGTAATTTATTGCAAAATATGAAGCATTTATCTATTTACAAAAAATCTATTGTTTGGTCTAAAAAATTAAAACACTAGAGCTTTAGTATGTTGCTTGTAGAATAATCTGACAAAAATCAGAATGATTGTATGTATATTAGTATGGTGTGTATTGTAAAAAGAAAGTTTTTAGAGGTATTTTCATGTTTTTTTTCTATCGTATCAAATTAGTTGTATTATGTTTTCAACACACTAACTAGCATTTATACCCTGAAGGATATCATATATTTTTCTGATTTTGTTTACTGTAGTCGATCATATACTTTTAGGCATTATCAAACTTGCGTTTTTTGGGATTTAATAGATTTATTTTACCTACACAACTTGCATTGCTAACAGATTACGCATTACAGATTGCTAGCTAATATTCGAAAGACGACCTTACATTCTGGAAGGTTAATATTGTTAAGAAATCTGTTCCCACAGATTTAGTGATTGACAAAACATAAACAATGGTTTTGTTTTATTGTATGTAATCAAACATGATAGAAAACTGTAATTAAAATAGCTAATAACGCAGCCGTAGTTGGTAATATTATTAAAAAAGCCTTGAAAAACTACAAAAACTTCTAAACTGCCAGTATTTTGCTGAGCAACATTATTCATTATTGATAGTATAGTAAATCTGAAGGTAAATTCCCGCAATTAATAACTTTCAAAATCTAGTCACAATCTCATCTCAGCGACGATCAATGTCAAAAACATTTAAAAAATGTAGGGTTGGAGGTGTTTTTGACAGATTGAGACTGAGATCAGACTGTAAACGTTCTTAAAATTACGAGAATTGCCCCTTAGGTGTTGGTGAAAACAGTTTTATTATAACTTTTTGATCAACTCTCTACCCTTATGGAATCACTGGTCCCCAAGTCACAGGCTGTAAGTTTGGGTGCCAGGTGATAATACTAAAAGCACTTTATGTTGTATCATATTACTGTACCTGTAACCTTGTAATCATTTTACTAGAAATAAACATTATTAATATTAAAAGCGATGTTCAAAAAATATTAGACCCATCCTCATGGCGTATTGGCATTTTAACCTCATTGGCCGATTATTTACGGTCAAAAATGTATCATTTACATTGTTTATATATACGAGTACACGAGTCATTTAAAAATAATATTAAAATGATTTTAAATAATTATAAAAAAGAAAGGGTAGATTTGAAAACTACGAAAACTACTTTGAAAACTACGCTTTGATTTGGCACAAAAAATCTAGTTCTTCCGATTCTGTCACAAAGGGCTTTGAAGGTCCGTGGCATTTACAATACTGTCCGCCATTTTGTTTTTTACCTATATTAATCGACAACTGACAGCAATGCAAACAGAAATTTTTTAGAAGACCAAACCCCGTAAAGAGTTACGTTTCCGAGACATTAAAGGCTCCTACAAAGAGGCGCGACACACGATATAATCGCGCGCGACACAAAGGCACCGCTGGTTGCGCGACACGCGGTGCATTTGTGTTGCGCGCGATTTTATCGCGTGTCGCGCCTGTTTGAAGGAGCCCTAACGTTCAAGTTTGATCACGTGACCTCCATATTTTTTGAACTTGGTTACAACTATAAGTTTAAAATAATCATTCTGAATGTTTAAAGTTTCACGTTTCCGAGATATTATCTCGTGTTGATTTATGGGGGTGATCCTTTTATGGTTTCTCTTTGAATTGATGTCAGCTACCGATTTATATAGGTTTCATGCACGGCCGCCATTTTGAAAAAAAAAAACAAAATGTCGGAAACTGTAGGTATGCCAGGCTCCATATAAAAATCTTCATCCCCCTTTTCAAAGTCGGAGATGTAGACTATAAAATGCTGCGTTCACTGGGTTCTGGTTCTACCATATACAAACATTGGACTAAACCATCCAGTCAAGTAAACGCAAATCAAACTTCAGGCAATCGAGCTTACACAAGCTATACACACCAACATAATAAGTACAATCAAACAAAAAAGAACTTACCTTTGTATCACAAGTTGAACTTGAAGGAGTGGGAAATCAACAATAGACTCACGACGACGTCGACCAAAGCATTGTCACTTGTGAGGACTCGCGTAGACAAGTGAACTGTATCTTACATAATTAGACTTTTAAATGTTTTAGGTAAACTAGTCCGGTGGTTAAGGGTAGGTTGAGTTAGATTTATGTAAAAAAAAAATTTTGAGATCATTTCCACTTAGAAAGGAAACACCAGCTTCGTTCAACGGAGAGTATAAACGGAATGACAGATTGACGTTACATAGTTCCGGAAACAGTTCCGGAGAATAGAATAGAATAGAATAATTTTTATTCATAAGTTCACATAAGTATAAATTACATAGAAGTTACATCATTACAAAGTTACATTTTATGAGGAAAATATTAAACTATGCCTAAAATAAAAAGATGATAATGATGATAGTGTTGTAATCCTTATAAATGAATAAGGTGAAAACACACTACGTACAGTCAACAAAGGAGATACGTATACAGGAGCGTCGGATATAGTTGAAGTTTACTAAGAAACCGATGGATATTCTGGACTGAAATTTAATTTAATAAATGAGCTGTTTGTTTTCTATTAATAAAATTAAATTTTATTCGAGAACATCCATCGGTTTCTTAGTAAACTTCAACTATATCCTTAGTCATTTGGTCACTACATTTGGTCCTTCTGCCCAAAATGTGTCAACATTCAGATCTTTTACACTACACTACAACAATTTTTTTTGCCTTTAATTTTTATGTGTTTAATCAGCATATAATGTAACCAATGCTGGGACACAGGCCCCCTCTATGAGAGGGAGTGGGCTGTAATCCACCACGCGGGCCCAGTGCGGGTTGGCAGATGTCACATGTCTTCGATTTTTTTGTTCTAGGACGTGCCGGTTTCCTCACGTTTTCCTTTCCCGTTTTGAGAGCAGTGGTGATAAAATTAATAATTAAAGTAAAGCGCCTGACTGGGTTCGAACCTACGACCTACAACTCATAAGTCGCGGCTGTATCCACAGGGTCACCACTGCCTTTAATATGTAAGTACTTAGTATGAATTTAAAAAGTCTCTGAATACTTTTATGTAGTACCTAACGTTTAGAAAGCTTATCCTTCACAAAAAATAATCTGTAGTCAATCAATCATTTCTACTTTCATAACAGATCAAAAATAAACAAACACACATGCACACAGACAGATTCAGAACAAAAACAGACACACACAGTACAACACAAACACACACAACACCAACAGATACAATCAACAAACAAAAACAGATTAAAATCGTTTAAAAGTAATCAAATTCCAACTCAAAATCAGTTGCTTTCAACACAAGGATGAATATTTTATAATACTTTGTTACGGCTTATGAGGAAAGTCCGAAATTAAGTACAAACAAAATTTTTATAGCCCACGGCATCGAAACGTGGGCTTTTTGCAAATTGTTTTTTTTTTAGGGTTCCGTAGTCAACTAGGAACCCTTATAGTTTCGCCATGTCTGTCTGTCCGTCCGTCTGTCTGTCTGTCCGTCCTCGCTTAATCTCTGTGACCGTTAGAACTAGAAAGCTGAAATTTTGTAGGAGTACGTATATCAGTTACGCCGACAAAGTGGTGAAATAAAATTTTGGAAAATATTTTTTTTAGGGTAGCTCCCCTACATGTGAAGTGGGGATGAATATTTTTTTCATCATCTACCCCATCGTGTGGGGTATCGTTGAATAGGTCTTCTAAAATGGCTTAGGGGTTGCTAAAATTATTTTTTGATTTAATGCTCCATTTAAATAAAATAAATAAAAATAAAAAATTTATTTCAAAATGCTCCATTTACGAAATATTAAAGTTTAAAGTGCAAATTTTTGTTCCAGTAGGGCGTCCCCCCCCCCCCCCCCACTAAAAGCTAAACTACTGGCTTGAAAAATCTGGAAAAATTCTCGATGATAGTGCATTACATAAACTTTAAAGGAAAAGTATAGCGGTTAAGATAACTTTATTAGTTTAGCAGTAATAGTCGTTGAACTTGGGTATTGGATAATTTTGTACCAAATACAAAATCCTTAGCATTAATCCTTTAAAGTGACGAAGAGTAGTGAAGTGAGTGATGAAGTAGTTGCTTGTTTATAATGGGTAAAGACTTGCATTGAAAATCAAAATATGTTTTTTTTACCTATTTAGAATAAAGAACAACAGAATCGTACTACATTGTGATAACGGGCTACTACGGAACCCTACACTGTGCGTGGCCCGACACGCACTTGGCCGGTTTTTTGCTACTCAAATTGGTGCGAGCAATTGCAAGTCGGACTCGCACATGAAGGGTCCCGTACCACTGTAATATATTGAACAAATATATTTAAAAAAAAAATTGTTTGTTGTAGCGGCAATAAAAATACACACAGTTGACATTTTCAGAGTGTGTATTTTACCTAATACGGTTCATGAGATAACTCGCTGACACACAGACGGGTGGACAGCGGGACCTTAGTAATGTGGTTTTAATCTTTGGGTACGGAACCCTAAAAAAGCGTAGCTAGCATTAATTCGAAGAACATTCTCATTATCATTTGAAAGTTCCAATTTGCAGTCAGGCTAACTAGTGCTGTTTTTTATTATCTTTCTTTAGCACAACATCGGAGTCTAATGCTACGAGATTTCCTACCGGGCCAGCGGGATTGTCCGAAAGGGTTACCGCTGGCCCAGAACATAAAGGGCTAAGGAAGGAACACGGGTGGGTTTTAGTCAGTAAGAGTCTGACACTCCCTTCCGCTCCACCCAGAGCGGGAGGAGTCATTTGATGAATTCCAATCCGCAAAAAAAAAAGAAAAAAAAATGCTACGAGATCTAGTCATATCATCATCTGCCTAGCCTTTTCCCAACTATATTGGGGTCGGCTTCCAGTCCAATACCAGAATACATGGAGCGACTGCCTATCTGACCTCCACAACCCAGTTATTGGGTAATACGATACCCCTTGGTAAGACTGGATTGTCAGACTTTCGGGCTTCTGACTACCCGTAACGACAGTCAAAGATCCTCGAATGACAGCCGGGACCAACGGCTTAACGTGCTTTCCGAGGCACGGAGGGGTCTCTGTATATAAAGATAGTCACCCATCCACAGACCAACCGCGGCAAGCGTGGCTTAAACTGACCGATCGACCTGTGCGGCTTTTATTATTTAGCCACCGACCCCTCACGAGATCCAGTCATATAATGATATAATAATATGAATAGTATCCGAGTAGTTACCTACTTGCCCGATCATTTCCATAGGAACCTAACTACCTACGCTTTGGAACGGGCAACTATTCAAAAGTGCTTGTAATTGATGTGGCTGATTTTTCAGGTAACTTTTATCTAAAGCATAAATCTGACATATTACAAAAGCTGTCAGACCGCAATATTTATTTCCCAGAAAAAAGTCAGACTTAATAACTAACTAAGGGCTGATTTTTCAATCGACCGATAATTTTTATTCACGGATAAAAATTGAGATCTGACAGTTTTTGTATGGCAGAACTGCCAAAAATTCAAAATTATTCCTCCAATAAAGTTATCTGGCATTGGAAAAATCAGTCCTAAATTTGATAAATCAGCTCTTATTTGAAACTAGCTTCCGCCCGCGACTCCGTCCGCGCGGATGTCGGTCTTCGCGTGGATGGTTTATTTCCCCATTTTGAGTAACTCTGACAATGACATCTTATAAATATCTATTGGACCCAAATACGGCTAAGCCTATAATAATTAAGGAGATCCCTCTATTGAGCTACTGCTGTTGAGCTCGCGTTCTGTAGTAAGTATTTTTTTCATAGTAATTCCGACCTTGATAAGTAGCATGTAGCAGTAAATTACTGACAATGACGAAAAGTTTGCAATAATAAAAAAGTGATCGTGACAATGCGACAGAAAGTTAATTGAGAGCTTCAGCATACACAACATTGTTAGTGAGCTCGTCCGGCATATGAACATGAAGATTTCTTGGACTGCTCACACGGGAAAGATCTACGTAAAGTTGCCCGTGTGAAAAACAACTCGCGGTAAGATCTACGCCAGCAACTCCTAGGGTCTGACCTTGAGCCTTATTTATTGTCATGGCGTAACACAAAGCTACAGGAAACTGTATTCTCTTAAATTCAAATGGAAAATTATCCACTACGGGTAATGCAACGTGTGTTCGCGGTTCTACAGAACAACGTCTATGAATAAAACCGAAAAATAAGATTTTTTTTTTCTACGTATTTTTCCAGGATAAAAAGTATCCTATTTTATGCCCAGGATAATAAGGTATAATTATACCAAGTTTCATCGAAATCGAACCGTTAGTTTTCACGTGATGCCTGCATATACAGACAGACAGACAGACAGACAGACAAAAATTTTTTTAATCACATATTTGGGTTTGGTATCGATCCAGCAACACCCCCCGCTATTTATTTTTTCAATATTTTCAATGTACAGAATTGACCCTTCTACAGATTTATTATATGTATAGATAATTGCTTTGAGTTTGACTTTGAATCAAGCACCAGTTACCGATGTAGATTTTTTGGAAGAACGAATTTTTTACATTAAAGAAGGCTTCACAAAATCACATTCAACAATATAATTATGTACAAGTGCAAATAGTTTCTTAACCTTTTTACCGCCACAGTCATGTATCGATGACAAACCAAAATGTGCCCAGCACGCCACGGTTCGACTACATGACTGACTTTGACGCTGAGGGCACGTTTCTGATTTGTTTACGTGTGGCGGTGAAAAGTTTGTTTTTTTTTTTCTGATGGGAAATCATCAAATGACTTCTCCCGCTCTGGGTGGAGCGGAAGGGAGTGTCAGACTCTTACTGACTAAAACCCACCCGTATTCCTTCCTTAGCCCCTTATGTTCCGGGGCAGCGGTAACCCTTTCGGACAATCACGCTGCCCCGGCAGGCAACACGATACCCCATTACAAAGAGTTCTACTACTCTTACTTAAAGTTAAAAGGTTAATGTGAAGATGAACTAAACTTTTCAAGAACTAAAGAAATGGAACAACTTGAAGATAATATAATGTCTACCATTCATGCTAAAGCAAACGATGAAACTCATAGCATATCATTATCAGCCTATAATGTTCTTACTGCTGGGACAAAAGCCTCCTCTCTGTGAGAGGGAATGGACCGTTATCCATCACGCGGCCCAGTGCGGGTTGGTAGATTTTACATGTCTAGAAATGTTTGGTCTTAAGACAAGCCGGATTTTACAAATTCATCCCCTAAAGAGGTTAAGGAGCTTACAGGACCTAAATGCAAAAAACGCAAGTTTTAGAAACAATAAAAGTATATGGTCGACTACAGTAAACAAAATCAGAAAAATATATGATGTTCTTCAGGATATATGCTAGGTAGATAGTGTGTTGAAAACATAATACAACTAGTTTAATATGATAGAAAAAAATCATTAAGATACCTCTAAAAACTGTGTTTTTAAAATAAAAACCGTACTAATATACATAAAATTAATAGTTCTTGGTTCAAGGACATGCCAGTTTCCTCTCGACATTTTCCTTCACCGTTTTTGAGAGCAATGGTGATGAAATAAATTACACAAAGTAAATTGCCTGTCTGGGTTCGAACCCACGGCCTAGAATTCGTAAGTTCGTCCGTGACCACTTGTGGGCCAGCACTGCTCTCGACGAAACTCGTATTTTGCAAAATTGACAAACAAAATATTCCTGAAGCAGAGAAAACTAGAGGTGGCGGGACGGATGAAGGAGAGAGCCTCCCGTCCCAGCCGTCGCGGGAGACGCTCCGGGCGTCGGGAGCCACGGGACGACTCCCGGCTATCTTAGGCGCGGGCAGAGAGTAATGGGTAGCACACCGTCCGATCTGGACCAGGCCCGTGCCAGACGGCGCGTACGTGTTCCACGGCGCCTCAAAGAGATGTCAGCATAAATTGAGGGGCCTCTTAGGGCCGAAGCCTGCCGGGTCTGCGGGATTGTCCGAAAGGGTTACCGCTGGCCTGGAAAATAAAGGGCTAAGGAAGAAACACGGGTGGGTTTTAGTCAGTAAGAGTCTGACACTCATTCCCTCACAGGGGTCATTTGAAGACTTCCCAGAAAAAAAAAAGCAGAGAAAACTGAAGTTGTAACAGACGAGCACGCTATCCCTTAACACGCGTTAAAAGAGCGTATCTCTAAAACACTGAAAATCCACCACGCTCATTAGAATAGCTTGCTAACAATGCAGACACACTACTAACTAATTTGATACATGCATTTACGACAAAGAAAAGACTGATTGTGCAGAACAGAATGCATGTATTTTTTAACATACAAACGTGTTGAATTGATAACCTCCTTTTTTTTTTTGAAGTCGGTATCAAAAAAAACCGACCAAGTGCGTGTCGGGCCACGCACAGTGTAGGGTTCCGTAGAGCCCGTTATCAAAATGTAGTACGATTCTGTTGTTCTTTATTCTGAATAGGTAAAAAAAAAAAACATATTTTGGTTTTCAATGCAAGTCTTTACCCATTATAAACAAGCAACTACTTCATCTTAGTGACTTTAAAGGATTAATGCTAAGGATTTTGTATTTGGTACAAAATTATCCAACACCCAAGTTCAACGACTATTACTGCTAAACTAATAAAGTTATCTTAACCGCTATACTTTTCCTTTAAAGGTCATGAAATGCACTATCATCGAGAATTTTTCCAGATTTTTCAAACCCGTAGTTTAGCTTTTAGAGGGGGGGGACGCCCTACTGGAACAAAAATTTGCACTTTAAACTTTAATATTTCGTAAATGGAGCATTCAATCGAAAAATAATTTCAGCAACCCCTAAGCCATTTTAGAAGACCTATTCAACTATACCCCACACGATGGAGTAGATGATGAAAAAAATATTCATCCCCACTTCACATGTAGGGGAGCTACCCTAAAAAAAAATATTTTCCAAAATTTTATTTTAGCACTTTGTCGGCGTAACTGATATACGTACTCCTACAAAATTTCAGCTTTCTAGTGCTAACGGTCACAGAGATTAAGCGAGGACGGACAGACAGACGGACGGACAGACAGACATGGCGAAACTATAAGGGTTCCTAGTTGACTACGGAACCCTAAAAAGGAGGCTATCAATTCGACACGTATGTATGTAGCTACATTGGAACTGCATTTAATTCACATATATGACAATTTAAGTATTAGGGCTACCAAACAAACATACAAAATTTAATAGATTTATGTTTGTCCCCGCATTTCGTATGTGTTTTGGATCGTGACCATTTTTTTTATTGGCTTACATTTACTTCAACTTAGGGAACAGTGCAAGTTTTATCAACATTGATTTAACGATTTTCAAGATATGGACTAATACGTGTAAGAGTGACGGCCTGGCTTATTGATACGAGCTACGGGTGTAGTGTCAAACGGAAAACATCTCAAAACCTTGGTCAAATTCTAGTGCAATATTTACAATAAAACTATGGGACCTACCTACTTATTACAAACAAATATTCCAGTTTTTACTTAAAACTAATAAAAATGACGAAATTAAAAATAATTTAATAAAAAAATTAAACCATCTTCAAAAAGAAATGAACTCAAAATTATGAAAAACCTCCTTTTTTTGAAGTCGGTAATAACTTTAATTTCGGAAGTCGTTGGCAAAAAATTAAAACTAAAATACAGATCCCCAAGACACCGACTTCCGAAATTAAAGTTATTTCGTAATTTTGAGTTAATTTCTTTTTGAAGTCGGTTTAATTTTTTTAAATTACTTTTTGTCATTTTATTTTCAAAACTTTAATAAATTGGCGTCAAAATGGATGACGGAAGTTCACGTGGTCATTCATTTCCTAGTCTTTTCTCAGGCTTAAAGCATTTGTGGAGTATGTAGATCTGTGAGAAAATTTTAAATCACTGCAGCAACTCTTCCAAGTTCTCTATGGATTAAAAAGTAGGATGTTACTCTACATAGAACAATTCAAAAGCAAAAGCAATTGAATATCCTTTAGGGGAGACATTTTACTGACTGTTATTTGAATAGATCAGGGGGCCTAAAAAGGCCACTTTGGAGAATCATAAAAGGATAACATTATGCACTCCGTACCTAGGTATAATCAAAGAGATTGGGATTGGATTTGGATCGGATTGATGGGTATTTTAGCCCAGACAAAAAACAATAACTGAAAAATGCTTCACCAATGGGATTTGCTGCGATTAACTTAACGGTTAACTGTCCATTATGTTATCCTTTTAAGATTTTGCCATAGTGGCCTTTTTAGGCCCCCAGGTCTGCGCCAACTCCCTCGGTCTGCTCCCCTCTCACAGAGAGGAGGCCTGTGTTCCAGCAGTGGGAATATTATAGGCTGATTGTGGGTGTGCACCAAGCCCAAAAAACGAGATCTAAAATGAAAACGTAGCAAGTAATTATAAGCGTAATATTTAAGAGTCAAAATTATTTCCCCAGTTTTATGCGTATCAAAAACCATTTGAATTTTTTGTCCTATATCTTTGGTTCCGCAAAGTCAAAGTCAAAGCATTTATTTCAAATAGGCTCATAAAAGGCACTTTTTAACGACAAAATGTAGGTACAATAAAATTGAATTCCAAAAGGTAAACGTACCTTCCTTTAGTTTTCGTATGGAGAAGAATGGGCAAGTAACTCCACCGTTACTCTTTTAAAATGTTTTACAATATTATGGATAGATATTTTAAAAAAGTGTTTTTACTCGAAATATCAGTTTAAAAAATCTGTTTATTTTGTGTAAACTTCACAGACGTGATTTGTATCGATACCTATATACGATAAAACATATTTTCTCAACTCATACTCTGTTCAACCGTGAACAGACAAGAGTTACACGCGCCAGCAACAGCATCACAGCGTCAGCATCAAGCATCTGTCTCGCAACTGGAATAACGGCCGTACGAAGCTGTGAAGCCCAGTGCGTACATACTCCAAGTAACAACACTACCAGGCAGTCGTTGAACCCAAAAAAAACATCAAATCTTTTATATCTTTATTTTATCGTATTTTATTTTATTATCCATCACGTGTGTGAAGTTTACACAAAATAAACAGATTTTTTAAACTGATATTTCAAGCAAACCACTATTTTTCTATCTAATTTAATTTGACCCTCATGTGAAGACGATGCACCGAGAATAATTTTACTGTACCATAATAGGTAAAAGAAGTTAAAATCTTCATTTTGAATAAAATTATGTGAACATTGTAAAAGTAGACGATTTTCATAAAATGTCTAATAAGTAATAGTCAGTGTGTGAGTAACGTAATTACAGAATGTACATCAATGTCAAAAAAGTAATAAATTTTACGATTAAATTATTCGTCGCGACCACAACCAGTTTGATTTTGTCTAGAGACACTAGATTGTCGTATGGAGCAGAACCAGCATGTTTCCAAACGTTCGTATCTTGGATATAATCCTCTATTTTATAACTTGTTTACAAAGTGTACTTTTAATATGAGTTTTATTAACCGGTAAAGGTCCGCGCGTGACCGATGAGTCACGAAACAATAGAAAATCAATTGTGTCTAATTAGCGGAGCTTAATGAGCTAATTGCAATTTTTTTCTGATTATAATTAATTGCTATTTTAAACTTATATTATATCTTGACTCTAACTGATTGTAAAGTAACATGTCCTATCTAAGAGAACCAGGTGATCTGTAACACAGGACACCATTCATTGTATCTCAGACACCATTCTCTATTATTTTAAAATTGTGCATTCTATTAATCAGTGCCTGTAATCATCATCTGCCTAGGCTTTTCCCAACTATGTTGGGGTCGGCTTCCAGTCTAACCAGATGCAGCTGAGTATTTCATATGGAGCGACTGCCTATCTGACCTCCCAACCCAGTTACTGGGTAATACGACACCCCGACAATCAGACAATCAGTGCCTGTAATATGATGTTGAAATAAGTTACATAAAGATTTATGATTATGATTATTTCGAATTTGCATAAAATATCGCCCAAAATAACCTCGTTTACCAGAAAATCAGAGTTCGAATCCACAATACTGTCATTGACATTCAAACTAGATAGACGAGCTCACACATATCCAAACTGATACATAAAATATCTCTAACAGCTCACCTCGTCTCGGCATTGTGTCCCAATCAAAGTTCCAAGCAATTGCCTTATTGTCGCCAGACATACTCGTGCAAATTTAAACGTCTTGCCAACTGGAAGGCACCTTTGTGAACCCAGGTGAGAGTTTGGCGGCTTCAAGAGAGGTGCTTTATGTAACTTTTCAGATTCCAAGTTGGTTTTCCTTCGTGCAAAACTCAACCTTACCGCCTGGCAAGGTCGGGTTTTGCGCGTGAGAAAATCGCATGTGGAATGTTTCAGATTCTTGGGCGCAGATTTCATGTTTAGCAAGGGAATGATTGGAGTTTCAAGTTGAACGGATAGTGAAGATTATTTATTTTTTCTTCTCAAACAAAAGACAACACACGAAGATAGAAAAGCACAAAGACATCTTCCGCTTACTTCATCAGATATAAAAAAAATGGTTTGCTAACTTTTCAAGTTGAAACTAAATTCAGTAAGGGGTTCAATCGGAAGTAGTTCAATTTTAAATATACGTGCAGTGTTCTTTATGAGTTAAACTTATGCAAAACATTACGTAAGATTTGAATCATGTAGAAGACATTAGCTTCATAATAATATAGCGTACTTATTTCATTAGATTCAATTACAGGACTAACTTCTACTGAAGTAGCAATTTAAGTTTGACTAATCTAAACAGGCACAAAGTTTTTCCGCCAGGAGATAAGTGGCTGAATTATGTTATTATATATACTGGCATACAAAGAAAACGATGAGTCAATTTCTTAGACTCGAGAAACCCAAATAGAGTCATCGTAAGGACCGAAGTCTTTATATGTAGAGATCAAAGTGATATTTGGGGTAGCGGAAATATATCAGGCCATATTAGACGGGTTGGGAGGGAGATCGACGCATAATCAAAGCGCGAGCGCGACAACCGTTTTCTTGGATGTGACGCATATTTCCCCCCTAACTTGTTATTTTTATCTTTGTGTTCTTTCTCTGAGTCATTGTTATCGCAAATAAAAGTACTTGCTTTCTTTCTTCTTTAACCTGTTGCCAATTGGATTCAGCGGTGCTATTCTGAAAAAATCTCACCGTGAAAACTGCCGGTCGATTCTGCAAGAATCTCACCGTGAAAACTACATAGTTGAAGTAAGTTTGTTTTTGCTAGGAATTGACACTATTGACAGCTCACTTCACCTAAGTTTTCACGGTGAGATTTTTACAGAATAGCACCGCTTAGGTGAAGTGAGCGTGGAGTGAGCTGTCAATAGTGTCAATTCCTAGCAAAAACAGACCCACTTCACCTAAGTTTTCAAGGTGAGATTTTTACAGAATCGATCGGCTGTAGATGATTTTGGACCCTATTGCATCATGATCAGCCTATAATGTTCCCACTGCAAGCTATTTTAAACAGTACAGTATTATTCCTTATCCAATTAAATACATTAGATACCTACGTTGTGCATTTCATTTAAATCAAAATTTCCCTTTACAGCATATCATTAAAATGAATATCTTAGAAGATATCAGATTCGGTAGGAAGTTCGCCGGTTCAGCTAGTGCTGTGTAAACAAAGAGAATATTAAGAATATTAATATTATTATTTATATTAAGAATGATTGATTGATTGATGATTGATATTATTATGTCTTTGTGTGTAAGCCACTCCTTAGCTTAAGTTCAAAACAAACAAACATGTGAGCATTATTCGTCTCTTTATACTCAAAAGGCGCATTATATTCCGAACTCAGTCACATTTGTACCCATTGAGACCGGACGTCCATACTCCATTTGTTCGGTTTGTTTTCATTGACACTTCGTGTAAATTCAGCAAACAACTCGGATACGTCCGCATGTCACTTGTTTGCATGTAAATGTTCTATTTGTTTGTTCTACTTTATTCGTTAGTTCACCTACACTAGAAATCTATACATATAATAAATCTGTAGAAGGGTCAATTCTGTACATTGAAAATATTGAAAAAATAAATAGCGAGGGGTGTTGCTGGATCGATACCAAACCCAAATATGTGATTAAAAAAATTTTTGTCTGTCTGTCTGTCTGTCTGTATATGCAGGCATCACGTGAAAACTAACGGTTCGATTTCGATGAAACTTGGTATAATTATACCTTATTATCCTGGGCATAAAATAGGATACTTTTTATCCTGGAAAAATACGTAGAAAAAAAAAATCTTATTTTTCGGTTTTATTCATAGACGTTGTTCTGTAGAACCGCGAACACACGTTGCATTACCCGTAGTGGATAATTTTCCATTTCAATTTAAGAGAATACAGTTTCCTGTAGCTTTGTGTTACGCCATGACAATAAATAAGGCTCAAGGTCAGACCCTAAGAGTTGCTGGCGTAGATCTTACCGCGAGTTGTTTTTCACACGGGCAACTTTACGTAGCTCTTTCCCGTGTGCGCAGTCCAAGAAATCTTCATGTTCATATTCCGGACGAGCTCACTAACAATGTTGTGTATGCTGAAGCTCTCAATTAACTTTCTGTCGCATTGTCACGATCACTTTTTTATTATTGCAAACTTTTCGTCACTGTCAGTAATTTACTGCTACATGCTACTTATCAAGGTCGGAATTACTATGGAAAAAATACTTACTATAGAACGCGAGCTCAACAGCAGTAGCTCAATAGAGGGATCTCCTTAATTATTATAGGCTTAGCCGTATTTGGGTCCAATAGATATTTATAAGATGTCATTGTCAGAGTTACTCAAAATGGAGAAATAAACCATCCACGCGAAGACCGACATCCGCGCGGACGGAGTCGCGGGCGGAAGCTAGTAGTGAATAAATGCTTGAAAACTGTGACAAGTAGACACGGTGGGTACTTTTATTGCTAGTTTTTATTACAATTTGTTTGGAAACGCAGTACTATAAGTTATTTTTCAACATACTTGCTTGTAAAGTGGCTCTTATTGAACCGCTTTTAGGTCCATAATGCAGTGTATTAAAAACGCGTGCTTTTTCTTTACTTTAATCCACATGTGCTTTATTTCCACACATAACTATTTACTAGTCGGAAATGCGCGCTTTTGTAATCTCATCAATTCACTTTTTTTAATAGGTTGTATTGTACTTGGTCCTACAATGAACTAATATTTATTTACCTTAAGGTGAATGCGCAGGAAGGCGACTAAGAATCGTACCGGAGAATGGGCAGCAGCGTTCTCTATGTATTCCACCACCATACCATACTGCGATCGCCAACCCGCCTGCCAAGCGTGGCGATTATGGCAAACCCTCCCAAAATTGGGGGAGGCCTGTGTCCAGCAGTGGACGTCTATCGGCTGAAACGACGACGACGACGAACGACGAATGCGCAGGGACCACGGAAATTTAAGGTAAATGCGCAGTGGTAGACCGCGAAATTCAAATTTCCTTAGGTTTTTTGCAATTTCCAGGTCAGTGTCAGGTTGTATTTTGATCAAAATATGATTTGCGACTCTAACAGGTACGTCTTTACAGAATTATAATCTTTCGAATCATTAATACATCTTTCTTATGGAAAAGTTCTTAGGGAAAAAATCTAACTTACAGATTCTATTCTAATGACTATAATTCTGTAAATACATATACATATATTATAGTCGTGAATCATATTTGATCAAGATACAACCTAATACTGACCTGCAAATTACAAAAAACGTAAGAAAATTATAATTATCCACCTTAAATTGTCCGTGGTCCCTTCCGAAACCAAACGGAACAGACCCTGACTGGCGTTCTATTATTGCGGATTCTCACTGAACTAATGTATATTTTTCTCTATGCCAATTATAGTACTTTCTAATTCCATACTAACTAAACTAGTTGTGTTTATTTTTTTTTATTTTTTTTTTATATAGCGGTCTGTTGTCAGTGCCTACATGCTCTGTGGTCAGTGCTTTTATTTACACTTGCGCGCGCATTGCTAGTGCTGGCTATCATAGACTAATATATATAAACTGCTGGCTATGCGGAAAGACAAAACCAGCGCGCCATTTTCCACACAAGTTAATATTTAACAATACAAGTCTGTTTTTTTGCCTTGCAAGTGTGTTAAAAACGTCGTATGAAACGCGTGTGCATTGATCATAGCACACATGTATCATAATGTACTATTTCAACACACTTGCTTGTAAAGTGGCTGTTATTGAACCGCTTTTAGGTCCATAATACAGTGTATTAAAAACGCGTGCTTTTTCTTTATTTTAATCCACAAGTGCTTTATTTCCACAGATAACTATTTACTAGTCGGAGATGCGCGCTTTTTTAATCTCAACAATTTACTTTTTTTTTTAATAGTCTGTATTGTCCTTGGTCCCAAAATTAACTAACATTTATTTACCTTAAGGTGAATGCGCAGGGACCACGAACAATTTAAGGTGAATGCGCAGTGGTAGACCGCGAAATTAAAATTTTCTTAGGTTTTTTGCAATTTTCAGGTCAGTGTCAGGTTGTATCTTGATCAAAATATGATTTGCCACTATAACATTGTACGTCTTTACAGTATGATAATCATTCGGATCATTAATACATCTTTCTTATGGAAAAGTTCTTAGGGAAAAAATCTAACTTGAAAGATTCTATTCTAATGACTTTAATGAGGATCTTCACTGCCAGTTTTTCACGATAGGTGGCGCATCGTCGACATGGCCATTGAAAGCTGTCACTTACATACATTTTGTAACCTATCATTCAGTGATTTTCAAATTTTCTCGATAATGCCTCTGACGTGCTGTACAAGGATGTACTAACCCCGGTGTACATTTATTTCCCAAAAATATAACTTAAAAAAGTGGAAAAAGGCGTATACGCCGCAATTTTTTTTTTTACTTCGTCTTACAATTCTTTTAGCTTCCAGGTATGTACAATACATGTTATCGATAACGATGGTGGACCGGTTTCGACACAAAAAATAGCGATTCAGCTGACGTAAACAAAGCGAAAATGATTTCACAACAGCCATCGCGCCACTGGCGACATCTGCACTGAGCTTTGCGTGTGGATCCCTATTATGTAGTCGCGAATCATATTTGATCAAGATACAACCTGATACTGACCTGCAAATTACAAAAAAAAAAAAACGTAAGAAAATTTTAATTATCCACCTTAAATTGTCCGTGGTCCCTTCCGAAACCAAACGGAAAAGACCCTGACTGGCGTTCTATTATTGCGGATTCTCACTGAACTAATGTACATTTCTCTATGCCAATAGTACTTTCTAATTCCATACTAACTAAGCTACAATTTGACATACGACAACACTACGATCAGTCTAAACGTTATTTTGTGTTTATTATATTTTTTCTATAGGCTGTTTAGAGGTTTTGTCAATGCCATAGACTAATATATTTAAAATGAGAGTGCTTTTATTTACACCTGCGCGCGCATCGCTAGTGCTGGCTAGCACGGCGCGCGGAAAAACAAAACTAGCGCGCCATTTTCCAAACAAGTTAATATTTAACAATACAAGTCTGTTTTTTCCTCGCAAGTGTGTTGAAAAACGTCGTATGAAACGCGTGTGCATTGATCATTAGATTCTCGGCTCGCCTGCGGCTCGCGCGAATAATACCGCCTCGAGCATAATGATCAACACAGCACACATGTATCATGATGTACATGTTCCTTTGATCCGCCAAACATTTCGTGGTCCGAAGGGTGAACCTTTTTTTTTTTTTTAACCTGCATATCATGGAACCGAAAATTCGAAGACATGTGACATCTACCAACCCGTACTGGGCCCGCGTGGTAGATTACGGCCCACTCCCTCTCACAGAGAGGAAGCCTGTGAACCCCCACTGTCACTGCCACTGCTTCCTAGCAGTGGCAGTGACAGTGGGTGGTGGGGGAGAGTAGTGGGTGGTATTATAGGTCGATGAAGTCACTACGATGTACAACTTAGAATAAGATCAATTGTAATAAGGGTTGTGAATAAAACATTTATTATTATTATAATTATACATAAAAGCTTATGATGATTGCATCAGTGATCAGACCGCAAAACAAAATAATTTGTATGATGACTGATCAATCAAGGCCACTCATTAACAAGACAAGATTCCATTAGTAACATATTTAAAAGGTGTGCGTGCCTCACCGCACATTTTTTTCCTCGTACCTACGTGATTGAATTTCCTAGATAATTCCGCTTGAAACTACTTAAAGCAATAACGTACACATTTACAGTTTTCGGACTTTTTCCTTTGTTTGTGCTACATGACATTGCTTCTTGCCAAATTTCATGATTCTAGGTCAACGGGAAGCCTATAAATTTTTATTCCCTTGGGAGTGTCAAAATAAACGTTTTTGTGGCATAAACGGGTGTATCTTTTTATACGATAACTTAGAAGTTTGATTTTTGCACAGCTTCAAGGGACTGTAGAATTGAGTGTATGGTTTTAATTTCAACTCGATACCTCCACGAGTTCTCGAGATAAAGGGTCTTGACAGACAGACGGAAAACAAAGTAATCCTATAAGGGTTTCGTTTTTTCCTTTTGTGATAGGGAACCCTAAAAACAACATCGATTCCTAGGTAAAGGTCCCTAGGTGGCTTTAGAATCAGATCCAGGCTACTTAACAACGGTTGAAGTTTAGTCTGCCTAGCCATTTCCCAACAATATTGAGGTCGGCTTCCTGTCTCATTGGATGCAGCTGAATACCAGTATTTTACATGAAGCGACCGCCTATCTGACCTCCTCAACCCAGTAACTGGATACCCCTTGGTGAGACTGGTTGTCAGACTTTCGGGCTACTGACGACGTGTAACGAATGCCAAAGATCTACGAAACCAACGGCTTAACGTGCTTTCCGAGGCTCGTAGGGCTCTTGAATAGATTTGATACGTAAAGATGGTCTGCCATCCACGAACCAACCGCGACAAGAGTTGCTTAACCTGATCGATCGATCCAAAAATGTTTGAATTTAAGTTGGAAAATAATCATATTTATGACCGATGGATAGAAAACACATTATTAATACCTAGTAGTCAGATTTACCTGCAACCTGGTGTTTTAATAAATTAAATTGGTCCTTCCACATTAGGTCATAAAAATGAAGAATTTCAATATAAATACGCAGAGAACCTACAACGTCCTGCGCGTCCAATATAATAATGGTTTCAGGATGTTGATGGGGCTTCTGTGCTTCTGCAGTACTTCGCAGATGTTCGCGGAAGCCCATGTTAACGATTTCCATGGCATTATGAGGAAGAGAACAGAGTCAATAAAGGGTATATTGCGCGAAAGCTCCAACAGCCTCCTGAATACTTTATTTGAGAAAGTGGACAGTCCCTTTATAAGACACTGGGTACGGAGGCACGTGCCAATGTGTTGCATGCCACGTCATTTTTGTTGTTAAGTTTGTATAATTTACTAAATTAGTTTTTAAGTCATTGTTACTAATACTATATGGATTATGTGTGTGTACCCAGTGACTGGGTTGTGGAGGTCAGATTGGCAGTCGCTCTATGTAAAACACTGGTATTCAGCTGCATCCGGTTATACTGGAAGCCGACCCCAACATAGTTGGGAAACGGCTAGGCAGATGATGGTGACTATAAAGGTACACACATATCAAACCGGAAAGGGATCGGCACCGTATGAACTCGAGCCGTTCATTATTCTTTGTATGAAACTACCTACTGCAACGCACACTAATCGGAATCGTAAAGTATTCGCCTCGCCTCGGGACAAGCTCACGAACCGCGGTGCGGTGCGTTACGGCTCGTCGTCCCAGCGCTTACGTCTCTCCGTACCCGAGCTTACGTCTCTTCGTCCACCCTTGCCCCTCTCACCCCTCCAGCCTGCCTGGCTGGAGGGGTGAGAGGGAGTAGACTACGCCGCGCTTACGGCTCGCCGACCGCTGGTTGATACCAGCGGTCGGCGAGCCGTAAGCGCGGCGTAGTCTACTCGACGTATCGGAGCTTCTGATCCTCTTTGGTTACGTGCTTACGTTAGGTTGACGCCTGTTTGACGGCGAGGCGAAAGGCGATACGGTGCCGATCCCTTTCCGATTTGATACGTGTCTATGACCTTAACATGGATTGTGAGTAGTCCGAAATATAATATTATTATTATAAATATAGGTAGGTACAATAGATTCAAATTCTATGGTAAGAAAACAGCTACTAAAATAATTAAAACTACAAAGCGTAACATAGAAATAAAAGCAAAACAAACAAAAAATCTTTGTTCCATAATAATTAGTTTCAGAGGATAAAAAACGTTACTTTGTTGCATCATTGACAATTAATGCTTGCACTGACTGGACCGGTCCACGCAAATCTGTGTGGTTCTTTCCTCAAAAGAACATTTCAGACATCAAACTACATGGACTTCACATGATCTGACCAAGATTATGTCTGGACTTTATAAAAGAGACTATGAACTCATTTTTTTTTTCGGATGGGACATCATCAAATGACAGGGTCCCGCTCTGGGTGGAGCGGAAGAAGTGTCTGACTCTTACTGACTAAAACCCACCCATGTTCCTTCCTTAGCCCTTTATGTTCCGGGCCAGCGGTAACCCTTTCGGACAATCTCGCTGACCCGGCAGGCTTCGGCCCTAAGGGGCCCCTTAGGGCCGAAGCCTGCCGGGTCAGCGGATTCTCTGATGCTGACATCTCTTTGAGGCGCGCGTGGAACACGTACGCGCCGTCCGGCACGGGCCTGGTTCTGGTCGGACGGTGAGCTACCCATTACTCTCTGAATTGGTTTCGATCTTTTTTCTCACAGTAGTCAGATAGGAAACGACGACCTCATCTAGCTTATTTTTTTTTTAATAATTTTTGCCAATTGCATTTCATTTGAAACGTCTAGTTTCAATTCTAATAAACAAATCATAGCTAAGCTTATCCACTCCCCGTGCCGGACGGCGCGTACGTTAGGGTGGAACGATTTTATTTTTTTTCGAATTTTTATTTGGAATAGTTGTATTATGTTGCCAATTGCCATCAATTACCTCCATTAAAAATATAAATATTATCAGACAACGGTAAAAGCCCCCGCCATGACGTCGAACATTTACAAAAACGACAATTTAGGGGCTATTTGCGCAAAATAGTACAGAATTTATTAAAATAGGTTTTTATCATTAAAAAACATATTCAAATATAGTTGACTAGCTGTTTAAATCAAATATTGTATTATTCTAATATACTTTGGCGCTATGACAGAGAGGAGCAAAATGCGGGACGAAGCCGGGGGCGGCACGCGCCGATCTACGAATTGTACTGTTTTGTTTCAACTAGTATCGATAATTGTCTCAAGGTGAAAGGTCGCGCGCCAATTATTTTCACAAGTACTTGTCAATTTACGTTTTTTAAGTGTATTAACAAGGCTTCCACGAGACAAAAGTTAAAATGTCCGATATTTGGTGAAAGTGCAGAGTTGAAAGAGAATATCCTACCTACGTATGAAAATGTGATAAAATTCTATGAATGGGTTCGACAAGACTTAAAAGTAAAGAATAACACAACAAAAGAACCTACGTTTTTGGAAATTGCCCAAATAGTTGCGAAAATAGAAGAATTGTGGATAAAATCTTCTATTCCAATTGTCACTCACAACCGAGTCTTACAATTACTAAAAAGTTGTCACTCAAAATGTTATAACTTGAAAAAGTCTTTGAAGAAACTTAAGGTAGAAAAATTAGAAGAGTTCAGTGTACAAAGTAGAAAGCTTTTTGACATAGCTGCATGTAAATGTAAAGAATTTGTAAGCTGTACTTGTTTGAGAGAAAAAAAAGTACCAAAAGAGGAACAAATATTTGTAGAAGACCAACGCACCAATAGACTAATGGCTTTAGGAAGAACGGATCTTATCCAGAGTAAAAAATTGCAGAATAGAAGATTACGTGCTCTAAAACAAGAAATCAGGCATAATTCAAATCCACGAATTGAAGAAATTCCCTCTACTTCGTATCAGCTAAATAGATCTGAAGTTAGTTCAAACGTCCACCTTTCTACTTGTTCGTCGGCCGCAGAAAGTCTTGACACCGCTGACACAGTGGATCAAAAGCCTATAAAGCTCACGGATGCCAGTCTTCATAGTTTGACGACTGTATGCGATAGATACGGAGTATCGGACCGAGCTGCGGTGGCTATCGTATCATCTGTTTTGTGTTCTGTTTCTAATGCCGACTCTGAGACGCAGTCGGCTAACGTCGTGGACAGAATGAAACTAAGAAGAATGAGACAGAAAGTACGCAAACAAATTTTAACAGAAGAAAGAGTAACAGAAATTCCTGCATTATATTTCGATGGAAGGAAAGACAAGACGGCAAGTGATTGTACAAGAGGAACACATTTCAATTATAAAATAACCAGGTTCTGTTTATGTTGAGTATGTGGTTCCAACGTCGGGCAGTGCAAGAAATATCGAAAGAGCTATCCACAGCTGTTTGACGACTGAAAAAATATCACCAGAGAGTTTAATGGCTATTGGCTGTGATGGAACAAACACAAATACAGGAAAAGTGGGAGGCGTGATTCGTCTTTTGGAAAATAGGCTATCTCGACCATTGCAATGGATAATTTGCCTCTTACCAATGAGTTGCCATTGAGGTATTTGTTTACTTATTTGGATGGCCCTACTTCAGGACCAAAATCATTTGCAGGTCTAGTTGGTAAAGCATTAGAGACATGCGAGACACTGCCGTTGGCCCAATTTGAGAAGATAGAAGGTGAACTACCTCCACAAATATCAACAGATCTGAGTACAGACCAGAAATATTTACAAGAAATTACTACTGCTATCATAAATGGATCGTGCCTTCCTGATTTGTTACACAGAAGCCCAGGTAAGCTATCCCATGCCCGCTGGTTGACAAGAGCTAATCGTTTACTGCGTTTGTATATTTCTACGGAAAATCCACAACCAAATCTTGTGACATTAGCAACGTTTGTCGTAAAATCATACGCCCCTGTCTGGTTTGCCATCAAAACACATTCATCCTGCAAAGATGGTTCAAAACATTCATGGAAGCTCATTAACAGCACTAAATATTTATCCGACAAGTTGTTAGCGATAGTAGACCCTGTTTTAATTCGGAACAGTTACTTTGCTCATCCTGAAAACTTGTTGTTGAGTATGATAACAGACTCACGTAAGCACATTAGAGAACTCACTGCAAGACGCATTTTAAAGGCTCGTCAAGTGAATAAAAATTCTGTTTCACGCATGTTTGAGGTACCAAAAGTAAACTTAAATGCACTTTCTTACATAGACTTGATTGACTGGCAACAAAATATATACGAACCCCCAATACTGTTAAATATTTCCGATGAGCAGTTACAAGATCTAATTGAAAATGGAGAAGATGCAGTTTTGGAGTTTATGAGACTGCCTTGCCACACCCAGGCTGTGGAAAGATCAGTAAAAGTTGTGACAGAAGCAGCTCTAAGTGTATGCGACAAGGCAAGAAGAGAGGGATTCATAAAATCTAAATTAGCGTCTCGAAAGCTCATGCCAAAGTTTGAGACGAAAAAGGATTTTTGCTATAAAAAGTGACGTTATTCATACCGACATAACTTCCTAAACCTGTGTTGACGATTAAAATAAATGATTCTATTATTTAAAATATACTTTTATTTTAATATTTACATGCATAATATATTATATTTACTTATTATTTTGATTATAAAATGTACTATACAAAACGTCTATAAAAACTTAAATAATCAAATTTCAAGTCTATGGCGGGAGCTCAAGCTGTTGAGCTAGAACTTCCAAATTAAGGTATGTTATTAACAGTTATATAAAGCAACTTTTACCTGGTATTCCGACTCGAAATTTGAAAAAAAAAAATTTTTCATACAAAAGTGTTCCACCCTAGCGTACGTGTTCCACGCGCGCCTCAAAGAGATGTCAGCATCGAGGAGGGGCCCCTTAGGTCCGAAGCCTGCTGGGTCAGCGGGATTGTCCGCAAGGGTTACCGCTGGCCCGGAACATAAAGGGCTAAGGAAGGAACACGGGTGGGTTTTAGTCAGTAAGAGTCTGACACTCCCTTCCGCTCCACAAAGAGCGGGAGGAGTCATTTGATGATATCCCATCCGCAAAAAAAAAAAAAAAAAGCTTATCCACTCCAAGCGGAGTCACGAGAAAATCTAACGTCAACGTTGGAATTGTTTCAACGATATCTCATGGAAGCATCTCGAGTCTCGATTCCTAGAAAAAAGGACTCACCGGACATGCGAGAACTCGACGTTTTTATAACGATTGTTTTATTCGATACTGCCCCGTGGTTTCACTCGGTGGGAATATCGGGATAAAAATTATCCTATGTGCTATTCTAATGTATATGCTATATTACTGTAAAGTTTCATCTAATTCGTTCAGTAGTTTTTAAGTGAAAGAGTAACAAACATCGATCCATCCTCACAAACTTTCGCGTTTTTAATATTATAGTAAGATATAGTAAAGTAATATATTTAGTAGGAAATAGGATTATAGTAGGAAGGACAAACGACGCGCCCCTGCTTCGGACGTTTTTTACGACTTGACGGAAAATCGAGATTTCTTGAGAGGCCCAGAAAGAGGTAGCGAGATGACCTATGGACGTGTCCCGCGAGGCTGGTTCTATCAGGCGCGGTAAAAGTGTTCCTGAGAGGGCTTGGGGGAGGCCTTTGTCCAGCAGTTGGACAGTGTTAGACTAAATAAAAATGTAAGTTTAATATAAAAGTCATCATCTGCCTAGCCTTTTCCCAACCATATTGGGGTCGGCTTCCAGTCTAACCGGATGCAGCTGAATGCCAGTATTTTACATGGAGCGACTGCCTATCTGACCTCCACAACCCAATAACTGGGTAATACGATACCCCTTGATAAGACTGGTTGTCAGACTTTCGGGTTTCTGACAACACGTAACGACCTTCAAAGATCCACGAATGACAGCCGGGACCAACGGCATAACGTGCTTTCCGAGGCACGGAGGAGTCACGGTATGTAAAGATGGTCACCCATCCACAGACCAACAAAGGCAAGCGTAGCTTAACCTGATCTATCGACCTGTTATTATTTAGTCACGGGCCCCTAAACTTTAATATAAAAGTATAACACATAAACCTTCCGGATTTTTTTTATGTGATGGTGAAAATTGCATACAACGAAAAGCGACTTTCATTTATAATATGTATACAGAAATATAGATAGATATACTTGGATGATGTTGTAGAGGTCACTCTTGGATTAATAATATGATGTAATCGTGTTGCTAACTAAGATCTTAAGTAGGGTACTGTGGGGAAGTCCCAGCTCTGCTATGGTTAAATGCATCGTCGTCATTTAAACGTCGACCAAAAAAGAAACCAGACCAAGTTCAATTTTTTTGTGACGCAATCTCCAAATCTGTGTTGCCTAAGCTAGGGGGTTCACAGCCGGGAACATTCCTACCAGCGCATCTTTTATTTGGGTTCCGTACCCAAAGGGTAAAAACGGGACCCTATTACTAAGACTTCGCTGTCTGTCCGTCCGTCTGTCCGTCCGTCCGTCCGTCCGTTTGTCTGTCTCCAGGCTGTATCTCAAGAACCGCGATAGCTAGACAGTTGAAATTTCACAGATCATATACCTATTTCTGTTGCCGCTATAACAGCAAATACTAAAAACAGAATAAAATAACTATTTATGGTTTTTATTTGGCGTTTTTGCCTTGTGGTACGGAACCCTTCGTGTGCGAGTCCGACTCGCACTTGGCCAGTTTTTCTTTTCTTCGCACTTGTTGCAAAGCGCGTGTCGTTTGAGCATGTACAGTCAACAAAAGAAATAAGTATGCAGGATCGTCGGATATAGTTGAACTTTAGTAAGAAACCGATGGATGTTGTCGACTGAAATTTCATTTTATTAATAGAAAACAAACAGTTCTGTTTTCAAATTAAATTTCAGTCGACAACATCCATCGGTTTCTTACTAAACTTCAACTATATCCGACGATCCAGCATACTTATCTCTTTTGTTGACTGTCATCATCATCATCATTTCAGCCGAAAGACGTCCACTGCTGGACATAGGCCTCCCCCAAAAGGGGGGGTTTGCCATAATCGCCACGCTTGGCAGGCGGGTTGGCGATCGCAGTATGGTATGGTGGTGGAATGCATAGAGAACGCTGCTGCCCGGTATGCCCCTTAGTCGCCTTTTACGACACCCACGGGAAGTATGGGGTGGTGCTATTCTTTATTTTTGACTGTACCTCGTGCAAATGGGGTAAGGAACACAACACACAGCTCACACAGCGCGGGGTATTTTACATGTATGTTATTTTACGTTTTATCTGTCATTCATACATCTCTGACAGTTATTAGGTACGAATAGTCAGAAGCCCGAAAGTCTGACAACCAGTCTTGCCAAGGAGTATCCTACCCAGTAACGGGGTTGTAGAGGTCAGCTAGGCAGTCGCTCCGTGTAAAATATTATGCATCCGGTTAGACAGGAAGTCAAAACCTACGTAGCTTGGAAAAAATTTATCACTCAGGCTCACTCAACACTCTAAAGACTGTCTCCTTGGTCCTTTAGGTATTATTTTTTTTGGTTGGAATATTCATCAAATGACCCCTCCCGCTCTGGGTGGAGAAGAAGGGAGTGTCAGACTCTTACTGACTAAAACCCACCCATGTTCCTTCCTTAGCTCTTTATGTTCCGGGGTAGCGGTAACCCTTTCGGACAATCCCGCTGCCCCGGCAGGCTTCGGCCCTAGCAGGTCCCTTCTCTGTTGCTGACATCTCTTTGCAGCGCGCGTGGAACACTTACGCGCCGTCCGGCACGGGCCTGGTCCTGATCGGACGGTGAGCTACCCTTTACTCTCCGCCCGCAGGCCCGCGTCTACGGTGGTCGGGAGTCGTTACGCGGCTCCCGACGCCCGGAGCGTCTCCTGCGGCGGTCTCCTTTAGGTCTCAAGTGTGACTGCTGGGTCTGCAGGTCATGCAAAATGCTATTGGGTTTTATATTAGGGATTTTTCAGTAGCAGACTGGAGTTTGAATTGGTGTCCTGTAGATGGCAGTCTGCTCACATTATTTATAACATAACTAACTGCGCCCCGCGGTTTCACCCGCGTAAATGTTGATCCCGTAGGAATATTGGGATAAAAAGTAGCCTATATGTTAATCCAGGGTGTCAGCTACCTCCGTACAAAATTTTATCAAAATTGGTCCAGCCGTTTGAGCGTGAAGAAGTAACAAACATATAAACACACACACACACTCACAAACTTTCGCCTTTATAATATTAGTGTGATATAATAATATGGAACTTTATCATTTTGGCGAAAAGACGTGTACTTTGTAAATTATGTATTTAAAGACCTCTGCTTATCCCTTCAAAGGGAATACATCCGTGAAGTTACAGGTATTATGATAATCAAAAGCAAATATGCCTCCATTAAATAATTACCTACCGACCAATGTAATTACATGTAGAGACAATCACGAGATCAAATCTTAACGTAATTAGCATAATCCTATCGTACTACAAGCTAATTATCAGGTAAACTTAGTGATATATTATTCCCATGTTAATTCTAATATAACTGGGCGACAAAATAATATACGAGTACATTGCGTTTCTCATTAGTCATTTTAGGTTTCATAATACCTGCTCTACATAATTATTATATCATGATTTTATCACACAGAGGGAAAAGTAGACACGTACAACGCGGTCACATTAACTTGACGCTTGGCATTGATGACGTCATTTTGTTTTTTTGGTAATATACCTAAATATAGCTAATAAAAAATATAATTAAAACAACAACAGAAAACTAGCCACGCGCGTATCGGTAACAAAGACAAAGGCCTAACACTTGCTGGGCGAGCTAAGCAATGCGGGCCTCGCATTCCAGAGATGCGTCAAGTTAATTTGACCGCGTTGTAGATAGAGATTTTTTAATACTTTTGCCAGTGTTGCGGGTCATTGGTAAAAGACACTCGATTTTGGACTATTGTGGCGTCACGTATTGTGAATTTGTGAACGCACCTACATGGCGTCGCCTGTATTATGTATAAGTATTTATGAGTTAGTCAGGAACGCACCTTTGTTATGTGGCAATATGAAGCTACTAACCGGGGCGCCATAGCGTTCCATAAGGCGAAAGCGCCAGGGTAGCCCGCGAAATTCATTTTTTTTACGTTTTTTGCAATTTGCTAGTCAGTATTGAGTTGTACGTTGATTAAAATATGATTCGCGGCCGTAACAAATATGTATTTACAGAATTATAATCATTAAAGTCATCAACACAACTCTCTAAAGTAATCCCCAAGAATGACTATTTCATGAAATCTTAACATTTGGGGATCATACTAACTTAACAAGTTGTATTACTGATTGTAGTGTGTGTGATTAAGTGTGGAACCCGCACTATGCAATGCATTCACAAAGAGTCGAAAGCATCCAGAGGGCCTTCACGAAACATCTAGCGTATACCTTCGGTAAAATATCTCCCCGGTGTCCATATGAACAACGTGTTCGATGCTACAATATGGATTCTCTGCGTGACCGTCGACTGACACAGGGTCTAATGTTTCTTTCCAAATTGGTCAATAATAAATTAGACTGTGACAGATTAGTTGAGCGTATTGGACTACAAAATGCCCAGATACCCTGTTACTGATGTATTCCACACTCGAGCATCCAAGACAAATATTGGAGTAAACTCACCACTAAACCGACTCAGCAGAGAGATGAATTCTTTGATAAAATTGGTACCAGATGTTGATCTATACTATGATTCCATAAAGGTCTATAAAGCCAAAATACTGAAGTCCCGAAAAACACAATCCGATAATTTGTATGTTAATATACTCTGGAAATCCTAAACCTTTTTAAAATTTGTTTTTAGAAGCTATACTTTTCATTACGATCTCATTTCTATTTATATTGTTTACTTAGTCTTAGTTTTAAGTAAGTGGGCAAAATTACAATGTTGTTCGTCTTTTTATTTTACTTTTTGTTATTAATCTTAAGTTTAAGAAGTATTTTTCCTTTAGTTTAGTTTTGTTATTATTATGTGTGATCACTTATTTCTGAGATTGCTGGTAAACCTGTAATTGGCTGTGTAAGACTGAGACTTTTGTGATTATAGTACTTAAGATAAATTATACATAGAAGCTGTTGGTGTACCTTAATAAATAAATAAGTAATGATTATAATTCTGTAAATACATGTTTGTTACGACCGCGAATCATATTTTAGTCAACGTACAACTTAATACTGACTAGCAAATTGCAAAAAACGTAAGAAAAGTTTAATTTCGCGGGCTACCTTAGCGCTTTCTTCTCTGGCTTGTCAACCGCCGCCGAACACGGACCTACTAGTTTAATTAGACTACTGTGCTAAATAGTGTAGGTACCGAACTCTAAACTATAATACGTGAGTGCCAATTATATTATTAACAGCAAATTGGAGTTTCACTTCCGCTCTTCGATCACAACTTCACCTCCAATACCGACGAGTAAGAAGAGACAGGTAGATTAGGTACCTTTCATAAAGTCTTTAAACTATGATCAACTGAAGAGTTAAACCCATGTTAACTATAATAATATGTACTTCATCTGGGAACCGAAACCAGAATTGCAATTTAGATCAATGCAGTGATCTGTTTAAGTAGGTATTCCATTTTTATTTTAACTCAAATCCCACCAAATAACCAATTGTTCGACTCCTGACAGTTTCTTCATAGCAATTTTAACATATGAGCAAATATAATTTTAATAATAATTTATTAGGCGCTCTAGGAAAATCAATTCATATTTGAACGCGAAAATACATTATTATTTCTACAGATAATTAATTAAAATGAAAGTTCTGGCATTGAGCCACGTTGTATAACTTGCAAGTTTTGCGAATGCAACCAGGTACTTTAGAATTAGGCTCGTAAACCATTAATAATTAATTAATCACCATTTTTAGGGTTCCGTACCAAAATGGTAAAACGGAACCCTTATGGTGAGACTCAGCCTGTCTGTCTGTCTGACTGTCTGTCTGTTTGTCTGTCTGTCTGTCTGTCTGTCTGTCTGTCACAGCTGGATATCTCAAGAACTAATGCTATCAACTTGAAATTTGGAACAGTTTTATATGACGTTTGCCCAACTATTATGCAAATAAGAAAGAAATAAAAATATATGTATATTATTTGCAACAGGGACTGACAGGGGGTCTGAAAAATTCGAAGTGGGGCTACTAGGACATGTGGGGTATCATATAAAAGAGCGCAGTTTGCAAATTCTTAAACATTTTTTCTTATTTTTTAGGCCGTATTGTTTTCGACTTTTGATGAAAAATGTAAAAAAACACCGTTCCCCCCCCCCCTTTATCTCCGAAGCTTGCAAAGAGAAAAATCTGAAATAATCCTATGTGATAGAAGTTTATGTACAGATTTCATTTAAAATAAAACGATGTCTCTAAAAAGCACACTTTTTCAGAAGTCATCAACAAAAGTTGCATTAATTCTACTATCGGTCGAGATGGCGCTCACATAAAACTGCAATATTCTACACCGCGGTGCAGTGTTAAAATTCTCTGACGAATATAGGCCTCGCCGATAAAAAAAAACATGATGGTACGGATCCCTCGGTGCGCGAGTCCGACTCGCTCTTGACCGGTTTTAACTTCTAAAACAATAAATTTATTTATTTATTTATTTAGGCAACCAACAGCGATACAAATAGTATGTTACAGAGTATGTGTATTACAGTAGTGTATGGCTAATAATAGGTTTCCCTGTATAACTAGGAGATGTATAAAACATGCGAACGGACTACAGACTAAGAGATATTTAAATACAAAAGATTCAGTTTTAGATATACAGGGTGTTTGGTGCATCGTTTGCCAAATGGAATTTGCCGAAAGGAGAGGTCATTTGCTATCTCGTAAGGCCCAGTAACGAATTCCTTGTTTCACTGGTTTTTTTAAAATTACTTTTTAATTTTTATTTGGAGAAATACAAGAACTCTGCATTTAAGCTTAATTTTTTTTTAAAGTTATGAGTATAGCCTTAAAATTTTATTTTAATTCTTATGTTTACTCTTGTATGGTTCTATGAAATTAAAAATTTACTTGCTAATAACATCTAGTTCCGTTTTAATAACTCCCAAAGTTTTTGAAAAAAGGTAAAATACACTTAACACTCAACTTTAAATGACTGTAAAAAAAAAACAAAAAGCGATCGGGATCTTCGAATTCTTTTAAAAGGTTCTCTAGTTTGTCCCCTTTCCAACGGTGTGCAATATACCAAAAAAAAAACGTTTAATAACTTCAGTAATTCGCTAAATTTGTAATCGAGACACATCAAACTGATATTCGATATTACGGTAAGAACACTAGTTTTCACATAAATAACATTCTTTGAGTAAGTCGATAGTGTTATCTCACTCTTATGCAGTCTCTTATCTATTTCTAGGATTTTAACTTTCCTCGAAATTGAAATAAAAAATAAACTTTTATTTAATAAGTACCTAATAATAAATTTTGTTCAAATTGTCCTCCACTATTGCGTACACACGCGCGACATCTTCGTCTTATCTCGACTGTTGTGGTGTGTAAACGTATTTCTGCTTTGATAGTGACGAAAGCCGCCTCAATGCGTTGGATTAAATCATCCCTTTTATAATTAGGTACTTATTAAATAAAAGTTTATTTTTTATTTCAAGTTCGAGAAAAATTAGAACCCTAGAAAGAGATAAAAGACTGCGTAAGAGTGAGATAACACTATCCACCTACTTAAAGTATGTTATTTATGTGAAAACTAGTGTTCTTACCGTAATATTGAATATCAGCCTGATGTGTCTCGATTACACATTTAGCGAATTACTGAAGTTATCGAAAGTTTTTTTTTGGTATATTGCACACCGTTGGAAAGGGGACAAACTAGAGAACCTTTTAAAAGAATTCGAAGATCCCGATCGCTTTTAGTTTTTTTTTACAGCCATTTAAAATTGAATGTTAAGTGTATTTTTCCTTTTTTCAAAAACTTTGGGAGTTATTAAAAAGGAACTAGATGTTATTAGCAAGTAAATTTTTAATTTCATAGAACCATAAAAGAGTAAACATAAGAATTAAAATAAAATTTGAAGGCTATACCCATAACTTTAAAAAAAAATTAAGCTTAAATGCAGAGTTCTTGTATTTCTCCAAATAAAAATTAAAAACATTTAAAAAAAAACAGTGAAACAAGGAATGAGTTACTGGGCCTTAAGTGATAGCAAATGACCTCTTCTTTCGGCCAATTCCATTTGGCAAACGATGCACCAAACACCCTGTATAACTTATAGTTAAGTTTAGATTTTAGAAAAAAAAAGTTTGATTAATAAGAAAAAAAAAAGTCTAAATAATTAATAAGAGGTTAGTTGTTTATAAATTGCCTTCGTTTAAGATTTTTATTATTTGTTTTTTGAATGTAGGTTTATTACTCTTAAATATATCCACTTGTGAGAAATCTGTGTTATAAATTCGAGCAATACGGGTCAATACACAATTTTTGGCGTAATTAGTCGAGTGCCGAGGCACATGTAGCATCTTCGTGTGACGAGTGCGCCGCCGGGGAGTGTTAAAAGTTACCTGTGCAATCAACTCGGGGCAATCGAGGCGTCCATTGAGTATGTCATAAAGCAAACACATCCATAATTTTGCGCCTTTCATCGAGTGTTAGTAGACCATGTGTTCGACAACTATTTTCATAGGTCATCGGAGGTTCACGGAGACGATAATTAAGATGGTTAACAAATTTTCTTTGAACCCGTTCTAGTTGGTTCTTATAAATAATATATTGAGGGGACCAAATGGGGCACGCATATTCTAAGACGCTACGCACATATGCAAAATACACCGATTTAAGAGCCTCGATGTTTTTAAATACCTGACACGATCTAATAACAAAGCCTAAGTTCTTATAAGCTTTCGTGCTAACAAAGTCAATGTGATCCGAGAATGTTAATTTATTATCAAACATTACTCCTAAATCTCGGACCACCTTGACTCTATCAATGACAATTCCGTTAAAATTATATGAGTAAACAACAGGATTTTTTTTACGTGTATAACTAATACATTGACACTTTGTGACGTTTACTGTGATCTTGTTTTTTATGTAATAATTATTTAAATTATTAAGGTCCTCTTGAAGAGCCTTACAATCATCCAGTGATCTTATTTTATAAAATATTTTTTTGTCGTCAGCGTACATTAAGTGTTCAGAGTATTTAAAAGAGTCAGTGATGTCAAATAAATAAGCGTTGTAAAAGAGAGGCCCCAAACGGGAACCCTGCCGAACACCACTAGGGATTTCAGAAAAATTAGAACGGTATCCTCCTATTACTACAGCTTGTGATCTTTTAAATAAATATGATTGTACCCATCGTAAAAGATCGCCGCGTATACCCAGTCTGTATAACTTGTTGAGCAGAATGACGTGATCGACACGATCAAAAGCTTTTTCGAAATCCGTGTAGATCACATCAACCTGCCCACCGCCGTCTGTATTATCAAGGACAAAATTTGAAAAGCTAGCCAAATTCGATACAGTCGATCGTTTCTTTAAGAAACCGTGCTGTTTGTAAGAAATGCCTCTGAGTATATATAGATAGACAGCATTGTAAACTAATTTTTCAAATACTTTGCCTATTGTATTTAGTATCGAAATTCCCCTATAATTTCCTATTATTATTCGCGACCCCTTTTTATGTATTGGAACAATAAATGCTTTCTTCCATTCATTTGGGAAAGTGCCTTCTTTTAAAGAGAGATTAAAAATGAAACTAATTGGAGATGCTAAAGACTTCGCGCAATTCTTCCAAAATACTGGAGGCATTCCGTCGCAACCAGGACCCTTTTCCACGCTTAACGCATTCAATGACTTCTCCACGGTTAACGACGTAAGTTGTAAATTGGATATGATGTCAGAGCAATGATCTTTTTCGTCCTCGTCCGATGATCTGACGAGGCTGTAGTAAATTTGTATGTATAATAAATATATATGATTGAAAACCCTGAAAGTTATGGCTACCAAGCGTGGTGTTTATTGCAATAGCTAACAACTCCAACAACCATTCAATGTAGCATTTTACGACTCCCCATAGAGCAATAGATCGAACGATTGCTATTTGTGCTATAGGTATGCGATATTGTATAGCCAACCTCGTAATTCCTTTATCACCTAAAGTTTTTATAAATAAGGCTGAATTTCGCCTAAGGTTTTAATTAAGGTTGACTGTTTCGTTGGTCTAGTGGTCGCAGGTGCTATGTGATATTGGGTTTTTCCACCTGGATTTGTGTTTCGGTTGATGGCAATAGGCTCACCCCCTATCACATAGCCACGGGCCGACTCTCGGCCACCGTAGGCGCGGGCTTACGGACGGAGTAATGGGTAGCTCACCGTCCGATCAGGACCAGGCACGTGCCGGACGGCGCGTTCGTGTTCCACGCGCGCCTCAAAGAGATTTCAGCAACAGAGAAGGGGCCCGCTAGGGCCGAAGCCTGCCGAGGCAGCGGGATTGTTCGAAAGGGTTACCGCTACCCCGGAACATAAAAGGCTAAGGAAGAAACATGGGTGGATTTTAGTCAGTAAGAGTCTGACACGCCCTTCCGCTCCACCCAGAGCGGGAGGGGTAATTTGATGACTTCCCACCCTCAAAAAAAAAACCCTATCACATGGGACTTAATCACAACTGGCGAAATGTGGGTGTACTATAGGTACCTACACCTCTGTTTAACCCTTCGAGGAATACAGGCGTGATGTTTGCGTTAAGTTTATGTTGAACTTCACTTGCACGTCATAAAAGGACCAGTGGGTCTAACCTAGAACGAACGCGCAGAGTAAACCTCACCCTAAATTCGAACGATTTTAAAATGGGAAAACACTAGTTTTGCACATAATATTGACTTTGTTTCCAGAGTATTAATATTTCTGGTTGATACTAATTGTGGTTGTCAAAGTTTAAACCAAAATGCTATAGGATAGTTGTATTTTCAATTAAAAAATGAAAGATTCAATTTTCTATAAAAGTAAAAGCTTCCAACTTTCTGACTAACTGACCAACTATTTAATTTTGACAATTCAAAAGTGCCTGTAAATGGTTTATTTGAAATAAATGCTTTGAGTTTGAATTTTTTATGTGACAGTTAGTTACTTTCAACCTTAATGAATGTTCAATTGCCTGAAAATTGACGTCAACGTCATCATCATCATTTCAGCCGAAAGACGTCCACTGCTGGACATAGGCCTCCCCCAAGTTGGGGGGGGGTTTGCCATAATCGCCACGCTTGGCAGACGGGTTGGCGATCGCAGTATAGTATGGTGGTGGAATACATAGAGAACGCTGCTGCCCATTCTCCGGTACGACCATTAGTCGCCTTTTACGACACCCTCGGGAAGTATGGGGTGGTGCTATTATTTAAGTCCGGCACCACACAGACAACTACTTTTTCTTCCTGCTTACGTATCCAATATTACTTGGGGTCGGCGCATGGTCGGCGCAACACGTTTTCTTCTTCCATTCTCCCATAACAACCGTCACGCTAACATTTACTCCCATCTCTAACATTTATCATACAATCCATCCTCATACAATCCATCCATCTTTTCTTTGACCTCTCTTAACCTCACCATCCATCAAAATTTCATCACTATTTTAGTCACATGCGTCTCCTCCCTCCTCATTTATACATGCTCATTACATTCCATCTCTTTTACATCATTCATCTTTTCTTGACAAAAGTGGTAAAGTATTTATGAGGTCGACTACACCTACATAGAGATCACTGGCTTATCTCGTTTTTAATGGTCATTTATCTTACGTAAACATCGAAGATCAAAGGTCATGAAACTGGTAAAGGCTTATAAAAAGGTCAGGTCAGGTCAGATGCATTTGCAACCGGCGCACGTTTATGGCCAGATGTACGGGCGTGGACAAAGCAAAAAGAGCATCATGTGAGAATTTTAGCACGTGGCTTTCTGTAGGTTCTGCCTACCACCGTGGGAAAGATGCTTGAGTTTATGTCGGTATTATGTATGTATGAATATTCCTCTGAACTTTATCACATGGTGAGTTTATGTCGGTAGGTATATATTTTACAGTCATAGTGATTAAACAGCTATTATACATAATGACTGGTCATTATATTTAAAGTAACCTAACCAAGCCAACCCTCGCGGTGCCCTTCGCTCGCTCTTGCATCCTATGTCAACGTAGCTCCGCTTCGCGGGGCTCCTATTTCTGTATAAAGGGTTTAAAGTAAACTAACCAAACCGAACCTCGGGGTGCCCTTCGCTCGCTCCAGCATCCTATGTCGACGTAGCCCCGAATCGCTAATGTGATTAATTCTGTGTCAATTATCACTTTATCTAGACATTATAAATAATAGCTAGATAATATACATAATATCCGGATTTATTACTTTGGCTGTGACATACATATTCCTAGAAACAGATGTCTTTCGCCCTTTTCTCTTCACTCTATTTGTTAATAATTTCGCTAATGCCGTGTTTAAGAGATTAGATAGCCAGTAATGTTCGTATATGAACTGACTGTCTAGGTGGCGTCAGACTTAGGCACTTACTATAGAGATTATAGTCTATGTAGTGCTTACACGCAACCTCCGCGAGTCCGTTTTAAAAGGGCTTGGCAAGAAATATGAGACAAACATTAATTTATTTATTATTTATAGATTTGATTATAAAACAAGTAGGGTCAGTTGACAAACGGGAAAACCGAAGATGAAAAATATATAAATGTATGTTATGTGGAAATACATTCTAGGAGTATTTATGGGTGTTAAACAATTAGTTTCTTATAAATTTATTATAAGAAACTAATTGTTTAGTTTACTCATCGTGGTATATACAGAAGATGTTTTAATGTAAATCTATACTAGTATTATAAAGTGGTAAAATTAGTTTGTTGTACGTTTTTATGAAGAGCAGTAGTGGCCCGGTGGTATCGTCCGCGACTTACGAGTTAGGACGTAGGTTCGAACCTAGACAGGCGCTTTACTTTGTGTAAATTATTTCATAACCACTGCAGGAAAACATCGTGATGAAACCGGCATGTCCTAGAAGCAAAAATTCGAAGACACGGGACATTTACCAACCCGCACTGTACCCACGTGGTGGATTACGGCCCACTCCCTCTCATAGAGAGGAGGCCTGTGTCCCAGCAGTGGGAACATTATAGGCTGATTATGATGATTATGATAAGTTTTTATGTAAGGGGGAATACCCGGAACTGCCTGTCGGATTTTGCATTTGATAGCCCAATTCTCGGTGTTATCAACATCATCATTTCAGCCGAAAGACGTCCACTGCTGGACATAGGCCTCCCCCAAAAAGGGGGAGTTTGCCATAATCGCCACGCTTGGCAGGCGGGTTGGCGATCGCAGTATAGTATGGTGGTGGAATGCATACAGAACGCTGCTGCCTATTCTCCGGTACGACCCTAAGGCCGCGCTCACTTTGGATGCGAATTATATCGTACGTAAACGTATGAACACTATTCGTACGAATTGAGGGCGCACACTGAATACGTTTTTCTCCGTCAAATAGACAGAGTACCGGTGTTAGCGCATACGCGAAGTCATCTTTGCTGCGATGAATAAGATTGCGACGCCGTCGTCGTTATCGTAGAACCGAATGGGTGCGCGAAATATTTTTAAAAAGAGATGAATTCGGTGAATTTCATCACATTATGGAAGATTTGTATAATGACCCCAGACTGTTTTATGGTTATACACGCATGGGGAGAGATACTTTTGAGTACATTCCTAAAATCCCGTACGAACGTGTAATAAAATCCCAACAAGTTCGGATTGATTTCGGACGTCGGACTTGCACGTACGTATACATACGACTAACTCGCGCGCAGTGTGAGCGCTTTCATAGTACTCAGAAGGTCGGGAATGTTCGTGCGTGTTCGTACGTTTCTGCACGAATGGAATTCGTACAAAAACGTATCCAAAGTGAGCGCGGCCTTAGTCGCCTTTTACGACACCCACGGGAAGTATGGGGTGGTGCTGTTCTTTAAGTCCGGCACCACACTAGTGAATAGTCCCGGTAAATCCCGGTACTGAAAGTACCGGGAAATCCCGGATATTTGCATCGTTTTTGGAACCGGGGTTTTTAAAATCAAATCCCGGTTCTTTCGGTACTTTCGGGAAAGGTACTTCGCGTTCGAATATTTCTAATTTTATAGCATAAAGCCCGACCGCTTAAAGCGTGGAATACACTTGCTACCTAGCATGCACAAGAAGCATGCATGCTACAAGAGCATGCTGCACGAGGGTGCGGGAGGGGCTGGTGGCGGCCATCGCGTCTTCGGAATGTTGTGCTTTGCGTTGTGTTTGTGATTTTGGTGGACAGTGCTTTGCAAAAAAGACTCAAACAAGACTGCTCCTTTTGGGCAGAGCCAGCTTACGAAGACCGATGATGGCAGGATTGTATCCTCCAAACCTGAGCCGTTGAGAGAGATCGAGAGGTTCTATGGACAGTTATACACGTCAATAAGTAACCCCGTCATGGATCTGGCAAACGACCCAAGAGCTAGATTGACCCGACACTATACCAAAGACATCCCGGACGTCAGCCTGTACGAGATTAGGATGGCTCTGAAGCATGTCAAAAATAACAAGGCGCCGGGTGATGACGGAATTACGTCCGAGCTCCTGAAGGCCGGCGGAAACCCGTTCTTAAGGCCCTTCAGAAGCTATTTGATTCCGTGATGCTCGAGGGCAAAACACCACAGGCATACGAACCGTCTCGCTCGCAGGTTTGACGCCTCCCGAACAGCCGGACTCCGTAAAGTCTTTAGCACCGTAGACCACATACATACGCTGCGACAGGTTATACAGAAGACCGAAGAATATAACCTGCCTCTCTGCTTAGCGTTTGTGGACTAAGAGAAAGACTTTGATTCGATTGAGACATGGGCTGTGCTGCAGTCTCTTCAACGGTGCAAGATCGACTTTCGGTACATCGAGGTGCTGAAGTGTCGGTACGAAAACGCCACTATGTCAGTCCGACTCCAGGATCAGACCTCGAAACCTATCCTTTTGCAGCGAGGTGTGAGACAGGGCTGAGACTATGGAGGACCTCAGTACAATGCTCGATAACCTCAGTAGAGCCTCCGAAAGAGTGGGTCTTTAAATTAACATGGACAAAACGAAGGTCATGTCAAATGCCCATGTAACACCCACTCTCATAAAGATCGGAGACACTATAGGTCTACCAGAATTTCATGGCAAAAAAAAACCATAAAAACTTTGTGGTTTTCATACATTTGACAACATTGGCAATGGCAATGTCAAATGTATGAAAACCACAAAGTTTTTTTGTTTTTTTTTTTTGCCATGAGATTCTGGTAGACCTATACACTCGAAGTCGTGGACGAGTATGTTTACCTAGGACAAACTGTCCAGTTAGGTAGGTCTAACTTCGAAAAAGAGGTCGATCGTCGAATCCGGCTCGGCCGAGCGTTCGGGAAGCTACGCAATATCTTCTCATCCCACATATCTCAGTGTCTCAAGACGAAAGTCTTTGACCAGTGCGTGTTGCCAGTGATGACTTATGGCACTGAAACGTGGTCACTCACAATGGAATATGAAGAATAAGAATGCTGAAAGTCACCCAAAGGGCAATGGAGAGAGCTATGGAGTTTCCCTGCGTGATCGAATCAGGAATGAGGAGATCCGCAGGAGGACCAAGGTAACCGACATGGCCCGAAGAACTGTAACAAGTCATGTTGATTTAAATCATTTGTTTGGAGAAGATGTTTAATATTTTTTTCTGATAAATATTTTCTAGGATTAGGTACAAAAATGTTTTAATGTTAATAAAGATGTTGCTGGTAGAATATGCGTAGTTACCAATAAAACAAGAAATAAAACGTTTTATTTGATTTCATTTAAATGTTTTTATTTTGCCCTGTCACTTCGTGTTTCTTTTACTTTCTCCGTTTCAACTCTTCATCTTTTAAAGGCTTACTTAAAGTATCGAAAGTTCCGGGAATCCCGGTTCTTTAGCCAGAATGTCCCAAAAATCCCGGTTCTTTAAAACAGAACCGGTTCTGCATTCCCTACACCACACAGACAAAAAATTCTTGATGTTAGCGCTAAGCAAAAACGAAGTAGTAACACGGGCGAGAGATGGGATGCGAGTGATACGACGCGATGGATCTGGGCCGAAATTTCACGCAAAGTCGCTGGCAGACGCTATTTCGGATATTTTACCTCGAATTACGCTTTTCTCTCTAGGCAAAAGGAGGTTGGTTAATCGTTACGTTATTTTAACATAGACAAATATTAAGAAATACCCTGGTAAACCATTCCTATTTCTTACCGGTTATTGTGTTAAAACTAAGAATTTTACTGCCTCTAATAAAACGTAAGCCCAAGACCGCACGGGCACTTTTTTCCCGCAGCGTTTTTGTTTTTCGCGCACTTGATTTTCAACGTCGTTACATGTAGTCAGAAGCCCAGAAGTCTGACAACCAGTCTTACCAAGGGGTATCGTATTACCTTACCAATTCTCGAAGAAACACAGAAAGTTTAAAATCCAGCGTGCGACAAAATCCCACCGGGATATTTCTACGTTTGTGCGAACTTGGGCAAAGACATCGTCTAGTAAGACCCTCACATCCGTTAGAAGCATCCGCAAGTAAAATTAGGTTACGACTAGCCATTCCTTTAGGAACTGATACTACTATATGTATCTACTAGCTTCTACCCGCGACTTCGCCCGCGTGATAGTCAACGATGCTATAAAACATACCCTAAGAGACTCAACACAGTAACACACAGAAAAAATGGGGTGTGGCTGTGTCATAGACACGGCCGTGTGTCGTATGTGAATACGTTTACGTAACGGGGTTGATCCGCTCGGCCGCATTCATTCTTTTGCGTTTCCGGCACTGCTTGGCTCGGTCATATGGTGTTTTATTGGTACCATTCGATTGCTCTTGAGAAGCCCTTTCCAACCGCATACGATCTCTGTATTTGGATTTGGGTTTTTGACACGTAGGTATAGGCCGACATTATATATTTTTGATATTATTTTTCTTTTTATTTTAAAACATTATATTCACTGTCAATAATTTAGCTGTTGATTGAAACACGAACGTCGTAGCTTTACTCATAGCCAAGTCAAAACTTATACCAAGTGGAAATTTCGATACGCAGCAAAATTACCTCAAAGGGGTGGCGCTCCCCTTCCACCGCGCGCGATGCGTAATGAATTATTTGATCCTTAAGCTATACAATGGTGTAATTGAATTTAGGATGGAGATGATAGATATGAAGTTGCAACACCAAACTGTATCCCCCGATTTTGTTATCATTCGTTTTTTTACTTGCCTCCCATTATGGAAGCAATTTTAAAGACGTATTCACCTCCAAAAGTTTTTTTTTTTGTTTTGTCAGTCGGTTTGTTCCGTCTAATCTCTGAAACGGTAGATAGCTGATGTTAAGAATGCCATCTATCACATTGCCGAATTTTGTCAAAATCCGTTCAGAGGCTTAGGTGTGAAATAGTAACATACAGAGTTACTTTCGAATTCATAATATTAAAAATACAAAAAATATTATATTGTATAGTATAGGATATAAAATATAGTATATTAGTCAATATTAATTAGATTAGATTAGTATGGATATTAGGCAAAATCTTAGACTGCGTCTTCAACCAATGCTATGTGTTTTTCATAACATATTAACCGTTTTGTTTTAATGCAAAACAGCTCTATTGTTTTTCTAATTCATGCTTGTCTTTCCCGACAACAACGGAAAAATATCGAAGTATATTTGTCTGCAGCACTTTAAAAGATTACGTTTGATATGATAACAATCACGAGACTGCCAAAACATGCAATTATGTCTATAACAAGTTTATGATAAGACTGATAACAGATCTCTTATTCTGCTGTCATTAGCGAAATATTATCATATCAGTAGGTGATAACATGTTTATGTAAGTATTTGTCACAAGTAAACTTTTCTACATTCCTTGAAAGAACTCCGCGGGGTAATTGTGTATGGGCTAAGCAAGTACGTTTTGAGTGACGTAAGACTGTTTATCCCAAGTGGTAGACTTCTTAGAAATCATGCATTCAATTAATTACATATTAATTTAAAACATACCTTCAATGATGACTCCAAAAACGTAAATTCGTCACTGTTGATATGTAATATCACCTAACTTGAAACTAGTCAGTAGGTACAATTTAAAAATAAGTCTAAACGTAACTCGAACCTATAGAAAAACGTAGCTTCTTTTTGAAAACTTTCATTTTTCTCTTCACAAACGGATCCACTGTGACTCCAAAATGTTCAACCAAATTATGAAAAAGAAAAAAGTTCACTGAATAAAACCTCTTTTGAAAAAATCACTGGCAGAAAGAGTCACGACCCGCGCAAATCGATGAAGCCATTAGATTGAACTTTCGCGGCAAAATTCAAAAATAGTACCGAACACGCATCACTTAACAACAATGGCGGCGACTACCGTACGGAAATAGTTAAGTGGTAGCTATTTTGACCGTTCCTCTACTGTGCATTATTTATTTCTATTGGAAAATTAGCCTCTAATGGTGTGATTGGTGCGTAGCATATCGTAGAGCATCTGTGCCCACGCGGCATTCGTGAACGACTGAGGCCCATACGTCTGAGTCGACAAATATTCAGCTTAATAATTTAAGACCATCGTATATATCATATGGGATTCTGTATATCGCGTTCTCGTATGACACTCGGGTACATGTGTGTTGCAATGAGAACGACATTGAGGGGATGAAACGAGCCGAGAAATAAGGCCCATATCTAGTGCCTGTTTAATTATTTTTATCAAAAAGCCGAAAACCGGCCCTACTACAAACGCTCTCAAAACGGTGAAGGATAACATCGTGAGGAAACCAGCATGTCCTGGAACCAAAAATTCGAAGACAAGTGACATCAACCAGTCCAGGCCCTCTCGAAAAGTGAAGGCCTGTGTCCCAGCTATGGGCTATATTATAGCCAGCTATATTATACTCCATCCATTTCTTATTTAACTCCTGAACATCCCATACTATGATTCTTCAACACTCCTTACAAGTATACACTTACACTTCGTCCACGTACATTCATTCATTCATCTTATCATACGCATGTGCCTTCTAGTCGTTCTTTATATCACGCCTGTCAAATTCTCTATGACAAATGTTCCAATTGTACAGTCACAGTTCAATGACTCCGGATATTATTATAATTTCGTCTCTTGTAGTTTCGCCTATTGGTCTATTTTAGTCAGTACAGCGCCTAACTCGAATCCTAGACTAAAACGAGAGTCGATTTTCTATCTGAAACGTTATTTTTAAGAGTGTTTCAAAGACAACTCCATCTACTCTATCTTGCTACTTCTCATCATTTTCATTTCCACTGCTGGACATAGGCCTCCCCCAAGCACCGGAACTTCGACCGGTTCTATGCTTTTCACATCCAACGGATTCCTGCGGCCTTCATAGGTCATCGGTCCACATTGTTCAGGCCTTCCAACGCTACGTTTTCTGGAACGCGGTCGCCACTCCAGAACCTTTCCTCCTTGCTACTTCTAAAAGGAACAGACTACCCAAAAAATTCAGTCGGATAACCATTTATGTAAGATCCTAACAGCCAAACCAGTCTGATCTAAAGATGATAATAAGTTCAAAAGAAACCGAAGCTCATTTTTAGATTTACTTACCGAAAAGTTTCAAATTTAATCTGACAAAACGTCTCTAATTTCCCTACATTTTGATAATTTTTTGACATTAATTTGTTTGTCGCTGAGATGAGACTGGGACTAGATTTGAACATTTTAAATTACGAGAATTGGCCTTCTGATTTCCTTCACAAAAGATGGCAATTTGAGCTAGTTAAAAAATTCTGAGACCCGCTTGCATCACAAATCACTAAATACGTAGCGCGTTTTAAAACATCGTTCTGTTTCTGTCAATCGTTTGAAGATCGGAGAGACAGAATGATAATTTAAATACGTTTAACGTTCGCGTTACGTAGGTATATAGTTTAGAAGATTTTTGATGCAAGTGACCCTGAAAGTCCTCATGGGATTTTATGGTGTACCTAATGTGATAAAGAGTATTATAAGTATCTATGACCGATCTCGGCGATAAACTCCAGGGATGTGTGGCAGGCTCTGGGTTTCATCTCGATGGGTCTCTTGAATGCAAAGAATGTCGCAGCGAGTTTTGCGGTAGACATCGGAAAGAATTTCGGATTTGTCTCGTGAGAACCCCTTTTTTTTTGCGGATGGTAAATCATCAAATGACTCCTCCCGCTCAGGGTGGAGTGGAAGGGAATGTCAGACTCTTACTGACTAAAACCCACCCGTGTTCCTTCCTTAGCTCTTTATGTTCCGGGCCAGCGGTAACCCTTTCGGACAATCTCGCTGACCCGGCAGGCTTCGGCCCTAAGGGGCCCCTCCTCGATGGTGACATCTTTTTGAGGCGCGCGTGGAACACGTACGCGCCGTCCGGACGGGCCTGGTCCTGATCGGACGGTGAGCTACCCATTATTCTCCGCCCGCAGGCCCGCGCCTACGGTGGCCGGGAGTCGTCACGCGGCTCCCGACGCCGGGGGCGTCCCCCGCGGCGGCTGAGACGGGAGGCTCTCTCCCTGAACCGTCCCGCCACCTCCTTCGCTAGCATGACTGCTTCGCAGAAGGAGGTGACTGCCTCCCACTCCCTCTCGCCCCGGACCATGGCTTGCACCAGGGCCGGACGCGAGAGGTCGCCGCCGCTGCCGATCGCCTCTACGAGGACACGGCGGTGCTCTGCCCAAGCGGGGCAGACCTCCACCGTGTCCTCCACCGTGTCCTCTGGGCGATCCTGGCAATGGTGACACCCAGGCGTTTCCTCCCGCCTGATGATGTGCAGGAACCTCCCGAAACTTCCGTGTCCGGTGAGGACCTGCGTCAGGCGGTAGGTGAGGGCACCGTGGCGCCCCTCTAGCCACTCCTCCTTATCGCCGCTATCGCGACGTGCCCTGCGCTGGGTTGCGACAGTCGCTCTTTCCATGCCGCCATGAGATCGCGCCGGAGATCCGTCCGCTCCGCAGTGATTTGCCGCGGAAGCGGAATTTCCCCCCGGCGCAGTGCCTCCGCGCGCCACTCATACAGGCGCGCGATGACTATAGCCTCCAGATCCCATGGCGGCAGTCCGGCAAGGAGGCTTGCCGCCTCGCCCGAGATCGTGCGGTAGCCCCGGATTAGCCCAACGGCTACCACCTCCTGGGGCGCGTTCAGGTAGTGGGCGGCTCGCCGCCGCAGTGAACGCGCCCACACCGGGGCCCCGTATAAGGCCATGGACCACACGACCCCCGCGTAAAGCCTTCGGCAGGAGGCGTTTGGCCCCCTCAGGTTGGGTAAGAGCCGCTTGAAGGCGGCCCCGGCCCGTTCCAGTTTAGGGGCCAAACGTCGGAAGTACTTGTGAGAACCCTTCGATGCTAATTGAGACTACGCACAGAGTCGGTTTTATAAGTGGATTTTGGATTGCCATCGTGATGATCGACACGCTAAGAAGAAGAAGATCTTTCTGTCTAGTACGTTGATTCAGTATTCAGCAGTAGCATAAAAATGATGATACGCTAAAAATATTCAATGTGCTAGTCTTGCCATTGATCCCGAACTGACAGCGAAAATGATAAAAAACAATATAATTGAATAAGATGTTCTCATAATTACGTCATGTTCACAATGCTAATGTAAATTATATGAGAAACGTTATCTATAAACAATATCTTATCCAAAAGTCGAATTTATACAGACTCTTTAATATTGCGTAACAAAAAAATTACGTTTGATTGTTTTAGACTCGTAGTATGATATAATATGATAAATTTGAATGCCAGTTAGAAAATATCATTCAACTGTGCGTCTAATCTTTGATTGTCACAAATTCGTACTCCATAAAAGATCATTGGACAGCCACAGCCGCAGCATAGCTCCCTGTGGAGGTCAGATAAAGGCACCTACATAGCTATACACAACCATCCGGCAGGCTGTCGTACCGAAAATTACACATTTCGATAACCTGACTTGCCTCGCCCCCGACAGTAAACAGCTCTCGGATGAATAGCGGTCGTCTGTCGTCTATTTGATTTAATCTGACAAAATTATCAGGTTTTGGTCTTGTAAACAGCGTTGAGAGGATACGATAACATTGATTAATGTTAGATACGGTACGGAAGCGTATCGAGTGGTTGTGAATAGCTATGCTGAACCTCACATAAAATTTTCATACTGAGTCGTGTCATGAGAATTAGAAACACGCTTATCGTCCTTTTTTTCTTCTGTGTTAATGCCCAAGATAAGAATCTGGTTTCTTTTCTCCCATTCTAGACGATTCCATGCATCCTTCATCCAAGTGTTCCCCGCTACTTTAACAAAGTCGTCAGCCAAACGGGCTTTCGGACGTCCCACGTCCCTAGATGTTTCGACCTATCTTTGACCACAATTCGGCCAAACCTAACTTCATTTCACATCTGCGCATCTAGCTAGAGCTCTTGCTTACCTCTATTACTGGAGTTAGAAAATCTTCGGAAACTATTCGCTGACATGTTGAAGATCCCAACGGAAACCAACCAAGGGAAACAGCGCTCTAAGGAGTTTTATCTTCCTCTTTCTTAGCTTGTCGATGGCAATCTAAATAGGGTCAACCCACTATTCGGCGAGACGAGTTTGGCACCTTCAGTAGCGTCCATCAGTTCGTGCAACGTGCATGAAACAGGACACGCTAGACACGATATTAAGTGGCCTATTGTTTGTGGGACACCACCACATTACACTCTAGGACGGAGTCATCTGTGAATCTCCTGAGCAGGTTGCCCGTGCTTCGGCTTTCCTGGGTCGGGAGTCTATTTAAAGACTTCCAGGTAAGCCAAGGCAACTCATGTCCAGGTGGGAGACTTTCAGCAGGTAAAACGAATGGGATGGGTAGGGAAGCACTGTCTTGCCACAGCTTTAGCCTCAGCTTCGTCTTCTTTTTCTGCGGTATTAATCCCTCTAGCCTTCGGAGGCGTGACGACTAACTTTCATCTCTAATCTAATCTTGTCCACACCTTCTATTATGATACACCTGACAGTTGCTGTGTTATATCATCATCATCATTTCAGCCGAAATACGTCCACTGCTGGACATAGGCCTCCCCCAAGCACCTCCACTTCGACTGTTCCTGCGCTTCCCGCATCCAACAGGTTCCTGCGGCCTTCACAAGGTCGTCGGACCACCTTGTGGGAGGCCTTCCAACGCTACCTCTTCCGGTACGCGGTCGCCACTCCAGAACCTTTCGGCCCTATCCGCCTTCTGTTCTGCGAGCAATGTGCCCTGCCCACTGCCATTTAAGTTTGGCAATTCTTCGGGCTATGCTGTGTTATGTGCATAGAGATAACAACTATAACATACATAATAAGGTCAGACTTTTAGCAAACACGCAAACTCGTTAGATTTGCATCTTATCAACTTTGTACCCATCACCCCCTCATCATCATCATTTCAGCCGAAAGACGTCCACTGCTGGACATAAGCCTCTCCCAAAAGGGGGAGGGTGTGCCATAATCGCCACGCTTGGCAGGCGGGTTGGCGATCGCAGTATGGTATGGTGGTGGAATGCATAGAGAACGCTGCTGCCCATTCTCGGGTTAGACCCTTAGTCGCCTTTTACGACACCCACGGGAAGTATGGGGTGGTGGTATTCTTTAAGTCCGGCACCACACAGACAACCAGACCATCACCCCCTATGATGTAGATATTACATATCTGATGAAATTATGTTGAATGGTCTGAGTCTGGGTTTTTCTAACTCAATAAGATAAGGTTTTGGTAGCTTGTAGCAGTATGTTTTCGGATCCGACTCCAAAACGACTTTTTGGGATGCACGAAGAAGCCTCCTCGTGCAGCGCAATTTGTTCCGCCAGTTACTCAACTGAACCGAACGCTCGGCGCATCCTGGACAGTCACACCCAACACCTTATTTGACTGGCCAATTCTTCCCTTGCGGTGGTAGGGCTAACGCCCGCCTGGTTTGCGACACCCTCCCACCGGAGTCCGGCGTCAAGCAGCTTGTTGTGTTTCGTCTATGCGTGGGAGTTCCAGTGCCTTAGGCATCTTCTGGGCACGCTCGTTACATCATAGACCTCATCCATCGCTTCCCATCAGGCGTGATCGAGGTCAAGAGCTGTTTTTTTTTTATTGCTAAATGGGCCCTTAGCAATAAAAAAAAAAAAAAACATTATCTTTGACAGTCGTCACGGACAGTCAGAAACCCGAAAGTCTGACAACCAGCAGCACCCTAATTGCGTAACACACTATCAATCTCAATCTGAATAATTTTGAAGGATATTGCTAATCCATTGCTTCATATGTTCTAAAAAACTGTCTACTCAATAACATAAATAACGCAATGAATGTCGTTGAACTGTCAAAATGGAACCCATTGCTACTGATAGTGTGTTACGCAGAGTTCAGATAGGCAGTCGCTCCATGTAAAATACTGATATCCAGCTGCATCCAGTTCGACTGGAAGCCGACAAGCTACATGATGACATCAAAGTCACTTCTTTAGTGTCAAGTCAAAGTTTTTTTCGTTCTCTTGCTTCCCCCTTAAAATTACATACATTTTAAGTGGGAAGCATCGAGAAAGGAAAAACTTACATCCTGGTGTCTTGGGCTAATTTTTAAGTTTTAAGCTTACGTTTGAACTTTGTCCTATAACTCGACTGATGCTGGCTGATTATCTGGATCTGTTATATGTACTATATACAACGTTATTTTTAGTATATGCGAAACCTGAATAGGTATAGTTTGTTCAGAATAAGTAACTGAATCGATTCTAATATTTTTTACCCCATGTTATATTTTATCCCTTGTACTGGTACCTTTTTTCATTCAGCTGCATCCGGTTAGACTGGAAGCCGACCCCAACATAGTTGGGAAATGGCTAGGCAGATGATGATGATGATGTTGTTATATTTTGTCCCTAACATATTTAAAAAAGGTTAAAAGTTGGACACCGAGCGACACTAAGTAGGTTATCCAATACCCGCGCCGAACGGTTAGGTACCTAGGTACCTGCTATTATCAATGGGCGCAAGACGGCGCGGCGCGAGCGGCGCGGGTGAACATGTTTTTGTAAGGACAAACAGGTAACTTAATACAGTTTTAGATTCTTTACATAAAAATACTAGACACGTATTTCGGGCTTCCCATATACTAAAAATAATGTTGTATATTCATTAACTGGTTAACTAGAAATAAATTAAATGTTAAACAATTTTAACCAAAGGTGGTAACAACAACTCTATTGCATAATTATTTAACGCAAGAACCTTGTTTCAATAATTTTATTGTACTTAGACTGAACGCCGCCTACGAGGTACGCCTTAGAATGTACCGTCAGCATCACAGATGTGTATCGTCAACAAAATAGGCGCGAATTTACAGACCATTAAACACAGCTAACATAAAGACGAGTAATTACTGAAATGTACAGCTGGCAAAAAGGTGGGAGTTAAAATTGAGAGAGGAACAAAATGCAAAAATAATGTAAAATGATGCTGGGTAGGTATGGTTAACAAAATAGGACTTGGAATGTTAATAGAATGAAAGAGATTAACGCCTGTATTATAGCGAGAATATAACTTAGGTACATTATGGCCATTTATGGCTATCTGCCTATTGAGACCTTCTGATCTAAGTCATCAACATCTGCCTAGCCTTTTCCCAATCTGACCTCGCAACCCAGTTACTGGGTAATACGATACCCCTTGGTGAGACTGGTTGTCAGACTTTCGGGCTTCTGACTACCCGTAACGACTGTCAAAGATCCTCGAATGATAGCCGGGACCAACGGCTTAACGTGCTTTCCGAGGCACGGAGGGGTCACGGTATGTAAAGATGGTCATCCATCCACTGACCAACCGCAGCAAGCGTAAATAAACCTGATCGATCGACCTGTGCAGCTGTTATTATTTAGCCACGGGCCCCTCACCTTCTGATCTAAGTGTTTAAAAATCTCACCGGGAAAACTTGAAATGGTGCAGCAGTGCGATTCTGTAACCATCTCACCGTGAAAACATAGGTGAAGTGAGCGTGGAGTGAGCTGTCAATAGTGTCAATTCCTAGCAAAAACAAACTCACATCACCTAAGTTTTCACGGTGAGATTTTTACAGAATCGACCGGCTGGTTGACGTGGTGAAGTGAACTGTCAAGTGTCAATCTCTAGCACTAACTACGAACTAACACTGAAAAAAATAATTTCTTACTACACCACATTAAAGCGATTTCATTAAGACTTACTGACTTTATACACCAAGAAGAAATGTTTGCAAAACAGTAAAAGACAAAACAGTAACTTTTAATAAATTAACATATTATTTACTGAAAGAAACAAAAAAAAAAGGAAAATCACCATTACTGTAATGTAAGTAAATTTCAATGGTTTGAACATGTGCGTGTGGTGTGAGGGCCACTTTATTAAAACTCTTTGAAAATGTGCTTAGGATTTAGTGAACATTCCCAAAGAATTGTGAAAGTTGATATCAGATTTTGTGAAAGTCTAATAACCGAGTTATAGACTGTAAAGTTGGGCCCTCAGTTCTCACATAGAGGATTGAGGGCCCACCTAAAACTGATAAACTATGGACACTACAGAAAAAGTGTTAATGCCAAAATCTAAGGTAATGCCAAACAAAATTTGTGAAAACAAGATATTATCGCAAAACACTGTCCTACTTTGTATATCTTCATACAAAATGGGCCCTCAATTCTCATACACGTAAAAGTTTATTACGCAATTATAATGAAATCATTAACTTACAGCTACTGTTTGAAATCCTATATGCTACTAAATAAATTGTGAAAATTTATGAAAGCAAGAACAGGTCACCACCTTTTGTTGTTTAAAAGTTATGAACTTGATAAAATTCGGGCCCTCAGTCCTCCATTTTATTTTGTTTTCGATTTATTACGCTTATCGTATGAAAGATAAGACAAATACAAAATTGTCTCTTTTTGTGAAAAAAAATGTGCAACAAATGCGATACCAGAAAGAAATTAAAAGACCCTTTATTGTATAAGTAAGTCGAGTTTTATTTTTATTCTCTGTATTAGGAAATAGGGTGACCACAATTTCTTTTAGATTGCAGTAAAGATTAGTAAATGTAGAGTCATAGGTTTTAATAAACTTTCTTCGATTTTTCGCTTATTATCGTCATAGCATTTGTACTCAACTTTCGTGATAAAAAAAAAAATTTTCGGAAATTGAACGATCGCATAGAAAAATACTGTTCCCCAAATCATTTTTGCTTGAAAAATTGTTCGTTCCGAAAAAACTAATGAATATAATCAAATAATTTATTTATTATTTTTATAAAGGCTTTTGCCTAGCAATGGGACAACGTAGGCTAAATATAATCCTAACTAATATTATAAATGCGAAAGTAAGTTTGTTTGTTAGCTTTTCACGCCTAAGCCACTGTACCTTTCATCCCGAAAAAAGTGCTGTTCGCGAGGAAAACAATAATAACGTTATTATGATAATAGATGGAGCCATATGACTTTCGAATTTCACGCGGACGAAGTCGCGGGAAGAAGCTAGTACCTAATAAAGCAGTGCGTTCCTGGATGTTTTTTTTATTCCTAGGTAGGTACTTGCACAATAACAAAGATGTGTTCTGGAGTATGAAACAATTATATTTTATTTAAAAAAATTTACAATTTATAAATAGGTGAAATTGAATTACCTAAACAATTCTTAGAGTGACTATCTAAGTACTATTTAGTAAAATATTACGAACTTATAAAATTATGAGTACCTAGGTATCAAAACAAACTCCGAAGATGATTGAGTGTCTTGACCGAAGATGTTTGCGTATTAAAAAATTATTATTATTATTTTTATTCTTCACTACAACTGTTTCATAAAACTCGCCTTAATGCTTTATTACCTACAACTTCCGCTGCACTATCATAAACTACTGTTTAGTAACTACACTAAATATTACAACGATTGTGCATATAATTATGTAAACAATAATTATATAATACATGTAATAATATTTTTAATATAATATTAGCTAGTTATTAGTTTTATTTATAATATTAGTTAGGATTATATTTAGCATACATTGTCCCATGGCTGGGCAAAAGCCTTTATAAAAATAATAAATAAATTATTTGATTATTGTCATCAGAACGAACGATATTTCAAGCAAAAATGATTTGGGTAACAGTATTTTTTTTTTGTGATCATTCGAATTCCGAAATTTTTTTTTTTTTATCACGAAACTTGAGTACAAATGCTATGACGATAATAAGCGAAAAATCGAAGAAAGTTTATTAAAACTTATACTCTACATTTACTAATCTTTACTGCAATCTAAAAGAAATTGTGGTCACCCTATTGCAAATTCAGATAATAAAAATGAAACTCGATTTTCTTATATAATAAGGGTCTTTTAATTTCTTTCTGGTATCGAATTTGTTGCACAATTTTGACACAAAAAGAGACAATTTTGTATTTGTCTTATCTTTCATACGATAAGCGTAATAAATCGAAAACAAAAGAAATGGAGGACTGAGGGATAACTTTCAAACAACAAAAAGTGGTGACCTGTTCTTGCTTTTATATATTTTCACAATTTATTTAGTAGCATATAGGATTTCAAACAGTAGCTGTAAGTTAATGATTTCATTATAATTGTGTAATAAACTTTTACGTGTATGAGAATTGAGGGCCCATTTTGTACGAAGATATACAAAGTAGGACAGTGTTTTGCGATAATATCTTGTTTTCACAAATTTTGTTTGGCATTTGCTTAGATTTTGGCATAAAGACTTTTTCTGTAGTGTCCATAGTTTATCAGTTTCAAGTGGGCCCTCAATCCTCTATGTGAGAACTGAGGGCCCAACTTTACAACTCGGTTATTAGACTTTCACAAAATCTGATACCAACTTTCACAATTCTTTGGGAATGTTCACTAAATCCTAAGCACATTTTCAAAGAGTTTTGACAAAGTGGCCCTCACACCACACGCACATGTTTGAACGATATCACCAAATGAATAAAGCAGTTAATTTTGTGACCTTTTAGCTACTTAAAACGTTAAAGTTTACTGTCATGACGGTAATATTTTGCATAAAGCTTAAACTGTTTTCGGATCAGGAAAAAATACTGTTTTGAACGTTAGGCTCATATGGAACTGCTTAAAGCAGTTAAGATAAATGTTTTTAGGGTTCCGTACCCAAAGGGTAAAAATGGGACCCTATTACTAAGACTCCTGAACCGTGATAACTAGAGAGTTAAAATTTTCACAGATGATGTGTTTTTGTTGCCGCTATAACAACAAATACTAAAAACAGAACAAAATAAATATTTAAGGGGGGCTCCCATTCAGCGAGATTGTCCGAAAGGGTCACCGCTGGCCCGGAACATAAAGGACTAAGGAAGGAACACGGGTGGGTTTTAGTCAGTAAGAGTCTGACACTCCCTTCCACTCCACCCAGAGCGGGAGGAGTAATTTGATGATTTCTCATCCGCAAAAAAAAAAAAAAGGGGGGCTCCCATATCATATCACAAACGTGTTTTTTTCGGCGTTTTTTGCCTTGTACGGAACCCTTCGTGTGCGAGTCAGACTCGCACTTGGCCAGTTTTGTTCATTTGTACTTACTGCTAATTTCTTTCAGTGAGCTCACTTAACCTAAGTTTGAACGGTTAAATATTAACAGAACAGAGCGACCTTACTATATTTCTATTAAGGTAACATTTCTTTCTGTGATCAGAGATCGGAATAGGTAGACTATATTTTCCTAAACTTCGGCGAACAGAGACAGAAAGTGGAGATTTCCTTACGACGACATTTTTTTTCACGGAATTCGGGAAAAATCTTAATTAAGTTGAAAATAAGCTTTATTTATGATGCGTAAAGGCTATTTTTACCGACTTCACAAAAAGGAGGAGGTACTATGTTCGGATGTTTGTATGTTTTTTTTTTTTTTGTATGTTTGTTCATCGAATACTCCGCCAATTGTCGACGGATTTTCAAAATTCTTTTTTTGTTCGAAAGTAGATAGTTCTGAGGTGATCCCACTGTCACCAAGTTAGGATCTGATGATGGAATCTTAGAGAAATCGAGGGCAACCCTCAAACTTTATAGGCTCACTTATTGTTTTTCGCATATTTTATGAAGTATCTTGTGTATTTGTGTATGGTTGTCACCATCTCAGATAGCTGGGCTGATGATGGAAGGTACAACTCCTTAAATTCAAATTCAAAAACTTTAAGTCGAGCGAAGACTCATATAGGGTTAGTAACATTGTTCTTATAACTAAGTGTTAGTAAACAACACGATACGATGGCACATGTAACTGACAGCAGTGAATTATATACGGACAGTCCACTCTGTCAGCAATCATTTTCAGAACCCTGTTGGGGCTGGCCATGACTCTAGTCACCATCGATGCTGCGCGTTTGCGCATTATTGTGTAAAAACAGTCTACACGCGCCGCCGCAAACATTCCTGACGCACTGCAACGCCATGGCAACCCCATCAGTTTTCTGAATGCATTATTATATTGGACTCTTAACAGTAAGAAGTTATTCGAACAGGCAAGGACTGTTTTAGTAAATTGTTTTGATATTTGATAGGTCATTTGCCACAATTGGTCTCATGATTATCAAGTCATGCCCTGATGCTGCAGTTAGGCAAGTCTGCACAGTACCTAACTCCTCGACAACTAACAGCAGGTATATCGTGTTTAGGCTCATTGAAAAGGGCTCGATGTGTGGAAAAACCTACTGTTAATGAGGAATACCGAAGTACATAGAGACCTGATGCTGAAGCCAGGAGCAGCAGAAAAAGTCAAACCTTGAAATTACAGCACCGTAGTCGTGTTTGGGCTCATTTTAAACAGGACTAAATTTTAAGTTCAATGCAATGTTGACATAAGTCTGGCCTGATGCTTCAGCCAGGATTATCAGCATCTAGTCTAAAAACTAATAAATACTTCTTAAAGTGAAATACTTTTGCGAGTTTTTCTTCTGTATAATTATCCTAACAAAGGTTGCCGGTAGTGGCTGGATGAGAGTAGCGGAGGACCGTGAACGTTGACGCAAACTCGGGGAGGTCTACGTCCAGCAGTGAACTGCAATAGGCTGATGATGATTTATAAAAGCCTCAATCGTTGCATTTCACGCAATGCCTTTTCGTCATGTGGTCTATTTACAATTTGGTACGTTTCAAGTAGCATAATACAATGCCATCCGGCGTCTTTACACGACTAAGCGCAACATAAACTTGGCCCTTAGCAAAATTTTTCTTGCTTAAGTCTATTATTAAAGTAACTTGAGCATTTGCTCTCGGAAATTATGATTTGGTAAAGTGGAGCTGATGATGAAGACCACAAATGGCCATCGGAACTACTCAACGACAAATATTTCACGGGTTGCAATTCGATTACTTTAATATAGCTGCTAAGCAATTTATGCTCATAACAATGCGTATGGTGAAGTGTAGCCGATGGTGACTTCTCAATCGGATCCAGTTCTCTTGGTTCTTACTAGGAGAACTCCTCAACAATTAACGTCCCTGCATCGGGAAAAGCAATATTCTGTAAAAGGTGATAAGCAGTTGACATTAGGCTATTATAACTTAGATAAATTACAAACTGACCCGCTAAAAAAAAAAACACAACCGACTTCCGAAAAACACTATAAAGTGAAAAATAACTTTAATTTCGGAAGTCGGTGTCTTTGGATTTGTATTTTAGTTTTTTGCCACCGACTTCCGAAATTAAAGTTATTTTTCACTTTATAGTGTTTTTCGGAAGTCGGTTGTGTTTTTTTTTGTAAAAAAGTTTTTATTTTTCACTTTTTAGTGGGTCAGTTTGTAATTTATCTAAGTTACAATAGCCTAATGTCAACTGCTCATCACCTTTTACAAAATATTGCTTTACCCGATGCAGGGACGTTAATTGTTGAGGAGTTTCCCTAATAAGAGCCAGGAGAACTGGAGCTGTTTGAGAAGTCTCCATTAGCTCCATTTCACCATATGCATTGTAACGAGCATAAATTGCTTAGCAACCATATTAAAGCAATCGAATCGCAACCCGTGAAATATTTGTCATTGAGTAGTTCCGATAGCCATCTGTGGTCTTTATCATCAGCTCCACTTTACCAAATGATGATTTCCGAGAGCAAATGCTCAAAAAAGTATTTTCCAAATCGGTTCGTAAATAAATGACGGAGTTATGAAATATGAACAGATCGTTAATGTAGATAAATTTTTAGGTTTTTGTTGATTTTTCAAAAACCGCTTGTCCGATTTCGATAAAATTTTCATGGGACCATTTGGGAAGCATACCCTTTCCAACAAAAAAAGAATTTTTCAAATCGGTTGGCAAGCGACGGAGTTATGCGCGAACAAACATAAAAAAAAAAAAAAATACAAACATCCGAATTGAGAACCTCCTCCTTTTTTAGAAGTCGGTTAAAAAGTGAAAAATAAAAACTTTTTTACAAAAAAAACAACCGACTACTAAAAACACTCATCATCATCATCATCATTTCAGCCGAAAGACGTCCACTGCTGGACATAGGCCTCCCCCAAGCACCTCCACTTCGACCGGTCCTGTGCTTCCCGCATCCAACGGGTTCCTGCGGCCTTCACAAGGTCATCAGTCCACCTTGTGGGAGGCCTTCCAACGCTACGTCTTCCGGTACGCGGTCGCCACTCCAGAACCTTTCGGCCCCATCGGCCATCTGTTCTGCGAGCAATGTGCCCTGCCCACTGCCACTTGAGTTTGGCAATTCTTCGGGCTATGTCGGTTACTTTGGTTCTCCTGCGGATGTCCTCATTCCTGATTCGATCACGCAGGGAAACTCCAAGCATAGCCCTCTCCATTGCCCTTTGGGTGACTTTTAGCCTTCTTATAAGGCCCATTGTGAGCGACCACGTTTCAGTTCCATAAGTCATCACTGGCAACACACACTGGTCAAAGACTTTCGTCTTGAGACACTGCGGTATGTGGGACGAGAAGATATTGCGTAGCTTCCCGAACGCTGCCCAGCCGAGTCGGATTCGTCGATTGACCTCTTTCTCGAAGTTAGACCTACCTAACTGGACGGTTTGTCCTAGGTAAACGTACTCGTCCACGACTTCGAGTGTATCGTCTCCGATTTTTATGAGAGTGGGTGTTACATGGACATTTGACAACAAAAAACACTATAAAGTGAAAATAAAAACTTTTTTACAAAAAAAAAAAAAGTTTTTAATTAACTAAACTTGCAATTAACAAATCTTAGGAATTTTCACTAAACTAATCAAACTTAAATCATGTATTAGAATTATCCTTAAACTATCCTATTCCGATCTCTGGTGATCACGTTTACAGAAATGTATCAACGAGGTCTAATCTTGTTACATCCAACAAAGAATTTTACTATTTTTATCCAGACGTCGAATTATTTCCTAAGCAGACACACACAAACTCAGAACACCTCTTTGAATGTATTTTACACGGTTCACTAATGTTTCACCAAAACTTCATTAACAAGTTTTTAGTTTACAACCAACGTTTCGTATACTATTTATTTCACAAACAACTCATTCCGCAAATGTTTTATTTTATATACACTCGCTTTACAAACATTTATTTGGCAAAAAAATACTTCTCTATACAAATGTTTCCGGTGACATTTAATCATTAGATTCTTTTGGAAAAATCACGTTTATACAAAATATCATTTTATAATAAATTTTCTAAACCAGTCACAAAGTCATCATGACGGTGTTTTCGCTCTTGCGTCTTGTCGACGGAGGCTATTTCTGTGTAAAGACCAAACCTAACCTCGGGGTGCCCTTCGCTCGCTCTTGCATCCAATGTCGCTTATTGCGTTCGTTGAGTTCGGGTGCGGTAACGGAAACATTAGTAGATACGAGTATATAGCGAAAGAAGAAAAGATAATTAGGAAATAATTCGGAGTATTGAAAATCGAAATGTAGTTAGGAAATTATTTAATAACTAGCTGTGCCCGCGACTTCGTCCGCGTGGAATAGTGACTTTTCGGGCAGCATATTTTGAATTACATATACCGTCTACAGACCGGGCATTTGCTGTCCGAACCCTCTGAGAACTCAGGCGAATTTCAGTGAAAGTCTCAGACTCTAGTGCTTGAGCTTCACGATCGGCAGTGACGTATTTCTCGTTCTTCCTGTGTTTCCTGAGACCGAACATTTGCTGTCCGAACCCTCTGAGAACTCAGACGAATTTCCCTATCAGTGAAAGTCTCAGACTCACGCGATAGTGTATGAGCTTCACGATCGGCAGTGAGACGTATTTCCCGTTCGTCCTGTGTCTCCTGGGATCGAGCATTTGTTGTCCGCACTCTCTGGGAGCTCAGGCGGGTTTCCCTGACAGCAAAAGTCTCAGACTCACGCGATAGCGCGATTGAACGACGATTGAACTCAGTCGAGATTCTCGCTGAGTCGAAGTTTCTGCAGCACGAAACCTAGCCTGGTGCAGAGAGCCTTTTGCCTCACGACCTACCTCAGATTCCTGTGATCGAACTAATCTCATCCTTTTAGCATTTCTGCTACATTGGGAGAGGTTGGATCTTCTTCGAGGCATTCTTACAATAAAATAGTTCTTACTACTTAACACACAGTTATTTAGTAAACACGTACTATCGTAAACAATTAAATTATAAATACTTACAGATTATTATACAGCCTTTTGCCTCACGACCTTCCTCAGATTCCTGTGATCGAACTAATCTCATCCTTTTAGCATTTCTGCTACATTGGGAGAGGTTGGATCTTCTTCGAGGCATTCTTACAATAAAATAGTTCTTACTACTTAACACACAGTTATTTAGTAAACACGTACTATCGTAAACAATTAAATTATAAATACTTACAGATTATTATACAGTCTAAAATTATCACAGTTTAAGTAATAACGTCTCTGTCCGTCGTCTGATGATGATAATGACGTTTGGTTTACACGTCTTAACACAAAACGTGTAAACCAAACGTCATTATCATCATCATTTCAGCCGATAGACGTCCACTGCTGGACATAGGCCTCCCCCAATTTTGGGGGGGTTTGCCATAATCGCCACGCTTGGCAGGCGGGTTGGCGATCGCAGTATGGTATGGTGGTGGAATGCATAGAAAACGCTGCTGCCCATTCTCCGGTGTGACCCTTAGTCGCCTTTTACGACACCCACGGGAAGTAAGGGGTGGTGCTATTCTTCTACACAGACAAACGTACTAACTTTATAAAACAAAAGAATTGCTAGAAAAAATATATACTAACCTAAGCTAATGAACTTATACTTAATAAAGAAAATCAAGAAAAGAAATGCCTAACCTATACCAAATACTTATAATATTTATATACAAACCCTAAATACAAATTAAGATAAGTATGTATACCGAAAATCAGGGAAAGAAATGCCCAACCAATAATAAATGCTTACAATATTTATTTACAAAAACATAAATAAAAATTAAGATAAGTAAATACCCAAAAATCAAGGAAAGAACCGCCTAACCTATACCAAATACTTACAAAATTTTAAAGAAAATTAAGAAAAAGAACCTAACCTACAAATCCTAAAATATAAATAAATGAAATATGCAAACAGTCAGTATTCAAGTGAATCGCAATAATCGAAACCAACTATTCGCCTATACTCTCCAGGATACGTGCGTTCGCTACGAATAACTGAATCCTTATGGCAGCGGCGCGTTTTCTTTTGAAATGGTCATCTCGCAGTTCAACCTGAGGGGTTGTCGACTGCTTAACCTGGCTTTCCTGTGGATGCCTCAATAAATTAAGGCCTCCAGCCAGGGCATAATACACAACTTGACTACACAATATAAACTTAAAAACTAAGCGACTACACGCTAAGGGCCCCCTGTGGGGTACGGACCTCGGCTTAGGGCGTCGCTGGGAGAGGGCAGCAAGGGACAGGCTGGATCGGAATTATGGCAGCGGCGCGGCTCTCAGCGCGCTTTATACAAGGTGTAACGGAAAGGGGGTATCAACCCTGAAGGAGGTGAATGTGCTCATGAAACTGAACAAATTTCCCCAAAGAACATAGGTCGAAATATGAAAAAAATTTTGAACCTCCCATAGTAATAGTAAATCATTGATGTGCTATTACTACGGGAGGTCCAAATTTTTTTTTTCATCTTCATTCACCTCCTTCAGGGTTGATACCCCCTTTCCGTTACACCTTGTATATATAGCCACGGACGCGCAGGCGCGAGGCGTTTACGTACTCTGATAGAATACCTTAACATTAATGTTCGCCGTGATTCTTTAAATTGACATAACTTTTTTATTTATGAACCGATTGACATGAAATAAACACTTAATGTTAAGTGAAGCTTACTACAATATATTAGTGAAAACCGCATCTAAATCGAATAAGCCGTTTCTGATATTAGCGTGCACAAACACAACAGACAAACAGACAAAAAAAAATTTAATTACAATTTCGGGTTCGGCATCGATATAATAACAACCCCTGCTACTTTTTTTTAATATATTTCCATTGTACAGACACCACTTTTCTACAATTTTATTATATGTATATAGATAAGTCAATATGTAAAACGTTTTTATTCCAAACGCTGTTTTAAGAGATAAAATTAATAAAGAATGAATTGTTTGTCAAATAAATTAAACAAAGTTTACCTAGTAATTATTTTGTAAAGTGAATTATTTGCCAAACTTTTGATGTATAATGATGTAATAACAAATCATGTTTTTGCCAATCGTTTTCAAATTAATTTTTTGTGAACTGACAGGGCACCATTCTACACTGGTATGTAAGTGAATCCATATCCATACTAATATTATAAATGCGAAAGTGTGTCTGTCTGTCACCTCTTCACGCTTAAATCGCTGAACCGATTTAGATGAAAGGTATAGAGATAGTTTTTATCTCGATATTCCCACTGTTTTGCTTGTTCTTAATATTATAAGCAAAATTTCAAATAATGAGAGGTTTTTCTTTTGAGTATTAAAAAAAAAACATAGTTTCCAAGAACCCTGAAGATGGCGTGGAACTGACTACGTTACTAGGTGCCAAAGTCAAAACGCTTGGGAAAAAAACATTGCGTCACGTCATATACGCTCGTTGAGTGACAGTTTCGTTTTACGATCTCAAAATTACATCCAAGTGAATTAATAAAAAAAAATATGTGACGTTCCGTTCCTTGCAGTAACTTACCAAGTTCAGCGCCATCTATCCAGAGACTAGGGAAGCGTTAAAAAATAAGAAAAAGAAAATCCCTCATTAACTAAGGTTTTTAAATCATCACATGACCTCACTACAGTCTAGAATCATGTGCTGAATTTCATGGTTAGAGTTTGCATGTCGATGTGCCACTTGTACTCTATTAAATTCTACAAACTCAGTCAAAATCAAATAAAGCCACAATTCCAAGCCAGACGCTCTACTCACACAAGCACAATCAATGACGTCACCAATGATTGGAGCAAGGGTTATGAGTTCATGACGTCACCGTCTCAATGTCGCCAGCGGACGCTCTATAACAGGGACATTGGATGCTTGTCACTCACAATCAGTGTATTTTTACACTGATTTGCATGTGAATCTGTGTATATGATTTGTTCTTGGTCAGGAATTTGCGTACAGCATTGATAGTGACAAGGGAATTTTGGAATTTTCTTCTCTGAAACAAGGCTGAAATGTCTCATGTACCTATAATATTATCGGCACCCCTACAATCCGGAACTTGGCAACGTTCATCAATGGGTACATCAATATCATCATCAATACATCACCTCAATACAAATAAATAAAATTGAAGTGTCTAGTAATATCAAAATATCAGCTTTTTACTAAATGCATGTGAAAGTATATACGCTGCTTATAACAAAAAATGGGGTGTGTCTGTGTCATGGACACGGCCGTGTATTATACGTGAATACGTGTACGTAACGGGGTTGATCCGCTCGGGCGCATTCATTCTTTTACGTTCCCGGCACTGCTTGACTCGGTCATATGGTGTTTTATGAAGATGCAACACCAAACTGTATCCCCGATTTTATTATCATTGAATTTTTTGAACTTGCCTCCCATTAAGGAAGCAATTTTAAAGACGTATTTACGTTCAACATTTTTTTCAGTGTTGTCTGTCTATTTGTTCCGGCTAATCTCCAAAATGGCTAGACCGTTTTTGACGAGACTTTCACTGGCAGATAGCTGATGTTATGGAGTAACATATGTATAGGCCACTTTTTGTCCCGGTAGCACGTTCCCGTGAAATGATGATGATGATGATTTCCGATAATTACGCGGACGAAGCCGCAGGCAGAATCTAGTATAAAATAAAATTATATTTAATTAAAAACGTCGGGCCTTTGCTTGTTGGCTTGTTCGCCTTCCAAAGGTCCGGAACCCCAGGGTCCCGAGATATATGTCAAAGATACACATACTTACATAACCCCACCGCGTATCTCTACGTTGACGACGTGGTGGGGCATACGTTACGTTGGGTTAGATGTTCGTAAATAAAAAATATTTCTCAAATGTTAGGTTAGAAAAATAGGTACTTACTTATTGGTAGGCAAGAAAATATTTAAAAACATGTTAGGTTATGTTTGAATAGGTTAGGAGTTTGTAAGTTATTTCTTCTACATGTGGTTTTCATTTTACCTATGACTATTATAGGAAAGTATGGTGAAGTAGTTGTATTAATATTCATGGTGCAAACGAAACTAATTAGTCTCCTCTGATGGTGCATACGGTACAACGGGCTACTTTCAAATCTGTGGAGCTCCCATGCTCCTAAAAACGACTTTCGATTGTTTTCATTCATTTGTTTTACAAAATTTTGGAACGCATGGGAAGTACCAAAGTACACATTCAATGAAAACTCTGTAAATATGATGCTGTTCCAGAAACGATGGGATCCTGCGTGTCCTGTCAGCTGCACGTTACAGCGACTGATGGACGCTGGTGATGGCGCCAAACAAGTAGCCGAATTCTGGATCGAGTCCATTTAGATTACCATCGACACACTAAGAATAAGAAGAATGAAAAGTCTGTTGTAGTTTCATGATTCGAACGCGTGATCATGCGTCTGCACACTTCACTGTGATCGTCATTTGTCGGTCCTTCAAGGGAACGCGTACGCGCAGATTGGTATCGTTATAATGCGATGCTCTTTTCTTGTATAATATGAGTGGTATGCACTTTGTGAACGTCGCATTTCATGTAGTGTCACTATTATCTATAGCTACCATCACTTCTGTATTTGCATCAGAGGATGCTTACATATAGACCCGATGTTCCCGGTATAGACAAGCTGGTACCGATCGGTGCGGGTAAAATATTTTCGTACTAGCTTCCGTCCGCGGCTTCGCCCGCAAGGTATGTCGATAAAACTATCCTATGTCCTTCCCCGGGATGCAATCTATCTCTCTGCCATATTTTATCGAAATCCGTTCAGTGGTTTAGACGTGAAAAGGTAACGTACAGACAGACAGATTTACTTTCGAATTTATAATATTAGTTTGGATTAACTTATGTGCTGACATGGTAAAAAATTGTGACCGTTTCTTTCCGTAGATCAACCTGCAGCGATCTATTATTATTATTATTATCATCCATTTCTATACCAGTAGGTATTCACAACCTCTCGATACGCATCTCGGTACAGATGCGTATCTTATTTTGAACATCAGTCAATGTTATCGTAGGAGTCCTCTAAACGCTCTTCACAAGTCCAAAACCTGAAAATTTTGTCATTTTAAATCCAATAGACGACCGCCATTCTTCCGACAGCTGTTTGCTGTCGGGGACAAGGCAAATCAAGTTATCGTAATGTGCCATTTTCGATACGATCTCGGATGTACGTTTGCCCCGCACGGCCCCCCAGAATTTGCGATTTAGGTGTGCACCAATGCAATGTACTCGCCTCTAGGAGTATATGTACCGGTTTCTTTTTCAATGTACCTCTGTACTTTTGAAGAAATATGCAAAAAAAGGGGGCCGTGCCAGCCAAACGTTTTCAGCACGGCCCCCGTGTAACTTGAAAAATATATAGCGTATTAAAAAGTTTCATAAACTCAAGGAATGTACTTTATTAACACGTTCTATGTACCGTAACAGATATTGTGAATTCGTAATAACAAATAATATATAGATGTGGATAGGGGGCCGTGCTGAAAAAAAAGAAATAAGAAAATATCTAAAAAAGACAAACCAACCCTAGCCAAAAACTATTAAAAAGTAATTCATGTTTGGCAAGGAACATATGTACCGCATTGGTTTCTCATACAACTTGCTAAATTAAAAAAATAAACGATATTTAGTTTATTCAGCACGGCCCTCTATAGTTGCCTATATCTTTTTAAATATGACATGTTTGTTTACAAAATTCAACTTCCTGAATTATGTATAGGAGTACATTCGTTCCAAATAAATTGCGATTATGGTGTATTAGTACTCTAAAAGTTAAATTGGATCAAAAATATCCTAACATACAACTGATGGGGTGACCATGTTTCCACGTGAGAATGGATAAAAAAGCTTCTGCATAAATTAACCATTCAATTAATCTGCTCCGATAATCTGCATCTGCTTTTTTTCTGCTGCAGTTCTCCGCGCGACCTTGTAGCGATCGCACGCCTTTTACGTGTCAACCCGTTTTTTAACTCTAAATAATATACAAATTAATAGACTTTAACATGTGAAGTGCAGTTAAATACTTTTAAATAAGATCAACCTATTGGAATTGTGCGCTGTCCAATTGACTCAATTGTCGTAAATTGCTAAAACTACACGATAAAAGTGTTCAAAACTTGAAGCAACAAAACACAAAATAACTTGTTGTGAGTGATTAGTGAATCATCGACCCGTGCACGCGAATCCGAGTCGTTACCTTTTATGGTCATTAACGACAGTTTATCTGATGAGTACTGGAATCAAACAACACTCTATTTAGTCCATCTATTAACAGCTACAGTGGCACCGCCAGCTTAGAGGCTACACTACTTCATCGTGCACGGAAGTGTTCGAGTTCGAGACCCACCGAGCGAAATTCTTTTTGTGTTTTTAAAATCGAAATAGAAATACTTTTGCTCACTTTTTGGACATAACATTTTATTTATTTACTATTACCATCTACTGAAGAACCTGAAAATCTAAGTATGCCTAAAACAACTCGCACTCCACCTTCAAATGCGAAAACTAATCCCAGTCACGAGCAATCGGTTTCTGAACCAGACATTAGAACGACGACACCAATGGAATCAGTAACTTCAAATATCTCCAATAGGAGCAAACGACCACGTACCAATGATTCACCTAATAAACCAGCTGAGGACCCAACAGCTGAGCTGTTTCGGGAACTAAGAGAAGATTTAATTAATATGCTTACGGAATGGAAAACAGAACAAAGCCAAACTTTATCAAAGCTGGTGTCCGATATTAACGGTCTCAAACTGAAGTTCTCTGAAATTCATAAAACTAACACGGAGATAGAAAAGTCAATGGAGGACATTAATGGTAGATACGAGGACATGGAAAAAAAAGTCGCTCGGCTTGAGAAAGATAATTTTGAGAGCTGTGAAGTTATTAGCAGTCTTCAGAAACAGGTTCAAGAACTACAGCAGACATCACGTTCATCGACCATTGAAATTAGAAATATGCCGCCGGTCAAGGAAACGGAAAACGTGGTTGACTTGATATCTGTTGTTGAGAAAATTGGTGTGGCTACTGGATCTATTGTTCAAAAGTCCGATATCCGCGATATATACCGTTTGCCTGGTAAACCAGGAAATACCAGATCGATAGTTGCCGAATTTGCTTCAGTCGTAGTCAGAAACAACTATCTGTCTGCAGCACGTGCTTTTAACAGAGGGAAAAGAGTTGAAGAAAAACTCAGCACAACTAATGTGGGGATGCATGGAGATCGGAAGCCGATATACATTGACGAACACCTGTCTGCATCGGCAAGAAAACTCTTTTTCCAAGCGCGTGAGTTTGCAAAAAACCACGGATTTAGTTTTTGCTGGATAGCAAACGGCAAGATACTGATACGAAGAAACGCAGATACGAAAGAAACCCACGTGATCAAGACTGAAAAATGTATTCTAGATCTAACACCAAAACAATGACTGTGCTTAGTTAAGTTTCAAAAGTTCCTTTATCTTTATTTGTATGTTAGTTTTTATAAATTATTTTTCTACCACTTATTATTTCCTAGTGTCTGTATAAAATATATACCTCATATTCTTACTTTGTTTAAGGGCAACCAATACGTCTTGCTTTGTGAGCTAACACTCTATAACAATGGTTAATAACATACAAGCTATAACAAGCGATCTTGATGAGCTGAGTGTGGCAAATTTTTATGAATGCCTGCCAGACCAGTGTTCAAACATTATAAAGGATCCTACTACGCAATTAAAAATAATACACATAAATATTCGCAGCGTAAATAAGAATTTTGATCAATTCATATCAGTTTTAACTATGGTGAAGTTTCAATTTGACGTAATAATTCTAACTGAATGCTGGTTAAAGGGCACCGGCCATGTTCCAATGCTGGACGGTTATACTTCGTACGCTTCCATTAATAATCCAATCCAAAACGATGGAGTAATCATTTACACTAAAGCCGATATTCTGTGCGATGTTTCTGAGCCGATTTTCCTAGATGCGAACTGTTTAGTGTGTAGCATAGGGGATACTTCCATTGTCGCTATTTATAGGTCACCATCTTACAACGATCTCAGCCGTTTCTATAATAGCCTAGAAAGTCTAGTAAATACTATGAAAATGTATAAAAATATCGCTATTATTGGTGATTTAAACATCGACATAAAAAATAATAGTACAGACAAAAATGCTGGTGATTTTCTTAACCTGACAGCATCCCTTGGATTCCTACCTGGACATGTCCACCCCACAAGGAAAGGAAACTGCCTGGATCATGTGTTGTTGAAAATATCTGTGCCACTACCAGCGACAACGGTGGTATTAAATGCTCACGTCACTGATCATCTACCAATAGTTTTATGCCTTAGTCATAGAGCTAGCTCTAGAAACAACAAACCAAAAAGCTGGCTTAAACTTGATTACACCACAATAAAAAATGAGCTCGACATTTGCAGTTTTAAAAAGGTCATTGATGAAACTGATGTTAACGAAGCTACCGATTGCCTTATCTCTATAATTCAAACTATTATAAACAAAAATACAAAGACTATAAAAAAAACTGGAAAGTGTACTATTTTAAAACCATGGATCACCCCCGGTCTACTACGGTGCATCCGAAATCGTGATAAAATGCATTGGAAATTCAACAAAAATCCGGACAATGATACACTTGCTGTGACATATAAGAGATACCGCAACTTTTGTAATACCTTGCTTCGAAAACTTAAGCGGGCATATGAAACTAACGAATTTACTAAGGCAAAAAACAATCCCAAGGCCACTTGGAGCTTGATTAATGCAATAGCTGGTAGAAAGAATAACTCTCAAGCTCCAATTGAGCTTCTTAAAATGGCTGTAAATGAAAAAAAATCTGCAAACTGTGTCAATCAGTATTTTGTAAATATTGGCAAAAACCTTGCTTCCGGGATATTTAATAACAATGATACACCCCCCAATATGCGTTACCAGACTAATAAATCGCATTGTAATTCGATGGGTATTATTCCGGTTAGCGAAGAACAAATTGAAACCGCAATTATGTCACTAAGGGACGATTGCGCCACTGGTTGGGATAATATACCGTCGAAGGTTATTAAGCTTTCGCGAAAAGCCTTAGTTGCACCTATTACTCATGTATGTAATTTAGCAATTGCTACGGGCGTATTCCCAAGAGCTTTTAAAAGAGCAAAAGTTACACCGGTCTTCAAGAGTGGGAAAAGGGACCGTGTGGCTGACTACAGGCCTATTTCTGTGCTAAGCGCACTGTCAAAGATTCTAGAACGTATCCTAAATGGTTACTTGACTAATTATTTGGATAAAAATAATATCATCTCAAGCAACCAATACGGATTTAGAAGTGGTCTATCAACCGAAGATGCGGTTGCAAACTTTAGTAATAAGGCAATAACATTACTAGATAAAAAGCGGAAATGTTTTGGAATCTTCCTAGATCTGTCGAAAGCGTTTGACACGGTCTCAATTCCCATTCTTATCTCCAAAATGGAGAGCATCGGCATACGTGGACTGACTTTAAGCATTTTTAAAGATTACTTATCGGGTCGGACGCAGTCTGTTTGTATCGGTGCAGTGATGAGCGATGAAGAACCCATTAATTACGGGGTTCCCCAGGGGAGTATCTTGGGACCAACTATGTTTTTAATCTATATTAATGATCTATGCAATCTTAAAATTCCAAATTGTGACATATTAACTTATGCAGACGACACTGCTCTATTATCACACGGAGAAGATTGGATTTCTGCCAAAAAACATGCCGAAAATGGACTGCGGGTCGTAATGCAATGGCTTTCTAACAACTTGCTAACCCTTAATGTAGATAAAACGAAATTTATCCGTTTCTATCTTCCGAACTCCCCTGAGCCACCCGAAGTCACCAATACACTCAAAGCTCACATCTGTGCGGTGGCAGCGGACTGTGTCTGCATGTCATTGTCACGAGTTAGCAATATTAAATATCTTGGGGTCCTACTGGACGAACGACTCGACTGGCGACCACAAGTTGAAGCTCTCACTAGTCGCATCAGAAAACTAATATACATTTTTAAGAATTTGAGACACAACGCTGATGCTTCAACAATGTATATGGTCTACACTGCTCTATGTCAGTCAGTGTTAATTTATTGTATACCCGTATGGGGTGGAACCTATAAGACTCTCTTGCTTGTGCTGGAGAGGGCGCAGAGGGCAATTTTAAAGGTGATCCACTTCAAACCACGGCTTTACCCGACTGACAAACTGTATGCCGAATGCCAGGTCATGACTGTGAGACAATTATATATTTTAAAAACAGTACTTCGAAGGCATTCGCTACTACCACTGGATGACAAAAGCAAAAAAAAACGCTCCGGTGCAGTTGTTTGCCCTGGTGTACCTTGTAGAACAGCTTCCGCCAGTAGGCAATTTGACGCAGTAAGCTCGAGACTGTATAATGCAGTCAATAAAATCATCAACATTTACAGCTTAACTAAACACGAGGTTAAACATAAACTAAGTAATTGGTTGCAAACTTTAGATTATAATAAAACTGAGATGCTTTTATGTATAAAAAAGTAAAACATAATTATTTTGTTGATGGTATATATATTTATTTCTTTCTTTTTATTATTATTTTTATTTTTGTTTGTATATTTTAGATAATGTAGATGCTATAATTTATTTCCAATTGTATATTACAGAATTTTAATTTAATTTATTTACAGTAAAGCGTTTGAAGTCAATTTCTAGGCTACAAGGTTGTGCCTATGTAAGCCCTTCGTCATAAGAACCACTAACTCCCAAAATACAAGTTTGACTTAGTTTGGGAGTTGGTAGATCATCAATTACGTGCTGATGTACAACCATCGAATACCTTATTTAAATTGTACTGTACATAGATGTTTTTGTTGTACTTTGAATGCGAAATAAATTATTATTATTATTATTATTATTATTATTATTTTTTAACCATTCAATTAATCGAAATAAAAAAAAGTCGTTTAGCATAATCGCTTTCGCACATCTTTACTATAAAAAAAAAACAATAATGGACGGCGATTTTGAACACAAATTGAGTAGTGATAGTGAATAATACGTGTTATTGGACCTGTGTTTCAATATTACGTTAACATTTGGGCATTTTCGTGTAGTTTATAACATTTTCAATAATAATTTTCACATTTTAAATCTTACCTACATGTGTTTGCGTGACATTTGTGAAAAGAAAAATGGAAACACGCACGATTGGCGCGAAACTTCGACATTACATATCAAAAAACTACATTACCACTATTTGTTTAACTTGAATAATGGATGAAGTATTATTCACTGGCCCTGTATGAAAAGAAAAATGGAAACACGCACGATTGGCGCGAAACTTCGACATTGGTTCCCTATCCATTTGCATAAAATTTTAAGACCTAATATAACTTAGCATAATTTTGTTTGGCATAATTATATTTTCGCATAATATAATTACGCATAACAGCTTACGCATAATTTGTTTAAGCATAATTTCTCTAACCATAATAATGATTAAGCATAATATTCTAAAGCATAAAGTTCTAAAGCATAACCTTTTTAAGCATAATATCCTAAAGCATAAATTTGACCGAAGAGGATATACCAATTTATTTCGACGATTGGAAAAAAGCCATATCTCCTGAATCAGGTAATATATGTATAACATATTAACATAATATAACGTATTGAACAATTTTGTGGGTTTTTTTTTCGCTGTAGGTAGCATGAAGCAAGCAAGCATACAGCATGCAAGCAAGCATACAGCATGCAAGCAAGCATGCAGCAAACAAGCAAGCATACAGCATGCAAGCAAGCATGCAGCAAACAAGCAAGCATGCAGCAAACAAGCAAGCATGCAGCATGCAAGCAAGCATACAGCATGCAAGCAAGCATGCAGCAAACAAGCAAGCATGCAGCATGCAAGCAAGCATGCAGCATTCAAGCGAGCATGCAACATGCAGCAGGCAGGGTTTCTGTCACGGCTCCGGCGCTGCAGGCCTCCGGCGGCCCCACGCGTGCTAATCGTCGCAGACGGCTTTCGCTCACCACCGCAGCTTCGGCTTTTTGGCCGGCTTCGCCGGCCAGCCTCAGCCGCGGCGGCTCGCTCGCAGCCGCCTGCTCCTCAGCCCGTGGGCCGCCTCGCCCCTACGCGCCTACGCGATTTTAAATTACACTCTAGGGGTAGGACAAACAAGACTACGTGGAGTCGGTTTTGCAGCAATTCGGTTCTGTCACTAACTTTTGTTGCACAGCATATTAAAATTAATTAATTGTATGCCTAAATATTATTATGCTAATAGTCATTAGGCCTACTAACGTTATGCGAATCAAATTTATGCCAAAACAAATTAGTCTTTAAGATGATTATGCCAACATAAAATGTATGCCTAAAAAAATTATGCCGAAGTATTATTATGCCAAAACAAATTGTGCCAAAATCGTTATGCCGAAGTATATTAGGACAAAGAACATTATGCGAAAAGAAGGGATCCCTTCGACATTACATATCAAAAAACTTAATTACCACTATTTGTTTAACTTGAATAATGGATGAATTCGTCAAATAAAGAAATGACGTATTATTCACTGCCCCTGTAGTAAAGTTTGAATGTTCGAAATCCCCAATTTTTATGTTTTTTAGCCTCGACCACCACTGTCAACAAAATGGTGGTTATCGCATTTACAGACTTGAATTTAATAAAGGTAAATTAATAAGCTTGCGCGCTAAATATGAAATATTTAATGGCGTTAACATATGCCTTTTTTATCTAACTCTCTTAGTTAAGGCACATTCATAAGATTGGATGGGTAGCATAACAAATATTTGCATAATCAATGTAGTGTGTCGTATGTCGTAATTCCTGGGTCCAATGAGGCCCAGTACCGAGCCGGCGGAGGTTCGTGTGTTCGGGACGGGTCCATTCGGGGGCGCTCCCGAACTATACGGTTAAACTTACATGTTTATTAACAATCCGTTTTCGTGCTTGAAATAGAACTCACTGCACAACCACACGTAGAAAACACGTGAGTACTGAAATTATCGGAGCAGTCTTTACATTTACTGCTGTATATTTTGCACGTAAAGATGTGACACTCGAGCGCAACTGTGCAACATGAAGTAACCGCGACACCAGCGCCACTTCAAAAATCACGGTAGCGTCAGTGAACTAATAGCGACCGCACACAACAAGTTTTAACTGATTTAATTCCCTTAAAAGATGTCATCGCTAATATTAATTTTGAAGAAAAAAGAAACAAATTGTAAAAAAAGAATGTTTATTTCAATGTAATCACATACTTTCATTAATATAGGTATAGAATATATGTACCTAATTTATGGAACCATGGTCACCCCATCAGTTGTATGTTAGGATATTTTTGATCCAATTTATCTTTTAGAGTACTAATACACCATAATCGCAATTTATTTGGAACGAATGTACTCCTATACATAATTCAGGAAGTCGAATTTTGTAAACAAACATGTCATATTTAAAAAGATATAGGCAACTATAGAGGGCCGTGCTGAATAAACTAAAATTCGTTTATTTTTTAATTTAGCAAGTTGTATGAGAAACCAATGCGGTACATATGTTCCTTGCCAAACATGAATTACTTTTTAATAGTTTTTGGCTAAGGTTGGTTTGTCTTTTTTAGATATTTTCTTATTTCTTTTTTTTCAGCACGGCCCCCTATCCACATCTATATATTATTTGTTATTACGAATTCACAATATCTGTTACGGTACATAGAACGTGCTATTAAAGTACATTCCTTGAGTTTATGAAACTTTTTAATACGCTATATATTTTTCAAGTTACACGGGGGCCGTGCTGAAAACGTTTGGCTGGCACGGCCCCCTTTTTTTGCATATTTCTTCAAAAGTACAGAGGTACATTGAAAAAGAAACCGGTACATATACTCCTAGAGGCGAGTACATTGCATTGGTGCACACCTAAATCGCAAATTCTGGGGGGCCGTGCGGGGCAAACGTACATGATCTCGGGCCCGACAACCCGCTTCTTAACGCAAGCACTAGTTAGATAATTCCTCATTTCGCCAGTTTTTTATAAGTTCTATCTAATATGGGAATTTTGAATATTGCTATTTTTTTAATAGCTTATTGCTATTAAATGGGCCGAAACCTGGCTGCTTCTTAAACTTCCGTAATGGAAAAACGAATAGCATTGACTGACTCAGGGATAAGACCAGCGGCGGCCCAAGAATTTTTTTTAGGCGGTGCAAAATCTTAACGTGGCGCCCATGTACCATGTTCCTATGATATATGCATATGCAGTTGCTTGCTTGCTTGCTTGGATGACTGATGCCCGGTGGACTGTCCACCAGGCACCAGTAATTAATGATAGTAATAACTTACTATAAAGGCGATCGTCGAGGCGCTGAAATCAACCGAAATCCACCACTGGTGCTCGCATTTCGGTTGATTTCAGTGCCTCTCCCATGACGGCGACCGGTGCCGTCTCACCGCTCGCACCGCCCTAGCTCCGCTACTGGATAAAATTCGCTAACCACGCTCAACAGTGTTTCTCAGTAGCAGCCCGAGTCTGGGTATTCCTCGAAACGCACCAAATTTGAAATGCACAAAAAAATGATTAAATATTAATAAAAATATAATTATATTTTTATTCATCGAAATGCATCAGCGATGAAACATAGAGAAGAGCATGAAGGATTCGAAATAAATGATGTCGATATGTGTTTCATTTGGTGCGTTTCAAAGTTGGTGCGTTTCGAGGAATACCCCCTGGATTTGTGCCCGGTTGAAGGCAATAAGCTCTCCCCCTATTACATGGGACTTAGACATAACTGGCGAAATGTGGTAGTTACACCTATGCCTAATTAGCCCTTCAGTGAATACATGCGTGATGTTATATTATGTATGTTTTATAATCGCAATGCGTATGACAGACCCATCATACCCTAAATACATACAGTTAGGGGTTATATTTGGGGCATGAACCTGCACCCAAATTGAGTAACACACGATCAATCTCAATCTGAATGGTTCTGAAGGTTGTTGCTTTTCCATTGCTTCATATGTTGGAAAAATGTGTCTGTTCAACATCGTAAATATTTTTTTTTTTTTGAGTTAATTAATTTATTGTACATCAGTTAGTTTGTATTCTTAATGTATTCTTAATACTACTTATTCCAGTTTATTTCTTATCTACTTGTACAATTTTTTATTTGGAGGATTTTTCTTATTTTTGTTAGTTGTCGTTTTTTGGACGTGATTGGATTGTGGGTTTGGGTAGGGACTGTTAGTTTTGTTTAGGTGGTTATGTGATGTTTGCTGACCAGGGACTTCGCTAGCCTGAGCAAAGCTTCCACGACAACTGCGTCTCGGTGCTGCATTGCCATCTTTAGGTTGTAATCGATGACCGTTTTTGTCGGCGCACCCATCGCTCTCTTTGCGAAGCGGGCCGTGGCGTCGTCGGCGTCGTCGGTGTAATAGACGCAACTGACCGTGTGTCTCGACACCGCCACTACCGCATGGGAGATGCTGTCGTGAATTTGGAGCCTCCTGGACTTGGTGTTGATGATGATTACGCTGTCGTAGGTCAACCCCTGAGCCTCGTGTATGGTTAACGTGCGCGACCCTTCACCGGACCCGTATCCCTGGCTTATAAGAGAAGCTTTCTCCCCTTGCGTATAAACCAGGAAAAGGGTGTTTTGCGCGGTGCTCGGTATTTGCGCTCCCGTAAAACCTTTCACCTTCAGGGAGTGGACCTGCGACAGCGACGACTTGGAGGAGTATATACCGGAGTATATCTCGCTCAGTGCAAACGCTACGTCCATCGGATTGCGGTGTGTACAAAGCAACTCCTGGGTGATGCCAGCCACCAAGTTTGGACGGGTATACCTTAACTCGAAAAGGTTCTGTCTGTCCAAAAATGGAAGCTGGTTTACGTCTCCGATGAGGACAATCTCGCTTGCTCCGGACAACTTTACTGGCATGACTATGGCATAAAAAAAAAACTCAAAATTTTTGTATAATAATAAAAAAAAAAACATATTGAAAATGTGTTATGGAATAGAAAAATAAGTACAGAATAATTACCAAATAGAACTAACATAGAATTAATACCAATTAACAATTATAAGTGTAAGTAAATGTAATTGAAATTTATAATGTAATTATAATGCCTGTTTTCATATCACATTATTATAATATTTTCAAGCGCATGAGCATGAGTGAAGAAAAAAAAAAAAAAAAAAAGTTAAGTTTATATATTTATTTTAAAGATGGACTCACGTAGATTTTTAAGATACTATATATAAGCATCTCTAATATTAATATGTCCGACGGGGAGAACCGTCACTGTTCCTCCAATAATGCAATATACCTTGTAAACAAATAAAAATTACGTAAAAAAGGGCGCGGACCACCAAGTCCGCGGTAAATTTCATTTATAAAAAAAAAAAAAAAAAAAAAAAAAAAACATCGTAAGTAACGCAATGAATGTTGTTGAACTGTCAAAATGAAAGCCATCGCTGAACATACTCTGGCATCATCACCATTTGGTTGAGACAGAATTTTATGGAACATGCCTAAATCTGTTGCACTTGTGACCACTAGAGAGAGACCACCGAGGTAGAAATAGTAGATTGTTACACGAGGGTCGAAAAATCAAAAATCAAAATCAAAATGTTTTATTTCACATAAACCTACATGGGCACTTATGAAACGTCAGAAGCTAGGTGCACGGTTCCAATTGGTCGTTTCCTATGGAGAAGAACCGGCAAGAAACTCCATGGTTACTCTTTTTAAAAATAATTGGCTTTTACAATGTTTCCAGATTATAGTAGGTATGGGAGGACAGTGCAGGCCTGTCAACAAGTACCAAGTACTTGATAAAATAGAAAATGGTCTACAGATCTAAAGTCTATAAGGCCTACAAAGTCCTCACATTTACAAAATAAGAATCTATCAAAAGGATAAATAATAAAAATAATAAAAACAATAATAAAAACCTACTAAAACCAAGTGTTATGATTCCCATTAAAACCACTAATAAAGAGGTGAAAATTTTCAATTATCTGTATATAATGTCAAATAATAAAGAAATTATGTCAAAAAGTATATAATGTCAAATAATTAAGAAATTATGTCAAAAAGTATGTAAAAAAAAAAAATTAATAAAAATTAAACATTGTAATTTGAGAGCAGTTAATAGACATTTACATAGTTATGCCGTTAATGAGAAGCCAGGGAAGCCACATGTGCAGAAGGAATTATTGCCAGGCTACCTTGTCTTCAACGTAGTCTTTAATCTTATAATATGCTTTTTTGATAAGGACACGTTTAATGAGGGTTTTGAACTTTCCATCGCTAAGTTCTGTAACCGGCTTTGGCAACTTGTTATAAAAACGGATGCTGTTTACAAGAAACGACTTGCTAGTTTTAGTTAATCTAAATTTAGGTAACACAATTTCATTTTTACTACGTGTATTTATATTATGGAAATCGCTTCTTATTTTGAAGAGTCCTAAGTTTTTGCGAACATACAAAATACTTTCTAAAATATAAAGAGAAGGCAGAGTTAGTATATGAATTTCTTTGAATTTGTTTCTAAGAGACTCGCGAGGACCCATTTTATAGATTGCGCGGATTGCCCTCTTCTGTAAAATGAAAATAATCAATTCCCGTTCTAGTGACAGAGGCAATACATAATGGATTTTGCCAACCTTTACTTGTGCAAAATCCATTATGTATTGCCTCTGTCACTAGGTGCTGGGCCCATAACCTGTTAGAATTATACCTGGTGTATCCGGGTGGAACACTGGTAGCAGAGACGCAGGTGTGTGTTCGGAAGCTTACGAATGCAGTATTGACGAATAACTTGGATATTTATAAGCGCACAACTAAGAAAAGTTTATAACATATGTCTACTCAAAGTTATTAGAGTTCATAGACCTAATTTTATTTATTATATTAGAGCCTACACTTTTATAAACTGTTTTTATCACTCAACACTTATTAAAATGTTTATTTCTATTAAAATAGATTACATTCAAATATTAGTTAGCTATTTTTTTACGATATTTTTCAGAAGACAGTTTTCGTGACATATTTGTCACTCACTTTTGAAAAGAGAATTTAGCGGCCAGTGAATCACATCACAAATACTTTTTGATGGATATACGACCTCTAACACTTTCCCTTATCCATTAAAAAAAAGGTGTGCTCTGTAGCCCTAAAGCGGCGCGTATTCTTACGAGCTTAAGCTTTGGAACAGCTTTAGTCATTATGTCGGCCAGTTGATCAGCTGAACTTATTTTCTGAACATTCACCAATCCTTCTTGCACAGTTTCTCTAACGAAGAAATGACGGATTCGGATATGTTTGGTTCGTTTGTGAAATTCAGGATTGTTCGCTAGTCTTATGGCCGCTTCGTTGTCTACGAACAACTTGGGAATCGCGTCTAATGTGGTCATGAATTGAAAGATCCTTAGAAGCCACATTAATTCGCGTGCACCTTCACTTGCAGCTACAATTTCTGCTTCAGTAGTGGAGATTGCAACAGATGGCTGTCTCTGACTTAGCCATGACACGATGCCTTCACTGAATAGACAGGCAACGCCAGTGGTCGAGCGTCCTGTTTGCTCGTCACCTCCATGGTCTGCATCACTGTACCCAACGATTTCAGTTTGTTGACTCTTGTTGTGATACTTAATGCCATGCCTTAACGTCCCTTTAAGGTATCTGAAAATCCTCTTCACTTTCTTCCAGTCTTCAATCCCAGGATTTTCTAGTTTTCGGGATACGACCCCTACTGCATATGCTATGTCTGGTCTAGTTCCCGTCATCAGATATGCTAAAGCACCAACTGCCTCTCTGTATGGAAAACTTCCTCTTGGTAAGTTCTCTTGAGTTGCAGTCACACCACCTTCTATTGGTGTTGAGATAGGGTTGCAGTCCAACATGTGAAAGCGTTCTAATATCTTTTTAGTATAAGACTCTTGTCTTATGAAGATGGAACCGTCTTTCCCTTGCTCTATCTCCAGCCCAAGGTAGTATGAAGCCGGCTTGCTTGTTATCTTTAAGCGCTTTTGCAGGTCTATCAGGAACTTGTTTGCTGTCTCCTCATCACTTGCAGCCACTAGTCCATCGTCCACATACAGCGTTAGCAAGACCTTCTTTCCTGCTGTCTGCTTTATAAATAGACATGGATCGGCATGAGCTTGCTTAAAACCCATATCGATGAGAATTTCTGCAAAACAGATGTTCCAACATCTTGGTGCTTGCTTCAAGCCGTAAAGGCTTCTATTCAGCTTACAAACATGGTTGCTGCCATCATCGAAACCATCAGGCTGTTTCATGAAGATAGTTTCATTTAGCTTGCCGTTCAAGAATGCTGTGGCAACGTCAAATTGAGTAAGGTGTAGGTTTTCGGCGGCAGCTACACTCAACAGTGCTCTTATTGTAGACATCCGTGCTACTGGGCTAAATGTCTCTGTATAGTCTAACCCTTTTTTCTGCCTAAAGCCTTTAATCACCAATCTCGCTTTATACTTGTCCACACTTCCATCAGGGTTATACTTTATTCGGAATAACCATTTGCAAGGTAGAGTCTTTCTATCCCGAGGTGGGTCTGTCAGTGTCCAGACTTCGAGCTCCTTTAGCGAGTTTATTTCCTTTTGCATCGCTAGTCGCCACTCTGCACTTTCAGGCCTCAGAGTAGCTTCTTGATACGTTTCGGGAAACTTGCTGTTGAAACTGTCAACGAACGTTACGTAATCATTGAGTCTCACAGGTGGCCTCAGTTTGGTCCTGTCCCTCAAGTCGTAGCGTCCTTCAAGTGCTCTGTCAGGTTCTGGAGTCACTTCTTCTTCGTTGGCGTCGAAGAACTCTTCACGACTGACTTCGTTTTCTTCTGGGTAATCCATGATATCTGAATTATTTTCGATGTCATCGGAGTTTGACACGTTAGGGGGCACTTCTGGGCCACTACTTTCCCTTTCACCTTGGTTCACGTTTTCAGGTATTTTTACCTCTTCTGGGGTCGCTGCACATTCCCCCCGTGACTCAATAGATGTCGTGTTCTCAGTTGACGTCTCATTTCTCAGATGTAACTTTATGATAGAGGGTTCGTCTCCTGGATCTAACTGAATCCTCTCAGGTTCTGCCGGGTTTGAGCTCTCAGGTGCTCTTATTTCGACGTTTTCCTGAAACGTTACATCCCTCGATCTTATCGTGCTTTGTCCAGTCCAGATCCTGAATCCATAGTCATGCTCATAACCAATCAGTCTACCTTTGATGGCTTTCTTAGCCAACTTTTTGCGTTGCTGTTTGGGTATGTGCGCAAAGCAAGTGCTGCCAATGACTCTTAGGTGTGAGATCTTGGGTTCCTTGCCATTCCACAGTTCGTATGGAACTTTTCCTTGGACTTTTGTTGGGCCTGTCCGATTTAGCACGTATGTAGCAGTGTTTATTAGCTCTGCCCACAAGAACTCTGGTAAGCCATGTTGGGCATGCAAAATAGTTCTTGCTGCTTCGACAAGCGTTCTGTTTTCACGCTCACTACAACCATTCTGTTCGGGTGTGTAGGGCATAGTCAGCCTCTGCTGTACTCCGTGACTTCGTAATATATTACGTACGGCTTCGTTGTCGAATTCGCCACCGTTGTCACTGAGGAGGGTTCTTACGGTATGACCCGCTGCTTTTGCTTCTTGTAGCATCTGGGTTAACTTGTCTTGCACTTCTGACTTGTTCCGCAGGAAGTAGACCATACGGTAACTTGAATAATCATCCTTGAACAGGACGTAGTACCTGAACTTGCGATGACTGCTTGGAAAGGGTCCACACACATCCGTATGAATCAGTTCACCGGGTGCTTCTGCTCTTTCCCTTTTTCCAAACTTTAATCTGTGCGACTTCCCGTTGATGCATGCTTCACATTTCACCTCATCAGGCTTAAGTTGAATGCTTAGCTTTTGTTTGACTAGTTCAATCACGTGCCTTTTGTTTTGGTGCGCAAAGCGCTCATGGTAGAGTTGAAGCTTATCATTTTCAGTTACTGCATTGACTTGGCTCGTCTTATCACTTTTTAAGACTTTCATCCTAAGCTTATACAGTCCGCCATTTGGTTTGCGGGTGCCTAAAAGCTTGACTTGATCATTGACCGTTAATTTGCATTCGCGATACGTTGATGTGAATACACTATTCGGCAATTTGTCTTGTGCAGCTAACATTGAAAAAAGATTTTAGTTAAAGATGGAACTAGCCAAACATCACTTAAGGTGATCCTATCGTTGGTTGTTTCAGATTGTACTACGACGCAACCTTTCCCTAGAGCAGGAATTACGGTCCCATCAGCAGTAGTTACTGTGTGGTCCGAACGATCAAATTTTTGAAAATTCAATAGATTTGCCTTATTATTTGTGATGTGACTTGTGGCCCCATTGTCTACATACCAAAAGTCTTCATTTTTCATGCCTGGCTGTGAAGAGCAAGTCATTAAGGTGATATTTTGTACTTGACCCGACTTGCTGGTGCTGGGTTTTGGAGGTCTCCCATCCTTAATCCACTTGGGGCAGGTCTTGACTCCATGTCCTTTCTCTTTGCAGTAATTGCATTTCCACTGTTTCTTCGACTTGTTGTTCGAATTGTTGACAGTGAGAGTTTCTTCTTTGTCTTCGGAAGGTGACTTCAATGAACTTTCAAAGGCGCAGAGTTTTTCAGTGAGTGCCTCAATAGTCTTCTCCTTTGCACCTAGCAGCAGCCAGCTTGACTTAAAGGCCGAGTATCTGTCGTCGAGGGAGTCCGTGATCTTAATCATTAGCAATATCTCAGGGAGCTTATCCTTTAACTGTAGATTTATCTCGTTCCAAATGTTCTTTAGTTTGGACATATGGGTTGCCATGTCATCTTCTGCTTGATACTGGTAATTGAAGAACTTTTGACACGCGCTGTAGGCTCTGTCTTCAGAGTTGCCTGCAAAAAGCCTGTGTAGCTCCGACCACACTTCATTGGCTTTATTGAAGCGCATTACCTTCTCTATAATAGCATTACTTAAGTTGGTGGTGATAATTATCATAGCAGTGCTGTGTAACTTCTTGAACTCTCTGATATCTTTCTCAGCATCTCCTGCAGCACCTTCAGGGATTATAGGCATGACAGGCAATTGTTTGTTGCCTTCAACTATATCAAGGACCCCGGGTATCCCATCAAGGACCTGAGTGACCTTGTATTTCCACATTGCCCAATCTGCCTTTCCTTGGAGGTTGCCAACCTTTACTTGTGCAAAATCCATTATGTATTGCCTCTGTCACTAGGTGCTGGGCCCATAACCTGTTAGAATAATACCTGGTGTATCCGGGTGGAACACTGGTAGCAGAGACGCAGGTGTGTGTTCGGAAGCTTACGAATGCAGTATTGACGAATAACTTGGATATTTATAAGCGCACAACTAAGGAAAGTTTATAACATATGTCTACTCAAAGTTATTAGAGTTCATAGACCTAATTTTATTTATTATATTAGAGCCTACACTTTTATAAACTGTTTTTATCACTCAACACTTATTAAAATGTTTATTTCTATTAAAATAGATTACATTCAAATATTAGTTAGCTATTTTTTTACGATATTTTTCAGAAGACAGTTTTCGTGACATATTTGTCACTCACTTTTGAAAAGAGAATTTAGCGGCCAGTGAATCACATCACAAATACTTTTTGATGGATATACGACCTCTAACAAATGTGCAGCGACCCCAGAAGAGGTAAAAATACCTGAAAACGTGAACCAAGGTGAAAGGGAAAGTAGTGGCCCAGAAGTGCCCCCTAACGTGTCAAACTCCGATGACATCGAAAATATTTCAGATATCATGGATTACCCAGAAGAAAACGAAGTCAGTCGTGAAGAGTTCTTCGACGCCAACGAAGAAGAAGTGACTCCAAAACCTGACAGAGCACTTGAAGGACGCTACGACTTGAGGGACAGGACCAAACTGAGGCCACCTGTGAGACTCAATGATTACGTAACGTTCGTTGACAGTTTCAACAGCAAGTTTCCCGAAACGTATCAAGAAGCTACTCTGAGGCCTGAAAGTGCAGAGTGGCGACTAGCGATGCAAAAGGAAATAAACTCGCTAAAGGAGCTCGAAGTCTGGACACTGACAGATCCACCTCGGGATAGAAAGGCTCTACTGGGCTAAATGTCTCTGTATAGTCTAACCCTTTTTTCTGCCTAAAGCCTTTAATCACCAATCTCGCTTTATACTTGTCCACACTTCCATCAGGGTTATACTTTATTCGGAATAACCATTTGCAAGGTAGAAAGGAATCAATTCCCGTACGAGGTATTTAGACGCCCGAGCGCAGCAAGGGTGGCTATAGTCAGAGTAGGAATTGATGACTTTCACCCGTGTTAAACACTCTACTTTTCATTTCGAATATAAGGAAAGTAAAAAATGGTAGTTTTTCAAAAATATTTATTGATAATAATAACATTAACAGTATCTATTTAATAGTCTTTTTAAATATGGAACACACCGCGTCACCGCCGCGGGCCGTCCCGCTTACTAGGTGTTTTTTTTTAATTCACACTGGCTGTCTAAACACTCACAAGACAGCAGCAGTTTTCATAATTATGTAAAAAAATTCGTAGCTGACTACTTAACCAAATTTAGTTCTATTTTTTTAATTCATTCCCGCCCTAGAGAGGGAAGCAATTACTATGATTCTTTTCCGCCCAAAGGTGGGAAGCAGCGTCTTCCACCCGCTATTCGGATCAAACAAACACTATTTTCCGAGTATGAGAAATGAAAAATAACTTTTCCATTCGCTTAGAAAAAATCCCCTTTCTCTTTAACCAGAACTCGCTTCCCTTCAAGACGTCGTAATGTTACACAACATTACCACTATACTATCTTTACCATTAAACCGGTATCTCCCCTTCGTTCCACCCCCTAAGGAGTGTATTAATACCTTATCACGATTACCCCCAGGTTTTTACCGAGCTATGCAAACTGTTTACGGCTATTCGCGATAGTGCTAGATATCGAGTCTATATACCTACCAAACTATACTGGGAACTTAAAAGGGAAGACTAATTTTCATACCTACTAATATTTAACTATGGTTATTGATATAAAATTGCGAATTTTTGGCAAGAAGACAGCAGCATCTATGAACATACAATGCGATTATATTGTAGTCTTTGATGCGATTCAAATAAGAATAGGAACGTCAATGACCTCTAGCTGTCAAATGTTGATTGAAAAGTACGATTTGCAAAGACAACTTATTTGCGTATCAATAACTTTTTTTTTGTTTAACCGAGTCTTAGATAAATCAAAGTGAAAAAAACATCAAAAAATTTGTCATAATTCGTTTTTTTTTAATTATGCTACTTTCTTTCTTATTTTCATTGTTGACAACAATTCACCAGAAAGTAACGAAGATGCCAGCCGCCATCTTGTCGTTGTTGGGTGTTACATGCCCTGTGATTGTTGGTATGCTTCTTCGTGAGACTGAGTGCTTGTGGAGTGTTACTGTTTCTTTAGTTAATTCTGTATGTTACGTGGTTGTTTCCTGTTAAATTTGTTATTGTTGTTATTTGTTGACGATGACCACTCAAACTGTGATGAATTGAATACTTACCTAAATTCAGATTAAAAATTATTTGTTCATGATTCGTAAATGTTACCTATTAAAAAAATATCATGTTTTGCTCACCCTATTATTCGATTTGACAGCTATGACGTCACAACAGTCATAGCTGTCAATCCTATTCTTATTTGAAACGCATTGTACGGCAATATATTCTATTTTGTGCCAGAAGTGGGCCATCACTTAAAAACCATTCATTGAAGCGTTACCAGAGATAATTATTTTATTTATTTATACAGGGTTATTGGTAAAACATTAACAACCTCTTAAGAGGTCATTATACTCATCATTATGAACAACTTTTACTATTGGACCAAACCTAAAATCGCGAAAAAAAATCAGCTGTTCCCTACATTTATGTTCGTATAACTCTTCAAAATGTAGGGAACAGCTGATCCTTTTTTCGCGATTTCAGGTTTGGTCCCATAGTAAATTCATAATGATGAGTACAATGACCTCTTAAGAGGTTGTTAATATTTTACCAATAACCCTGTAAGTATATACTTTATTGTAAACCAGAAAATACATGACATAACAAAAAATACATTTAACACCACGAAACATACATTGGGCGGCTTTATCGCTTTCTGCAAGGTCCATTCTCATCTCATTAGAGAAACTACAGGGTTGTTTAAGGACAATGTAAGGATAGCCATAAATAATTTGGGTGTCTCTACCATAGCTACAGAAATATAGAAATCATTTTCAAATCATTACGACCAGCTTGAGAAAGAAGCTGTAAGACAAAAGTACTGCCATAATAGGTCACAAGCAACTAAGTTGCCAGTCAGAAAACTTGATAACTACCCAAAGTGCGCGTCCTTCCAGAAAGATCCCCTCCAGAATGTTTAAACCCCAATCTAACCACGCAATTAATTTCTCTAAACTACTGGTAGCTTTGGTAACAAATCACAATATTGATCTTTCCCCTCGGCCCATTTCCTTCCAACATCCAAACAATCAAAACGAAAATAATTCTCATTAAGAACAGTTTACCAACTCAAGTTTTATGTGGGAACTCGGTGAAGCTGTTAAAGACATTCAAAGTGCCATTTTATGGTCGGCGTGACTGAAATGGCTGTATCATATGGATAATTTGAAGGGTGACGCTGGTTTATGTGGCCGTTAATTACGCGTTCCATTTTTGACGGGGTGCGAAATAATTTAAGAATTTGGTGGTTTGAATGCGTAATTTTGACGCTTGAGATGAAACAATGCTCCATCTCTCCTATCCTGCCCACTGAGTTCCAAAACATGCAGTCAAAATGACCTCTGCGCTGCCGCGATGACGCCGTGGAAGTGGCAAAGTTTTGGGCCAACAAGATCTAAAATTCCGTCCGTCAAGAAGAAGACGCTACGTGGATCGTAATGTTAATTAGATCGTAGATATTAATTAGATTTTGGTCCTTCCACACTATAGTAATAAATAATAATAGCCTCCTGACCGATTTCAGTCACGGTGGCGAATCTAAACGAAGATTAGCCAGGTACTCAGGAGATAGTTATTATAATGCACAAGTGTGTGCGCAAACACAGATGCACTCTCCGTTCCTTTATTCTCATAGTCCAATGGAACAGCAATCCGCCACGACCGGGGATTCGAGAGATCAGGCGCAAGACCAACGGCTTTACGTGCTTTCTGAGACACGGGGGTATTAAACCGCCAAATTTCAGTCACTATATATAGTAAAATAATAATGATAAATTATTTATTTTCCCTTCAAGACACAAACATGAATGTAGCCCTAGCTCTTGTACTGGGAGTTCCTGAATCACAAGAGCCCAGACCTCTCAATTTACAGGAGTTTTGATTGTTTTATAGTGAGGAGAAATTTAAACAAAACGCATCCAATATGCACTTTTAACATTTCTAACGTGTCGTTATTATCATGAACGTCCACGTCTACGTCACGGCATCACAGATAATACAGGTAAGTAAAATGTATGGAAATAATTATATTAAGATGTTTTCGAACATTTTCCTAAGGAAGCTGGCTCAACCGACTCACCACCATTTTTTTTTTTAAGCTTCCGCGCACTTTGAATACCTATAGTACATATGGGTAAGCGACACTTATACAAACAAAAATATCAGGAAATATGGTCCTAAAGTGTCACGTTCCTGATATATTTGGAAGTCGCCATACGAGAACTATCAAAATCATTAAAAATGCAGTAATGACGTGTGTATGCACGTGCGCAAAGGTTTGAACTCCTTTCCATTATAACGTGCACGTATTTTCATTAATTTGATGGAGGTGGACGTGAACGTCCACGATAATATTGACACGTTAGAAATTATAAAAGCGCACGATATATCTTTTTTTCATAGCTTGAACTATATCAGAAGGCTAATTCTCGTAATTTAAAACGTTCAAAATCTAGTCGCAGTCTCATCTCTGCGACAAACAAACGTCAAAAACTTGTCAAAATGTAGGAAAATTAGAGGTATCTTTGACAGATTGAGACTGAGATCCGACTGTGAATGCTCAGAATTGCCCCTCTGATCTACTAAAAGACGATTCCGCCTTACTGAAATATTTCTTCAAGAAACCTTAGAAGAACGACTCAAGTCGGCTTTGTCAAACACTCAAGCGGTGTATAAACACGGAGGGATCTAGCATGGATCTACCAAACGGATTTTTCCTCTCTTCTGCCTGTGAAGATCATTCAGGCTTCAAACATTTTGTTGGATCTGAATCGATCTTCTTTTAATAGCACCGACTGGACATACTTCAAAGAAATGTCAATGCCGTGAAAGAAAGTGTTTTTTTTTGTCTTTGCATGCTATTGTAAATCAAGTTCTTCAAGTTCAGACAGCTGTGCTGCTGAGGAGTTTCTTGCACCACTATTCTCTTTCCCAGCTGTTGCACTAGGAAATGGTGAAGGGCGAGTGTTTTCGGGGATTGTCTTATGTACCTAATTTAGACGTCCAAAAAGTGCTGATTCTCAGCCTAGTTTTAATAAAAAACTATCTAAGAAAAATTTTGACATTCGTAACCTTTTAGCCATCTATTAAATCGGTGTATTTTCGAACTAAGCAAATAATAGATGTAGGTAGTATGGACTCACCTTATAGATCTCCAAACCACAGATATTATAATACTCGTCCAAATGCACAATTTTATTTCACTAACAATTAAATAAAACTAACTACATTAGCATATTATAATGAAAACACGGGGAAAACTGAAACAAAGTACCAAGATTATTTGGAGTTTGCTTGAGATAAGATAGGATGAATCTTGTCATACAACGTCGATAAGTCGTGATCGTGATCATGGCATTTAAAGTGTATAACACTTGAATGCGCTCTTGAAGTTCCTGATATGGATTTATTTTTGTCTAATCTATTGAGGCCTCTTGATGGTTGGCTCATTTATTTCATCATCTTCCTGCCCTTGTTCTTTGTTACTTGGGATCAACACCACGCATTTTTTTTCTTCCGTTCTCCCCTGCCAATGTCACGCTATCATTTACTCCCTTCACTTTCATATAATTCGTCAGACAATCCATCTTTTTAGGGTTCCGTACCAAAATGGTAAAACGGAACCCTTATGGTGAGACTAAGTCTGTCTTTCTGTCTCACTGTCTGTCTGTCTGTCTATCACAGCTGGATATCTCAAGAACTACTAATGCTATCAACTTGAAATTTGGAATAGTTTTAGATGACGTTTGCCCAACTATTTTGCAAATAAGAAAGAAATAAAAATATGTATATATATGTATATTTTGCATCAGGGACTGAAAGGGGGTCTGAAAAATTCGAAGTGGGGCTACTAGGACATTTGGGGTACCTACCATAATTATGAAAGAGCGCAGTTTGCACATTCTCAAACATTTTTTCTTTTTTTTTTTTTTAGGCCGCATAGTTTTCGACTTTTGATGAAAAATGTACAAAAAAATACCGTTCCCGGTCCTTATCTCCGAAGTTTGCAAAGAGAAAAATCTAAAATTATTCTATGTGGTAAAGTTTATGTAAAAATTACAGGAAAAATAAAATGAAGTCTCTACACTTTTTCGGAAATCATCAACAATAGTTACATTAGTTCCACTATCGGTCAAGAGATGGCGCTGACATAAAATTGCAATATTCTACACCTTAGTGCACAGTGTTAAAATTCTCTGATGAATATAGCCCTCGCCGGTGAAAATTTAAAAAACATTTATGATGGTACGGAATACTCATTTCTTACTTTAATCATTTTCGTCAAAAATGTTCATAAAAAAATATTGCAAGCATGCAATCTTTTTCATCCGTCATCTTCCCGATCCACAGGTTGGCTAATTGAAAATGGAAAAGAAAATGCCCGGCTCTACTGCGTGAGGGTGTCGCAAATCAGCGGGATTGTCCGAAAGGGTTACCGCTGGCCCGGAACATAAAGCGCTAAAGAAGGAACACGGGTGTGTTTTAGTCAGTAAGAGTCTGACACTCCCTTCCGCTCCACCCAGAGCGGGAGGAGTCATTTGATGATTTCCCATCCGCAAAAAAAAAGGGTGTCGCAAAGGGAAGAATTACATCGACGTCACAACGTCACACTTCCTATAAGTTGACTAGAAGTCAACTTATAGGAAGTGTGACGTTGTGACGTAGGTATATCTAGTGACCACGTGAGACGGGCAAGCGCCACTGCGATTCCCAGATAGTCTTCCAGATAGTCTCTAATTCTGAAGATAGTCTTGTGACGCAGCTTTATATAATCAGAATATTCCTCATTTGGATTACCGTTTTGATTGCGTGATTTTATAGTATTAAGTAAAGTATCGTTGAGCTCCTTAGGTTCCGAGTTGAACTGCACGATTACTGACAAATGCGTGCACTGACTGGTCAGGGCCACTAAATCTGTGTGGTTCTTTCCTCAAAAGACTTCAGACACCAATATACATCATGGACTTTACATGTTCTGACCAAGATTATGTCTGGACTCTAAAAGAGACTATGACCTCTGAGTTTATTTCGGCCTTTACACGCCGACCTAATCTATTTTTAAAATTGATTGCCGTGTAAAAGTGTTTGTCACCAATTCACAGAAATAAAATCATTTATCTTGACATTACCTATTGCTTTTTTGGTTGCCGATGTCCCGTCTGGGGGTGTACTCTCTAAGTCCAACAACGAAGATACGGGCCTGTCCGGAAGTACTTGAGCCGTCAAAACAAGTGTCACATTAACTTTTTTTGGACGGACAAATAAGTACCTACTTATCGGGAGAAGCGACAGCTGTCCAATTGTGTTGTCATTCATTCTTAGGGTGCGTTCCGAGTTGTGCTGTAATCGATTTGAGCGGGCTTCTCCCCGTTCCGAATTAGCGTGAGCGCGATAACGATGTCCCGTGAATCGTCATTCGTCATAGATGACTTCATGACAAGCGCCGTCTTGCGATAACGCCGACCATGCCTTAGTGTCTAAACACACTATGCCGAAGTTATGCGACCGAAGTTCGGCAAGATTACGCCCGCAATGCTATTTGAATTACTGACGACACATGATGCCGAAATTACGTTGCGTTAAATAGCATTGAAATAGCATTGCGGGCGTAATCTTGCCGAACTTCGGTCGCGTAACTTCGGCATAGTGTGTTTAGACACTTACAATAATATCACCGAATGCGCTGTCAAAAATGACAGTTGTGCCGTTTTGTTTTAAGTCGCATATCTTTAAACATTTTCGAAATTGTGCTTCTGGCTACAGTCACCACATAATCAAAGAAATGTGGTGTTAGTATGTATAAAGAAATACTGTAATTCAGCCATGAATATTTAAGTGAATAATATAGTTTTGACGTTGAGCGAGCACTGTGAGCGCGATCATGAGCATTCCGAATTGTTGATAGGTCTCAGCTGTCATAATCGTGATCGTAATTTGTAACGCAAATTATTGATGTGAGCGCTGTGAGCGATTACGGCATAATTCGGAATGTTTGGGCCCCAAACTAATCATGGCTACAGTGACGTCAAATTCGACGATGAATTGCTGGTGCTAAGTGGTGGCCAGCGCAGTCTTAGAAGTCCCTAGTCTTACTGTGATAATGTTGTGTAATAAATTGTGGCAATGTTCGCCCCGCCAAAAATGTAGGTAAGTTTTGACAGCTGCGTGTGACAACTGACAAGAACAAATTATTATCTGTAAGACTGAATGGAAAAACTAAAGGCAAAAATAAAACGAAGATCTAAGCGTGTAATTGTCTTAATTATCTAAATATAATAATATTATTATTATATTTAGATAATTAAGACAATTACACACTTTTACCCTTTTAAACTGTTATGCAATATACCGTACAGCCACTCTCTGAAGGCGTGATTAAACATTCATGTTGCTTAATAAATTATCTGGTGTCCTATTAATTATTGTCAATCAACTTGTAATATCATCCTGCAGGATCTTATTCTCTACAGACGTACCGTCGAACAAGCTATTTGGTATACAGGCAGCTAACATGCAACTACTTTTAAACAATGATGTGGATGTGCTGAGTAGTTAATTCTTTTACACCACTTTATGGATGCCATACCTAAGCTGAAAAAGTTATAACGCACATAATAAAACTAAATATTGGCAGTGTAGTGGAAAGATGAATTTTTTTGCCTGTATACCAAATAGCTAGTTCGACCGTACCTACCTATCCCAGACCTACCCACTTGACATAGTAATTATATTCGGTTCCTAAAGTCGTAATATAATATAATCAGCCTATAATGTTCCCACTGGTGGGACACGAGCCTACTCTCTGTTCAGCCTACAATGTTCCCACTGCTGGGGCACGAGCCTCCTCTCTGCGAGAGTCATGTCATGGTCACATGTCTTCGATATTTTTTGGTTCTAGGACATGCCAGTTACCTCGTGTTCCTTTATCATTTTGAGAGCAGTGGTGATGAATTTACACAAAGTAAAGCGCCTGTCTAGTTTCAAATCAAATCATCAAATCATTTTATCAAATCAAATCATCAAATCATTTTTTTTTTCGAACCCACAACCTACCTACATCCCGTATTCGGGGCCGTCACCACACCACTGCTCTAAAGACTAAAGTCGTAGTAGTGCCTTGCCAGTTATCTGTCTCGTTGGTCTAGTGTTCGCAAGCACTACTGCTGAATGATGATGTCCTGGGTTAAATTCCCGGGTCGGTAATTTTTTTTTTTAGGTTTTTCCATCTGAAATTTCTCAGTAGCAGCCCAGACTCTGAATTGGTGCCCGGTTGGTGGCAATAGGCTCGCCCCATATTACGTGGGACTTACGTAACTGGCGATGTGGATGTACAGCCAGCACATCAAGCTACTACAATCTTTCAAATTTCTTTAATAGATTTTCAACTTTATCGCTTATACATAAGGTTCAAAGTTGATTGGGAAAATTTGACAGTTTTGGATAGCTTGATGTGCTGGTGTCTGTACTATAGGTACACCTCTACCCAACCCTTCGGGGAATACAGACGTGACGTCATGAATAATAGTAGCTAATTGAAATTGTTCTTAGAAAGGGACTGCCTCGCTGTTCATCTGCAAGCGCAACTGCTGAGCACGGGGCCCTGGGTTCGATTCCCGGGTCCGGCTAAATGAGTTTTTGGGCTTTTCTACCAGAAATTACCCAATAGCAGCCCTGAGTCTGACAATTATAAGCTCTCCGCCTATTTTGTTTTTTTATGTAAACTTCACAAAACGTAATGGCATCAATATCTATAAGCTATAAAACAAAACAAAAACTACTTTCCTAAACTCATAGAGAAGCTTAGACATTTTTATCATATTTTTAAGATACCCATCACGTCTGCGGAGTTTTGCTAGCTAAGTTAATTTGACCCTTTATTAATTAATGATGAAACCAACATTTAGCCGGGGTTGCATCATCTTACTTTAACTTTAACAAACGTCAAAAGTCTGTCAAACTGCATACAAAAATCACCGGTTATGGTTAAAGTTACGGTTAAAGTCAGATGATGCAACTCAGACTTAGAATCCATGACCTTCCAACATCTTAAAAGGTACAGTAGGTTATGTCTATGGAAAAGTTACATAAATCTATAATGAATCGCACCATAGCGTGCTACAATTGATTAGAGTACTTAGTCGCGGTGCGCGCGCAATTTTCCAATAAATGATAAATATTTTTTAAATGCAAGCATGTTCTCTATCGTACCTTTGCCACATGCGATGCTCATCCTCATTAAATTTTATTATAAGTAATTAAAAACCAAGGTCTTTTCCATATAGGATCACGTTTTCTAAATAAAGTTAACAAATACTTAAGGGGGAAGCAAGGTAGCCCGCGAAATTAAAATTTTCTTTGGTTTTTTGCAATTTGCTGGTCAGTATTAAGTTGTACGTCGATAAAAATCTGATTCACGACCGTAACAAATATGGACCTATTTACTTATAGAAATATAATCATATCAATAATCATTAGAATCAGTAATACAACTTGTTAAGTTAGTATAATCCTAAAATGTCAAGATTTCATGAAACATGGCAGTCATTCAATAAGATTACTTGGTCTTAGAGAGTTGTGTGGACGACATTAATGATTATAATTCTGTAAATACATAGTTGTTACGGCCGCGAATCATATTATAATCAACGTAATTGACAAAAACGTAAAAAAAATTGAATTTCGCGGGCTACCCTAGCGAAGATTTAATTTTTATTCTACCAGAAATAAAAAACCACGAGCACATCATGTTTGCAACACTCGGCAAACACCGCATTATTTTTTTAAACCCTATGTCCCAAAGTTGCCCCAGCCTTGGGTCCTAACTAAGTAGGTACTCGTAATTATTGTGTCTGCACCGTGTACTTGTATTATTTTATATTTTCTGTGACCGTGTGGAAAGACATGTTCAAAGTCAGTATTCTAAGCCCTGGTTTTTTGCAACATTTATTTAAACTTCCATTGTGAAAATAATGTATTAATAAAATGATGATAATTTATTTTGTCGCAAAAGAAAATCTTTTTCATAGAAGCAATAAAAAATGCACATTTTTAAATCCAATAATTGCAATTTGAAAATTGGCAACACTATAAATCTATCTGTCAATGAAAAGTGACATGCGGTTCATAGATTTCAGTATGATCTATTTTATTTTTCAAATTATTTGTGTCTAAACATTTCAATTTCATGTGTAATGTCGTTATTCGACAACGCTGTTTTCAATTCCACCCTTTACGAGGCTCTGTATCTTCAAATCGGGGATACTTTGTCGTTCGCAAGGGATTTCTTCGATTCCTGCTTTTCATCGCTGCCGATTGAAAGTTTTTCGAAATCTATTGTTTTCACCGAGTTATCTTTCTACGACGAGCTAGCGGGGGTTTTATACTTCAACGAGTTTCAATTTCTGTTGTTAAAGACGTTTTGCCTGATTTTGTTGTTTACATTGTTATTGATTTTTATTTCGTGGCGAGTGTACGGTAAACGCATCTCGGAAAGGTTCATGAAACCGGGTGAGTCATTTTTTCCACTTGTTTTTGTTACTTGTAGTTTATTGCACGGTTTATGTAATCTAGGAAGGTATAACAATCGATTACTACCATACTTTCTTTGTAAAACATTGTCACTTGTAGTAATAACGGTTGTTTCATACTCATCGTGAGTATTTCTAATATTATTTTCTCTCTAAGGCTATATTCGTGACTTAAGTGACAACATTTGAGGTACACCCCTTTCTTTATACTCTTTTGTATCATTGCTTAAAATGTAAAGCTCAGAACTGCCTATAGAATCGGCTAAATAAACTACACATTTGTGTCAATAATATTGGAATAATCTATGTTCTTTAGCTCCACAACAAAAGCAACAAATGAGTAGCTATTGATAAAAATGGTGTAATACCTACTATTCAGAAGAAAAACAATATTAGTCATCCAACCAGCTGCTGTGTCACATGATCTGATTAAAAAATATATCTGAACTTTTCAGATATCTTGATTTAGAGTGAGTTTTGGTGATTCTTGTAATTATATATGAACTTCAGTTTGTTATACCTAAACTCTTTAACCATTATGAGGTTCTGAATTGAAGTTTAGTTGATAGTTTGTAATGTAATCAACATTCAGATTAATTATTATGACTTGTAATCAAAACATTTGTGGAAACTGTTACTGTTGCATTGTTTCTTTAAACTAATGTTTTAAATGAACATGAACCCCTGAATGGCTTCAATGAAAATCAATACGTAGTTAGGTATTGTTACCCCTGAAGCCACATATTGTAAATTCCGGACACAAAAGCATTAGACACAAATCACATACTTTATCATAATTTAAGGCTTTGACTGCCAACGCGGTCACTGGTGACCGCGAACAATAGATTTTCTATTGTGTCTGCTGTCTGGCGGTCAACGTGTTAAACAAATCAAAATGGTTACCCAACTGGGTACACTGAATTCAGCAAACACTAATACCACAATATGGGGTTAGGTACTAGATAGAGAGAAAGTTAAGTTCTGGGTTGAGCTACACAATTTCTGACAAATTCTTGCACTTACTCGACTGGTCCACTCAAATCAGTTTGGATTTTTCCTGAAAAGACCATTTCAGACACCAATCTACTTGGTCCACATGTCATTATGAGTGGACTTTAAAAGAAACTGACCCCTTTGTTTGTTTCACTATTTCTTCTCGGGGATAGCCAGATAGGAGATGCCAATTCCATACTCTTAACAAGGAGTATTGTGTAACATAGTAATTGGGATGTGGACGTCAGATAGGTAGTAAAAAACTGTAAAAATACTGGTAATTAGTCATATGATGAAGTTTTGTCAAAATCCTGACGTTATGGCTGATAATTTATTGTTGTTACAACATACATATTTGTACAGGTTCTTATCACAGGACTTCTACATTCTGTTGTATAATCCAGTACATACATTGCTTTAAGCAAAGTTGTTTTAAGCAGTTTTGACTGTAGTTGGGAAAAGTCTAGACAATGATGATAACTTGCTTAAATACTGACACCTACATTATTTCAACAGCAACATCAGCCACAATCGAACAATTGAAAGAAAGCGTTTCAAAGCTAAAACTACCTAAAGAACACACGCCAAGAATCTAACCACAATGACGGACCGAATAAAGAAATTCTTTCAAAAGAAAAAGGTCGATGCCAAATTCAAAATGGCCGGTCCAGGCCACAAGTTGAGCGATGCAACATTGAGTAGTAACAGCTCTCATTCGTCAAAGAAAGAGGTTCCTGTAAAAAGGTCTGGACTGTCGGAGGAAAGTAAAGTAGCTGCAGAGGCGGCTTTGGCAAGGTTGGATCAAAAGAGGGAAAATCCGTCTTTTAATACTTCATTGGCTGCTATACAGGTTGGTTTTTATTCTACAAATATTTTTTTTTAATAATACTAGCTGACCTGGCAAATGTTGTTTTGTCATATAAATTATTTCTAGCTGCCCGGCGCTACTTCGTTTGCGTGGTACCCTACTCCTATCCTACTCCTACACTACTCCTACCCTACTCCTAACTTACTCCTACACTACTCCTACCCTACTTCTACACTACTGCTACCCTACTTATACCCTACTCCCATACATATAATTATTAAATTTTTCTCTGCGTAAGAACCATCCTCGTACTTCAAGGAATATTCTAAAAAAAGAATTAGCGAAATCGGTTCAGCTGTTCTCGAGATTTGCGCTTAGCAACACATTCAGCAATTCATTTTTAGGGTTCCGTTGCCAAATGGCAAAAAACGGAACCCTTATAGATTCGTCATGTCTGTCTGTCTGTCTGTCTGTCTGTCTGTCTGTCTGTCTGTCCGTCTGTCTGTCTGTCCGTCCGTATGTCACAGCCACTTTTCTCCGAAAGTATAAGGACTATACTGTTGAAACTTGGTAAGTAGATGTATTCTGTGAACCGCATTAAGATTTTCACACAAAAATAGAAAAAAAACAATACATTTTGGGGTTCCCCATACTTAGAACTGAAACTAAAAAATTTTTTTTTCGTCAAACCCATACGTGTGAGGTATCTATGGATAGGTGTTCAAAAATGATATTGAGGTTTCTTATATCATTTTTTTCTAAACTGAATAGTTTGCGCGAGAGACACTTCCAAAGTGGTAAAATGTGTGTCCCCCCCCCCGTAACTTCTAAAATAAGAGAATGATAAAACTAAAAAAAATATATGATGTACAATACTATGTAAACTTCCACCGAAAATTGGTTTGAACGAGATCTAGTAAGTAGTTTTTTTTTAATACGTCATAAATCGTAAACCGCAATTTACCTTTTATTCAACCAACTAAAAAAATAAAAAAAACATTTAATTTCATAAACATAAACCTTATGCATGAACCTGGATGTTACGGAACCCTCGGTGAGCGAGTCCGACTCGCTCTTGCCCGGTTTTTTTTATATTATAGATTCACAAACGTTGCTTAAAATTTAGTAGTGATTAGCAACTGGTTAACCATAAGGCTGAGGCCACATTAGGCCGCGACGCGACCTGCGACACATGAGCGATTAAAACAAGTAAATGAATGCTCACGTATATGGCTACACCGTACATCAAATATTACTAGCGATCTTTGATTTCTTTATGCAATAGGAACAACATTACTGTAATCACGACATCGGCTACATCAACGCATCAGCGAAATTCTCATTTGCACGACTAGTTCAATAGTGCTACTAATTATGCGTGTGGCTACATTATGCGTATAATAAACCGCGATGGATGATTTGATCGCATTTTAAGAAAACGACCAATTCAAATTGAGTCTTTGTTATGATAGCGGCTACATATATTTCGTTGTGGAGCATGTGTCCTGTAGCCACGTCATCGCCGAATATACGCCGGAATTTCGCTTGTAATGTAGCCATACCATGTTTTTCTTGTTTCGCTCTTCCAGTCGCATCGCAAATCGCTGCCTACTGTAGCCTCAGCCTAAATGTTTGACGTTTAAACGTCACATAACTTGAATCATCGTAACTTACTTATACTAGTAACTATCCATCTTTTCCTTACTTCCATTATTTCTCTTGTACTCTGTTTAATCCTCGATATATTTCAATATTTCAGGCACAAGTTAAGAAGGAGCTAGAAAATGAGAGAGCCAATGAGACGGCGACGGCGTCTGCGTCTAAGGCGACACCATCGGAGAATCAGCCACGCGAGTTAGAAGTAGACTTGCCTAGGAACTTTGCTGCCAGTGGCGTTTATTTCAAGTAAGATTTTATTTCATGTAACTCACTGACAAATATGGTCCTACCTCCTTATTGATCACTAACAAAAACTGGCTTGATTTCGCCGGGACGGCCTGGCAAGGGGTTTAAATTTTTACTAATGAACATTCAAACGTATCGATATAGAAATACGACATAAATTGCTATGCTTTAAAATGATGCCTGTGGCATCGAAAGGGATTTCATTGCACGGCATTGAAAGACGCGCCACGGCCTCCCGCGGCGAGATGCCGTGGCGTCCTGCAGTAGGCAACGGCATGCCAAGGACTCCGGTGCTCGTTGAGACATACCGCGGGGTAGAGAAGCGGGGAAGCCGCTGGAAGGCCGCGGCATCTAAGCGGCTAGTGTGCGTTGACTGACGGCAAAATCCCTTGCCTTGCCGTCCCGGTCTGCGTAGGCCTTAACTGAGTAATTTGGTCATGAGATTAAATAAATAAATGAAAGTACAAAAACTTTCCACTTACCAAAAGAGTAATGGAATCTACAACGTCACATACGAACTACGCATCACACTGACGTCACGCAAAATCCTGCATCGCGCAAGCCAAGTTTACCGCGCAACTAGCATAAATATGCAACGTCCCGACATCAATTGTCGGGCAGTAGCCCACCGGACACAACATCCGTCTGGTCGGGTACTTTTTAAAACTACTTTTTGGCAAAAACGGAACCCTTATAGATTCGTCATGTCTGTCTGTCTGTCTGTCCGTCCGTATGTCACAGCCACTTTTCTCCGAAACTATAAAAACTACACTGTTGAAACTTGGTAAGTAGATGTATTCTGTGAACCGCATTAAGATTTTTACACAAAAATAGAAAAAAAACAATAAATTTTAGGGTTCCCCATACTTAGAACCGAAACTCAAATTTTTTTTTTTCATCAAACCCATACGTGTGGGGTATCTATGGGTAGGTCTTCAAAAATGATATTGAGGTTTCTAATATAATTTTTTTCTAAACTGAATAGTTTGCGCGAGAGACACTTCCAAAGTGGTAAAATGTGCCCCCCCCCCCCCCTGTAACTTCTAAAATAAGAGAATGATAAAACAAAAAAAAATATATGATGTACATTGCCATGTAAACTACCACCGAAAATTGGTTTGAACGAGATCTAGTAAGTAGTTTTTTTTAATACGTCATAAATCGTAAACCGCAATTTACCATTCATTCAATCAACTCAAAAAAAAAAATAATAATTTCGTAAACATAAACCTTATGCATAAACCCGGATGTTACGGAACCCTCGGTGCGCGAGTATGACTCGCTCTTGCCCGGTTTTTTTTTTATGGAGGATGAGTGAACTTTACACCCTGTTCCTCATACCTCTATAAGTCTATGTCTGAGGACAGCATCTTTCTAATTTATTGCTAAACGTATAGAATTACGACCACTCATTCTGCGTAACACACAACGGTGCCGATTCTGTTGTTCACTAACTAAACAAAATTTAAGTTCAATGCATCTTTTTCTTTCTATTTCGTTATGAAAAGGACAGAAGATAAATTTTAGTTTAGTCCTGTCAAATTAATCAGCGCCTGACGTAAATTGACGTAATTTTAATAGGCAAGTTTTTAATCACGTCTAAACTTATATGGAGTAGTGTCAGGCGCTGATTAATTTGACAGGACTGAACTAAAATGTATCTTCTGTCCTTTTCTTAATGAAATAGAAAGAAAAAGATGCACTGAACTTAATTTTAGTTTAGTTTATGACCAAGGGAATCGGCACCAATGGTAATGCATTTAATTTTGACAGTTCAACAACATTCATTGCGTTATTTACGCTGTTGAGGAGACGATTTCTTCAAACCTTAAAGCAATGGGTCTGGGTTTCCTTCGAAATTCTTCAGTTGAAAGGGTGTTACGATTGGGGTGGTGGCTTGCACCGCTTTCTACAGAAAGTGCAAGATCGCATGGTTGTAAAATATAAATATCACTTTCAGATGTCCATTGATAAGCAACGACATCCTTCCACGAGATGAATGGAAGAAAAACATCAAGACGTTTCTGTATGAGCAGTTGGAAGACGAACGAGGGCTCACCGCCTGTCTCATGATACAGTCCTGTAACAACAATAGGGAAAAGGTATACTTAAGGTGCCACTAGTCGATATTTTTTCCATACAAGTTTCGGGAGAGTATTACTCCACTGTTTGACATTGTGCATCCAAAGTTAAACATGATATCGTTTTGACTTATTATTAATTTTGTATGTACGGAAACAGAATAGTAAAATTAAAAAGTTATGAGCCAACTAAGATTCGTTTTTCTTGCGATTATTAATGTAAATTTTGGTGTAAATAAGTAATAAAAGAACTATTTAATCTCAAACCAAGTCCGTGCCGACAAAGCTCAGTTATCTAAGAGTTCAATAAACTTTATTTGTAATTGTTTTAAGCAGTTGTTTTTTCATAAAACTCGATTTACCGAAGCACTTTTCGAATTTTTTTACTCGCCTATCAGTTCGAAACGGTGTTTCTTTGTTTGGTTTTCTTTCAAGCCAGGTGAGACTCCGTGCTTTTTGGCCATGACCACCAGTGAGTTCCAGCTCGCGACTAGTTTACTCTTAATAGAACTTCACCAATTTTGATTTTAACCATGTTTCCCCTTTTTCCTTAAAACAATATCTTGCAAGGCATCATAATGTTGTGTTCATAAAGCGTATTTGAAACTCAACAGCTGTCAAAATCAAGTTAAAATAAACTGGAAAAAAGTTTTTTTTTTAAATGTTTTGTAAAGGGAGAGTCACGAACAACATCCATGCATTTAAAGATAGTTATATGGTCTCATTATTGATAGTGGTTAAATAAACGAATTTTCACAAAATTGTACTGTACATGTATACTTACTAACTGAAAAATTCTTCGATATTCAGGTTGACACATGTGTGGAGACTCTGTGCAAGTATTTAGAGAACATCATTACACATCCTGAAGAAGAAAAGTTTCAGAAAATCAGGATGAGCAATAGGTATGTTACTTCTTTGTATTACTAATCTTTTGTCAGCATAATCAGCCCACTGCTGGGACACAGGCCTCTCCTCTCAGTGAGATGGAGGGGGGGCCCATGCGGGCCCAGTGCGGGTTGGTAGATGTCCCATGTGTTCGAATTTCTGGTTCTAGGACATGCCGATTTCCTCACGATGTTTTATTCTCTTCACCGTTTTGAAAGCAGTAGTGATGAAGTTATATACAGGGTGTTCGGAAGCTGAGTGCAAAGCTATATGGGAGTGTTTATGTAAATTACTGTCTGTCATCACCTTTTCTTTTTGCCAATAAAACTTTTTGTATTTTAGAGGTGAAATCGTCCATCAATCACCATTTAATCTCTTTTCAGAGCCTTCACCGAACGCGTGCAACCAATTGAAGGCTCTATGGAGTTACTCTTAGCGGCTGGTTTCGTTCAACAGAAGGTGACGAACGCAGAGGGTGTAGAAGAAGACTACTTAGTGTTTCAGAAGGAGAACGTGCCATCTATTGAAAGTTTGGTGGTAAGCAGGATAGATCATTACCAGTTTTAGATCGTAATAGTTTTGTATTGGCTGTTGTGCGAATGTATAGAAAGAAAAGAATGGAAGAAAATAGGTGGATTTGCGGTAAACATGACGCAAAGAAAGAATACAAACACAAAAATGTTGGGGAGAAATATCCGTCGGATATGACATGATCCACGCAAAATAGCCATCGCTCAGAAATGATAAGGTCATATGCTATACAGAGCCCCAGCGCTGGTTTTCAGCGACAGCCTGCGTTTTTGTTTTATTATTATTCTGTATCCTAACTAATATTATAAATGCGAAAGTAAGTTTGTTTGTTACCTTTTCACGCCTAAAGCACTGAACCGATCATTCTTAAATTTTACATACACGTTGTCAGATGTACAGAAACGGACATAGGGTACCTTTCATTCGGAAAAAAAGTGCTGTTCCCGAGGAAAACAACAATAACATTATTAACGTTGTTACGTTATAGATGGCGCCACGTGTGTTTCGAATCAAAAACACGACAACGTCTGTCGGGTCAGCTAGTATGATAATAAAACAACTGTGGGCTTGCAGCTAATTAATAACACGGGTCGATCGATCAGGTTAAGCTACACTTGCCGCGCTTGGTCCGTTGATAGGTGACCATCTTTACATACGAAGGCCCTCCATGCCTCGGAAAGCACGTTAAGCCGTTGGTCCCGGCTGTCATTCGTAGATCTTGAACAGTCGTTACGGGTCGTCAGAAGCCCGAAAGTCTGACAACCAGTCTTACCAAGGGGTATCGTCGTCGTTTCAGCCAATAGACGTCCACTGCTGGACATAGGCCTCCCCCAATTTTGGGGGGGTTTGCCATAATCGCCACGCTTGGCAGGCGGGTTGGCGATCGCAGTATGGTATGATGGTGGAATAAATAGACAACGCTGCTGCCCATTCTCCGGTAAGACCCTTAGTCGCCTTTTACGACACCCACGGGAAGTAAGGGGTGGTGCAATTCTTTAAGTCCGGCAACCACACAGACAAAAGGGGTATCGTACTACCCAGTAACTGGGTTGTGGAGGTCAGATAGACAGGTGTTCAGCTGCATCCGGTTAGACTGGACCCAACATACTTGGGAAAAGGCTAGGAAGATTGATTGATGTTTTTGTATATATTTCCAGGGTCTAATAGAAGGTCTAAGAACAGCAGAGCCAATTCAGCTGGAATTAGACAGGAATCTGCAAGTGCTGCTACCGTCACAAGCAGCCAATAAGGTGCAACTTCCGCCTTCGTTCTACGCGCTGTCTCCTGAAGAAATTAAGAAGGAGCAGCAATTGAGGTGAGATGAGTTATGGACTTGGGTAAGATTCACAGAACGCACTGTGGCTCTCCTGCCTTTAAACCAATTTATTTGGTGTCAGCGAAACATGTCTTTTTCTTCCATACTTCTCTATTAGTCGTCATCACCCCTTTTCTGACCATATCATCATTCACATAGTCAATCCATCGTTTCTTTGGACTTCCCTACTCCCCTACTCTTAGTACTACTCTTCGGAGAAGAGAAGTTTTGTGTGTCGTTAATTATAAGTCATATTTAATTACTACTGGGCGTCCTGTGGGTAGTGTTGGTTATTGCGCAATAGAAAAACGGCTTGCAGTTCAAATCTGATTATAATTTCATGAACAATTAATCACACTAGCAAATCACACACTGTAGGTACATGATACAACTAGATACACAGTAAAATAATTATGTACAGTAACAAAGTAATTGCGAACAAATCGTAGGATCGATTAATGTTCGTTCCTAGTGCTGCTCTGTAAGGAGTCGAGTCCGAAGACCGACTGACTCTTCCAGCACAATCCGCACATAGCACGGTGCGCTATTTTATTTATAACACCTCTGAGAATCACCAATAAAAACAAATAAGAAAATTTAAGTATCAATTTTAGCGCGCGCCGGATAAGCAATCCATTCATCGCAATCTTCACGAGTATGTGCATCGCTTTCCTTAATGACATGCTCTAAATGTTCTTTATAACACGTTGAATTTGATGTTTTAATTTCATCCTGTAGAAATCGAAATTCGCTGTCTGGTTGCACCGTAATATTTATTTATTTATTAAAACTTTATGCACAAGTAAAAGAAATACTGTACAAAGGCGGACTTAATGCCTGAGGCATTTTCTACCAGTCAACCTTAGGGTGATGCAGAGACAAAACATGGTAGGTGCAACATATGAAATGTCAAATGATTATAAAATACAAGACTACATACTAATACATAGATACATAGGTACATATAAACAAAAAGAACTGTGAGGAGAAAAAAAAAAATATCGGTAGAGGAGAAAAACGAATCCAGTAAATCAGCGCTGGACAGTTCCGGCCAACTTTTGACGGATATGTTCACGTGCCAATATATCGTGCGAATATAATATGCCGTGCGAATATCTAAGTTCTGGAAATGGTCAATATTTATTAATAATTGTTCTATTTATTTCATCTATTTTTTTTTAATCTATTCATTATTTATGTCAACAGGCAAGAAGCTATAGAAAAGAGCCAAATGCTCAGAACTAAGGCTATGAGAGAAAAGGACGAACTAAGAGAAATGCGCAAATACAAGTTTGCTATTATCAGAGTACGCTTCCCAGACGGCATTTTGCTGCAGGTAATATTAAAGTAATATATTATTCTGAGTTTATCTTGGACTTAACTGACATTGGTGAAGGAAAATCATTGTGAGGAAACCTAGACAAACAGGGTCAAATTAAAGTAGCTAACAAAACTCAGAATTGGCCAAGTGCTAGTCGGACTCGCACACGAAGGGTTCCGTACCACAAGGCAAAAACACCGAAAAAAACACGTTTGTTGTATGGGTATAACAACAAATAAAATAAATATTTAAGGGGGGCTCCCTTAAATATTTATTTTATTTGTTGTTATAGCGGCAACAGAAATACATCTGTGAAAATTGCAACTGTCTAGCTATCAGGGTTGATGAGATACAACCTGGTGACAGACAGACTGACAGTGGAGTCTTAGTAATAGGGTCCCATCCTTAACCTTTGGGTACGGAACCGTAAAATCGTCTAAACATTTCCATTATTTCAGGGAACATTCTCAGTGTATGAACGCTACAATGAAATCCACGAATTCGTTCGGGAGAACCTCGAACACGACCTACCATTTGTGCTAAACATGCCGACAGGGCACAAGTTAATCCCCGAAGAAGACGCAAATAAGACCCTTATCGACCTACGATTGGTGCCGGCAATAATACTGACTTTTGCTTGGCATCCGTCAGTGGCTGAACAAATTCATAACAGCCCGAACAAAGATGTGTTTTTGAAGCCAGAAGTGATGGTTTTGGTGCAAGAAGTGTAAGGTATATTATTATTGATGGTGTAATATACGGTTCTTGTGCAAAATGGTCCTTAAAGGCGGTCACAGATTGGTAAGAGAATGGAGTACTCACTCGTAAGATTAGAATCTGTCATTCGAAAATTGTGGGTCTGAAATATTTAACCCATATTTTATGTTAAGATTTGGTCAATGCAGGGATATCTTGGGGCCATTTTGTACCAGAGCCTCTGTTATATGCAAAGAATTATTATAGGTACCCCTTTTAATGACTGTTAAATAATTGATGTTTAGAACTGCTGTCGTTCTACGGCTAAGGTCTTGACTGAAAGTCAATTTACAGAGATAGTCTAATACTGAATTTGAGTCTTCAAATATACTGCAAATGGATCATTATTGATGGCTACCTTATAATTATGTTGGTAAACTTTAGTCACCTTTACGATAACCACGTGACATAGAATAAATAGAACAAGATACGAAGGTCCGTTGTACGACACGATTTTTTACGGTACAGAGCGTTGACCGCACTGTAGAATAACCATGAGAGCATGTATATGACACCGCAAACCAACGGTTGTGTGGTATACGGCGACGGCGCCGTGCCGTAGTGCCGCCGTGTCTCTCAAATACAACATTGACAACCGTGCCTACACGGCGAATCAAACATAGTTTTTCACAGCAAGAAAACGTGTGTCTACAAAGGCGGATACAGACATTGCGAGGCATGCGCAGCGCACGGCGCTCATCGCATGCTTCGCAATGTGTGGACGTACATTTTCGTGGCGAGGCTCCTCGTTACTCGAGGAAAAGTAATATTATAGCCTCGCAATGTCTGTATCCGCCTTATTGGGTCTTACACGTTAAATGTCGTTTATTAACACTTCATTTGTTGATTACTCTGTGTCCTAAGCCGTGGAACTATTGTGGCGAGCCCATAGATCAAGCAGTAGCTTAGTTGGGTGAGCAGGGATATTAGTGATTTGGACCGCACGTTACTAAGTATTCTTTATTAATATACGCTGACTTTTAAATGAATGCCCCTAATATGGATGACTTCTGAATGTGTAAGTAAGGCTTGGTTTAAGAGCAGTGGTAACGGCCCTGACTTACGGGTTGTAAGTCCTAGGTTCAAAGCCAGGCAGCCTGCTTTACTTTGTGTAAATAATTTCATCACCACTGCTCTCAAAACGGTGAAGGAAAACATCGTGAGGAAACCGGAATGTCCTAGAACCAAAAACTCGAAGACATGGCTGTGACATTTGCCAACCCGCACTGGGCCCGCGTGGTAGATTACAGCCCAATTCCTCTCTAAGAGAGGAGGCCTGTGTCCCAGCAGTGGGAACATTATATTGCTTTAAATGTCTCGAAGAATTTTACTATTCAGACATTTTAGTTCAAATGAATGAAGAAGATAGGAATAGCCTAAATCTAGTTTACTTGGTGCACAACAGAATCAGCACGATTAGGTCCTTTTCTTAGTCTCTTAAAAAAAAAGCCAAAAGCGAGTCGGACTCGCAAACGAAGGGTTCAATACCATCGTGCAATATGTAACACTACATATTATATATTTTTAAATTATTTAGTAAAAATGCGTCTCTTGTAGGACCCCCTTTAATTTATAACTTCGTTGTATTTTTATTATTTGTTGATATAGTGGCTGTAGTAATACACATTCTGTGTAAATTTTTAGTGTCTACCTATCACGGTTCTGATACAGCTCTGTGACAGACGGACAGTGGAGCCTTATAGGGTCCCGTTGGCACCCTTTGAGTACGGAAACCAATTTTTTTTTTTGTGAATTGCGTCTCGCAGTTCAACCTAGGAGGTTTTTTTTGCGGGTGGGAAATCATCAAATGACCCCTCCCGCTCTGGGTGGAGCGGAAGAGAGTGTCAGACTCTTATTGACTAAAACCCACCCGTGTTCCTTCCTTAGCCCTTTATGTTCCGGGCCAGCGATAACGCTTTCGGACAATCCCGCTGACCCGGTTGGCTTCGGCCCTAACGGGCCCCTTCGTTGATGCTGACATCTCTTTGAGGTGCGCGTGGAACACGTACGCGCCGTCAGGCACGGGCCTGGTTCTGATCGGACGGTGAGCTACCCATTACTCTCCCCCCGCAGGCCCGCGCCTACGGTGGCCGGGAGTCGTCACGCGGCTCCCGACGCCCGGAGCGTCTCCCGCAGAGGCTGGGACGGGAGGCTCTCTCCCTGAGCCGTCCCGCCACCTCCTCCACTAGCATGACTGCTTCGCAGAAGGAGGTAACCTAGGAGGTTGTCGTCTTCTTAACCGGACTTGCCTGTCGGTGCCTCAATAAATTAAGACCTCTAGCCAGAGCTTAAAAAACTTAAAAACTAAGCGAATACACACTAAGAGCACTCCTTGTGGGGTTCGGACCTCGGCTAAGGGCGTTCCTGGGTAAGGGCAGCAAGGGACAGGCTGGATCAGATTATAACGGAACCCTAAAAAGTCAGCGTGTATTAAATAGATGTATGTCACACTATCCAGACATATTCTTATAAACAGCCTGAATTGAAAAAATGTTGAATTTGTGATACCTGAACTGAAAGTTGCATAAATGTATGTATGTAATTGAATTTATTTAATAAACGTATTGTAAATTATGGAATATGTTTAGATATTTATTTAGGCCTTCACCTTTTATAATAATAATATTAACTCAACTCAGTTTCGTTAACTCCACGTTAAAATCGAAATTCAACCTTAATTTCCAGATTTAAGATCGAGAATCACATAACGTAGCTTCTGATGTGTCCTTTCAATATCTAATATTATGGAATATGTTTAGATATTTATTTAGACCTTCACCTTTTAAAGTTAAATTATATCAACTTTAATAGATAGCTGTTGTTAACTCCACGTTGAAGTCGAAATTCAACCTTCTTTTCCAGATTTAATATCGGGAATCACATAAAATTTTAATTAATTTGTCTTTTCAACATCTAATTGCACGAAAATCGCCTTTATAGCCAAGGCGCTTTTGATTTTGGGCCAAACAACAGCAGCCAACATTTCACAAATGGCTTCCATATTGATTGTCACTAATTGTTGAATCAATGGTCTTAAAACTTATAAGCATTTCCTCACACCCATTCCTTCCTTCTTCGCACTTGCATGCATTTAAATGTAAGAAATTCAATCATATTTTTCTTATACGTGGGTAGAACTAATGGGCTAAAAGACCAAGATGGTCACTCATAGTCCGCGCGGAACTAGTTGACCGCGCCTTAGGTATGTGAGCGGAGGGGCGGGGGCGCTTTGTCATTACCCAGTACGTGCGTTGTGAACACTAGGCAACCCCGCCGCCCTCACCCCCGTCCCCACCTAAGGCGCGGCCAACTAGTTCTGCGCGGACTATATAGTCAAACTGACATAGGACAAAGGAGTAGGGTTCAAAAAAGTGTTAGAACCATAATTTCTATTAAGGCGAAAGCGGCAGGATAGCCCGCGAAATCTCAAATATTCTTAAGTTTCTTGCAGGTGATTCGCTGCCTTAACAAATATTTATTTTTAGAAGTAGCTGCGGACCACGGTTTCACCCGCGTAAATGTCGATTCCGTGGGAATATCGGGATAAAAAGTAGCATATATGTTAATCCAGGGAGTCAGCTACCTCCATACAAAATTTTATCAATATTGGTCCAGCCGTTTGAGCGTGAAGAAGTAACAAACATATAAACACACACACTCACAAACTTTCGGCTTTATAATATTAGTGTGATTATAATCATTAAAATCATCAATACATCTCTCATAAGTTCATACTACCCTATTGAATGATTTTGCTATTTCATGAAATCATGACATTTGAGGCCAATTAACTCTAACTTATGGCGTGGTTTTGCTGACTCTAGCGGTGAAAATTCTTTAAAGCTTATATTTGGATATATTTGTTACGGTCGCGAATCATATTTTAATTAACATAGGTACAACCTGACACTGACCTGCAAAAAAAACGTAAGTACGGGGCTACCTTAGCGAATCCCCCTTAACACCAAAGAAGAATGACCAAAAGTCGTACCATAAAGTCTCATGCATCAAGGTCAAAATATTGTAGTAATTATTTTCGTTTGCGTTCCCATTGAGGGACCACATTTGATTTTGAGCTTTTGAATGCATCAGCTTTTAGTAAAAGCTCTCAAACAATTGTAAATTCAGCCTCTAATTTGTAAAAGTAGCCACTCAAAAGATACAATCGGTTAAAGGTGGTCCCTCAGTCGTGACTGACAAGCATCCATATCTCAAAATCTAGTTAAAATTTATAACTGCTATAAATGACTACTCTTAGTAAAAGATTTGTAAAACTAATTTTATGAATATCACCCCTTCCTTTTCACAGAATAGAAAGAACTAGCATGCGGAAGGTGGTCCCTCAACCGATCACCATAAGGTTCACCTTGAGTGGAGACCACAATGGAATTTGAAATTTACTTGGGTCTAGCGTTAGTAAAAGTACTCGAACGATTGTGAATTCAACCTCTAGTTTGTAAAAGAAGCCATTCAAAAGTTACAATCGATTTAAGGTGGTCCCTCAATTGAAATGTTTATTAAAAGAAAAATCAATTTACGTAGCATTCGGAAGTTAAATTGACGAATGCTACAGTCTATCCTTTAGTAAAAATTTTTACTAACGATTACCTTACTAAACAGTATCAAAATAGTTACCGTTTTATTTTAAATAATAATCGAATTCCTGGGAAGAAATACTAATATAGGGGTGACCACACAGCAGGATTTTTTTAATAAGTAAAAACTAGTGACTGTTGATATTATTTTTAATTAATATTTGACATCACTTAGCTAATTAAAAACACAGAAAGAAAAGAAAATAAAATAATGATAATTAAAAAAAAAACAAACAAAATCTTACTCTGCAGTCCTGCACTGACAATGTAACTCTAAGGCCCCCCCCCCCCACATTAGGCGTGCGCCGGGCGCGAGCGTTCCTTGAGCGTGTGACCGACGTGCGTGCCGCGTCAATTTCACTGCGCGGCGCACGTCGGTCACACGCCCGAGGAACGCTCGCGCCCGGCGCACGCCTAATGTGGGGGGGGGGGGGGGCCTTAGAGTTACATTGTCAGTGCAGGACTGCAGAGTAAGATTTTGTTTGTTTTTTTTTAATTATCATTATTTTATTTTCTTTCTTTCTAATTCAAACATTACTGCTGATGAGACAGTAGCAAAGTGTATGAATAAAAATTTGTTCATTTGGAGGAATTTCATCAAATTTAGAAAAGACATTAAGAAAAAGACAGAAGATAAATTTTCTTTAGTCCTGTCAAATTAAGATTCTCCATAGACAAGTTTAGACGAGATTAAAAGAATTGGCTACTCAACATACCTCAATTTACGTCAGGCGCTGACTAATTTGACAGGACTAAACTAATATTTATCTTCTCTCCTTTTCTTAATGAAATAGAAAGCAAAAGATGCACTGAAGAAGGGAATCGGCACCTTCTTCTTCTTAGCGTGTCGATAGCAATCTAAATGTACTCGGCCCAGAATTCGGCTACTTGTTTGGCGCCAATGACAAATGTTGTGTTTAGGTTTAGCGACAAGACATAAGAAAATTTAAACAAAATGTCTCTTTCGCAAAATGTCTACTAGTCGTAAAATGTCTCTTTCTCACAATGTCGCTTTCGCAAAATGTCGCTTTCTCAGAATGACTCATTCTCAAAAGGTGGCTTTCTCACAATGCTTCTTTCGCAGAATGTCTCTTAGACAGACACAGTTTCGCATGTACCTATAATATTAATATAGTATGGATTAAAGCTCAGCTATAATGTACTAAATTCATTAAATTGACAAATGCTACAGTCTATTCTATAATATTTTTTTTACTAACGATTACTTTTCATGCAACATTTATATTATTAACTTTCACTTAAGTTTAACCAAAAGCCAGAGCCATCAACCTAAAGTCAATTCTATTCAGACAATTCTTTTCTCTGACAAAAACTCTGTCACACTGTAGTACGTTTTATCTATTATAAATGTACATAGTCTACTCTTAGACAGTGGTTGTCAAGTCTTTCGGACCACTTGGTAATTTATTGTAAACTAGCTGCTCGGCGCTACTTCGTTCGCGTGGTGTCCTAACCCTTACCCTACTCCTACACTACTACTACCCTATTTTTACCCTACTTCTACCCTAATCCTAACCTACTCCTATAAGTAAATAAAAGTATTGTATATTATATTATATTTAAAAAATGGATAAAAAATATCCTATATCCGTTTCCTAGTTCTAAGCTACCTCCCCAACAATTTTCAGCCAAAACGGCTCAGCCGTTCTTGAGTTATAAATAGTATAACTAATACGACTTTCTTTTACATATATTTCTAAGTACCTCCCCACGAATTTTTAGCCAAATCGGTTTAACCGTTCTTGAGTTATAGATAGTGCAACTAACACGACTTTCCATTATATATATAGATTAGTATCAACAAACAGCCACTAGAAATTCTACTTTGTGGTCACCTCTTCTTAGTATTTCTTCCCAGGAAATCGATTATTATTTAAAATAAAACGGTAACAATTTTGATACTGTTTAGTAAGGTAATCGTTAGTAAAAATTTTTACTAAAGGATAGACTGTAGCATTCGTCAATTTAACTTCCGAATGCTACGTAAATTGATTTTTCTTTTAATAAACATTTCAATTGAGGGACCACCTTAAATCGATTGTAACTTTTGAATGGCTTCTTTTACAAACTAGAGGTTGAATTCACAATCGTTCGAGTACTTTTACTAACGCTAGACCCAAGTAAATTTCAAATTCCATTGTGGTCTCCACTCGAGGTGAACCTTATGGTGATCGGTTGAGGGACCACCTTCCGCATGCTAGTTCTTTCTATTCTGTGAAAAGGAAGGGGTGATATTCATAAAATTAGTTTTACAAATCTTTTACTAAGAGTAGTCATTTATAGCAGTTATAAATTTTAACTAGATTTTGAGATATGGATGCTTGTCAGTCACGACTGAGGGACCACCTTTAACCGATTGTATCTTTTGAGTGGCTACTTTTACAAATTAGAGGCTGAATTTACAATTGTTTGAGAGCTTTTACTAAAAGCTGATGCATTCAAAAGCTCAAAATCAAATGTGGTCCCTCAATGGGAACGCAAACATTATTTTCATATATTTTTTAAATTTTTGAACAGAGAATTTAATTTAAAGTAAAAAAGTGTTGCCATTGTTTTATTCCCTTTACATGACGTTCCGTTTCAAATGTTTCCTTATGGAATATTAGCGGTTTGACAGCTAATAATCAAACCGCCACATTTTTTTCTTCAGATACAAGTTCTCTGACATTTGAAAAACAGTCCCAATGCAACGTGTCGCAACAATGGCGAAATTAATTTAACACACGGATAGGGCTAGTGGCCACTGGCCAGTTATCATAAAAATTATAACAACATGAAATAATTCGTAGTTTGAAAACTACCGCCTACGCCGCTCGCCGACATAGGGCTCTCTCCCTTTCCTTCAATTTGCCTACTCTTTGCACGTTATTCGTTTTAATTTCATTGTTGCGATGTTATGATCCGTGACCCCGGCAATTAACCCTTGCGATTCCTAGATGCTATTTTAGAAAATTGTAAATAAATAAAAAAAACGTTTAAATAAATTAAAAATATGTTCATAAATCGAAAACGCGAAATCGTGTGTTAAAATGATCATAATCTGCCTAGCCTTTTCCCAACTATGTTGGAGTCGGCTTCCAGTCTAACCGGATGCAGCTGAATACCAATATTTTACATGGAGCGACTGCCTATCTGACCTCCACAACCCAGTTACTGGGTAACAGGATACCCCTTGCTAAGACCGATTGTCAGACTTTTGCTGTTACAATTTACAGGCGAATGCTCCTGGTGAGGGAGTGCCTTTACATAATGTATTTACAGAATCATAATCATTTAAATACTTAAAAATATAATACTCGTATCTATTCAACTAAATCATCATTACAACTCTCCAAGTTAGAAAAATCGGCCTCAAATGTAGAAAAATTGGCCTCAATTGTCTTGTTTTCTTGTACAGACGCCAGCACATCAAGCTACTACAATCTGTCAAATTTCTTTAATAGACTTTCAACGTTATCGCTAAAGCATAAGGTTCAAAGTTGATTGGGAAAATTTGACTGTTTCGGGTAGCTTGATGTTCTGGCGTCTGTACCTAACGTCGTAAATCATTCGATAGGGTTGTGGCGGCATCTACATCGCCACATGCGAACTACGCATCTCACTGACATCACGCAAAATCCTGCATCGCGCAAGCAGAGTTTACCGTGCAACTAGCATAGCGGGCTGCTGCCACGACACCCATCGGAGGATTCTCCCTTTTCTATGGAGGATTAGTGAACTTTACCTACCTGTTTCTCACACCTCTGTAGGGTAATTTGAACTTAGACAGTTGTAGTAATGATTTTAAATACATTTTTTATGGTCGCGAATCATATTTTGTTCAACTTCCATCCTGAAACTGACCTAACCTACAAATTGCAAAAAAACGTAAGGATATTAGAATTTTGTGTGCTAACCCGACGCTTTCGCCCTTAACCTTTTATGCAGGGGCCACACCCTACGTAGATGGTTCAGAGTTTCAAGTTAATCCATATACTGCGACAGGACTGCGGTGAAACAGCTGGTCAGTGCACTTAAGGGCGAGTACATACGCCGCCGTCGGTCGGTGCTACGTCCCGCCAAAGTTATTGCGCTCCAAGCATTGTTCGCTATTCTAAGAGAATTGTATAATTATATGTATATTGAGATGTTCTGTAACAATAAATAAAAAGACGTTTGTTTTGGTGTATTTTTTATTTTAGTTTTGTAAACAAGTGTGAATAAACTTCATTCAAAGATGGATATGGCTTGAAAGAAGTATCACAGAAGTTACAAACATGTACACTACAATCTATAAGTAAGTCACTTTCTAAGGGGTTGCCGTTACAATAACGTGGCTTAGAGTTTTATGTCCGTTTCAACCGCGCGGCCACCTCATAATATTTGATGAAACTTTGCCAGGAATTAGTGCTAATTTGTTACTTTACACACCTCTTTTCGTGAATTTGTTACAAAAAAAACTAAGACGCTATGACAAAGAATAGTTGGCCACTAGAACCGCCACTTGCCGTAGTCATCGCTCGTGATTACACAGAAACTACTTATATAATGCAGATAGACGAATGATACATCAGAAGAAAGGTCTTAATTTGTTCAATTTGTTACAAAAATAAAAAAATTTCAAAACGTAAATAACAAAAAGTTATGCAATATTTAGTTTTCAGGTTACGAGTAGGTAAGTATATCACCTTATATATCAAATTAATAGAGGCTAATGTGTATGGACAATTAGTTACTAATTTGTTACAGCGAATAAACAGAAAAAAATACTAGAAAGTAGGTTCAATAATTTGTTAGAGTTGATTTTAGTTGGCCGCTCGGACGGCAATATGCCTAAAATACAATGGCGTTTATCTAGTTATTAAGTATTAGTAGGTTTAAGCTTAGTTAGAGTACTAATCGACGGGTAACGTATCCTCGTTTGGATAAATATGGCGAATATAAGGCGGTTTTCACACTGCCCCGCATCATGCTGCATATTGCGTGTCGACGCACCTACGCGCGTTCCTGCGGGAGTGCAGATCTGCTTCATCGTGCGGGTTTTTTGCGCACTCACGCGCGTAGGTGCGTTTTGTAGATTCACGCACGGCGGCTCTCATTTATTCGCCGTTCTCTGTCACACACGTCACGCCCATTCAAAATCACGCGCGGCACTGCGGGATTCGGTGTGCCATACCTTGCGTCTCGCCCCGCACCTACGCGCGGGCGTGCATGTTTCTCCGCGTGTATGCGCGTAATCCGCATGAACGCGCGTGGTTGCGTTTTCAGTGTGTTGGACTGTGCGTGTTTTCTATACAAACGGAGATACTTACAAGTAACGTTAAAACACGCAGTCACGCAACATGCAGCGTGGTGCGTGGCAGTGTGATAATCGCCTAACTGCAGCATTCATATTTTAGAAGATATTTACAAAAAACAGTAGTATGAAACCGTATGAGAGTAGGGTGACCATGAATTTTTACAATGAAGTGTGACTGAATAGTGATTATTGGAATGTTCGATATTCATATCTTATTTTTTTAGGGCGAGTGCTTATACAGGGTTAGTTTTCAAAGACCAGCCAAAGGACTTTGTTCACTTTCGGCTTCGCGTGAACACGATGCTTGAAAAGAAACAAATTAATCAAAAATCATGTTTAGTTTTTAAACGCTTATTTATTCTATACTTTTGCATCAACTTGCGCCCACCAATAGTGTTTTTAATTAGTACTGAAATTGTTTTATTCTTCGCCATATTGATAGTACTCGATCTTCATTCGTTCATTGTGATGCCAACAATTAATCGTTTATTTTAAAATAATTATTTACAAATCGATTCTAATTGTTATTTTTGAAGTTCCTCATTCATTTAAGATGCAAGAGTTTACAGTCAATTAGAGCTGTTATTTGTTATCACTTACATTATTTCGAACTTGTTTTATCCTTAGTTTTTATCTGGAAAGCAAAAGTATTTACAAGTATCGGAGTTAGTCAATAAAATTCGATTTTAATCAATTAATAAATCGATTATTTAAAAAGAAAACATTTATTTCAATGTCAGTTGTCTTGTCATTTCAAGTCACTTGTCATTCACTGTTTCTTGGCAACGTGAATATTGTTTTTTTCGTTTTGCTGTGATCATTTTTCAAGTAGGTATTGTTTTGGTTTTGAAAATGGACACTGATACCCCCTTCGAACTCGCCGACCTGAATCGTACGGATACGAACGAGGCAGTTTCGCTTTAACTCCTGCCTGTGGTGGAAACTGTGATACAGCTCCGATGTGCGAATTGTGATAGTGATATCACGCAAAGGAGAAGGCATACCCTCGATCTTGTGGAAGTGGAATCTGTTAATAAAGCAGGTCGCTCCACAAGTGGTACCTACGTTTGCATCCATCGTCATAATTTCTTTAAATAATCCAAATAACTGTGCAAACACTAAACCAAACACTATTTTCATATAAGTAGAAAAGTGTATTTTGTCTACTTACTATATGAAAATATCAGTCAGGGACGCAATTCAATCAAACAGTATTGCTGCAATTGCATAGTGGGCCAGAGAACGATGGGTTGCTGTGCTCATGTAATGACTACCTATACTTTGGTTTTTAAGCTGGGCAAGGTACCAAGATAACATAATAAATTATCCACCCGCCCAGTTCCTAGACAACATATTATTATCGTATGAGTCAGAATAATAAAAAAATGTATGAATAAAAGTTTGTCTTATTTATAAAAACAAGTAAGCAAAACAAGTCTTACAAGCATCACGATACAATCTTATTACAATATTCTCTTTCCTACTGGTATAGATGAAGATGGTCGTCCAAGGTTTTTATGAGTCAAGTTGAAATCTTCAAATTTCGAATTAGGTCTCTATAATTCTAAAGGTGCGATATGTTAGTTTATAAAGATATTTATCTTGTTGACTTTTATTACTTGATTTTTTTGCCTTTGTGTTTATTTTGAATAAAGAATTTTTAATCGATTTGTGACTTTTACTTTTATAAAGCATGCCACAGGATGCCTTAACTTAAAATGTATTTATATAAGCACTCGCCCTAAAAAAATAAGATATGAATATCGAACATTCCAATAATCACTATTCAGTCTCGCTTCATTGTGGAAATTCATGGTCACCCTACTCTCATACGGTTTCATACTACTGTTTTTTGTAAATATCTTCTAAAATATGAATGCTGCAGTTATATTCGCCATATCTATCCAAACTAGGTCACGTTACCCGTCGATTAGTCCTTTAAGTAAGCTTAAACCTACTTTTAATAACGAGATAAACGCCATTGTATTTTAGGCATATTGCCGTCCGAGCGGCCAACTAAAATCGACTCTAACAAATTATTGAACCTACTTTCTAGTATTTTTTTATTTTATTTATTTATTTAACCATTTATGTACACACATATATAAACAGACAAGAAAAAACAGAACAGAAAAATAGGTACAAAGGTGATGCTTATTTCATAAGAAATCTCTTCCAGCATACCTGCGATAGGACAATAAATAGAGAGATGTAGACAGCGTGCGAAAGAGTAAAGGAGACAAAAAAATAACACATAAAATCTAAAAACAATTCACTTAATAAAACTAAACAAGTATTATGAGAATATACTTACATACATACAAATAAACATACATACTTCCAAAATAAATATCACTAGAATTTTATTAAATATAATGCAATTAAAATAATAAATACATACACAACTATGATAAAGTGGAAAGATAGTGTTCCTTAACTTTTCTTTTAAAAACTGCAACAGTTTGGCAGTCCCTAATTTCAGGCGGTAGTAAATTCCACAGCCGCACCGCGTGCACTGTGAAGGAGTAGGAGTAGAAGTCGGTGGAGTGGGGAGGGGACTTTAGAAGGTTTTTAAGATGCGACCTGCAAGGCGCATCTGAAGGACGGGCATAGGAAAAACGCTCCCGCAGATAGGATGGTGTTTTAGGATTGTGAAGGAGATTGAATAGCAAGCACAATATCCGAGAGTTCCTGCGAAGTCGAATGGGGAGCCACTTGAGGATCTTGCGAAAGTTGGAGACATGATCATACTTTTTAAGGTTAAAAACAAAACGAATACAGATATTTTGCAAACGCTCAAGTTTATTTAAAAGCTCCTCGGTGGCATCCAAATAACAGGCATCAGCGTAATCAATAATGGGCTGAATGAGGGTTTGAGCAAGAGAGATTTTGGTGTTCAAGGGCAAGAAGCCCTGGAGACATTTCAACGAATGGAATGTGTAGTGCACTTTGCGACTGACTTGTGCAACATGAGCAGTCCACGACAAGTAAGAGTCCATGGTCACCCCCAGGTTTTTAACTGAATGAGCATATTCAATCTGAACTCCATTCAGACAGAGTGGAGACAGCGACGCAACATCGAGCCTATTCCGCATATACCTGCTGCCGATAATTATGGCTTGGGATTTCCTAGGGTTGATTTGCAGTCCAAATGACCGCGACCACTCACTAATCAAATCCAGGTCACTGTTCATGGCAGAAACAGCGGCTTCCGCATCTTCCCTTAAGAAATTATTGTAAAGCTGCAGGTCGTCGGCATAGAGATGGAAGTAGGAAGAGATGACTCGGGTGATAGAGTTAATAAAAATAGAAAAGAGAAGAGGAGAGAGTTTTTTCGTTTATTCTGTTTTTTCTGTTTATTCGCTGTAACAAATTAGTAACTAATTGCCCATACACATTAGCCTCTATTAATTTGATATATAAGGTGATATTCCTACCTACTCGTAACCTGAAAACTAAATATTGCATAACTTTTTGTTTATTTACGTTTTGACGTTTTTTATTTTTGTAACAAATTGAACAAATTAAGACCTTTCTTTTGATGCATCATTCGTCTATCTGCATTATATAGTTTCTGCGTAATCACGAACGATGACTACGGCAAGTGGCGGTTCTAGCAGCCAACTATTCTTTGTCATAGCGTCTTAGTTTTTTTTGTAACAAATTCACGAAAAGAGGTGTGTAAAGTAACAAATTAGCACTAATTCCTGGCAAAGTTTCATCAAATATTAGGAGATGGCCGCGCGGTTGAAACGGACATAGAGTTTTGGGGCGCACGCACTTGTAAGATTTACAAATTTGCAACTTGTGAATTGTAAATTCAACGGCGTAACAATAGGACAGGACGGGAAACACGCCACGGGCGCCCCTTTGGCTGGAGACAAAGGGGGCCCCCCGGCCCGAGAGGGCCATGAGCACAGGATCCTAACATAACTATAAAAATTTCAGGTTTAACATTTTGTACCCACAAATTAAAGTAGCAATTTCCTTTGAGAAGGTTTCGATCATCTATGACGTTGTGAAGTTTTGCACCCGACGCCCGTTTTGCACCATGGGCGACAAGAGGAACACAGATGGCAATGCGACGTAGGGATCGCGCTTTCCGTAAATTTAAAAGGAATCGTACTGATGAGAACAGGACACTGTTGCTGCAAGGAATAGATAAATCAGATAATATGCCGCCACATTCTAAATACAATGAATTCTTCTTCCGATATATGGAAATTTCTTTGAACTCTTGCAAACCGCGACATAATTAATACCTACCTTCCTAAATCACCAATTGATTTTGACGATCTTGTAGCTGGATCATCATTTCATACGGATGAACCCACAGCGCGTCGCGTGGTGGATAATCGTAATAACCGAGAAGTCTCGTGGTTATTGTTTCCAGAAAAACAAATAGGTATGGCACCGGAAAGGGTTTTTTCGCCAAAACGGAGAAACACCGTCTAACTTGACTCATTTTCAATGTAATATTAGTTATGGGCAATTTGTAATAGCTTTGCCTAATTTGTAGCCTATTATGGTTTTATTTGATTAAATTGAAGGAAGGATAAGGAAGTTTTGGAAGGCCTCCCACAAGGTGGACCGACGACGACCTTGTGAAGACCGCAGGAATCCGCTGGTTGCGGGAAGCACAGAACCGGTCGTAGTGGAGGTGCTTGGGGGAGGCCGATGTCCAGCATTGGACATCTTTCGGCCACAGAGCATGTAATGTTTCGGCTGAAATGATGATGAAGGTTAATTATATCGTTTTACGAGGTTCCAATAATTGTATCGTAACGTAATCAACCTGTTGGGAATCGAACCCAACACATTGTTCGCGGTCTGCATGAGCAGCCGAGTCAACGCGACGCGACGGCGAGACAGCTCGGCCCGCTGACCACTTGCTATGTACAACCCGCAAGAGTTCTTAGTTATAGGGTTTGTTTTCCGCACTTAGTTTCTTGGGCCATGGCGGCCGTCGGTGGTTATTCCAACCAGCCCGCCTCCCTCCAGAAGCTGATTACGTCTCCTGGCTTGTTGAGAAGATCTGGGTGTCCCGAGGGTTCCTGACCAAAATCTGGGTGTCCCGAGGGTTCCTGACCTAAATCTGGGTGTCCCGAGGGTTCCTGACCTAATCTGGGTGTCCTCAGAGCTCCTGACCTAATCTGGGTGACGCCTGTGCACTGAAAGAGCACAAGCGTAAAGAGTAGCTTGATGTGCTGGCGTCTGTGCATGCTAGAAGGAAGTAAATAAACACACATTTTAAACTACTATAGTTGTTTATTAAAATAATTGTTTTAATACGTGCACCATTATAAAGACCAATCGATCTGTGCGAAAATCTAAATAGCGAAATAGAACTTGAAAAACTGTGTATCTACTGGGTGTTGTACCCTATGACGGGTATATATTACGCACATCCCTAATCAGCGGATAAAGACAGAGATTTAATTACCTACAAACTAACTTACAATAAATTCATGATAAGTTCACACTAATAATAATAATTGTTCAACGCATTATATTCAAAACTTACACAAAATAACCTTAAATAGCAATTAATTTCATTTAAAATTATTTAAGAAAAAGAAGAGCAAAAATTCAACGTCACGCGGTGTTTCCAGGAGGTTACCCATCCAAGTACTGATCGCGACCGATGTTGCTTAACTTCGGTGATCGGACCAGTCTACACCCTAAGCACGTAATCCGTCGTTTCGGACGAAGATACGGATGATTCCTACTCCGTAACACTTACGGACATATGATTAAATGAACGACACCACGATGTGACAGTTGTCGCTACTCCCGATACGTATTTGTCCGTCCGTAAAATTGAATTTGAATCTTGTTTTGATGGTGCAACTACTTTTGGAAGGGCCCGTGTCTTCGTTCACGGACTTACGAAAAGAGACCCCAAGTACCCGTGTATTAAACGTAGTACGGACGTTGGCGAAAGCACAACGAAAATAATCGAACTCTTTCTTAGTTTGGCATGACGTCACAAATTACAACAAATCTTATTTCAACACACCAAAATGAACCTTACGACATAGTAAACAAAATTGCTGTTTAAATAACAAAAATTTCGTGTGCGTGTATCCTAGGGAATACAGGGAGTTGGTTGTTGACAGTAACGGATTGGGTGCAGTCTTCGGTCTTGTAAATGCCGACGAGACGGTTGCATACCTCGAACATGTTGTATCGTAGCGAGATTATTATGAACTGGGCGTTTTTGGTGCGTTCCTGAAAGTAGAAAATGGAAAATTTTATTCAAGAAAAAAAAAATTCAAGCATTCAGACGACTGCTTGAAGCGGGAATCACATCTCTGCCGAAAAACCGCAGCAGTTCCACCAAGACTTGTCCGCTAAACGACAAGCGAAACTACCCGATCTAATGCACAGATTTGATGATTATCATTCTATCTCATTCCCGCGTGATATCGCCGATCTGCTCGGAAGCCAGTTACAATTCAGCGCTCAGCTTGTGATGCGGTGCCGCGTTTATTTCACACGTGTCACTAATTGCGGTATGACTAATCTATACATATAATAAAACAGTAACGAAAGAAAAACTGTACATTGTGAATTTTCGAGAAAAAATAAGTGGCTTTTGTTAGAAAAACGTAACTGATGACAAAAAGTGACTTTTTAGAATTTTTGTCTGTTTGTCTGTTTGTCTTTTTGTCTGTGTGTATGGTACAGCTTCACGCCAAAACTACTGGATAGATTGAATTGAAATTCAGCAAAAATGTTCTTAGTAAACCAAGGAAGGCTTTAGGCTACATATTATCACGCCGTATGTTATGGGAGGTAAGCAATATTGATTTTAAAAGGTGTTTGTTCGTAATTGAATGAACAAAATAATTGAATGCACAAAATGACATGTTTATTTATTTATTTAGTTAAAAATAAAACTTTAACTCTGGGAACATAATAATCACGCTATTTTAATAAAGGAGCGGGGCAGTAATATTATAAATTGCAAGGGAACAGCTATTTCAACGATATGTCAACGGGGAATTTAGCGGTAAGGTCAGGCGACCGTTTACCGCACTAAGGCCGCTTTCACATATAGGCGACTTTACCAGCGCGACAGTCGCGCGACCGTCACCCATTCAGAATTTCATAATAAAAACAGAAGCGCAGCGGACGCGCGGCTGGTGCGCTTCTGTTTTTATTATGAAATTCTGAATGGGTGACGGTCGCGCGACTGTCGCGCTGCTAAAGTCGCCTAAATGTGAAAGCGGTCTAAATGGTGCGAGTTCAAATCCCATAATATTGTTTTAAGAAATCATAAAATTCTTTTTTTTTTTGTTTTTGCATTTTTTATATGCATTAGGAACGATACTGTTATGAAATCTGAGAACTTTACATGTCCTATCTAATTGTATGGAGAGTTTCACACCAATATTACTAAACAGATTGATTGGCGGTACAACAAGCTACACTATCATGAAGTCAAGTCAAACTTTTGGTTCTAAGTTATATCTTACCAAGCACATTTGTTGTAGGTAATTCATTTAAGTATGTAATTCTTAGTTTTGATCCTTGCTGCTGTTACCATATTTTTTTTAATGCAAAACTAATGTAGTTGTCTGTTAAATTAACGACAATTTAGTTTTATTCATAATTTAATTAATTTGGGTAAATAATATGTAGTTTCCGTTTTCTAACTAGATGGTGTTGGCGTCGAGTTAGATCGCGCTATGGTTTTGTTCCCAAAATGTGATGTTTATAGGTGCCGATCAGGGATGTGCCGCTCTCATCCTATTGAAACGGGGGTTACCTTTGTTGTCTGTGTTGTGTTTAATTTTCCTGTTGGCCTTCACATGAGTACTTTTTGATAGACTGAAATTGGCCTTTTTCAGACTCTGTGAAGGGGACAACTTTGCTAGATCACTCACCTATGTTGAGGTGCCGTCGTACTACACGTACGACAAGCAAAGAGGTGTATTTAATCGACGTCGATGCGGACACGCCGTGGACGGGTTTTCGGGAATTTTTAAGGACACCGCATTGGGACGGGTTTACACTGTGCACCCAAATAATGGCGAGTGCTATTATTTGCGAATGTTACTGCACACAGTGCACGGCCCAACATCATTTGCGTTTCTAAGGACAGTCGATGATATTGAGTATCCCACATACCGCGCTGCTTGCGTAGCACGCCACCTTCTCGACGGTGATCAACACTGGGACAACGCTCTTGAGGAGGCCAGCATTAGTGACAATCTCAGTCGTTTGCGACATCTGTTTGTCGTCATGTTGGTGTTCTGCGGTATTGCAAATCCGCTTCTGTTGTAGGAGAAATATCATCATCTTCTGTCCAAAGACTTCCTAAGAGATCTGAGATGCACTACAGAAGATAATACTGAGGCAACTGATGAGCGCCTTCTAAACAGTTGCCTTAGTTCACTTCAAGATATGGTCATTTCGATCTGCGGCAGTTCTCTGGTGGATACCGACTCCACAACATCTGGATGTACAAGAGCTTGGAAACAGAGAGTACAACTCTGAAATAAATTATGATCCAAAAGCTATGAGTACCGTCGTCAATGACCATGTCTCTAAGTTTACCTCAGAGCAAAAGCAAATTTTTGACACCATCTTTGACTCGGCTCGGCCAAGGTAAAATGTTTTTCTTGGATGCTCTTGGTGGAACAGGGAGAATATTTGTCACCGCTGGCATTCTCGCAGAGGTCAGGAGGCAAGACAAGATTGCCATTGCAGTAGCATCGTCAGGAATCGCCGCAACACTGCTTCCTGGTAGCAAAACAGCGCACGCAATGTTTAAGATTCCCATAGATTTAGAGAGTAATGAAACACCTGTTTGTGGAGTGTCACGCAACAGTGACAAAGGACGCGTGCTTAAAGATTGCTCTTTAATCGTGTGGGATGAATGCATTATGGCGAACAGGAAAGCAGTAGAGGCGGTAAACAGGACTTTGCAGGACATCCGCAGGAACCAGCAAATGATGGGTGGCGTTACAGTTCTGTTTAGCGGCGATTTCCGACAAACGCTGCCTGTGGTGACGCGAGGAACTAGGGCTGATGAGGTGAATGCTTTGGTGAAATACTCTTTCTTATGGCCACATATTCATAGGTTGCGCTTAAAGATGAATATGAGAGAGGGAATGTACACGCCCAAGAATTTTCTGATGTTCTCTTAAAATTTGGTGAGGGAACGCTACCAGTAGACGGTGGCCAGGTGGTTCTACCTGAGATACTTGGGAGAGTGGTGTCCACCTTAGAAGATTTGATTCGCCTGGTGTACGGGGACATCAATAGGATACCGCACCAACATAATTCTTGGGTGTGTGAACGAGCCATTTTAACACCCAGAAACGACCAAGCTTCAGCGATCAATGAATGCATTCTCGCGGAAACTGAGGGAAATGAAGTGATCTACACTTCAATAAACACTGTTGTCGACCAAGATGGCGCCACACATTACCCCGTAGAACTTCTTAATTCCCTCAGTGCAAGTGGACTACCAGCGCACACCATTAAGTTAAAGGTCGGTGTCCCAATTATGCTTCTTTGGAAACTCACTGCGCCGAAACTGTGCAATGGGACCCGGCTCAAAGTCGTCTCGCTGCAGAGAAATATCATTGAGGTGGAAATTCTAACGGGTTGTGGTGTCGGCGAGACACCACAACCCGTCCCATCCCCGGGCTCTTAGAATTCGACATCAGACGTTTCAGATCTTCGATTTCGACGACCCCGTTGTCGCTGGCGTAAGCAACAGGATCCGCATACGAAGTCGCAGGCAGAAGCTAGTATTTATAATACAAAGTTTCGACTGAATTTGATGGCACGGCGAGACTATCGCTGCGATTCTCTCGCTCGTGGAGATGGCACCTAATATAGTTAGTAAAACGCTGGGCTAACGATGTTACTGTTAGCATGCATCGTCTCACTGCTAGGCAAATGCCTCTCCCCATGACTTCCAGCTCTTTCGATCCAATGTTTGGCAAACATTCAAAAGTCAAGGTTTGCCGAGGTGCTAAGGAGCGCAGTATTCTAGGCGTCGAATTGACCGATCACATTCGCAACACCACACTGCGCTCCAAAACACAGATTACTGACGTTGCTCAAAAAGCCGCTAAGCTGAAATGAGACTAGCAGATGATGACCATAGATCGGAATAGGTAGAGCTGTTTTATGTACTTGCCATAGGTTAGAATAATATGGATATTCCCTTTTAGTTACGAAGTTAAGTTTAGTTTCGAAGTTACTGTTGGTAAAGAATTGAATTCTAGTGGCGCAGAAAAAGACAAAAACACTGATGATGACTCACCTTAATATAATTAGCGACAATGGACACATTTTTGAAGTCCAACGCGGCGTCGATCTCATCCATGACATACAGGGGTGTCGGTTTGTAGTAATGTAGCGCAAACACTAACGCTAGCGACGATAGTGTCTTCTCGCCGCCGGAGAGATTTGAGATGTTCTTCCATGATTTGTTTGGGGGACGGACACTGGAAGGAAAAGTGGTTAGCTCATTATTGGTACTGTTTCCGACTTAAGTGACATAAAGATATCATCACGCCTGTAACCTCGAAGGGATGGGCAGAACACCTCTGCCACTGTATAGTCACGAGCACTAATATGTCAACACTTGGCAACTTTCAATTGCGATTTTTTGAATGCAACGTTGAAATACGACACTTTACATATACCTATGGGTTCGAAAATACTATGTTCGTAATAACATAAAATTTCATTCAAAAATAAAGGTGAAAATTGCCTTTGAATAAAGCCAAGTGCATACATACTTATGCTCGTGACTGTACACCCACACTTTGCACGCTAAACATTATGTTTCTACTTCAATTAATAACTTGAAATAATCAAACATAACCATGTCTTTGCTGTCGTGAAGTCGGGCAAAAAAGCTCTGTTACTTGAAACAATTTCTTTACCTGAAAATAATACCCTCAGTGAACGGATCTAGCGAGTCAACCAGCTCCAACTCGGCGTCGCCTCCAAGGGTGATCATTTGGTACATTTCCTTCAACTTCGCTGTTATTGTGTTGAAACCTGTAATTTAATGAAAATAAGGCTTAATTTACCACAAACATTCAACAATATTTTGGTTTTTAATATTTGTGAAGTATAAAAAACAGATTTATTTTTATTCGAAGTGAAACCATTCCCTTCCTCCTCCATTCACACCGCCCAAGTGCGTGTCGGACCATGCATGAAGGGCTCCGTAGTTGGGATGAATATTTACGCATGCACAGCATCGATATTAGGGACCGCAAAATTAAGTTTGTATTTCATAGTTTTCGGAGCATGAGGCGGTTGGCGCTGTTTGATTTGAAGTTTCGAGCTGTCAGTGTTGGCAACACCAACAAAGTTTTATTATTTTTTATATACTCGCAACATTGGCTTGTGAGTTGTCAAGAGATTTTCGTAACACGATGGCAGATGTCACTCGGTTTTGACGTTTAACTAATAGAGCTTCGCGTTCGGAAATCGCCTCATTCGGATACGTCAAGCGAATCGCTTGAGTGAGCTCGCGACTGGGCTGACAACACTGGTTTCGGTATTACTTAGATTGATAGCGTGGTTTTGGAAGAAGGGGAGCGAACAGAACGACTTAACGAGACACGTGCCTGCCCCGGAGTTCCCCGGGATGAGAGGAGATTTTGACGGAAATTGGAAAAGAGGAACAGTGAGAGCTCCCCTAGAAGAAAGAGGTTCCTTGAGGGACAGTCAACGGAGATCAACTTGGTTAGCCAGCCCTGTAACGATCTCGCTACGTATCTGGTTGTGTCATGTACCTACAGTGTGTGATTAGTTAGTGTGATTAAATTGTTCGTAGATTATAATCTGATTTGAACTGCAAACGGTTATTCTATTGTGCAATAACCAACACTACCCATAGTTAGGCCACAGCAGTTAAAATATGGCTGTTGATGTTGAGACAAATGTACCTTCTCCGTCATAGTATTTCTGAAAAAAACTATGAAACACTTAAGTCGCACAGTATGGATTTTATCGACTGCTAAACTATGTTTGTTTTTCATAGTATTTCTTGAAAAAACTATGAAAAGTCCGTTGTTTTTTTTTTGTAAAAGTTTTTATTTTTCTATGAGTTGTTCCCACAACCAACGAGAATGTGTGATGTGACGCTTATATCATTGCATTATGGTTTAGATTGCAATAAAAAATGAGTGCACGCTTACCACACAAGAAATCAGTAGTCCTCTTCTTCTTAAGTTGATCATAGAGAGCCCTCATATCATTTCTTCGAGTAGTTATATCGTCAAGTTCTGCCGCCCTACGAAGGTACAGCTCCTCTTTAGCTTTGTATTCCTGAAAGGAAAAACATCTTCCTCTTAGCGTGTCAATGGCAATCTTAATGGACTCCGCCCAGAATTCGGCTACGTGTTTGGCGCCATCACTAGCGTCCGTCAGCTCTTGTAACGTGCAGCTGACAGACCACGCAGGACACCGTGCATACACCGTGTTCCGGTCGATACACATAATCTTAAATAAGCATTTTCACTATGGACACTAATGAATTCTTATTTTTTGTAAATTTTCATACGAACAAATACCTTGACAACGTATTTTCATTCATAAGATTTGGCGGGCTGAAACTTGTCGAAACTAAGTCAAGACCCTTTCTCACTGCACAGCTCAATTAAATGAAATTCCTGAAGCTCCTGACTCTACTAGTTAAGTTTAGACGTTTAATTGACGTAATTTTAGTAGGCAAGTTTTTAAAAACTTGCCTACTAAAATTACGTCAATTTACGTCAGGCGTTGATTAATTTAACAGGACTAAACTAAAATTTATGTTCTGTCCTTTTCTTAATGAAATAGAAAGAAAAAGATGCACTGAAGTTATATTTAGTTTAGTTTGTGAACAATAGAATCGGCACCAATGTCGAGCATGACGACCAAATTTTCTCTACGTTTTGACCACAGATATAGATAGACCTAGATAACGCAAGTATCACGAACTGTATGAAAACCAATCGTGCCATTTTTTGACTACCTACTATGACGTCACAAGCTCGCGCTCTCGCTCATGCTTACCCAGCCAGCAGTACACAGGACTGAGCGCGAAAGTGGGGGCTTACGATTTTTGAACGTAAACTGGTGCGATTATTGGCACGCGAAGTAGTTGCTTTTGCGTTATCTAGGTGTATCTATATCTGTGGTTTTGACCCATTCAGCTTAAAGTGTACCGTTCAAGATATTACCTGTATGGCCTGTATATTAGGCTTCTTATCTCCGATCCTGTTCTTCTGCGCAGTCAGTCGGGCCCTCAACTCCTCTACTTCTATCTCTTCTAACTCTTCTGCAGTATGCTGCGCTAGAGGAGGAATGGGCTCGATTCCAGGAATGCCTTCGATGCCTGGTTGTTCGAGTTTTAGGGATCGTAGCTGAAAATAAAATGGCAATTAACTGTAATCATAATATTGATGGATGTAGTAATTTTTTTTTACATTTGGTACCGATTTATTACACTAAAAGGTCGCTAGATGTCCTGCGCGTCCAGTACAATAATGGTTTCAGGATGTTCTTGAGACTTCCTCTCTACTGCAGCGCTTCGGAAATGTTTGCGCAAGATCGTACCGACGGGTTTCACGCGATTATACGCAAAAAAACAGCGTCACTACTGAGGAGAGTGAGAGACAGTCGCACAGCATCCTGAGAACTGTAGCGGAGAGTTCCAGCTCTCCAATTGTAAAGCAGTTTGTGCGGAGGGTGATTGGTACTAACACTAGATAATAAGTTGTTTTTAATTATGTTACTAACACTCTATGGATTCTTGGTTCGAAATACAAATCATTATTTTTTTTTTTTTTTACATAACTCGGGACCCTGCGATCACGGTCCTTTGGAAGGCGTACGAGGGGCCGAAGCCAACTCGCAGAGGCCCCGTACGAAATTTTAATGAAATGCGGCACCAACCGACGACTATCCCTGTATGCACTATGCAAGTGCACCCAAGGATAACCCCCGGTTGGTGTTGTTGTTGTGTTATTATTATTAATATGCTGGGTCAAATTAGCTAGCGAAACTCTCTAGACTTTATGTGTGTGTGTGTTGATCATGTTTAAATATCAACATCCATCACGTCTGCAGTTTCACTACCTAATTTAATCTGACCCTGTATACAACATTATTTTTAGTATATGCGAAACCCGAAACACGTGTCTAGTATTTTTATGTAAAGAATCTATGTACAAAATTTCAAAACTGTATCATGAAAAATCACAAAGTTATAAGCTTGTTATGTTACCTGAGCGGCAATTCTACTAATTTTAAGAGCGTTCACAGTCTGATCTCAGTCTCAATCTGTCAAAATTACCTTTAATTTCCCTACATTTTGACAAGTTTTTGACATTTGTTTGTCGCAGAGATGAAACTGAGACTAGATTTTGAACGTTTTAAATTAGTAGAATTGCCCTTCTGTTTGTCCGTACAAAAACATGCTAAGCCGCTCCGCTCGCGCCGCGCCGACTTGCGCTCATTGATAATAGTACCTAGGTACCTAACCGTTCGGCGCGGAGATTGGATAACCTACTTAGTGTCGCTCGGTGTCCAACTTTTAACCTTTTTTAAATATTTTTGGGACAAAATATGACATGAGGTAAAAATAATTCAGTTACTTATTCTGAGGTTTCGGATATACTAAAAATAACGTTGTATAAACTACTATCAGCATAGTGGTTTTGCCCTTTTCCTGCGATGGAATACTGTTAACTATTATATCTACACCCATGCTATAAATACTCTAAGTTTCTGAAACAGTTAGCCTAATGCCAACATTAAAACAACCAGCGTCATTGTAACCATAATAATTATCATCCCAATGTTATAATGTTGTACTAAATTTCATTATGCAACTCCTTTTTAAAAAAAAGAACATTGACGTGCACGCGCGTTTCACTACCAGCGCGAGTCAGATTCGCGCACCGAGGGTTCCGTATCGTGAAACGTGAAATCTTTTCGGCGGCACTCATGTGATACACACACATTGCATGAATAACTATTAATTACTTACACTTTAATACAGTCATTAGTCACACGAATAGGTACATGAAGATTTTTTCATAGAAACCGAGTGAGACCGCGGGCAACAAATAATTAATTTACCTCTCTCTCCCACAAGGGTGTTTTGCCCTGACACTCTTGAATAGATTTCTCCATCTTCATCACCGCATTGTTACGTTCCAAACGTTCGGCTTTAATTTTGTTTTCTTTGCTCTGAAGTTTCTGTATCTCTTGCTTCAGCTCCGAAAACTCTCCAGTACCATCGTTTATTTGTTCGTCGAGCTGAAAGTGGAAACAAGGTTTATAAAATTACATTGTGATTGATTAGGAATGCGAGCCTAAACTGAAAAGTGCGAGTGAGGGGGAATGGTGAGGGCCGCCATTTTGAATTTGTTTTTTTTTTCAAGAACACGCTGCGCTTGCGCAAGTGAAACTACTAAACTGATATGGTCATGGTTGGCATAGCTTGGAAGATGATGAAAGGCTTAGATTTCGATTCCCAGGTCGAATATAGTGTTATTAGGTTTATCCAACTGGATTTTTTCGGAGTATAGATTTGTGCCTAGTTGATATAAGTAGGTCTATGTTCTTTCAATTTTCTCTTTTATGACTTACGTCTTCCAAGTCCTTCTGTAATTGTGCGCTCTCCAAACTGTATTCTTTCTTCTGGTTGTTCAATGTTTCCAAGGTCCTCTCGGTCTCTCTCAGGTCAGCTTCCATCTGCTGAATTTTTTCTTTCGATTTCTTTGCGTTCCTGTGAAAAATTAAATAATAAAGCTGAAGAGTTTGTTTGTTTGAACGTGCTAATGACTGGAACTACCAGTCGGATTAAAAACTTTTTTCATTTGTTAGTCCATAAATCCAAAAAAATATAATAAAGAAATTCAGATTTTTTTCAGTGCCACTTAATCTACTATCTACTTTAAAAAAAATAAAAATAAAATAACTTTATTTCAGACCTTGATCCATATGATGTTAGTAATACACACTACTTATAAGCTATGTTAGTAACAAACGGAAAAAAGATTTAAGTCATATATCTGCTGCACTCATGTACATACATGTACACGTACCCAATGCGCCATAATGGTGCAGCACGGCTTATCACTAATGACCTTCAGAATATCATTGCCGCTCCCACGCACTCTGCGCATCATAGAAGCAGTCTTCTTACGCAAAATGGTGCTGAAACCGTCAGTACGTGCTTCCGCAAACATTCCTGACGCGCTACAGTAACGTGGGAGCCCCAACAACATCCTGAAAGTATTATTATACTGAACTCTGAGGGCGTTGTATCATGTATGCCCTCTGCGTATATCGAACCCACAGAGCATTACGTTGTCTAGGTTGATTTTTGATAAACCGTTTGTAATAATAGGTCTCAAATAAATTTCTGTTGCAATGGAATTTGAACTTAGTCATGTATGACATTGAGTTTGTATTCCCAAATTTTGATAATTAACTGATCTCAATATTAATAATAATATAATAATCATTTTATTATCAGGCAACTAAGACCCATAGACAAAATACACAAAATAATCTTATACAATAATAAACTAATACATATTAAAAAAAACCTTAAAACTATGACTATACACGTTACGTTGTTGGCGCCGTGTTTCACTGCGTGGTGTCGCGTAACGTATATTGGTTGAATAGATTCGAGTTGGGACTCAGATTATTTACATTGATTTACTTCGAGGAATAAATGCTTGGGGGAGGCCCATGTCCAACAGCAGACGTCTTTCGACTGAAATGATGATAATTTCAAAGAATTTTCAAACTAACCTCTTACTAGTATTGATGCCGACCTTCAGCTTGGTTATCTCCGAGTTAATTTTATCGATCTTCTTAACGATATCGTTCACAGTTTTCTGTAAATCCTTCACTTTGCCGCCGGCGATCGCCGATATTTGTAAATCCACTCGTTGCACATCTTCTTCCGTCTGTAAATAGAATTTGACTCTAGTGCATGAGATACAAGACATTTAAACAATGGGCCATCATGACATAAAAAAACGATTTAAGGGGCTTACATGACCTAAAGCGCGGTCACTGTCGGACTCAATAGAAACGAAAGAGAAGCGCGATGATACAACACTGGTCATTTATTGCAAAATATGAAGCAATTATTTAATTACAAAAAATCTATTGTTTGGACTAAAAAATTAAAACACTAGGGTTCTAGTACGTTGCTTGTAGAATAATCTGACAAAAAATCAGAATGATTGTATATTAGTATGGTTTTTATTGTAAAAAGAAAGTTTTTAGAGGTATCTTCATGATTTTTTTCTATAGTATCAAATTAGTTGTATTATGTTTTCAACACACTATCTACCTAGCATATATCCTAAAGAATATTATATATTTTTCTGATTTTGTTTACTGTAGTCGATCATAAACTTTTATTGTTTCTATAACTTGCGTTTTTTGCGTTTAGGTCCTGTAAGCCCCTTAACAAAACCCTGGCCCACATTAGGCAATGGACAAAACTTACAACTTTTTATATGATTGAGTTTTGGCTACTAAGTGTATATTTTGTCTTTTTTTTTTGTAATATGCGTTTTGTTTGTGCAGAATAAACAATTTTTCTTTCTTCTTTTTATACAGGATTAAATTGTAACCAGTGGAACCTCCTAAGAATGCGGGCCGTGTCCAGAAGTACCGCTTTCTGAATCAAGCCCTTGATCCAGCTACCCAACGAGAGCCTCCTCAGGTGTAGATCGAGGCTCTTGGGTATTAACCCACTGGCTGTCACGACTATCGACACAATGATCGTAGTCCACATCCCACATGTCGACAGCCTCGCGAGCCATGCCATATAAATATTAATATTAGGTACCTATATAAAACTTTTTATTTTTTTTGGCTAGGCTACGATCGACTAAACTATAAGCCGCGATCGACCACCCACGCGTTGGCCACCCCTGGTGTAGCTCAACTCAGAACTAAAGGAGATAACTTACTTTGCTAGCAGCCTCCTTGGCTATGTCAAGTTGTTCTTGAGTAGCTTCAAGTGTTGCTTCCAATTCGGCTTTCTGTTCCGGGTCCACCTTGCTAGCTGCCACCGTAGCCTCTTGTTGTTTTATTTGATTCTGTTGACATATTCAACTCAGTTACTTGCAAAACAAAAAGTTGACGTATACAGAATTTTAATATAGAAAGGAAAAATGGAGTACGTATAAAGAACGTAAAAATAAAAACTAAACATGGAGTTGGGCGACCCCTGGCAAGAACGAAGTTCAAAATTTTCGTCATTATAAAATTTTCGCAGCCGCCTTTGACCTAACTTTTGGCTCCAGCACCCTCGAAAACCATGAAAACTACCTCTCTTTCTTTCTATTATGTATAATAAAAATTCGCATGGAGTTGCGTAACCCTTTTACGTTACGTGACAATTTTAACCAGTTTAGTCCGTCTTTTTTTGTTCCGGGGTGGAAAATCCTCATGGATGTCTTCCGCCCTGGGGCGGAAGGCAGGATCTGTCAGACTCTTACTGACTAAAAACCACCCTGGTGTTCCATCTCACACCTACGCCGGGGGTCGCGGGAATGTACGATCCTTCCGCAACCCCCGACCGTCCCGCAACTGCGGGCCGCGTCGGGTCAGGGGGCGAGTGAGGTGTTTGACTCCCCCCGCGACATCTAAGAGGAACGCACCGCAAGTTGCGTTAAAGAACTTCGTTCCAAAAAGTAAATGACAGCACACAAATTTGTAAAAAAATATACATATTATGGTAAAAAAAAACCCTCGTATGTTAGGCAAGCTCGTATGTTATTAAGTTCGGTAACAAAAGAAAAAGTAATTGTGTCCCAATAGTGATAGTTGAGCTCTTAAGCAATTACGTCAAACCATGTGCCCGATGGCATTTCCCATTCAGAATAAAAATCAAAAGTCATTTATTCAAACTAGGCTGAGAATCAGCACTTTTCGAACGTCAAAATTACAAAAGAGTCCCCCAAAACGCATTCACCACTTCCTAGTGCTTTCGCTGGGGAGAAGAAGTGGTGGCATTGGCATTAATTTCATCTTTCATAACTTTCATCGCTCTTTCCCCTTTAGGGGATGAATTTCCAAAAATCAATCCTTAGTGCTAACATTCGTTAAACCGGGTGTTTGGAAATCTACCAAACAGCCTGTATGACGAACACCTGTGCATAATTTCACGCTTCTAGACCGAGCGGTTTAGACCGTGCTTTCTGTCAGTGAATGACTTGAATGTAAAATTTGTATTAACTAGATAATCACATATATTTAATTACCTTCATAATTGGAATTTGTTCGGTCAAATTCTTGATATCAATCTTGAGTTTGTTTAGCTTAATTTTTCCTTCGCGTACGCTATTTTCTAGGGCATCTGCCGTGCTTTGTAGTTGTGGTAGGTCTCTGCGTAACTCCGCTAACCTGCAAAGAGGCTTTATCATTGATTTTGCGACATGGAAATATATGAGCAGTGGTAACGGCCTCGACTTGCGCGTTGTAGGATATAAGGCCAATCCAGGCTGTCACAATTTATTTCATCGCCCAAAATTATCCGGAAAAGAACCGGAGTTACCGACATAGCTTGCAGAGTAAGCAACTTGTGGCAGTGGGCTGGCCATGTTTGTCGAAGGACCGATGGCCGGTGGAGCAGACGAGTCCTGGACCGCGTATCGGAAAGCGTAGTTTGGGACGCCCCCCAGCTAGACGGACGAACGACCTAAAGAAGGTCTTTGAGACGGACTGGATGCGGAAGGCGGAGGACAGGGTGTTGTGGCGCAGCATGGGAGAGGCCTGTGCCCAGCAGTGGACTGTGATAGGTTGAGTTGATTGATTGATTTCATCGCCTGCTCTTAAAACGGTGAAGGAGAATATCACGAGGAAAGGCATGGTTATACCTACCAACCAGCACTGGGCCCGCGTGGGATTACGGTCTACTCCTCCGGCCACAACTGCTCTATAGATGGCGTTATTGTCAACTATTATAAAGTCTAAATCTACCTCCAATACGACTGGAATAATCATATATAAATATTCATTCATTACTCGAACCTTGTAGTGAGTATAGACCTTTTTTTTGGGTAGGAATTATCAAATAACTTCTCCCGCTCTTCGTGTCAGACTTTTTCTGACGGCGAGCTGCCCATTGCTCGCCGTCCGCAAGCCCGTGCCTACGGTGTTCGGGAATCGGCTATCGATTCCCGACGCCCAGGGGTCTCCTGCGGCGAATGAGTATAGACCTTAAGTTGACATACCTTCGTTCCATTCTCGCTAATCTTTCTTCATTCGCCTTCATGACCCTTGGGTCTTGTTCGCTAGTGTCTTGTTGTACAGAAGTGGACATTTTACCCCGCACTTGTGACCTGCCACCACCGGTCATAGTACCTAGAATTTTTTTTATTAGTTATCATTTACATCTGCATCCGGTTAGACGGGAAGCCGACCCCAACATAGTTGGGAAAAGGCTAGGCAGATGATGATCATTTACATTAGTAAATGGTACTTTGTACACAAAGTCAAATTAAATTAGCTAGCGAAACTCCGCAGATGTGATGGTATCAATAATTCAATATATAACGTTATTTTTAGTATATGCGAAACCTGAATATAGTTTGTTCAGAATAAGTAACTGAATCGATTCCAATAATTTTTACCCCATGTATATTTTGTCCCAAAAATATTTAAAAAAAGGTTAAAAGTTGGACACCGAGCGACACTAAGTTGGTTAGCCAATCTCTGCGCCGAACGGTTAGGTACCTAGGTACTATTATCAATGAGCGCAAGACGGCGTGGCGCGAGCAGCGCGGGTGAGCATGTTTTTGTAATCAAGATACTAGTGTAGTAAAAATACTAGTACACGTGCACTAAAAATAATGTTGTATAAACACGACAAAAAAAAAGATTTGATGTTCTTTGATTTTGAAGTTAACGACCGCTGGTAGAGGTTACTTGAACTATGAGTTAAAAAATAGTTTCTTGTTTTATACTATTTAAATATCGATACCTATCACATTGACTAGAATCAATTCTACTTTATTGTAATTTTTGACGTACAAAAGTGCCTTTTATGTGCCTATTTGAAATAAATGCTTTGACTTTCACTGACATCTGTGAAGTTTCCACAAAAAGAAACTGATATTTTAAGTAACTACACTACCTACGGTCGTTGACCCAGAACAAATACAGGGTCAAATTAAATCAGCTAGCAAAACTCCGCAGACCGTGGCTGTCCATACGCTATGCGCGTCAACTGTTCCAACTCGTCACAGACTAGAGTATCGCGCAACACGTAGTAGAAAACGTGACGGATATTATTATTTATCACACTAATATTATAAAGGCGAAAGTTTGTGACTGTTTGTGTGTGGGTGTGTGTGTGTGTGTGTGGGTGGGTGGGTGTGTGTGTGTGTGTGGGTGGGTGGGGGGGTGGGTGGGTGTGTTTGTGTGGGTGTGTGTGTGTGTGTTTAAATTTGTATGGAGATAGCTGACACCCTGGATTAACATATAGGCTACTTTTTATCCCGATATTCCCACGGGATCGACACTTACGCGGGTGAAACCGCGGGGCGCAGCTAGTTAAAAATAATTATTATAACTCACCGGCAATCTCAATAACATCCCCTCTCAGCGTCACAACTCTATATCGTGGTTCTCCAAACGCAATGCGCGTCGCCTGTTCTAAGTCGTCACAGACTAGAGTATCGCGTAACACGTAGTAGAACGCGGGAAGGACGCGTTCGTCTCTCACGGTGACCAGGTCGAAAAGACGCAGGGCGTTCTCGGGGCTGAAAAGAAAGGGAAACAATGTGAAAAACCGGCCAAGTGCTAGTCGGACTCGCACACGAAGGGTTCCGTAGGCATAAAACGTTTCTTTTATACCCCTTTAAATTTTATCTTTATTTTATTTTTATTATCAACATCATCGACTTTATTTTATTTTTATTATCAACGTTCCCGACGGGCAATGTGACCAAAGTAACCGAGAATCCTTAGGTAACAGATGGTGGATAGTCGTATATTTTATGCGAAGCTGATCAAGGATAGATACATAACGCATGCTTAATGGAATACTGACTTCACTCAAAAAAGACGATTTTTGGAAAATCGCAAAAGAAGATCTTGCTATATGGAGTTATGTACAGTCACAAGCATAAGTTTGTATACAGTTGGCTTTATTCAAAGGCAATTTTCTCCTATATTTTTTTATGAAATTGTATGCTATTACGAACATAGTATTTTCGAACCCATAGGTTTATGTAAAGTGTCGTATTTCAACGTTGCATTCGTCATTTCACGAAAAAATCGCAATTGAAAGTTGCCAAGTGTTGACATATTAGTGCTCGTGACTGTACTACTGTTGACGCATAAAATTAAAACTGATTTGATTTGATTATTAATTATTCATGAATGCTTGTATTTTGAACGTATTGTTGAGATTTGAGCAAAAAAAAAACTCTGGCCTCATCTACTAATGGGTCAATGTTGCATTAAGCATGCGATATGTTCTTTCTCTTGGCGGTGTATGGTATGCGGAGCATTCTTCGCCAACACTACATCTCAACGGCGCTGAGCAGTACGTGGAATATCCAGTGCGCTAAAAAAACCGCCGCGGGAAAGACGCGCCCGTGCGTATCTGGGCTTAGGAAAATGAACTTACAATTTGATCCCTCTGTTGTATGTGCCAATGAATTTGTCTTGCTGGTCGAGCGCTATGAACGACCACCGTCCGATGTTGTTGTTCTTCAAAAACATGAGACACTTTTGAGCTGTGTCCACAGTGTCAACAACTATGTTGTCGAGAGCGGAGCAGCATGTTGATATGGCGACGTCGAATTTTGCGTCTATGCCTCCTAAGTCACCCTGGAACAAGTGTTTGGTGTTAGTGTTGAGTCCTCCTTTATTATTATTTTAGTCTTAACTTAGCGCAGTTCGATTGCAAGTTAATTAAAATACATTTTGGGTCAAAATTTTGCGCAAGATAAACTCGAATAAGATTACAAAAAAATAGCTTAGTATTTTTTTTTATTACTTTTCATAAATTAGGACTAAAATAATGTCTTTACGAGATTTGTTTTACACACAGAGTTGACTACGTTTAATTTTTAATAAGTAGGTACTAAAGCTTTTGACAAATATATCGAGCCTTGTTCCGTACCAAAATGGTAAAAACGGAATCCTTATGGTGAGACTAAGTCTGTCTGTCTGTCTCTCTGTCACAGCTGGATATCTCAAGAACTCCTAATGCTATTATCTTGAAATTTGGAATAGTTTTAGATGATGTTTGCCCAAGTACTTTGCAAATAAGAAAGAAATAAAAGTATATGCATATTTTTTGCAACAGGGACTGAAAGGGGGTCTAAAAAATTCGATGTGGGCCTACTAGGGGCATGTGAAAAAGCGCAGTTTGCACATTTCCAAGAAAAAATTCTTATTTTTTTAGGCCGCATAGTTTTCGACTTTTGCGGAACAATGTAAAAAAAATACCTCCCCCCCTTATCTCCGAAGTTTGCAAAGAGAAACATCTAAAATTATTCTATGTGATAGAAGTTTATGTAAAGATAACAGGAAAAATAAAACGAAGTCTCTAAATAGCACCCTTTTTCAGAAATCATCAACAAAAGTTAAATTAGGTCCACTATCGGTCAAGAGATGGCGCTGTGTACTGCGGTGTTAAAATTCTCTAAACAATATAGGCCTCGCCGATGAAAATTTAAAGACGAGTCCGGGCAAGAGCGAGTCCGACTCGCTCTTGCCCGGTTTTTTTTTCAGGGCAGTGGTGGCGTAAACCAAAGCGTGTCTATTAGCATAGACACGCACACTATGCTGAAGGAACCAAAGCGTGTCTATTGGCATAGACACGCACACTATGCTGAAGGAAGCAAAGCGTGTCTATTAGCATAGACACGCACACTATGCTGAAGGAAGCAAAGCGTGTCTATTAGCATAGACACGCACACTATGCTGAAGGAAGCAAAGCGTGTCTATTAGCATAGACACGCACACTATGCTGAAGGAAGCAAAGCGTGTCTATTAGCATAGACACGCACACTATGCTGAAGGAAGCAAAGCGTGTCTATTAGCATAGACACGCACACTATGCTGAAGGAAGCAAAGCGTGTCTATTAGCATAGACACGCACACTATGCTGAAGGAAGCAAAGCGTGTCTATTAGCATAGACACGCACACTATGCTGAAGGAAGCAAAGCGTGTCTATTAGCATAGACACGCACACTATGCTGAAGGAACCAAAGCGTGTCTATTAGCATAGACACGCACACTATGCTGGAGGAAGCAAAGCGTGTCTATTAGCATAGACACGCACACTATGCTGAAGGATACCTCACTGCGATACATCGCGGGCTGCTTGGTGGTTTACCTCGATGCCTGGCATGTGCGTGCGTGTGTAGCATGCATTTGTTTTACATGGAGGTAACTTTGAGATAGCGAGCTAAACTGGCGGCCTATTCTGTAACAATCTCACGGTGAAAACTTAGGTGAAGTGAGTTTGTATACGAAAGACGCCAGCACATCAAGCTACGCGAAACTATCAACTTTTTCCAATCAACTTTGAACCTTATGCTTTAGCGATAAAGTTGAAAATCGATTAAAGACATTTGACAGATTTTAGTAGCTTGATGTGCTGGCGCCTGATGCTAGGGAATGACACTATTGGCAGCTCACTCCACGCTTACTTCACCTAAGTTTTCACGATGTGATCTTTACAGCAGTGGCGTGCCTAGGGGTCAAAATTAGGGCAAGCCCACGATGATAAAAGAACACTATATTCATTAACCATTTACAAAATAATAGGGAATGACATCGCCGCAATCAATCATTTTTTCAAATAATAAAACAAATTCTCAAAGTATTAAAAACTTCAAAACAATAACAAATTGAGTCGCATCGCGTAATGACGCCACAACACGTGATAATGATAAATGATAAATGATTTTATTTTTGTAAGTAGGTTTGTACAAACACTTTTACACGTCAATCATGTTTTTTTTAAACTAGATGAGGTCGGCGTTTCCTATCTGACTACTCTGAGAAGAAAGGCCGAAACAAACTCAGAGGTCACAGTCTCTTTTAAAGTCCAGACATAATCTTGGTCAGGTTATATGAAGACCATGTAGATCGATGTCTGAGATGGTCTTTTGAGGAAAGAACCACACAGATTGAGAGGACCTGTCCAGTCAGTGCACGCATTTGTCAGAAATCGTGCAGCTCAACTCAAGACTTAAGGAGCTCAACGATTCGACGAACAATACCAAAGAAAGGACATTTGGGTAGGCCACATAAATTACTCAAACTGCCAGACCATGAGAGAAAAAAAAAAAAAACAAGTAATAGAACAGAGAGAAAAATAAAACATAAAAAATTAATAAAATGACCCACATCGTCTTCACATTCACAAATCACAATGTAAAAAAAAAAAAATTATATATATAATACTTTACAAAGTAAGTAAATGTCATTGTTTATAAAAAAAAATCATTAATGTCAATGTGTATATAAAAAAAAAAAAAAAGTCATTCAAAATGCAGAAATTTGAAGCAGCTCAATCCCAAGCCTTTTTGTCCTCAATATAATCTTTAACGGTATAAAAGGCTTTCTGGCACAACTTACGTTTAATGAATGATTTGAATTTATTGAGGCTTAGATCTTGAACGTGGCTTGGTAGCTTATTATAAAAGCGTATACATTGGCATCTGAACGAGCCACCTATTTTTTTGAGCCTTGTTGTAGGTACAACAAATTTGTGTTTATTTCTAGTATTTATACAGGAAAAGTTTTTAACCAGTGCGCAAATTTTTTTTGGTGGCTTAGTGTAAGCAATAGAACACATTTCCATTTTTAGTTTATGACTTTTTTTTTTTCATTTTTCCACTTTGTCCCAATTTGAAATAAGCAAGACATGGATATAATTTAATAGTAATACTATGAATGAGCATGAATGAAAACGCGAAGGCCGCCCGCCGGCCGCTGGACGACCAGCGCACGAGACGGGGGTGCGGGGGCATGCGGCGCGGCGCCGGCGTTTGATAAACAAAACGCATGCACATGCAGTACGTCACTTGCGGAAGCGGAGGTCGGATGTCCCTTCGCCGTACCTGCGCGCGTGCCGCGTAGTCGCGTACTAGACTAGCGTAGTGACAATGTCTCATTTTACTCACCGCGAGTATTATGAAATGGTGCGAGTGAATTTGTTAAGCAATGAAAATTTACGAGCAGCACGAAGAAGATACGAAAGGGAGAGCGTACCTCGTATGCGAGCCCAAAGGATCCTCAATCCCACGGTCCCTAATGAGAGGACAATTTTAGCAGCAAACCAAGGTGTATGGAAACAAGTGAAATGCCGTGTGTATGTAGAAGAGGTTCAGAGCCTAGATGACTTGAAAGAAAAAATAATTAACGCTTTCAATGAAGTAAAAAGTGGTGTTAGTGTCCTAAACAAACTAAATGCTTACTTATTTAAGGCGAAAGCGCCAGGGTAGCCCGCGAAATTCAATTTTTTTGACGTTTTTTGCAATTTGCTGGTCAGTATTAAGTTGGAAGTTGATTAAAATATGATTCGCGGCCGTAACAAATATGTATTTACAGAATTATAATCATTAAAGTCATCAACACAACTCTCTAAGACCAAGTAATCCCCAAGAATGACTATTTCATGAAATCTTGACATTTGGGGATTATACCAACATAACAAGTTGTATTACTGATTGTAATGATTATGATTCTGTAAATACATATTTGTTACGACCGCGAATCATATTTTAATCAACGTACAACTTAATACTGACCAGCAAATTGCAAAAAACGTAAGAAAATTTGAATTTCGCGGGCTACCTTAGCGCTTCCCCCTTAAACGTGCACGTTTATGCCTTGAAAAAGGAGGTCACTTCGAACAATACCTAAAATTATTGTGATTAATAAAATGTAGAGGTAAGAAGAAATTATAAACAATCTTAGTGTCTTAGGTTCTCTTTGATTAGACATTGACGCAAATTGTATCATGTGTAAGTACCTATCATACCTAAATGTTTTATTTTGAATGGACTAAAACGTATTACTTTCTTACTTATTATGATTTATTTTTTGCATTTTGATGGTCCTAAGCCCATGAAAGTATGAAGGATAAATTGGAATTTACGAAAAATTACGTTTACAAATAACTTTACACAGTCTAAACTTAAAAAATTGTAGCGCTAAACTGGGGTCAATAATCCGCCGTCCGCGCGCGCGTGAGTACTTCTGATAGCAGCTGGCGCGTCAGGCGACCGGTCGACGCGCGGCGTGAATCGGGCGACCGGTCGACGGACTGGCAAGCGACGTCCATAAAATAAATTTCTGAGTAAACAAGTCTCGTAAGCGTTAACTTAATTTTTTACTATTGAAACATATCAAAACAAAAAATACGTGTTTATTAAAATATATTCAAGTTTATTATGTCAAAATTTGCGCACTGGTTAAAAACTTTTCCTGTATTATGGATATGAAAGAAGAAAAAAGAAAAATTGTTTATTCTGCACAAACAAAACGCACATTGCAAATAAAAAATTAAAAATAAAGACAAAATATACACACGCAACGTAGTAAAAAGCCTCGTACTCAAGCTTAAAAATGTTGACAATTTTGTTCACTGCTTGATGTCAGAGCCAGGCACAAAGACAGACAATAATAATTGACATATTTGACATTGACATTGACAAATGACAATACAAAATCAATCCGTGATGCGCCCGCGACACTGGCACTAAGACAACAAAACATGAAAACAATAACAATCAAACAAAAACAAAATGCCAATAATTCGCAGAGTGGAAAATTAACTACTTTTGTAACAATCAACAATATTAACGACAATTTAAGCCGTGCGTCGCATCTGTGCAAGAACAGGTCGTTGCTCAGCAAAATGCTGTGACTTCGGACGAACCTATCGTACAGCGCTGATTTTCAGCAACTACCTCTCGAATGACGTAATGACGTCCCACTGTAAATCGGGTAAGTCTAGTTTTTTTCCGAAACAAAGTATGATTCTTGCTGAACAAGTGAACATAGTGTGTACTTATAAACTAAAATAAAGAAAAATATATATCTGTATTTAAGCGTTAAAAATAATTAAATAAGTACATAAACTAAAAATATATAACCTTAATACAATTATATCACTGTATTTTTTAAACAATTTTATGTTTTTATGGGCATATAAAAGATTTTCATAAATATACTGAGAAGGCACAGTCATTACATTAATCTCTTTAAATTTGTCTCTGAGAGAGTGTCTCGGACTTAATTTATAAATTGATCGAACAGCTCGCTTCTGTAAAACAAAGATAGTCTGAATATCGGCGGCATTTCCCCACAATAGAATACCGTACGACATTACACTATGAAAATAGCTAAAGTACACTAAACGGGCAGTCTCTATATCAGTTAAATTACGAATTTTTCTAACAGCATATGCTGCGGAACTTAGCTTTTTTGACAATTTATCTATATGTGGACCCCACTGAAGCTTAGCATCCAAAGTTATGCCCAAGAATACTGTGTTGTCTTCAGGATTCAATTCCTCGCCCTTTATCAACACATTAGTTTTCACCTGCCTAACGTGGGGTAGCGTAAACTTAATGCATTTGGTTTTTTTCTCGTTTAAAAGCAAATTATTAACATTGAACCAGTGGACTACTTTCGAGATCGCGCTATTTACATCGTCAGTAACCAACTGCTGACGTTTAAGTTTAAACAAAAGAGAAGTGTCATCTGCAAACAACACTATATCATGATTATCCTTTATGAGGTACGGCAAGTCATTAATATAAATAAGAAACAAGAAAGGACCAAGAATTGAGCCCTGTGGGACTCCCATTGTTACTATAGATCCGGGTGATCTTTTTCCATTAACGTCAACGCTCTGAATCCTTTTACTCAAGTATGAAGTAAGAAGATCCAGAGCAGTGTTTCGGATCCCGTAGTGGCGGAGTTTCCTGATTAACGTTTCGTGAAGAACGCAATCGAATGCCTTGGACAAATCACAAAAGATGCCCAAGGCATCGCATTTATCTTCCCATGCATTATAAATATGTCCTAAAAGTTCAACACCGGCATCAGTAGTTGAACGACCCCTTGTAAAACCGAACTGTTTGCTATGTAATAAATTGTGCATTGCTTTCGCAACTCACTTTACGCGGGTCAACGCAGATAGTGCATTTGCGCGAACTTCATGCCTCTCAAAAGCCTGGCTTTTCATTTCATAGAAATCTGTGTTTATGTACTTACCAAATATCAACAAATTTAAACGTTTCTATAGCAATTTGTAGGCGAAAACTGCGAGACAGAGAAAGGAAAGGCAAGTCGGGTAAAAGCCAGACTAAGTGTGAGCGAGATGGCGCATTTGAACGCTTTTTATAGCGTTTAGCGGCGAAGCGTTTAAAGGCGAAATTGGCGCGAACCTAGCCCAGTGCGCGCAAGTTCGGATTTCGAAATTGTATTATTATTCCTATTACATGAATGTTTGAGTTCATTGACTAGATTTTTTTTAATATATTTTTTATTGATAGGTTTAAGTACGTTTGTTGTTGTGAATTATTATTTTATTAGGGTGTAGCAGCTCATACTTACGATAAGCAATAGTAAACATACAAATTAGAGGAGCGCATACAGCCGTGCGCCACCGTGCGTTCGCGCGTACTAAGCTAGCCAAGATGAAAGGAATGTGGCGTGCCGGCTGTATCATCGCGCTCGCTCAACAAAGGGAGCTCGGCACATTCTACCGACATTACCAAATTGTGTTAGTCATAAGTTTATCAATGTACCCGATTTATTTTGACTTTTATGACTTGGTTCTGTATATAAGCAGTGCTTAATAATAAAATACACAGATCATTGTTCGCCTTTTTACTCGCAACATACACATACCTAAAAGGGCAAGCCGGGCTTTTTTGCTTCTATGAAGGTACCGCCACTGCTTTACAGAATAGCACTGCTGTAGTTTTAACTTACCAATCGTCCATATATGCCTGGTAGTCTTCCACTCCTGTGTTCATTCATAATCGCGTCAAGAACTCTATTGCGAGATGTGTCAGCACTCATGTCTTGGCGAGACTGTTCTACTTGCGATCTGAAAGGAAAAGGCGTTGGAATTTACAATACTCAATACTTTTATTGCATTCCACATGTAGGTATTCTTAGGTTCTTAGGTTCGTGTAGGTGTTCTTAGGAGGGCCCGTGGCTAAATAATAACAGCCGCACAGGTCGATCGATCTGGTTAAGCTACGCTTGCCGCGGTTGGTCTGTGGATGGGTGTCCATCTTTACATACCGTGACCCCTCTGTGCCTCGGAAAGCCGTTGATCCCGGCTGACATTCGTGGATCTTTTACAGTCGTTACGGGTAGTCAGACAGTCTGACAACCAGTTAACCTAGGGGTATCGTATTACCCAGTAACTGGGTTGTGGAGGTCAGATAGGCAGTCGCTCCATGTAAAATACTGGTATTCAGCTGCATCCGGTTAGACTGGAAGCCGATCCCAACATCGTTGGGAAAAGGCTAGGCAGATGATGATGCAGATATTCTTAGATGGTAAACTTATAATGCTCGCAGAACAGATGGCCGATGGGGCCGAAAGGTTCTGGAGTGGCGACCGCGTATCGGAAGACATAGCGTTGGCAGGCCTCCCACAAGGTGGTCCCACGACCCGAAGCACAGAACCGGTCGAAGTGGAGGTGCTTGGGGGAGGCCTATGTCCAGCAGTGGACGTCTTTCGGCTGAAATGATGATGATGATGAAACTAACATATCGACATACAGACCCTGTCGGGCACAGAAAAATAAGTGAGTTAGGTTAGTTACAATCATCATCATCATAAACCTATAGCAGTCGACTGCTCGACATAGGCCTCTCACGTTGCACGTCAACCAGCTCGGTTCTCGGCGACTCGCATCCAGCTGCTACCAGCAACCCCACGAAGATCGTCGCTCCACCTAGCCTGAGGATGTCCTACCATACGTTTACCGATTCGCGGTCTCCACTCAAGAACACGTCTACCCCAACGGCCATCTACATTTAGAATAATAAAAAATAAAAAAAATGCGCGTGCATCACCGTATGATAGAAGTGAAACCTTTAAAAAAATAAAGAATAAGAGAGATTTAGTGTGAAAGACAGAGAGAAAGGGAGTTATATCTTTCTTCTCTATCATGTAACGAAATGTGCCTAAACGTGACGCGATCTTAAAATTTCACTCTCAATTCTTGTCCAATAATCGAATCGCCGACTAAGAAGTTTCACTTCATAAAACGAAAGTTTTTTATACAAGTCTCCTATTAGCTATTACTGATAAAACGACGGATCCTTTAGAGGAATGCAGTTCAAATTATTTTCCGTTTTTTGCAACTACCAGGTCAGTATAAGGTTGTATGTGAACCTGACACTGACCTGGAAATTAAAAAATACCGCAAGAAAATTTGAATTTCGCGGGTTACCTTAGCGCATCACCCTTTAAGAGGGAATTACAAGGACACTCATCATTTGCCTAGCCTTTTTCCTAACTATGTTGAGGTCGGCTTAGGCTAACTGGATGCAGCTAAGCTTACATGGAGCGACTGCCTATCTGACCTCCACAAACCAGTTACTGGGTAACAGATACCCCTTTTGGTAAGACTGGTTGTCAGACTTTCGGGCTTCTGATTACCCGTAACGACGGTCAATGCTTTGAGTTTGAGTTTATCTAAACATAATGATGAAGAAATTAATTTTATGATTTTTTTTTGTGGGGTCATCGAACGCTGTAGTGTATTTACTTGAAATATCAGTTTAAAAAATCTGTTTTTTTGTGTAAACTTCACAAACGCAAGGTAAAATTAAATTAACGTAATTGGTACCTATCGATATTTAAAAACGATAAAACACATTTTCTCAACCCAAACTTCAAGTTACAACACTGCCAGCGGTCGTTGACCCCTAAGAACAAAACATCAAATCAGTTTTATTTTATCGTATTTAGATAGCCCATCACGTCTTCGAGTTTCGCTAGTTAATTTAATTTTAGAAAGAAAGAAAAAGTATTTATTGCGACTCGTACAGGAAGATCACAAACTAAACTAAACACATTAAAATAAAAAAATAAAACAACCGACTTCCAAAAAAAACACTACAGATTGAAAAATAACTTTAATTTCGGAAGTCGGTGTCTTTGGTTCCGCATTTTCGTTTATTGACACCGACTTCCGAAATTAAAGTTATTTTTCAATTTGTAGTGTTTTTTTTGGAAGTCGGTTGTTTTTTTTTTTGTAAAAAGTTTTTATTTTTTTACTTTTTAGTGGGTCCGTTTGTAATTTATCTAAGTTACAATAGCCTAATGTCAACTGCTCATCACTTGTTACAAAATATTGCTTTTCCCGATCTTCGGACGTTAATTGTTGAGGAGTTCTCCTGGTAAGAACCAGGAGAACTCCTCAACAACCACTCGCCATACGCTTTGTGACGAGCATAAATTGCTTAGCAACCTTAATAAAGTAATCGAATCGCAACTCGTGAAATATTTGTCATTGAGTAGTTCCAATGGCCATCTGTGGTTTTCTTCATCAGCTCCACTTTACCAAATGATGATTTCCGAGAGCAAATGCTCAAGTTATTTAAAAAAATACCCAAATCGTTATAGCATTGCCTATAAAATTTGAGGGTTTCCCTCGATTTCCATGGGATCCTCTCATCAGATTCCAACTTGATGATAATGGGACCACCTCGAGAGTATACCCCTTCAAACAAAAAAATAATTTTGAAAATCGGTCCACAATTGGCGGAGTAAACGCGTAACAAACACACAAAAAAAAAAAACATACCGTCGAATTGAGAACCTCCTCCTTTTTTGAAGTCGGTTAAAAATAAAAACCAAGTTACATAATAAAAAAATAAAAAAATGAAAATGAAACATGAAGTCCTGTGAAGTTTTACCTTGTATAGTTACAAAAAATAAAACAAACCTCAACATTAAGATTTCATCTTTAAGCGGCCCCTCCTCTTCCTTATATCGCTTCAACTTAGTCTTAACTTCACTCAGTTTAGCCTCGTCCACTGGCAGAGTGCGTGTTAATTCTTCTTTTAAACTGAAAATAAACAATTGATTTTAGGAAGCCCTTTTTTTTTCGGCTGAAAAATCATCAAATGACTCCTCCCGCTCTGGGTGGAGTGAATTTTAGGAAGCCTTAGGGCGGGTTGTTTCACGTCCACTTGACGCGCGCGTGTACGTCAAAAATGACGTAACTGCCGTACGTCAAATAACAAGGAGTACGTAATCGTTATTATTTGACGAACGTACAGTTTGTCTGTAAAGTCATGAAATTAATGATTGAGGAACTAACATTATTCAAAAGTATTCTATTCTATTCTATTTTTATTTATGGCAATGGTGCCGATGTCGACAATTCTGCCAATGTCAGATGTGTTATGAGAATACGTGCTAAGAGTTGAGACAAAAAAAAAAAAAAAAAATTAAAAAAAAAAATCTAAATTCGATCGTTGAATTTAATGTGAAACTTGTTGACGAGTGTTAGTAGGTACACTGAAACAAACGAATAAAAAAATTGTTAATTATATTATTAAATATGTATATAAATTATCACACAAATATTATCATAATTTGATGTCATTGACGCGGATAAAATACATCAAAGCCTCAAGGAGCTTTGGGGAAAAATGTGTTAGTAGGGATGGAAAGTTAATTGGGACAGGGATCTTTAATTTAGGGAGATGTCTATATAAATCATGGGCTGGGTTATTATTGGAGCAGTTAAAAAAGATGTGCTCCAAAGTACCCTCATCAAACCCACATTCGCAGAGCGACGTGTCTCTGACCCGGATCTTGTGAAGGAATACCGGTGAACAACAATGGCCTATGCGGAGACGGGAAATAGTAGATATTACCCTCTTTGATATTTTTTTGTAGGGGTAAAACCATGGCTTGGGTGTAACATTAGGCTGTATTGCGTAATAAAAGGCACCTTTCCTTTTACTTGAATTTTGCCACTGTACCTGCCATGAAGTTAGTAAGCTCTTTTTAGGAAGGCTCAGCAAATCGTAGCCCTGACATTGGAAGTGCTTAAGGTCAACGGCTTCGGACGTAACAGCATCCTTAGCAAGAGCATCCACAAATTCGTTTCCTCTTATGCCACAATGACTTGGAATCCAAACCAAGTGTACGGTTTTATGATTCTTGGCACAAGAGAAAAGAGACTTTTTGATTTGGAGTAAAATTGAACTGTGTAGTTTACTCTTGAAAGGGTTCTGCTCCAAAGCTTGCAAGCAACTAAGGGAGTCTGTAAAGATGACACCAAATTGTATGCTATGAGCTTCTATAAATAAACAAGCTTCTAATATGGCCACGCACTCACCCGTAAACACTGATGATTGCATAGGGCATTTGAATTTCAAAACTATTTTAGAGTTTTGGTAGTATACGGCAGCACCAGTGCAACTTGCATCCGAGAATTTAGAGGCGTCCGTGAAAAATCTCTCAAAGTTGCACCATCGCTCATCAACCGCCGCATTGAAAATAGAGTCCGCCGAAGGAGACTTTTTCGATATGCCAATATTGTAAAAAATATCAGGTTTAAAACATATAATTTCATAGTCAAAATTGTAAATAGGGAGTTTCGGAAATTTAATAATGGGGGAACCTAAATTTTGAAAACAACGGAAGGATTTTAAAAACAATGGAATTTCTTTATGGTTCCAATAATTGGAATTCCGGCATACCACATCCAAGTCATCCACTTTTTGGACAAGAGGGTGGGAGGATTTGGTAATGACTCTAGCCCAAAATCTCGATGCCAGATACTGTCTTCTCAAGGCCAACGGTGGTTCTGCGCACTCTACCTGCAATGCGTTAATTGGTGAGGACTTCATACAGCCCGATATTATCCGTAGGCACTTAGCCTGAATTTTGTCTAACCTTGCCAAAGCACCTTTGTTGCAAGGAATTAAAAGGAAAGATCCATAATCCAGAACGCTCCGAATTAAGGCATTGTAAACCAGCTTCATAGAGTAGGGATGTGCACCCCACCAGACACCGGCAAGTACTTTTAACACGGGAATAGTTCTCTCGCATCTATTAACTAAATAATTAAGATGGTGTATGCCGCTCAATTTAGAATCTAAAAAAACGCCTAAAAATTTTACTTTCGATGAAACCGGTACACCCTGCCCTTGGATGTCAACTGAAATTTGTGGTATTAGCCTCCTACGAGAAAACACAACGACAGCACTTTTTGGGGCAGACAAACTCAGCCCGTGAGAATTTAGCCATTGGTTTAGAGAGTCCAGGGATACGCAGAGAGATGTTGTAGCGTCGCTAATTGAGTTGTTGGTGACATATAGAGCCAAGTCGTCAGCATACTGGAGAATCTGACAATCGTTATTGAGGCACGAACCGATGTCAGCTGTATATATATTAAACAGTAAAGGACTAAGCACAGAACCTTGTGGTAGGCCCTTCCATGACATCCTGACGTCAAATTCTTCACCAGGCACTCTCAAAACCAAAGACCTAGACATGAGCAAACTACAAATGCACTGTACCATTCTTTCCGGTATACTCAGCTGTTGCAATTTTTGCCTGAGAATGGGAAGAAGGACATTATCATATGCAGCGGAAACGTCTAAAAAGGCAGCGACTACGGATTCATTTTTTGAAAACGATGAGCGTATATCTGTAACCAAAACCCCAACACTATCCATGGTACTGAGTCCCTTTCTAAAACCAAATTGAGACCTAGGAAGTAAGTCTCTGGATTCTACTATAAAATCTAGTCTATTCTTTAAAAGGTGTTCAAAAATTTTTGCAAGGACTGATGACAAAGCAATTGGTCTGAAGCTGTTTGGGTCATCAGCGTGTTTGCCAGGTTTCAAAATCGGTATGATAATTTGAGTTTTCCACTGCTCCGGGACCCAGCCATTAGTATAGCAATAGTTTAAAATCTCTAAAAAAAATTTTTTTGCTCTATGACCTGCGTTTGACATAAAGGAATAGACAATACCGTCTATACCGGGGGCAGAGTCATGAACATGTTTTAAAACAAAGTTAAGCTCCTGCATAGAAAATGGTGCATCTAAAGGATCCTCAGAAGAAATGGGAGCCGGCTGATTAAGTTCAGTTTCCGATGGTACATACGGAGGAGCCAGTTTATCAAAGAACTGCTCAGCAGTCTCTCGAGGGATGGGAGAAGAAATCGAAGGGGAACATCCAGATCTATACCGGTTGATTTTCTTCCATACAACTGATAAAGGAGTGGACGGGGACAGAGAACCACAAAAGTTAGCCCAGCCGTCGCGTTTCTTCCTTCGCAGCAATCTTTTAGATTTAGCGAGGGTCCTGTTGAAAATTATTAGGTTATCGCTAATCATCGCCTCATTGTACATCCTTTCAGCATCATCCCTTTCCCTTACGGCTGTTGTACATTCTTGATCCCACCATGGTGGAGGAGGAATCTGACCACGTGCTGAGTTTTTAACCGGAAAGCATGAGTCTGCACTAGCTGTTATGGCCGAAATGAGGTTATTATAACAGTTTGACACATGGAGGGGACTAAGGGAATCAAAATCACGAGAAATTAAATTTGGGAGTGAATCAATTTTGTCCTCCAATAATGAGGAATACTTTGCCCAATCAGGATTAGATAAATTATACCTCAAGAGTGGAGGGCTGGATTTTTCTAAGTAGGTTTTATCAGCCAAAGATATTATAATTGGATAGTGGTCACTCCCATGTGACAAACTGGTACATTCCCAATGACACGATGCTGCGATATCCAGTGTGCAAAATGTGAGGTCAACACAACTCTTATGTTGTCCCGGAAGAGACCTACGAGTAGGGCAACCATTGTTTAAAATACACAGGTTAAGGTCATCCAAGATTTCAACCAAACCTTCCCCAAAAGAGTCACAACGTTCAGAACCCCATCTAAAATGATGGCAGTTGAAGTCCCCCATAACAAGTACAGGGCCTTCTATGTTTTCCAAAGTACGCTTTAAGCTTGGAAGGAAACTTTGGTGAGGGTGAGCAATATAGACGGACAGGAGGGTTATACCCTCCACCCTACCAGCCACGATGCTAATATCATCACCTAGAGTAGGCAAAGATACAGCCGCAAGTGGAACACGATTGTTCACGCAGAGTGCCGACCCGCCATAGCCATCAGATCGGTCACATCTGAGAAGATTAAAGGAAGGAACACGGAAACTAAGACTCGGAACTAGCCAAGTCTCAGCGAGGGAACAAGCTAAGGGTTTGTATTTGTTCAGTAGGAATGCGAGCCCATGCTTCTTATGAAACACGCTCCTCACATTCCACTGAAGGAACACGAACCGAGGCATTATTATAGGGTAAAAGTGAGTTAATAAGTGAAGTGGCAACGTTGGACGGTAATTGAGTTTTATTGGAAGAAGACATTAATGTTAATAGGAGTTTACTAAGAAGTTCAATTATTGAAGACAAGTTTTCAGGGGATTCTACAAATTGACTGTTGAGAGCACAGCCATTAGGCTGAGAAGATTGAGGAGTGCTAGTAAGCTGCTGATGAGCTGTTTTGTCATAGGAGGGAGAAAGGGGAGCATGGGTCTTTGGCTTAAGAAACACAGTTTTGCGGTATGACTGAGTCTGTGATTTAGCTATGTCGGCATAGCTACGAGTAGAAACAGGAACAGTTTTACTAGCCTCAGAATATGAGATCACTTTCTCAGCCATAATTGTTTTAATAGTCTTTTGCCTGTTGTACTCCGGACAGGCCCTGCTATTTGCAAAGTGACATCCAGTGCACAATACGCAGAAAGCTTCGCTCTCAGCAATGCTGCAACCATCACCAGGGTGATCATTGCCACATTTGCTGCAGCGGGGTTTGGAACGACAAAGGGATTCTACATGCCCAAATCGGCAACACTTGCGGCATTGAATGGTGGGGTAGACGTACTGTTCTACAGAAAGGGATGTATAGAAACAGAAAATTCGCTTAGGTAGGACTTGGCCATCAAATGTGATGACACAAGTTTCAGTGGGCCTGTATTCAGTTAAACTGTCTTTGTTAACTTTTCTGTTCAAACGCCTAACTTTTATAATTGGACCACAGCCTGTTGGAACTTTTAAATATGTTAGGACTTCCTCTTCTGAGAAGTCGGTAGGAATTCCACTCACAACACCCATACGAGTTATATTAAAAGACGGAATTTTTGCTTCATATAAATTTGTGCCTAAAACATTATTTGAAATGAAAGCGTTGGCATCCTGAGGGGATGTAAACTCAACGGAAATTCGGTTTCTACCAACACGCTTGACTGCAATAATATTTGAAATATTCTGGTTTGCCAAAAAGCGCCCAAATGTAACTGGGTGTAAGGTAGTTCCAGAGTTGACTTGGGTTTCCTGACGGGAAACATGCACAATAAAAGGACCTTTGTCTATTGCTGAATACCTAACACGGCCTACATGGGTTCTCGGTTGTTTGGTAGGGCGATTGGACACATCCTCTTCATTACCTGGGCGTTTTCGTATGTTAGTCTGGGATGGGGGGATTTGGGACTCCAGGCTACAGACAACATCTGCAAACTGACTTAATGGGTTGGGAGTGATACTTGAATTAAGTGTAGGAAAGCCGGATAGGGGGGTAATAGGGATATCATCAGGAGGGTCTGGGGGTTTATTTTTATCCATATTCATAATGAATATGGATAATCTTGACTAATATAGTTAAAAAAAACAAACACAAAACAAACCTGACAGCAGGTAACAACGGGACAAAACACAAACAATCACAATAACAAGTCACAATAAACACAATATCACCGAAAAACAGCAAAAAAATTCGGACACGTGTTACCCAAAAGCACACTGTGGCGAGAATCCTATTCAAAAGTAGGGTAACACTAAATCATAGTACATCGAATGTCATCGGCTGTCATCGACTTGTTTTGTAACTCGTTATTTAGTGCATTTTTTATTGCTTTTCAAATCTACGTGGATAAAACTTCGAAGAAACGTGTTAAATATGCGGAAAACAAATAGGAGTGGAGCTCGGGAAATTATTTTTAAAGTGTATCAGCGATGTTTGTTAGAACACCAAGCTGGACAAATTTGATTAAATTTGGATGATATTTATGCTCGAACAGCAGTTAAGACAGGTATGTAACCGTGTTACTGTTTGTTTTTTATCTACCAGAAGTTACAAATTTACTAAATATACGATTTTAAGACTAAAATAAGAATTGTTTATATTGCGCATTAATAGGTTAGATTGCAAATATAAGTAGGCCATATTGTAGTGCGACCAGAACTTTTGATACTTTTGGATGATCAAATTTATCGCTGATTTTAAATACATATGAATAAGTTATATCATGTTTGAAATTAAAAATAGTGCTATCTATTTTCTGTTAGATATTACGTCATATTATTATTTTTTTAATCTTTCTTTCAGGAAAATCTGAGAGTACAGTGAGGCGTATTGTAGCGGAAATTATTATTATTGCTGGCCTTCAACAGCATTACGACTGAAAAATGTATAAACTGTTGCCGTCATGTTGCAATAATTGAAAAAGAATATTATGAACGAGGAAGAACCCTATATCAAGATATAGATGAGTTAGTCATTCGCCTAAGCGAAGATAGCAGCAGCAATATGACAGCAGTAGCGAATGACAATACTTTTTTACGTAGAATATTTGGAATCAGATGATGAAAGTAATTCATTATTATGTTATTGGATATTTTTCATGAATAAAAAAAGTTAAAACATATTAACAAAAATATGTCATCATCTGCCTAGCCTTTTCCCAACTATGTTGGGGTCGGCTTCCAGTCTAACCGGATGCAGCTGAATACCAGTATTTTAAAAATATGTATGAACATTTTTCTTTTATTTACTCATTTTATTTGAACAAAAGAGACCATAGACTTGTGCTATCTGATCGTTTATGCAAACTAATGTAGGTCGGAAGAAAAACATCGTGAGGAAACCTGGACTTATAAGGCCTTTGCCCAGCAGTGGGACAGTAATAGGCTGGTATTATTATTTATAATGAAGGTAGCATCTTTGTCTATGGTTTCTGTAGATTTTTTTAATAAGGATTTTACGACTACCTTTTCTATCCAGTTTAAAAAAAAGCTCGTTTCCATTAAAACCAGGTTTGCTTTTATTACAAAATAATGTGCTAGTATCAAAATCTATTTAGTCACACTATACAGGGTTGCTACGTGCACGACCGCAGCGCCCTCATTTTTTTTTCTACTTTATAGACAGACTGCATATTACGTTAACCGTTTGAAACAACCGGCCTTCATTTGACGTACGTATGTTACGTTAACAAAGCGTTTGAAACAACCGGCCCTTAGGCTGTGTTAGGTAGTTTTAACGCCACAAAGGCCACACAGGCATATTTTATCCGGTCGATATTTCTAACGTGTGCGTCTAACCTACAGTACAGGCCCTCGCCCGCACTATGCATTGCTACATTATTAACGCAGGCAGGTGTGTACGACCTGATGCGTCCTAATACAGAATGTTCTAAGAATTACACCCCACACATAACACACACACCACAGACAGTACACACACACTCACATCCTGTCAAAGCACCTATACCTCTGTCATTAAACCGTCTTTCTACAACATAATAATTTCAGTTAAATAGTTTTTTTTTCTTTTCAATTAATCCATTTTTATAGGTAACACTGTACTACTCAGGTTCTTAATAAAATTGTACTTTGTCTTTTTTTTCTATTGTTTAATTTCTCTTCGAAATATTTACATCACTTAGGTACTTACATAAATTTAAATGTTTGCCTTACTTGGGAAGAGACTGAACCCCATGACATAGGGAATCCTAGTATAGGGTCCAGGGCATTTGTAAAAACCTAGCACCAAAGGCTCTTGTAAACTGCTACTAGCATTTGTTTTTTTTTTTTATATTGTACCGTGTTTTTTCTGAACTGAATAAAGTTTTTATTTATTTAAACTCATATCGGTATATCGTCGGATGGGGGAACGCAAGCGTCCTTCTTCTATCGCGTCGTTATATTATCGCAGCTGTGTGTGTCCGTCCTAATACAAAATGTACATGAAAACAGATATTGCAATAACGCATCCGATATTATCAACCGTTAATAACCCGCCTTTATGGTTCCAGTGCAAAAGGACAGGAAGTTATAAAGGATGCATTATTTGTTGATTATGTAGATATCTAAACTAATACAATAAAGCTGTTTTCACACAAACAAACGCACACAAACGTTTGTTTGTTTTTAGGGTTCCGTTTTTCCTTTTAAAGTACGGAACCCTAATACTATACAACCTGTAAAACAAGAAAAATACTCACGGTCCCTTCTCCACCAAATCGACCTGTGCCTTCTCATAAGCTTCCTTCATCTTCTCCAACTTCTCAACCTCCTTCTTTTCCGTGCTCAGATACAACTTAAGTTTAGATTCCGCTATCTTATGATTGTTGTTAGCTTCGTCGACCAACTTCTTTAAACCTATGAGATTAGCTTGCAGCTTGTCTTTAATTTCTTGTAGGCCCTGAGTTTCATTTCTGTAAGGAAATATGGGGTATGTTAGTGGATTTTGAGTATTATCAAATCAAATTCTTTATTTCAGACGAAAGATCCGTATGTGTTATTAACACCTTAGCCTAATTGTTAGTAAATAATAATTAATTAATTAGCGACATGGACGTCTGTGCGCACATGTCTACCCGCCCAGTGTCTAATTTTGTCCGCCCGTGTAGCAAGTATGTTGTTAGGACTACCCCTGAAACGCCTCAGCATAGACGCACGGCGCAAGCGCATGACGACATAAAATTCGTCTAGCCTCGCTTCCGCAAACACACCAGATGCGCTACAATATCGAGGCAGCCCCAACAACACCCTCAACGCATTATTATACTGAACGCGCAGAGCTTTGTAAGCCTTCTGCGTATACCTAACACACAAGCTTCACAAGTAAAACGACTGGCAGTAAGCTCTAAATAGAGTCAATTTTACCTATTAAGTACACCGTGCAAACCTGCGGGCAAGCATATTGCATCTGTCTGCCAACGCTCAGCGGTCCCTATCGATAGCCTGGTCATCTGTGAGACAATCCGTGATCACATGGCCGAGGTATTTAAATTGAGTGACGACCTGCAGCGGAGTACCTCGTAACTTCACAGGTGGGATATTTGCATCTGTGTTATTACGCAAAATTGTATGTCATATTAGTGTTATGGTAATATGATTCAGTTTCTAATGCATCTGAATCTGTGATTCTTTTTGTCTACCTCATTTTTTGATAATTTTATTACAAAAAAACAATCAACAGACATGTTCAAAATCTATGAAAGCTGTTTGCAATATCTTTATCTCCAACATTGTCCTCGAACCAAAAAATTCGAAGACAGGTGACATCCACCAAACCTCACTGGGCCCGCGTGGTGTAATATGGCCCACTCCCTCTCATCGAAAGACGATGTCTATGTCCCGGCAGTGAGAACATTATAAGCTGATTATGCTACATTGATGGTACCCTAAGCAGCCCTATTCAAGTACCCTAAGTATCATTAGACCACTAACTTACCTCACGCTAGCGACAACTGTCTGTAGTTCCTCTTCTGCCGTTTCCTTCTGTTCTGCATGTCTTACAAGAAGCCCCTCACAATCTTCTATCTCCCTCTGATTTTTCTCTGGAATCTGTGAAATGATGATGAGTTTACATAATGTGACTGGTAATTTTTTTTTCATGTGGCTATTTTCAAGCTCAAACTCAAATTATAGGCACTATAGAACTGTCAAGGGATAGTTACGGTCAACAACAAAGGTCGATTATTGAGCAAAATATTTGTTCAAAATGGCAGAAGTACTATGCAATTTTGAACTAATATTTTGATCAATAACTGAGATTTAAAAAGCTGAAGTGTATTTTGCTCAATAACTCAAATTAAAAAAAAATGAAGTGTTAATCGACTTCTGTTGCTGACTGTACTTATGGAGAAGAAAGAGCAAGAAACTCGTGTATCAAATCAATCTATAGATCTCAAATCAGCAGATAGTATCCAGAGAACTTCCCAAATGCGACAGGTTTGCTTTCTTTCTGTCTAGAATACAACAACAGAATGAAAAATTCTGAATGACTCTACATTCAGAATTTATGCAACAAAATTTTTTTATGACATTGACGGAGCGGAGTTGTTTGGTAAACATTTGTGTGAAACTCTATTGAAAAAACAAGATGGCGGAGATAGTTCGGAGTTTTGATACGCGCCAAAAGATCCTTGAAACTAAACAAAAACAAAACCGCTAAAACATCACCCATCCGTAGGCTGACCAGCGCCTTGCAGATGAATAAATCCGCGAAGGTTTTACTAAGCCACATCTAGTCGAGTCACGAGCTAAGAGAACCTATGTATGGTCTGTTTTGAAAGATGTTTTCCTTGTGACAATAGAGGTTTTAATTTTATAACCTAAATATTCGTGGGTGATTTATCAATTACAATTTAATAATGTTGTGCAAACAATAATCGTTGGAAAAAGTGGTGAAATATAGTTAAAACCCACTAAGTACAGACGAATGTGTTACTAATTCACTTTAGTGAGTGATTGCGTAAAAATGTAACCTACGGGGTACTTGCGTAAAAACACTATCAGTAGCAATGGCTTTCATTTTGACAGTTCAACAACGTTCATTGCGTTATTTGCGTTGTTCGGCAGACAAATTTTTCGAACATACTGTTACGAGCTTGGGGTTCGTGACAATAAAAACTGCCGATTTAATAACCAAAAAAAAAACTACACTTTAATCATCAACAGTAATTACAACTCAAACACACTAATTATGAAACACAATTGCACTACTGATCGCTCTAAGTCGCACTTGAAGATGTGTTGTCGTTTGTGTCGTTGTATCCAAACTGTGTCGGTCGTGGTGCATCTCGGCCTTACATAGCGACGCAGATAGTTCTAGAACCTTCCATACCATCCGTAGAAACATCTAGAATGTTCGAGTACATATCGGTCCCGACTGACCAGATGATGATAGTTCGAGAAAGTTCTATAATTATAAATTTCTCGCATCGAAATTTCTAAAAGGATCTTGACAACTATTTCCGCTACTCGATACTAGATGGCGCTAGTTGTAACTAATGTCACCATGTACCAGGCATTAATTGTGGCGCGCAACAATATGAAGCAATGGATTAGCAAAATGATTCAGATTGGGATTGATAGTGTGTTACGCCATTAGTATGCTGAACAGAGTTTGTTTACATTTTTATCTGATACTTTTAGAACAGACTATAGGTAAGTTAACATTCAAAGGCAGTCTTACCAGTTCCAGATCAATAAGTTTCCCCCTCTCCTGTTCAAGCAGTTGGTCTAAATTCTTCCTTTTCTTGTTACTCTGTGTGAGGTCCGCTTGTGTGGTGACAGCCTTCCTCTTGCAGCCTTGAAGCTTTTCTGTTATTTCCTCTTTCTGTTTGCGGAGGACGTCGTATTTTCTAGAAAGGAAATCATGGTGGAATTTACCGTAGTAGCTCTCTTAAATATAATCAAATCCCAGGAGCCAGGCCTCCGCTCAGCAGTCACAAGACCGGCGGGGCAGTTCCCAGGTTGGGCAGTGTTATGGGGTACTAGCAGCGTACCGCGGTTTCACCCGCATAAGTGTCGATCCCGTGGGAATATCGGGATAAAAACTATCCTCTGTCCTTTCCCGGGACTCAAACTATCTCTATACCAAATTTCATCTAAGCCGGTTCAGCGGTTTATGCGTGAAGAGGTAACAGACAGACAGATAAATACACTTTCGCATTTATAATATAGAATAGAATATAATAGAATACTCTTTACACCATATAAATTAAATAATTAATTATCAATCAACATCATAACATATACACACACATATACATAAATATATGCTTATATTATCATTTAATTATTTTTATTGAAAAAAAAAAGTACATTAATATTAGTATGGGTTTCCATTAGGAATTTCTCAGTAACAGCCCGGAGTTTGGAAGTGATACCCCGTGGCTCGGCTTAAAGTGCGGACGTTCCGTGAGGCTGTTATTATTTAAAACAACATAACAACTGCAGCGTATCAATACAACTCTAAGTCCAAGAAGCAAGCTTTCGAAGTGCCGTACATCGCGATGATGAACATTCTGAATTAAGGCGAGGTTGTACCATTTTTAAGTTTTTTGGAGCTATGTATATCTAAATAATGTAAATATTCCGCACAATAAAAATCACTTTAACAAAATTGAACATGTGGTCAAGCGCTGTATAAAGACGGAAACGTAATTACTAATAATTGACTCGATAAAAAAAAATCGCAAAGATGACACTAAATCGATTTTTCAAATGTACTTCTTAGCAAAAAATTATATTACGAAACCATCTAAGTAATGTATAAAAAAATAGGTTTTAATATTTTCTAGCGCTGGGTAAGGTAGATTTTAATATTAGTGGCTATTTATTTTTGTAAGAACAAAAATCATACGATATTGAGCTATTCGATTTCGAGCGGGCCGTTTAGGCGTTTAGTGCCGGCCGAGAGGTCTTCGAGGACGGACGCACGCCAATTTTTTTCCGCGTTTGCGCTTTCCATTATATGAAACGTTACGCTCAGTGTTGCCAACTCTACTGTTTTAACAGTAGATTTACTGTTTTCACCATGACATCCCTGTTTTCTGTTGAAGTACCAATTTCTACAGTTTTCATTATAATTTACTGGAGATTTCATCTAAAACGATAAAACTCCAGTTAAAATACCTAGCTTCATGTTATGCATGTATGTATGCGAATAAATATTTATCTATGTCTAACAAAACAGTAGTAAACAACTTGAAAACTAAACTAAGAAATAAAATGTCCACAACGAAAATCAAAGGCACATTACATAGTAAAATAGAAATAAAATAATGCTATACCTACATTTAATGCAACCGAAAAACCTACGAAGAAATTCATTAAAAGTACCTAAGTATGTATAATTTTAATAAAAAAAAACGAGGCAGAAAATATCGAAGACAGAGAGAAAAAGAAATTGAAAAATGATAATTATTTGTAAGAATATTTGCAAGAATTTATCAAAGAACAAAAGTTCATACAGGAAATTGACACCTCGGGCATTACGAAAATATCAACTCAAGAAATGGTAAGTAACTCATTATCAATACTATAGTAGCACTACAATTTTGCCTAGTAGTTTTATTTTATCAGATTACTTGCATACGTAATAATACTTTGTTGAGGAAGACTTTTCCGTTCTTTTGTTTTTTTTTTGTTTTGTTGTGCGCGTAATTTTAATACTGTGATATCTTCTAAAGTATTCATTCTAATGACATACTGTAAACTGCAGTTTTGATCTAAATTGAATGCTTAATTTTAATAACATATTTAATGAGATAATGATTAATACAATGTATGTCAAAATTGCTTCGAAAGTCACTCATTATATTTTATTGATTGTAAAAAGATAAAATTGGTTACTGTAAGTTATCCTTATAATATAGACATATACCGCCGCGAACTTTTTTGAGGGCATTTTCAAGATATACAATTCTGTAGTACATTATTTTGAAGTTCCTCGTATGGTTTAGCCAGCGTTAGCAATATAAGCGGCCGAGCGACGAGTTTTTTTCCGACTTCAATTACATTTATTATGATTTCCTATGGAAAATACATCTTTATCAGAATAAAAATAGCGTGTAGCACTCCTTAATAATGTAACTACCTATTGAAAAATTTTTTGTAAAAGAATTTTCTAACTCGGATCAGTAGTTTCAGAGATTACCCTATACATACAAAACTTACAATTTTATCACTTTATAATATAAAAAATAAAAGCTTGTAAAAAAAAATACAATAATATTGTATAACATATTATTAGTGTAAATAACGGATTTTCTTTGACGGAAAAGCACGAAAATGTTACGACCATTGTTTAGACGCGACACTGTACAAAAAAGTACAGTAGGTTTGTTATTAAATTCGTTGAAATGATTATTTTCTTTGCTCAATAAGTTCGAAATATTGCTAAACTTATATAACAATTATAAAATATACTTGTAAAATGTATAATTTAAACGATTTGAAATGCCACTATAATGTCAACATTTATTTTGCATCGTTTCAATGAGAAAAAATATACTCAGGGGTGTTGTTCAGACTTTAGATGACCCTGATACTACTTTCCATAGTCATACGTAAGTACCTACTTTCTTCAAAACATAAAACTTTAGTCATTACATACTAACAATTATAAAAGTAATATTGATTGTACTCATGATTGTCATGAATATAATCATCATCACCATCTTAATCATGGAGATAATGGTGTTAAGTTATAAATTGAATATAGATTGCGATTCATGACTCATACGGCCTTATTACAAAACAAGATTTATCTTTAGACCCAGGTTTAAACCATCCAGCCATTTTTAAATTTCGAACTATAATCCAACGAAGCTAAAGTTCTTATTACAAAAACTGACGTTAAACCCGAGTCTAAGTTGTCAATTTTGCATTAAGAACTTTACAGTTGTTGGAATAAAGTTCAAAATTTAAAAATGGCTCGATGGTTCAAACCTGGGTCTAAAGATAAACCTTGTTTTATAATAAGGCTGTTTATGTTTATAACACTATTACAGAACAATCTTAAACACTATTAGTGAACCTCAAAGTACTGCAGGTAAGTCAAACAGAAATTAGTACAAGATAGAGACAAGATTTCACAGAAATTTTTAACTGCCGATAATTCAGAAGTTGAAACAGCAAATAAGTAAGTCTTACTAAACTATATGTTAACAAGTAGAGAAGAAATGAATCTTAAATGTTTTTATACCGATTGCCTAAATACATACGTTAACTTTGTTGATCAGTACTAGTACCGAGTACGATGTATAAAAACTAAAATGATATCAGAGTAAAAAAAAGTCGAAAATAAATTAATACACGTGATTATAGTAAGCTATCTCTTAAACGTCGATTGCACACCAGAGGGGCAATTCTCGTAATTTTAAGAACGTTTACAGTCTGATCTCTGAATATAATTTCAGGGCCAACTCCATGTTACTGGGAGGCAATATTGCTTGTTTGGTATATGGTCAGGTGAAACCAATACCCGTACATGTAATCAAGATAGTGAAAGATAGTAAATTTTGGGAAGAAAAAATGGAAAAAAAACTTATTCTGTTTTATATGCAGTGTCTATTGCCTGAAATCATAGATCCCCGACATATTAGAGGAATGGATATAAGAAAAATAAAAATGCGAGAAAACAAAGAAAATATTGCAACACCTGCTATTGTTTCCACTTCATTATCACAAATAGTGAATTTTGAGAATGTGGCGTCTACTTCTGTGTCACAAACAGTTAATTTTAATAATTATTAAATACGTTTTATAACCGACTTCCAAAAAGGAGGAGGTTCTCAATTCGGATAGTTATATTTTTTATTGTGTATTATTTTCATTTTCTTAATCTTTTCTGTTTATAACATAAAAATAAAGTTTGCTTAATCGATTTTGTTGTTTTTGTTCCTAACACTACATTATTGATAAGTTGTGAGTGAAGTTGTCCAGAACATATCTTCTCATCTGAAACGCATAGTATATGTATAGTGAAAGGAACGTCGTTCCATCCGGGTGTCCCGCGACACCTCCCGAAAAATTTTATTTTGAAAAAAGTCTGATTTGTCAGATTTTTTGACATGTTACTGATGGTATGTGTATTTTAAATATAGGTACAAACTTACGTTAGATTTTTTACATAGTGCGTTTCTTTGCCAAACTAACCTAATTTTTACTAACCGGAAACTGTCATGAGAATTTATCAAGCGTAGATGATAAGTTCCTACATACAAATTTTATTAATTAAAAATAAAATATAACATCAAAGTTGATCTACTGTATTTGTCTGTTTCGTGGCGCGCATTCATTGCACAAAGGTTAGTCGCGGTCACAACGTGTCACGTGGCGCGGTCGCGCTCTGCGCATCGTAGTTAAATACGCCGCGTTCAACTGGCGGGGGCTGAGGTAGTGTTTTCTATGCCTATCGGTCCGGGAAAACCTCGCCTTAAGTCATTCGTCATAGCGACATTTCGAAGTGCCGTACATCGCGGTGATGAACATTCTGAATGAAGTAATTCGTTATAGCGACACTTCGAAGTGCCGTACATCACGGTGATGAACATTCTGAATTAAGTAATTCGTCATAACAACCTTTCGAAGTGCCGTACATCGCGATGATGAACATTCTGAATTAAGTCATTCGTCATAGCGACATTTCGAAGTGCCGTACATTGCGGTGATGAACATTCTGAATGAAGTAATTCGTTATAGCGACACTTCGAAGTGCCGTACATCACGGTGATGAACATTCTGAATTAAGTAATTCGTCATAGCAACATTTCGAAGTGCCGTACATGCATCGCGGTGATGAACATTCTGAATTAAGTCATTCGTCATAGCAACCTTTCGAAGTGCCGTACATCGCGGTGATCAACATTTTGAATTAAGTCATTCGTCATAACAACCTTTAGAAGTTCCGTACATTCGTGATGATGAACATTCACAATTAAATACATAGTCATAGCGTACTTTTTACACACGCAATTCGAACTTTTAACCCCCTTACTAATAAACGTTGTATAGCGTCTGTATAGTTATACAACGCTTTGTCTTCTTCTTTCGAAATTCAAATTACTGACGACTGAAAGAGAGAAATCGGTGTGTTCATCTGATATAATACGTTTATTATTAAGAGGGTTAAACTTTATGAATACAGTACATCGGTATTTTAATCTTCGAAGTTCAGTATGATAGTGAAACATGCTGAGTATAATGCTAAAAATGACTTACTTTGTACCCTCTTTGAAAACATTCGTTTTCTCTTGCAACTCTTCCTCGACTTTCTTCAGCTTGTCGTCAACGGCTGCTAGATTCCCTTTCAAATCTGCAAGATCTTCTTGCTTGGATTCTATTATTTTATTTGTTTCGTGACTAGAAAAGGTAAAAAGAAACGTTTTAAAGTATCTAAGTATACTAATAAAGCTAAAGAGTTTGTTTGTTTGAACACGCTAATCTTTGAAACTGCCAGTCGGATTTGAAATATTTTTTTTGCATTTGAGTCAATATCTATGACTGGGACGCTGGCCTTCTGTCCGTAAGAGGGAATGGGCCGAGTGCGGGTTGGTAGATGTCACATGTCTTCGAATTTTTTGTCTGAAGACATGCCAGTTCCCTCACGATGTTTTCCTATACCGTTTTTGAGAGCAATAGTGTATTCTTCTGCATCCCCCTGCAGGGTGTAACCTTCCGTGGCCCACTTGGAAGTCTCCGAACCACCTCCGGACACAAGTGGGAAGGTGTAAGTCCAACCTGGTAAAGTGGGGCTACCTTGATGGAACGGCAGTAGGGTGTGATTACAGAGCTATGTCACAAACCATGCTCCACCTCTTATCCTGCCCTCTGTGTCCAAAAACATGCAGTCAAAGTGACCTCTGCGCTGCCACCGACAACGCCGTGGAAGTGGCGAGGTTTTGGGAAAACAAGATTTAAAATACAGTGCCAGCGACACTTAGAAGAGCAATAATGATGAAGTAAATTACACAAAGTAAAGCACTTGTCTGGGTTCGAACCCACGACCTACTCGTTAGCTGGGGCCTTTACCGTTGGGCCACCACTGCTTTTTATATAATTTTGCTTTTTACATAATTTTGCTTTTTATATAATTTTGTTTTTTATTCGTGGATCTTTGACAGTCGTTACGGGTCGTCAGTAGCCCGAAAGTCTGACAACCAGCCTTACCAAGGGGCAATATTACCCAGTAACTGGATTGTGGAGGTCAGATAAGCATTCGCTCCATGAAAAAAATTAATACTGGTATTCAGCTGCATTAACCGGATGCAGCTGAATACCAGTATTTAATTTTTTTTTTTTTTTGTATTTTATTTAAGACTGGAAGCCGACCACAACATATTTGGGAAAAGGTTAGGCAGATGATGAGTGGAGGGTAGTTAAAAAAATCCCAAAATGTTTACTGTGTATCCTATACCACTTTAATTCCAGGCTAGCCATGTTGTCTCCTGTAATATTGGAAGCACACACTAGTTATTGCCCTTGTTCTTGTTAACTTGCATGAAATTGTGTATCCTGTTGCGAGAACCAAATTAAATAATAAATAGGTCAAATAACTTACACATATTTCTGCAGCAGCATATTCCTGGTCCTCAGCGTGGTATTGGTCAAGTTCATCAGATCAACGGCATCTCTCATTGGCTGTTCAAGTTTGATCTTCTCTTGTTCAACCAATCGCACTCTGTTCAGTTTCTCTTTACGCATCTCACTGTATTCTTCCACTTTTAAGGCTAGCTTTTCGATCGGTTCCTGTTGTAAATTAATAAAGGTTTATAGTTTTTTGTTTGGGGGAGTGTTATTGGGTTTTTTAATCTAGAATTTCTAAATAGCCTCGAGTCTGAATTGGTGCCCGGTTGATGGTATGCTTGGGGGAGGCCTATGTCCATGATGATGATGATGATGATGATGATGATGATGATAATGATGATGATGATGGCAATAACTGGGAGACGAAGTGACAGTTCAACAACATTCATTGCGTTATTTACGTTGCTGAGCAGACAAATTTGTCGAAAAGATAAAGCAATGGGTTAGCGTTTTCCTTCTAAATGATTCAGATTGAAGTTGATAATGCGTTAGGTACGCAATTAGGGTGCAAGATGAGGCTGGCACAGGGGCGTGGAGATTGGGGCTTAAAAAAAGAGGCCTGTGCTCAGAAGTGAGTGAAGTCGGTAGTACTCATTCACGTTGACTCGTTGACCCGGTCACGAAATATCAAACATATGGCGTAATATCCAAGTTTTCACGTACGAAACACACGTGCGGTCTAAGTAGCGGGCAAGCTAGTGACTGCGGCGCGGCGCGCTCGCGGCAATATCAAACGCGTGAGATGTTTGTGTGTGTTCACGTCGAACTAGCGGCGGAGTGCGCGATTCACTCGCGACGTCAGGTAAGCTCAACCAGTATGAACTTGTCGCTAGAAATGGTAGCACGTTTTCATCATGTCACACTCGCGCAAACGCCTGGCTGCCAATGTGAACACGAACTCGCCACGTCTTCGCGTCCGCACCCGCCGCCGCGCCCGCGCGTTGCTACGTGAACAAGTACTAAGGATTATGATGTCCGCTGACTGACAGACAGACGGACGGACGGATGGACAGGCGGTCGGACGGACGGATGGACAGGCGGTCGGACGCACGGATGGACAGGCGGTCGGACGGACGGATGGACAGGCGGTCGGACGCACGGATGGACAGGCGGTCGGACGGACGGATGGACAGGCGGTCGGACGAACGGATGGACAGGCGGTCGGACGAACGGATGGACAGGCGGTCGACGGACTAAAAGGGTCCCGTTGGCACCCTTTGGGTACGGAACCCTAAAATCGACGACGACATTCAACTCAAAGATAAAAAAAAAAGTTTCAATGAAATACATACCTTGTACCTGGAAGTGCCAATAATATCTTCTAAATACTCCAACATTCCTGACTCGTGTTCAGTCAATGCTTTCGGCTTCATCATGGCAATTTGTTCTACTTCACCCTGGTAAAGAGAAAGACTTATTTTATTGTTGAATTGGCCCCCTTGTGACCTCGATCACGCCTGATGGAAAATGATGGATGAGGTCTATGATGGAACGAGCGTGCCCAGAAGATTCCTGTTCCCTCTTGCTTTGAAGGCAAACGGGTTAAAAGGAGAAGGAAACACAGACACTGGCAGAGAGTTCCAGACTTATTTCCAAGATTAGAACACACATACATACACACACATAATCAGCCTATTATGTTCCCACTGCTGGGACACTGGCCTCCTCTCTGTGAGAGGGAGTGGGCCGTAATCCACCACGCGGGTCCAGTGCGGGTTGGTAGATGTCACATGTCTTCGCATTTTTGGTTCTAGGACATCCCGGTTTCCTCATGATGTTTTCCTTGCCGTTTTGAGAGCAGTGGTGATGATATAATTTAGACAAAGTAAAGCGCCTGGCTGGGTTCGAACCTACGACCTACAACTCGTAAGTCGCGGCCGTCACCACTTGGCCACCACTGCTCCTAGATTGGAACATGTTAAACTAATGCTTCTCAGAGTTTTGACGGCAAATTGCCGCAATATTTTGTGACTACTATTTCACATGACATCATTAAACAGTTCAATTGTTTAAAAAAACTTAGCTTATTCAAAAACCATTGATGTCACGAAATACGGCCTGTATTTCGCCTAGCTTAAGCACCAGTCTCCCACGGTCTACTTACATAATTAAAACCAATATACATTGTTTTTGATCATTTGATGTACAGTGGGCTGCATCAATTGGGTACATCAGTTGTATTAAAATTTTCATACAACTGGAGTACCCAATTGATGCAGCCCACTGTATTCTTAATATATTGTGGTGAGAAATATATCATTGTTCATTTGAGCTCGCAAAACAGACGTTTAAACAGGTCAATCGAAGGTTAAGCTATGCTTGCCGAGGTTGGTCCGTGGATGGGTAACTATTCATAACATAACCAAAACCCCTCAGTGCCACAGAAAGCATGTTCCTGTTGGTCCTGTCAAAGATCTATGAACGACAGCCAGTCATTCGTAGATCTTTGGCAGCTGCTGTTATGGGTAGTCAGGAGCCTGAAAGTCTGACAACCAATCTTACCAAGGGGTATCATGTTACCCAGAAACTGGGTTGTAGAGATCAGATAGGCAGTCACTCCATAAAACACCGACATTCAGCAGCATGAGGTTAGACTGGAAGCCGACTCCAACACAGTAGAGAGCAGGCTACGTAGATTGATTTCACATGACACCATAGGTACAAAACGACTGTTTAAAATTAGAAGGAGGCATTTCAATCAAGTCTTTGAACTCACCTGCAAAATCAAGAACCGGTTATGATCCAAATCAATGCCATTTGACCGTAACATCCGGGCCACTTCTTTGAACTGCACCCGTTTTCCGTTCAAAGTGTAGAATGATGAGCTGTCTCTGAAAGCTGTTCTAGCTACCACAATCTGACTGCCAGGTACTATTGAGTAGTCACCTCCTTCCTGTAAAAAAGATAGAAATTTATTTATTCAATACTTTAACCTTTTAAGAGAGGGGTTTATTCATAAACGATCATACTTTTAATATACCTAGTAATTATTTTAGTTAAACCATTTACAGGCAATTTTGAACTGTCAAAGAGCCGGCAAGTAGAAGCTAGTTACATATTTCAAAGCATAGTTGCCTATAGAATGAGTAAGAAACTCCATGGTTATTGTTTTGAATAATTACAGCATCACTGTTTACAGTCATCATTAAAGTCACCGGATTTACTAACATAGTTTGCAGAATAAGCAAACTGAAGTGGCAGTGGGCTGGACATGTTTGCCAAAGGACCGATGGCCGGTGGGTCAGATGAGTCCTGGAGTGTAGACCGCGTATGGGCAAGCATAGCGTAGGCCGCCCCCCAGCTAGATGGAACCGACGACCTTAAAAAACTGGCTGGGACAGGCTGGATGCGGAAGGCGGAGGACAGGGTGTTGTGGCGCAGCCTGGGAGAAACCTATGACCAGCAGTGGACTGTGATAGGCTAAGTTGATTGATTGAATGAACAACATCATCATTACAACCATACGCGTAGCTAGCCAAAGGCCACACAAAAAATTATTTAGAGAAGGTGGCATACCAAGTTCTCTAAATAAATAACACACAAAATATTAACACTTCAGTTTTTTTTTTTACTTTTTGACCGTCACAGTCATGTATAGATGACAAACCAAAATGTGCCCAGCATGCCGCAGTTCGACTACATGACAGATTTTGACGCCGAGGGTACGTTTTTGATTTTTTGACGTGTGGCGATCAAAGGTCAAAAATTGCAGTACCTGCAATTTTGAACAAATATTTTGCTCAATAACTGAGATTAAAAAAACTGAAGTGTTAATCGACTTTTGTTGCTGACCGTACAATCAAATTGTTTGGAAAAGAAAGATAGAAGTAGTAGGATTCCTTAGCCCAGAAGAGGGGCATAAAAGTCAAAGAAAACGAAAATGATGAACTACTAGTGGAAAAATAAAGGAAACAATGCTTGTACGAGAAGTTTAAAGTAGAGTCACCAAAGGACCATAACTAACCAGGGTCATTGGATATAGTTGAAATTTATTAACAACATAAGGGACTGTCCAAATGCTGACGTTATAGCCAATAGTCATTATAAATATATATATTTGTAAATAGGTACTTATACATTCGGTGTTGTTCCATTGTTTTAAGTGAAGTCAGAAAAAATAAATAATTAAGATTTTTCAAAACAAAAACTAAGTGAAATTGAACATACCTCATCGATAATCTTACTGAAGTGTACCTCAACAGTTGCACTCTTGATATTGGGATACTTGCTGGAGGAGTGTATCAGAACGGATATCTTCTTTGACCTGATCTTCGTGGCTCGGTACCCAAAGACGAAGAGCATGGAGTCTATTACGTTACTCTTTCCGCTACCGTTTGGGCCTATGATAGCGGTGAAGCTCTGAAAAGGTTTAATACAGTTAGTTTGAGTTCGAGTCGAGCATGGCACCAGTGGGACCTGAGCCCATCGCGCCACTCCCCTTCGGGTTTTCACGCACTCTGGTAAGATAACGCACCAGAGACCAACACGACAAACTTTGGACGGACAAAGGCGAATGCAGGCAGGCTAGAAAAGTACTTTCCCACATTGGATGCCCGCCTCACGAAACAGGTTCTCCGTCTAACTAAACAAAAGTTGCGTATAGTTACGGCAGGTTTTACTGGCCACGGGTCATTTAATAAACATCTCTATGTCATAGGAGTAACAGACCGTTCGCTGTGCAGGGCCTGCATGGAGGATGACGAGACAGCGGCACATGTGCTTCTAAACTGCCCGGTGGTCGCCACGTACAGGGCAAAGTGCTTCCGTAACCCAGGTACCCTACGTGAGACGGTCAGTAACATCAAGGCGTTGCTGGCCTTCCTTGAGGAGCTGGGGTGGATCGAATAATCGATTTTCCCACCCGTACGTAAAATACGCGCATTGACGTGGAGTTGCGGAAACCGTATTACCCATTACCTCTACTGAAATGGTCAATGAGGATCATGTAATGAGAAAATAAGGAACGTGAAGGTGGCTGGGACCGACTGGATATGGAAGGCGGACGACAGGATGTTGTGGTGCGGCCTGGGAGAGGCCTATCTCCAGCAGTAGACTGCGATAAGCTGAGTTGAATGAGAAAACAGGCCTTCATCCAAATTTATTTATTTGCCAAAATATATGTTTACAACATATGATCTTAAAACTATAATGGCCCGTTTAAATTCGACCGTTACATATTACTGTTACAGTTAACCTGCATCATTCCACTACTGGGCAAAGGCATCCCATGACTTTCAGTTCTTTTGATCCAGGGTTAAAGTGGACCACTGGTTGTTTGTTTTTCGCAACACCTTCTGGCTGTGTCAGGGCTCCCTGCAGTGGTTATTTTGGCCCACACCTCATTGGGCATAAGGCATTACATATGGTGTTCAAATATTTAATTTTATCTCACACAAGTTTATCATCTCAAAGGTATAAGTTTTTAAAATATACAAATGAAATATAATAACCATAATAACTATAACAGCATGGGAATTCATTTTATTATGTTTTATATTGCATCCTAAAAAATATTTCTCAACATATTGTTGCGCGCCACAATTAATGCCTGGTACATGGTAACAGTAGTTACCACTAGCGCCATCTAGTATCGAGTAGCGGAACTAGTAGTGAAGACCCTTCTAGAAATTTCGATGCGAGTGAAGACCCTTCTAGAAATTTCGATGCGAGAACTTTCTAGAACATTCCCGAACTTTCGACATCTGGTCGATCGGGGCCTGTATGTACTCGAACATTCTAGATGTTTCTACAATGGAAGGTTCTAGAACTCTCTTTGGCGCTATATAAGGCCGAGACGCGCCACGACCGACACAGTTTGGATAAAGCGATCGAAGTGAAAGCATCGAAGCGATATTCAAGTGCGACTTAAAGCGATCAGTAGTGCAATTGTGTTTTGTAATTTAGTGTGTTTGAATTGTAATTAGTGTTGATTATTAAAGTGTCCTTTTTTTGGTTATTAAATCGGCAGTTTTTATTGTCACGAACCCGAAGCTCGTAACAATTGGTGTCAGAAAAGGGGATAAAAAATCATGCCGGTTTTACCCAAAGACGACACGGAAGGTATCCGTACCCGGAGTCAACGCCAGCAGGAGACGGACCAAAGGCGATTTGGTGGAGCTACGCCACAGAGGTCGGAGGGCCAGCTACCGACCATGGAGGCCGGCCCGTCCGCAGCAGCTCCAGCATCAGCAGCACCAGATTTGGCTGCTCTGATGTTGATGCTGCAGGAGCAGGCTCGCCGACAGGAGGAACATTCTCGTCGGTTGGAGGAACAGCTCCAGCGGGACAAGGAGGAACAGGCCCACCGACAGGAGGAACAGGCTCGTCGGTTGGAAGAACAGCTCCAGCGGGACAAAGAAGAACAGACCCGTCGATTGGAAGAACAGCTCAAACGGGATAAGGAGGAGCAGGCGCGCCGTCAGGAAGAGCAGATTTTCCTCATAAAGGACCTTCACGCAACCCTCGGGAAGGACATGAAGGAGGTGAAAGAGAAGGTTACCCAGCATGACAACCGTCTGTCAGAAGCTGAAATTCAGATCAGCAAGTTTAATGACGTCATTGCTGATGTGAAGCAGGAGTTGGGTAACCTTAAACTTGAGGATAGAATCGCAGCTCCCGTAGCTACAACACCTTCGCTACGTGGATTCAAAGTGCCACCGTTCGACGGAACTTCTTCCTGGTCGGCCTACAAAATCCAGTTTGAGGCTGTCATGAAGGCGAACGGTTGGAATAAAAACCAGGCCATGACTGCTCTCACCCTAGGCCTGCGTGACCAGGCCTTAACTGTCCTGGAAGCTCTCGGTAAGGAAGTGACTTACGAGCAGCTCCTCGAGGCATTGGAGGCTCGGTATGGCGACGCTCACCTGGAACACGTGTTTCGTGCGCAGCTCAAGGATCGCGTGCAACGCAGTAGCGAAAACCTGCAGCAGTGGGCCCTTGAAGTGGAGAAGCTGGTTCGTAAAGCTTACCAGTCCGTACCTGCGCTTATTGATGGAAACCTGGTGCAGGCATTTATCGACGGCATCCGCGACCTTGAAGTGAGAGCTGCTGTGAGGCTCGGTCACCGTGGGACGCTTAAGGACACCTTGGCCCATGCACTAGAGGTGGAAGCTGCGCGGCAAGATCATCGTTCCCATCGGGTCAGGGAATTTGCAGCGGCTAGAGTTCGCGATCGTAATAGAAGATACGGCCCTAGGTGCTACGGCTGTGGGGAAAGGGGCCACCTTCGATCCAGTTGCCCTAAGCGAACTGCAGAAAGGGAAGACGGCTGGTCTCCAAAAGGTAGTGCGGCTAACAGCACCGCCCAGCAGCAGCAGGAATACGACTTTGTGGTCAAACATCGCGGCGGGAAATCTCATGGCAACACAGATGCATTGTCAAGAAGACCGTGTCCTGAAGACCGCACGCATTGTACTAGGCAAGAGAATAAGGAAGTGGTTCCTGTGAGGATGCTCAGGACAGACCTCAGCAACGAGTGGAAGGAAAGCGTACAACGTGCACAGCAAGAAGATTCGGACATCAAGCCGATTCTGGAGTGGATGAAGGCCAGAGCTCCTAGGCCCAGGTGGAGCGACGTCTCAGCGATGAGTTCGATCACAAAAAGCTATTGGGCCCAATGGGACAGCTTGGTGATACAGGATGGAGTCCTGTGCCGCAAATGGGAAAATGCTCGAGGAGACAGCTGTCATTTGCAAATGGTTGTTCCTAAAGCTCAAGTACCGGATGTTCTACAGCTGTACCATAATGGTTGTTCAGGAGGTCATCTGGGAGTAAAACGGACTCTACTGAAGATACGAGAACGGTTTTACTGGATCCACTGTCGGGCCGATGTCGAGGACTGGTGTCGCAAATGTACAAGTTGTGCAGCTGTAAAGGGACCTCAGACTCGTAGTAGAGGTGCATTGAAATTGTACAATGTTGGTGCACCATGGGAGAGGATAGCCCTTGACGTTGCGGGGCCGTTTCCGGAAAGTAATAGTGGTAACAAGTATTTCATGGTTGTGATGGATTACTTCACTAAGTGGCCGGAAGTCTTTGCCATTCCAAACCAAGAAGCTTCAACAGTTGCAGATAAACTGGTTCATGAAGTCTTCTGCCGTTTTGGAGTACCCTTGGAGATTCACAGCGATCAGGGAAGGAATTTTGAGTCCCAAATATTTCAGGAAACTTGCCGAGTAATGGGTACTCACAAAACGCGAACAACTTCTTACCACCCACAATCGGATGGAATGGTGGAACGATTTAATCAGACACTGGAGAGGTACCTAGCCAAAGTTGTGGAAAATCGGCAACGAGATTGGGACAAGCACATACAACCGTTTTTGTTGTCATATCGAAGCGCTGTTCACGAAAGTACATCGGTGACACCAGCTTTCGCAAACTTTGGAAGAGAATTACGGCTGCCTGCAGACCTGATCACCGGAATACCACCTGATGCCCCACGTAGTATAACCGAGTATGCGAGTGACTTGCGGAACAAAATGAATGACATTTATGAGCACGTCAGACAATCGGGCCAGCAAATGTCTGAAAAGATGAAAACCCGTTATGACCGTAAAATGAACAATAAAGGGTTCAACGAAGGTTCACTAGTGTGGTTGCACAATCCAGTCCGCAGCAAAGGGAAATCTCCTAAGCTTCAAGCTAAATGGGACGGACCGTACCGGATTGTGACAAAGATCAATGACGTAACCTACCGGATACAGAAAGGTGCAAAAGGTACTCCTAAGATCGTCCACGTGGATCGACTGGCGCGTTATTATGGGACCGATAATGCTCGGGACGAGCATGTCTTAGGAGGGGGCAGTGTTGCGCGCCACAATTAATGCCTGGTACATGGTAACAGTAGTTACCACTAGCGCCATCTAGTATCGAGTAGCGGAACTAGTAGTGAAGACCCTTCTAGAAATTTCGATGCGAGAACTTTCTAGAACATTCCCGAACTTTCGACATCTGGTCGATCGGGGCCTGTATGTACTCGAACATTCTAGATGTTTCTACAATGGAAGGTTCTAGAACTCTCTTTGGCGCTATATAAGGCCGAGACGCGCCACGACCGACACAGTTTGGATAAAGCGATCGAAGTGAAAGCATCGAAGCGATATTCAAGTGCGACTTAAAGCGATCAGTAGTGCAATTGTGTTTTGTAATTTAGTGTGTTTGAATTGTAATTAGTGTTGATTATTAAAGTGTCCTTTTTTTGGTTATTAAATCGGCAGTTTTTATTGTCACGAACCCGAAGCTCGTAACAATATTATTTGTGTCACAAAGTCTTGAAAATACTTTCCGGTCGTCTAAAAGCGTAACATTTTAATTAAGGCCTTCCTAACTATAATAAATTTTATTAAATAAAAGCTTCTGCACTAGCTTGAAAAGGCATTAAAAGTCTTCATGCACAACCAATCTAGTTCTACAGTGAAATCTGTATACTCGTATGCAATCACACACACACACACACTCACTACACCAACTTATTCACCCCACACAGCACACTTACACAACACTCCTATAGCTACTTTCTTCTAATTACCAACTTGCTACTATTTTTTCATGTATCCTTTTATTACCCATTAGCTTTTTCCCAAAAACATTGGCTTCTTTCGACCTAGGGCTAAAGTGGACCACTGGTTGTTTGTTTTCTCCAGCTCAACCTACCATCTTCTACGGAGTCTGCCGCAGCACCTTCTGGCGGACTCATAGCTCCATGTAATTGTTAGTTTGGCCAACAGCTCATTGGGCATACGGCATTACAGGTGTACAAATATTTAATTTTATCATCTCAAACATACAAGTTTTTAACAATACACAAATGGGCTATACAAACAGTAAAGTGAAGACAATGCTTTTACATACATACAACGTGGTCACATTAACTCGACGCTTGGCGGTGATGACGTCATTTTGTTTTTTTTTGTAATATACCTAAATATATCTAATAAAAAAGTACAATTTAAACAACAACAGAAAACTAGCCAAATTATCGACGCACATATCGGTAACAAAGACAAAGGCCTAACACTTGCTGGGCAAGCTAAGGAATGCGGGCCTCGCATTCCAGAGATGCTTCAAGTTAATGTGACCGCGTTGTACATAAACTCACACCTTTTTCCCATGCGGAGGTGTAGGCAGAAACTACTAAACGCCACTTGCTACACCCTTTACACAAACATGCTTTAAATATCAAAGTAGTTTCTGGCCCAGCTTCGCCTGCAGTGATGTGGATTTCATAGCTTTTATTATTTTTGTGTGGAACCTTAATTATTGTTCTAAAATAAAAGTAAATAGCCTATGTTACACATTAAAACACAAGCTATCTGCCACCAATTAAAAGTCCCGTCAAAATCCATCCAGACCTTTCAGAGATTAGCCGGAACAAACACAAACAAAAAAAAATTGTTTTTGTCATAAGTACCGTATATACTTTATTAATATTATGCATTTAATAAAAAGCTGATATTCTAACATTACAAACAGACACTTCAGTTTTATTTGTTATAGTTAATTATGCAAACGCTTACAAACTATTGTTTTATTATGACCTTGTATTTTTTGCCTTACCTTGTGAAACGGTCCCAACGCCTGAACGCCAGCATAACTCTTGAAGTTTTCATTCATTATGTGAGTTATTATAAGCCTCGGTCCCGTTGTATCGAAAGTCAATGCCGGTTTCGGCGCTGGCGGAATATAGATATCACCTATACGAATTCCACCTTCTTCATCATCAGATATGTGGTCTATGTCGCCGCTTAAGTGGTCTTGTTCCAGATTTTCTTCATCTTGTTGTGAAGTCGAAGGTCCGGCAATCGGAGAGTCTTCAACATCCATCGCCTCGCCCTGCGGCTTTCTCTTCTTAGTCTTCTGCATTGTTTTCACCAAAACAAATACAGGTTTTAATCGTTAAACAGCCAGCCAGTTCGGCCCTTTAGCAAAATGGTCGGAAATCGATAATACCAGATAATTCACAATACCTAGATGCCTAGATAGCACAGGCAGACCAAACCACCAAACCATGAAACCAAGTAGTACCGTTTAAAAAATTTAAAGCAAGTGTTGCCAGCTTCAAAAGTTTAAATTAGCGATCGAATTTCCTCGTCAAAATTATCGTTACGACAAAATGATCGCAAAATCTGTTATATAATCCAAAAAAAAACCTTCGTTTTTTTGGTAATGTCCTATTCGTTTAGCCGTCCTCACGCGTCTTGATTATATACCTCATAGATGAATATTTTACAGTGCTAGTGGTGATTGGTTTGTGCTGCTAGGCACAAACCATACCGTAACGATATTTTCTCATAGCTTTGATTGAGTAGTGATGATTTTGTCCCAACTCAAAGCAGCGAAGTAGTTCGCACCATGCGTACTACTTTGCTGCGGTTTACGGTACTCTGTCTCACAGAGTCTGTCTGTGCCCCAGTAGTGGAAACATTATAGGCTGATTATGATATGTGATGCTATTATCGTACCGATGTATTTTTAAATGAACAGTGCATTAGCACGACCAGCACGACTGTTTGAACAGGACAACTATCCCCTGTCATGAGTTCACAATACAGTGGGAACAATAATAGGCTCACTTAGACACGCTCTTGTTTATTAGTAGGTAATTATTATTACTAGTCTTCCATTTATCTATTATTTATTGAAGAAAATCTCTTATCTATATTTATTCAAACCTCAAAAAGTCATAATTATCATAGTTACCCAGTTGCCGACTTCTGGTTGTAAGAAAAACCTATGCAATGCTAGGTCAGTTAATACTGGAAATGCATAGCCTGATGTGTCGCCCTGTGTAAATCGTACGCCTCTGTACCAGCCTCATCCACGTTCTACCCGCGATGGTAACAATGAACACCATCTCGCCATCAGATGACCGACATTTATTTTCGTCATCCAGTGCTTGGGCGCCACTCGATCACTGCCTTTTTTTTTTGGGTTGGAATTCATCACGGCCCCTTCACGTGATGCTGACATCTCTTTGAGGCGGGCGTAGAACACGTTCGCGCCGCCTGGCGGGCCTGCTCCTGATCGGACGGTGAGCTACCCATTACTCTCCGTCCGCAGGCCCGCGCCTTCAGTGGCCGGGAGTCGTCCCATGGCTACCCAAGTCAGCTGAAACTCACTCACTGATCACAGCCTTACTCCACCTATCATCACTGCGCCTTGCCAGGTGTTCTGCCCAACTCCATTTGAGTTTCATAACATAAGTCATGAAATATCATACGCCCACATAATTATCGTACGGGTTGGCAACACTCATTTAAAGCGCGTGTTTTGACAGTGATGACAGTTTGAATTTATTCTGTCAACAGACATCATTACACCACAGATTATTTTAGTCGCTAGAGATGAGCGTCATGCGAATGTAACCGCCGGCGACTCACTGACGATTTCAAAATAAATAATCAGTAAGTTTCTAGAAGTTTAGTATTGACACTAGATAAAAATATACGTTAACCGTAGTCAGCTTGATCATAATTTTTGTGAATATTTTTTCTTACTTTACTAATTAAGCAATTAATGTAACTAGGGGGTATTCAGAAATGTAAAATAAGAGTGGACGTAAACACACTAAAGAATGAAGAAAAAAAGAAGAAAGCAAAAAAGCAAACTAGCAAAGAAGCATTTGAATTGTATATTATAGTATTGCAACAAAATAGTGGTTCCATTTACATCATACATTTTGAAATTATGCTTGTGAGAACGATGTAGAATTATAAATTTTTGCTATAACGAGCAATCGTCGCGTCACAGTCGTGCCGGAGGATACTTAGTTACATTTTTTTTCTGTACTTATTGTAAGCAATAATGAGAGGTTTTTCTTTTGAGTATTAAAAAAAAACATAGTTTCCAAGAACCCTGAAGATGGCGTTGAACTGACTACGTTACTAGGTTGCAAAGCCAAAACGAATGGAAAAAAAAACATTGCGTCACGTCACATATTATGCTCGTTGAGTGACACTTTCGTTTGCTTTCGTCAGGGTTGACAATCTTAGTAGTGGCAAACGAGTAATTGTTCTTTTTTAAGTATACTAAATTAGGTTTGACACTTAAGTCTTGCCGATCCATACATTTATCTGACATTCTAATTTGGTGTCATTATATTGAAAGGTACTTCTAAAACCTTCACAGAGATGGCGTTATTTATAATTTGATGATGTTGCGTAAATAGGTAGTTCTACTACGGTATGTAAGATGGCGTGATTGCTGATGTAGCGTCTGTATGTAGTCTGTGGCTGTTACACAGTGCTAACATGCCCGGTTTTCACTATTTTCAGCATGTTCTGATTCAATATGTCGTAAAAAAATTCAGAGAAGATTCTTCAAATAGATATAATTCCATGATTTATTTTTTTATGCTACATTTCAATTGCAGCACTGTATGTAATGTCAAATAGTACTCTGTGTGTCAAAACCTATATAGTAATCTGTGGTCAAAATCAAAACTTCAAAACTGTCAAATAATCAAACTTGGCAGCCGGTTTTTGTCGGTTTGTTGTTTTGGTTATTTCATCTATTTCTAGATTTTGTCGTCCAAAAGTGCTTTTTCCACCTAAGTCCGTTGAGTTGAGCCTCTGCTCCTCCGGCCGTGTTGATTTTGTGCTTGCGTTGATAGAAATCTAGGTATTGAGATAGGACTCTGACGAACCGTTTTGTGCTATTTGTAATTTATCGTTTATCATGTCTAACAGAAAGTGTTGCGTCCCCAGATGTGTAAATAGCTTAGGTAAGTATTTTATCTATAAGTGGCTGCTGAGTCAGTGTCTTTCACAAGACAGGCACAGCACGCCACGAGTGAATTTATTGTAGGTATCGTTTCACTAAATAGTGAAGTCGAAACCTAAATACCTATTATGTAATCACTTACGCTATTATTTCAGAAACCGAGGTGAATTTGCATAAATTCCCTAATCCAGCTAAGAATAAGGAGCTATTTAATACATGGGTTTATTCCATTGGTGGTGACATTTTGCAACTTGAAAATAACCATATTTTTAAATACCGCCGTGTATGTCATGTACACTTTGATGAAAAGTATTGGTGTCGGAATAATCGGCTTACCAAAGAAGCTGTACCAACGAAAAACATGCCAGGTCAGTGATAATAAAATATTTAATATACACAGATTGCAGGTATTGAATGGGCGAATCCGAAACAATGACAAATAGAGAACAGTAGGTATTCAAAGGCACCATAACATGAATTTTAGAAAACAAAGACTACATAATAAAGCAAGCTGCATATAAGATTTTTAAAGAGATTATAGCTTAGTAATAGTATCATATGTCCTGCTACTACACACTATTATATAGTTATTGTGTTATAAATATATTCGATAGGTAAATCAAATATTAAATATTTATCGACCTATGACCGCCACATGTCAAAAAACAAAAACGTGCCCTCGGTGTCAAAGTCAGTCATGCTGTCGAACTGTGGTGTGCTGGGCACATTATGGTTTGTCATCTATACATGACTGTGGCAGTCAAAAGGTTAATGTTAAATGAGTTGCATATAGGGTTGAACTGAACCATATGTAGATATCTATTTATCTAATCCAAATGTTGTTGTTATTACAGGATTATCCTTCTTAAAATTTAGCTCAGATAGAAGAGCTTTGAGACCTCTTCAAATGTCAGAAGCATCTACATCTAAAGGTATATTACTTAATTTTTTTTTAATCTAAAAATATGTGTACAATATTTGATAGTAAGAAACTTCATACCAGCAAAACATCCGTCAGTGCTCCATGGACCAATTGAAATTTGCCCAATTGGTTTATGGGAAAAATCACATGTTTCCATCGTCCAAACACCAAATGGGCTATGGAGAACACTGGACGTAAACCAAAACTATGTGCCATTATCACTACATTAGTATAAAACAAAGTCGCTTCCCGCTGTCTGTCCCTATGCATGCCTAGATCTTCAAAACTGCATAACAGATTTTTTTTAATAGATATAGTGATTCAAGAGAAACGTTTATATGTATAATACATGCATATTGTAGTACAGAACAGCCCAGAAAATCAAAGATTTGTAATGTGGTGTCGTAACAAACATATTTTTGTGCGCTTGCATTGCAAACGCTGTCTAAACCTTACGAGATATATCAAATTAATGTACTACGGAATTGTATATCTTAAAAATATCGATAAAAAAGTCCGTGATGGTATATGTTTATCTCCTAAGGATAACCCACGGTAACCATTTTTATCATTTACATATTACAAAAAAATTATGGGTTATTTACCAAGCTATTTTAAACAATATAGTACTATTCCTTATCCAATTAAATACGTTGTGCATTTTATGGAGATCAAAATTGCCCTTTACAGCATATCATTAAAATGAATATCTAAGAAGATACGGGAACAGAGTGGCTGGCGGGGCGGTACGAAGTTCGCCGAGTCAGCTAGTAAACATTATAACCCTGAGTTCACACCAGTTTCCTATGCTTTTTGTTCAAAGACTTTTGTTATATTTTTTGGATCACATCAAAGTGAATTCAAAAATATTATAAATAAATAAATAGGTACAATATAATGATAGCTAATTATAGTTAATTATAATAGAATCTTCCATGAAAAGATAGAAAAGTATATAAACGCTGTGAAATGGCCACTTCTCAGAAAACTTGTGTCAATATGGTGTCAATGTAATTGGCAGTGATTAATTTTCGGATTATCTCGTTTGCCTCCCTGTGGGAAGAATTGAAGAATATTAATTTGTATCGAGGCGGCACTGCTTTATTATACGAAGGGCACCAATTTCACAAGCCCTCTGTTTTTTTTTTGTTTTTTTATAATCTTTGTACAAATGAATTGTTATGTCGTGATTATTCAATAAATGATTATTAATTTTTGAAACACCTTAGCTGTTTCAAAAATTGTTTATTACTTATACAGGGTGTTTGGTGCATCGTTTGCCAAATGGAATTGGCCGAAAGGAGAGGTCATTTGCTATCTCTTAAGGCCCAGTAACTCATTCCTTGTTTCACTGTTTTTTTTAAAATGACTTTTTAATTTTTATTTGGAGAAATACAAGAACTCTGCATTTAAGCTTAATTTTTTTTTAAGTTATGAGTGTAGCCTTCAAATTTTATTTTAATTCTTATGTTTACTCTTGTATGATTCTATGAAGTTAAAAATTTACTTGCTAATAACATCTAGTTCCTTTTTAGGGTTCCGTAGCCAACTGGCAAAAACGGAACCCTTATAGATTCGTCATGTCTGTCTGTCTGTCCGTCTGTCTGTCTGTCTGTCTGTCCGTCCGTATGTCACAGCCACTTTTCTCCGAAACTATAAGAACTATACTGTTGGAACTTGGTAAGTAGATGTATTCTGTGAACCGCATTAAGATTTTCACACAAAAATAGAAAAAAAAACAATATATTTTAGGGTTCCCCATACTTAGAACCGAAACTCCAATTTTTTTTTTTCATCAAACCCATACGTGTGGGGTATCTATGGGTAGGTCTTCAAAAATGATATTGAGGTTTCTAATATCATTTTTTTCGAAACTGAATAGTTTGCGCGAGAGACACTTCCAAAGTGGTAAAATGTGTGTCCCCCCCCCCTGTATCTTCTAAAATAAGAGAATGATAAAACTAAAAAAAATATATGATGTACATTACCATGTAAACTACCACCGAAAATTGGTTTGAACGAGATCTAGTAAGTAGTTTTTTTTTAATACGTCATAAATCGTAAACCACAATTTACCATTCATTCAATCAACTCAAAAATAAAAATAAAAAATTAATTTCATAAACATAAACCTTATGCATAAACCCGGATGTTACGGAACCCTCGGTGCGCGAGTCCGACTCGCTCTTGCCCGGTTTTTTTAATAACTCCCAAAGTTTTTGAAAAAAGGAAAAATACACTTAACACTCAATTTAACACTTCGATATTACGGTAAGAACACTAGTTTTCACATAAATAACATTCTTTGAGTAAGTGGATAGTGTTATCTCACTCTTATGCAGTCTCTTATCTATTTCTAGGGTTCTAACTTTCCTCGAACTTGAAATAAAATATAAACTTTTATTTAATAAGTACCTAATTATAAATTTTGTTCAAATTGTCCTCCACTATTGCGTACACACGCGCGAATATCAGCCTGATGAGTCTCGATTACACATTTAGCGAATTACTGAAGTTATCAAACGTTTTTTTTGGTATATTGCACACCGTTGGAAAGGGGACAAACAAGAGAACCTTTTAAAAGAATTCGAAGATCCCAATCGCTTTTAGTTTTTTTTTTACAGCAATTTAAAGTTGAGTGTTAAGTGTATTTTTCCTTTTTTCAAAAACTTTGGGAGTTATTAAAAAGGAACTAGATGTTATTAGCAAGTAAATTTTTAATTTCATAGAACTATACAAGAGTAAACATAAGAATTAAAATAAAATTTGAAGGCTATACTCATAACTTTAAAAAAAATTTAAGCTTAAATGCAGAGTTCTTGTATTTCTCCAAATAAAAATTAAAAAGTCATTTAAAAAAAACCAGTGATACAAGGAATGAGTTACTGGGCCTTAAGAGATAGCAAATGACCTCTTCTTTCGGCCAATTTCATTTGGCAAACGATGCACCAAACACCCTGTATATTTTTTTAATAAAATATGGACAAGGCTTTACTATACTATTAAACTGGGCAGCGGAACATTTCACAATGCTCCGTAGCCCAGTTGGTGTTTGGACTATGGAAACATGTAATTTTCCCCATAGACTAAATTGGTCAAATTTCAATTGGTCCATGAAGCACCGACGAAAACGTCAAACACTCTAAAAGTTCTTTTAAAATATTGTTGCAGAACCTGTGGCTCTACAGCTCTATTCACAAAGTTTAAATGTAGATGTTCAAATGAAGGAAAATCTTGGTAAGTGAAGTTATGACCGCTACACCAACAAGGCTTTACACACAATAAAAGTTACACATAATACATAATAGATTAATTGTCATTGTAGAACCTGTTACGTCACATCTGGATTCTGTGGCTGTGCAGCTACACACTCAAAGTGCAGATGAAAATGTACAAATGAAGGAAAATCTTGGTAAGTTATAATGGCAATTAAAATTTAGCGGGCCGAATTTTGTTTTTTTTTTCATTCATGTAATAAAAAAGGTTATGAAATAACTTTAATTTCGGAAGTTGGTGTTTTGGAATCTGTATTTTAGTTTTTTGCCACCGACTTCCGAAATTAAAGTTATTTCATAATATTGAGTTCATTTCTTTTTGAAGTCGGTTTAATTTTTTTAAATTACTTTTATATTTCGTAATTTTTAGTTTTAAGTAAAAACTGGAATATTTGTTTGTAATAAGTAAGTAGTTTTGTTGTAAATATTGCACTGGAATTTAACCAAGGTTTTGAGATGTTTTCTTTTTGATACTACACCCGTAGCTCGTATCAATAAGCCAGGCCGTCACACTTACACGTATTAGTCTATATATTGAAAATTACTGAATCGATTTTGATGAAACTTGCACCGTTCCCTAAGTTGCAGTAAATGTACAAACACTATAAAATTTTGTTCTCGGCCCAGAATTCGGCTACTTGTTTGGCGCCATGACGACAGCGGGTTACATATTTTTCTAACCTATTAACTTTGTCACCCCCTAAATCCTGTGAGGGATTTTTTTAAAACTAAAAGTGACATTCTTTATTATTTATGGAGCCAAATATTGCCAAGTTTCAAGTTTATTAACCAAATGAATAGGATTTTTCATATAGGTACACTGTATCCCCTCTTTTTATTCCCATAGGGGTGGAGTTTTGAAAAATCGTCTGGGATGTTTCTATAGTTTGACTTAAAGATTATTTATACCTACCAATTTCCCACTCAAGCCACGTAATAAAATACTCCACTATGAAATTGGACTATCTCTATACACCCCGTTAGGGGTAGATTTTCTAAAAACCCTGATATACTTTATTATTTATTTTGGTCTTACATACTGAGTTTCGAACTAATTGGACCGCGCGTTAAAAATCTTCCATACAAAATTTTACACCACCAATCTCCCTTCAGTTTCAAGTTTATTAACCAAATGAATAAGATTTTTCATATAAGTAAACTGTATTCCAGCTTTTCACCCCACAGGGGTATTAAGTATAAATAGTGAATTTCGAGTTAATCGGACCGCGCGTTAAAATTCTTTCATTTCAATTTTGACACCCCCCAATCGCCCTTTGGTTTGCATTTTTTGGTTTTCTAAACTACCCCCAGTTTAGAATACCAAAAAATGCAAACTTAAATTAATAATTTACTTAAATAAGTATTCGTGCCAAGTTTCAAGTTTATCAACTCAAGGAATAAGATTTTTCATACAAACAAAATCCCTCCTTTTCACCCCCTTAAAGGTTGAATTTCCAAAAACCCCTTCTTAGTGCTCCCCTACATTATAAAAGGAAGCCGTGTGCAAAATTCCACATTCCTAGACCCAGTAGTTTCGGCTGTGCGTTGATGTCAGTCAGTCAGTCAGTCAGTTTCTCCTTTTATAATTATATTAGATAGATTATGCAAACATAATAATTATTACCTTAACAACTTAATATTATAAATGTAAAAATGTATTTGTATATTTGTTTGTCCTTCTTTCACGTTGCAAGAAAACAACGGATCAATCTAATTTATGCACAGAGATAGCTAGGGCGATGGAAACCAACATAGGGTACTTTTTAGGGTTCCGTACCCAAAGGATAAAAACGGAACCCTATTACTAAGACTTCGCTGTCTGTCCGTCCGTCTGTCTGTCTGTCTGTCACCAAGCTGTATCTCAAGAACCGCGATAGCTGGACAGTTGAAATTTTCACAAATTATGTACATATTTCTGTTGCCGCTATAACAACAAATACTAAAAACAAAATAAAATACATATTTAAGGGGGTCCCCATACAACAAACTCGATTTTTTTGCCCTTTTTTGCTCGATATCAAAAATGGCAAGCACTTGAAATATTCACAAAATACTCAGTTGTATTTTAACTTTAATAATAAATAATAAAATTAAAATAAAATAAATATTTAAGGGGGGCTCCCAACAACAAACGTGTTTTTTTCGGCGTTTTTGCCTTGTGGTACGGAACCCTTCGTGTGCGAATCCGACTCGGACTTGGCCAGTTTTTATCGTCATACTACGCGAGCGAAGCCTCGAGCAACAGTTACTAATTAATAAACATGAATAACAACATTTCAATATTGGCTGTGTTTATTAGCCATTTATTTTACACATTTTATACCTTATATTCATTGTCATTGCAGAACCTGTAACTTCGCATCTAGATTCTGTGGCTATGCAGCTACACTTTCAAAATGCAGGAGAAGATGTACATATGAAGGAAAATGTTGGTAAGTTATAATAAAGAATGATAAAATTGTTGAACAGTTAATAAGTTTATAAGCACTATCAATCTATATTGTACTTCAATTAACTATTTTTATGAAAAATTAACCAGATTACTTTAACTGTTAGGTTCAGCTATTTTGATTGATAATTGTGATTTATTTGTTGCAGAGCAACGCAAAATTCAAAGATCAAAAATGATCAATAAGAAGCACCTGAAACGTGTTGCTGTAACTCACTCTGAGCATGCTCTATATAAAAAACTTCTACTAATTGGAGTGAAACTCAGTAAATGCCGCAGCAAGGTTAAAAAACAGGCACAAAAGATCAAGGCGCTGCAAAATTTAACAACCAATCCACAGTTTCTGAAAACACTAGACGAATTGCCTAGTACATCAAAAATTTTGACATTACTACAATTCAGAGAGCATAAAAAGGGAAACAAAGGACGTCGTTTCACATTAAAAGAAAAAATTGTTGCTTTGTCTATCCTTAAGCAAAGCCCAAAAGGGTACAGATTCCTTAGGAAAATCTTTATACTGCCATCACGTCAAACTCTTCTGAAATTATTAAACATGGCAGACATAAATCCAGGAATCAATAAAAATATGATTCAGCAGTTAAAGACAGCAACAGAGAAAATGGAGTTACAGCATAAAATCTGTATTGTTTTATTTGACGAAATGTCTCTCAAACCCAATTTGACATATAATGAAAGAAAGGACAGAGTTAGTGGTTTTGTAACAAATGGCCAAAAGACACTACCTGAATATGCTGATCATGCGCAGGTGTTCATGGTAAGAGGCTTAGTAAAAAATTATAAGCAGCCTGTTGCATACACCTTTTCGCAAGCTGCAACAAAGGGGCCTGAACTTGCGAACCAATTAAAAGCAGTTATCACTGAGCTCCAAGGTGCGGGTCTTATTGTGGTAGCAACTGTGTGTGATCAAGGCACAAATAATGTGAATTGCATTAAATATCTTTTACAAGAGACACGTGGTATCTTGTTGAGAAAGGGAGAACAACCCAGGGACAACATGGTATTAATAAATAACGAAGAGATCATACCGATATATGACCCGCCCCATTTAATGAAATGCATTAGAAATAATTTAATTTCAAAACATTTGAAATATGTCAAAAATAATCAAACGAAAATGGCAAAATGGGAACATATAACTGCACTACATAGAGAAAACCCTGGCTACAAAGGAATACGGTTGGTACCAAAATTGACGGATTCGCACTGTGACCCAAAAAAAATTCCCAGGATGAAAGTCAAATTCGCAACCCAACTATTCAGCCAAACTGTGGCATCAAATATGGGCTATCTTGCAGGTAAATTTCAGCAGTACCTGAAGTTGTTTTACATTATATTCCACGGCTCACAAGCTTTTTTGTGATATTATCATTGAAAACAATATTAAATACTTGCCTTACGGTTCTAACCTCTTTATTATGCCAGATCAGTTTTAAACACTGTAATAACAATTGACTTTTTTATTTTCCAGACAAAGGAATAATTCCAGAAGAAGCCAAAAGTACAGCAGACATCATGTTGTTCTTTGATCAACTTTTTGACTCGTTAAATGGAAGTTTCGGAAAAAGAAAAAAGTATGGCAAGCCTCTTCTAGGACCTGTGACGCCTACATCCATACACCATAAAACATGGACAAAATCCAAACAATTCATGAAGAATATGAAATTTGTCAATCCTGATTCATTAAATAATGAACATGTTCCCACATTAAACAATTGGGTATGGACACTAGAAGGTATAGAATTATTATTAAAAAATATAGCATCAAAGTACGGTGTAACATCAGTTTGGTTGCGGCATCTGAACCAAGATCCAATAGAAAACTTTTTTGGGTCCATAAGAAGCCACGGATGCCGCAATGTAAACCCTACACCAGAAAGGTTCGAAGCAGCTTTTACTACATTGCTAGTTAACAGCCTGTCTAGTGTCCATGCCCCAGGGGCAAATTGTGAAGTAGACAGTTGTTACGCTTTGCATGAAGTACTCATCACAAGCGGGGGCAGCAAAGAACAAATAAATTGCGAGCTCGATAATATTCCCGACATCACATTCACACCTCTTGAAGAAAAGAATGACCCTCGTAAAATTGGAGGCCTACAATACGTGAGCGGGTATTTTGTTAAAAACGCCAAGAAAAAGGTCTTCAAGGGGTGTGATCAATGTAATAAAAATTTGATATCTAACCATGAACCTGAATATCTAAGGTACAGGGAATATGCAAATAAAAAATGGCTTTGCAGTCCTAGCGACTCTCTTTTAAATTGTATTTCGAATCTGCAGGATATAAATTACATAATTTTAAAAGAACACTTAGAAAAAAAACATATAAAAGAACTGATCAAAACAGTTGTATTAATGCATGTGGATTTTAATTTTATAGAGTGCGCAATTCACAAAGAACATATAATTGATTTTTTAATAAAAATATCCTGCAGATTCTTTATTTATAATTATTGTAAAGATATAAATAAAATATTAATAAATAAGAGAGAGAGTGTGATGATGATACGGATTTGCATAAAATTAAAGCCAAAAAACTGTTCACGAAATGTTTTAAAAAAAAGAAATAAATTGTTAAATCGAAGAGTACCTAACATTGTTTTATTGTTTAATAATGTGAATTACTATTCGCTTATCTACATAACTGCAAGCGAAAATGTAATTCACATTTTAAAACACCCTAAAATTAAATCTAAGCTGTAAGTAGGAGGCGACGTACGTATTGTATAAACATATATACCTAGCTATAGCTATAGCGTAGGATTGTGTTGGCATTAATTCCAAAACCCTTGTCCAGAGGGCGACACTTGACGTTTCTCATTTTGGTCGCGGAGATAGACCTCTATTCCATAGATATAAAAGTACTCTGTGGCTTTCGTTTTACGATCTCAAAATTACATCCAAGTGAAATTAATTTAATATTATTTAGTGTGTGTGTGTTTTAGTTTTTTATTTTTTTATTTTTTTGTGGATTTAATTTTTTAGGTTAATATAGAACTGTTTTTCTCACCTTGTGTCCATTGTAAGTTGTTTAAGGCTTAGTATGTAACTCCTTACAACCTGTGTGTATATTTTTAGATCAATAACTTTATTATTATTATTTATTATTAAATAATAAAAAAATTATGTGACGTTCCGTTCCTTACAGTAACTTACCAAGTTCAGCGCTATCTATCCAGCGACTAGGGAAGAGTTAAAAAAAAAGAAGAAGAAAATCCCTCATTACAAAATAAATCAAGATATTTTAAATGTGAATTTAAGATTTTATTACTAGCCAAATTGCCTAATAGTAGTAGAGGTTTTTTTTTTAACTACAAACTTTTAGTTAACCAATACCAACTATACTTGGGAAAACAAATAAATAAAAAACATACTTCGTCTAAGACATGTAGGTACAAAATGCTGTAAATGGTGTCAACTACTCCGCTTCCAAAGATCCTGTAAAATAAAATACGATTAGCGACTCATTGAACGCCTAGCCTTTCCCAACTATTTTGGGGGGTCGGCTTTTATTAAAGCCGGATGCAGCTGAATACCAGTATTTTACACGGAGCGACTGCCTATCTGACTTCTACAACCCGGTACTGGGTAAAATGATACCCTTTGATAAGACTGGTTGTCAGACTTTCGGGCTTCTGACTACCCGTAACGACTGTCAAAGATCCACGAATGACAGCCGGGACCAACGGCCCAACGTGCTTTCCGAGGCACGGAGGGGTCTCGGTATGTAAATATGGTAACCCATCTACAGATCGACCGCGGTAAGCGTAGCTTAACCTAATCAATCGACCTGTGCGGCTGTTGTTATTTAGCCACGGGCACCTAACTAACTTTAAACAAATTATAAAAATGAAACACTTTTTGTATTTATTTTTGTGTTCAGGATTCGAGGTAGTTACATTCTCCGAACTCACCTTATCTATCGCTGTGGTAGAGCCTTAAGCTCGTACGCTGCACTTTTGCCTTTATCAGCCAGACATGGCGGATGTGAAGGCGCCAGTGACCACCAGCTTAGTTGTAAGTCCTAAGTATGTATTAGACTAGATAGGATAAGCAGTCTTACATCAAACTCTGTAAGCTCGGGTCGTTCTAATAAACTCTTAAACGGCTCCTAACGTTTTATTTTGGCCATCGCTCCGCTCCCGAAATCTAACTGGCGCAGCCGGTAGGATTGCCGTAAATTGTTGCATTCGCGGAAAGTCAAGTGTGAAGTACTGGGAAAAGTAAAAAAGAACACTAAGGAACTTATTCGCGAGTGGTAACGTAGAGTCGTCGTAACTTAAAATCAGTGAGACGTTCTTGGCAATCCTCGAACCAAATAAATAAGTTTAGATAACGCGTAACGATAACGTGGGTGAGCAGAGATGGTGATAGTTTATAAGGCGGTTGGACTGTGAGTAACCTTCTACTTCCTTCCTAATTCCCCACACTATCTATTAATGTTAATAAAAAGTAAACTCTGCATTATTTCATAAAATCTGGAAAATCGAGTGAAAACTTTTTATTGTAGAAATTAATTACCTAATAATTAGCGATTAATAAAATAAGTGAATATTATCTTCACGCTATTATAAAGATAAGATTTTCATAAGATTTTTTGAATTCTAATTAATTACCTAGTTTTTTTTAAATTTGAATTTTTAGTTTTTGATTGTACTTTTATTGTGTGGAATTTGAATTTTACTTTTATTTTTTTTATGTATTATGAATTGTTGCTTATCTTTTGTTTGTTTTGACGATTTTATTTAAAATGAATCAAGGCCAAATTCCTGTACCCGCGACAACCGGTGCAGCCCCGTCGGCTCGGACCGAAACACCATTTTCTATGCAACTTGCTGAATCTTTAATACCTCGGGATGTTTTAAATGTAATTCCAGAATTTAGCGGTGAAACTAATTTGCTTAGTTTATTTTTAAGGAAGTGCGAATATGTTATTGAAAAGTATCAAGGGACTACGGATCGAAATGAATTTTTAATGCAGAATATTACGAGTAAATTAAAAGGTAAAGCGGCAGCCTTAATTAGTGAAAGAGGTGATTTTGAAACCTATAGCGAATTAAAATCTTTATTGATCCAACATTTTGGTGATCCCAGGAGCGAAGAATGCGTAGCCATTGAGCTGGAAACCCTAAAAATCAAACAAAGTGAGTCATACTTACAGTTTTGCACCCGTATTCAAGACATTCGTGCTATATTAATTTCAAAAGTGAATCAGAACAGCTCTACAACGTTAAGAGAAGCTAAAAAAATAATTTATAACAATACTTCTCTTAATGTATTCATGTATAATTTACCAGAACACATGGTGCGGATTGTTCGAATTAAAAACCCTACTACGTTGGAAGAAGCTTTAAAATATGTCCTTGAAGAGGTTAACTTTCAGGAACAATATAATTTACGTAGTAAAATGTTGCAACACCGACCGCAAGGTCATATATTACCATCACGCGATAAAGGATATGTTTTTAATTCACCCAATCTGAAGCCTTTTACCACATCGCCCCCTTTACAAAATAATAATTTTAGACCTTTTACAAACCAAACTCAATTCAAATTTGGTATACCTAATCAAAATTTTGTACGCCCGAATATACCGAATCAACAAATTGGTCGACCGCAAATAGTTCAATTTGGACCACCAGTCGTTGATAAAAGAAACCCCCAGCAATTAGGCTTCCGACCTCAAGTAGGACTATTTGCCTACAGACCCCCAACAGCACAATTTGGTTATCGACCCCAAGTAGGACAATTTGGCTATAGACCCGTTCAAGGTTCGACCTATCGTCCAACCAATAATTTCTACGATAGTGACGTGACAATGAGAACAGCTCCAGCACCGATTAAGCCACAACAAGGTTTTCCTATAAATGAACTTTATACGGATAACGAACAATACTACTACGACGTCACTCACGACGATTACATGCAGAATATGACGACACACTGTGACTATGACTACAAAAATATGTACACTGAAGATTGTTGCGTAAACGAGAAGCCTAGTGTAGAATTTACTAAAACTGCTGAAAATTTACAATTAACTGAAAATAATAGTGATACGGAAGCGGTCCAAAATTTTCAAATAGGTACAATCAATATAAACCCGCCGGAAATGATAGAACTTAATTTTGATGCCAATCTAAAACATCCATACATATACATCCCTGAGATAAACGGCAAATTTATGTTAGATACAGGAAGCACACGGTCTTTTATAAGTCCCAGCAAAGCTGATGAGTATTTTCCTCAATTAAAATTCTATGAACCATTTACAGTCACAAGCATACATGCGACTAGTGAACACCATGAAGTAGCTAAAATTCCCCTATTTTCCATTTTTAATGATGAAGGGTATCATAAATTTTACGTTTATGATGTGGACAACAGATATGACGGGTTAATTGGAATGGACCTTATGACTCGACTTAATGCTGAATTATCCTTTAAGGAAAAGACTTTAAAGACAAATAGCGTCAACATTCCTATAATGTATTCCACTGACCACAGGCCTCCAGTTTGGCTATACCAACTTAAGGAACCAAATAGCAAATTAACGCGTTTACGTCTACAAGAATACGATTTTAAAGTTATATATAAAAACGGTAAACAAAACGTAAACGCAGATGCGCTATCTCGCATCCGCTTAAATGCTCTAGAAGCAGCCGACGATTTAGACAATAGTTCAATGATTGTTAATATAGACATAGACGAACAGAAAGACACCAGACAAAATACGGACGGTTCTACAACAATTTCCATATCTGACTCTGAAAGAACCGCTACAGCTAGTCCAATAAGTATAACAGAAACTGAGGAAATTCTTCACGAGCCGCCTCATTATTCCATACCGTCTGAGTCTTCTTCCGTACAGACAGCTCATTCAGCCAAAGATCTCGAATCCAGTGGAATACCGATCTTAAACGAAGCAATAGACACCAAGCCTAATCAAATACTTGTCTTTAGCTGGTTTCGTAATGAGATTCAAGTAAAAGAATTATCTAGAGACAAACAAAAGGTGTTAGAAGTATTTCTGCCTCTTCATAATTATAATCTCATCACAGGATTTCTAAAAGACTATATAAAACCAAAAATGAAGTATTTCATTTATTTTGAGAATCAAGAACTTAGAAAAGATTTCATTAATATCATAATTTCTCTGTTTAAGAGAGATGTCGTTAACTTCTATGAATGTACCGAGCGTGTTGTTTACGTCGAAAATGAGCAGGAACAAAAGGCTATAGTAATTAAATTACACGAAGGCAAGACATGTCATCGTGGCATCAGCGAAACCGTTAAACGGATTCGTCGTAATTATTATTGGCCTTTGATTGAAACCGTATCCGCCATTATTAACTCATGTGAGGGTTGTAAAACTTCTAAATATGATAGGAAACCTATTAAACCCTTATTACAACTTACACAAACTCAGCATGCACCCTTTCAAGAAATATTTATAGACCTGTTTAGTATAGAGTCGAAATACTATTTAACTTTAATTGATGCCTTTAGTAAATTAGGCCAGGCCATAGAAATTCCATCTCATTCAACACCTGAAGTGGTTAGAGCGTTGATGAAATATTTTTCATTTTACGGCATACCACAGAAAATAAGTTCCGACCCTGGAACTGAATTCAACAATGAATTACTAAGAGAACTAACAGAATTACATAAAATAAAATTACACATAGGCACCCCAAACAATCCAAACTCTATGGGCCTCATAGAACGTTTTCATTCCACAATTATAGAAATTTACAGATTAGCAAAATATGAAAAGAAATTTACGGACGCAGCCTCTGTAATGACTTATGCTGTTATGGCCTATAATAGCACTATTCATAGCACCACAGATTTAACCCCGTTTGAAGCTGCGTTTGGTTATACCGAATTAAACTCTACATTTAACTCAGAATTTGATAAGGCTTACAAACAACAATTGATTAGGGATCATAAGAAGAGAACTCAGGCACTCTATAAGTATATTTCGGAAAAGGTAAAAGGACACAAAAAAAAGATTTTAATGAAACGAGGAGGTGAATTAGAACCAGCTTTAGAAATAGGAAAACCGGTTTTCGCTAAGGCCGTTAATAAGAGACAAGCAAAAGATAAGCCTAGGTACCAAAAAGCCGTTGTCACAGGTCAGATAAAGCGCAATGTTATACCAATTAAATTAAAAAATAGGGACACCAAAGTACCTCTTAAAAATATAAAACGTCCTCCACATGTGGAGTTTGATCCTGGTGATATGGACAACAACCAATTGGACTCTTCCAAGCCAGGCCCTTCGAGCAGTAAAGATTAGTCAAAACCCTGGTATTCTTCCGGTGAAAATGGGCCAAGCGTTTATTCAATATGATAAGTGGTCTATTGTCAAAATAATCAATCTTCAGGGCATAAGCACTGACCTTTCTTTTAATATTCAAAAATATTCGGAATTCAACCAAATATTACACCCGAACAAATCCTACACAGATGAGTTTATGGCACTTAAAACACAAGTCGAGTATATTCGAAATCAGACCATAGAGAAATTACAGCAATTAATTCCATCCAAAAGTGGTAAACGTGGTATTATAAACCCTTTAGGCTCCATTATCAAAATTATTACTGGTAACCTTGATCATGAAGATGCGGTTAGATACGATAATTTAATTCATAATATTCAAACTAAGGAACAGGCAATAACCAATAAATTCACTGTGATTTCTAAAATGTTGGATCACTTTCTAAACTCTACTGAAATAATTAATGAAAATACAAAGAAAATAAACAAGCGCATTGATTTACTTGAAGGCCTTGTAGCTAATCTTAATACAAAAGATAATCATTCAATTTATATGACCTATGTATTTGGATTACTCAATCAATTTATTGTCAACTTTAGGACTATCTATGTCAAACTTAGCGAATTAGAAACTGCTGTTGCATTTAGTAAAGCATCTGTTTTACATAAAGCCGTAATAAATTCTGACGAATTGTTAACTTTATTAAAACATATTAATGAACACGATAACTTAATGTATTCTGTTAATGATAGAAATTTAATTAATATAGAAGAGTCATTGTCTGTAAAAGCTTACCTTAAAAATGAAGAAATAGCCTTTATTATTGAAGTTCCGTTAATTTTAAATGTTACTTATAATTACTATAAACTGTATTCCCTTCCTATGGATTCCATGAACCAAACCTTTGTTGTTTTCCCTGAATTCCCTTACCTTTTGGTAGAAGGGTCAAAATATCGTCCGATTGATCAACCATGCCAAGAGATAACAGTCAATGAATACCTCTGCTCTGAAAATAACCTCATTCAATATGTGGAAGAAACCTGTATCGAACAACTAATGAAATATCACCACAATCTGTCGCGATGTCTTCCCCGTCAGATAGAGTCTGAATGTCTGAAACTACAAAAAATTAGTCCAAATAGTTGGATAGTGTATACCAAACACAAAAAAATTATATCACAAACTTGCGGCAATGACGACACCAATGAGCGCATACAAGGAACATACATTATAACCATAGAACCGCAATGTGATGTTTCTATAGAAAATATCCAACTCCATGGACCGCGTTCTTACTTCCTGCAAACAGAGTATAAGCCTGTTCCTGTGATAAACTTACCCGATTTACGAGAACTTACCTCTAACGCCGTGAAGATGGAACCTATAAACCTGAAAGGAGTTAACCTAGATGATATACGCCATCTAAATTACCTTCTGAAGAATAGTGAGAATAGTGAAATTAGTGAAATCCACAGTGATAGTGTCAGTGTCGCTCTTTACTCTCTGTACGCGATCGTCTTTTTATTGTTAGTAGCTCTAATTATGTATAAGTATATTATAAGAAAAATGTATAAAGGGCAGGATCGTCGTTCGAATGGTGTTGAAGACAATCCTACTCAACAGGAGGAAAATAGAGTCATTCAAAGACCTGTATTATTGGTGTAACTCTATGATTCTCAATTTATGATTAATTCCTTTAAATTAGGTATCTTAAATATAATCGTTTTAACTACTTAATATTTTAATAATTTTGTCATTTTATAGTTATTATATTGCGAAGTTCTTGGAAAATCTTTGATTTCCCGATAACTTCGGTCCAAGGGGGGAGGAGTTACATTCTCCGAACTCACCTTATCTATCGCTGTGGTAGAGCCTTAAGCTCGTACGCTGCACTTTTGCCTTTATCAGCCAGACATGGCGGATGTGAAGGCGCCAGTGACCACCAGCTTAGTTGTAAGTCCTAAGTATGTATTAGACTAGATAGGATAAGCAGTCTTACATCAAACTCTGTAAGCTCGGGTCGTTCTAATAAACTCTTAAACGGCTCCTAACGTTTTATTTTGGCCATCGCTCCGCTCCCGAAATCTAACTAGGTATCCCACAACTAAGGGGGCGTCTCAAATGTCAAAACAAAATCTTTCTTTGGCTGTAGCAATAATAATTTAAGCGGGAGTGATGGTGTTTGGCTGCACGAGTGCGCAAGCCTCTCTTCAGCGTCATCCGTGTCCGACTCCATCGCTGTCCGCGCGGTGACTGACCGGTGATTGACGAAATGCCATTACACGTTCACTCAAAAGTCAAGACCCATGATTGATGGTTGCATGATGCAAAAATCAAAATATTCAATTCACAGTTCACTTCACAAGATACCTATTATTATATGTACCTACGAAAAATCGATTTGGAGAGTCAAAACTCAAACAACACTGAATTCTGTAAAAGTGCAAACACTGTGTCCAGCAAGCTAACGGCCGCCCAGGGTCCATCGCCGAATCTCTGGATGCTTTTTTTATATATATCAGATTCGCATTATACAATGTTGATACGACAGAGGGGCTTTCCTTTAAACTGCCTATACTAGGTACCATTTTCAAGCTCTGTACCAAAAATCAATTAAATAGGAGCAGTAGTTTAGTGGCAAATGATTTTTTAAGTTTTTGTCCCGTTTGAACACGCTGTATCTTTCCTAACAGCTGATTATGTCTATACGCATAGGTCATGCACCTTTAAACGTTAATCTGAGTAGAATCTAAGATACGTTGTTGCCGCTCTGACGCAAGCCACAAGTACCTACAACCAAATATTTCACTAAAAAGGAAGCAATAAGGTAACATACACTTGCACTCTGTTATAGATAAAATTGTCTGTGACATATTATATTAAAAAGAAGTGTGCTTCAACTTCTTGTAGTTTGTCAATTTAGAAAGATGTCATAGGAAATGAAAATTATATTCTTTCTAGCTAATGTTGTAATTGTTCAATTTAAAGGCTGGCAGGCTGCTTCCAATATAATAGGTTATGGGCCCAGGACAATTAATGTGAGTAATAATGAGTCACATAAATATTGAACCACTGAAAAGGGAAAATTATGACACATGGCGAATACACGCAAAAGCTCTTCTATTAAAAAGGGGCCTATGGAATTACGTCTCTGCGACAATAAAAAAGCCTACAAGTGAAGGTGACGAACTAAATAAATATTTAGAAAAAGATGTCTTGGCACTAGCAGAATTATTCCTGATCATCTCACCGAGCGAACTAAAACAAGTGAAGAACTGTCAAACTAGCAAAGATGTCTGGGACAGACTCGAGGGTATTTATTCCAGCAAAGGTCCTGCACGAAAGGCAAGTCTTTTGAAGGAGTTAATCTTGAGAAAAATGAAAGAAGACGATAACATAGTGGATCATTTGAACAAGTTTATGGACATCGTCGATAAGCTTGCAGATATGGATATAGAAATTAATAAAGATCTACTTAGCATCATGATGCTCTATAGTTTGTCTCAATCTTTTGAAAACTTTCGAATTGCTATAGAATCCAGGGATGATCTACCAAGTCCTGAAAACTTAAAGATAAAAATTATCGAGGAAGCTGAAGCAAGAAGAAATATGGCTAGTACAAGTGAACAAAATTCTGAACAAGAAGCGCTATATAGTCGACAGCGCAGAAGAAATACAAATTTTATTGTTGAATGTTATAAATGCAAAAAGAAAGGACATAAAGCCAATGAGTGCTGGTCAAAAGTAGTACAGTCAGCCCCAAAAAGATTCAATAAAAGTATTTCAAATATATGTTGTTCTGAAGAAACATGTCTAAATACAAATGATAATAAAGAAAAACAAAACATGTGGTGTCTTGACAGTGGTTGCACGTCACATATGACATATGAATTACAAAGATTCCGAAATATTGATAAGAATGAGAGCAAATCGTTAAAGTTAGCATCAGAGAACTGTACAGCACAAATTGAAGGCCGTGGTTCAGCGAAACTTAACATCAAGGAAAGACCTGATCTGCAACTGACCGAAGCTTTATATGTACCATCACTAACTACAAACCTACTGTCAGTAGGAAAAATTACAGACAAAGGTGCAACAGTTTTATTTAAACAGAAAAACGCAACAGTAAAGTATAATGGTTAAATACTATTAAGAGCAGAAAGAAATGAAGACGGTTTGTATTACGTTAAAGAAAACTTACAAGAAAAAGCTAGACTCTGCGAAGCAAATAAAATGCAGCAATGGCATAGAAAGCTAGCTCATCTCAATGAGGGTCAAATGCGAATAGCTCTAGATAAAAAGAACATGGAAGGATTGGAATTTAATAAAAATGATACAGTTAAAGATTGTGAAGTATGTGCTAAAGGCAAAGCAACAAAATTACCATTTACTACACCCAAAAATGAAGAAAGAACGAATGAAAAATTACAAATAGTGCATACAGATGTATGTGGTCCCATGAGACAACTATCGAAAGCAGGTTCCAAATATTTCATCACATTTACTGATAATTATTCAAGATATACAAGAGTATATACAATGAAAACTAAGAATGAAGCTCTATCAAAATTTAAAGAATTTAAAAATGAGGCAGAAAGGTTTACCAAACAAAAGATAATTTGTTTACAAAGTGACAACGGGACGGAATACATAAACCGTGAATTCGACAAATATTTAAAAGACAACGGCATCAAAAGAAGGCTATCTGCACCATATACACCAGAACAAAATGGGTTGGCAGAGAGAAAAAATAGAACATTGCTTGGTAAAGCTAGATGCATGTTAATTGACGCTAATATGAAAGAAGTTTTTTGGGCCGAAGCCATTAATACAGCTAACTACTTGGGAAACCGTAGTCCTTGCAACAGTATTAATAATGAGACTCCATTTGAAAAGTGGGTGAACAGAGTTCCATCTGTAAGGCATTTCCACATTTTCGGGACTAAGGCGTTTGTTCTAAAAAAGGGAAAACGAAACGGAAAATTTGAAGCCAGATCGACTGCTGGTATATTTGTAGGTTATTCGGAAAATCACAAAGCGTACCGTATCTTTAATCCGAAAACAGACAAGATAATAATAAGTAGAGATGTCAAAGTACTGGATAAAATGTTCTACGAAAATGAGACAAAAGAAGATCAAAAAGGAGATGTAGTTGATAAAAACGAAATAGAAGTTGTACTTTTTCCTGAAGAAGAAAATGAAGACTCGAATAGACATGAAATTAATGGATCAGATATAGAACTAGACGTTAATGATATATTTGTTGATGCAACTACAGAAACAGACGAAATAGACAATGAAGACAGGCAAGAAATGTGTACAGATAATGAAATTGAAGCGACTACTTCAAGTAATGAAAAGCGACAGAGAAAACCACCAGTTTGGCAGAAGGACTATGAGATGGATGCTGAACAATTATTCCTCTGTGATATAGATGAGAATAGTGATGAATGGGAAGATGCAATAATAAGTGAAATTGAATCTCACTTAAAAAATAATACTTGGAAAATTGTACACAAGGATGAAAGTAAAAATTTGATAGATAATAAACTGATTCTAAAATATAAATACAATGCAGTTGGAGATATAGACAGACGAAAGGCACGACTAGTAGCTCGTGGGTTCAACCAGAGAGAAGGAATTGACTACACTGAAACATTTGCACCAGTAGCAAAAATGAGTACAATAAGACTATTGATTGCATATGCGATAGAAAATAATATGAAACTAAGTCAACTGGATGTCTGTACAGCATTTTTAAACGATGATATAGACGAAAAAATTTATATCATCATCATTCTCCTGCCCTTATCCCAATTTATTTGGGGTCGGCGCAACATGTCTTTTTCTTCCATACTTCTCTATTAGTCGTCATCTCGGTAGTCACCCCCTTTCTAACCATATCATCATTCACACATTCCATCCATCGTTTCTTTGGTCTTCCCCTACTCTTATAGCCGTCGACATCCATACTCAAAACTCTCCTCACGACATTTTCCTCATTTCTTCGTAACACATGCCCATACCATGACAACCGATTCCCACGCAACTTTTCAGTTACCGGTGCCACTTTTAAACTTCCTCTTATGTACTCATTTCTTATTCTATCCATTCGTGTAACACCACACATCCCTCTAAGCATTCTCATCTCTGCTGCATGCAATTGCCTTTCATTCATCCCTTTTGTGGCCCAACATTCTGATCCATACAAGACAGCAGGTCTAATAATGGTTTTATATATCTTCCCCTTAAGTTTAAGGGGAATGCGGGAGTCGCAAATTGTTCCCGTGACCTGCCGCCATTTCATCCATCCAGTGTTAATTCTGTGCTTAACAGTCCGATCTACTTCGCCATCGCTTTGCACGAGTGAACCGAGATACCGAAAGTCGGAACAGACTGGGAGAAATGCACCATCAAGTGCTATAGCTCCAGAACTGGAGAGACCGCCGAAATCGCAGAACATATATTCTGTTTTGGTTCTGCTGATTTTCAAGCCAACATTCTCCAGCTTCTGTTGCCATTTCTCCAATCTGCTCTGGATCTCAGGTCCATCTTCACCGACAAGGACAATGTCATCGGCAAACAACATGCACCAGGGTGCCTCCTCCTGGATGTCCGACGTAAGAGCGTCCATAATCAACAGGAAGAGGTAAGGACTTAAAGCCGATCCCTGGTGCAAGCCTACAGCCACACTGAACTCGTCGGTATTGCCGGCAGCCGACCGCACGTAGGTACGAGATTGACTGTACATAGCACGAATTAACTCTACATACTTCCCGGGCAAACCTTTCTCTTTCAAGGCCCACCACAGCACATCCCGAGGTACCCTGTCATACGCTTTCTCCAGATCAATGAACACCATGTGCAAGTTCTTGTGTGCACGCCTGTACTTCTCGCACAATTGGCGGAGTGCAAAAGTGGCGTCCATTGTTCCTCGACCTGGCATAAACCCAAACTGGTTTGGGGTAATCTCACTCTCCTCTCGCAATCTTTTCTCTATTACTTTCTCCCATACCTTCATACTATGTGACATGAGCTTTATCCCTCGATAGTTGTTGCAGTCCTGTACATCACCTTTATTCTTGAAGATGGGCACTAGCGAACTATTGCACCATTCTTGTGGGATCTCTCCTTCATGCAACAACTTATTGAAGAATAAAGTCAGCCACATACATCCATCTTCTTTTAAACACTTCCATACTTCTACTGGTATATCGTCTGGGCCCATAGCCTTTCCATTTTTCATACCTTGGACTGCCTTTCTTACTTCATCCATGCTAATTTCTCTCACCAAACCCATATTTACTTGTACCTCTTTGAGCAGACCATTCCATTTATTCTCTTCGTTCATCAGTTTTTCAAAATAAACCTTCCATCGTTCTTTTATTTCGTCATCTTTCGACAGAACCTTACCAGCGTCGTCTTTTATACATTTAATGTGAATTATATCTCTCGTTCTCCTTTCTCTTGCTTTTGTAATCCGATAGAGCTCCTTCTGGCCTCTAGGGCTGTCCAGTGAGTCATACAACTTCTCCTGCGCCTTAGCTCTCGAAACTGCTACCGCCTTTTTTGCCTTTCTATTCCATTCTTTATAAACCTTCTTCTTATCTTCTTTCAAACTATCATTCCCGTTTTCTACACCCTGCCATTCTTTAAACGCAATTTTCTTTTCTTTAAGCATCTTTTGCACGTCTTCATTCCACCACCATGTATCCTTTTCTATCATACCTTTCCCTTTCGATTCTCCAAATACATCTTTCGCTACTCTCCTTATACAATCTGCCATCTCTTTCCAACATTCATTCACAGATTTTCCTTCCATATCCCTCATCTCAATCATTTTATCTACCACTTGACTCTTAAACATACTGGCACATTCCTCTTTTTCTATCATACGCCATCTAGTTTTGGGCGGGGGCCGTTCCTTGTTCCTACTGGACGAGACACTGACTTTTACCTCCATTATCATCAGTCTATGTTGTGAGACTAGGTCTTCACCTGGGAGCACTTTACAATTTTTGACACTTTTAAGGCTGTTTCGTCTTACTAGGAAGTAGTCGATTTGTGTCGCGTGGCGACCACTTTTATAACTTATTAGGTGCTCGTTTCGTTTTTTCGAACCACGTGTTTGTTATTGCCAGGTCGAAGGCCGTGGCAGCTTGCAGCAGTGCCTCGCCATCAGTGTTACGGTCTCCGTATCCCCAACCACCATGCACTCTTTCATACCCATCCTTCTGTCTTCCTACATGCCCATTAAAATCACCCCCCACATACACTTCTTCACTATCTTGCACATCCATCATCAAACAATCGAAGTCCTTCCAAAACTTCTCTTTTACACTATCCTCACACCCTGACTGGGGTGCGTACACACTAACTATGTTAACCACCAGACTCTCCACAATCACTTTAACAGCTATCACTCTATCACTCACTCTTTTAACATCCACCACACATTCTTTCAACTGGCTATCCAGAACTATACCCACACCATTTCGCTTGCCATCGCTTCCACCGTAATAAAACTTATATCCTTCTCCTATCTCTCTAGCCTTTGCACCCTTCCACTTCGTCTCTTGCAAACACGCAATGTTGAGTCGTCGCCTTTTTTAAAACATCTGCTAGTTCTCTTCCTCTTCCAGTCATCGAAAAAATTTATATGAAGAAGCCAAAAAATCTTGATAAATATTTAAGATTGATTATATCACACGGAAAAGACAAAGAGTTGTTGAGAAAAGCAAGAGAAATGCTAATAGATATAAATAAATATAAAAATAATGGAATATGTCAACTAAATAAAGCTATATACGGATTAAAACAGGCAGGAAGGCAATGGTATTTAAAATTACATAGAAAATTATTGGAAATTGGTTTTAGAAATGCTACAGCGGATCCTTGTTTGTATATATTTGAAAAAGGAGGCGAAAAACTGTTTGTCAACATCTATGTTGACGATTTGATTCTGGCATACAAATCAGAAAAAATATACAAGGAAGTCAAATCCAAGTTGGAAAAAGCGTTTGATTTGAGAGATATGGGTGCTCTTCATCACTGCTTGGGCATACGATTCACCCATGTAGGGGGAGAGATTACGCTATCCCAAGAAACTTATATTGATAATTTGATAGAAAAATTTAACATGGGAGAATGTAAACCCGTGTCTACGCCAATGGAGCCAGCTCTGAAGTTAGAGAAAAATGAGAATGATGAGAAGGACAACTTTCCGTATCAAAAATTGATTGGTTCATTAATGTACCTAGCTGTCGCAACAAGACCAGACATAATGTTTGCAGTAAGTTATTTAAGCCAGTACAACAACTGTTATGGCCAAAGTCACTGGCAAGCAGCAAAAAGAGTCATACGTTACCTAAAAGGAACGAAAAACATATGTATACGATACAAGAAAGCAGGAACGTCAACGGTTCTTACGGGTATGGCCGACGCAGACTGGGCGGCATGCACTATCGATCGCCGATCATATACCGGTTATATTTTTAAGTATGGTGGTGGTCTAGTTAGTTACGAGACAAAGAAACAGAGAGTGGTTGCATTGTCAACGGCTGAAGCCGAATACATGGCAATGACAGAAGCAACGAAGGAAGCTTTGCATTTGAGACACCTGCTAGAAGACATTGGAGTGCCACAACAAACAGTCCTGATTTACAATGATAATATGGCTGCACAAAAATTAGCAAACAATATGATTACCGGAAAAAGGTCAAAACACATTAACATAAAAGAACATTTTATAAGAGAATGTATCGAAAAGAAATTAGTGACAATTCGTTATAAGGACACAGAAAATATGGAGGCAGATATTTTAACAAAGGCGCTGCCACAACCAAGGTTGTTGAAGCTATTAAAAATGATGGGAGTAGGAGTCACTCAGACCGAGAGGTCATCTTCGTGAGGGGGAGTGTTATAGATAAAATTGTCTGTGACATATTATATTAAAAAGAAGTGTGCTTCAACTTCTTGTAGTTTGTCAATTTAGAAAGATGTCATAGGAAATGAAAATTATATTCTTTCTAGCTAATGTTGTAATTGTTCAATTTAAAGGCTGGCAGGCTGCTTCCAATATAATACACTCTCATTACGAGAGTGACAATCATAGCAAAACATCCCGCGCGTAAAAGAAATAGAAATAGGTCAGTGTGTTGCTATTGCATCTTAGATCCTTGCGAATTTGATAAAAAACTTGTTTTGTCAGTGCGCAGACGCTACCCTTTCGGGAACGTCATGCTACACGGAAGCTTGCGCGGCCGCGCCGCGCCGCCGCGCCGCCCCGCTATTGTTTTGTAGAATTCGCGCGCTGACAATATTATGATTTTGTTTTGTTAGTGTGCTAAGACACTAAATAAGTTTAATACAGTATTTCTTTTTTTTATTGTGACAGGACACGAACTTGGGATTATTATTATTTAGTGTTAGTGTTTTTTTTGTGATTGACTGTTTTGTGATTGAATCGGACTGTTCGGTGGCCACCACGATCTCCGGACCTCACTCACATGAATTTCTTTTTGTGGGGGTACATTAAGGGTGAAGTGTATGCCTCAGAGGTAAATACAATTGTTGAACTAAAAAATAGGATTATTTTAGCAATTCACAAAATAAAGTGCTTAGCGACGGACAGTGATTTAATTTGAAAAATAAATAACAGTATTCTCCGTTGGTATAATTTGTGCATTAATATGAAAGGAAGGCACATCGAGAATTTAAAAATTTTGTGTTTTTGTGTATTCGTAAGTACTTTACAACCTTAGCCTGCGTGAGCGGCCTAAGCCGCCCGCCCGGGCGGCGCCCGCCACGCAAAAGAGATAACACACGTGACACGCCGCGCTCCGGCGCGCACGCGACGTTGCCACTGTTACCTAGACATCTAAGGTCAGTCAAATCTATTTATAAAGGGTGGTTGCGTTTTACTTTGATTTGTAAGCTATTTAGTTTGTTTGAAAAAAAAAATTCTCATTTTTGGCGCTTTTTATTTTTGTACCATATCGAATTAACACTATACACATATAGTATACGTAGTGTAATTTAATGCCCCTCTGTCATATCAACTCTGTATATTAATTAATTCATGGCACTGACCTCAATAATACAAGTACGCTGGACTGCAGACTATGGATGACAGATTGAAGCCATTTGATTTTCGCCATTTTGGCGCTGATAGCAATGTGAAGGGACCATAGAACTAATATTAGAGATGGGATATATCCTGCGATAAAAAAATACTTTTATGAATTTTATCGACCGTTATAACCACTGAGAGTAATTTATTACTTAAGAGAATAATATCGGATCACTCCCAGTTATTTTTATGCTTCATTTTTAAGTAATAGTGTAAGTGCTCTGCAAAAATTAAGGGGCCGGAGGAGCATGCGTAGTTCATACAAACGTAATACCAAAATAATTTGTAAATCAAACATATTTTTAATGTAGTGTGCATTTATTCCGATTGGATTACAGAATATCTAGGTTCCCAAATATATATTTTGAATGGACACTGATTTAAAGACGAGTTATGAGAAAAATAAGTTTTCTATAGAAATTTGAAATTCACTCTCGTCTTTATATCAGATTCCTTTCAAAATATATATTTGGGAACCTAGATATTCTGTAATCTAATCGGAATAAATACACACTACCTTAAGAATATGTTTGAATTACAAATGATTTTGGTATTAAGTTTGTATGAACTACGCATTAGAATGCGTAGTTCGCCGGCCCCCTACCTGAAAATCCATTAGGGCGCGGTCAGATCGCACGCTATAAACTAGTGGATAGTGTCCTAGTAAGGTTATAGCGCATGACTGTCAGATCAGTGAGCTTTAAATATGAGGATAGGCTTAGAATTTAGCCTAAAAACTACTATGGTTGAGCTAATATCTCCTGGCTCAACTACACTAGTTTTACAATCTGAACTGGGGTCACATTAGTTCGCAATATGAACTAAAAACTATGTTGCCATTTCGCTCTAACCTAGTAAATCAAATGGCAGCTGTATTCTTCGTGACTTTGTGTTGTCACTTTTGGTGTAAAATTTGGAAGAATTGAACCATGTAGGAAACAAAAAGCAACAAACAGCGTCCATACAAATTCACTCAAATTGAATGCCTAAAGTGAACCTTGTAACATTACCATGTAGTCATTACTAGCGGAAAGGAGAGGTATTCCATTTTCATTATTGCGTGTTACTAATGGAAAAAAACACAAGAAATAACAAAGTCTAAGTTAAATAATTTATTTCAAATGAAATAGACACTTTTGAACGTCATTATTTTATTTCAAATAAGTACACAGGCAGTTTTGAACGTCAAACATACAATAAAATAGAATTGATTCTAGTCTTCCAAAAGGCCGTGTTCGTATGGAGAAGAGCGTAAGTGTAGAGTGTTTAACGAAACAGTGCGCACTGAAATTGCTACAAAGATGATCATTCGATTTAGGACTCCAATTTTCCATTTTCGTGTTTTTGAGCCCTGCTTAGTTGATTTGGTGGGAAATCTGAAATTAAGTATTTAATTAAAGTAAAACTGACTAAAGTATACAGTACATTGTAGATGACAAGTTTTATTTTGATGTTAGGTCTTTACTTCGGAACAAGTACACATTACATATAATACTATGCTTCCGCTCGCGGCTTCGCCCGCGAGATATGTCGATAAAAACTATACTCTGCCAAATATTGAAATCCGTTCAGTGGTTTAGGCGTGAAAATGTAACATACAGACAGAGTTACTTTCGAATTTACCTATAATATTAGTATGGATTTATCTGTTGAAATTAGAAACTAGTATTTGCTAATTTGTTTTAGGTAGGTAATCAAATTGCAGAAATTTCTGGCGACAGTTCTATTTGAAAGACGTAAATTTAAAATTATTAACTGTCTGAAGAAAACTATCGACACATTATCGACATGGAACATTTACAACCCTATTCAAATTATTGTATTCACTAAATGTGAAAACTGAGCCCTAATTAGAATAGAATAGAATAGAATACTCTTTATTATGTACACCATATAAATTACAGACATATAAATCTAGAAACTGTATAAAGGGTGACACAATGGGCGGTCTTATCGCTAAAAGCGATCTTTTAAAGACAACCTTTGGATGGATTAAACAGGGAAAGGACAGACAAATACTGTAGGTAGTCTGTGGTGTACCAATTACATACATAAAGTATATTATACTAATATATATAAATATACATACACATACAATAATAAACATGAAACATGAGCAAAGAAAATATAATGATAATGTTTAAGGAGAGAGGAAGTGCTTTTTAACCATAATTTTAAAAGTGGACAAAGATTGAGCACGCCTTACCGACAAGGGCAAGTTATTCCATAACCGTACTGCTTGAACTGTAAAAGATTTGTCGTAGAAACTGGTGGAATGCATCGGCATCTCTAGTCTCAGGTTTTCCGATGACCTCAGATATCTATTATGTGTGTCATGAAGGAACTTGAAACGTTCTTTAAGATAAGTAGGGGTTTTAGGATTAAACAAAATACTGTAGAGCTGAAACAAGATATGAGAATTCCGGCGAAGACGTGTGGTGTCCTAATTACACTTAAATATGATGGGATAGTAATGAAAACATTTATTCTAAATATAAGATAGTAATAAAAATGCTCACATAAGCAATCGAAACATTTATAGTCGTAAAATTCACTTACTTGTGAGAGGTTAGTCCGCTGTCTTTTTGGCAGCTAGTTTTACAAAATCCGCATGCTTTCATAATAAAAATGTTCCAAATATCACGTAGTAAACACAAAATACACAAATAAACTAGTTTTTCACGATTTAGACCTAAATCATCAGAGACGAAGTAAACAAATCAACGTCCATTTGAAAGAACGTGTCAATTTTAGTTCCTTGGGGCTACGAGCGGGGCGCTTTGAATCGGCACAAAAAACAACTGTCATTTCGTAGAGTATCGTTAGTCCAGCGTACTTGTATTATAGAGGTCAGTGATTCATGGTAATAAAAGACGTCTTTTTATTCTGAGTCGTCAAACGTCACCCCCTTTTATTCTAAATCAACAACTTGACCACACAGGTTTCGTACGCAAATAAAACCTCAACACACTGAATGACCAACGAGTCGAAAACATGATCTATTTTTTAAATTCAGATTTTCGTCAGTTACGATCATGCAACCATCATTCACTTTATTAGACGGTCACTCTCAATCCTTGATTGTGGTAAAACTGACAGCAAAACCTACCGTGTATTGGTCGTTTTAAGTAAATCGAATACTGTTTTCCGGGCCAGTATATTTGGGACTGTCGAGCGGCATAGAATAAGACGAAATACGAATAAGTTTATGACTATCAGATCTGTGTATCTGACTACGTGTATTGTTTAGTGTTCATGATTAAAAGGATTTACAATTGCCGGCACGTAACTTGGCAAGAGATTTTCGTAGTGGGGGAAGTTCGCGCATATAAAAATGTATGAAATTGTGCATGCGCAAACTTCCCCCACTACAAAAACTCTTGCCAAGTTACGTGCCGGCAACTATACCACAGTTTATGTGACTTTTCTTTCATTAGTAAGGAAGAGGCAGCTCTAGCTCTCTCGTTTTTTATTATCAACTGTCAATTGTCAAAGGTTCCTCTGTCAGTTATGTCACAACAAAAATGGCGAACCGCACGGTAAAAGACGCGAAGTCAATACGAGGCACAAATCCTCAGTATTTAATAGAAAAGATCATCAGATCTCGTATATACGACTCCAAATACTGGAAGGAAGAATGTTTTGCTTTAACTGCAGAGTTACTAGTCGACAAGGCTATGGAATTACGATACGTCGGCGGCGTGCACGGAGGTTTCATTTACCCGACGCCGTTTTTGTGTTTAGTTTTAAAAATGCTGCAAATTCAGCCTGAAAAGGACATTGTGGTTGAATTTATAAAGAACGAGGAGTTCAAATATGTACGTGCCTTAGGAGCATTTTACATGAGGCTCACAGGATCGTCAGTAGATTGTTACAAATATTTGGAACCTCTTTACAATGATAATAGGAAGTTGAGGAGACAAAATAGGGAAGGTCAATTCGAGATCGTTCATGTAGATGAGTTTATAGACGAGCTACTTCGTGAGGAGCGTCTGTGTGACGTGATTTTGCCAAGAATTCAGAAGCGTCATTTTCTAGAGGAGAATAATGAGTTGGAACCCAAAGTTTCCGCCCTGGATGACGATTTGGACGAAGATATGCCGTCTGATGATGAAAATATTGATACTGAAGTGAAGGAGAACAAGAGGGAGAAGGAACGGAGGGGAGACAGAGAAAGGAGAAGGGACAGGTTAGTTTGTAAACAAACTTTTTAGCATATTTATAATCTGTATCTATACCACTGTTATAACTCCCCTAATACTACTGTGGGTCGTCTTAGGGGCGGTGTTTATTACTAAGATAATAGCAGCCTGACAACGAGTCAACATCCCATAACATCAATACTGCGTAATGCTTGTCAGTTACTTACTATCGTAAAATGGGGTGAATTGGGACAAAACTTAGATTTTAACATTGAAATAATAGTTGGTCTGTAATGTGTTTACTGTAATATAATAAAATTAACAATTAAGTGCCCTTGTAATCTTAAAATATGATCTTGTGTCACTGACTCTGGTAGGGCCACCATCAGGGATTATAATTTTGATAACACAAAAAATTTGTCACTAATTAGTCAAAATTTGTCACCAAACTTAAGAATTTGTCGGTCACTGGTTCAAAAGATATAAGGGTTACCTACATAAATATAACTTGTATCTAAATTTAATAATAGTATTTTAAGAAAATAGCTACCTACTTACCAATAATAGAATTATTTATGTTATTGTTATTAACTTTTAGCAAATGTAATTATTCAGTTTTCATGTATAATTTTATTTTAATTTTAGTTTATGATTTAGATTTTTTACTTTAAGTAATATCCATGTATCACAATAATTTTATATCACACTAATATTATAAAGGCGAAAGTTTGTGAGTGTGTGTGTTTATACGTTTGTTACTTCTTCATGCTCAAAAGGCAGAACCAATTTTGATAAAATTTGGTATGGAGGTAGCTGACACCGTGGATTAACATATAGGTTACTTTTTATCCCGATATTCCCCCGGGATCAAAATTTAGGCGGGTGGAACCGCGGGGCGCAGCTAGTTATTAATATTTTGCTCTGACTCTTAGCCAATGGCCCTTAGCTCTAAGCCTTTTGTTAAGATCTTGTTTTACTTACCTTGTGGAATGCAAATAAATGAATATATGCGTAATTACAAATGAAGCAGCATGGCAAGTTCTATTTTCAGCTAATTGAGCAATCATCACAGAATGGTTACTGTACTTACTTTTACTCTTCCAGGTCAAGAGAACGGGACAACAGACGTGAGAAACGTGATGTGGACCGTAAAAGAGACCGCTCACGAAGCAGGGACCGTGACCGCAGAAGAGAGAGGGAACGTGAACGAGAAAGAGAAAAGGAACGTGAGAAGGAAAGAGAAAAAGAACGGACCAGAGAACAAAGGGAACGAGAGAGAGAAAAGGATAGAAGAGGAGACAGAGGGGATAGAGATAGACATGATGTTGATAGAAGAAGAGATAGAGGGAGGTACTGATAAGAATAAATGTGTGAAGTTTATTATGGGGTTTTATTATTCAAATGGATAGTTTGGTTACTTACCTTCTTCATTTATTTGCAGTCTTTTGAAGCATGTAAGATAAACTCACTGAGAAGGGCACAATACTATGTACTAGCTGTTACCCAATAACTGACACCATGTATATTTTGTATTTCATTATTTTTTTATACAAATTTCCAGGATCAAAAAGTCGCCTATGTCCTTCTCAAAGTCCCAGGCAAACGTAGGTTCTGTGGTTTAGGTGAGAAAAGGTAACAGACAGAAGGGACTTACCACAGATATAGATGCACAATCTATGGTCTATCAATATCTGTTGGAGTTACTTTCGCATTTATAATTTAATGTGGATTGTGTTCAAGTACAAAGAGTGACCTACTACAAAGAGAAATATACAGATTTGAGAGGACTCTAGGTCTAAGGGATCCTTTAAAATAAATAAGCAAACGCATGAATTGATGTGTATATTTAAAAACAAAACATATTGCTATGAACAATGTCATAAAAATAATTCTCTGTATACTGAACAATAAATTTCATTTCATTTACAAGTACATTAATTTGTATTATGTACGACATTTTAGTACTTTTTATTTACTACATACATGGCTAAAACGGACTGCAGTAGCCAATCAGAAGGCCACAATTCTCGTAATTTTAAAAGTTCAGAATCTAATCGCAGTCTCATCTCGGCGACAAACAAATGTCTAAAACTTGTCAAAATGTAGGAAAATTAAAAGTATTTTAGACAGATCAGACCACTGTCTGATCTGTCTAAAATACCTTTAATTTTCCCTTTAACGTTCTTAAGATTACGAGAATTGCCCCTCTGATGCGCTGAAAAGGCAAAGCTTGAACGAGAAGTGGGGGAAAACGAATAATATTGTTTTTGCAAGATTAAAAGCCAGTAATAAAGGAAATGTTCAAGTTTTGTATAGAACTTAGCTTGTGCAAGAATGAGTTTCATTAGTGAAAATTATTTTATGAAACTACACTAATACAAGTATCATTTACTTGCAGATAAAATAATTAAGTAAAGTGAACAGAATAAAAATAAAACTAAGAAAATTTGAATTTCGCGGGCTATTGACACGCGGACAATTTGTCCTCTAAGGGTCAGTTCACACCGAGACGCGACGCGACGCGCAGATTCAAGATAGCAATACAATTATAGACCTTATCTTCTACAGTAAAAGGTACACAATTCAGATCCTACTACGGCGAGCTACGCCGCGCGGCCCACCTTACTGAACTGTGTGCCTTTTTGTGTAGTAGATAAGGTCTATAATTGTATTGCTATCTTGACAACTGCGCGTCGCGTCGCGTCTCGGTTTGAACTGACCCTTACTCGTTTTTTTTTATATAGTTTGAGCCCAGTGTGTGGCCACGTTGACTGCGGCATCAGTGGTATTCTTTAGGTCATTCGAGGTGCAGCGCACTCGCACTGGTTGTTGAATGGGTCTGTAATCCCCCACTTCGAAAAATTGTGTCTGCAGCGGCCTACTTGAGTACGCAATTGATTGAGAGCTTTCCATAGGCCACTGCAGATCACGACCTGCAGATTAACTGCGTACCTAACACACAATCAGTAGCTATGGGTTTCATTTTGAAATTTCAACAAAATTCATTGCGTTTTTTGCGTTGTTGAGCAGACACATTTTTCGAACATATGGAGCAATGGATTAGCAATATGCTTCAAAATGAGAGTAAAAGTTTGTTACACAATAAGGCTGCCATCAGATGGACTGCATCGCAGCAACCGCACGCAGTCGATATATTCAACTGCATGCAGTGGTACGTTCAACTTCGTTCAGTCAAGATATCAACTTCACGCGGTCGGCTGCAGTCGTGTGAAGTCAATATTAACTGCATACAGTCGCGACTTCAAATTTACGCGGTCGGCTACAGTCGTGTAGTGTCGGCCCACGCTGTCCATCGCTAACCGCATACAGTTAGGGTGTACGTCTGTGCTTCCATTTCGACGTCAAATCTTACACTGAGCTCCTGGGCTAGAAGCGTGGCGTCAACTGCGCAAAGTCAGATCCGACTGCAGATAACTGCATGCAGTTGAATATATCAACTGCGCGCGGTTGCTGCGATGCCGTCCGTCTGATGACAGCCTTAGGGTGCGGGAGGCAAAAATAGTATACGCTTTAGTAGGTATTACAAAATTAGCGCCACATAGAAGTTTAAAGTTATAGCGTCTGTGTCTACAGGAAGAACAATTTAAATTCTAAATACATGAGCATATTATTATAAAATATTTCGACTATCTACATAGTTATGTACAGCATATCATTTTCTTTGAACATCTATCTAAAAATTTGTTATGACTAAAATGCATGCTAAATATACGGGGTCAAATTAAATTAGCTAGGAAAACTAGATATCTAAACACATCATCTGCCTAGCCTTTTCCCAACTATATTGGGGTCGGCTTCCAGTCTAACCGGATGCAGCTGAATACCAGTGTTTTACATGGAGCGACTGCCTATCTCACCTCCACAACCCAGTTACTGGGTAATACGATACCCCTTGGTAAGACTGGTTGTCAGACTTTCGGGTTTCTGACTACCCGTAACGACTGTCAAAGATCCACGAATGACAGCCGGGACCAACGGCTTAACGTGCTTTCCGGAGGCGCGAAGGGGTCACGGTCGGTATATAAAGATGGTCACCCACCCACAGACCAACCGCGGCAAGCATAGCTTAACCTGATCGACCGACCTTTGCGGCTGTTATTATTTATCCACGGGCCCCTCTATCTAAACACGATAACATTAAATAAAAAGTATTTGATGTTTTTTTTAGGGGGTCAACGACCGCTGGTAGTGACATATGTTACTTGAAGTATGAGTTGAGGAAATCTGTTTTCTTTTGTTTTATGAAAATCATGTCTGTGCCTAATAATATGTTTTTTGACATTGTTAACGTTTATAATAACTTCTGCTTAAATTCTTTTTTGTTTTAATTGTTATAAATAAGTTTACTACTATAACTTTAACTCGGATTTTGTATGCCTTTCGGCGGAACATGGTTTGTGCACTTGACATTTATATTGAAAAACACCTGTAATCACCTATACCAGGGTTATTGCTAAAACATTAACAACCTCTTAAGAGGCCATTGTACTCATCATTAGAAACAACTTTCACTATGGGACCAAATATGAAATCGCGAAAAAAAATCAGCTGTTCCCTACATTTATGTTCGTCGTCAAAATGTAGGGAACAGCTGATATTTTTTCGCGATTTCAGGTTTGGTGCCATAGTAAAATTTGTTCATTATAATGAGTACAAAGACCTCTTAAGAGGTTGTTAATGTTTTACCAATAACCCTGTATATGTTCACAAAATAAAGAAATTCAACTCAATTCAATGATGTTAAGATATCGATACCGTTCACGTCTGTGTAGTTTCGCTAGCTAATTTAATTTGACCCTTTATATTCAGCCTATAATGTTACCACTCCTGGGAGACAGGCCTCTCTTCCACAGCTGTAATCTACCACGCGGGTCCAGTGCGGGGTGGTAGATGTCACATGTCTTCGGTTTTCTGGTTCAAGGACATGCCGGTTTCCTCACGATGTTTCCCTTCACCGTTTTGGCGATGAAATTATTTACACAAAGTAAAGTGCCTGTCTAGGGCCTGCACTGCTCCATGTTAAATGCATTCCCATAAATTCATTAATTAGTTTTAACAATTTACCTATTTGGTTTTTTTTTTCCTAATAAATATTTTTTTTATACAAGGTGTAACAGAATAAACGCAAGTCCTGTAAGTAGGTTGTTACTGAATCGAATTCAGTAAATTTAAAAAAAATATGTATTTTGCCATATTGACCGCCGATTGAGCCAAAGAAAATTAAATCTTATTTCAAGGTAATAAGACTCAATTTTAAATGCATAAAGTAATGATAGGGTCAACACAATTTACCAAATAATAATACTAAGGTTTAAAAAAAAAAGTTTTGGTCATTGTAGATATTTTACTTTTAACTCAATACTCTAATTGGGGTGTATGAGGGCTTGCGTTAATTATGTTACACGTTGTATAAAACTAGTCGCATAATTTTATAATAAGATCAAATAAAATTTACTAGCAAATCTTCACATATGGGTACCAATCTAATTATTCATTTGCCTAGCCAATTCTCAACAATGTTGGGGTTGGTGTCCAGTCTCACCGGATGCAACTGAATACGAGTATTTTACATCAACCAACACAATCCACAACCTCATCATCTGACCTCCACAATCCAGTAACTGGGTAATACGATACCCCTTGGTAAGACTGGTAGTCAGACTTTCGGGCTTCTGACTACCCGTAACGACTGTCAAAGATCTACAAATGACAGCCGGGGCCAACGCTTTCCAAATGCTTTCCGAGGCACGGAAGGGTCTCGATGTGTATTGGACGGCCACCCATTCACGGACCTCACCGGGAAGCGTAGCTTAACTTCGTTCGACTCGTGCGGCTCTGTTTATTTAACCACGCAGCAACGTATTTCACTGCAGCTGATTACGAGGTCAACGGGGGACGAGAGAATCCGTTCTCGAGACCTGTCAGTTACCTACCCGTCTTAAGAAAGCGTGGTGGTCAATCAAGGCTTGTGCCTTCGGGCCTGCAGACAGAGAGTAATGGGTAGCTCACCGTCCGATCAGGACCAGGCCCGTGCCGGACGACGCGTACGTGTTCCACGCGCGCCTCAAAGAGATGTCGGCATAAAATATTGAAGGGGCCCCTTAGGGCCGAAGCCTGCCGGGTCAGGGGGATTGTCCGAAAGGGCTACCGCTGGCCCGGAACATAAAGGGCTAAGGCAGGAACAAGGGTGGGTTTAAGTCAGTAAGAGTCTGACAGTCCCTCCACCCAGAGCGAGAGGGGTCATTCGATGATTTCCCATCCGCAAAAAAAAAGACCTGTCAGTTTTATACAAACGAACACGTGTTTTGCGAATTTGATCTTTATTAGGTAAGTACTAAAATTGTTGACTGAACTTGAAAATACGAGTACGAATTTATTTTTGTTTCATCGTTAGATCAAGGCTTGTGCCTTCCCATGACGTTTATCAAGTAAATTTCATTTGGTCTTGTTTAATTTAGATTAGATTTATATTATTTACTATACAGTTCGATAACACTAATTTCATAAATAATACGTTATTTTATTGTTCATGTTGTTACAATAGGTATTATTTTAGTCTATTTGAGGGCTAGCTAAGTTATTGATACAGTTAAGCACTAAAATATAAGAACCATTATTCTGTACTTGGAAACAGCAAGTTGAAACTTGAATTTGAGAATGACCAACAGCTAAGCCGACTTTCTCACGGACGTAAATATATCGCGGCGGGTTTTTATCGCGCACTCGATTTTGAACTCTCCGTGTTGAGCCCTGTGTTGAGAATCCAACAGAACATATCCCAGCGAGTCAAAAAAACACACCGTTGGATTATCAACTCTCGGCGCTAAGCAGTGAGTTGGAAATCAAGTGCGCGAAAAAAAATCGCCGCGGGAAAAACGCGCCCGTGCAACCTGGGCTAAGGCGGCATCTCCACGGGCGAGAGAATCGCGCCGATAGTCTCGCCGTGCCACCAAATTTTCGCCGCGATGATATCGCCGTGTGGAGACAAGTTCTAAGAGTGTATATAGAAATACGTGGCACGACGATAATATCGCCGCGATTATCTCGTTCGTGGAGACGGCCCCTTAGCGCAGGTACGCACCGATGTAAAAATATCGCGACGGGATTATATCACTCACTCGATTTTGAACTCTCCGTGATGAGCCGAGCATTGAGAAACCAACAGACGGCGTCCCAACGCGTCAAATAAACACCGTTGGATTTTCAACTCTCGGCGCTAAGCAGCGAGTTGAAAATCAACTGCGCGAAAAAAAATCGCCGCGGGAAAAAGGCGTCCGTGCAACCTGGGCTAAGTGTTCATACACACGAGCAGCAGAGGCAGAGCAGACGTCTATAACGTGCCGCTCGTGTATTTACCATACTCAAATACACGACCAGCACGTTGTCTACGGCAGGCGCCGACGCGTCGACGGGTGTCGACGGCTGCATTTGCCTCTGCCGAGGCCCCGTGCCGCTTGTGTTTATGCACACTAAGGTTTCCATCACACTGACATGAGAGTAAAAAACGTTACTGCTAAAACATCAGTGTGATGGAAGCCTCAAAAATGTTCGTAATGATGAGTGGTTCGAATTCGGAGTTTTCAAGTTGATTCGAGTGGATAAAATCCCTTGCAAAAGACTTCGACCAACAATAGCACTAGAACAAAAATATATCGCTCAACTAGCCGCGATTGCAGCTCGATTATAAACCTTAAATTTCAAACATAAAGTTATAGTTTGCAATATATTTACTACTTTAATTGAAAAGTAAAGGTATTTCTAAAATAAGAACACGAATTATTTATGGAAAAATCACACTAATATTATGAAGGAGAAAGTTTGTATGTGTGTGTGTTTATATGTTTGTTACTTTTTCACGCTCAAACGGCTGGACCAATTTTGATAAAAATTTGTATGGAGGTAGCCGACACCCTGGATTAACATATAGGCTACTTCTTATCCCGATATTCGGGCGCAACTAGTAAATTTTAATCATAATTTCTAAGCAATAAGGTTGAAAAAACTATGTTGCATAATAAGACCACAACATTGTTTGTGGTCTTATTTTTCCGGCCGTTTTTGATGAGCTCATCGGAAATCCAGTACAATTTGTTGATCGAAGCCGGTAGGCTATAAATGCTGATAATCAATTTAATAAAGACTACGCACCAAAAGTTTTAATGTGGCACTTTCGGGAGATACCATTTCATTAAGATTAGATTATTTCAGAAATAAGATGTTTTGACCGTGTGGTAATTACATAGAATAGCACACTAAAGAGTCCTTTAGGCAAAGCGCGCACTGCAATGCGATTTTTTGATCGCATATTGCAAAATAAAATTGCGAACGCAATTATAATTTTTCAAGCGTTTATTTTCCGTATTACGCGGACTCTAGTATATCGGTATTTGTTCACAGATTGGCCATTATTTTCCACAACAAAAAATTTCGTGGTGCGCGCTTAGCTTAACAGAAACTAGACAACAAAAAAATATGTCGAACTGCGTAAGTGTGCATATGAACATGCGCAGTTGGGCAAAACATGAGTAACAATTTAGCGCGCATGTGTTTAATTTTGCAAACGGAACCTTCAGTGTGGCAAAAAAGGTCGCCTCCTATACACATTCCTATGTCTCTAATATTAATTTACAAATGCAGCATTAAAAACCATAGATCAACAATTTATAATTTACAAAGATCATAGGCACTCCTCAGCACTAGAGTTTCGATTCAAAGAGTTTTTAATCATGCCACTGATTGAAGGCACACTGAACTTTGGCTAGAAGGTCGGGGCGTGCATTATGAAGATCCTTTGCTCTTCTTTCTTGATCCATTTGAGGAGACGGTCCACTGCTTTGATGGCTTGGTCTTTTTCCATTAAGGGGTCAAATGTAACGTATAGTTCGAAACCGTTGGTTACCTGAAATTGTTGATAATTGGATTTTAGAAACGAAAGATGGTCATGACAATCACTCTGCCCTACTATTTTGGGGTTGGCTTCCGGAATTACCGAGTATTTGACACAGAGCGACATATCTGACCTCCTGACTGGATAACAAGATACCTCTTGGTAAGACTGGTTGTCCGACTTTGGGCTTCTGACACCCGTAAAGACTGTCAAAGATCTACGAATAACAGCCGGGACCAACAGCTTGACGTGCTTTCCGAGACAGAGTTGTCTCGAAATGTAATGGATGGTACCCATCCACGAACCGACCGCGGCAAGCGTAGTTTAACCTTTGACCGACCTGTGCGGCTGTTAGTCATGAATTATGCTACTATAATATGAATGGAAATTAGACAATTAATTTAGGACCTTAAAAATGACTTTACTAGCGAAAAAGCTTGGTAAATGCAGATATTGTGAAGTGTGTTTGCAAGAACTTTTAATTGGATGCGGTGACTTTCTGATTTCCCACTGAGAAAAACAGATAGATTCAGTAATCTTTTAACATACAAGATAATGTAGGATTATTTGATATTATCATCATAACAAAAAAAACCACTGATGGACATAGGCCTCCCCCAAACACCGCCACTTTGACCGGTTCTGTGCTTCTCGCATCCAACGGATTCCTGCGGCCTTCACCAGGTCATCGGTCCACCTTGCGGGAGGCCTTCCAACGCTACGTCTTCCGAAAGGTTTTAGCCAGTCAAATGTCACCCTACCCACCGTCTATTTAAATACACTTCTAGTTCAAAACTGAAATCAATTACAACATACACTTACCCAAGCCAGAATAGTGTCACTAGAATTCGACCGAAAAATAAGCTTTGCCGGTGTCGAAGTACAATGTATTGAACTGCAAAAACTCCTGTAATTCCTCACATAATCTATATCCGATAATTTTTCAACCTTCTTCACAGTGATGTCACCCCCAACGTTGTGTCTCATTCTATAATCCTGTAGCTTATCCAGACTTATAGGGTCTGAAGTAAAGAGTTGTGCCGTTGATTTACATTTATACATAAAGTGCCGGATTTCGGGTATTCCTATATGCTTTAAAGGGTTCGTCGTTGGTAATTCTTGGTTTCTGTTTAAGGCATCGTTGATAGCGACCAGGCAGTTCGAACGGCGTAATTTATCGGCTATCGTGTGCTTTGCTTGGGAGAGAGGAAAGAACGCGTCACGTTGTACTGTGAGTAAGAGGAGGCAAGCTTGACAGTCTTCTGAGATGTATGATACGTGGCCGTGGAGGAATCCTCTGTGAAATAAACAATATTGCGTTAAAGGAATAATAACATCTATTCTATACAAATAAATAAAATATTGAAGGTCTGTTTGTAATGTCAAAATAACAGCTTTTTATTAAATGCTTAGGAAAGTATATACGGCACTTATAACCAAAAAGCAATTTTTTAAACATTTGTCTGTCTGTCCGTTTGTATAAAAAAATTGTTGTGATAAACATAAAAGGCGTTATGCTGGCTAGCCACCCACCCAAATCCCCTGGCTGTTAATCTCCGAAAAGACTGGACTGATTTTGACGGGACTTTCACTGGCAGATAGCGGGTTTAGTCGCAGGCACAGCTAGTTTTAATACACCACAAGAAAAGTGGCGAGTACAATCATTAGATGCATAGAAATATTACCACTGAGGCAGTTTTATAACACCCACAGTTAAATAAGTGGCAGCCATTTTTAAGCATTGACCAACATTTTCATTCAGTGCATGTGAATTTCGCTTAGTGCGCATGTGCTCCCATTGACCGCTGTGACCAAACCGTACCACATTAACCAGTTTCGCACGGGTCCGTTTTTTTTGCGCATTGGATTTGGAACGCACTGCTCAGCACCGAGAGTTGAAAATCCAACTGTGTATTTTTTGCCACACAGAGATGCATCTTGTTGGATTCTCAATGCTCGGCTCAACAACGAGAGTTGAAAATTCACTGCACGAAAAAATCCCGTCGCGATATTTTTACGTCCGTGCAAACGTGGGCTATGATGAATGCCTAGAATTTACAAATATCTACCATGCATTCACATTCACAGCAAAAAAATTAACTCACGTTGAATCAAACTTCGGTAAACAAATCGGTGTCCAACTTTCGGCAGTCTTAAAAGACTCGGAGCTCCGAACCAGATTGAAAAGCAGGTGTATGTCGGATGGATGTAAGGTATACTTCTTCATTCGAACCAGCGTGATCAGTTGGTTTCCAGCCAACATAATAGCGAAGACCAAGTCCCGTATCTTGTTGCAAGTCGATTGAATCGCACTTGTAATGTTCTCTCTTGCTTTTTCGGGCAGAGGTAAGCAACGGACGGCCCCTGTAAAATAAATTATTTATTATTAGCAAAGTAAGCAAACTGAAGTGGCAGTGGGCAATGGGCTGGCCATGTTTTTCGAAGGACTACTGGCCGGGGGAGCAGAAGAGCCCTGGAGTGGAGACCGCGTATCGGCAAGCGTAGTGTAGGACGCCAAGGGGGACCTTGATGGATCAGGCCTTAAAAAGGTGGCTGGGACAGACTGGATGTGGAAGACGGAGGACAGGGTATTTGTTATGGCGCAGCCTGAAATAGGCCTATGTCCAGCAGTGGACTGCGACATGATTTGATACTTTTCAGCACCAGGTTTCATACTTTAGAGACTCTTTAATTAAGCATGCATTTCCTGTTTTAAAAGTGCCAAGAAACTGCCAACCGCTGGTTTTCAGTGTTTGTTCACGGTGCATGTAACATGCGCATTTACGCAATATCAAGTTAACCTTCTGCGGTTGTAATAAAATTAAGCATTGTTTGAAATACTGTGTAAATAACTGGGCGGGTCAAATTACTAACACGCCGCATGAGTAAACCGCGCATGTATCCTGTATCTTTACATGCTCAAGTTACTTACCATCTATGCAACTCTATTAAGACAATACTGCAGGCAGAAGGAAAGAGCAAGAAGGAACAAGGTACAGGCAGGTACAGGTAATGTCGCGTCGCCGTCGCGCGTCGGTATGAATACTTTCAAATAAGAAGCAGTTTAGTAAAACCCAACATTTTCCTTAAGTTTGCCGTATGTCATTACTTCCCAGAATTGGATCCTTATTAGGGACACTATTGAGTGGTGTAATAATACAGTGTTTTTTTTATCAAAAGCAATGGGTTCGATTCCTGGCTAGATATATAAGGTGTAAAAAAATTAACCTTACAAACTTTAAGAGGTGCTTTAGACCATTGGACTGAACAACTTTCACTATGAGACCAACTCTGAAATCACGAAAAAAAATCCACTGTTTAATACAAAAGTTCTTTACCTACTTGATCAAAATGTATGAAACAGCGGATTTTTTTTTCGTGATTTCAGAGTTGGTCCCATAGTGAAAGTTGTTCAGTCCAATGGTCTAAAGCACCTCTTAAAGTTTGTATGGTTAATTTTTTTACACCTTATATTGATTTTTCAAAAATCCAATGATGCAGTTTTCGTTTTCGAGCCCGCGACTCTTTTGAGTACTCTTAGCTATTTCACATAGTTTCGGATTTGGCCATCTACGCCCATTTGAAAAATTCACCCCGTATATTTTTATGACAGTCTTCTCAACTTACCCAATAAGAATGCAGGGTCCTTCTCCATAAAAATAAGTAAATGGTCAATAAGTCGCTCGGCTCCCGACAGTAGTCTTCGTAAGTCATAGTTTCTTCTTTGTTCAAATATTCTGTTCAGTTGCGTTAGAGTAAGTACTGATACTATTTGATTAAATGCATACCTGAAAGGAGCAACAGAATTACATTATTATCTTTTATACATTTTATGTTCGTCATGAATAATGGCTTTATAAGTGTCTGTGGTTATTGATAGCCTTGGCATCAATTCTCCTATAATGTTGCCACCGATGATGATTTTACCACTGATGACCACTGATGATTTTAGAGCAGTGGTGATGAAAGATTTTACGCAAAGTAAAGTGCCTGCCTGGGTTCGAATCTTCGAACCTATGAACTATAACTCGTAAGTCGCAGCCGTTACTACTGGGCCACCACTGTTCCTTTATTGTTTAAGTTATTGATAAATAATGGTTTGATAAGTGTGTCTGTGGTTATTGATAGCCTTGGCTTCAATTCTCAATTGGATAGTTATAATATATATGGGATTCAGTTTTAAATATTCTCATTTATAATAATCTACGTAAAGGCAAGGGTTATAAAAATAACAACAAACACCAAAAATGTTTGTAGGGTGTAATATTAAAAAAAAATAATCTAGCGACAATTGTAATAATAAAAAAAAATATAATTTAAGAGAGTGAATGTATGTTATTATAAATGTGATTATTAAATGTGTGTGTTGTACTCCAAATAAATAAACAATAAGTAGAAGTGAAAATTCGGGCGCCAGGAGCACACACCAAACTATGCCAAGGATAGACTAACCTGCGGGAACTGGAAACTTTTAATCTTCAAGCGGGGAGTATCAATAAAAATCGACACAAAAGTTATTGAACGATTTTATTACCCGAAGGCTGCTGGTCTCAATATACAAGAAAATTCCTTTCTAATATTAACAGTTGGTGTAAAACTAAGATGGAATAGAAATTAATTTTTGTCCTGTCATTATTGCACTTTTGTCAATTTAAGTTAAGTATTATAAACCATACCATATTCCGGCGAATAATCTAACAAACCGAATGGGCAAACCCTGGTGATTTTGATCTTCGCGGGGACGTCAGGCGGTCCATGATATATGTCGGTAGGGGCTAGCGTTAAAAATTTAAGTCTTGAAGTAAAAATAAATAAGAAACGCCTCACGGCTGAAATCAAACATGAATAATTGTTAGCTGACGTTCAGCGTCGACAAAAATGCCGATCGGAATGTTTACGACCAAATGCAAATTAACTCACCGTTTCTTTTCCAAAGGAAGTTTTTACATCAGTAGATGAATTAATCCAAAATATATAAGGTTCAAAAGATCCTGAAACAAATATCGGAAACTATTAACGTCTGCCATCCAAATAACCACGCGACACGTGAGTAGGTTTGAAACCACGAAGAATTTTACCAACCTTTTACAAAATATGGACAATCCCATTATGATGCTGACAAGGGCAAATCAGCTACCACATAATTAGGACTGGATGTAGTCCTTTGGAAGTATCAACTTCCAGATTTCAATAGGAGCTCTAAAAACACTCCATTTTATATAAAGGTTCGGCCGGAAAGTGCCCTGTCAAAATCAACTGACAGCATCAAAAAAAAGAAAAAATCAGTGTGACCACTACACGACTTCCGATTCAAAAAAATGAATTTTTACATGGCAACACCACCCTGTTGCCTACAAATTAAAGCAAAGAACGCGCTATCATGTAACAGGCTTAAAAGACTCGTTACATTACATCCCCTCCCGAAAATAAAAGAAAGGAACTTTCTTTTATTAGAAAGAAATCTTCAACCAAATAAACCTGTTAAGACTGGTTTATGTTCTAATTCAAAAAAAGAAAAAGAATCATAAGATTCAAAGTGCAAATCAACTCTGAAAATGTCAAACGACAAAATCTCAAGAATTTAATAAAAGTAAAAAAAAATGTAAATGACAAAAAGTCAAAAACGAAATGGTGAAAAACAAAAAATTAGAAGTTATAAAAACTCATTAAATGAAACGAAGAGAGAAATCTCTTAGCGCTCCAAAACTCCAAAACAGTGCAGTTAGGCACTATAGCCACTGACTAAAAATTTCAAACAAATTCGGATAATTTACCAAAACAAACTACAATTTTTATAGTGCAGTTAGGCACCTATCGCCACTGACTAAAAATTTCAAACCACTTGGAACAGTACAACTTTGAGTGCAGTTAGGCACTATCGCCACTGACTACTATGTCAACCGCTTCCAACTCAACCATCTCTATGAGTGCAGTTAGGCTCTATTGCCAGTATTGCCACTGACTAACTCCGTATTCAACAATCCAAAAAATTTGAAACTCCGAACAAAAGTTTTTAAATAAAGCTGAAAGACCTTATTTAAAATACTGTTACAGGCACAACCTGCAACGAGACAAAGGAAAGCATATTGTGATCGGCTCATCACCACCGAATTCCCGAGCACAATAGCTGTAAAAGAATGTGAATGCTGTGACTGGCTCAACACTACCAATCTCCCAAACACAGACAAACACAAAAAACATTGAGATCTCCAATGAGAAATCTCAATAACAAAAAAGGCGAAAGCCAAAGTTTCACAATGCGACCGGCACACCACCACCGAACTTCCGAACGCAAAGAAAAAAAAAATGACGAAAGTCAAAACAAAATCTCTCATCGTGATTGGAACAACAATGTCCAACACAATGGAAAAAGGAAAACATATGGCCGGGGCCGAAATCCCACACTGTGACCGGCACAACTCCACCGACTTTCCGAGCACAATGGAAAAGAGTCGAAATCAAGGTCAAAAGTTACACCAAGATCCCAAAAATAATAAGGCATTTTGTAACAAAGGTTACAGAATGACCCTAAAAAGTAAAGTCCAGGATGAACGCGTTACTAACAAAGTCAAATCCGATCATTAAAAAGAATGAAACTCCAGTAAAAATGAGAAACAATTCTGTCAACGAACAGCACAAAATAGATTTAAAAATCGATTACTATTTATGACGAAGAGGAAATAGAATGATTTTAAACTATGACAAAAAAATTACAAAAACTCGAAATTGAATTTAAGTTTTTAACCTCTAGGTAGAAATTACCTAAACTGTAGGGTTGTATAAGATCTTAATAAAATATAAACAGGTAGGTTACCCTTAAAAAAGAAAAATAAGATCTTAGGCAATCCAACAAAAACAAAAAAAAACATAAAATAAGATCCTTCGATGTGAAAAATATTTGGTGTGAAAAAAAATAGTATTAAATTAACCAGAATGACCTAAGTTTTATTTTTAGAATGTCTCAAATTCAACAAATTTATAAGAAATTACCTAACATACAATTATAATGTTATAAATGTAATAAATAAATAAATACATCTTTCAAATCACCGATAACCTATCATCCATCCTCTCGTACATCACACTGTCAAAAGTGACCTTCAAACAAAATTATCAAAATCAAGACTATCACTTGGAAACCAAATTAAAATTTAATAATATCTTTAACATGATAACGTCCCACTGAACCTTTATTTAAATCTTTCAAAACATAAACGTTATCTGAAACCTTTTCAGTTATTTTACATTTTACAAACTTAGGTGCAAGTTTAGCTGAAAAATATGCTTGTGCATTAGATTGAAGAAAACTCCTTCTCCACACCATATCACCCACATCAAAAGAAATGACTTTCCGACCCTTATTATAATAAGCGGCATTACGCTTATACCCCTTTAACAAGTAAGCTTGAACTTTAACAAAAATATCACTAAGTGAATTAAGAGAAACTGCATAAGCATTTCTATTTGAAATTTCTAGTTGAGATAAGTTATCAACAGAACTACTAAAGTGATGTAATGACGCATCAAGAATAAGCTCCCTACCATGATTAACAAACAGCAAGGCGAATAGCAAACAAAAAGCAAAAACTAAGTTTCAAAAAGTTAAATGTTTGAAAATAAATTCTCAAGTTTGAGGTTAATTATAAAAGTCAATGTGGGTATTCCCATAAAAAATTACTACGTTAATTTTATCGTTTTAAAAGTGCAATAATCACTTACAAGCAGCTTAAATCTAGATAAATTAAATGCACAATATTGTACTTAACAATTAGATTAAATTATTTACTTAAAAAGTTAAACTTAGTTTTTAAAATAACTTTACTGTTGAGAACAACAAAACGCAGTCTATGCTATACATTTCTGTTGGTTTTGCTAAGAAAAAACATGATATTAAACAAAATCATCAATTGTAAACACCAAACATTGTTTACAAAGATTCACCAAATTAAGTTAAGTACTACTTATGAGTCAAAAATCAAAATAAACACAAAGTTATTAAAGTAACAATGTAGAACAAACCAATGCAAACAATAGACTCATAAGTTAATTAATTAATAGTGCAATAATGACAGTATAAAGGTACCAGACAAACCTACTTCAAGTCCCTGTTCGCAGAGCGACAATTGTAATATTAAAAAAAAATAATCTAGCGACAATTGTAATAATAAAAAAAAATATAATTTAAGAGAGTGAATGTATGTTATTATAAATGTGATTATTAAATGTGTGTGTTGTACTCCAAATAAATAAACAATAAGTAGAAGTGAAAATTCGGGCGCCAGGAGCACACACCAAACTATGCCAAGGATAGACTAACCTGCGGGAACTGGAAACTTTTAATCTTCAAGCGGGGAGTATCAATAAAAATCGACACAAAAGTTATTGAACGATTTTATTACCCGAAGGCTGCTGGTCTCAATATACAAGAAAATTCCTTTCTAATATTAACAGTTGGTGTAAAACTAAGATGGAATAGAAATTAATTTTTGTCCTGTCATTATTGCACTTTTGTCAATTTAAGTTAAGTATTATAAACCATACCATATTCCGGCGAATAATCTAACAAACCGAATGGGCAAACCCTGGTGATTTTGATCTTCGCGGGGACGTCAGGCGGTCCATGATATATGTCGGTAGGGGCTAGCGTTAAAAATTTAAGTCTTGAAGTAAAAATAAATAAGAAACGCCTCACGGCTGAAATCAAACATGAATAATTGTTAGCTGACGTTCAGCGTCGACAAAAATGCCGATCGGAATGTTTACGACCAAATGCAAATTAACTCACCGTTTCTTTTCCAAAGGAAGTTTTTACATCAGTAGATGAATTAATCCAAAATATATAAGGTTCAAAAGATCCTGAAACAAATATCGGAAACTATTAACGTCTGCCATCCAAATAACCACGCGACACGTGAGTAGGTTTGAAACCACGAAGAATTTTACCAACCTTTTACAAAATATGGACAATCCCATTATGATGCTGACAAGGGCAAATCAGCTACCACATAATTAGGACTGGATGTAGTCCTTTGGAAGTATCAACTTCCAGATTTCAATAGGAGCTCTAAAAACACTCCATTTTATATAAAGGTTCGGCCGGAAAGTGCCCTGTCAAAATCAACTGACAGCATCAAAAAAAAGAAAAAATCAGTGTGACCACTACACGACTTCCGATTCAAAAAAATGAATTTTTACATGGCAACACCACCCTGTTGCCTACAAATTAAAGCAAAGAACGCGCTATCATGTAACAGGCTTAAAAGACTCGTTACAAGGGAGACAATCAGTAATTTATCCGAAGAACCAGAGTAACCAACGAAGCTTGCAGTGTAAGCAAACTGAAGTGGCAGTTGGCTGGCCATGTTCCAGATCAAGGAATCAAGGTGTAGTACTTCATCCGGTAAAAACTGGTACAATCAGTAATTTAACTTTGTAAACTCGTGCGCAATATATTAAAATGTTTTCTTGTCTATATAGAAAGCACTTCTCTATATTTTAGCTAAAATTTAAGCTAAAAAATATTTTATCGACTTACGTTAACTGTAAAACAAGTTGCGTTTCACTCTCATTCGACTTGGACACCGCAACCAGTATCAAAGGTCCCTTCACCAGGAACACTGCCTTACAATCTTTTGTTGTGATAGCTCTCAATATATCCTGGTTTTGTTCTTCAACAACACTTACTAAAGCTTGGATGACACCGCAAAGACCTGCTAGCTTATCTTCATTACCGTACCTGAAATATTTTAGTTAAAGATTATGACTTTTGAAAAGTAATGATTATATTTAATTGATTTTAATGATTAAAATTATGTAAAGTGATAGCCTAGCAATGGCTTTAGGACAATTCCAGTAAAGTACTTGAAATGTCCTAAAAACCGGTAACTGCTATCAAACCTTGTAAACGTAACTCAAACGTAGACTGCTACACCAATTTTGCAAACTTTTTCAGACACGTCAGATGAAAAGCAAATGAAAAGAGAAATACTTGCCTAGAATAAATAGGTTTACCAGCAGAACTGAGTATAAACACATGTTTCTCTTTGTTCACTAGTTCAGGAGTCTGAAGATAATCATCCTTTTCGTTGTCTGTGTCATCACCATTCTGTTCTGTCAGGTTTGAGTGACTTGTTGATGCTGATATTGACTCCTAGAATAGTATAAATCAAATTTAAAACTATTTTTTATAATTCCTCGACCAGGCTGAAGAAGAATGTTACACAAATCACAAAGAAATAAAAAAAAAAGCTTACATCTTTCGTCTGCAAGTCATCACTAGATTTTGTAGGTTTTATCTGCGCAGAATTTTCACCAATTTCACTTTGAATCTCACTAATAGTACTATTTATATTCGCTAATGATATATTGCGCTCTTGAAGACTTGAACTCATCTCAGAAGCGAACTCTTCGAACGAATCTGTAGGATTTAGGATGCTGTCGTAACATGCACCAGGTTCCAAATCATCTGGAGGGTGATCCTCAATGATGACCGTAGGAACATCTTTGGATGTGGAAGCCATGACGAGTTATTTTCAATAATAAATAAATAAGATATTGTACAATAATTTACTACTGCAAAACGGCATCAATAATGTTAGAGATGTTGCGTTCCATTGTAAACTGTTGTAAATTATTTACGAAATAATTAGTTCTTGGTTATCTCTTGTACACTCGGTGGTTTTGTATCGGTTAACTCGCTATAACGCTCAAAAAGGATTTGGTATGGAACGCGGAAGGGGTGGGTTGTCACTGTGACAGTGTCATTTCTTGGACTGAAACGTGACATTGACACTGACATAATCCATGAATGTTGCCCTATTTTTAACAGGCTTTTTAATTTAAAATTCTAAAAGAAACAAATAGGCACGTTCAAACAAAAAAAATAAATTACCCTTGTATTTTTTAAATAAGCGGTTGCTTCGAATTAGAAATAAGTACCAATCTTTATACAATAAGGATAACACATTTCAGATCACCAATTGTCGCTTGACTGGACTGAGCTAATTACAGAGTAGACAGGCAATAGGCACATCTTAGGTAGTAGAACACACATAATTGATTACTCGTAATTGCTCGTAATTAATTTGAAAACAAAATTAGAAAATAATCCCTGTAATTATCTACTGATGGACAACACCACATTCCCAAATGAATGCGGAACGGCGAAACTAATTTTCAAAGAGTAAAGTAACTATAGAGGAACTAATTTCGTACTTCATTACTATCTACTTTAGCGCTTGCAAAGAAACTATCCAATTTAGTTTATTCTCATGGTCAGAATGATGTAGGTTTGTTAGCGCCTTTAAAAAATAATTAGCAACGTGTTACAGGATTGCGTACCTATTGCTATTACAATAATATTTTAACCTACATTTTGTACCTACATTTCGCCGGTTTCCATCGAGTAACATGCAATAAAAAAACAGTGGTGCCACAGGTAGTTTCATTTTATGCCATCCTAATTTCCAAGTTTAAGTAGGTATCTGATATACATAATAATTCATCATCATCTGCCTAGCCTTTTCCCAATAACGTTGGGGTCGGCTTCCATTCTAACCGGATGCAGCTGAATATCAGTATTTTACTGGAAGACTGCCTATCTGACCTTCACAACCCAGTTTGGTATACCCCTTGTTAAGACTGGTTGTCAGACTTTCGGGCTAATGACGACCCGTAACGAGTTTCAAAGATCCACGAATGACAGCCGGGACCAACGGCATAACGTGCTTTCCGAGGCACGGAGGGGTCTTGGTATGTGAAGGTGGTCATTCATCTACGGACCAACCGCGGCAAGCGTAGCTTAACCTGATCGGGCGTCCCGTGCGGATGTTATTACATAGCTACAAGTCCCTATCTGATATAGGTACACACGCCAGCACATCAAGCTACCCGAAACTGTCAAGTTTTCCCAATCAACTTTGAACCTTATGCTCTAGCGATAAAGTTGAAAATCTATTGAAGAAATTTGACAGATTGAAGTAGCTTGATGTGCTGGCGTCTGTACATAATTCTAAATTGGCATAGGTATAGTAAAATTGTCTCCTTAGTTGGTAGGTGCTTATTGAATAATACGAGTAATAATAATTTCCTGCTGATTTACGGAATAATTTGTTAAACCATTATATTATAATAGGTATTAGCAAGAGTTAGCAGGTAGGTATATTCTGTGCATGCTCGTTCCATATAGATCTCATGCTTAGCTTGATTGACATTAAGAGTAGACACATTCAGCAATAACAACTAAAAAGGTATTAGGTAGGTACTGCCGGTCGATTCTGTAAAAATCTCACCGTGAAAACTTAGGTGAAGTGAGCGTGCAGTGACCTGTCAATAGTGTCAATTCCTAGCAAAAACAAACTCACTTCAACTAAGTTTTCACGGTGAGATTTTTACAGAATAGCACCGCAGCATTTTAATTGCGTAAAACATTACCTATCTATCACAATCAGCAATAAAAAACATTTTTACAAAAAAAAACAACCGACTTCCAAAAAAAAACACTACAAATTGAAAAATAACTTTAATTTCGGAAGTCGGTGTCTTTGGTTCCGCATTTTCGTTTATTGACACCGACTTCCGAAATTAAAGTTATTTTTCAATTTGTAGTGTTTTTTTTTGGAAGTCGGTTGTTTTTTTTTGTAAAAATGTTTTTATTTTTCACTTTTTAGTGGGTCACTTTGTAATTTATCTAAGTTACAATAGCCTAATGCCAACTGTTCATCACCTTTTACAAAATATTGCTTTTCCCGATCCTGGGACGTTAATTGTTGAGGAGTTCTCCCGGTAAGAACCAGGAGAACTCCTCAACAATCACTCATCATACGCATTGTGACGAGCATAAATTGCTTAGCAACCATTTTAAAGTAATCGAATCGCAACCCGTGAAATATTTGTCATTAAGTTGTTCCGATGGCCATCTGTGGTCTTCATTATCAGCTCCACTTTACCAAATGATGATTTCCGAGACCAAATGCTCAAGTTACTTTAAAAAATACCCAAATCGCTATAGGTTTGCCTATAAAATTTGAGGGTTTCCCTCGATTTCCATGGGATCCTCTCATGAGATTCCAACTTGATGATAATGAGACCACCTCGAGAGTATACCCTTTCAAATAAAAAAAGAACTTTTGGAATCGGTCCAGCCGTCTTTGAGTAATCGGTGAACATACACAAGGTAGCTACTGTAAACTGTTGAGTAGTTCCCTTAACTGTCCTTCGTCTTCATCATCAGACCCTTAATGACAGTCACAACCTATCTAGGTGTAAAGTTCACATCAATACAAATTAATCAAGCCCAAACACAAGCTAACTGCTGTAAATCGTGGAGGAGTCCCCTCGACTGTCTTTCGGCTCCATCATCAGATCGACTCCAGACCTTCATTAAATTGTAGTGCTTTATAATACTTAATGAAAAAAATAACAAACGCACTAGTCGCTCCTACGATTTTCGAATGTTCCCCTCGATTTCACTGGGATGCCATCATCAGATCTTGGTTTCCTTATCATGGTACCACCCTTGGCATATCTCCTTTCCAACAAAAAAAGAATAATCAAAATCGGTTCATAAACGACGAAGTTATCCGCGAACACACATAAAAAAAAAAAAAAAAAAAAAAAATATATACGGTCGAATTGAGAAACCTCCTCCTTTTTTTGAAGTCGGTTAAAAAAAGGTATTATTTAGAGCGTCTTAATTGCGTAACACATTATCAATCACATATTATATAATTTAGGGCTGATTTTACCATCGCCAGATAACTTTTATTCGAGGAATAAAATTTACGTTTGACAGTTTTTGTATGAAACAACTGTCAAAGTTTCAAAATTATTCCTCGAATAAAGTTATCAGATGATTGAAAAATCGGCCCTTAGAAGGAAATTGCTAATCCATTGCTTTATATATTCGAAATATTTGTCTACTCAATCACTTATATAACGCTAACCCCGATGGTAACAAAATTAACCCCCAAACACGCAGTTACACATACAACCGATATTCGATATTTAATGTCTTTGATTATCTCCAACAAGAGTACCTATCTTAGAGTGGAAATGTAAAAAGGAATCCAAGTAGAATAATGTAACAAATTGTCGGCGATTGGACGCAGGGTCTCGCGAGCGATGTCTCATGGTCGACCATGCGGAAGGCGCTGATAACTCCTCACTCTTAGGTCCTAAAGCACTGAAGGTAGTTAGGTACCTACTCATATTAACGATCTTTCGGCTTTCGGTAATGTTCCGTGAGAAAATATTGGCGGAAATCTTGTACGTTTAATCTGGGTTTTGGTGAAGTACCTATGCATCGTTCGTTAGCCGATTGTTCGGCTGCAGTCCTTGAGTTGATGAGGTACAAACATACGAGTACCTATTACTTATTTAAAACTAGCTGATACGGCGAATTTCGTACCGCCTCAGAATCATTATCGAAATCAGTCAATCCGTTCTCGAGATAACATCAAAAAAGCCTTTCCATACAAAATGTATGAGAAAATGCAAAAATCTTCATTATTATTTTTTTCGTGATTTTTTCCATGTTTTAAGTTATCACACTAATATAAAGGCGAAAGTTTGTGAGCGTGTGTGTAGGGGTGTGTTTATATGTTTGTTACTCATTCACGCTCAAACGGCTGGACCAATTTTGATAAAATTTTGTATGGAGGGAGCTTACACCCTGGATTAACATGGCTACTTTTTATCCCGATATTCCCACGGGATAGCATTTACGCGGGTGAAACCGCGGGGCGCAGCTAGTAAATTATAAATTGTGTAACTAACGTTCTTGAGTTATAAATGGTGTAACTAACGTTCTTGAGTTATAAATGGTGTAACAAACCCGACTTTGTTTTATTTAGAGATTGATTAGTGAGCGAGAGAAAGTAGACGAGCAAAACGAAGGAAGGAGAACGAAGGTTGAGGAGATCGTGGAGTACATGCGTGTGAAGACCAGCTGGACTTTGAGGGTCGAGAAGTTGGAGTCGCGTCACAACTCGAACTTCAAGTCGTTCGTGGTGCGAGTTCCGACACATCATCTCGAGAAGTTCCTCAAGGAAGAGTTCTGGCCGAAGGGTGTTGTGTACCGCCGGTTTCGTGGCCGGATACATGACACCAGTCAGCGAAACACGACGCAGACACTTCGTGTTCGTTAGTTTTTTTAGTTTACTTAATTATAATGTTATATGTATTTATAGTATTTTTAAGTTATAATATTGTATTGTATGTGTTTTGTATGGGCCTTGATGCCTGAAATAAATGGATAAATAAATAAATAAAACGTAAACATTTTAAGGTTCTGTAGTCAAATGGAAAAACAGAATCCTTATAATTTCTCCATGTCAGTCTGTTCATCTGTCCGAATGTTACACAGCCATTTTTTATCAAATAGCCGCCGGTTCAGAGTTCAGACTCATTAGGAAAAATTGCTAACGGAAAAAACCAAAACTTATTTCTTCAACATTCTCAGTACTTGTACGGAAATGTTCCATTATCATCGGTCAGTCCGTTTTTTGCATTTCTGCAAGTCATCCTAAATAATCTAATCATACAACTACCATAATTATTCTCTTCCCACAAAACAACTCAGGAAAGAAATTCTATTTCTTACTTAAAGAGGGGTGTCTCGCTTTATATTGCTCTACACTGCACCCTTGTTTAAACAAACGTCTTATTTGTCCCCCATCCCTAATAGGTACGTGAGATGCAAGTTAATTCGCGGAAGGAAACTTTTTCCTTTGGAAACCCTTGGAGTGTATATATATTGGACGAGTCATCATTCTATTTCATTGTTTACTACCTGTGCACAGCGGTTTCAACCGCATACGTCTCGATCTCTTGGGAATATTGAGATACAATCCTAAGTTCTAATCCAGGTCATGGTCATATGCTAAATTTCATCCAAATTCGTTCAGGCGGTTGAGCGTGGAAGCGTAAACCACATACCTACAAAAAATCAAATATTTTCTTTTTTTTCAAGTTTAGATTAGCCACTATTGTCCCATTGCTGGGCAAAGGCATACTTACTCTCTTGCCGAATCCTTCTGTGATTCTGTCCAGAGCTTTTATTTTAGTATATTGTTGCACCAACGACAAACACCATTTTATGTCCAGGCAAATCACTGTCCATTCCAAGGTTGCCAGGTCGCAAAAAGCTATAAGGCCGCCGATTGTATATTTTTAGTGTTCGATATTTATTTTTGTGGTGTTAAATAATTATTAGAGGAGTCCAGCTCATCCCGCCATCCCTACCAGGGCCTGCCGCTATGTTATTTGTCATTAAGTGGGACCCATTTTTTTTTTTTTTTTTTTTTTTGCGGATGGGAAATCATCAAATGACTCCTCCCGCTCTGGGTGGAGCGGAAGGGAGTGTCAGACTCTTACTGACTAAAACCCACCCGTGTTCCTTCCTTAGCCCTTTATGTTCCGGGCCAGCGGTAACCCTTTCGGACAATCCCGCTGACCCCGCAGGCTTCGGCCCTAAGGGGCCCTCCTCGATGCTGACATCTCTTTGAGGCGCGCGTGGAACACGTACGCGCCATCCGGCACGGGCCTGGTCCTGATCGGACGGTGAGCTACCCATTACTCTCCGCCCGCAGGCCCGCGCCTACGGTGGCCGGGAGTCGTCACGCGGCTCCCGACGCCTGGGGCGTCCCCCGCGGCGGCTGAGACGGGAGGCTCTCTCCCTGAACCGTCCCGCCACCTCCTTCGCTAGCATGACTGCTTCGCAGAAGGAGGTGACTGCCTCCCACTCCCTCTCGCCCCGGACCATGGCTTGCACCAGGGCCGGACGCGAGAGGTCAAGTGGGACCCATTGGGTAAGTTTGGTCCATTGATCGTCTGACATACGGATGTGCCCAGCCCAATTCCATTTAAGCGTGGTAGCTTTCCGAGTGCCATCAGTTATTTTAGTGATGGAGCAGATATATTCCTAACTCGGTCATTATTAGGCGCGAATTAAGGGGTCCCTTCGGGTCGTATGCACTCTAACTGTGGAACAAGAAAAGAAGTGCAAAGACGCTACTTCTTCTTTTTTATTCGTGTTGATGGCAATAGTAAAAATATTATATTATGTTAGATGAATTGGGCCCAGAAGGTGGCCACACTAATTGCGGTATTGTGGCGTTTTAGGTCCTCAGAAGTGCAAAGGTGTATGGACACCTCGGACAGTGTCAAGACAAAGACAAGACACTGCTTACATAAGTTAAGCTCGACCTGCCCCGAAGGTTAACTACCATTTGGGGAAGGTATTGCAGAAACGAGTACATAACTTGGAATTGCTCTACAAAAAAGGTATAGATTTAATTGTTTCTTATAGAGGGGGCCTAGGTTCCAGTAGTGCGAACATTAGAGAGTAATTATGCTATGCATAAGCAGCTACATCCGGTTAGTCTCAATGCCCTCTCCACAAAGACCGGTAAAGAAATCTCGAATACCTACAAATGCCGCATTGCTATTACCGACCGAATCTCTTTCCAAGATCCTTGTTATAAACCCCCGGTATCTAATTTATTCGTCCTCCAAGAGAATTATTGTCATTCATGAATATGAATTGCTTTGTTTAAACTGATCAAATTTTTTATTAAACCTCTAACTCGCGACCTTTAAAGAGTTTGAGCTATATTCTTTATGGTTGATATATAGAGTATTATTAGCTTGGTCTTTATGTTTGAGAATGGTAGCCTTAAGAGTCGTCATTATGTTTTATATACGGTGTGTTTATGGTATTAGTATACAAGTGACAAAGAAGAAGAAGATGATGAAGATCAGTAGCGGCCCTAGGGCGGTGCGAGCGGTGCAACGGCACCGGGCGCCGTCATTGGGGGCGCTGAAATCAACCGAAATGCGACCACCAGGCACCAATCAACGAACAGTTACTGATGGTAACTATTCGATGACCGATGATAGTAACTACTATAAAGCGCGGACGCGAAGTATCGACTGAGTCGCGATGAACATTTGGGCGCGCAAACGGAGCGGGCGGCGCGGAAAGCTCCATATTGGAAAAAGCTTGTGCTAATTTGCAAATCAGTTTGACGGGGGCACCACATTAAGATTTAGCACCACGTAAAAAATAAATCTAGGGCCGCCGCTGATGAAGATGTGGTGACAAATATTGAAAAGAGAATGCTTAGTTGGTTTGATCAAGTTGAGAGGATGAATTAAAGGCGACCTAACAAAAAGTATTTTCAAGGCAGAGGTGAGTCAAAGGAGGTGGCGGGATGGATATGGGAGAGAGCGTCGCGTCCCAGCCACCGTGGGAGACGCTCCGGGCGTCGCGAGCCCGGCCGAGGCTATCGTATGCGCGGTCTGCCTGCGGGCGTGCGGGCGGAGAGTAATGGGTAGCTCACCATCCGATCAGGACCAGGCCCGTGCCGTACGGCGCGTACGTGTTCCACGCGCGTCTCAAAGAGATGTCAGCATCATATGAAGGGGCCCGTTAGGGCTGAAACCTGCCGGGTCAGCGGGATTGTCGAAAGGGTTACCGCTGGTCCGGAGCATAAAGGGCTAAGGAAGGAATACGGGTGGGTTTTAGTCAGTAAGAGTCTGACACTCCCTTCCGCTCCGCCCAGAGCGGGAGGGGATGCCCTACGAGGACATACACCTGTTTGGTGATGTTCTTCCGGCGGCGTATGTGTATGACTAGAGGGTAATTCTCGTAATTTTAAGAACGTTCACAGTCACCCAAGTAACATTTAATTCGGGCCTAGGTTGTAAAAAATGCCTTTAGGTTTTATAAGGGTCGTAAAAAGGTTAATGCTTTGCTATCTGGTCATATTAAGTACTTGAGAATGATTAATAAGTCCTAAAACTAATTGTTTATTATTACAACCTTGGAGCCGATGACAAGAGTTAAAATTAACGTTATTTTGACTTGGGTTTCAAGAGCATATAGTCCTAGGATCTTATAGTTGTTGTAGACTCCTGATTAAGTTCTAGAAAGGCTAGCATTATTCTAAAGTGAGATCTACAGGTTCAATTTTTAACTTTGATATAACCATAAAGTTATAGAATGTTGAAATCGCTTATTAGTAATTTCTAAAACCTACTTTAAACTTTTAGGCTGTTTTAGAGTTCTCTAGGTAAACAAATTAGGACTGTGTGGTGAAAACTCAAACCAATAAGCTATTTTCATGAGCTGAAGGCATGCTTAAAGTCCTACAAGAATATTTTAAAGCTTTAGATGCATCCTCTAAAAATGTTAGTGGTGTCCGCGACTTCAAAGCATTACGTTGTCTTGCAAAATGAACCGACACAGAGTGTTATCAAAAAAACGGAGTGGAAGTTTCAGCACTCTTGTCGAACCGTCGAACGCACGTCCTCCTACAACCAAAACTTAAAAGCAAACAATTGTGCGTAGAGGTTTTTTACGCGACTCGCAACTCTTGAAAGACTCCTGGAGATAAACTTAAAGCTGCGAAAACAGCTTTGTCGTTTTAAGTAGCTCCGCGAGATTACCTTTAGCTCTTATTTTCGTAAACAATAAGAGCTTTTAGCTGTTACAGTTCTGAAAAGGTTAATTGTAATGCTTTCTAGTAATTTCCTAACGCCAGCCATTTTGTTCACTGAAAAAAAAAAAATCTAAACAAAAAGCAATATTTTAAGTCAATAAGGCAAAATTAAGTAACGTGTGCTATGTGATTTAAAATATATGTTTTTTATATGAATAGAAGTTTTATTTCTAATGCAACTTACTACCAACCACCTAATTTTATAATTTTTATTTCATTAAAATATCTTCTAAATTGTTTACTTTCGGAAGGCCCGTCTCGTATACAGCACTATTATCCTAAATTGTCACGATAAAGTGCCAGTCGCACTATTTTTTTGATTTTCCCTGACTTCAGCAAGCTATTTATTACTTTTTATGATTATAACCCTTACTTACATCTAGCCATTTTGAAACTTGGTATAATGACAGGGAATGGCGCCATTATAAATAAATATTTAAATCCACGATTGGTGCTTCTGTGTAGAAAAAATCTTAAACAGATACATTTTAAAACCTGAGAGTCCTGGAAAAGCATTTATTCATGTCCATCAAAAAGGTTTTAAGTTGTCATTTAGTTACATCCATGACTAATTTAGAACTTAAAAGCTGCCTTACAAGGTTATATTAACGTTAAATTAAGGTTGTGAAGGTTATATTTGGGTTCTGTGTAAGTAGTTCGAAAGGTTCTGGATTTGAGCTTTAGGTTTTGCTGTAGCTCCCAGAAAGGTTCTAAAACGTGGGCCCTTTTTGCACTCAGGAGGTTATTATAAGGTTAATATAACGTTATTAAGTCTATTAAGACTTACGAGCAGATGTCCATACAAAGGTTCTAGAACCTTTTCAAAACCTTTCTAAAACCTAAAATGTTACTTGGGAGGGGCCTAGAAAGGCCAGTTTGGCAGAATCATAAAAGGGTAATATTATGAATCATAATAATGGCGAAGACAGTCCGTGTTTTTCTTCTTTTCGCTGCACTACGTAGGTATAATCAAAGAGATTGGGATTGGGTTTGGATTGGATTGATTGGTATTTTAGCAGACAAAAAAAAAAAAAAATTAAAAATCAAAACCAATGGGATTTGATACGATAACCTTAACAGTTAACTGTCCATTATGATTCATAATGTTATCCTTTTATGATTCTGCCAAAGTAGCCTTATTAGGCTTCCTGATCTCAGTCTCAATTTGTCAAAAATACCTCCTAATTTCCATACATTTTTAACAAGTATTTGACATTGATTGGCACTGAGATGAGATCGCAACTAGATTTTGAACGTTTTTAACTACGGGAATTTCGAGTCACGTTGACTATTGGATGAAACGTAAACGAGGCAAAACGCCTATGTAAGGATCGTAGCAGATAGATTCTGTAGTTTCTGCCCACAGCCATGGGAAGAAGGCGTGAGTTTAAGTATGTATCATAATCACCCTATAATGGTCCCACTGCTAGGACACAGGCCTCCTCTCTGTGAGAGGGAGTGGGCCGTAATCCACCACGCGGGCCCAGTGCGGGTTGGTGTATGTCACATGTCTTCGAGTTTGTGGTTCTAGAACTTGCCGGTTTCCTCACGATGTTTTCCTTCACCGTTTTGAGAATGTATGTATTATACAAATTCCTTAAATATAACAATGAAGGAAAACCTAATACTGGTGCGATTTTAGATGGAAGCCTATTCAAACTTATGTTTTAAATTAATATTATTTCAAGTTAAACAAATAACAACTTTATTTAAAACTAAGTTGATGTTGAAGTTGGTAATTAAGTTGATTTTAGACTGACTAGCACTATTAAAAAGTTATAAAAATGTTTGAAGTTATAGTGTAAACTGAACTTTATTGTGTAGGATTTAAAGTTATTTTTCCATAAACCCATATTTGTTTAAATTTTTGGGAAATGAATCGCGAATGCAGATTAAATACTGATACTGCCACTGTAGATCCCAACTATGTATTTTGGGCTTTTAATCTAACTGAATATCTATATTTTACATGGAGAGAAATGCCTCTCTAACCTCCACAACCCAAAGTCAAAGTCAAATAATGTATTCTAAATAGCCACATAAAAAGCACTTTTGAAGCTGGGTGGCCCAGTTGCTGGGTAACATGATACATCTTGGTAAGCTGGTTGTCAGACTTTCGGGCATCTGACTAACCGTAACGACGGTCAAGGGTCAACATATGAAAGCCCGGGGCCTATGGCTTAACATGCTTTCCGAGGCACCGAGGGGTCTCGATATAAAATGGATGGGTAGCCACTTTTATACAAGCTGGCAGGACATTGACTCACAAGCTGTTATCATGGATTCCATAAAGAAGGAAAATGTTTCGTCGATTAATAAAATAAAAAAAATGCTGTTTCATACATTTTGACCGCGTAGGTATTGCACTTTTGTAGGAAGCAGCTGATTTTTAGGGTTCCGTACCTCAAAAGGAAAAACGGAACCCTTTTAAGCCCTTTATCCCCTTTTTACCCTTTTTTTTTTTGTCTGTAGGTCAAGACCCTTTTTCTCAGGAACGCGTGGAGTTATCAATTTGAAATTAATATCAAATACTAAGGGCTGCAATCCCTTGAAGCAGTGAAAAAACATCCCTTGAAGCAGTGAAAAAATCAAACTTCTAAGTCGACGCAAGCAAAAGATACTGTTATGTTCCGGAATCAAAACCAGAGTACTTCCGGTTGACCTAGAATCATGAAGTTTGGCAAGAAGCAATGTCATGTAGAACAAGTAATGGAAAAAATCCGAAAACCGTAAATTTGTAGTTACATTACAAAAACTATAATTTTAAAACTATTTGTACGAATCCTTCGGTGCACGAGTCCGACTCGCACTTGACTGGTTTTTTTTTAATTAAACGCCGAAAAATAACATCGCAGTCCAAAAACATATACTAAATCCTTTGTAACAGTGTGTGCGTCGATCTCCCAGCCAACCACCCTATATTTATATTTATTTATTAAAACTTTATGCACAAGTAAAAACTGTACAAAGGCGTGCATGCATGCCTTGGGCATTTTCTACCAGTCTACCTTAGGGTGATGCAGAAACAATACACAGTACGTGCAATAGCAGAAAACAAATAGAAAATATTTATAAGTAAAATATAAGAAAAAAAACATATAAAACAAAACAAAAGAAAAAGTTATATTGTAGCCACGCAACCGACTACTGCGGCGCTTACTCAGCCACGAGCCCCTCACTATCACTAATGAGCAGAAAACCAGTTCTAGTAATTACATTACATCAATCAATTACATTTTGTAAAGTACTTGTGTGTAAAGTAAGTATGTTGCGGCGGTGTGGCAATTATTTCCGTGTTGGTTAAAATTAATGGAAGCATAGTACCTACATGTTGGTTTTCGTGGTTGATCGTTCGTTTGGTTTGTGTTGTATATTGGGAAACTTCTATAAATGAGTAATAGTGTGTTATTACTAAATAACTTTGGGTACATGTCCCACCGTCGTCGATGGGGAAGCGAGGAGATACATATTATATTAGTTGAATGGATAGTGGTAGACCGTGAAATTCAAATTTTCTTACGTTTTTTGCAATTTGCAGGTCAGTGTTGGGTTGTGTCTTGATCAAAATATGATTCGCGACAATAACAGGTACATTTTTAGAGAATTATAATCATTAGAATTATCAATATATCTTTCTAAGTTAGAGTTCTGCCACCAACCACCAATCTCTTACGGAAAAGTGTTAATGGTAGAAATCTAACTTAGAAAGATGTATTAATGATTCTAATGATTATAATTCTCTAAATATGTACCTGTAATTGTCGCGAATCATATTTTGATCAAGATTCAACCTGACACTGACCTGCAAATTGCAAAAAACGTAAGAAAATTTTAATTTCGCGGTCTCAACTACCCATTCACCTTAATAGTTGATCGCTGGCTGTTGACACCGCCGGCGAGTACTCGTTTGTCGCAGCGACAAGAACTATCAACGAGAGTACTCGTTTAGTGACGCTCGCTTGGTGGGCAAAATACTCGCTGAGAGAGTCACGCTTGGTACGGTTACCAAAGAAGATAAATAATCAGGGTCGTCAGATATAGTTGAAGTTTAGTAAGAAACCGGTGGATGTTTTTGAATACAACAATACCTAGGTATGTTAGGCTGTATAAGAAAAATATTCGATTGTAATTTTTGAAAATGCATTCAGGCCGTAAGTGACGCGTGTAATGTCTGAACACAAACTGTTTCGCAATAAAATGACGAAAACTATTTACATTTCGAATATCAGACTATCACACTACAGAGGTTTTATCACAATGTGTCTCTTCATCGGTTTTTTTCATCATCATGATCATTTCAGCCGAAAGACGTCCACTGCTGGACACAGGCCTCCCCCAAAAGGGGGGCGTTTGCCATAATCGCCACGCTTGGCAGGCGGGTTGGCGATCGCAGTATGGTATGGTGGTGGAATGCATAGAGAACGCTGCTGCCCATTCTCGGGTACGCCCCTTAGTCGCCTTTTACGACACCCACGGGAAGTATGGGGTGGTGCTATTCTTTAAGTCCGGCACCACACAGACCAGTCCGGCACCACACAGACCAGTCCGGCACCACACAGACCACATGTTTCACAATGCAGAAATGGACCCCCATAAAGCTGCGACATTTCTGACCGTTACTGTCCACCGAGACAGGTTTAGAATCATCTAAACTAACGATGCGACACAGGCTCTCGTACTATAGTGTTCATTTTATAAATGCTTCTGTCCGCGAATTCGTACGCGTGAAATTTTTTGTTCTCCTGATCCACCACGTCGCATCGCATCGCCTGCCCGCGGTTTTACTTTTGAAGTGAAACTTCTTTACGCACGCTTGACTTGGGGAGTAAGCTGGCGAACGCGTGACGTAAGCGTTACGAAAAGTGTGATCGGGCAAGGCGAACGGAAGTTAAGTGGGGGATATAAGCAAGAGACAGCAGTGCGCGCGCACATTTTCTTTCTCTCTTTAAGTTTCACTTCAGTCGTGTGGTCATAAGCACACTCGTTTTTTTTATCGCTTAGCGTTCTTTCTGACTTTTTCTTCTTCTTTCGTCGTTTCAGCCGATAGACGTCCACTGCTGGACATAGGCCTCCCCCAATTTTGGGGGGGTTTGCCATAATCGCCACGCTTGGCAGGCGGGTTCTTCTTCTTTGCTAAGGGTCAAAGCATCATAGCGTACATAAAAAGTAGAAACTATAATAAGTACAACCTGCCGACATCAATGAGGGATTTTCTTTTTCTTTTTTTTTAACGCTTCCCTAGTCGCTGGATAGATGGCGCTGAACTTGGTAAGTTACTGCAAGGAACGGAAGTCACATAATTTTTTTATTAATTCACTTGGATGTAATTTTGATATCGTAAAACGAAAGCAAACGAAACTGTCACTCAACGAGCGTATATGACGTGACGCAACGTTTTTTTTTCCAAGCGTTTTGACTTTGGCACCTAGTAACGTAGTCAGTTCAACGCCATCTTCAGGGTTCTTGGAAACTATGTTTTTTTTTTAATACTGAAAAGAAAAACCTCTCATTGGCGGGTAGTAAGTGGCCTACCAGTCACAACACCCGTCTGGTCCGAGGATCCTCCCTTTTCTATGGAGGATGAGTGAACTATACACCCTGCACGCGTAGCATGAGCACCGGTTTGTCGACGGAAGAGTAGAACTTACGTAAACTTTCTTCTTCTGTTCATGCTACAGCACGCGTAGCATGAACACTTCTATCTCTACGAAGAGTAGATATTTCTTTTCTTCATTTTTGACATACCGCCTTAGAAATCCTTCTACAATCTGTCATTTTGTCTTTTGTTTCTAATGATCTTTGTCTAGGTCCTTTTTTATGTAGACTATTTCAGAAGAAAGTTTTCTATCCCAAACTGTCAAAATCACACTGACAACTGACAGTTGTCTAAGGTAGTGAAGAGATTTTGTAATCGCTAAAGACAGTAGAAAACTTTCTACTCGACGGCCACAAAGTATATACGGTTATCTACAAAATCCCGTAACGACTGTCACAGATCCACGAATCACAGCCGGGGCCAATGGCTTAACTTGCTTTCCGAGGCACGGAGGGGTCTCGATATGTAAACATATAGGCTACTTTTTATCCCGATATTCCCACGGGATCAACATTTTACTCGGGTAAAGAGGGGCGCAGCTAGGTAATAATAAAAATGAAACATTTCAAATGCGTATCAAAACGCATTCTTATTTGTCACCAACTGTATGACGTAACGGAAAGGCATCACGTCCCGCAAATTTGTCTTCTGACAACTTTTTAGGCGGTGTTGCCACCAGTAAAAAACCGATGGCAATAAAACAAGCATTTGTAAGAGTTCACGACTTGGGATAGTAAAGTTTTAGAATTCCGTGATCCACGTATAAAAGGCCCTACTATTGGTTTGCCCGTTAAACTCATAAACTGACAATAATGTTCAGACGCCAGCACATCAAGGTACCCGAAACTGTCGAATTTTCCCAATCAACTTTGAACCTTATGCTTTAGCGACAAAGTTGAAAATGTATTAAAAAAATTAACAGGTCTGTACAATTTTATTTAAAAAGTAGCAACCTGAATGCAAATTACCGTAATAAAAAAAAAAACGTTTAAAATCTAGTGGTAATCTCATCTCGGTGACAATTATGGTCCAAAACTTGTCAAAAATGTTGGGAAATTAGAGGTAAATATTTTTGATAGATTGAGAATGATATCAGACTGTGAACGTTCTTAAAACTACGAGAATTGTCCCCCAGTTCCATGCTTCGTATTGTTTGATAATACATCGAGATTTATTAGTACTACCGGCGCCTCAGCGGAATTGTCCGAAAGGGTTACCGCTGGCCCGGAACATAAAGGGCTAAGGAAGGAACACGGGTGGGTTTTAGTCAGTAAGAGTCTGACACTCCCTTCCGCTCCACCCAGAGCGGGAGGAGTCATTTGATGATTTCCCCACGCAAAAAAAAAAAACCGGCGCCCCGCGGTTGCATCCGCTTAAGTGTCGATCCCGTGGGAATATCGGGATAAAAAGTATCCTTTGTGTTAATCCTGATTATAAACTATCAGTCTGCCAAATTTCATCCAAATCCGTTCAGTCGTTTGTGCGTGAAGAAGTAACAAACATACAAACACACTCACAAACTGTCGCCTTTATAATATCAGTGTGATATGTAAGTTAAATAAAAATAAATATACCTACACAAACAAACCTTCCGGAATAAATTCTCTAATTAATCTTGAAAACCGCATCAAAATTAGTTGCGTAGCTTAAAATAGACACGAAAAGCGACTTTCATTTGCTTATATGTATAGACTAGCTTCTGCCCGCGACTTCGTTTTTGCTTAGCGTTCTTTCTGACTTTTTTCTTTTTGCTCGGCTCCTAAGAGTCATAGCGTGATGTTAAATAGCCTATAGCCTTTCTCAAGAATTGGGCTATCAAATACAAAAAGATATTTTCAAATCCGACTGGTAGTTCCAGAGATTACCCCCTACATACGAACTTACAAACTTTACCTCTTTATAATATTAGTATAGATAAATTCAAACCTTGTAAAGTCAATAATGAGTTACTGTTTAATAATACTGCTGAGCCAAATTGAGCCTTCATCCAAAGTTTATAATTAATATTAATTTATTTAATGCTAAACTTGTTTCAGGAAATGTAACGGGCGACAGTATACTGAATCATTTTATCTCCACTTAAAAAATACACTACATATAATGATACAGGTTATAAAAGTTTCAGTCAATTGACACATAAAAAGAAGAAGAAGGAATAACTGAAAACCTCCAACACAAAAAAAAAAACTGAATTCAAAGAAAACTGAATTGCATAAAATTACTTTCGACGACGTAGCCCGTAGCGACCGATTTAGCTGCTACGAAATCGTAGCTACCGTAGCCAGACTTCGTAACCCTTCGTAACGCTACGCTACGCCGTAGCAACGGTGAAATCGTTCGAAATTCCCTCAAGTTAAAGTTATTCTCGACTCTAAGGCATCCCCTATTAGATTTTATTAAAGTGGATATAACGTGGGATTCTTTTAATGTTTTAGGAAGCTCATAATCAAAATGGTTACCGCACTCGTGTCCGTTGGGTACTTCACATTGTAACGTCTTCATATTTTTTGGAGAGTGAAATGTAAATAAGTTCAGGTGGTGTCATTTCCTGGTGTTATTTTAGAGATGGAGAGGAAATGTTATTATCAGTAATAGCTTATTTTTAAGAATATTCAATTTGCCTAGCCTTTTCCCAACTATGTTGGGGTTGGCTTCCAGTTTAACCGGATGTAGCTGAATACAAGTGTATTACATGAAACTACTACCTATATAAGACGTCCACAACCCAGTTACTGGGTAACACGATAGCCCTTGGTAAGTCTGGTTGTCAGATTTATGGGCTTCTGACTACCCGTAACGACTGTCAAAGATCTATGAATGACAGCCGGGACCAACGGCTTAGCGTGCTTTCCGAGGCATATGTTTAAGAATTTCAAATTAAATACTCGTTGCTAAGCAACGATTACCACTTTCCGGCGCGGTCCTTTATTAGGGAAAGACAGTAGAATTTTTCACACAAAATCACAATACTGTCACAACCGTACTAACAATATCACGAAAAATTAAATCGTTTACCTAGGGCGGTAGACGGCTATAACCGTATCCGTATAGAGCGTTGTGGATGAAATCTGTTTACGTGTGTGTATGGCACATTGAGAGCTCGTACACCACTGGTTTTTTTACAGTAAATCAGCGTGATCTCAGCCTTATTGCTTTAAGCATAAATCTATACAATAAGCAAATAAATTTTACACTGCGGTAGCCGTATTTGACGTAAAGAAAGTACCAAATTATACGGCTGTCGGCGTACTGTCATTCCATGAACTTTTAAAATATGGTTACAGCCGAGTCTAGTGGTCGCAAGCGCAAGTGCTAAGAATAAGGTCTTGGATTCTTTTTCCAGGTCGTTATTATTGAGTTACTATCTGGAATTTCTCCGTTGATGCCCGGTTGATGGCCACAGGCTCGCCCTCCATTACACGGGACCTAAACATAGCTTGGTTACTGCCAACAACTCGGCTCGCGCGTGTTTGATCTCAGTTCTAACCTAACACGTTTGGTCGGGGTACCCTAGCTTAGATACTGAGGCCAACTGTGACAAAAGGCCGGAAAGTTAAAAAGAGGCTCAATAATTTAAAAAAGTGCGCATCATTAGAAGATCAAACAGTCTTTAGAGGTACATTCGCTTAAAAAAGTGCCCATCATAACAAGGTTAATATGTTTTTAAAGGATCTGTTAAATATTTTCACTTACAAAAGAAATGCCTTAGTAGGGGTGTTCCAGAGCTTGTGACAACTTATGAGCAAGTGAGTGAGTTTTGAGGAGTTCAGTGACGGAGAAGGCTGTGTGCTGTAGTGCGTGGCGCCTCGTGAAAAAGTGGTGTTGGCCTAATGACTCCAGGATACTGTGTTGTCTTATTTACTTTGTTGGAATACGTCACTCCTGAGAGGCTCGTGGCCAAATAATAACAGCTACACTTGTCGATCGAAGGTTAAGCCACGCTTGCCGCGGTCGGTAAGTGGATGGGTGATCATTCATAAAACATCGCGACCCCTCCGTGCCTCGAAAAGTACGTTAAAGATCTACAAGTGACAGCTATGCCATTCGTAGATCGTCGGGTAGTCAGGAGCCCTAAAGTCTGACAACAAGTCTTAGCAAGGGGTATCGTATCGGCAGCGGCGGCGACCTTCCGGCCCTGGTTCAAGCATTGGTCTGGAGCGAGAGGGAGTGAGAGACAGTCACCGTCTTCTGCTTAGCAGTCATGCTAGCGAAGGAGGGGGCGGGACGGCTGAGGGAGAGAGCCTCTCGTCCGAGCCGCCGCGGGAGATGCTTCGGGCGTCGGGAGCCACGTGACGACTCCCAGCCACCGTAGGCGCGGGCCTGCGGACGGAGAGTAATGGGTAGCTCAAAGTCCGATCAAAACCAGGCCCGTGCCGGACGGTGCGTACGTGTTCCACGCTAACCTCAAAGAGATGTCAGCATCAAATTGAAGGGCCGAAGCTTGCCGGGTCAGCGGGATTGTCCGAAAGGGTTACCGCTGCTCCGGAACATAAAGGGCTAAGGAAGGAACACGGGTGGGTTTTAGTCAGTAAGAGTCTGACACTCTCTTCCGCTCCACCCAGAGCGGGAGGGGTCATTTGATGATTTCCCATCCTGAAAAAAAAAGGGGTATCGTGTAACTCGGTAACTGGGTAGTGGAGGTCAGATAGGTAACCGCTTCATGTAAAATACTGGTATTGAGCTGCAATATTACATAGTAAAAGGTAATCATATTCGATTTACTGCGAACTAAGCTTTTGGTAACAGTCGGAACCATTCGGTCAAATAATAAGAGAATATGTTCGGAAGAAATCGCTTACATCGCAATAGTTGTGTCAAGAAGTAATATTACTAGAGGGAATCTACTTGGACTGGGCCAATATATTGGATGTAGATAAGCTGAAAATACACTTCCGTGCATAAAAATCAACTCACCCCATGCTCAACGATTTGAAACAATATAATTCAACAAGTTTTACTAACAATAACCTAATATATTGTATACTAGCTGCGCCCCACGGTTTCACCCGCATAAGTTTCGATCCCGTGGGAATATCGGGATAAAAGTAACCTATATGTTAATCCAAAGTGTCAGCTACCTCCATACCAAATTTTATCAAAATTAGTCCAGCCGTTTGAGCGTGAAGAAGTAACAAACTTTCGCCTTTATAATATTAGTGTAAAGTAATGTAGTTAGTGTAATGTAATTAAAACCTTCCTGAAAGTATGTAGATTACATTAGTGAAAGAATTATCAAAACTGATTCATTAGTTTTTGAGAAAATCGTGAACTTACAAATATGGGTTTTCTTAAGTTCGTTAACAAAATCATGTTCAATTTTGCTTAAACAAACAGAAATAAACAAAATTTTATGTTTGTCAATATTTTCATTGGCAAAAAAAGTCACGCACTTTTTCCGAGCAAGTGAGTGATGAGGACATCTGAAGAATCGAGTCGATCTTGTCAAGAATATTGCTTTTATCAAAATATAGTGTATCTTCAAATAAACTTTACCTTACCTATCTTCACACAATATAAAATAATAAATTATATTTGTTACGATTTTTGAGATATCATCTCTCAAATGGAGACTATGGGGTGGGCCAATTTCTTTGCACGCAACTGTATAATAATATTGTGAATGGAAGTAACATAATGTAACATTACCCTTGTATACCCTGAAAGGTTACCTACCTATAGTACCTGTACCTGTTACCATCAACCAGGCACAAATCCAGAGAGCTAAAACCCAATAACACTTTTCTCGACCCAGGAATCGAACCCAAGACCTCAATAAAAACTGCCGATATAAATTACCAAAACTGGCCAAGTGCGAGTCGGACTCGCACACGAAGGGTTCCGTACCACAAGGCAAAAACGCCGAAAAAAACATGTTTGTTGTATGGGAGCCCCCCTTAAGTATTTATTTTATTTTAATTTTATTATTTATTATTAAAGTTAAAATACAACTGAGTATTTTGTGAATATTTCAAGTGCCTACCTGTTGCCATTTTTGATATCGAGCAAAAAAGGGCAAAAAAATCGCGTTTGTTGCCCCTTAAATATTTATTTTATTTTGTTTTTAGTATTTGTTGTTATAGCGGCAACAGAAATACATACTTTGTGAAAATTTCAACAGTCTAGCTGTCGCGGTTCTTGAGATACAGCCTGGTGACAGACAGACGGACAGGCGGACAGACGGACAGACAGCGAAGTCTTAGTAATAGGGTTCCGTTTTTACCCTTTGGGTACGGAACCCTAAAAATGACACTTTAATCAACAACACTAATAACAACTCAAACACACTAATTTTAAAACGCAATTGCACTACTGATCACTCTTAGATCACTTTCGATGTATTCGCTTGTATTACTTATCGTACTGTTTCTCGGGTCGTGGCTCACACCGGCCATTTACAAAAAAAAAAAAATCTGCTGATCCCTACATTTATGTTCGTATAACTCGTCAAAATGTAGGAATCAGCTGATTTTTTTTTTCGCGATTTCAGGTTTTGTACCATAGTAAAAGTTGTTCATAATGATGAGTACAATGACCTCTTAAGAGGTTGTTAATGTTTTACCAATAACCTTATATAGTGCCTCAGATAGTTCTAGAACCTTCTACTGTTGAAACATCTAGAATGTTCGAGTCCATACCGGCTCCGACTGACCAGATGTCGATAGTTCTAGAAAGTTCTAGCATCGAAATTTCTAGAACGATCTTGACTCTACTAGTTCTGCTACTCGATACTAGATGGCGCTAGTTGTAACTAATGTCACCATGTACCAGGCATTAATTGTGGTGCGCGACAGAAATATAGAAGCAACCGTGGCCCAGTGGTAACGGTCGCGACTTATGAGTTGAAGGTCGTAGGTTCTAACCCAGTCAGGCCGCTTACTTACATAGGTTTTTATTAACCTAGCTCAGACAGGTCGCCACAAGTTATAATGTCAGTAACAACGCACCTTTCATAAATAATTAAAAACGTGTAAATTAAACTAGCTTTTACATAAGTATTTAAGCCAATCTGTTCAGAACTTGGTACTACTAAGTATTTATAAGTTTGTAAATGTATTACTTTGTAAAAGGACTTAAATATTTTTTATTTTTTACTTTGTGTGAATTATTTTATCACCACTGCTCTCAAAACGGTGAAGGAAAACATCGTGAGGAAACCGGCGTATCCTAGAATTACGGCCCACTGAGAGCCGGTTCCGCCTCTTACTGAGAGACCTTTGTGCCAACAGTAGGAACATTATAGGCTGATTAAGTATGCTATGCTAATTGTAAAAATAGTGTAACTAGAAATAAGATGAACCAAGTGAAGGTTTGAGGTGTAAATAAGTCCTAGATTAGTCTACATTATAGCTAAAAGTGCTTTTGTTGTCGTAAAAATATTTGCTTGAGTGCCCAGAGTGTGATAAACGCAATTAAATATAGTTAACTCTATTGGCAAACTTAACTGAAACTGCAGCGATAGGCCGGGCTGCGATGACGCGAAGACTAGTGGGCCAATCAGATGCCAAAGAGGGTGTAGTGTTTGTGATCTGTATGTGGACGCCATGACACATGAATGTAATGTCAGTCGCCGTAAAACGAGCTCGTAATGTGGCCGATTGCCGGTAATTAAAAAGTCTAGTTAGTAGGTGGCAATCTCTTCTCTGCGAAAATCAATGTCGAATACTTGTCAAAAATTTAGGGAAATTAGAGTCTTCTTTGACAGATTAGTGCTGATTTTTCCAACGCCAGATAATTTTATCGGAGGCGTAATTTTGAATTTTTTGACAATTCTTCCGTACAAAAACTGTCAGACGTCAATTTTATTCCACGAATAAAAACTATCTATCGATTGAAAAATGAGCCCTAAGACAGATACTGTGAACGTTCTTAAAATTAGGAAAATTGCCCCTCTGTTATTTTCAAAAACATTTCAAGTTATTTTACCGATCTTTATCCTCTAACAATAGCAGCTACAGGCTCTTTTATGTTCTTGTACAACGGAACTCTATCATCATCATCTGCCTAGCCTTTTCCCAACTATGTTGGGGTCGGCTTCCAGTCTAACGGAACTCTATAATACTTGTAATTAAAGTATAATGAAGACAAGCCAATTAACAGTCACAAGGCTCTATTCCAAAGCTCAGACTTTCCAGGAATCTCTATTCCTAGAGAACCTATTAGAAAGTACCAACTCAACCAGACGAGTTTTAAGCTTAAATTCAAAACATTACAGAAATAATAAAGACAATATAAATTGTCTTTTACAGCTACAATAATAAGGGTTATTTGATACCGTCTCCCCTCGCATTTATATCCTCCAAAAATATAAAGGATTGTAACAAATTGTCAGTGACAAAAATCTCGCATAGGTAGGTCGCTAAGCCGATGGATATTACCTTTCCAGAATGAGCTACATAATTTCCCTAAAATATATTCATGTCGGACTGGAAAAGACGGGGAAAACGGGAAAATATATTACTTGATATTATTGTAGCTTACTAGCTTTACCGGTGAGTTCTTTTTGGATATCATTTTAGTGTCGGTTTTGGCGTGTTTCGTGGAGAACCTGCGAATATTGTTCTTATTTTGGTTGCCTTGATCCATTGTACTGAAGCCGGATATATTAATGTTAAACTAGTTTTATTCTGTAGGAAGTTTGGGGATTTATTTAACTGCTTCTAAAGATTCATTAGGTATAGATTATACGTTTTTATCACGGTCAGGGCGCACGGTCAGAGCAGTAATATCTAGCGCTTATGCGACTTGTGAGAAAAACTATTATCATAATCAAATTCTGTCCCAACTGCTGGGACACAGGCCTCCTCTCGGTGAGAGGGAGTGGGCCGTAATCTACCACGCGGGCCCAGTGCGGGTTGGCCACATGACAGTGTCTTCGAATTTTTGGTTCTAGGACATGTCGGTTTCCTCACGATGTTTTCCATCACAGTTTTGAGAGCAGTGGTGATGGATTAATTTACACAAAGTAAAGCGCGTCTCTGGGTTTGTTACCTACGATCTACAACTCGTAAGTAGCGGCTGTTAATACTCGGCCACCACTGGTCTCATGAAAAATTATTCGATTGTGTTAAAAGCAAAGGGGTTATGTTTGGAAAATATGTATCATAGAGTATTTGTGCAACAACAAGGCGTCATAGTTGTTCAAAACAACATTTCTGCGATCACTAATTTGCCTGTTAAGCGTAGCGTAATCCATCGGTCGTTGTAGCAGTATTCAGGAGTAAACCCTTCAGAAGCATTACCTACTCTACTCTCTTTCTCAATCTCTATCTATCCTACTCTAGGGGGTTTTTTATCTGCCCCGTTGGTCTCGCGGTCGCAAGCGCGATAGCTGAGCGTGGTCCTGAATTCGATTCTCGGGTCGGGCAAAATGTGTTATTGAGTGTTTTCATTAGGAATTTCTTAGTAACAGCCCGGAGTTTGGAGGTTGGCGGTGTGATACCCCGAGCCTCGGAAAACACGTTAAGCCGTTGGTACTGCCCCTGATCTCTCTCCGCTTTGTGTAAAATACTGGTATTCAGCTGTATCCGGTGAGACTGGACTATCCTACTCTACTTCATAAACAAAAGTTTTACAATACCTAAACAAACACACCAAACTTACTTGTTTGTTTACTAAAGGCGCGAAGATTCTACAATGTGGTGACGCATAACATCAAAAGTTATATTCGAAGCGGAGTCGTCGGACGATTCAACAATAATCATACATTATAGAGTATGTTTTTAAAGACTAACAGACTCGTTTTTCGTTATATTATATGGAATATTACTTTTTGTAGCTAGAACTAAACATTGAGCCTGTAGCTTTAAATTCCCGACTGTGACCTCTGAGTTTAGGAAACGCTGATTTCATCAAGCTTTAAATAATAAAAATCTGATCCAGCCTGTTCCATCTTGCTGCCCGCTCCCCATTGACGCCCTAAGCCGAGGTTCGTACCCCACAGGGGGTGCCCTTAGCGTGTAATCGCCTACTAGATATTCGCCCCTGGCTGGAGGCTTTGTGTTTACTTAAGGTAACCCAGGATATTCCGGCTAAGTAGTCACGACCTCTCAAGGTCAACTACGAAAAGAAAGTAACAACAAAAAAAAAATCAGCTGTTTCATACAAAACTTCAATACCTACTTGACCAAAATGTATGAAACAGTTGATTTTTTTTTCATGATTTCAGAGTTGATCCCATAGTCAAAGTTGTTTATATTCATGGGTAGAACACCATGTAAAAATTTGGATGGTCTTTGAAAAGTAACCCTGTATAGTACACTCATATACCATGCTCTGTGGTACATTCTCACCTCTTTCGAGTATTTTGTGAATACCTAGAGTATCCTATGAAGATGACAGTTTTATAACTCGGAACGCATTCGCTAACAAATATCCCTGGCGAATTTTAAAGAAAAGTTGCAAAACAATAGTAGCATTTTTCGTATACCTTTCAAGACTTTTGAGACGAATTTAGGCTAAAAAAACAGAGAGGAAAGCATGGTTAAAACGACCTCACGTCATTGGTACTCGTTACGAAATGTGTAGAGAAAATAAGACATCAATAATTTAAAAACAACAGTTTATTAAATCGTAAATTATGAAAAGCTTAATTTCCATCGCTACATGCGACCCTAGACGGATAATTACAAACCAATAAAGTTTGATCCCAGTACAGATTAGCAGGGCATTTGAACTCCGCAGGTGTGAACCCACCAGCGCCATCTTTTGTGCAGTATAAAAATCTGGAACAGTCTCCAAGCTTTGGTGCATAACCTTCTTTCTTACAAACCGAATTTGCTGCAGGAGGATAAGGCACAGTTGTATCATTTCCTAAGCCTAAAGCGTCATTGATAGCGTGTAGCAGAGGATTGACCCCATCCCCACACAGTCCGTGGAAGTCATCAGTCTCAATACTCCAAATCATGATATTCGTGATGTTCAACTGTTTGGCGTATTCAACTTTGGCAGCAATCGATTGGGGGTCGTCGTAGGAGACCCAGTTTTTGTCCTGGACGGCATAGGGTACTTTAGCTAGGGAGTCAAAGCGTTCGGTCCAGGATTCGTTGCGGAGTTTCAGGCAGAACTGGAAACAATAGGGTTTTGTTAGTTTTTATATATGTAGCAGTTACAAAATTTGCATATATAATTCCCTATCGAGAGAAAATATGTGAGAGTAATGCATGTGTACAAGGAGCACACAGAAAAAAAGAATTTCTTACTACACCATATTATAGCGATTTCATTAAGACTTACTGACTTTAAACAGTAAGAAGAAATGTTTGTAAAACAGTAAAAGACGAAACAGTAATTTTTAATGATTGAACATATTTTATACTGAAAAAAAAAACAACAAAACAAAAAGGCAAACCACCATTACTGTAATGTAAGTAAATTGCAATGGTTTGAATAATATCACCAAATTAATAAAACAGTTAATTTTGTGACCTCTTTACTTAAAACGTTAAAGTTTACTGTCATGACAGTAACATTTTGCCTCAAGTTTTAGTTTAGTTCTTATACCTATAGATTACAGGAAAACTTATAAGAAGTCTGTTGTCTTAAAACAACATAGTAAATCTCTCAATATTGTGCGTACAAACTTACATTTTCAGTTGGAATGTATGGGCGAACATGTTTTTCAACTACAATGTTAAGTTTGTTCTTGGGATAAATTCATTCGAACTACGGAGACCTTCATTGTGCGTGGTCCGACACGCACTTGGCCGGTTTTTTTTCTTTAATTGTTTTTTATGAGGACGCCCTGTTATTTCCAGTTATTACTGAGTTTGTTTCATCGTGACAGATCGTTTAGTTTAAAAGTTATACCGATTTGTTTACACAGGGGGGTCACAGCAGCGAACAAGAATTTAAAAAATGCTGTAATTTTTTTTTTAGGTTTTTTAAACATTTTTTCCGTCAATAAAATTAAGCTTATTTTCCCTCATTTCGATATGTGCACATTATGAAGACTCACACTGTATAGATCAAAAATAGAAATGAATATCTATATCAGTATCAAGTACAGTCAGAAATAATCCAAGCAAAATAGACACTGAATAATCTTGATTGCTCGACAAAGGTAATTCTAGCCGTCCTTGTGAAACGAAACACCAAAATTTAATTTATGCCATCTGCAGCTTTGAGTTGGATAAAGTTTTCAAACTTGAGTGTCAGTTGTTCTTATAAAGGAATAAGTTTGATGTGAGTGGGGGTGTGTTGCCGCTCTTTCTTCCTAGTTTAATGGTAGAACCGCATCATAGTACAGTTGTGGAAGCTGCAAATGTACTTGCTTATTGTTTTGATGTTCGGCCACATATGTATGAAGATACTTTGACCCGGTATCGTTGATGGAAAGTTTTTTATGGGTGTTGTTGCAATTTTTGCTTCGTTTGCCACTGTGGTTGTAATGGCTAAATTTTTAAAGTTAGTCTTGGTTTGAACTGAATCTGTACTTGTAATTTCCGCTAAGGAATATTTTATTTGGTTTTAGCAGTGGTTGATGCAAGGATGATTACGTAAGCAGATAGGCATAACTCTGTAGCACTTGGTGATGATTGACAAGAACCATCAAAATGAAAGGTCATAAGATATATCTTATGACCTTTCATTTTGATGGTTCTTAAAAGGTCGTAGTACAAAATTGTGGGTTTTCTGATTAAGAATAATATTCTTTCTAGGTCTATTGGTAGATATTATTTACTTAATCCAATAGAAAACCCAGGTATAATTTGGCTTATCCTTGGTAACCTCGTTTTCGACTACCAGGCAGGCTAAGTTTAAAAAAATATATTAATTAGAATCGTTTTTTGTTTTCTACTTTTGGTTTGTGGTTGTATTATTTCTTGTTATATTTTCATTTTTGACAGTATCTGCGATTTGATACAGGTACTGTTTTTATTGGACGTTTTAATCGCGATGACCATAGTATTAAGTGAAACATAAAAAAAAAAATACAAATAATAAATATATAATTACATTATGCTAAGTTAGTTGAAACTATTACTTACTTCATTGTATCCTATAAAGCCATTTGTATCAGTATATGGTCCCTTAATACCTTCTCCGGATGATGGGGCTCTCACACCGTTCTCAGTAGCGTTCTTCAATGTAAATGTTCTACCGTAGAATGGAACACCTACGGCTATTTTCTCTGGAGGACAACCTGAAAACAAGAACCGAATAAGTATTGAATGAAAAGGAAACTGTATAAGGAGTTAGGTTTAAGTAATAAAGGAGTTATCAGGGGGGTAATCCTCGTAATTTTAAGAACGTTCACAGCCTGATCTCAGTCTGTTAAAAATATCTGTGATTTCCCTACATTTTTGACAAGTTTTACTGACTTCAAAGAGGAGGAAGTTCTCAATTCGAATGTATGTTTGGTTTTTTTTTCTTTAATTTCAGGAGTCGGTGTCGTCGGATTCGCATTTTCATTGTTTGCCACCGACTTCCGAAATTGAAGTTATTTTTCGTTTTGTAGTGTCTTTTTTGGAAGTCGGTTGTTTTTTTTTTTTGTAAAAATGTTTATATTTTTCACTTTTAAGTTGTACTTAGCCCACACAAATTCGTATAACACTACTTGCTATGTAAATATCAGTGACAGGAAGTCATTATAACATCATCAATATAAACTAAGTGGCATAAAATACTTATTATTGAAGCTAACTCAGAAACTACGCAAGCAAAGTTAATAAAATTTATATGGGACTACTGATGCCATACACTATCCATTAAAAAAAAAGAAATAGATTTACAATTGCTGGAGATATCGCGTAACAAACATAGATACATTAATTGTCGCTGAGATGAGAATGTGACTAGATTTTGAGCGTTTTTATTACGGGATTATGTTTTTGTCTATTACCAATCTATTAAAAAATGAAATGCAATTTAAAATGGTTTATTATGTTGACAAGTAAACCTTAGCAACTAGTGATTGGAGCCTCCTCTTAAGCAAGCAAGCCTTTGTTAGGAGACTCTAAAGATTAAGAAGTCACAAGTCACATGATTGCTGTGTTAAAGTTCAAAGCAAACGTTATTTTTTGTGAAAAAGCTAAATAACGGTAACAGACATCATTTGTACAGAACAATGGCAATGCTTTTTATTTTGATGATTCAACAATACTCATTGCGTTATTTATTTGCGTATTTCTCGTAATTGCGTAATTTTTCCATATGAAATGCCATGGTGATTTTTCTTCAATACCCTTTGGTTTGTGATCGTAAGTGTGTTTCGCAATTGAGTTAGACTTTAATTACTTCAAGCTCAAACAATTCACAAAAAAGATTAGTTACCCTTTAGATGCTCAGGCTAAAGCGACTTTGCACCTAACAACGGCGGTTGAAGTATTTTCTTACCTGCACCAAGCCAATACTTCAAAGATTGTTCGACTGTGTTCATATCCTCTGCAACCAAACCCTCATCTCCTTCTCCTTGGAACAGGGGTGCATTGTGGCCAGTGACGGGGTCCCAAGCACCGTTCAAGTCATATGACATTATATGTACCATGTCTAAGTACCTGGAATTTTAATGAAATAATGTTCAATCCTTATCATGTGCTCTCTAGAGTCAAAACAATCTCTACTTAGTTATTTTAAAGTACTATTGTTAGCCTGTGTTGCCCTACTGCAGGAAAATGCCTCCCTTTCTTCTTTCCATTCCTCTTCTCGCGGTTCAGGTCATGTGTCTTTTGTTCGTTGACTCGCAACCAAACAGTAATTTTATAAAGTAAAGTTGTCTAAAATCTTTTGAAAATTCTGTTTTGGCTCAAGACAAAACTTTTCACCACACAACAGACAAAACTCTTTTGACTCTGGTGGAAGCATTATCTGAAGAACGGAAAGAATATAAAACTCTGTGATCATATTTTATTCAAGTCCAGCGTCATCCCAATTTATTTGTGATCGAATTTTTCTTCTATACTACTTCTCTATTAGTCGTCGTTTTGGTAGTCACCCCCTTTCTAACCATATCATCATTCACACAGTCCATCCATCGTTTCTTTGGTCTTCCCCTACTCTTAAAGCCATCGAAATTCATATTAAAAACTTTCCTCATGACGTTTTCCTCATTCTTCGGTATCACATGCCCATACCACGCGCATTTGATATCCGCACAAGTTTTCAGTTACCGGTACCACTTTCAGACTTCAAAAATTAAATATATGTATCAAATAAAATATTGCTATTCAGCTGCATGTTGGGAAAAGGCAAGGCAGAATGATTTTTGATTGCAAAAATAATAATAAATAATTAATAGTCATATAGCACACACATTCATACTCAAAACTTTCCTCACGAGGTTTTCCTCATTCCTCCGCATAACATGCCTATATTTAATAAGCGCAGCATATCGGCTATAAATATTATTCTGGCACGTGGTCACTCCATCATCATCATCATCTGCCTAGCATTTTCCCAACTATGTTGAAGTCGGCTTCCAGTCTAACCGGATGCAGCTGAATACCAGTATTTTACATGGAGCGACTGCCTATCTGACCCCCACAACCCAGTTACTGGGTAATACGATACCCCTTGATAAGACCGGTTATCAGACTTTCGGGCTTCTGACTACCCATAACGACTGTCCGCGAATGACAGCCGGGACCAACCGCTTAACATGCTTTCCGAGGCATGGAGGGGTCTTAGTATGTAAAGATGGTCACCCATCCACAGACCAACCGCGACAAGCGTAGCTTGACCAGATCGATTGACTTGTGCGGCTGTTATTATTTAACACGTGGTCACTCCAAGGATACGAAACTGTTAATCTAATTGGTGATGTTTTCAGACATTGTTCTGACATTAATGTGCGCTGTACAAAGAATAGCTCTATAAGCAACAATAATTCATATAATCTTATCTACTTACTTCGAAATACCCTTAACATCATAAGACTGTGTAGCTGCTGCCCTAACCGACGATACTGCAGCTGTGAGTAAAAGTCCTTTCTTAACAAACGCTGCTTTGATCTCTTTCAAGAGTGTTGTAAAGTTATCAATATCTGCTTCTCCATGTACTGTGTCTCTTCGGTTAGGGTACTCCCAGTCCATGTCTAAGCCATCGAAGCCATGGTCGTTGCACATCTTTAGAGCGCTTTTTACGAAGTTCTGTCTTAGTGCGGGACTTCCTGCCGTCTGAAATGTTAAATTGGTAATTTTATTAATTGGGACGAGTAAATTTGTAGTAGTAGTTGAATAATTTCGACGCATTGGGGTTCAGAATCATGTACTGAATTCAATGTCCCACCCACCATATACATGTACCACCATATATATATACACGTATATATTATACTACTGTATATGGTGGGTATAATGTAGTATAACTTATAGTGATATTCCGTAACGCTGAAGACTTATAGCAGAAAAGATTCGCCTTGACCGCGTCAGAAAAACTGAATCAAACTTAAACTCATTATTAGATAAGTCAACTTACGATCGAGAAATTTGCAGATCCTGCACTCCACCCGCCGACCGCCAGAAGTGTTTTTAAATTCGGATTTTGTTTTTTCAAGGCGGTGAATTTTCCGAAGTTATCTGTGAAACGGGAACGAAATGTTAATTCTTGGTTGTTGTCACGGAAAAAGGCAGCTGTTTCATACAATATTTCGATCTAAGATATGATCTAAATAAAGAACATAAATATCTCTTTATATCTCTATGATATGAGTTGGGCAAGACACCTGGCAAGGTGGGGTGATGTCAGGTGGAGTAAAAATATGACAGAATGGCGCCCAAGGACTGGAAGACGAGATGTTGGTCGTCTGGCGGCCAGATGGGCAGACGACATTCTTGCTGTCGCTGGTAAAACCTGGATAAGGCTGGCACAGGAGCATGGTGATTGGCACGAGAAATGAGAGGCTTATGTCCAGCTGTGGGTGAAGTCGGGCTGTAGATGATGTTGACGATGAGATATGGTTACAAATGTATAGAACAGCAGATTTTACTTAACAAAGTCAAGTCTTAACTCATACATTATTTTAATCAATGAAATCAGAATCTCAAGAGTTCTTCAAACGATACTTATTGATTGTCTTGTAAAGCCCAGTATTCATATTACGCAAATGTTGTGTAACTGTTACCTACAGAACAACTTGTTATTTACAAAGATTATGGGGACGGGGCTTAAGAGGATCCCAGAGACAAAACGAAATGCCTCATGCCTGTAACTACAGCGGCACCCATAGTACCATTTTATTAGCTTATACTGCCCCAGTGCTGAGCAAAGTCCTCCCCCAAGTCCATCGAGGAACTCTTTTACCGCGGCATCTCGAACCAGCCCTCGTGGTAGGTGCACGTTTATTAATACCAAACGAAATAAAACAACGCTGTTGGTTGACTGATGGTCATATGGGAATTGGTCATAACGGTAAAATTAATAAAATAAAATGTCAACTTACCCCGTCCATTATCATCAGGTAGATCTAAAAATGGGTCTAACGAGACAAGATTTCCCTCAGCATCAAGTCCCACAAAGGCGTAGATCAAGTGTGTGCAGAGATGAGGATCAACGTTTGCAACGTCGAATTTTCCTTGGCCTTGTCTATAAGTGGCCCACGTTCCATAGTAACATACTACAGAATCTGTAAAATGACAAATAGTTTGTTACTTTTCGTTTTTTGGGGCAATAAGTTCCAAGCACGTGGCCCGGTGGTAAATTATTTCATCACCGCTGCTCTCAAAACGGTGAAGGAAAACATCGTGAGGCAACCGGAATATCTTAGAACCAAAAATTGGAAGGCATGTGGCATCTGCCAACCCGCATTGGGCCCGCGTGGTGGATTATCGCCCACTTTCTTGCAGAGAGAAGGCCTGTGTCCCAGTAGTGGGAACATTATAGGCAGGTTATGCTAACAGTCCTTATTGAAGTCGCCGGTTTACGCTAGATGTGACGAGCGAAAAGCTGGATTGGACAGACTGGATATAGAGAAGAGAATAGAATAGAATACTGGCAGAAAATAGAATAGAATAGAATACTCTTTATTATGTACAGTAGGCTGCATCAATTGGGTACCCCAGTTGTATGAAAACTTTAACACAACTGGGGTACCCAATTGATGCAGCCCACCGTACACCATATTAATTACAGACATAAGTATAGAAACTGTACAAAGGGTGACACAATGGGCGGAACTGAATGAATGGAATGGGAGAACTAGGTGTTATGGCGCTCCTTAAAAAAAAGCACATGCCTGGCAGTGGATTAAATGATTGTCACAGTTCGTCATTCATAAAATTTAATTAGCAGTAGGCAGGCTGTATAAAGTCAATAGAGCTGTATAAGTCGAATTTGGATCGATCTCACGACCTCTCGTGGTCACCGAGTACTACATGGTTACTTTGGAACGATATGGTAGACTACTGTCACTTATAGGAGTGGTTGGCCTGAAGGTTTGTTTCTGTCTTGTAATCTTTCACAAAGCCATTCAAACTCAAACTCAAAGCACTGATTTCAATTAAACCTTAAAGGTACATGCACTTTTGAATTGTCAAAGAGTCGGCCAGATAGTCAGAAAGTTGAAGCTTGCTTTGCCAATGGGCAACTAGCTTTGAATGCCAAAGCGTACACGCGTAGCTCTGTGGAGAAGAACGGGCAAGAAACTCCAAGGACACTCTTTCAAATCAAGGATTCTTGTTGCTTCTACAGGGTTATTGGTAAAACATTAACAACTTCTTAAGAGGTCATTGTACTCATCATTATGAACAACTTTTACTATGGGACCAAAGCTGAAATCGCGAAAAAAAACTGCTGTTCCCTACATTTTGACAAGTTCTACGAACATAAATGTAGGCAACAGCTGATTTTTTTTTCGCGATTTCAGGTTTGGTCCCATAGTAAAAGTTGTTCATAATGATGAGTACAATGACCTCTTAAGAGATTGTTAATGTTTTACCAATAACCCTGTATATTTGAGAACAATGTAAAAAATTAAAAACAATTAAAAATATAAAATTAAAAATAAACCCTTAACCATTTTAATGAACTTAAAGCGGAATTACAGGGGATAAAAATTAATCAGTAATTATTTAATTCCTCTAAATCTCAGAAGAAGTACGACTATTTTAATAAAAATATAGAATTTCTAATTCATTTCCACCTACTTTCAGTCGCCACAATATGGCTTAAAGCCAACACCACGAACACACACAAATTAACAGCCAACATTTTCCTAATGGATAACTGGACTGTTTATTTCACGAATAAAACATTTCCTTTATAATTACTTTTTTATCTGAAGTATCTAAATATATATAAGTAGATAGGTATGTTAGCACTTCTTTATCGCCAATTGTGATCGTTTGATAGTTGTTTTTATCTTTAACTAGCTGCACCCCGCGGTTTCGCCCGCATAAGTTTCGATCTCGTGGGAATATCAGGATAAAAATTGCATAAATATGTTAATCCAGTGTGTTAGCTTCCTCCACACCAAATTTTATCAAAATTTGTCCAGCCGTTTGAGCGTGAAGAAGTAACAAACATACAACATTATTTTTAGTATGTACGAAATCCGAAACACGTGTCTAGTATTTACCGACTTCACAAAAAGGAGGAGGTACTATGTTCGGATGTTTGTATGTTTTTTTTTTATGTAAAGAATCTATTTACATTTCAAAACTGTATCCCCAGGCATGAAAATGACGGGGTGCACGTTGAAGAGCCTCCTCGTGGCGCACCCTGGGCAACGTCGGTTCCAATTGCCCACCAGGTTTGGGTGGACAATTGGGGCGGGCGGCAAATCTTCGACAGGAGGGGAAGGTCATGGTTCCAATCACCGATCATCCTTGATGGTCGGTGAAGGGAACCGGGCTATAGACGGTCATGCGTCTACTCCCCCTCTGCTTACAGAGGAAGGTGAGTGGGCGCATACCGTCACAGGGCGGTTCGTGCCGCGGTACCCACGAGAGTGTGGGCGGTGGAGGGTGTCCCATGCCCGCGCTGCGTCTGTCCGGCATCCGGCGGCAGCGTGGGGACGCCGGGGCGGCGGTTGGTTTTGCCCAGCCGTCGGCCACCCCGTAATCCTGAACTCAGGACCGGGGGTCCGGGCCACTGAGGCCCGGGCCGCGAGGAAGAAATCCTCTATAAAAAATTACCCCAATCCTAAGGTCTAGCGTGCCGAGGGGATGAATGGCCGGAGGGGATCCGGTCGTTAGCGCGACAAGGGACCTCACCCTTAAAAAGGAACAGAAAAAATGGACACGACACTCGACAAAAAACTACCCCAGGGCGGTACCGGCTGCTCAGCAGTCGGAGAATCCGCCACGTTCCCTTTGGGAACGTCAAGCCCCCATTCGTATTCTGGGGGGGGCAACGATTGTCACCCGTTTGCCAATGGCAACAAGAGCCGAGGAGGCTCCTGTCCCCGAGGGGACCAAAAGGACGGGAGGAGTGATGCGGGGTCGGAGTCCGACGTCGCATCAGGAGGCGCGAGCACAGGAGGCTCAGTGAGCCCGTGCCGTGCGGAGGAGGTGGCCGCTGCTGCTAAGAAGTTCAGCAAGCGGCCAAGGTCTGAGGACGGTCAGGGGTTGTCCTCCGACGAGGAGTTGGCCTCGGCCAGAAAGATCCCCACCAGTAAGCGGGGTGGGGTCCGAGAGCGAGGTAAGGGCAGGGGGCTCACTGCCCGTGAAGCGGCAGAGAGAGCGGAGAAGCCCGCAAAGGAGGGGAGGACCGGTCGCGCGGTCGCTTCGGGGCCCTCTAGCGACGAGGCGGGAGAGGCTAGCGGCCCTGAACCCGAGGCGGACTGCAAGCGCAGGTTTGCGGCAGTCGTGGAGGCCGCGATCCGGGACGTGTCCTTGAAGAAGCTCCAAGCTTCTAAGAACAAGGCCATAGTCTCGGCGACGGCCTCCATCATGGCGGCAGCGGAGGCGGCCAATTACACCGGCCCCTCGGCCTGCGAAGTGGCCGAACTGCGGGCAGAAGTCGCCCGCCTAACGGCCGCTATGGGGCTTCTCCAAAAGGAGAATGGGGAGCTCCGGGCAGACCTGGCCGGCCTGCGGGCCACCGGGAGCGCGCCGGCACAACCACCGAGCCGGCCCGTCCCGGTGGAGAACCAGGTCCTGAACCTGGTCCGGCAGGAGCTGGCGGCTTTCCAGGCGCGGTTCTCCGTGCTGGAGGGCATAGTTCTGCGCCCCCCCCTGGCGGGCGGGACGGCTCCAGGGCTGAAGGCGGCGTCGTATGCGGCCGCTGCGGCAGCTGCTGCCCCTAAACCCGGGCCGTCTGGCCGGGCCCAGGCACCGGCTAAGCCGGCGTCGGCCAGGCCGGCGTCGGCCAAACCGGCGTCGGCCAAACCGGCGTCGGCCAAACCGGCGTCGGCCAAACCGGCGTTGGCCAAGCCGGCGTCGGCCAAACCGGCGTCGGCTGGAGGAGCCCCGGCGCCGGCGCCGGCTGGCGGGGCCCTGGCGCCTATCAGCAACACCCCAGCGCAGGCCCGGAAGAGGGGCAGACCGGCTCGGGAAGCGAAGGCCCCAGAGCCCACGACCGACGCCGAATGGCAGGTGGCCGGGGAAAAGAAAAAAGCGGCCATGGCGGCCAGAAAAAAGGCGCAGAGGCGGCGCCGTAAGGAGAGAGCCGTCGCGGCTAGGCTCCGCGCCCCGAAGACCGCGGCTGTAGTGATAACACTACAGCCAGACGCGGTTAAAAGGTACGTCACGTACCGTGACGTGCTCTCGAAGGCAAGGGAGACGGTGGACCTCCGGGAGCTGGGGATCACTGGGGGCCTCCGGCACAGGGTGACCGCCACTGGCGCCCGCATGCTGGAGATCCCCGGTGCGACAAGTGGCCCCACCGCTGACGCCCTAGCTGAGAAGTTAAGGGCGTCCCTCGATGCGGACGAGGCTCGGGTCTCCAGGCCCGTCAAGTGCGCGGACATGCGCATCTTGGGCCTGGATGACTCCGTTACGGAGGAAGAGGTGGTGGCCGCCGTCGTCAGGACGGGCGGGTGTCTGGCCGAGCAGGTGAAGGCGGGCACCATACGTCCTGACTTCGCGGGGATGCGAACCGTAACGGTAAGCTGCCCCGTGACGGCGGCCAGAACGATTGTGGAGGGCCGAAGGCTCCTGGTGGGCTGGGTTTCAGCGCAGGTCAAACTGCTGGAACCCAAGCCTCTGAGGTGCTACCGATGCCTTGTGGGGCACCACGTTGGCATCCAGTGCACCTCGGAGGTAGACCGCAGCACACTGTGCTTCCGCTGCGGTCAGCCCGGACATAAGGCCGGCTCGTGTAACGCCGCGCCGCACTGCTTCGCATGTGCGGCTGCTGGCAAGCCGGCCGATCACCGGGCGGGGAGCAAGTCCTGCGCTCCACCCGCCGGAACCAGGAGGAAAGGCAGGCCCTCCGTCGCCGTCGCCACCACCACCGTCGCCGCCGCCGCTGCCGCCGCCACCAACGCCGCTGCTGCCGCCGCCGCCACCACCGCCGCCGCCGCTGTCGCCGCCGCCATCGTCGAGGGGCCCTCACAAGGGGCCCGGGAGGGGGCTGAAATGGAGGAGTAATGGCTCCCCTTCGCCTCCTCCAGGCGAACATCAACCACTGTGCCTGCGCTCAGGACCTGTTGCTCCAGAGCGTGGCGCAGTGGTCGATTAACATCGCCGTGGTCGCTGAGCCGTACTTTGTCCCGCCCAGGGATGACTGGGTGGAGGACCTGAGCGGCTCAGTGGCCATACTTTCGTCGGCCGCCGCCGGCACCCCGTCCCTCGAATGCGTCACGAAGGGACAGGGGTGCGTAGCAGCACGGTTCGGAGAGATAGTAGTAGTGGGGGTGTACTTCTCTCCGAACCGAACTCTCGCCGAGTTCCACAACTCTTTAACAGAGTTGAGTGTCGTCGTCGCCGGAAACCATCCCTTCCCCGTGCTAGTGCTCGGGGACTTCAATGCCAAGAATTTGGCCTGGGGTTCCCGTTACACGGATGTGCGGGGCAGGATGGTGGAGGACTGGGCTCTGGAAACAGGCCTGGTCGTCCTAAATCGGGGTTCTGTTCCCACGTGTGTGCGGATGCGGGGTGAGTCCGTGCTGGACATCTCGTTCGGCAGCCCCGCTCTGTCACAACGCGTCATTGACTGGCGCGTCATGGAGGGGGTGGAGACCTACTCCGATCACCGGTATATCCGGTTCGACGTCTCCGCCCAGACCTCTAGCGCGCTGGTCCAACAGGCCCCGAGTGGTCCGCGGTGGGCGCTAAAACAGCTGGACCGGGAGCTCCTTCTGGAAGCCTCGATCGTGCAGGCCTGGGTGTCATCACCGGACAGGCCTGCCGATATCGACGATGAGGCGGAGTGGTTCCGGGAGGCCATGTCCGAAATTTGTGACGTGGCAATGCCCCGAGTCCGGCCAGGACGCGCCCGACGTCAGGTGTACTGGTGGTCGCAGGAGCTGGAGACGCTACGCAAGGCGTGCGTCGATGCGCGACACCTTTACACCAGGCACCGCAGGCTCCGCATTCGCCCTCCGGATGCGGAAGCCACGGAGGCGGAGCTGTACGAGGGGTACAGAGCGGCGAAGATCGCCCTCCAAGAGGCTGTCCAGCGGGCCAAGGATGTGGCCCGCGAGGAGATGGTGGAGTCTCTGAACAGAGATCCGTGGGGGCGCCCTTATAAAATGGTGCGGAATAAACTCCGCACCTGGGCCCCCCCGCTGACGCAGAGTCTCCGCCCCCAGCTGGTGGAGGAGGTGGTGAGCGCTCTGTTCCCTTCACGGGGGGAGCACACTCCCCCGCCCATGGCTCCGCCAATTGCGGTGCCCGAAGCGGACCACGCGGACGACGACGACATCCCTGCAGTGACCGGGGTAGAACTGAGAGCGGCGGTAGGAAGGCTGAAGGCCAAAAATACCGCCCCAGGACCCGACGGCTTGCCAGGTAAAGCCTGGGTCCTGGCCTCGAGGGCTCTCGGGCCTCGACTGGAGGCGTTCTTAAGCGCATGTTTGGAGAGAGGCCAGTTTCCAAGCCGTTGGAAGACGGGGAAGCTGGTCCTCATTCGGAAGCCAGGGCGCCCTGCGGACTCTCCGTCCGCATACCGGCCCATCGTGCTGCTCGACGAGGTCGGCAAGCTCTTTGAGAGAGTGATTGCGGGCCGCCTCGTCGGGCACCTGGTGAGGACGGGGCCGGATCTTGCGGACAGCCAGTTTGGTTTCCGCAAGGGGCGCTCGACGGTGGACGCCATCATGCGCGTGAGAGCCCTCACGACGGGGGACGCGGTGTCCCGGGGTGGGGTCGTCGTGGCGGTGTCACTCGACATCGCCAACGCGTTCAACACCCTCCCCTGGAGCACCATTGTGGAGGCACTCCGGTATCACCGGGTGCCGCCCTACCTCCGTCGAATAGTCGAGGCGTATCTGACGGAAAGAGCCGTCAGCTACCCCGGTCGCGATGGGGAGTGGAACCGGCGAGAGATGTCGTGCGGTGTCCCACAGGGATCGGTCCTGGGGCCGCCTCTGTGGAACATCGGGTACGACTGGGTGCTGCGCGCCGACCTCCCTGATGGCGTCAGCGTGGTTTGCTACGCTGACGACACGCTGGTCCTGGCGCAGGGGAGGTCGCATCAGGCGGCGGCCGACGCGATGACACGCGGGGTTGCGATAGTCGTGGAGAGGATCCGGCAGTTGGGTCTCGAGGTGGCATTGCACAAGTCCGAGGCCATGTCGTTTCATGGGCCCCGGAACGCGCCGCCATCGGGATCCCAACTAACGGTAGGAGGGGTTCACATCGGCGTCGGGATGACGATGAAATACCTGGGTCTCGTCCTCGACAGCCGGTGGAACTTCGTGGAGCATTTCCGACGTTTGGCCCCCAAACTGGAACGGGCCGGGGCCGCCTTCAAGCGGCTCTTGCCCAACCTGAGGGGGCCAAACGCCTCCTGCCGGAGACTTTACGCGGGGGTCGTGCGGTCCATGGCCATATACGGGGCCCCGGTGTGGGCGCGTTCACTGCGGCGGCGAGCCGCCCACTACCTGAACGCGCCCCAGAAGGTGGTAGCCATAAGGGCTATCCGGGGCTACCGCACGATCTCTGGCGAGGCGGCAAGCCTCCTTGCCGGACTGCCGCCATGGGATCTGGAGGCGATAGTCCTCGCGCGCCTGTATGAGTGGCGCGCGGAGGCACTACGCCGGGGGGAGGATCCGCTTCCGCGGCAAATTGCTGCGGAGCGGACGGATCTCCGGCGCGATCTCATGGCGGCATGGAAAGAGCGACTGTCGCAACCCAGCGCAGGGCACGCCGCGATAGCGGCGATAAGACCCCTCTTTGAGGAGTGGCTAGAGAGGCGCCACGGCGCCCTCACCTACCGCCTGACGCAGGTCCTCACCGGACACGGATGTTTCGGGAGGTTCCTGCACATCATCAGGCGGGAGGAAACGCCCGGGTGTCACCATTGCCAGGATCGCCCAGAGGACACGGTGGAGCACACGGTGGAGGTCTGCCCCGCTTGGGCGGAGCACCGCCGTGTCCTCGTAGAGGCGATCGGCAGCGACGGCGACCTCTCGCGTCCGGCCCTGGTGCAAGCCATGGTCCGGGGCGAGAGGGAGTGGGAGGCAGTCACCTCCTTCTGCGAAGCAGTCATGCTAGCGAAGGAGGTGGCGGAACGGCTCAGGGAGAGAGCCTCCCGTCCCAGCCGCCGCGGGAGACGCTCCGGGCGTCGGGAGCCGCGTGACGACTCCCGGCCACCGTAGGCGCGGGCCTGCGGGCGGAGAGTAATGGGTAGCTCACCGCCCGATCAGGACCAGGCCCGTGCCGGACGGCGCGTACGTGTTCCACGCGCGCCTCAAAGAGATGTCAGCATCGAGGAGGGGCCCCTTAGGGCCGAAGCCTGCCGGGTCAGCGGGATTGTCCGAAAGGGTTACCGCTGGCCCGGAACATAAAGGGCTAAGGAAGGAACACGGGTGGGTTTTAGTCAGTAAGAGTCTGACACTCCCTTCCGCTCCACCCAGAGCGGGAGGAGTCATTTGATGATTTCCCATCCTCAAAAAAAAAAAAAAAAAAAGGCATGAAAATGACAAAGTTATAAGCTTGTTAAGTTACCTGTTTGTCCGTAAAAAAACATGCTTACCCGCGCCGCGCCGTCTTGCGCTCATTGATAACAGTACCTAGGTACCTAGCCGTTCTGCGCGGAGATTGGATAACCTACTTAGTGTCGCTCGGTGTCCAACTTGTAACCTTTTTAAAATATTTTTGGGACAAAATATAACATGGGGTAAAAATTATTGGAATCGATTCAGTTACTTATTCTGAACAAATTATATTCAGGTTTCGCCTATACTAATAAAAAAAATTATTTAAAAAAATAAAAAACCCGACTGTGGTAAAAAACTGAAAAGCTAAAAACAAACCTATTTTAAATTAAATAAAAGTTGGAAGCAGGCGGGACCCATTTGAATTTGAAAATATAATAAAAATGATATGGGTCCCGCCTGCCTCCAACTTTTATTTAATTTAAAATGGGCTTGTTTTTAGCTTTTCAGTTTTTTACCGACGTCGGGTTTTTTTATTTTAATAAATAACTTTTTTTTATTTCCAGCTTTTTAGTTTACAAAATAAATGTGAAAGATTTCGCAGACGATTTAGTTCTTGGTACATGTTTTTTTACGATTTTTCACTTTGAATTACTTTTAACCGTATAAGTTGTGTATATTTTTGTAATCACCTTTTAAAGCCCTTAATTTTGATACCCCACTCGATAGGTTTAGAGAAAAAAAAAATTTTTTTGAAGACATAATATTGCGCCAAAAATCGGCCATTTTTTTTTTTTCAATTTTGTTATACCCAGTGTCACTCTCACAATTAAGATGAGTCTAACGGCACCTCTCAAGCTGAAATCGATCAAGCCGTTTAGGCTACAGAGCGTGCCAAAAAAATATACATACATACATACATACACTCGAAAAACATAACCCTCCTTCTGACGCAGTAGGGTAAAAATAACGTTGTATAAACACACACACCCACACAGTAACAAGCTTTCGCCTTTTTAATTTTAGCGTGATTTGTCATTTGTTTTTTCAGGTTCTTTTCCACGTGGAAAGTTTCTCGTCTGTCGTGAGGCGAGTATCGTAGGCGTAAATTACCAGGTGATTATGGCATTCATATTATTATAATGCCTCGTTGGTTTAGTGGTCGCAAACGCTACTGACCAGCATGAGATCCTGGCTTCGATTCCTAGGTTGGGCAAAGTGTTATTGGGTTTTTCCATCAGACATTACTAAGTGGCAGCCCAGAGACATGATGTGTGCCTGGTTGATGGCAATAGGCTCACCCTTATTACAATTAATCTACCTAGCCTTGCCAACTATGTTGAGGTCAGCTTCTAGTCTAACTGACTGCCGCTGAATATCCCTATTACTTGGTACTTAAATATATAATTGGCGAAATGTGGGTGTTACTATGGGCACCTACATCTTTGCCTAACCCTTCAGGCTTTAGAGGCGTGATTTTATGTATGTTATTTTAATGATTATATTATTATGCTTATACGCAAGTGAGAAATAAATAATTTGTCATACAAAATTTACTAGGCAATTATCTTCGATCTGCGTTTTCTATTTCTTGTGGACACGGAAGCTTTCAATTTTGAAAGGTGAGGCTATTATCGTTAAGCGAGTAGGTATCCTATGTACTGTTTACCAACAAGAGTCAATTACGCCTTTGCGAGGCACGGAACTCGCCCAGTGGAAATTATCCGCACTTAATTGTGATTCTATGATAATCATTATCTTGTAATTTGCTATTTCCATTCGTAATTTGAAGAGCTACAGATATTTTGGATTGCTTATCTATCTTGAAAATCCTAAAGATAATTTAAATCCGTGCCCCTTACCTACTTCGAAACAACTAATCGATAACTAATCTCTCTGCTTGACGTAATGACTAAATTATTTATCTTTTTTTTATTATCTCGGATCTTCTACGCATCAATCGTATATAGCGGTTTTTGTTGCCTAGCGCTTGTTGGTTCATCAAGTCGTTTGCTAACTCATGGGGTCTATCTTATCTTCGAATATATCCCCATGCAGTTTCACAACACAGGATAAAGAAACACTTAAGAATATTGCCAGTGACTTCTCAATCAGTTACTATCTTGTGACCTTGAAATCACAGGTGCTTGCCCCTTGCCAAGCCAAGTTACTGTGTAAACATTTCTCAAAACAAATAACGACTGTTTAAATGGTTTTGAGCTCCGATACCATGGAATAGAACCGGAGGACATTATTGCTATCGCAGGACCACATTCCTGGATGAAGCTGGAACGTGGGGAATGGCGCAAGCAAAGAGAAGCCTATTCCCAGCATTGGATGAACTGGGGCTGTGTCTGATGATGATCAGAGGCTGTAAAGGAGAAACGGACACCACTTTTTACCGACTTCAAAAAAAGGAGGTTATCAATTCGACACGTATGTATGTAATACTATTGGAATTGCATTATATTCACATATGACAATCTGTTAGGGCTTCCAAACAAATATACAAAATTTTATGGATTTATGTATGTATATTTGTTCACGCATTTTTCCGCAACTATAAATCGGATCGTGACCATTTTTTTATTGGCTTACATTTGTAAGCATAGACTTCAACTTAGGGATCAGTGCAAGTACCTATCATCAAAATCGATTCAGGTACGTGTAAGTGTGACGGCCTGGCTTATTCGTACGAGCTACGGGTGTAATCTCAAAGGGAAAACATCTCAAAACCATGGTCAAATTCTAGTGCAATATTTACAACAAAACTATTACCTATATATTACAAAAAAACAAATATTCCAGTTTTTAATTAAAACTAAAAATCACGAAATAAAAAGTAATTAAAAAAAATAAAACCGACTTCTTTCTTTGGTATTCAGCTGCATCCGGTTAGACTGGAAGCCGACCCCAACACAGTTGGGAAAAGGCTAGGTAGATGATGATGATGAAAACCGACTTCAAAAAGAAATTAGCTCAAAATTATGAAATAAAACTATAAAATACAGATCCCAAAGACACCGACTTCCGAAATTAAAGTTATTGCGTAATTTTGAGTTAATTTCTTTTTGAAGTCAGTTTAAATTTTTTTTATTACACTTTAGGGTTCCGTAGTCAACTAGGAACCCTTATAGTTTCGCCATGTCTGTCTGTCCGTCTGTCTGTCTGTCTGTCCGTCCTCGCTTAATCTCTGTGACCGTTAGCACTAGAAAGCTGAAATTTTGTAGGAGTATGTATATCAGTTACGCCGACAAAGTGGTAAAATAAAATTTTGGAAAATATTTTTTTTTAGGGTAGCTCCCTACATGTGAAGTGGGGATGAATATTGTTTTCATCATCTACCCCATTGTGTGGGGCATCGTTGAATAGGTCTTCTAAAATGAAATGATGATGATGATTCAACATAATCATTATTTGATCGTGGATTTACCCACTGTTTGACATAAATGTTCTTTCATAGCTGCGATAGGAGCATACCTCATCACGTGGCAAAACGATTTAATCACAATTTTCAGTAGCGGGCTGAGAGTACTTTGAGAGCTGGACGCACGTCATTTTATAAAATTAAGTCCTCTGGACCGAATTTCAGCCATGGTGACCAATCTCACCAGAGACATGCCTTCGCCGCGGGGGATATTATAGTAAACAAGTGTGTGCGCAGACACAGGTGCACTCTCTCTTCCCTTGCCCTCATCGTCTGATGGGACGGCAATCTGACATGACCTGAGAGAGTTCAGGACCAGGCCAGAGGCACGGGGTTTCATTCCCCCAACTTCTAAACTCCCGGCTGCTACTAAGACATTTGAAATGCAAAAATCCAATAACAGTTTTCCCTACCAGGGAATCGAACCCAGGATCCCACGCTCAGCAGTCCCGCTTACGACTACGAGACCAACGGGGCAGTTATAGGCCCCATGCTAGTTAGTAGCGGGGGTCATTTTATAAGAAGGAACAGTCAGCAACAAAAGTCGATTAACACTTCAGTTTTTTAAATGTCAGTTATTGAGCAAAATATTGACACTTCACTTCTTTTAATCTCAGTTATTGAGCAAAATATTTGTTCGAATTTGCATTGAACTCCTGCTGCAATTTTGAGCAAATATTTTGCTCAATAACTGAGATTAAAAAAACTGAAGTGTTAATCGACCTCTGACCGTATCTATCGTCACTTATCACCTCCAAAGATACTCCTAGATCCTTCTATACTGAATTACTGAATGACCTAATTTTCTCTACCATCATTCGAGTTGTCGGAAAAGTTTGTTATTCAACATCATCGTCAAAGTTATAAGCTTGTTAAGTTACCTGTTTGTCCGTAAAAAAACATGCTTACCCGCACCGCGCCGTCTTGCGCTCATTGATAACAGTACCTAGGTACCTAGCCGCTCTGCGCGGAGACTGGATAACCTACTTAGTGTCGCTCGGTGTCCAACTTGTAACCTTTTTAAAATATTTTTGGGACAAAATATAACATGGGGTAAAAATTATTGGAATCGATTCAGTTACTTATTCTGAACAAATTATATTCAGGTTTCGCCTATACTAATAAAAAAAGTTATTTAAAAAAAAAAAAAACCGAATGCGATAAAAAACTGAAAAGCTAAAAACAAGCCCATTTTAAATTAATAAAAGTTGGAAGCAGGCGGGACCCATTTGAATTTGAAAATATAATAAAAATGATATGGGTCCCGCCTGCTTCCAACTTTTATTTAATTTAAAATGGGCTTGTTTTTAGCTTTTCAGTTTTTTACCGCAGTCGGGTTTTTTATTTTTTTAAATAACTTTTTTTTATTTTCAGCTTTTTAGTTTACAAAATAAATGTGAAAGATTTCGCAGACGATTTAGTTCTTGGTGCGTGTTTTTTTACGATTTTTCACTTTGAATTACTTTTAACCGTATAAGTTGTGTATATTTTTGTAATCACCTTTTAAAGCCCTTAATTTTGATACCCCACTCGATAGGTTTTGAGAAAAAAAATTTTTTGAAGACATAATATTGCGCAAAAAATCGGCCATTTTAATTTTTTTTTAATTTTGATATACCCAGTGTCACTCTCACAATTAAGACGAGTCTAACGGCACCTCTCAAGCTGAAATCAATCAAGCCGTTTAGGCTACAGAGCGTGCCAAAGAAATATACATACATACATACATACACTCGAAAAACATAACCCTCCTTCTGACGCAGTCGGATAAAAATAACGTTGTATAAACACACACACCCACACAGTAACAAGCTTTCGCCTTTTTAATTTTAGCGTGATTTGTCATTTGTTTTTTCAGGTTCTTTTCCACGTGGAAAGTTTCTCGTCTGTCGTGAGACGAGTATCGTAGGCGTAAATTACCAGGTGATTATGGCATTCATATTATTATAATGCCTCGTTGGTTTAGTGGTCGCAAACGCTACTGACCAGCATGAGGTCCTGGCTTCGATTCCTAGTTTGGGCAAAGTATTATTGGGTTTTTCCATCAGACATTACTAAGTGGCAGCCCAGAGACATGATGTGTGCCTGATTGATGGCAATAGGCTCACCCTTATTACAATTAATCTACCTAGCCTAGCCAACTATGTTGAGGTAAGCTTCTAGTCTAACTGACTGCCGCTGAATATCCCTATTACTTGGTACTTAAATATACAGGGTTATTACGATAACATTAACAACCTCTTAAGAAGTCATTGTACTCATCATTATGAACAACTTTTACTATAGGACCAAACCTGAAATCGCGAAAAAAAATCTGCTGTTCCCTACATTTTGACGAGTTATACGAACATAAATGTAGGAAACAGCTGATTTTTTCCCGAGATTTCAGGTTTGGTCCCATAGTAAAAGTTGTTCATAATGATGAGTACAATGATCTCTTAAGAGGTTGTTAATGTTTTACCAATAACCCTGTAGAACTGGCGAAATGTGGGTGTTACTATGGGTACCTACATCTTTCCCTAACCTTTCAGGCTTTAGAGGCGTGAATTTATGTATGTTATTTTAATGACTATATTATTATGCTGAGAAATAAATAATTTGTCTTACAAAATTTACTAGGCAATAATCTTCGATCTGCGTTTTCTATTTCTTGTGGACATGGAAGCTTTCAATTTTGAAAGGCGAGGTTATTATCGTTAAGCGAGTAGGTATCCTATGTACTGTTTACCAACAAGAGTCAACTTTACGCCTTTGCGAGGCACGGAACTCGCCCAGTGGAAATTATCCGCACTTAATTGTGATTCTATGATAATCATTATCTTGTAATTTGCTATTTCCATTCGTAATTTGAAGAGCTACAGAAATTTTGGATAACTTATCTATCTTGAAAATCCTAAAGATAATTTAAATCCGTGCCACTTACCTACTTCGAAACAACTAATCGATAACTAATCTCTCTGCTTGACGTAATGACTAAATTACCTATTTATCTTTTTTTTATTATCTTGGATCTTCTACGTATGTCAATCGTATATAGCGGTTTTTGTTGCCTAGCGCTTGTTGGTTCATCAAGTCGTTTGTTAACTCATGGGGTCTATCTTATCTTCGAATATATCCCCATTCAGTTTCACAACTCAGGATAAAGAAACACTTATGAATATTGCCCGGGACTTCTCAATCAGTTACTATCTTGTGACCTTGAAATCAAAGGTGCTTGCCCCTTGGCAAGCCAAGTTACTGTGTAAACATTTCTCGAAACAAATGATGACTGTTTTCATGGTTTTGAGCTCCGATACCATGGAATAGAGCCGGAGGACATTGTTGCTATCGCAGGACCACATTCCTGGATGAAGCTGGAACGTGGGGATTGGCGCAAGCAAAGAGAAGCCTATTCCCAGCATTGGATGAACTGTGTCTGATGATGATCAGAGGCTGTAAAAGAGAAACGGACAGCACTTTTTACCGACTTCAAAAAAAAGGAGGTTATCAATTCGACACGTATGTATGTAATATTATTGGAATTGCATTATATTCACATATGACAATCTATTAAGGCTTCTAAAAAAATATACAAAATTTTATAGACGTCTGTATGTTTGTCCACGCATTTTTCCGCAACTTTTAATCGGATCGTGACCATTTTTTTATTGGATTACCTACATTTACTTCAACTTAGGGATCAGTGCAAGTATCATCAAAATCTTATTGCTAGGCTTATTGATACGAGCTACGGGTGTAGTGTCAAAGGAAAAACATCTCAAAACCGTGGTCAAATTCTAGTGCAATATGTAGGTACAACAAAAACAAAAACTGGAAGTTTTTACTTAAAACTAAAAATTACGAAATAAAAATAATTTAAAAAAAAATATCCGACTTCAAAAAGAAATTAACTCAAAATTATGAAATAACTTTAATTTCGGAAGTCGGTGGCAAAAAACTAAAACTATAAAATACAGATCCCAAAGACACTTTCCGACTTTTTTATTATTTCACAACAGAACAGTCTTTACTTTGCCATTTCAAAGCAGCAGTACTGACTCAGCGGGAACAGCCCCGACTTACGAGTTGTATTTCGTGGTTTCGAACCCAAGCAGGAGCTTTACTTTGTGTAAATAATTTCATCACCACTGCTCTCAAAACGGTGGAGGAAAACGTCGTGAGGAAACCGGCACGTCCTAGATCCAAAAATTCGAAGACATGTGACATCTACCAACCCGCACTAGGTCTGCGTGGTAGATTAAAGCCCACTCCCTCTTGAAGGGAGGAAGCTTGAGTCCCAGCAGTGGGAATATTATAGGCTCACTGTGTTTGACACTTCAAAGTGCATTCTAACGTTATCTACTTTCATTATAATTTCAGTAGTTGCATCAATCAAAACAATAGGACTTATCGTTGATTGTAAGTACAATGAAGAGTACCTACTTGATAACCGTTGCAATATGAAATACATGAGGAAATTAGTGATGACGATGACGTTGAATCACAAACTTTTCCGACAACTCGAAGGATGGTAGAGAAAATTAGGTCATTCAGTATAGAAGGATCTAGGAGTATCTTTGGAGGTGATAAGTCAGCAAGTGATGATAGGTACGGTCAGCAAAAAAAGTCGATTAACACTCCAGTTTTTTTAATCTCAGTTATTGAGCAAAATATTTGTTCAAAATTGCAGCAGGAGTACAATGCAAATTCGAACAAATATTTTGCTCAATAACTGAGATTTAAAAAAGTGAAGTGTCAATATTTTGCTCCAGTTATTGAGCAAAATATTGATATTTTTGAAGTCCCATTTACTCTCGACATACAATCGGTTTTTGCTATTGTCTTGGTGAGATTAAGCACGCGTTTCTTAACCTCATACTTTATTTTGATAACAAAATCTGTTTGAAATTTGTTTATAGTGTTGTGATTGTTCTGTGTGGTCAGGTTTGGGTATAAAGTAGGTATTTTAAGCTTTTTGGCACTCATTTCCTAAGGAAATGAGTGCCAAAAAGTTCCTCGGCACTCATTTCCTAAGGAAATGAGTGCCGAGGAACCCCCTGATGGGGGTGGAGGGATTCCTCCAGATATTATGGAGGTTGTGGAGTGTTCCCAAAACACTGTTCGCGTGAGACCAGATGTTCGAAAGCGCCCCGGAGGTCCTGATCTTTCTGTTAGTGACGCGAAAAGAAATAAACCGCCGTCTGACTCTATTCAGTCCGTATTCATTAAGCCAGGTTTTGAGAATGACTCTAAAATGCTATATAGTGAGAGTGACAGAGCCCCCTTCACGGTATTTGTCTCAAGGGTGGAAACAGACCCTAAGCAAGGCCTAACTTTGAACCCTCTTAAGTTTGCCCAATTTATTTTTAATAAAGGCTTTAAAGGTGTTGTCCAAGGCAGTATCAGGTCTTTGGGCCGTAACAGGATGTCTGTTGACTTTATTTCTTTAAGTGATGCCAACAACTTTGTCAGCAATCCAACCTTAACCGAATGCAACTACACAGCATCTATCCCTCGCTTTCATGTGAGCCGCATGGGAGTTGTTAGGGATATTCCTACGGACTGGACTCTAGAGGAGCTAGTCCTCGGGATAGAAACCCCTCGCAATTGTGGAGAAGTAGTTAGGGCTAGAAGGCTCAAATTAAAAAAAAAAAAGGAGGACTCTGTTACTTGGTCCCCATCTTCGACTGTGGTTCTCACTTTCTCTGGCCAAATCCTCCCAGAGAAAGTATTTTGCTACAATGTTTCTCTCCCTGTCTCTACCTATCAACTCCCCACTATCCAATGCCGCAACTGCTTACGATTTGGCCATATAAGCACTCAGTGCAGATCTAACCCACGCTGTTACCGTTGCGCTCAACCTCATCCTGGAGATGGCTGTAATGTTCCCGACTCACAGGTCTCATGTCTTTTGTGTGATGGCGGAAGCCATAAGGCCACTGATAACAAGTGCCCTGAACACTCAAGACAGAAATCAATTAAAATGGTAATGTCTTAAGAAAATTTAAGTTACCGTGAGGCATCAGCTAGGTTTCCCCGTCCCCGTAAATTGCCATACTCCAATGTTACTGCAGGTCCCTCCCAATCTAAACTCCCTCAAGGTTACCCTTCTGAACCCGTTCTTTTCTCGTCTCCTCTTAACACTCCTTCTTCTTCTCCATATGCATCCCCTGTTAAAACCTCGTATACCAAGACGGTTTATCGTTCCCCAAGACCTAGGCCAGAATTAGGCAAGTCATATGACACTCAAGCCCATAACTCAATAGTTTATACCCCTAATTCTTCTCAGCCTAATGGCCGTGCTCTGAATCCCCCTCTCGTTGATTCTAATGACAATTTGATAGAGCTCCTGACTTGCTCCCTTATAAACATATTGTCTAAATTTAGTGATGCAATACCGAACAATGTTATTATTTTTAACCCCCGACGCAAAAACGACGGGGTGTTATAAGTTTGACGTGTCTGTGTGTGTGTGTGTGTGTGTGTGTGTGTGTGTGTCTGTCTGTGGCATCGCAGCTCTCGAACGGATAAACCGATTTTCATTTTGTTTTTTTTGTTTGAAAGGTGAATTAGTCGGGAGTGTTCTTAGCTATGTTTGATGAAAATCGGTCCAAGATGGCCGCCGCCACAAAATAGCGGAATACATATTTTTTCACAACTCCCTTAATATGGGTATCAAATGAAAGGGCTTGAATAGTAGAATACTATACACTATGATAAATTTAAAATCCAAGATGGCCGCCACCACAAAGTGGCGAATTACATTTTTTTTTCGCAATTCCCTCAATATGGGTATCAAATGAAAGGGCTTGATTAGTAGAATACTATACACTATTACACATTTCAAATCCAAGATGGCCGCCACCATAAAATGATGAATTACATTTTTTTTCACAACTCCTTCAATATAGGTATCAAATGCAAGGGCTTGACAAGTAGAATAATGTACACTATATTGAAAGGAAATGAGAAATATTAACTAGCGAAATGAAAACTAAAAACTTCAGAATTATTTTTTTGTCTGATCAATCAATACGACCACTGAGTTTGACCATTTTTATTACGAATGGAATTATCCTACTTAAAAAACGTAGGTAAATTTCTACAACAGATAGTGTCGCAGTCCCATTTTATAAACTAGATCTGAAATACTTAAGATATCTAATAGCTATGAAATACTTGTACGAAAGTTGAATAACTAAAGGAAGAACTAGAAAAAGGACAAATAATAAAACAAAAAAATCTGTTTAGTCTTAAAAATTATTCTTCAACTATAAATTAATAATTATTTTTTGACGGATAAAAAACCTGATTAAACACAAAATTACCTGAATACGCAAGAAAATAAAAGAAATGAAATACAAACATTATGGAGTCCCTGCAAAAAGCATGAAATAAAAAATTAAATTAAAAATTTAAAAAACCCCCGACACAAAAATAATAAAATTAAACGTAAGTAATTGGAAAAGGATCAAATAATTTAAAAACCCCCAACTTAAAGAATCTAGGTAACGAGACTAAAACAGATAAATTCATATAGAAGTCGGGGGACCGTTCTGTGGAACACCTTCTATTCTAAGAGGTCCCCCGACTGCCATATGAATTTATCTGTTTTAGTCTCGTTACCTAGATTCTTTAAGTTGGGGGTTTTTAAATTATTTGATCCTTTTCCAATTACTTACGTTTAATTTTATTATTTTTGTGTCGGGGGTTTTTTTAGTTCAACAACTCCTCGAAACTTGGATTCGCCAAAACGGAAAAAATCCTTCAGTGGAACTGTAGATCCATTCGCATGAAAAAACACGACATAATTTATCTTATAAATAGATATAAACCCGTGGTTTTTGCTGTGTCGGAGACATGGCTCAGGCCTGGTTCTCTCTTTAAGGTTCCTGGTTATTCATGTCTTCGGGACGATAGAGATGACGGATGGGCGGGTTGCGCCCTTTTGGTTAACAGATCTTTCACTTTTTCCCAGATTCCTCTTCCCCATCATGACCCTGGTTTACAAGTTGTGGCCATTAGAGCCATGGATATATCCTATGTATCTGCCTACATTCCCCATCCCAATGCTAATATTTTGTCTGAATTTAACTCTATCCTTTCTTCTATTCCTGGCCCTTTGATTGTGTTAGGTGATTTTAATTGCCGTCACACCCTTTGGGGCTCTCACTGTAATGACCCCTCCTCCAGCTTTTTGCTAGACCTTTTAGATGATCGCAACCTTTGTGTTCTTAATGATGGATCTGCTACCCGCCGGGTTTCCCCTAACCAAAATATTAGTGTCCCTGACCTCACTTTTTCTTCCCCATCCTTAGTATCAACTCTTTCCTGGTCTGTTCTCCCTAACTCATATGGGAGTGATCATTTTCCTATCCTAATCTCTTTTCCAAGTACTCACCCGCGTTCTCCTCCCATCCAACCCCTACAAAAATATCGCCTTCCCCAAGCTGACTGGACTAAGTTCTTGTCCAATTTGGACGCAGAACTTCAAAATTTTCCCCAAATAAATTCATCCAATTCTTTAATTCTATACTGTGATTTTGTTGAGTGTCTGTTGAGAGCGGCCAAATTCCTCAATCCCATTAAAAAACTCTGCTCGTCACCTAATACCTTCTCCACCTTGGTGGGATGCTGAATGCACTGAGGGCGTCCGTAAACGTAAAGAAGCCGAAAACACCTTTTCCTCTAGTATAAATATGCCCGACTTTTTAAATTTTAAAAAGACTTCTGCAACTACTTGTAGGTTCTTGGAAAGAAAGAAAAGAAGTGGCTGGCTCAAGTTTTGCGAGTCACTGTCTCCACGCGCTCTCCTCTTGTATGGAAAAAAATTAAAATCTACCGCAGAGCTTGTGACAGCCACTCTCCCGATGTTTCTACAAATGACCACAGTACCTGGTTGGAAGACTTTATATCCAAACTAGCCCCCCCCTTTGTTCCTAGCTCCGAGTGCCTTTCCATTCTAGATCCTCCTCCTTCTACTCCCTCTGATAGATTTGATGACATTTTCTCTTATTCGGAACTCATTTGTGCCTTGGATCATCTCCGGGATTCTGCTCCAGGAGTCGATGGTATTCCCTACTCCTTTATTTCTAAATCTTCTTCCAACTGTAAACTTATCTTTCTGAACCTAATCAATTCCTTTTTCGTTACTGGCCAAGTTCCAGAGTCTTGGAAAACCCAAATAATCATCCCAATTTTGAAACCTGGGAAAGACCTAAAAGATTCTACTTCCTACCGTCCTATCGCCTTATCTTCTGTCTTGGCTAAAATTATGGAGAATCTTATCAAGAACCGACTTGAATGGATCTTAGAGACTAAAGGCTTCTTATCTAGTTCTCAGTTCGGTTTTCGAAGAGGTATGGGAACTTTAGATAGCCTAAGTGTCTTCATGTCTGATGTCCGCATTGCCTTTTCCAATAATGAAAGTGTTCTCGGTGTTTTCCTAGACATAGCTTCAGCCTATGATAATGTCCAACTTCCAATACTCAGGCAAAAGTTGCTACAGCTGAGTATCCCTGTGAGGATGGTCAACATCATTTGTAGTCTCCTTATGTCCCGTTCTATCTCTGTCCGTCATCAAAACTATCTCTCCCCATCCCGTCTAGTGTGGAAGGGCCTTCCCCAGGGGTCGGTCTTAAGCCCCATCCTTTACAATATATACACACATGATTTGGAGTCTTCAGTGAGTTGTTTCTGCAAAATCCTACAATATGCCGACGACATTGCTCTCTACTTTAATTCAGCTTCCTTTTCAGATGCCTCATCTCGCTTAAACTCTGCCCTTTACTACTTAAACCAGTGGCTGATCGATCACGGCTTAAGTTTGTCAGTCTCCAAATGCAGTGCAGTTGTCTTTTCTCGCAAGCGTAATATTCCCCTTATTAATCTGTATGTAGAAAATGAACCCATTTTGATCCGTGACAAAGTAAAATTTCTTGGCCTCATTCTTGACTCAAAATTATCTGGTCTCTATCATCTGGATTACATCTTAAAAAAATGCGAAAGAGGCGTTAATGTCTTACGCGCCCTTTCTGGAGTTCGCTGGGGAGCTCATCCAACTTCTCAGAAAATTTTATATAACGCCATAGTTCGTAGTCACTTTGACTACGGAATCTTCCTGTTGGAACCATGCAACAAAATAGCCCTGGCCAAACTGGAAAGGATCCAATCCAAATGCTTGCGTATTATCACGGGTGCTATGAAATGCTCACCTATTAATGCCCTTCAGGTAGAATGTTTAGAGCCGCCCCTACACTTACGTAGACAATATCTCTGTGACAGATTTTTTTATAAAGTCATCCAGAATAAATGTCATCCTCTACTCCCTCGTCTTCGTACACTCTCTCAGTTAATTCCAGCATCTCGCTATTGGTCTCATAAAAATCCTCCACTTCTCGTTAACAGCTTCAGTAAATTCAATAATTTGCACATTTCTTTAGTCCAGTTAAATAAAAACCCCTTATTTGAAGTAAATTTTGATTCCTTGCTCTTCCAACCAAAACTTATTTTTAACTTTGGTATATCCAAACATGACCCTGCTGGTAATGCCAAATTCAATAGGATACTGGCAGAGGACTGGCACGATTGGCTGACATTATTTACAGATGCTTCTAAGTTGTCCGATAACAGTAATGTCGGATCAGCTGTGTGGATACCAAAATACAAAATTATTCTTAATTTTCGTAGTTCTGCTTTTGGCTCGATATTCACAGGGGAAGCAATAGCTCTTTTGGAGGCAGTCTCCTACATTGAATCACATGGTCTCAACAAAAGCCTTATTCTCTCGGATTCTCTTAGCTGTCTACAGGATTTAATAAAATCGCCTTTTCGCTCTCGTAACAATTCCCCCCTTACCCTGAAGATAAAACAACTCCTGTATAGATGCCACTGCTTAGGCATAGAGATTGTACTGGCTTGGATCCCCAGCCACTCTGGAATTGCTGATAATGAGTTTGTGGATTCGATTGCCAAACTGGCTACTCGGAATGCGATCGAATCTCATCCGTCTTGCTATCCCCGAGATCTGCGCTGTCTTGTTAAACCCGAGATGATGAGGGATTGGAATGAGCATTGGCAAAAAACGCGATTATTGAAGGGTAGATTTTATGGCTCTATACAACCATCTATCCCACCCAAATGTTGGTTCAGCAAACTAAAATTTTCTAGCAAAATAGCCACCTCTGTCATAATCAGGCTCCGACTTGGGTTTGTTTGCACACCAGTTTTTTTGGCCAAAATCCGCGTGAGGGACTCTTCTTTGTGTGAATGCGGTCTGGAGGAGGGTACATTGGAGCACTTGTTTTTCTCCTGTCCTCGTTTAACCACTCCTCTCTACGACATACTCCCTTCTGATGTTCCCCGCCCAATTAACATTCCTTTCTTATTATCTTTGGCCCATTCCCCTGCCGTTAAAATCCTTTATAAATTCATTAGCATTTTAATAAAATCCAATTATAGTTGATATACATATCTATTTAAGTACTTATTTATTTACTGAATGTTCTAACAGTTATTTTGTGACGTTTTACATATACTAATCAAAAATGTTTTGTCCTTTTTTAGCATGGGGATCCATGGTTGCCACCGCTACAAACACTGATCAATAGATGTGTAACAGTTTACGTTCATTAAGTATTTTCTCATACCTTGACATTGGCAAAATCATCGAACGTTACCGATGGAGCCAGAACCTTAAAAAAATAGAATAGAATAGAGCAAAATATTGACACTTCACTTTTTTTTACACACAGATTTAAAAAACCGGGCAAGAGCGATTCGGACTCGCTCACCGAGGGTTCCGTAACATCTGGGTTTATGCATAATGTTTATGTTTATGAAATTAAATGTTTTTTATATTTTTTTTATATTTGAGTTGGTTGAATAAAAGGTAAATTGCGGTTTACGATTTATGACGTATTAAAAAAAAACTACTTACTAGATCTCGTTCAAACCAATTTTCGGTGGAAGTTTACATGGTATGGTACATCATATATTTTTTTTAGTTTTATCATTCTCTTATTTTAGAAGTTAGAGGGGGGGGGGGGGGGACACACATTTTACCACTTTGGAAGTGTCTCTCGGGCAAACTATTCAGCTTAGAAAAAAATTATATAAGAAACCTCAATATCATTTTTGAAGACCTATCCATAGATACCTCACACGTATGGGTTTGACGAAAAAAAACATTTTTAGTTTCAGTTTTATGTATGGGGAACCCCAAAATTTATTGTTTTTTTTCTATTTTTGTGTGAAAATCTTAATGCGGTTCACAGAATACATCTACTTACCAAAGTTTCAACAGTATAGTTCTTATAGTTTCGGAGAAAAGTGGCTGTGACATACGGACGGACAGACAGACAGACAGACAGACAGACATGACGAATCTATAAGGGTTCCGTTTTTTGCCATTTGGCAACGGAACCCTAAAAACTGAAGTGTTAATCGACTTTTGTTGCTGACTGTACCCCCGCTACTAACTAGCGTGGTGCCTATAATAACTACCCCGTTGGTCTCGTGGTCGTAAGCGGGGCTGCTGAGCGAGGGACCCTGGGTTCGATTCCCTGGTAGGGAAAACTGTTATTGTATTTTTGCATTTCAAATGTCTTAGTAACAGCCGGGAGTTTAGAAGTTGGGGGAATGAAACCCCGTGCCTCTGGCCCTGCTCCTGAACTCTCTCAGGTCATGTCGGATTGCCGTCCCTTCAAACAATGAGGGTGAGGGAAGAAAGAGAGCACCTGTGTCTGCGCACACACTTGTGTACTATAATATCACCCGCGGCGAAGGCATGTCTCTGGTGAGATTGGTCACCATGGCTGAAATTCGGTACAGAGGACATAATTTTATAAAATGAAGTTCGTCCAGCTCTCCCTGTACTCTCAGCCCGCTACTGAAAATTGTGATTAAATCTTTTTGCCACGTGATGAGCTATGCTCCTATCGCAGCTATGAAAGAACATCTATATCAAACAGTGGGTAAATCCACGATCAAATAATGATTATGTTGAATATTCTCATGCTATTTGCTTGGTTATTTTGTACGAGTACATGTAAAGAATTCATTTTTAGCCTTTGTTATCCCACTCCTGGGCATAGACCTCCCTCCACTTCTTCCATCTTTCGCGTGCCCGCGCGTCCTCCTTCCAGTCTTGGTGGAACCTATCCAGCTCGTCTCGCCATCTCCCACGTGGTCTGCCGCGACCCCGCCTCACTGTCTCAGGGCACCAATTCTGCGCTATTTGGGCCCACAGTTTGTCCGGCATGCGGCAGAATAGATAGAATTAATAGAAAACAATAATTAAATTAAAGTGCTGGTATGTATTCCTTTTACAGGATTACAGGTAGACAGCATCCATACTCTTTATTTCAGCCGAATGACGTCCACTGGACATAGGCCTCCCCCAATTTTGGGAGGGTTTGCCATAATTGCCACGCTTGGCAGGCGGGTTGGCGATCGCAGTATGTTTTGATGGTGTAATGCACAGAGAACGCTGCTGCCCATTCTCCGGTCTCCCTTAGTCGCCTTTTACGACACCCACGGGAAGTATGGGGTGGTGGTACCTATTCTTTAAGTCCGGCACCACACAGACGGCATCCATACTATCCATACCAATCTATACTACATAATAATAAAACTGAAGAGTTTGTTTGTAATTTTTTGTATGAACATGTTAATCCCAGGTATGCATCGAAGGTAATAGGATATTTAACAACACGTTAGGAGTCGAGCAAGAAGTCAGAAAGAACGCTAAGTGAAAATGAAGTAACAGCGCGGGCAGGGGATGCGATGCGATGGGCTAGGCCGGTGGAACAAATAATTTCATGCGAATATTGAAAACTAGCCGCGCCCCGCGGTTTCACTCGCATAAGTGTCGTTCCCGTGAGAATATCGGGATAAAAACTATCCTATGTCCTTCCCTAGGATGCAATCTATGTCTCTGCCAAATTTTATCGAAATCCGTTCAGTGGTTTAGGCGTAAAAAGGTAACACACAGACAGACAGAGAGACAGACGGAGTTACTTTCGAATTTACAATAATTATTAGTATGGGTTCGAAAGTAACTATCTGTATGTTACAAGTCCAAACCACTAAACGGAATTCGAAAAAATTTGGCAAAGAGATAAATGGAAGGGATATAGGCTACTTTTTGTTCCGGTAGTACATTCCCGTGGAATAATTTTCTACAACCACCCGGGCGAAGCCGCGCGCATAAGCTAGTTCACAATAAAGACAACAACGTTATTATCTAAGAAAAAATATGAAAATACAATTATTAGACCACAAAATTGTTTTGTATATTTTTGTTTTCTTAGCAAGGCATAATCGTTTAAAACAGGATTGTGTATTTTCTGAATAGTTATAAGCTAGTTCATGACACAATGAGCCAACGCCTTAAAAAAAACTCAATCTCAAAGCAATTTTTATTTTTTTTATTTTCGTTGAGTCAGAATTGAAGGGCTAAGTGGACAAAGGTGTTATCTGACAAAATCGAAAAATCCGACTTATTTGGTTGAACATTTTATCATCAATTAAAACCTATGTTCAACCAAATAAGTCGGATTTTTCGATTTTGTCAGATAACACCTTTGTCCACTTAGCCCTTCAATTATGAAGATAGTTGTCCACTCCAAAGCGTAGGTACAGTCAACAAAAGAGCTAAGTATGCAGGATCGTCGGATATAGTTGAAGTTTAGTAAGAAACTGATGGATGTTGTCGACTGAAATTAATTTTGATAAATGAGCTGTTTGTTTTCTATTAATAAAATAAAATTTTATTTGAGAACATCCATCGGTTTCTTACTAAACTTCAACTATATCCGACGATCCTGCATACTTATCTCTTTTGTTGACTGTACCTACATAAGGAGAAGAACGGGCAAGAAACTATGGAGTTTGTCCATGGGGACACACTTTTAAGTTATATTGTTAAAAAACAAATTTATACCTACCTAATTATCATAATTATAAAGATATCATAATTAATTGAGACAAGATTTGAGAATCTTTTTTTAGACATGATGATCAATTCTACAGATTATAATGACGTCGCGTAAGATCGCCAATGTTTATCTATAATCCTTTTTTACTGTTATAATTATAATTATTGTTATTTTGCTTTTTACTAGTTATAATCCGTAAAATTAATTTTAGTTTTTTTTTTACAATTTGTGTTATAAGTAAACATGGAATCTTAACATTTTATTGACACGACAAATTTTTCTGTATGACAAAGTAAACGCGACCTTATTAACGAGAGCGAGTCGAACTCGCGCACCGAGGGTTCCGTACCATCATATGTATTTAAATTTTCATCGGCGAGGCTTATATTCGTCACAGAATTTTAACACTGTGCACTGCGGTGTGGAATATTGCAGTTTTATGTCAGTGGCATCTCTTGACCGATAGCGGAACTAATGTAACTTTTGTTAATGATTTCTGAAAACGTGTGCTATTTAGAGGCTTCGTTTTATTTTTCCTGTAATCGTTACATAAACTTCTGTCACATAGAATCATTTCAGATTTTTCTCTTTGCGAATTTTTGAGATAAGGGGAGGGGGGCGGTATTTTTTTTACATTTTTCATCAAAAGTCGAAAAAAAGGTTTCAGAATGTGCAAACTGCGCTTTTTCATGATACCCCACATGCCATTTCGAATTTTTTAGACCCCCTTTCAGTCCCTGTTGCAAAAAATATACTTACATATATTTTTATTTCTTTCTTATTTGCAAAATAGTTGGGCAAATGTCATCTAAAACTATTCCAAATTTCAAGTTGATAGCATTACTAGTTCTTGGAGATATCTAGCTTTGACAGACAGACAGACATACAGGCAGACAGACAGACCGACAGACAGGCAGAAAGACTGAGTCTCACCATAAGGGTTCTGTGTTACCATTTTGGTACAGAACCCTAAAAATGTAACATTCAGTAACATTGCAAAAATCATAATAGAATATGGTTGCAAAAATGTTTAACGATGGTGCAAAATAAACCCCCTTTTTTATTTTTTTTGGGTGGGAAATCATCAAATGACCCCTCCCGCTCTGGGCGGAGCGTACGGGAGTGTCAGACTCTTACTGACTAAAACCCACCCGTGTTCCTTCCTTAGCCCTTTATGTTCCGGGGTAGCGGTAACGCGCAGTCGGGTAAAAAGTAGCTTACTATTTTATTTTGCTCAATTTGAATATAACCATAATTAAAGTAAATAAATTATTTACTATTTCTAGGAATTTTAGATACCTAATACTTATTTATAAGCTCTTGAGTGAGATACCTGAGATACAGATTTATTCTTAGTTCAGGAAGAATCTAATTATTTCTTACCTACCTCTAGTTTAAATAAATGATTTACATAAATATTTACAAAATGGGGCCATTTTGTAATTTATATTTATGTAAATCAATTGTTTCAATAAACAATTTCAATTTCAATTTAATATTTCCGAAACGACGCAATATTCAAATGTATTTAATAACGCATAAAAAAGCCACAAATTAGGGCCACTTGGACAAAAACAATAATTAAATCAACGTGAAAATAAAAGTATTCAAATGTAATCCAAAATTAAGAAATGTGACAATTTTTTTGTTTACTTTATTCTGTGTAGAACTTCTAACAAACCAGTACGTAATAAGGTTTTAATGCGCAATATATTACTGTTTTCAAAACTTTTTACTTCATGAAATTAACTTGTGTGGCTTAGGAGATATTTAGATTTCTTTAGGCACTTTGCAAGAGGCTTTTTAAAGGGTAAAAACGGGACTTTACTACTAAGACTCCACTGTCCGTCTGTCACCAGGCTGTATCTCATGAACCGTGATAGCTAGACAGTTGAAATTTTCACAGATGATATATTTCTGTTGCCGCTATAACAACAAATACTAAAAACAGAATAAAATAAATGTTTAAGGGGGCCCATACAACAAACGTGTTTTTTTCGGCGTTATTACCTTGTGGTACGGAACGCTTCGTGTGCGAGTCCGACTCGCACTTGGCTAGTTTTTATATTATTCGACGGTTTATTTTTTACTTATTTTTTCCAAAGAACATTATTTCTAGAAAAGACTTTATTATCATTACTCTCAATTATGAGCACGAACGGACACTCTAAAAAATAAACAGAGCTTGCATACAAAAGGCGCATTTTCTTAAACCTGATAAAAAATAGAAACAAAACGCCAAGTTAAAGTGCAATAAACAACAAAAGGCACGCCTCGCATTTCTCCTGCAACGATAAAAAAGAAAAAAAAAAAAAACGTCAAGAGAGAACTACATTTTTAAATTCTCATTAGTTCGCTTACTCGAAGGGCATTACAATTTCATTCCTACCCAAACACGATTGTTCACGAGCATTTTAGCGTGAAATTGATTACTGAAAATCTAAACGGGCCGAAAACTCGCGAGAGAAAATTGAATTTTTAAAACCATACAAGGCTTTTATGCGAGGATATGGTCTAGTTTTATTTCGAAAAACATAGCAGTAATAATTTAGCCAGGCCGACGGCTCGCCGTTCAAATAAAAGTCGAAAAAATGTCTCTGCCCACATGTGCTTTTTCGGCCTATGTGGGACTGTGTCCATGTACTTGCTATCTCGACCACTGTGGGTACGGCTAAATGGATTCCGTGTGGGTTTCAGAGTTCTTTGTCCCGATATTGACTTTCAAGTGCTGTGTGACGTTTTGTAGCAATTTTGCTATAGTTTTAGACATCGTAATTTTTATTGGCGTTTGTTCATGTTTGTTGTCTATACAATGGATTCTTTTGTGGGTTTTTGTTTGGGTTTGTTAATTTAGGTATTTCGTTGTAACAAACTTTTTATTTTTCTTTTATGCATATTTCGTAGTAATTCTCGGTTTTATTGCAGTATTCTACAAGTTACCAAGATTACTCAGATGGATGTGTTGTTAATTCATACGTTGTCCTTGTAATTCATCGTTATCCTAGGCTAATATTGTATTTTAACCGACTTCAATAAGGAGAAGATGGAGTTACGCGATATCTCCGGAAATTGTGGAAAAATTGTGTCCGTGAATTGCTTTCGAAAATATTTATTTTAATGGATAGGGTATGTTTCAGGGGTGGTCCCATATAAATTACATGAAAATATTCCACCTCTGAGGGTTGAAAATTAGGGTATGACTTAATTTTATTGATTTTCACTCAGTTTATGACGCGATCAACGACGCGGCAATTGTAAATCGAATTCGAAGATTTTTATTAGTTGTGGTGACAATTATAAAAATAAAAATAAAAATGTTTTTCCATAAAAAAACAATCGACTTCCAAAAAACACTACAAAGTGAAAAATAACTTTAATTCCGGAAGTCGAACAGAGATACAAAACCAAAGACACCGACATTCATTTTGTAGTGTTTTTTTGGAATTTAAAAAAAAATATTTTGTAAACATAATTCACCTTTGTAAGTACCAGTAGTCAATTAATTACATACCTAATCAGTATTGGTGCGTAGAACTCTTATCGGATTAATGATTACAGGCCAAAATTTAATGCGTCAATAATAATAATACCCACATAGTGAGAGTTTTTGATATAGAGCTGAAGAATCTAGAACACAGGTTAATTCACAGCCTGTTGGCTTGCTCCATCAGTTCCAGGCATCTGGTAGGTTCCACAGCAGCTGTCTAGAAGAAAAGAGAAAGAAGAAGAGAAGAGGATTCTATGCTATTCTAGTATTATGGATGACTAGCTCCGCGGTTTCACCCGCGTAAATATCGATCCCGTGGGAATATCGGGATAAAAAGTAGCCTATATGTTAATCCAGAGTGTCAGTTACCTCCAAACAAAATTTTATCAAAATTGGAAGTAACAAACATATAAACACACACACACACACACTCACAAACTTTCGCCTTTATAATATTAGTGTAATTAAACTGCCCCGTTGATCTCGTGGTCGACAGCGCGACTGCTGAGCGTGGGGTCCTGGGTTCGATTCATTAGGAATTTCTTAGTAGGTACCTAACAGCCCCGAGTTTGGAAGTTGGCGGTGTGGCACCCCGTGCCGCGGAAAGCACTTTAAGCTGTTCGTCCTGCGCCTGATCTCTTTTCGGTCGTATCGGATTGCCGTCCCATCGGACTATGAGAGTGAGGGTAATGGCAGTGCACCTGTGTCTGCGCGCACACTTGTGCACTATAACATCTTCCGCGCCGAAGGCTAGTCTCCGTTGAGATTAGCCGCCGTGGCCGAAATACGGTTTGGAGGACTTTATTATTGAGTAGTATGGAGTGAACCACCTATGTCTCTGCTGCTGACGCCAACAATGCACAAAAAAATCTTACCGGTGCAGTTATTTGAGAAGATGGCGTCTCCTTAGAAACCGGACGTGCTCAGTTCAGACACCATAACGGTCCCACGTTGGGTAGAACATCGGTCCCACGTTGGGCGCCACACTGGTCCCACGTTGGGCGCCACACTGGTCCCACGCTGGGCGCCTCTAAGTCACTAAAATAAAATAGTTTTCAAAGTCATCCTGATCTCTTTTACGGAGAAAAGATCCTTCTCTGTATGACGCCTTTGTCTTACATCATCATCAGCCTACAGCAGTTCAATGCTGGACGTGGCCTCTCCATCCGCACTCCATTTTACTCGATCCTCGGCTTCTCTCATCCAGTGTCTACCAGAGCCCTTAGCATGAACGCGCGGTGAACTATCCTATAGCTTTTTGGTATACATTTTTGCGACAAACACAATAAGTATCACCCATAGATAAGAAGAAAGTTTTAAAACTAGCTAAATAATAAGTGCAAAACCAGAATTATCTATACTAATAATAAAGCTGAAGAGTTTGTTTGAACTCGTGTTTCTATAAAATTACCGGTCGGATTTGAAAAATTCCTTTTGCCTTTGATAGGCCAATTCTTAAGGTAGGCTATAGGCTATTTAACATCACGCCAGGCCTCTTAGGAGCCGAGCAAAAAGAAAAAGTAAAAAAGAACGCGAAAATTAACTAATAGTGCGGGTAGGCGATGCGATGCGATGGGGTGGGTCGGGGGAACAAGAAATTTGACGCGAACAAAGTCGCGGGCAGAAGCTAGTCAATTATAAAATTGTTCCAATTTATTTAACGTTTACTCCGTGCGTTCGTCCGTCCATGGTTCTTTATCCTAGTGCTTTACAGTGCCTACAATATTGTAGGATGTTAATTTTGTCTTTTTACAGCAACAATGCAATAATCAAAATCATTGCACATTGTGATGCGACAGTTAAAACATCAGTAATCACAATATGTACTGATCTGCGCAGAGCAGTTAGATGTTCATGCTCGCTACACTTGAATCGATGCTAACAAACTCGATTACTGGGCATTGTCGATTGCAAATCGAGAGGATTTTCATCATATACGATTTTTTTACTGTACTGTTCTGGTGTAGTCGCAACTTTGCAAGCGCGTTTGCTGAGCGTCCTAGATTTGATACCAAAAAGGGGCGCTGTGCTCAAATTCTCTGTAGCGAAGAAAGAAAGAAGTCTTGAGTCTGGATTTGAGTCTTTAAATGGTGTTACGGTCCCGTCGCTAGATGGCGCACGGCAGGACTTTTTACGACCATGCCTGAGGACCCATACCGCGAGCCCGGCCGAGCCCGCGCCTCCACTTCACGCCGCCAGGCACATCACCTGGCGGGAGGAAACGCCCGGGTGTCACCACTGCGAGGATCGCCCAGAGGACACGCTGGAGCATATGGTGGAGGTTTGCATCGCTTGGGCGGAGCACCGCCGTGTAGGCGATCGGTAGCGGCGGCGACCTCTCGCGTCCGGCCCTGTTGCGAGCCATGGTCCGGTGCGAGAGGGAGTAGGAGGCAGTCACCTCCTTCTGCGAAGCGGTCATGCTAGCGAAGGAGGTGGCGGGATGGCTGAGGGATAGAGCTTCACCTCCCAGCCGCCGCGGGAGGCACTTCGGGCGTCAGGAGCCGCGTGACGACTCCCGGCCACCGTAGGCGCGGGCCTTCGGACGGAGAGTAATGGGTAGCTCACCGTCCGATCAGGACCAGGCCCGTGCCGGACGGCGCGTACGTGTTCCACGCGCGTTTCTAAGAGATGTCAGCATCAGCGAAGGGGCCCGTTAGGGCCGAAGCCTGCCGGGTCAGCGGGATTGTCCGAAAGGGTTACCGCTGGCATGGAACATAAATGGCTAAGGAAAGGAAAAGGATGGGTTTTAGTCAGTAAGAGTCTGACACTCCCTTCCGCTCCAGCCAGACCGGGAGGGGTTATTTGATGATTACCGATACTAAAAATAAAAAAAAACGGGGTGCCAGTCGTCGTCTCGCCATCGCTTTGCGGACGTCGCTCATATTCATCTCAGATTACTTTATGTTATTTTGGCCCTTCCGCTCCACCCAGAGCGGGAGGGGTTATTTGATGATTACCCATACTCAACAAAAAAAAATAACGGGATGCCAGTCGTCGTCTTGCCCGATGGCAAGACGACGACTGGCACCCCGTTTTTTGCGACGTTTGTGGACGAAAGCAATCTTTGTGGTCGTCGATCATATTCATCTCAGATTATTTTATATTCTAGTGGTCCTACGAGCCGGATCACTGTTTCAGCTGTTGATATGCTTCGAAATAATGGACGGTACTGGTTTATATCTGTTGCATTGTATGGGTATTATAAAGGTTCTGAATTTCTGTGAATCTGAATATAAATTCAACAGCCGAAACAAATGGCAATAATCTAATGAGCTTATCACCATTAACCGGACACGACGGATCCCTGTATGCAATTGTGACATCATGTTTTATGTTATTATAAAACCCTGTATCCAATAGGACACCTCCTACTGCATAGAGCGAAAATAAAAAACCGTCGAGCTGCCTAAAAATTGTTAAAAAATATTTTGGATACAGCTTTCAACCATTATTTCAGTGATCCAAAACAAGGTGTCAAAATAATATTTTTACGTCAAAAAAGCCTAAAATACAGTAAATATTTTTACGTGCTCGTAAAACCATAGTAGGTAGGTCCTATCACCATTGAATATTGGAAACATTTGGAGCACCGAATGCACTGGACGAACACTTTTCAAATATATTTAAAACGTAACTTTTTGTTTTTATTTAGGTTTTGATACCACTTTTTAGGGTTCCGTACCTAAAGTGTACCATAAAGACCCTTTTACTAAGGCTGCGCTGTTCAGCCGTCTGTCCGTCCGTGTGTAACAGGGCTGTATTTTTTGTAATAGGTAGATACTTCAAATTTCAAATTAATTTCACAGAGGGTACTATAGCGGTCATACTACTTTAACAAAAAATTATAATAAAAAAAAGTTATAAGTAATGGGGCGCTTTTTTCGACGTTTTTACTCGATCTTAATAATGATAAGTGTTAAATATTGTACGGTTGTACGGAACCATTCGTGCGTAAGCCCTACTCGCACTAGACCGCTTTTTTGTTAGAATATAACTCTTGCTGTCATGTCATGTGATGTAAACGTACACCAGAGCGTCGATGCGAAAAAAAAATGTTTTTAAACCATTTTCCGGAATTATTTTGAAGTTTGACGAATCGTTCTAAACTATCATACTACAATGCTGGTAAAAAAGGTTTTTTTAGTCAGAATATCGGGTATTTCTCATCATCTGCCTATTTTCCCAACTATGTTGGGGTCGGTTTCCAGTCTAAACGGGTGCAGCTGAATACCAATATTTTACATGGAGCCTTACTGTTACTGGGTAATACGATACCCCTTGGTAGGATGACTGGTTGTCAGACTTTCGGGTATATTGCGTTAAAAATATTCCTAATAAGTATCTAGACGTGTGTTGTTTTTTTTAGGACTGCCTAAATACACGATACAGGCCATTAGTGGGTCATAGTTTTAAGGTTATTAATAATATGTATTACTTTATTAGTGTATAAGATTATTTTGTGTATTTTATCTATTAGTTGCCTGATAATAAAATTATTATTTTTGAATTTATATATCTCGGAACCATGGGGTCCCTTAAAAAGCGTACGAGGGGCCGAAGTCAACTCGCAGAGGCCCCTTAGGAAATTTTAATGAAATGCGGCACCAACCAACGATTATCCCTGTATGCGCTATGCAAGTGCACCCAAGGAGAACCCCCGGTTGGTGTAGGACTATTGCAGGATATGGAATAATAAAAAGTAGGACTATGGTTTTGGGTGGCTGAAGTGGACTGGTTACCAAGAACTAGTTTTAAATTATTATTATTATTATAATCCACTAAGCGGGTCCAGTGCGGATTAGTGGATGTCACATGTCTTCAATTTTTTGGTTCTAGGCCATGCCGGTTTTCTCACGATGATTTCCTTCACCGTTTTGAGAGCAGTGGTGATGAAATAAAAAAGTAAAGTAAAGTACCTGCCAGGGTTTGAACTTACGACCTCAAGTCGTAAGTCGAGGTAAGGGTAACTCTGTCTGTCTGTTTGCACGCCTAAACCACTGAACGGATTTCGATAAAATTTGGCAGACGGATAGATTGCATTCCCGGGAAGGACATAGCATAGTTTTTATCCCGATATTCCCACGGGATCGACACTTACGCGGGTAAAACCGCGGTGCGCAGCTAGTAATTTTATAAAGGCGAAAGTTTGTGAGTGTGTTTGAATGTTTGTTACTTCTTCACACAAAAACTACTCAACGGATTTGGATGAAATTTGATACACAGATAGTTTATAACCAGGATTAATATATAGGATCATTTTATCCCGATATTCCCACGGGATTGATACTTACGCGGGTAAAACCGCGGGGCGAAGCTAGTATCGATATAATTCAAAATCAGACATCTCACTCCATATTCCTCAACAGGCACAACTCCGCGACACAGGTGCTTATCAAAGTAATATATTACGAACAGGAACTGTCGCTGACTGGAGAAACATTTATTAATCCATTACTACAAACAGGGCGTCATATTGTTACTTTACAATCGTAAGGAGCTTTTGTAAAGCTGGCTATTCTCTGTGCGATTAAGAATTGGGTATTGAGGGCAGAAAATGTTCAGAAGAACATAACAAAACGCAGTATGTATTCAGCCAGTTATGTTTAAGTCCCATTTAATAGGGGGCGAGCCTATTTCTATCAACCGGGTTCAGATTTAGACTCGAGACTTTGCACTTTTTGTTTTTATCTGATGTACGACTATGTATCTGACTATCTGGTGTATTGTGTGTCTTTTAGTCTGTGGTAAATAAATGTAAGAAGAAAGAAAGAAAGAAAAACTGTTTATTCTGCACAAACAAAACGCACATTGCAAATAAAAAAATAAAAAACCGGCCAAGTGCGTGTCGGGCCACGCACAGTGTAGGGTTCCGTAGTAGCCCGTTATCACAATGTAGTACGATTCTGTTGTTCTTTATTCTGAATAGGTAAAAAAAATAACATATTTGGGTTTTCAATGCAAGTCTTTACCTATTATAAACAAGCAACTACTTCATCTTTGTATTTGGTACAAAATTATCCAACACCCAAGTTCAACGACTATTACTGCTAAACTAATAAAGTTATCTTAACCGCTATACTTTTCCTTTAAAGTTCATGAAATGCACTATCATCGAGAATTTTTCCAAATTTTTCAAGCCAGTAGTTTAGCTTTTAGAGGGGGGGGGACGCCCTACTAGAACAAAAATTTGCACTTTAAACTTTAATATTTCGTAAATGGAGCATTAAATCGAAAAATAATTTTAGCAACCCCAAAGCCATTTTAGAAGACCTATTCAACGATACCCCACACGATGGGGTAGATGATGAAAAAAATATTCATCCCCACTTCACATGTAGGGGAGCTACCCTAAAAAAAAATATTTTCCAAAATTTTATTTTACCACTTTGTCGGCGTAACTGATATACGTACTCCTACAAAATTTCAGCTTTCTAGTGCTAACGGTCACAGAGATTAAGCGAGGACGGACAGACAGACGGACAGACAGACATGGCGAAACTATAAGGGTTCCTAGTTGACTACGGAACCCTAAAAAGACAAAATATACACACACAGCGTAGTCAAAAGCCTCGTACTCAAGTTAAAAACATGTTGACAATTTTGTCCATTGCTTGATGTCACATTATTAATTGACATTGACAATTTGAAAATATACGTCAGTGTTTGAGATTGACATTTGACAATACCACTGTTGCGCCCGCGTCACATAATGTATTTTTTTTCTTTTTAGGGTTCCGTACCCAAAGGGTAAAAACGGAACTCTATTACTAAGACTTCGCTGTCTGTCCGTCTGGCCGTCTGTCCGTCTGTCAGTCTGTCCGTCTGTCAGTCTGTCCGTCTGTCCGTCTGTCTGTCACCAGGCTATATCTCAAGAACCGCGATAGCTAGACAGTTGAAATTTTCACAAATTATGTATTTCTGTTGCCGCTATAACAACAAATACTAAAAACAAAATAAATTAAATATTTAAGGGGGGCTCCCATACTACAAACACGATTTTTTAGCCCTTTTTTGCTCGATATCAAAAATGGCAACAGAGTAAGTGGTTAGGCACTTCAAATATTCACAAAATACTCAGTTGTATTTTAACTTTAATAATAAGTAATAAAATTAAAATAAAATAAATATTTAAGGGGGGCTCCCATACAACAAACATGTTTTTTTTTGGCGTTTTTGCCTTGTGGTACGAAACCCTTCGTGTGCGAGTCCGACTCGCACTTGGCCAGTTTTTTCTTTCTTTCTTTTTTTGTAACCTAATTTTTCCTTTTAATTTTGTTTTGTGGGTTCGGTAAGTGTGCACAGAAGATAAATCTATACATGTAAATACATAATTATATTGTAGTAGGTTTTCTTTCGTGTCTGTCTGTGTCACCGGGATGTTCTTCTAAGCTACGAAGTCTTTTTTTTGTCAAGTCATAAAAACCGTGCGGGTAATAACCCGAAATATGGTGTGAGTGATGAGAATGCAATGAGCATTGTCATCACCCACACTACATCTTAGTTACGAAATAAAATAATAAAACTGGCCAAGTGCGAGTCGAACTGAGGTTAAAACACGGAGGGTTCCGTACCACAAGGCAAAAACGCCAAAAAAAAACACTTTTATTGTTTATGAGCCCCCCTTAAATATTTATTTTAATAAGATAAGATAAGATAAGATAAGATTTATTTATTTGTATAAACATGGTATACATACAAGAGCATGCAAGATGATAATAAATTCCATTATACTTAGTCCAATCATGTTCAGCCTTATAATATATTGGCGTACAAATATTTTGAGTCAATATAATTAATAAACATCATAATAAAACTAATGTCATACAAGTTTTTCGACCAAAAATTCAGACACACTATAATATGCCTTTTGCGATAAAAACACCATCAACTGACGTTTGAGCGCATTGATACTTAGCTCCTTCCAATGCTTAGGTAGCTTGTTAAAGATAGTTGGGGCCATGCAGATGATACTTTTGCGCATGAGTGCAGTTTTAGCAGGATATACGCGAATTATGCTCATATCCCGTCTGTTACGTGGGACAGCATCCTGTAAGCGTGGAAATAATTTGGGATTCGCTTTAACAAACATTACAGTTTCGAGGATATATAGACAAGGCAAAGTCAATATCTTGTATCTTATAAAATACGGTTTACAAGTATCAACAGTCTTTAGCCTAAACATTGACCTAATGCATCTCTTTTGGGCCTTGAATGCGATGTTGAAATCAGTAGAATTTCCCCAAAAGATTATGCCGTATCTTAAGTGAGACGCAGCTAAGCCGTGATAGGCCGCAATTAAGGTATCTACATTCACGACTGCAGCTAGGGAATGCAAGGCGAAAGCAGAACTACAAATTTTTTTACAGAGATTCTCTATGTGTGATTTCCAGTCCAGTCTTTTGTCAATGATTAGTCCGAGGAATTTAGTTGTATTAACGCTTTCAATGGTTTTATTATCAATATTTATGTCCAAATTATTACTCGTCAAACGTTGGCTAAAATGCATGATATTAGTTTTATTTAAATTGATCTTTAAATTATTATAGTCTAACCATTGTATTATAGATGTCAAAGAGTTGTGAATGTCAAGTTTATATTGGGTCATGTCATTATTATTATTAGCAATTGTCACTGTACTGTCATCTGCAAATAGAGTCATGGGATGTGAAGTTGATTTTGGTAAGTCATTGATGTATAAAGTAAAGAGAGGAGGTCCCAATACACTACCTTGTGGAACACCAAAGGTAACGTGACGCTCATCTGAATCAAATATCTCTTCTTTTTTAGTAGCTATATTGATTCTAGTTATTTCTGTCTTTTGCCTTCTATTGTCTAAATAAGATTTGATTAAATTGAGAACATTACCTCTTATTCCATAAGCGTCAAGTTTTTTAATTAGAATGTCATGATTTACGTAGTCAAACGCTTGCGTCATGTCGCAGAAGATAGTACATACAGGTGTTCTTTTGTCCATCTTTGTCAGTACCGTGTATAGAAAGTCGTAGATTGCCATATTAATAGTTTTATTTTCACGAAATCCTTTTTGCTCGTTACATAATATATAATTTTTTTCTATGTAGCCGCTTAATTCCTTGTGTATGAATTTTTCAAAAACTTTAGAAATAATTGGAATCAGTGAAATAGGCCTATAATATTCCATGATCTCTCTATCCTCTTTCTTAAATATTGGCCTAACGATCGCCATTTTTAGTGCGTCAGGGAAAGTGCCCGCGACAATGGAAAGATTAATAATATGACACAAATGGCTGCATATTTCGTACGCTACTGCCTTTAGTATTTTGGTAGATATGCCATCGTACCCAACGCTATTTGTGTTCTTTAAGGCCATTATAATTTTTAGTATCTGTTGAGGTGTGCAAGGGGCCATGAACATCGAGTTCTTATTATAAACTGAAGGCAATATAGTTTTGTTACTAGAATTAGCTGTAGGTTGTATTTTATTTATAAAATAATTATTAAATTTATCAGCAATTTGTTTCGCGTCCGTAATTGTGTCATTATCAGATTTAATTTTTAATACATAGTTTTTAGGTGCAATAAATTTTCCGCGATTTATTATTTGCCAGGCTGTTTTGCATTTGTTGTGTGATGTTTTAATTTTAAAGTTATTCTGTGAACGCTGTGTCAGAGTAATGATTTTTTTAAAAAGCCTAGAATAATCATTATATCGAGTTTTATTTAATCTGTATTTACTTTATGTTGTCATAGCGGGCGGCAAAAGAAATACATCATCTGTGGAAATTTCAACTGTCTAGCTATCACGGTTCATGAGATACAGCCTGGTGACAGACAGGGTTCAGTTTTTACCCTTTGGGTACGGAACCCTAAAAAAATATTCCAATCATTGCGTTATTTGCCGAGACACTAAAAAACAATGTTCGGCCAATGTGCTGGTTTTCAGATAACACCGTTGCGACGGAATTACATGACTAGTGACAAAGATATAAATATAGAATACTTATCTGATATCATTGTTGGACAACTGCGGGTGTCCAATTGTACCTACGTCAGCGATAATTAATATCATGGATGAAACAATACATTGATTACTTGTTAATAAAAACATTCAGTTATACAAGATTATTGGTAAAAAATTAACAACCTCTTAAGAGGTCATTGTACTCATCATTATGAACAACTGTTACTATGGGACCAAACCTGAAATCGCGAAAAGCTGTTCCCTACATTTTGACGAGTTATACGAACATAAATGTAGGGAACAGCTGACATTTTTTCGCGATTTCAGGTTTCGTCCCATAATAAAAGTTGTTCATAATGATGAGTACAATGACCTCTTAAGAGGTTGTTAATGTTTTACCAATAACCCTGTATACACTACTACTAAAAAAAACAAAAAATGTCAAAACAAATAATATTCCAATAGCGTCCTTTCTTTAATTTAATAAACGTTATTTTTCTTCATTGCGAACATCAAATAAACAAATGAAAAACGCTAATGCTACAGCAATCCTTATTGTATGTATTTGCAAAGCAAGAACGATGTTTGTTTTAGGACGTTGGAACGTGAGTATTTCAAAACACGGTACATTATTTTGTCATGAAAGATTTATAGGAATATTACGAGTCATTCTATGAATTTGTTTGTAAATATTTGTTCATTATTTCTACGGAAATCTTTATTCAGAAGGCTCATTTTCGTTTAATTTCCTTTCTGTGGATTGTAACTCTCCTGGATTGATGTTTGCAAAGATAATAAAACAGCCGGTCGATTCTGTAAAAATCTCACCGTGAAAACTTAGGTGATGTGAGTTTGTTTTTGCTAGGAATTGACACTATTGACAGCTCACTCCACGCTCACTTCTCCTAAGTTTTCACGGTGAGATGGTTACAGAATCGCACTGCAGTGTGTTGAGGTGATAACTTAGGTGAAGTCATTTCACCTGATGCCATTTCACCTGATGCCTAGGGTTGACTCTATTGACAGCTCACTTCACTTAAGTTGTCAAGGTGAGATTTTTACAGAATAGCATTACAGGGTATAAAGGGCTAAGGAAGGAACACGGTGGGTTTTAGTCAGTAAGAGTCTGACACTCCCTTCCGCTCCACCCAAAGCGGGAGGAATCATTTGATAATTTCCCATCCGCAAAAAAAAAAAGGTATAATCTTGGTCAGCGGGATTGTCCGAAAGGGTTACCGCTGGCCCGGAACATAAAGGGCTAAGGAAGGAACACGGGTGGGTTTTAGTCAGTAAGAGTATGACACTTCCTTCCGCTCCACCCAGAGTGGGAGGGGTCATTTGATGATTTACCATCCGCAAAAAAAAAAGTGTCTCTCTGTCAGGGATGTGGGCGGACAGTGAAGTGCCCAGTGTGGCAAGGTTTACATTAGTCTGGTTAGACTATAATTAGTGTTGCCATTACACCTAAAACTATATAAAGTTGTAACAGAGTGAAATGAGGAAAGAATTAGACAGGGAAAGCAATACTACCGGTATATGTTTTCTGCGTTATTGCTGTGGTCAGACTTTTTAACTTGCTAAAAAGTTAAAAGTAGCTACAGACTCCAGCACATAAAGCTACCCGAAACTGTAAAATTTTCCCAATTAATATTGAACCTTATGCTTTAGCGATACAGCTTACAATCTATTTAATAAATTTGACAGATTGTAGTAGTCTTATGTGCTGGCGTCTGTACAAAAACAAAAGTAACCTATGTAAGTGTAGGGGAGGAATGACAGCCGGGACCAAAGGCTTAACGTGCTTTCCGAGGCACGGAGGGGTTAAGCTACGCTTGCCGCGGTTGGTCTGTGAATGGGTGACCATCTTCACATACCAAGACGTGCCTCGGAAAGCACGTTAGGCTGTTGGTTCCGGCTGTTGCTGTTGGTTGGTTTCGGTTGGTTCGTGGATATTTGACAGTCGTTACGGGTCGTCAGTAGCCCGAAAATCTAGCAACCAGTCTTACCATATTACCCAGTAACTGGGTTGTGGAGGTCAGATAGGCAGACACTCCATGTAAAATACTGGTATTCAGCTGCATCCGGGTATACTGGAAGCCGACCCCAACATAGTTGGGAAAAGGCTAGGCAGATGATGACTTCTAAAATCAAAATATATTAATTTACATAAACCTACAAGGGCAATCATAACACGTCAGAAGCTAGGAGCATGATTCCAATAGGTCTTTTGAAACGACCTCGTTTTCTATGGAGAAGAGCCGGCAAGAAACTCCATGGTTACTCTTTTAGAAATCATGAAACAGCCAGATGGTAATTAGGTACTACTCGAATGTCGTATAGGTACTAATAGTTTCCTAACTCTGATAAGATTAAAATAGAGGGTTGCCAGTTAGAGGGATAGACAGTTGGCAATTTATAATGAACGATACGGTCTAAATAGTTTGAATATTATCACTAGACGTGCGTCACCCGTGTGCGTCACAGATTTTTAAGCTGGCAGTTGGTAAGCCAGAAATATCACCTTTTTATGTAACGTAGCGGTATCTACAACGCCACATGCGAACAACGCGTCATACTGACGTCACGCAAAATCCTGCATCGCGCAAGCAGTTTACCGCGCAACTAGCATAGATACAACGGCCACATGAATCTTCGGTCAGTTGCCCACCAGAGCCAACACCCGTCTGGTCGGAGGATTCTCTCTTTTCTATAGAGTATGAGTGAACTTTACACACTGTTCCTCTACCTCTACAACGGTGACCCCAACGTGATCCTAATTGTAAACACTATAGTAATAAGCGCGAACCGTTGCCTACCTGCTACCGTTGCTTCCTGGGAAAGTGTGACCAATATATTTGGTTATCTAAGAATTAATCGAATGCGAACATACGTTGCTCTACTAACTAGACAACACCTACTGCTTGGCGGTAGAACATTATTGTTTGGTATCGGGGGGCACGGCAGTGCCCCCGCCAAGTCGTAGAGATTTTACAGAATCAGTTAGTCATACTTGCATATTCATGAATCTATTAACGACTACTACACTACATCAGTATGATCTGTTTCATGGATTTCTGAATGCCCAGTGAGCTCTTCTTATTTTTTTCTTCCTTTTAAATATCACTAGCTGCGCTCCGCAGTTTCACCCGCATAAGTTTCGATCCTGTAGGAATATCGGGATAAAAGGTAGCCTATATGTTAATCGAGGGTGTCAGCTACCACCATACAAAATTTTATCAAAATTGGTCCAGCCGTTTGGGCGTGAAGAAGTAACAAACATATAGACACACACACTCATTCACAAACTTTCGCCTTTATAATATTAGTGTGATATACTAGCTGATCCGGCAAACGTCGTACCGCCTCAGCATTAATAAGTACGAATGTGTGAGAAAATGAATAATCTTCATAATTTTTTATTTCTTGAATTTTTGGGGTAAGTACCTATTCCTCGAAACGCATTAACTTTGAAACGCTCCAAATGAAACGTCTATCGATATCATTTATTACGAATCCTTCATGCTCTTCTCTATGTTTCATCGTTGATGCATTTCGAAGAATTAAATTAAGTATAATATTTTTATTAATATAAATTTTTTTTTCGAGGAATTCTTTTGGTGCCATTGGGTTATTCGCACTTCGTCCCATTCGCACTTCGTACCGCGTTCGCAGTTGGTCCCATTCGCGCTTGGTCCCATTCGCACTTGGTCTGTTTCGATGATTACCCCGAACGTTTCATAGTTATTCTGCTATTCGGGGCAGAGACAAATGCAAAAAATTAAAGATCATATAAATCGGTCCAGCCGTTCTTGAGTTATGGTGTAACTAACCCGACTTTGTTCTATTTATATAGATAGAAGACAGATATAATTTAGTGTCAGATTTCATTGATTTAAAACATGTATCCACATTTTTAATTTTATACAAGTAGTAGGACTTCTGAACAAAACTTTTGTTTGGGAACACTTCTTTAGCAGTATTATTATCTAATATGAGGACCTTAATACGACGTATATTTTAAGCAGTTGTTTTGTCCTGTTTTGCTAACAATAATGATCATGTTTATGTGTTATTGAAATAAAGCTTGATTTAATATGTGTTTACGGTTCGTAAACATCTAGGAGATTTCTTTTGCTATTGTAGTAATTTATTGTGTTGTGTTTTGTTGTTGTATATAAAGTCGATTCAAGGGAGAAGCGCCGGGGTAGAAGGCGAAATTCAATTTTTTTTACGTTTTTAGGGTTCCGTACCCAAAGGGTAAAAGCGGAACCCTACTAAGACTTCGCTGTCTGTCCCTCCGTCCGTCCGTCCGTCTGTCTATCACCAGGCTGTATTTCAAGAACCGCGATAGCTAGACAGTTGAAATTTTCACAAATTATGTATTTCTGTTGCCGCTATAAGAACAAATACTAAAAACGCGAGCGATTTTTTTTCCCTTTTTTGCTCGATATCAAATGTCAACAGGTAGGCACTTAAAATATTCACAAAATACTCAGTTGTATTTTTACTTTAATAATAAAATTAAAATAAAATAAATATTTAAGGGGGGCTCCCATACAACAAACGTGTTTTTTCGGGGTTTTTGCCTTGTGGTATGGAACCCTTTGTGTGCGAGTCCGACTTGCACTTGGCCTGTTTCATTGCGCTGCGATGCGCGGTCGAGTACGGTCGCGTTTGCGCTGCACAGTACGAATATTATATTCACGAATTGCGCGGCTATAGCCGCTGTCCGTTTTCCGCTATGAGTTCCCAAACTCTCATAGCCAACGAAGTATTTGCATTCAAACTTGCCATTGACTACATGGACGAGATCGGCATCTTGCAGATCTGCAAGTCATCGTATAAGGAGGTAGAGATTAGCAGTGCCAAGTTGCTGCTGTTCACGACGCTCGGCAAAGTCAGCCAGATCCCGTCTCGTCGAAGGTACGGTACAGAGAAGAGTCTCCAGGACATCATAACGCTGATGAAGGAGACCGACCCGGACGACGTGCCTGAATTCGTGGCGAAGGATCTGTACAAGCTGCCTCCCGTCACTTTCGATCACGTTGACGTCACCAGGCTGCTGAAGGATATTACATTCCTGAAGCAGAGCCAGCATAAGCTGGAGGTGTCCAATAACACCATCAGTGATCTATAGGCAGAAGTAGTGCTCTTGCGCAACGCAATTTCTGCAAGTAGGTCACCTACCGACGCCGCAAATGTGAACACGCGTCGCGGGGCACAAAACGCCTCCATCTGCATTTTCGAGTCAGCGAGCTCGAATGCGTCACCAACTGCCGAGAATGCATGCGTTGCAACGCGTGCCGTAGCCGTCCCTGCCTCGACACAGGTAGAGACAACGATGTGTGTAAGTTCGTCGACCCCCAAACGAGCCTACGCAGCAATAGTAGCCGCTAACAAGCCTGCTGAGTCGCAAAACTCGCAGGTAAAACTGGCGGAAAAACCAAAAGGGGCTAAACGGAGCCGGTCGAAACCAAACAAGGTTCTGAAAAGGCAGGGTCCAGAGAAGGACACGTGCGACAAGGATGGGTTCATCAAGGTGGAGAAGAAGAAGAAGAAGCCTCCTTGTCGGAACCAGTGCGGCACCGCGCTGGCGGGACCCAACATGCTGCTGCGTCCAGCAATCCCGACGACGCAGCTGTACGTGTCCAGACTGCACCACTCCACGAAAGTTGAGGAGATTGTGGAGTACTCGCGTGTCAAGACCAACTGGACTTTGAGAGCCGAGAAGTTGGAGTCTCGTCACAACACGAACTTCAAGTCGTTCGTGGTGCGTGTTCCGACACATCATCTCGAGAAGTTCCTCAAAGAAGAGTTCTGGCCGAAGGGTGTTGTGTATCGCCGGTTTCGTGGCCGGGCTACATGACACCAGTTAGCGAAACACGACGCAGACACTTCGTGTGCGTTAGTTTTTTAGCGTAAATATAATGTTATATGTATTTATAGTATTTTTAAGTTATATTAATATTGTATTGTATGTGTTTTTATGGGCCTTGATGCCTGAAATAAATGGATAAATAAAAAATAAAAATTTTGCAATTTGCAGGTCAGTGTCAGGTTGTATGTTGAACAAAATATGATGCGCGACCTTAAGGAGTACGTATATAAACCTTAAAAAAAGAAAGAAAAAATGAACAACAGAAAAAAAACTCGTATAAATATCATAAGCAACTTACAAAAAGAAATGAAATCCCACAAAAACATTTCATGTTAAATGTTGCCAAGACGAGACCATGTAACTCGCACTGTCAAAAAGTAATCAGATCTCATGTAGAGCCAAGCTTCTAACTCTACACGCCCTAACTCTACAAGGGCTAACTTCGCAAACTCTACACCTTAGTCAAAATATATGGCTTGGCCGTTTCGTTACTACAAGAACAGTATGAGAGTTTTTCACCTTACGCTCATGTGAATGTAGCGAAATGGCCAAGCCATATATTTTGACTAAGGTGTAGGGTTTGCGAAGTTAGACCGTGTAGAGTTAGGGCGTGTAGAGTTAGAAGCTTGGCTCTACATGAGATCTGATTACTTTTTGACAGTGCGAGTTACATGGTCTCGTCTTGGCAACATTTAACATGAAATGTTTTTGTGGGATTTCATTTCTTTTTGTAAGTTGCTTATGATATTTATACGAGTTTTTTTTCTGTTGTTCATTTTTTCTTTCTTTTTTTAAGGTTTATTTATAACAAGGACCCCCTATATAAATTTTCAGACCTTTAGCATCAAAATTTACGGAAGTCTCATACAAACTTTCACCCCCTTTTTTAAGGGGTTAAAACTTGAAACTTTTACCAGTTTCAAGTTTTAATATTTTTTTGTTGTTTGTGTACTATTACTATCTTACATGCCAAATTTCAGCTTTCTAGGACTTCAGGAAGAACCTTAAGAATATTGATGATCAGTGAGTCAGTGACGAAATCGGGGTATTTTATATATCAATAAAATCTAAAGTATAAGAGCTATGCAATTGAAACTTTATAGGTTTAATAAGCCAACCACTGACATCATATCCTGAAAATTTTGTTTCTCTGGTATAATCCAAACCCAAGTTAAGAGGGTTCAAAAATACGACGAAGTGCTTCGAGAAAAGGTAGGTAGTGCCCTTGCGCTTCGCTTGGCTCGTCTTGGCGGGGGCACTCCCGTGCCCCCAGATAGAATTAAGCCCCGTATTCATGGTAAACATTTGTTATAAACAAATGAGAGCACCCATTTTGTTCGGCGACTTGGGATAGAAAAAAATCAGCGGCCAGGAATGAATTACATTTTATTTGAATGGTTGCAGTAGTAAAAACATTTATTTGTATGGCAACAACGCTGTAATGAATTTGAGAACAAAGATTATACAACTATCTTATCTTTCAATCCGCGTCAGTATATTATATACAGGGTTATTGGTTAAACATTAACAACCTCTTAAGAGGTCATTGTACTCATCATTATGGACAACTTTTACTATGGGACCAAACCTGAAATCGCGAAAAAAAATCAGCTGTTCCCTACACTTTGATGAGTTAAACGAACATAAATGTAGGGAAAAGCTGATTTTTTTTTACTTTTACTATGGGAACAAAATCGCGAAAAAAAATCTGCTGTTTCCTAAATTTATGTTCGTTTATCTCGTCAAAATGTAGGGAACAGCAGATTTTTTATTTGCGCTTTCAGGTTTGGTTTGCCGCAGGCGGCCACTTGTATGAACGAGCTATGGCGTGAGTTGCCCGTGCGCTCCCCGCGCCATGTAGCACTCGCCGCTCACCGCGCGGCGCGGTGCCCACTATGGACGCTCAAATGAATTATGTTTGAGTACGCCGCGCCACGCCCGCCCCACGCCCGCGTTTGCAGTCGGGCCAAGCACTAAGAGAAGGGTACCCGCGGCGGGGCCGCGCTCTCTCTAGTGATACTGAGTGACAGGGTAAGGTGGTAGCGACATTGACGCTCAAACTGAAACCATGAATTCAGCACATTATTACACCCTATCGTAGAAATTTTACGCAGAAAATAAAATAAATAAAAAAATATATCTGCTGTTTCGTAGAAAACTGTAGTACCTACGCGGTCAAAATTTATGAAACAGCAAATTTCATTGGTTCAGAACACAGATATAGATACACGATAGAGAACGATAACACAAGAGCAACCATTTCGCATGCCCAGCTTACGTTCAAAAATCGTAAGCCGCCACTTTCACGCTCAGTCTTGTAGTACTCCTGGCTGGGTAAGCGTGTGCGCTGGCGCTAGGCCCGGTGGGACGAGACGGGTGCCGCACGCGGTGGCGTCTTTAAATCAATTTGATTTTCCCATCACTAAATACTGCTTGTGACGTCATAGAAGGTAGTCAAAAAATGGCATGCTTGGTTTTCATATAGATCGTGATACTTGTGTTATCTAGATCTATCTATATCTGTGGTTCAGAATCTCTGCCACCCTGTATTACGTGTGTACCCTGTTTATTTTGGTAATGAAGATAAAGTTTAGAATTATTTGACACTGAAACTGCTCCTCGCTTCGCTGCCGGCAGCTGTCACCTGTGTGTGAATTAATTAGTGTAATTGGTAGTAACACAACATTAAATATGTCACAATAGGAAATAATATTTACCACTATAGCTTATGCCCGTGACTTCGTCCGCGTAAAATTTCTTGTTCGCCGACCCATCGCATCACATCGCCTGCCCGTGTTATTATTTCGTTTACACGTAGCGTTCTTTCTGATTTTTTTTCTTTTTGCTCGGCTCCTATGTGTCCTAGCGTGATTCTAAATAGCCCATAATCTTTCTCAAGAATTGGGCTATCAAATACAAAGAGATTTTTTCTCTGAATTCCATGGCTGGCAGCTCCAGAGATTAGCGTGTTCAAACAAAGAAACAAAAATACAAACTTGAAGAGTTTGTTTTTAGGGTTCCGTAGTCAACTAGGAACCCTTATAGTTTCGCCATGTCTGTCACTAGAAAGCTGAAATTTGGTAAGTACTAATATCTATGTATATCAATCACGCCGACAAAGTGGTAAAATAAAAATTTTGGAAAATATTTATATCTCCCCTACATGTGAAGTGGGGATGAATATTTTTTTCGTCGTCTACCCCATCGTGTGGGGTATCGTTGAATAGGTCTTCTAAAATGACTTGGGGGTTGCCAATATTATTTTTCGATTTAATGCTCCATTTACGAAATATTAAACTTTAAATTGCAAATTTTTGTTGCAGTAGGGCGTCCCCCCCCCTCTAAAAGCTAAACTGATATCTTGAAAAATCTGGAAAAATTCACGATGATAGTGCATTTTATGAACTTTAAAGGAAAACTATAGCGGTTAAGATAACTTTATTAGTTTAGCAGTAATAGTCGTTGAACTTGAGTGTTGGATAATTTTGTACCAAATACAAAATCCTTAGCATTAATCGTTTAAAGTGACTAAGATGAAGTAGTTGCTTGTTTATAACTAGTAAAGACATGCGTTGAAAAACAAAATATGTATAACATAACGGGCTACTACGGAACCCTACACTGTGCGTGGCCCGACACGCATTTGGCCGGTTTTTATTAGTATAGATTAGGCATAATGAACAGTAACATTTCGTAAACTTTCTAAAAAAAAAGAGAGGGGCCCGTGGCTAAATAATAACAGCCGCACAGGTCGATCGATCAGGTTAAGCTACGCTTGTAGCGGTTGGTCTGTGGATAGGTGACCATCTTTACATACTGAGACCCCTCCGTGCCTCGGAAAGCTCGTTAAGCCGTTGGTCGTTGTGTGTAGTCAGAAGCCCGAAAGTCTGACAACCAGTCTTACCAAAGGGTATCGTATTACCCAGTAACTGGGTGGTGGAGGTCAGATAGGCAGTCGCTCCATGTAAAATACTGGTATTCAGCTGCATTCGGTTAGACTGGAAGCCGACCCCAACATAGATGGAAAAAGGCTAGCAAAAGAAATGAGGTATAATGAAAAGGTACAAGACGAAACGCACCTACATTAAGGGGTTTACAGGACCTGAACGAAAAAAACTTAAGTTTTAGAAACAATAAAGTATATGATCGACTACAGTAAACAAAATCAGAAAAATATCTGGGGGCACGGGAGTGCCCCCGCCAAGACGAGCCAAGCGAAGCGCAAGGGCACTACCTACCTTTTCTCGAAGCACTTCGTCGTATTTTTGAACCCTCTTAACTTGGCTTTGGATTATACCAGATAATCAAAATTTACGGGATATGATGTCAGTGGTTGACTTATTAAACCTATAAAGTTTCAATTGCATAGCTCTTATACTTTAGATTTTATTGATATCTAAAATACCCCGATTTCGTCACTGACTCACTGACTGATGATCATCAATATTCTTATGGTTCTTCCTGAAGTCCTAGAAAGCTGAAATTTGGTATGTAAGCTAGTAATAGTACACAAACAACAAAAAAATCTTAAAACTTGAAACTTTTACCCCCCCAACCCCTTAAACTAGGGGGTGAAAGTTTGTATGAGACTTGTATGAGACGAGGTCTGAAAATTTATATAGGGGGTCCTTGTTATAAATAAACCCCAAAAAAAGAAAGAAAAAATGAACAATAGAAAAAATACTCGTATTAATATCACAATAAGCATCTTACAAAAAGGAATGAAATCCCACAAAAACATTTCATGTTAAATGTTGCCAAGACGAGACCATGTAGCTCGCACTATCAAAAAGTAATCAGATCTCATGTAGAGCCAAGCTTCTAACTCTACACGCCCAAACTCTACAAGGCCTAACTTCGCAAACTCTACACCTTAGTCAAAATATATGGCTTGGCCATTTCGCTACATTCACATGAGCCTAAGGTGAAAAACTCTCATACTGTTAATGGTTCTTGTAGTAACGAAACGGCCAAGCCATATATTTTGACTAAGGAGTAGAGTTTGCGAAGTTAGGCCTTGTAGAGTTAGGGCGTGTAGAGTTAGAAGCTTGGCTCTACATGAGATCTGATTACTTTTTGATAGTGCGAGCTACATGGTCTCGTCTTGGCAACATTTAACATGAAATGTTTTTGTGGGATATGATAGTCTTCAGGATATATGCTAGGTAGGTAGTGTGTTGAAAACATAATACAACTAATTTGATACTATAGAAAAAAAAATCATGAAGATACCTCTAAAAACTTTCTTTTTACAATAAAAACCATACTAATATACCTACATACAATCATTATGATTTTTTGTCAGATTATTATACAAGCAAGATACTAAAAACTAGTCTTTTAATTTTTTTGTCCATTAAATAGATTTTTTGTAAATAGATAGTTGCTTCATATTTTGCAATAAATTACAAGCGTTGTGTCATCGCGCTTCGCTTTCTTTTCTATGCAGTCCGACAAAGACCGCGCTTTAGGACATGTAGTCGCCTTAGTAGAACTGAAACCCCTATGATATTCAATCATTGATACGTACGAATAATGAAGTAAATTCTACTTCACAACAATAAAAGGCTGCAAAAAGGATTTGCATGCCAACGCTTGGCAATCAGCAACGTTGGAAAAATTCCATTGATTCCTTAAACTATGGAAATTGGCTTTTCACTTCACATTCGGAATTGGATGAGGATAAAAAGAGTTTTACACAGTTATTGTTGTACTTTTTCATGGAATTTTATGAAGCAGATATTATTAAAAGTGTAATTGATTTTTATTTATTTATTTATTTATTTATTTATTTATTTATTTATTTATTTATAGGAGAACCAACAGCTATAACAAAAGCATAACAAATAAAAGAGACATAAAGCCAATTACAGGTTCTCACGGGTAAAAACAGAAAATGTAGTAGAAATCTTAGGATCACTAACAAGCACTATAAAAAGGAATACAAATATAAGGTATATAAACACTAAGCACTTTTAAAAAAGTCAGCGTTCAGCCGAGTGCGTGCAGAATAGGGTTTGATGGTAAATGGGTCAAATGAGAACTTTTTGCAAAGAATATTAAAGTCTTTAGTCGCTCGCAACATGTATGAGTTTTGCCTGTAGTTAGAAGAGGAAAAAGGAATGGAAATCGGCGGATTAAATCTAACTGATCTCTGGGGTACATTGAAACGCAGTCTATGCAGGAGATCAGGACAGTCAATTTCGTTAGATAAAATTTTTAAAAGAAAAGTGCAATCTGCTAGTCGACGACGATTAATAAGTGGCTGCAGGTGAAATTTCTTGCAAAGATTTATGTAATCATCAGAATGGTATGGTATACGTAGCCGAAAACATAGAAACCGAATAAATCGTTTTTGTATATTCTCAATACGATCAATGTATTTGCCATAGCACGGGTTCCAAATTTGTGACGCATATTCAAGATGGCTTCTCACAAAAGAGCAATAAAGAATCTTAAGGGTTTTGGCTTTTTTGAAACACCCTGCGAGTCTCATAACAAAACCCAATGACTTTGAAGTTTTGGCCACTATTTGTTCTATGTGCACGTCAAATAAGAGTTTGGAGTCATGAAAAACGCCTAGGTCACGTACACCGTCACATCTCTGGGGCGTCACGTCATCATCTATTTTATCTGGCCTTTTCCCCACTATGTTGGGGCCGGCTTCCAGTCTAACCAGATTCAGCTGAAAACCAGTATTTTACAAGAAGCGACTGCTTATCTGACCTCCACAACCCAGTTACTGGGTAACACGATACCCCTTGATAAAGCTGGTTGTCAGACTTTTGGGCTTCTGACTATCCGTAATGACTGTCTAAGATCTACGAATGACAGCTGGGACCAACGGCTTAACGTACTTTGCGAGGCACGAGGGATCTCGATATGCAATTTTTTTTAAATTTATTTATTTATAACCGGCACTAGCTCAAGACAGAATTGTGTGGAAAAGGGAGAGGGAGGCCTTTGCCCTGCAGTGGGACAGTACAGGCTAGTTAGATTAGATTAGATATTTATAACAGCTTAAACTACCATTACAGGTAAAACCCTGTAATGGTAGTTTAAGCTGTTTATTAGTTTATTTTAGAGGTTATTAGTTTAAGTTCTTAACTGTCACATTAGGGTTTTTACCCTAATGCGACAGTTATGAACTTAAACTACTATCCTAAGCTACATACTTACAATAATTAAATTATAAAAAATTAAAACTAACAACATTATTAAATTATTACACCATTAAAATCACAAAAACATAGTATACCATAATTACTTACGTCACATAGTACAAACATAACATAGTACAACATAAACACAAACAGTTACTTACTTTACTTACAGTTTGAAGAAAAAATTAAGTATTATTTTGCTTGTAGCATAATATAAATAGTAATACCCTTGCGAATTCACTCACACAACATGTAAACACATCAATCTGAGTTTGAAGGTCGTTGATGGTACGAATAGCTCTGGTAAGGGGTGCCTTGGCAAGCAGGTTAGTTCTGGCTGTAGGTACCAGTAGCAGTGGCGGGCTGCGCCGCCCCCAAAAGTAGCGGTCAGGCACACACAGACTCAAGCGCTGCAATACTCCCGGGTTACTCTCCACTCCACGAAGCACCTTCACCAAGTAGGCAACCAGCGTAAACTCCCGTCTACGCTGGTTGCCGTAATGGATTCACTTATCAAGACCCGACTGCGGCAAGCGTAGTTTTATTTGGATCAACCCTTGCGGTTATTAAACCATGAGCCCTCTACAAGTTTAATTGATTTGTTTGCGAATTAATCAGCATACTTAAAAAAAAGTTGAGAATTTTCTAGTTCATTTTTCGAGTTTTAATTCCTTCTTCAAAGATAAAAAGACGCCTGTGTTTTAACAGTAACAGCAGCTATTTATTTAGGATTTTGTGGAACGTAGGCGTTAGACTCTATAATATTGACTAAGGGAAATAATAAATTCCAAACTTTGGAGAATTTCTTCTAAGTAAATATTTTTAAATGAAATTAATTTTCAACCAGGCCCACAGGAAAAATACTTTATTAATAATTAAAACCTTATTAAGCATACAATCAGAAATGAGCAGCCAACATGGCGGCAAATGTAATAGAGTACGTCATAAACAAAATTCTATCTATGACTTCTGCGAACTCTTTCTTGTCTCCAAATGTTCTTTGAGTCTCACTCTGCATTTCTTCTACGTCTCTGGTAATTGGAGTAGCCTGAGAGTCATCGTCTTCTTGGAGAGAATATCCTCCATTCCTGTCTGATGATCTCTGGAAGCATATGGAAAATTTGTGATAGTCGTACGGAGAATACGCCCCTTCCAAAAGGTAGTTTTCGTATGAAGAAGAATGGGCAAGAAACTCCACCGTTACTCTTTTAAAATGATTTACAATATTTTGTATACATGAATTATATGCGACGAATTAAATTACTATATCACAGGTAAAAGAATTAAAAACGAAGCCATGACAGATAAATTAAATATGTGATAGGTAAAAGGTGCTCACAATGGTATTATAGCGGCCAAAACCGCTACGGCATCCGCTGCCGCTTATGACCCTCGGCATCAAATCACGCCACCACTACGTCACATATCGTAATGATGGCGCGTGATGCCGGCGCAAGCGCCGTCTACTTCTAACAGTACTTCTACTCTTGTTTACGTCGCTGCGTAGCAAAATGGCCTATGGTCGTCATTTGTATTATGGACCTTAATGTGTGAATGTCTCACAAGTATAAATACCGCGTACTAGCATTGTTTAGTTTTTCTCACCGACCCTGATGACCCCATTAGGGTTCTTCCAGGAGAGCAATAGAGCAACCAGTACAGTGCATAAAAACAAGAAGCCGACATTCCGACCTCGCTGCCGAGGACCGCGACGTCCTCAACTAAATTCTTCCCCCGACCCTTGATCGAAGACGTGCCAATACGCCCCGTAGCTGAGCCTGTAGCTTTAAATTTCCGACTGTGACCTCTGAGTTTGTTTCGGCCTTTCTTCCCAGAGTAGTCAGATGGGAAACGCCGATCTCGTCAAGTTTTAAATAATAATAATTTGATCCCGCCTGTCCCATCTTGCTGTCCTCTCCGCAGCGACGCCCTAAGCCGAGGTTCGTACCCCACAGGGGGTGCCCTTAGCGTGCAGTCGCTTAGTCTATTAGATATTTGCCCCTGCCTGGGGTCTTTGACTTTACCTATCTAAGGATATCTCGAGTAGATATCCTTAGATGACAGTTCTGTCACGGCACTCGTGTAGATCGCTCGCACGCGACTATCGATTACGGTGTAGAAATTTTAAGTTAATTATATTGTCGCGCTCATCGGTAATGCAGGATTATACCTAATAATGGCCACAGATGATTGTGGAAAAATAAAAACAAACTTGGATCAAATTGATACGGAAGAACGTCAGTTAGCTGGATGGATGTCGCATCTAGAAGATGAAGAAAATAAAAATGATTCGTTGGATAATATTCATGAAACGAACTGCTGCGAAGTACAAATCATGGAGGAAGATGTAGTACTACATAAGCCGATAAAACGAGGAAGAGAAGAGGATGAACAAAGCTGGACTAAAGTTGAGAGTAATAGAGGAAAGAAACAGAAACAAATCAAGAAGGAGGTATTTATTTGGAGTAAAGAGAAATTACCTAAACAGTTTGCTATCGCAAAAATGTTTTGCAACATGGGAATGACTGACATAAACCATATTAAGTACATTAATCCATATAAGTTAAAAATTCAGGTCTCGACTGAGGAATGTGCAGGCAAGTTGTTGGACTGTCAGGAATTCCAAAATAAAGAGTGGAAGGTATATAGTGCAATGGATGTAAACATTTCCTACGGTATTATACGGGACGTGGACCTCGAGCTGTCTGACGAGGAGGCATTAAAAGCGATCAGGTGTCCAAATGATATTCAAATCGTAACATTAAAAAGGCTACAAAAACGAGATGATACAGGTGTATGGGTGCCTAGTGAGGTTGCTAAGGTGGGCTTCAGGGGCTCATACCTGCCAGCATTTATATATGTGGATTATCTATGCGCCAAAGTTGAACCTTATATTTTTCCGGTAACGCAGTGCTCAAACTGTTGGAAGTTTGGTCACGTAAAAGCAAGATGCACGTCAAAAAAAACTATATGCCCTAAGTGCACAGAAGAGCACAATAATTGTGAAGTTAAAATATTTAAATGCGTGAACTGTCGGGGTGACCATATGGCGCTAAATAGAAGTTGTCCAGTCTATGCTCGAGAGAAACGCGTGAGGGAGCTTATGGCAGAATACAACTGTACATATCAGGTAGCCTGCAATATGTATGTTAGACCCAAGTCACCAATTTTACAAGCAGTGAGAGATATCGATAAGCCAAAGATCGACAACAACAACAGCTTTAGTGGTTTACTATTAGAAGAATCAGAAAACGTGTATAAATATACTCCGAGTCAATTTCCACCTTTGTTTACGCAGAATCGACCGAAATCGCCGCAAGGAAGTAATAAAAATAAGCAATCACATTCGCAAAACATAGGTAAATCGGAGTGGTGGGGACAGCGGGAGTCGCCGGACTGCATTCCAAAGCAACCAGCTGCTACTGATAACGATCTCGGTGACAATGTAAACAGCGAGCGGCAAGTACATTTTGATGAGTTAATTACACGTTTGAAAGATATTATTTATATGCGAGATCTGAGTATAAAAGAAAAGTTTAATAATATTATTAAGTGTTGTATTGAATGGTTAGTATTAGTTGTGGTAGATCATATGTCTGAGTGGCCTATTTTGAATAAGTGTTTAGAGTATTTTTTCGGACTTAGTAAGTAATGGATCATAAAAACAAAATTGTTAAATTAAAGTTATTGCAGTGGAACGCACAAAGTTTAAGACCTAAAATTAAAACATTGGAGAATCTTTTATTGATAGATAAAATTCATATATGCATTATATCTGAGACCTGGCTGGAACCAGACAGTCATTTAAAAATTGGTTCTTATAATATTTTTAGACAAGACCGGGATGATTCATACGGCGGGATCGCAATTGTAGTTCATAATTCTATCAAAGCACAGATCACTAACTTTAAGTTACATAATCGAAACATTCAAGTTCTCCATATTAAAATATTTAACTGTAACTTCTTAGAAAATATTGTTGCGGTGTACTGTCCTCCTAATATTAACACTACTGATGAAGATTGGAAAATGCTATTTTCTAAATGGTCAAATAAAACTTTTATAGGGGGAGATTTTAACGGGCATCATACAAATTGGTCATACAAAAGCGATCGCAGGGGTTTACAAATTCACGATGCAGCTGATGATTGGCAGTATGTTTCCCTCAATAATGGAGATCCTACCAGACTTAAGTTAGTAATAAATCAGCTTCAAAAAAGTTCACCTGACGTCACTTTTGCATCATCAGATATTGCACTTCGGTTCAAGTGGAGTGTTTTACACGAAAACTTAGGTAGTGATCACTTAATGGTTCTTATAACCACTGAAATAACACGTAATAACTTAATAAAATCAAAACGTAATTTTAAAAAGGGAGATTGGCAAAAGTATAAAGAAATAATTTCAAGTAAAATAAGTAGTGTTAGTTTCACAGGCGACACCCAACAAATGTATGATGATATTATAGATTTAATTAATTATGCGTCACAAGCATCAATTCCAGACATAAAGATTTGTGAAGACCCCACCAGCAAGTTCATTCCAAGATCATATTGGTCCCCCCAATTATCTAGGGCGGTTGCGGAGCGTAGATTGGCATTAGCACAGGTCAGGAAGAACCCCATCCCCACAAATTTTATCATTCTTAAACAAAAGGTTGCTACAGCACAGAGACTAATGCGTAAAGCTAGTGCAGAATCTTTTCATCAGTTCTGTGACAGTATGAGTGAGATGGTGTCTAGTAGCGAGTTGTGGAATAAAATGCGGTGGCTCAAAGGCTATCGCACTAGTAGAATTTGTTTGGATGCAGACAGGGCTGATGAGTTCTTACGACAATTGACGCCAGATTACGTTCTGCCCTTATGTCCTGCCTTTAATTCAATTAATTTACAGTTGGAGGCACAGATTTCGGAACAGGAACTACTTAATGTACTGAAGTTGAAGGATACCGCTCCAGGAGTTGACGATATTTCCTATTCAATGATTTATAATTTTCCCAGCAAACAGTTGATAGTTGATTTATTTAACAAATGTTTGTCCAAAGGTGAGGTTCCAAGACCGTGGAGGAATGTTATAGTAGTGCCTGTACCGAAACCTGGTCGCGACCCAGGCCACATAACATCTTTGAGACCTATATCACTCATATCTTGTCTTTGCAAAACCTTACACAATATTATAACGCGACGTCTTGAATGGTTTTTTGAAAATAAGGGTCTTTTTTCCAAGAATACAGTGGGATTTAGAAGATCTCAGTCATGCCTGGACAATCTTGTACGACTAGTATCACACATTCAAATAGGTTTCACAAATAATCAAAAGACATTGGGATGTTTTGTTGACATAGAAAACGCATATAATAATGTCAGTATATTGAAAGTTGTGTCTAAGCTGGATGAGATGGGGGTGGGGGCTTCTATATGTAGATACATATGGGAATACCTAAAGGAGAGACATTTAACTGTGTCACAAGTAGGGAGTGAAGGTTCAGTTACAAGATGGACATGTAAGGGATTGCCCCAAGGAGACCCTATGTCCCCAATTTTGTTTAACATCGTCACTAGTGATATATGTAAAGAGATTATGAGTGTGTATGTATCCCAATATGCCGATGATTTCGTCCTCTATATTTCTGGACAGGACATTCAATTTTTGACCACAACTCTTCAGGAAGCCATAGGTAATTTAATAAATTTGTTAGGAGCATTAGGTCTGGAACTATCTCCCACGAAAAGTAAAATATGTTTATTTTCTAGGGGAAGGACATTACAGCAGGCAAATGTCAATATCAAAAATGTCAGTTTAGAAAACGTCCCGGTAGTTAAATATTTAGGTCTCTGGATAGATTCATCTTTGAGATGGCGTAAACAGATCAATGAAACCTGTGAAAGAAATAGGAGATTTTTGAATGTTTTTAAGGTGCTAGCAGGTTCGTCGTGGGGAGTCCATCCTTTGCATTTAAGACGACTATATATTGCACTTATTCGTAGTCGGTTAGATTATGCAAGCTTTTTGTTTGATAATAGCGCTAACACCAACATTTCGAGATTGGATAAAATCCAAAACCAAGCTATGAGAATAGTTGGCGGTTTTTTAAAAAGTTGCCCAATCCACGCGATGGAATCAGAGTTATGTCTGCCACCATTGTTTGTTCGTCGGAAATATTTAGCTGCAAAATTTTGCTTAAAAGCTAAGTCTATTGTTGACGGTGAAACCATTACAATTATATCAAAATTAACATCAAAATGCGAACAGGAATTATATTGGCGCAATAAGAAAAAACCGTTGCTAACTATCGTATACAGTGAAATGTCCAATCAAACTTTACATCGTTCGAATATGCTAGAGATGTTCTCATTGTCGACATGGATGGCAAATATTGATATTAAGTTACACATTAAACTCAGTATTAATGATATGACAGGACCGAAAAGATCTCATAATTCTGTAGCACTTTTAAGGAAATCTGTAGAAACGATTGCACAAAATTATGACGGATTCTATCAGATTTACAGTGATGGGTCCAAAGACGATAATGGAACAGGAGCAGCCTTTTTTGATCCTCAATCTAACACGGGAGCTAGTTTCACATTGAACAGCAAAATATCCATAATGGCGGCGGAACTGTATGCTATTTTGGAAAGTCTATCGTACATGATGTCATGCAGTTATGCTAAATTTGTGATATTATGTGATTCAAAAAGCGCTTTGCAGCATATAGCTCGGTGCACCTCGGGCATACGAGGTCTGCCCGTAGCTTATTCCATACTAGACTTATACCTAAGATTGAGGGAAACTGGTAAAATTGTTAAATTCCAATGGATACCATCACATGTTAGTCTGATAGGAAACGAACAAGTAGACAAGTTGGCAAAAGCAGGAACTTATGAAGGAATATCTGTCAATCATTTACCCTTCTTCACAGATATACTAAGAGATTTTAAAACAAATTGCAATAAGATGTGGAAAGAATACTTTGACAAGAGGTCTGTGGAGAAGGGTATATGGTACAGAACAATTCAGTCTGAACCGCCAAGGATTCCCTGGTTCTCTGAAGTACAGATGAATAGACGATTGTTGGTAACAAGCATGCGTCTGCGATCCGGGCACATTCCATTGAATGCGTTTGGGTATCTTATGAAGGTTGTTGATACTCCAAATTGTGTGATTTGTAATACGAGGGAGGACACCTACCACGCTTTGGTGGAGTGTGCTCGGGTTGGGACAGATCGGAGAGCTTTGGAATCAGAAGCGGGGCTTAGGTTAAGGGATGTTGGCATGTGTAATTTGATCTTGTCTAAACCTACATCCAAATTAGCTATTAAGTTGTATTACTTGATTGTTAAATTAATTAAGTTAAGATCCTAGTTGTTAAATACTCTCTATTTATTTTGTAACACTACGAGGCTGGCATAATCGCTTCGCGATTAAAGCCTTTTTCTAAATAAAGATATAAAAAAAAAAAAAAATATCCTTAGATAATTACCGGACTATTATCTAAGGATTGACTTATCTTATGCTTACATAAGCAGCCTATACCGTTACCACTGCTGGGGCACAGGCCTCACCATCACCACACTTATTTCTGGAATGTTCTATTTTTACATAAAAAACTGTTTTTGTGAACCGTAAATTTTTTTTCAATATTTTCTTTATTATTTTTATTTAGAAAAATCACGCTATAATCCACAACGGACCACGCGGGCTCAGTGCGGATTTTGGTGGATGTCACATGTCATTGAATTTTTGATTCTGGGACTTGCCAGTTTCCTCGCGATGTTTTTTTCACCGTTTCGAGAGTGATGGTGATGAAATTAATTACACAAAATAAAGTCGCTGCCTAGATGCTAACCCACGACCTATGACATATAAGTCCCCCGCGGGCGTTAAAGTTAGGTGACAATTTGTTTCAAAAGTCAAAACTATGTAAAGACAACAGTAAAGTCATGTTAATGTTAATCCACTAGCCCATTTCTCTAAGAATTAAACTAGAATTGGTTAATTTTAAATACTAAAGTTCACTTGTAGGCAAGGTTTTAGAAAAATCAGTGCAACATTAAGGTATATACTTTACCAAATAAGCAGGCAAGCAGAAAATTGTCCTGAAAAAATATGCCGTCATAAGTTTCTGCATCGTCGCTGTGTTTCGGAGTTTATCCGTTAGAGGCATCATCAGCACGGCTTGGATCAGCATTGCTAGCAACACACCCATCAGAACGGTTGTATAGAGTACCACTGGAAACAGAATAGAATAATAATAATTGTAGGTACCAGCTTATTATTGTCCCACTGCTGGGCAAACGCCTTTTCTCATGCAGAGAAGGCGCGAGCATTGATCACCACGCGTGCTCAAGACGGGTTGGCAGACTTAAGTCCAGCCGACCTATTCTGTAAAAATCTCACCGTGAATTGAGCTTGAAGTGTACTGTGAATAATGTCAATCCCTAGTATCTGGTGGAATGACAGCTGAATCTTGAAATGAGCTGTCATTCTACTAGATGCTAGAAAGATTTTTACAATAGGTGCCGAAGGATACCTCACTGCGATACATCGCAGGCTGTTTGGGGTGCCTCTATGCCTGGCATGTGCATCCGTATCTATTAGCAAGCGTTTGTTTTACAAGGAGGTGACATCATGGTAACGAGCTAAGCCTTGACCGTTAGGTGTCGCAGTGAGGCATCTTCGGCCGCCGCGTCCTCGTAGAGGCTATCGGCAGCGGTGGCGACCTCTCGCGTCCGGCCCTGGTGCAAACCATGGTCCGGGGCGAGAGGGAGTGGGAGGCAGTCGCCTCCTTCTGCGAAGCATGCTAGCGAAGAAGGTGGCGGGACGGATGAGGGAGGGAGCCTCCCATCCCAGCCGCCGCGGGAGACGCTCCGGTCGTCGGGAGCCACGGGACGACTCCTGGCCACCGCAGGCGCGGGCCTGCGGACCGAGAGTAATGGGTAGCTCACCATCCGATCAGGACCAGGCCCGTGCTGGACGGCGCGTACGTGTTCCACGCGCGCCTCAAAGAGATGTCAGCATTAAGGAAGGGGCCCCTTAGGTCCGAAAGGGTTACCGCTGGCCCGGAACATAAAGGGCTAAGGAAGGAACACGGGTGGGTTAAAACCCACCCGACTGACTGAAGTCTACTGACTACAGTCAGTAAGAGTCTGACACTCCCTCCGCTCCGCCCAAAACGGTAGGGAGAGCGAGAGGTCATATGATGATTTACCACAAAAAAAAAAAAGGTTTCTTCGGCATGTAATTCAGCCAGTCTTCTTAACAGGCTAAATCTTCGACTAACATTATCTCTTTCTTTAATGCCTTACTAGTTGTCGAGCAGAGTGTTGTAAAGATCGGAGGACTGAATAGACATACTTACATCTATGTTATGATTGAGTAGGTACTAGGTACTTACAGATAGATGGCATGGTGTTTGAAGGTACCAAGTAGTCAATGAAGCAGAGTCCCATAACTATAACGATGGTGCAACCGGCGAGGAACCAAATCCTGTTCATAGTAAGGGGTTCACTCCAGAAAGACATTAGCACAAACATAAGAAGAACTGGAAAGATAATTAGTTAGAACTTCAGTAACCATGGCAAAGGTACCTAGGTTTACAATACTTCAGATTCAAATCAGCATGAAGAAAATTAAAAGTAATTTAATCTACCAGCGATAACCAGCGTCCCTTGCGAGTTTTTATTTTTGGTGTGTCCCAGGGAGCTATCTTGGGATCACGTTGAAAAATATAATTTTATGTTGATTTACATGCTATGATGTTAATCTGTTCTTAACCAGAACTGATTTCTAGTTGCATCGATGTCGGTTTAACAAAAAAACCTAAGTAAACAAGACGTAAAAGTTTCCTCTTAAACGTTTCTCAAAAACATTATTAAACATGCAGAAAACATTATTCATTGATTCGATGTTTACTAAAAACTTCATTACCTATCAACGGAGTATAGAACACGATATTATAAGCAGTAGCTCTCCTCTTCAGCTGAATATTGATGATCAGTCGATCACTCTGATGCGTTTGATTGTCATCATTGGTGTACACTCTGCTCCAGGCTGTACTGTTTACTATCATTTGCTTCGTTTTCACTTCCCATTCGTTATCTATTACGTCATCGATATCTGAAAACTGGAAAGGGATGTCAGGTATTTGTTTAGTAGCTGACGTTAACAGGCTGATGCTGATTATAATGATACTAGCTTCTGCCCGCGACTTTGTCCGCGTGAAACTTATTGTTAACCCGACCCACAATAAGAAAAAAAACAAAATAACATAATAAACCAAAGTAATTTGGTTTTTATTTCTTTTGGTTTAAAAACCAAATTACTTTGGTTTTTATTTCTTGTTATTACTTTGGTTGTAATTTCTTGTTATTTGTTTTGTAACATATGTACAGACATCAAGCTACTACAATCTGTCAAATTTCTTTAATAGATTTTCAACGTTATCGCTAAATCATCGGATACAAAGTTGATTGGGAAAATTTTAAAGTTTTGGGGTAGCTTGACGTACTGGCGTCTGTACATATGATGTAGATGAGACAACTTACGATATGCATTTTCCTGTCCTTAGGATCTATGAGTTCAATATTAATTTTCTCGTGAGCTTCCCATGGTTGGATTACTATGGAGCACATGTACTCATCACGGGGCCATCTGTGTTCAGAAATAATACTTTTAGCATCGTATTAGATCCATACAGTACCTATGTACCATAAAGTTGTGGTCATATTTAAGGGTATGGTACAGACCATCAATCTGAATAACTTTCTCCGTGGGACTAACACCGTAATCGCGAAAAGGTATCTACTGTCCCGTAGAAAACTTCAATACCTACTCGACCCAAATTTAAGGGACGTCTGATTAGTTTTTCGCAATTACTATGTTGCTCCCATAGAGAAAGTGGTTTCGTTTGTATGTCAGTACCACATCCTTAAATTTTACCACACCTTTCTGATACATACCTGCTGCATAACCTCGTTTAGTGACATGTTATGTTATAAAGTGTGGACGTTCAGGACGTTTGTCGGGATATTTCAAGATTTTAGATTTGTCTTCTTCGTATCGCTGGTACGACTGCATTTTAGATCTTGTTGGCCCAAAACTTCGCTACTTCCACGGCATCGTCGGTGGCAGCGCAGAGGTCACTTTGACTGCATGTTTTGGGACACGGAGGGCAGGATAGGAGGTGAGGCATGGTTTACGACATATCTCTACAATTTATAATAGATTATTTCCCAACTATGTATGTTGGGATAAGCTTCTAGTCTTACTAGATGCAGCTGAATTCATATTATTATACAACGTTATTTTTAGTACATGCGAAACCTGAATATAGTTTGTTCAGAATAAGTAACTGAATCGATTCCAATAATTTTTACCCCATGTTATATTTTGTCCCAAAAATATTTAAAAAAGGTTAAAAGTTGGACACCGAGCGACACTAAGTAGGTTATCCAATCTCCGCGCCGAACGGTTAGGTACCTAGGTACTATTATCAATGAGCGCAAGACGACGCGGCGCGAGCGGCGCGGGTAAGCATGTTTTTGTACGGAGAAACTGGTAACTTATCAACTTTGTGATTTTTCATGAAACAGTTTTGAAATTTTGTACATAGATTCTTTACATAAAAATGCTAGACACGTGTTTCGGGTTTCGCATATGCTAAAAATAATGTTGTACATTAGGAAGTAATTTCAAAGGGACGCTCTTATCGAAATTAATAAGGAGGATAACTAGGACTGTTGTTTAGTTATCTTCAGCTCATGAATGATGTTTTTGTTTAAGCATTCCGTTATATGATCATCTGCCTAGCCTTTTCCAAAGTATGTTGGGGTCGGCTTCCTGTCTAACCGGATGCAGCTGAATACCAGTATTTTACAGGAAGCGACTGCCTATCTGACCTCCACAACCCAGTTACTGGGTAATATGATACCAATTGGTAAGACTGGTCGTCAGACTTTCGGGCTTCTGGCGACCGTAACGACTGTCAAAGATCCAAGAATGACAGCCGGGACCAACGGCTTAACGTGCTTGCCGAGGCACGGGGGGTCTCGGTATGTAAGATTGTCACCCATCCACGGACAGACCGCGGCAAGCGTAGGTAGCTTAACCTAATTCATCGACCAGTGCGGGTTGTTATTATTTAGTCACGAGCCCCTCCTCCCATAATATAAATCAGTTAAAAGAAACACCGTTAAGCATCTTAGAATAATTTGTCCCTTCGTATCATTCTTTCTCAATATTTTGTTCTCGTTGATTCTCAATGATACAGACTGTAGGGTGCTTCCCTAACATAAGTAATGTCAATGCAGATGTAAAATGTCAAATTTAAACTTAAATGCAGAAAATGTCAGTGAATGCTCAACGGGATGAATCTAAATGAAAATGCAAGTTGTCCGACTGTGTTAATGCACTGCCAAATGTAGGTCGCGTCCAAAGTGCAAATATGCGAGCCTACTGGCTAACTTATCGTAATAAATATATTTCAAAACCCATGTACGTGCACCGTACATATTGCCACAACACAGAAAGAGAATAACTAAATAACACAATCCCAAAATATGTATTTATAATAAAATAAGAATGTAAAAAATAATGTAAAAATGCAGGACTCTAATGTAACTGTGATTGATCTACGACTACTATAAAGAAATATAACTAAAGTCTATAAATAGAATGTCGTCGTTTCAGCCGATAGACGTCCACTGCTGGACATAGGCCTCCCCCAATTTTGGGGGGGGGGGTTTGCCATAATCGCCTCGCTTGGCAGGCGGGTTGGCGATCGCAGTATGGTATGATGGTGGAATAAATAGAGAACGCTGCTGCCCATTCTCCGGTAAGACCCTTAGTCGCCTTTTACGACACCCACGGGAAGTAAGGGGTGGTGCAATTCTTTACGTCCGGCACCACACAGACAAAATAGAATGTCACCATAATAATAAATTAGCACGCCTCACTATGTTTTTCAGTGTCAAATTTCACTTCACTCGAGGTAGGGTTAGCACACGACACTTTATTCACTTTTGAGTCCCGTTTGCCGACCTTGCTGTTCCTGTCCTCGATGTCATTATCTTCTTCTCGTCCGCTTCTGCTTCTCGCGTCTTGCGGACCCTCCCCCTGTCTTTGGGTGGCCATCTTTCGCCAAAGGTACACCGATGTTACAAACAGTGCAATGCTAATCGCAACAACCACATAGATTGCAATGTAGTGATGAACGTCGTGAGAGGATAATGTTTCTAGCTTAGACTGTTCTTCTATAGAGCGTAGTTGCGTGTCAATCTTCTTGAACGTCTCTTCGTGCGTTTCAATATGCAACGATGAGTTACGAATCGAGGTGTTGATTATGTTGTTGATAGGAGAGATCGTGGGCACGATCATCGCATATGGTTCACTGACTAAAATGTCACTTGTATGTTCCATATATGCGTGCAATGTGAATGAGTCGCCTTGCAAGTTGCATCCTTGTTTCAGCGTTATCAGACCCGAGTGACGTAACGTCTCCGATGTCATTTGAGTGCCGCACACTAATTGTACTTCGCACGTGTCACAACAATAATAGAACCAGGTGTTTTGTTTATGTAATTTGACCCATTTGTCGGCGCAGATTTTTATTTCCGTATGGCAATAAACGCTGTGTTCTTCGTTGTCTCGAATCAGCTGTACATCGCAAATAGATTTGTGACGATCACCGGTGTTGTATATAGGGTGATTTAGTTTGCACAGTAGAGATTGGTCATGTAATTTTTGGCATTCATTAATGTCATATTGTTCTAGAGGTATAAAGGAGTATTGATTGGCGTTAAATGCTATTAACGCAGAGTTGGGAATAACATACATTACCCGATTTATGTCAATACGTTGAGGAATGCTGATAAGTCTGTTAAGTTCGTATAGGGCATCACTCAAGATTGGTACTTTTATTTCCATCAACAGGTAGTGTTGTGTTATGCGCGCATGTATTCTGAACAGCCTGTAGTTGTCTCTTATGTCATTACGAACTTCAGGTAGTATAGAATCGCGAGGTAGTAGTCGAGCTACTCTATCTAGTTCGCTTTGCATTTGGGTTGGTGATAATAGATGTACGTCCATATGTCCTTGGTACATATTTGTCAGGGTGTTGATGAGTGATTATTGAATATCTTTTAAGTTTTGGGCCATTCTTTCTGCAGCTATGGCCGATGTAATGATGTAGAATGCATGTGAGCTCTCAAGTTTATCTTTGAGCGTCTTGTTTTCTAGGGACGTAAGGTGATCGTTGATTAAAGTGAACGGCTTCACCATTGTTGCTTCGTTACGCTGTACAATGTTGTTCTCGGTTTCCAAAACACTTGTCTGGTTTTTAAGCAACTGGAATAGGTGATTTTCATTATGTTGGATTGTGTCGATATCCTGTTCATATTGTTCTGCAAAATGTTGATCTAACACTCCAAATAACGAATTTGCAACATATCCTACTCCGTCGATCAATCCTCTTTTGAACCTGTGTTGAATTATCCGCTGCGACCTCAGTAATTCGTTGTAATAATTTAGTTCACTCGTGCTTTGTTCAAGTTGGTTAATCAGAACATGAAATTGCGTCAACCACTCTTCGCAAAGAGCTTGCATTATATGAGATACGAATGCTTGCAGAGTGTCCACATTGCGCCAATAATTTGTCATATTGTAATAGAATACCAGTTTCCATTCATCTCTAATTTCCTGTAGATCTGCAATCTTGTCAAAGTAAAGTGTTTGATTTTTTGTCAGTTGGGTAAGTTTCATATCTTGCTGGATAGTAGGTGTTATCAATGTCATAACTAGCATCAGCATATAGCATACTAAGCTGTTCCAGGCCTTTTAGCTCGGTTTCGCCTGTTTTTGGGTAGTTTGTCAGTGTCAGGGTTGTTTTGTTCCTCAACCTCCACTAGTGGTAATAGGTCGTTTAGTTTCGCCTTTTGCAGTTTGTAATGTCACAACTCTAGTGTGGCCGTCGTTTCCAGGATGTAAATCTGCTACACGACCCAGTGCCCATTTTCCTGCAGGTAACCTTTCATCTTTAATGCATACAATGTCATTTTTCTTTATGTCAGTATTCTGTCGTTTCCACTTTAGCCTTGCTTGTAGTTGTTGGAGGTACTCTTGCGAGCACTTCTTCCAGAAGTCTTCTGTCAGTTTATTGTCATGTGGTAGTAGAATTGGATGTTTAGTGTCTTCGGGTAAGTTTGAGTTACGTAACCTTCCACCTACTCGCAGAATGTCATGTTTGTCAAGGAATGGATTTAAACTCAAAAGGTTACTTTTTGTGCTCAAACCTTTGTTTTCCTTCAATCTCATAATCTCGTCATTGAAGGCATGAAATTGAATATGTTTCATTAGTAGGTTTTCAGCGCTTTGTAGTTCTGTAGATGTCAAATAAGTAGTAGTACGATGAGTGTCGGTATTCGAACAGCTGTTTATGAAACGTTTCATCCAGGCAATGACCCTTATAATACGAGTCAAACCGCTGTGTCTGTCTAATAACTCAATTACTATTGAAGACGGTTCACATTTCACAACATACGTTTGCATTTGTTTTTGTTTTGATTCGCATGTTGTCGGTGTAATTGTAATTTTGTCAAAAGTATCTTCACTGTAATTTTTCATCCTGTGGGGACCTTGCCACCACAAAGAATGTTGCAATGGTTGGGAACAACTGATTCCGCGTGATGCACAATCTGCAGCATTTTCCTCGGACTTGACATAACTCCAGTGCTGTTTTAGAATTACGTCATGCACTTGCTGTACTCTGTTGCTGACGAACGACTTCCATTTTGTGACGTCCCCATGCAGCCAGCCTAGTACAATCATAGAGTCCGTCCAGGCGTATGTATTTTTGTGCATATTGTCCCATTTAAAGGCTGTCAGGACCTTTTTCATGAGCCGTGAAAGTAGTAGCGCTGCACATAATTCGAGTCGCGGTAGGGTCAATTTTTTGTTGATTGGCGATAATCTCGATTTTGCAGCAATAAGTCTAGTCTCAGACTCGTTTTTGTCATTTGTTGTCAGCAGGTATATAGCGCATGCGTAGGCCTTTTCGGACGCATCGCAGAACCCATGTACTTGGAATGGTTTCGTAATATCTCCCAGCCACCTTGGTATTTGGCATTCGGTTATGTTGTGTAAATCGCTAGTAAACTGCTTCCATTCTTCTTGCACGCTGTTAGGTAGGGTTTCATCCCACTCGCATCCCGATAGCCAGATGCTTTGGAACAGCAGTTTTGCTTTTACTGTCAAAGGTGTCAGCCAGCCCAGTGGATCGAAAATTTTCGAGATTTCCGATAGTAGCTTTCTTTTTGTCAATTGGTTTTTATTGTCAAATTGTATTTTGTTTGTAAACGAAAATGTGTCAGTTGTAGGATTCCACTGGACCCCCAAGGTTTTTGTCATTCCATCGTTTGTAAAATGCATTGTCGTTTGATTAAGATCTGAAGAAAATAAGCTTTCAATCAAGGTCTGGTCGTTGCTTGACCACTTCCGTAGTGTAAGGCCAGCTCCACTCAACATGTCGATGAGTTGCTTTTGAATTTCTTGTGCTCGTTCGATGGAGTTGCTGCCACTTAGGACGTCATCAACGTACATTTCGTTAGCAATGACATCCGCTGCTAACGGATATTTCCGTGCGTCATCGTCTGCAAGCTGTTTCAGCGTTCGAAGGGCTAGAAATGGTGCTGCCTTGGTGCCATACGTCACTGTGCATAACTGGAACTCCTTTAAAGGACCTTGGTTGGATTCCCTCCACAGGATCTTTTGCAAGTGTTGGTCTTCTCCATGGACTAGGATCATGCGGTACATCTTCTCACAATCTGCAGTAAAGACGTACTTGTATAGCCGCCATCCTAATAATAATGTCAATAGATCTTGATGAAGCTTAGGGCCACACTCCATCAAGTCATTCAGGCTGTAACCTGTGTCAGTTTTCTGGGAGGCGTTAAAAACCACCCTCAATTTTGATATCACTGAGTCCTGTTTTAGGACTCCATGATGAGGTAAGTAGCATGCCGTGTTGCAGTCAGGTTTGCTCTCCTTCATATGTCCCATTTGCAGGTACTCTTGCATAAATTTGATGTAACTATCTGAGAATTTGTCATCCCTGCCTAATCTCCTTTCTAATTGCATAAACTGTGCTACAGCTCGTGGCTTTGACTTGCCCAGCAGCTGATTAAAATTAGGCTTCATTGGCAAACGAACTGCATATCTGCCATCATCTAATCGCTTGGTTGTTGCAGTGTAGAACTCCTCACAATATCGTTCCTCTGACGTCATCGAATTGCATGCATCTCCATTGATGTCTTCCACTTCCCAGTATTTTGACAAGTCGTTAACTTCATTAACTACGACGTTGCAATTAAATGTTTTGGTGACATTGCCTGACAATATCCACCCCAACCGTGTTTGTTGAGCCATGGGTTCATTAACCTCCCCTTTGACTAAGCCATTCATGAGTATTTCGGAAAATATGTGTGCATCCAGAAGTATGTCAATGGGCCTAGATATGTTGTAATCTGGGTCGGCTAGTGTGATGTCTGTCACATGAGCCCAAGGTTTCTTTGCAAATGTAACGTTAGGCAGACTGTTTACTACCCGTGTCATGATTAACGCTTCCGTTGTAAACTGGAAGTCGTTATATAAGGATTTGCAGGATAGATGGACCTTTCCTTTACTCTTGTTGGATAAAGTACCGATGCCGCTTATGTTTGCACTCAGCTGTTGACGCTTTATGCCCAATCTTTGAGCTGCATTCTCCGTTATCAACGTAATTTGTGAGCCTTGATCAACTAGAGCCCTTAGTGTAATGTAGTCACCTCCAGCTGTGGCTACTTGCAATAATGCTGTTGGTAACAGTATTTCATCATCATTATTTGATGCGAAGTTATTTTGCAGATTTTTATTTGACCTAGTTGAAGTCGATGACGACGGTTTAGGTGCCGTTTGTGTTGCTGAGGGCGTTTGCGCTGACTTCACAATATCGCTGTGCAGAAGTGTGTTATGTTGTTCGTTGCAATCTCTGCATCTTTTCTGTGATGCACAGTAACCCTTAGTATGCACATACAAACAATTTTTGCATATTTTATTGTTTTCTATAAATTCCATTTTTTTCGGACTCAGCATGTCAGCGAATTTAGAACATTGAAATAATGCATGATTCGTATTGCACAATGGACAAATAATCTTGCTGAATTGTCCAGCGTTTGACGCATGGAAATTGCGAGAGTAGTTTGCTGAACTTTTATTAGGCCGTGACTTGGAATTTTTCCCGAACGGATGTGACGTCTTAAAATGTGGTTTTGATGCAGGTTTATCACCGTTTTCAGGCTTTTTCCTGTGCAATGGTTCTAATGCCATAAACTTGTTTTCGACGAAATCCATAAAATTATTGTATGTTGGTATCTCACGTGGATCCGACCTGGACTGCATGTATTCCGAATACGTTTCGGAGTCTAATTTTTCGCACAACACGTAAACTAGAATCGGATCCCATGAGCTTGTATCAATGCCCAAGTTGTGTATCGCGTTTATGGTTTCGTTGGTAGTGTCATATAACCGCTTGAGGTCGAATGCAGATTGTTTTTGCAAATTAGGTTGACGCATAAATACCTGGAAATTTGTGGTAAATAACAGAAACTTATTATTATATCTATGGTTCAAAATTTCCCAACACTTGTCATAATTTTCGGGCGCTATGTGTAAATGCTGTACGAGCTTTTCCGCTTCACCGCGAAGTCTACCCTTTAGATGCTGCATTTTCTGAGTTTTTGCAATAGCCGAATTATTATGAATCGCTTCTACGTAGAGATCCATAAAAGTAGGCCATAAGGTATAGTTACCGTTAAAGATAGGTATGTCAATTTTAGGCAATGTTTGCTGTTGATGTATAGAAGCGTTTAATTTCGTGTTCAGCGCCCGTTTCATATTTGTAAATGCATTTTCGTGACGATAAAACTCGTCATAATAGTCCTGTGAATTCCCCTCTACTATGCCATCAATTTGTAAATGTAATTTGTCAATCGCAGTCCACCGAAACTCTACAGTCTTAAGCATATCCTCAGTTTCCCATTTCTCCTTAACCTCGTCTAGGCTTCGATTTACTAACCTAGTGAATGCATGGAAGTTAGCTTGTTGCAACTGCTGTAACTCGAGTAGCTTGTCTTCTGCTCCTACAGATGTCTCGAACAGAGTTTTGTCGAACTCAATGTTTAACTTACTATGGCCGGCGTTACTGGGTCCAGCAAGAATCTTCACCTCGAACGCTGCAATCTCCTGACGCGTTCCATGGTACCAGCTTTTAATGACCTCATAAATGTTACCGGTGAAATATTGATGATCTTTCTCCTCTACTGCACTCAGCTCCCGGTTCTTCTCTTCACATTCCGCCCATAGTACATCTAACCTCTCAAGCCTTTTACGAATGTAATCGGTGGTCTTTCTGCTCGCTGAATCCTTCTTAAAAGTAGAATGGATTCTCTTCACTTTCTCGAGGATCTCCGCTTGACGCGCGATGAAACCCTCCATTGTGAAGCCGTAAGATAAATAATGAACGATCTTACTTGAAATTCAGGAACTCTCCCTGTATGCAAATGCAATGCAATGTGACGCTCTGGAACCTGGATCGCTGCTACCTCCCCGAATGCTCCTGCACGGTAACACACGTGGCACGGTATGATACGACACGACACAGATTGCGCGCGGCGACTTATCGACCGACGTATCGGACTGTATAGTACTTGCAATAGTTACGAAGGACCAAAAAACTATGTAGGGTGCTTCCCTAACATAAGTAATGTCAATGCAGATGTAAAATGTCAAATTTAAACTTAAATGCAGAAAATGTCAGTGAATGCTCAACGGGATGAATCTAAATGAAAATGCAAGTTGTCCGACTCAAACCACGTCTAATTGAACACTAAAATGTAATATACATAAAATGCATGGAACAATGCAATATGTCAGTGTTAATGCACTGCCAAATGTAGGTCGCGTCCAAAGTGCAAATATGCGAGCCTACTGGCTAACTTATCGTAATAAATATATTTCAAAACCCATGTACGTGCACAGACCACTGTAACTGTACCATTCCCTTTTTCCAAAGTCATGTAATTAAATTAAATTGCAAACTTACTTGCTGTACTCCGGAGAGTAGTGGACGCACCAAGTGTAAACCTTGGTCTGGAAGTGGAAAGTCGCTTCACCGCTGTTCACCATTGATATTAGATCTGAGTTTCTAGCGTCAAATACTGCGGAGTTGTCCGAACTGGAATAAAAAGGTTAGAATAATTTGTAGCTTGTAGCATTCTAACATTGTTAGGGATAACATTGTTGTTGAAGCATTAGAGGTGGATAAGTTTGAATTAAAGTATCGAGATACAGGAGAATACAGGATGAGATTGAATAGGTGCGCTAAAACTGGAAATACAACGCGGTAACTCGACGCATCTCTGGAATGCGAGGCCCGCATTCCTTAGCTCGCCCAGCAAGTGTTAGGCCTTTGTCTTTGTCTTTGTTACCGATACGTGTGTCGATAATTTGGCTAGTTTTCTGTTGTTGTTTAAATTATACTTTTTATTAAGTATATTTAGGTATATTACCAAAAACCAAAATGACGTCATCAACGCCAAGCGTCGAGTTAATATGACCGCGTTGTACATCGTAAAAATAAATCTAGGGTAATCCCAAAAAAAAACAGCTGAGAAATCTATAAATTCAAAATTGGAATTTTGTATGGGAATGGCGTCCGTGGCAAACCTCACTTGTTTTGCGTACGAATCTTTGACAGAAGCTGCGAATAATGGAACTGGTGGAATTTACTTCCTAGATGCTCCCGGAGGAACTGGAAAAACGTTTCTAATTTCATTGATTTTAGCGAGGATCCGATCGCAGAATGATATTGCCCGACAATTGGCTTCATCAGGAATATCAGCGACTTTGTTAGAAGGTCAAAGGTTAAATTGCCATTGAACATGCATATTAATGACACACAAAATCACAACATCGCCAAAGCCAGCGCACTGCTAGGCAAAGGCCTCCCCAAATCCTTCCAGGAACTCTTTTTCCCTCGAATCAGCCCTCGCGGAACGCGTCCAGGTCATTTCGCCATTTCTTTCTGGGCCGGCCTCGGCTGGCGGCGCCGTCTATCTTCAGGCACCCATTGTGTGGAGATTTTTGCCCAGCGGTCATCGTGCATACGGCTGATTTGATCCGCCCAATCCCATTTGAGTCTGGCAGCCTTCTTTCCTACATCCAGTATGCCCGTTTTGGAACCCAGCGGGGTATTCCAAATTCTGTCCTGTCTTTTAACATACCTGATGCTGCGTTCCATCGCTCTTTGGCAAACTCCAAGGCGGAGCTTTTGCGACTCAGTGAGCGACCAGGTCTGAGTACCGCCGTAGGTTAAGACTGGTATGCAAATTTATTGTTTCGGACGAATACTTTTATTTTGAAATACGTTGAAAATAAAAGAACTACACTAGCAGACAGAGCCAGATACAGAGCTAGTCTCCAAACCGTAAAACTTATTTATTTATTCAAGTTGTCAAACTCAAGACGTCGGCGTCGATAAAGGCACCAATCCCAAAGTATCAACAAGACGATGGTACGTTAAAGAATTATTTATTCATAGTATATTCATGAGGCTGTGATAGCTTTGAGCTCCAGGCTATCGCAGGCATACCAATGTGTTAATCAAATATAAGAACTTCAAACGGCTAAGGAATATAGGTTGTAATTAACTCGGAGACGCTGGGAGACAGGTATTTTAGACGGAGAGATATTGAAGAATTTGCTAATGATTTTCTGATGAGGTTCCATTTTTTTGGAGCTCTGAATTTTATTCGTAATGGCTTTTAGTTTTAGGTTCGTGTCAAATAGCTTCCTTTTTGTGTAGATTAAGGAACAGAGGATCTATTCTGTGAAAATCTCACCGTGAAGACTTACGTGAAGTGAGCTGCCGATCCCTAGAATCCGATGGAATGGAAAGAAAGAAAGAAAATACATTTATTTAGCACAGACTAAAAGACTCACAATACACCAGATAATAGTCGCACATCAGATATAAACAAAAAAAAAGATAAAAATAAAAAGTGCAAAGCTCGATGTATGAAATTAGCAGGAAAGTATGCCTCAAGGCTGCACCAAAAAGGGCCAGTTCAGCAAAAATGCCAGACAACTAGTGCCTGACGCTGGCTTTCAACTGGACCTGATGTGTGAGGTGACGGATGTAAATCAGTTTTATACTGCATCGTGATGTGTGTATGCTTATTTAATTAAATAAATAAAAATAAATTTGTATCACATATAAACAGTAATGAATAGGTATGAATAAAAAGTGTCATATTGAGTAACATTGCAAAAAATAAACAAAACATGGCTGGTCACTTCACGCTCACTTTACCTAAGTTTTCACTGTAAGACTTGTTCTCAAACACGGTTCACAAACAAATCTGCCTGGACTTCATGTCAACGTATACTTGGTTAGATTAAATTAGCTAGCGATACTTCGCAGGCACGATGGATCGATAACTAAACACAATAAAACCTGATTTTCTCAACTCATATAAAACTTCATGTAAAAACACTACCAGCGGTCGTTGACCCCAAAATAAATTATGATATTTTTTTTTGTTTTATCATTATGATAGACTAGCAGCGCCCCGCGGTTTCACCCGCATTATTGTCGATCCCGTGGGAATATCGGGATAAAAGTATCCTATGTGTTATTCTGATGTAAAAGCTATATTACTGTAAAGTTTCATCAAAATCCGTTTACTAGTTTTTGCGTGAAAGAGTAACAAACATCCATCCATCCTCACAAACTTTCACATTTATAATTTTATTATCGCATAAGTTTCGATCCTGTGGGAATATCGGAATAAAAAGTAGCCTTTATGTTAATCCAGGGTGTCAGCTACCTCCATACAAAATTTCATCAAAATTGGTCTAGCCGTTTGAGCACGAAGAAGTAACAAACATATAAACACACACACACACAAGCTTTCGCCTTCATAATAATAGTGTGATGTGATGATATCAATTCCCATCACATCTGCTGAGTTTCGCTAGCTAATCTAATTTGACCCTGCATATGGAGTTTCCCTAGTTTTTAAGTAGTGTGTCAACGTGCCGCCATGAGAACAGTTGCATTGCGCATAGATGTGTCTCTAAGACCACATCTAGTAAACACAGTCCTCAATTTTATCATGGGATGTAGGCTTTAAAAGTTTGGGTTCATTTATTATGGCAATGGTGGCTGATGTATGACAAATAAATTATTAATAATAATAGCCTCCCCGACCGTTTTCGGTCTCGGTGGCCAATCTAAATGGAGATTAGCCAGGTACGCAGGAGATATTATAGTGGACAAGTGTGTGCGCAAGCACAGGCGCACTCTCTGTTCCTTTACTCTCATAGTCCGATGGGACGGCAATCCGACACGATCGGGGAGAGTTCAGGCGCAGGACCAACGGCTTTACGTGCTTTCTGAGGCACGGGGGTATTAAACCGCCAACTTCCGAACTTCGGACTGTTACTAAGTAAATTAATGATTAATGCTTACTTGAATACGTAGAACTTAGGTCTCCAAATCTGTCCTTGTCTAAACTTGAGGCTGACTATTCCGTTGAATTTGACTGGATACCATGCCATGCTGTCATCTGTCCAACTCTGAAATTATATTAGTACCTATATAAATAGGGGTCGGCTTCCGGAGGGGTTTGTGGCTAAGTGATGAGAGCCGCACGGGTCGATCGATCAGGTTAAGCTACGCTTGCCACGGTTGGTCCGTGGATGGGTGATCATCTTTACATATTAAGACCCCTCCGTGCAACATAGTTGGGAAAAGGCTAGGCAGATGATGATTCGGGTCGGCTTCCAGTCTAACCGGATGGAGCTGGATACCGGTATTTTACATGAAGCGACTGCCTGCCTATCTGACCTCGAAAACCCAGTTACTGGGAACATGGTAACCCTTGGTAAGATTGGTTGACAGACTTTCGGGCTTGTGACTACCCATAACGACTGACAGCCGGGACCAATGGCTTAACGTGCTTTCCGAGGTACGGAAGGGTCTCGGTGGGTAAAGATGGTCACCCTTCCACTGAGCAACCGCAAGCGTGGCTTAACCTGATCGATCGACCCGTGCAGCAGTTATTACTTAGCCACGAGTTCGACTAGTAGTCCTATTTTCAATTAAATTAACTTATTTCATTATACGTACAGTAACAACCGACATTGCAGTAATAAGCTTGGACTGGAACGCATCATATTTGACATTGGTGACCTTGACACCAAGTTTCACGTCCATGGTCGGTTTGGGCGGTATCCATGGCAACCGATAAATCAGACGAGACCTCTTCAGTTGGTCAGATATTGAGAGAGGCGGCTCGATTTCTCTGGAGTCTGGTGAAGCTGGAAATTTGATTATGCAATTCTGATCTTTTTCTAAACAGAGTCGCAAAACAAAAAAGGTCGATCTATTCTGTAAACGTTACACCGTTAAAACTTGGGTGAAGTGTGCTTCCACCAGGGGGCCTAAAAAGGCCACTTTGGCAGAATCATAAAAGGATAACATAATGGACAGTTAACCGTTAAGTTAATCGTATTAAACCCCATTGGTGAAGCATTTTTCAGTTATTTTTTTTGTCTGTGCTAAAATACCAATCAATCCGATCCAAATCCAATCCCGATCTCTTTGATTATACCTACGTAGTGCGGCGAAAATAAAAAAAACACGAACTGTCTTCGCCATATTACGATTGATAATGTTATCCTTTTATGATTCCCCAAAGTGGTCTTTTTAGGCTCCCTGATGCTAGGGGTTGACTATTTCTATGACAGTACCTACATTTTATGCAGGCGAGGATCCAGCCCTCAAAAAAGATTGTGGTGACAGCCACTTGAAAATGGGCCAAGTCGGAGTATGAACTCGCTCATAATCGATATAGTGCATTCCTACAAAGGAAATGTTTACAAAATATATGACGCCCTGACCAAGATTTTACGCACGATTCATTGTATTTTTCAAAATTTTATTAAGTTATAATATAGGACCTAGGATATAAAATCATCAGCATATCGATCTCAATAGACCGTGGAAATGTGGCGTCACAAGTCTATTAGGGTTGTGGGCTTGCCCATCGTGTCAACTACGATGGATACGCGCTTGATTTCAAGCTCATTTCACCTAAGTTTTCGCGGTGTGATTTTTACAGAATAGGTCGGCTGTTCTTATTCTATAGATTTACCGCCAGGCAGAGGTATTATGTCTGTCTTAGGGCTGATTTTTCAATCGACAGATACTGTGGAATAAAATTGACGTCTGACAGATTTTGTATGGAAGAACTGTCAAAAATTCAAAATTAGTCCTCGGATAAAATTATCTGGCGTTGGATAAATCAGCCCTTTTAATGAATTTACAAACGATAACTGTTTTAGTATAGATTTTTTGGCTTAAAACCTGAAAATTATTGTCTTCTTTAAATAAAAAGCTAATTTAAATAAAAAAATAAAGGAAAGTTCTATTCATCCTAGGACGGTGTTTATGCAAAGCAATTTCAACAATCTGCAACGAGATGAAATTGCGTTGAGCGATCGTTATTGTGACACAGAAAGATGCAGCTCATCTCATTTTAATATCCCAGCGGCCTGTCTCATACAACGTGCCACTACAATGGTGACAATAATTTAACTTACGGGTAGGGCTAATCATACAAATTATATCAACTTAAAATAATTCGTAATTTTTTGAAAACTACCCTACGCCGCTCGCCAACATGGGTTCTCTTTCTGTCCTTCAATTCGCCTATTCTTTGCTAGTTATTCGTTTTAATTTTATTGATGCAATGTTATAATCTGCGACCTCGGCATAGACCCCTGCGGTACAGTTCTTTAAGCTCCAAGATGCTATTTTAGAAAATTGAAAATAAATATATAAATCAAATCGTTTTTAGGGTTCCGTTGCTAAATGGCAAAAAACGGAACCCTTATAGATTCGTCATGTCTGTCTGTCTGTCTGTCCGTCCGTATGTCACAGCCACTTATTTCCGAAACTATAAGAACTATACTGTTGAAACTTGGTAAGTGGATGTATTCTGTGAACGGCATTAAGATATTCACACAAAAATAGAAAAAAAAACAATAAATTTTGGGGTTCCCCATACTTAGAACTGAAACTCAATAATTTTTCATCAAACCCATACGTGTGGGGTATCTATGGATAGGTCTTCAAAAATGATATTGAGGTTTCTACTATCATTTTTTTCTAAAATGAATAGTTTGCGCGAGAGACACTTCCAAAATGGTAAAATGTGTGGTCCCCCGCTGTAACTTCTAAAATAAGAGAATGATCAAACTAAAAAAAATATATGATGTACATTACCATGTAAACTTCCACCGAAAATTGATTTGAACGAGATCTAGTAAGTAGTTTTTTTAATACGTCATATATCGTAAACCGCCATTTACCTTTCATTCAATCAACTCAAATTAAAAAAAACATTTAATTTCATAAACATAAACCTTATGCATAAACCCGGATGTTACGGAACCCTCGGTGCGCGAGTCCGACTCGCTCTTGCCCGGTTTTTTTCTTTTATCGTGTATAAATATCGATTCCAATCACATCTGCAAAGTTTCGCTAGCTAACTTAATTTAATTAACTAATTTAATTTGAACCGGTATTTTAAGAAAGAAAGAAAGAAAATGAAATAAAATAAACTTTACCCACCAATGGCATAAACCATCAGCAAGCCATCTAGAACCAGATATAGCTTCAATTTCAAAATTCCACAGAAATTCTCCGCTTTCAAAAACCAGAAATTCTGTACTCAAATTTTAATACAGGTGCCTAAATTAAAAGATAACACTTACATTCGGTTCCATTTTCAGCCGGTATTGGACAGTCGTAGAGAAATTTCGCTTCGACTCCAGTCCACGCAGCGAAACTAAAGTATTTAATTTCAAGGGGGTTCACATCTTTATAGGTCAGCAAAGGTAGAACTTCCCCCTCCTTGCCAAATTCTATTAGACCATCTGTAATTGAATATTGTAGAACGTTGGTAGTTTTTAGATCACAGAGCACAGGGACACCTCGACGGAGGCTGCTAGAGGCGGCATTCAAAATCAAAATTAAAATATTTTATTTCACATAGACCTACATGGGCACTTATCAAACCTCACAAACTGGGTTATGTAGGCAGCATTAAAAAAAAAAAAAAAAAATGTTTCACATAAACCTACATGGGCAGTAATGGGCACTTATGAAACGTCAGAAGCTAAGTGTACGGTTCCAACTGGTCGTTTCCTATGGAGAAGAGCCGGCAAGAAACTCCACGGTTACTCTTTTAAAAATAATTGACGTTTTCCAATAACAGTGTTAACAGGTTTGGGAGGACGGTGTAGCCGTCGATATAGACTCCCGACCACCGTAGGCGCGGGCCTGCGGGCGGAGAGTAATGGGTAGCTCACCGTCCGATCAGGACCAGGCCCGTGCCGGAAGGCGCGTACGTGTTCCACGCGCGCCTCAAAGAGATGTCAGCATCGAGGAAGGGGCCCCTTAGGGCCGAAGCCTGCTGGGTCAGCGGGATTATCCGAAAGGGTTACCGCTGGCCCGGAACATAAAGGGCTGAGGAAGGAACATGGGTGGGTTTTAGTCAGTAAGAGAATGCACTCCCTTCCGCTCCACCCAGAGCGGGAGGGGTCATTTGATGTTTTCCCACCAGAAAAAAAAACGACAGAAGGAAAAGAAAGAACGCTAAGCGAAAACGACGTAATAGTTCGGGCAGGCGATGCGGTGCGACGGGTGAGTAGGGTCGTAGTAACTATTTAGTCGACTAATAAGGCGACTAGTAAGGCGACTAAGGGTCGTACCGGAGAATGGGCAGCAGCGTTCTCTATGCATTCCACCACCATACTATACTGCGATCGCCAACCCGCCTGCAAAGCGTGGCGATTATGGCAAGCCCCCCCAAGTTTGCTTGGGGAGGCCTATGTCCAGCAGTCGACGTCTTTCGGCTGAAATGATGATGATGATGAACTATTTAGTAATCTGTGGTGGGGTCACCAAGAAATTTTACGCGGACGAAGTCGCGGGCAGAAGCTAGTAAAATAATAAAAATAAAAACGTATTTAAACCAGATAATATTTCATTGTCAACACTCTCCATACAAACCAAACGTCACTCGCACCACGACACGAATAACGTGTACAAACTGACGGTTGTGTGCGCTCATCGCATTTTCGGCGTCACGAATTTTATTAGTACTGCTATCTCTAGACGCTGACGGCGCGGCGTTTCCGTGCTCTGTATAATTCAGGACTGAGGTCATTTCTATCTTGTTTTCGTTTAACTTAATCATTTTTATAAAAAGAAATACGTTTTTCGCGGAACTGCTCAAAATAATGAAAGTGTTTTATAGAGGTATGAGGAACAGGGTTTAAAGTTCACTCATACTCTATAGAAAAGGGAGGATCCTCCGACCAGACTGGTGTCGTGTCTGGCGGGCAATTCGCGAACAACGTGTCATATTGACATCACACAAAGTCCTGCATCTCGAAAGCAGAGTTTACCGGCTTAAATAAAACGGCCCGACATGAATCATCGGGCAGTTGCCCGCCAGACACAACGCTCGTCTGGTCGGAGGATCCTCCCTTTTCTATACCTAGAGTATGAGTAAACTTTACAACCTGTTCCTCATACCTCTATACTGGTGACCCCGAACATGAACGTCAGCGCAGCCTTCATGCACCTGCTTTAGCGTGACGTCATCATCACTCCCGCAAATTTTAGCGGCAAGTCGCCCAGCCAGCCAGCACCTACGGCTTCAACGGGTATCCTGACCACCAGCATGCAGCGACCGCGCGTATCTGGTCATCACCCTTAGCCTCGTCATTAACCTTGGCACAGCACACTGCAGTTTCGGCCGGTCAACAAGAAGATCTCTTAATTCTTCTCTTGGTCGACGCCCACACTGTACTCATTAGCCCCTATTACACTAGACTTAAACATAACTGTGTACGGTCTCCTCTGTTTAACCCTTCGGTGAAAACAAGCGTGAGGTTTTGATATGTTCTTATTCCTGCAAGTTGTGCAATTTAATTAACTTATGTAGAAACTTGCATAAAGAGAATAATTTTCCAGTGTATTCCAAAGTAACCTTGAGTGTGTTTTGCTTCTACAATTAGCTTTTGCACCGTGCAGTGTTTGCAAAGGTGTCTTTTCATTAAGTTTGTGTTGAAAAACTTATTTTGATGAGAATATTTATACGGCCCAAAAATAATAATGAATTAAAAATATCGAGTACGTTTTGAAGCATTCTAAATTAAGCCTTATTTTGTGTAAAGTTCACAATTATCCTTTAATAGGTCTCCTAAATCAAGCCATGTGAGGTATAGTATAAAGGCAAATTAAGCTAATACCTACATCAAAATAATGATGACTCTAAGAAAAAGTTTTTATGCAGTTTTGAAGCAGATATACTGGCCATCATTTTGAATCCTCATTTTCCAAATTTGAATTCACGATCATTTAAAAAGTTCGGCTTTCATTCGAAAACTGCAGGGCGGCTCGAGATTATGTGTGTATACTATCATGTGATCTGAGTATGTTTCGGACGTAGACAAAAGTGTGTGATGTGGGCTTGATAAAAAATCTGAGCTTCACGATACAAGCAATTTGTTTTACGCAAAAATCATCCAGTTTACTATGGTTTCACACCACCGGCTTTAGTGTCATTTATTTATTTATTCTTTAATTAAAACGGTTTACAACCAATTACAGAAATTAAAGACAGTTTACACATACACATAAAACATTAAATATAAAATCAAGTAAAAAGTTAACAACACTTTCATACATCCCTGTCATAGTACTTCTGACATGCCGACAAAATCTTCGTCCATTCGTCCGCAAACAGGGCCTCAAGTCTGCTATTACAATAGTGTCAGAATGGTCTATCTTTGATTTCATAATTGCTGATTTTGACAAGACTTTGGTAATCTATTAATATAATGGCGTCATTATGACTTTCCAATGGTCAACCACTGACACTCCATTGAAAGAAATGGCCTATAATGGTAATCTCGTACATAATGAAAAATTAATTACTGATTTATGCGGTAATCTGCTAAAATTTTGACAGTTCCTTTGATCAGTGACCTACCATTAGAACGTCATTGTGTAGTCATTTCTTTTAATTCGTTACGAGTATCGTATAATTTCTGTGGCATTGAACGACCAATGATCAACCATTATGCATTTAGCAGATTACGAACTTTTAGCAAAATGACAATGGGGTGGTGGTGGGATCGTGTTGATCGCGTGAATTAAAAATAGTAGACTTGGGCCCCAGATCGTTTGTTGGATTAGAGTCCAAGAGATCATTAAGTGCGGCCAGAGTACGTGGTACTGGGGATATGGTGGCACAGCAAATAGCCTGTGCTTTCTGCCGCGGCAGTAGTTCTCTGATACAAAGAAGCGAGCCAGCACAGCATGTAGATCAGGCGCATCAATATAGTGCCGCGGAGCGTCTTACAGGCTATGGTGAGCTGGTCTTTTGCTCGCCTGACCTCTAACGAGTTATATCCGAGGCATCCCAGCAGAAATTTAGTCGGATAGAGGTATGGATAATATAGCCGTGTTTACGCTTATAGATAAACCTAAGGAACGCTTTTTGTACCCTTTCCAGTATAAGTACGTAGGTAGAATAGAATAGAATACTCTTTATTATGTACACCATATAAATTACAGACATATATATCCCACAAAAACATTTCATGTTAAATGTTGCCAAGACGAGACCATGTAGCTCGCACTGTCAAAAAGTAACCAGATCTCATGTAGAGCCAAGCTTCTAACTCTACACACCCTAACTCTACAAGGCCTAACTTCGCAAACTCTACACCTTAGTCAAAATCTAAGGCTTGGCCGTTTCGTTACTACAAGAACCATTAACAAAATGAGAGTTTTTCACCTTACGCTCATGTGAATGTAGCGAAATGGCCAAGCCATATATTTTGACTAACGTGTAGAGTTTGCGAAGTTAGGCCTTGTAGAGTTAGGGCGTGTAGAGTTAGGGCGTGTAGAGTTAGAAGCTTGGCTCTACATGAGATCTGATTACTTTTTGACAGTGCGAGCTACATGGTCTCTTCTTGGCAACATTTAACATGAAATGTTTTTGTGGGATTTCATTTCTTTTTGTAAGTTGCTTATGATATTTATACGAGTATTTTTTCTGTTGTTCATTTTTTCTTTCTTTTTTTGGGGTTTATTTATAACAAGGACACCCTATAAAAATTTTCAGACCTCTAGCATCAAAATTTACGGAAGTCTCATACAAACTTTCACCCCCTAGTTTAAGGGGGTGGGGGGTAAAAGTTTCAAGTTTTAAGATTTTTTTGTGGTTTGTGTACTATTACTAGCTTACATACTAAATTTCAGCTTTCTAGGACTTCAGGAAGAACAATGGGCGGTCTTATCGCTAAAAGCGATTTTTTAAAGACAACCTAACTACTACTTCTAACTGGTACTTTCGACATAGATAATATAGAACATAATATTCATAATTACGAAACTTTTGTCTGCCTAAAATTACTGTCCTCCACACTTTTTAGTTATTATAAATACTAATAGCTTCTATAGCGCAGCGTCATACGTCTTATGTCGCAGCATCACCGAAACACACTGTCAGTCGCAATGGCTTTGATTTTGACAGTTCAACAACATTCATTGCGTTATTTACGTTGTTGAGCAGACAAATTTTTCGAACATATGAAGCAATGGATTAGCGACATCCTTCAAAATGATTTAGATTGTGATTGATAGTGTGTTCTGCAATGGGTGCAGTCTTTATTTTCATTTTTTAAATGTTTCTATAATTGCGTTCAGTTTAGTTTGTGAAGCTCTGACTGAACGAAACAAATACTTACCCAACCCAACAAATACTTATTATTTCTTTCTTAAATATTTCCTATCTTGGTTTCAATTATGCAAAATTTATAGTTTTCATCCATTTTTTAGCTTCTAGTGGTTAAAATGCCGATGGAAGGCAGAAATTTAAAGTGTAGAAAGTCGATCAAAAAGTCATAAATATCGCGAAACTTTTAAAAAGACCGTAACAGGCTGTTGTATTTATCCTTACTACCAAAGTATTGAAATAAAGCAACTTATTTACATTAGATTGAAACTTAACAAGATAGAGAGGGTGTGTGCTCGTGACCACAAGATAGCTTTGAAAATTTATAATAATAAACCGAGTAGAAGCGATTCAGCGCCGAATACACGCGATTCAACATCACCGACCAATTGGAGCCCAGTACACCCGGTTCAGCATGTTCGGGGGGTGTACTCCCTTAGCACGTAGTTTCGGCCGAAATTACGGGCTTTACCTATTCCGTATTACTTACGCACGGAGATAAGTTCGGTTTCCTAATTGAGTATGAATGATAACACGATTTGACTGTCGTTACTACTCTCGGTGTGAGGTTGCCCATTCGAAAAATTTAATTTGACACTTTTAATGACTTATCAACTTCTTTCGGATGGTCCCGTATCTTCGTTCACGGACTTGGAGAGTACACTTGCTTCGTTCACTGTTCAGAAAGACGCAAAGTGCGCCTAATGAAGTTTTCACTTCAAATATATTGTTCTGTAACACCACAAAATCGATGTTTACGGTGTTAAATTTATATCACAAGACCACTATATCGGTTCTCACAGATACTCAATGGGCTGCGAACGTTCCAAGTTGATGCATTCTCGTCACGTGTGCTAGTAGTTCATACTCAATGCGACAGGTGGCGCTATTAAGCTATTATCGTGAAGCACTACAGGTTGGGCTGAATGCGCACCGATACAGTCACGACCACAAAGTAGAAAGGATAGTTCTTTTGATTCTTTTGCGGCTGTCAGGACTGCCGTATCAATCATGGCTTTGGGTAGTGTTAAATGATGCATCTTTTCTATCACTGTCCAGTACTGGTTCTTTCTTTTTGTTTTATACAGAGCGTTAGGTTAAACGAGGGACATACTTTGAGGGGAGTTAGTACTCATGAAAATGAACAACTTTTAATATGGGAATAACCACAGATATAGATATACCAACTTATGATTACAAATCGCAAGCCGCCCTTTTCGCGCTCAGTCCTTTGTACTGCTGGCTGGGAAAGTGTGAGCGAGAGCGCGAGGTTGTGACGTCATAGTAGGTAGTCAAAAAATGGCACGCTTGGTTTTCATACAGTTCGTGATACTTGCGTTATCTAGGTATATCTATATCTGTGGGAATAACCCTGAAATCGCGAAAAAAAAAATCAGCTTTTCCTAAATTTATGTTCGCATAGCTCGTCAAAATGTACTGAACAGCTGATTTTTTTTGCGATTTCAGGTTCGGCCCCATAGTAAAAGTTGCTCATTTTCATGAGTACTAACTCCTTTCAAAGTGTGTCCCTCGTTTAACCTAACAATCTGTATAAAATGGTTACCTACTTATAATTACACACACTACACTACACACACACACATACACACACACAACACACACACACTACACACACACACACTACACACACACACTACACTAGCTTTTGTCCGCGACTTCACCTGCATGTATGTCGGAAGTTATTCCACGGGAACGCACTGTAGGGGTGAAAATGTATCCCATGTCCTCCTAAACTAGGACATAGTTTACCTGTGGTAGCCGTAGCATAACAGTTTGTGCGTCGATGTACAGACGCCAGCACATCAAGCTACTAAAACCTGTCAACTTTAATAGATTTTCAAATTTATCGCTAAAGCATAAGGTTCAAAGTTGACTGGGAAAATTTGACAGTTTCGGGTAGCTTGATGTACTGGCGTCTGTGCCTTACAAAACCTAAACATTGTAAAACCCAATTATTTTTAAAAGAGTAACCGTTGAGTTTTTTTGCCGGCTCTTTTCCATGGGAAACGACTAATTGGAACCATGCACTTAGCTTCTGACGGTTCTTAGTGCGCATCAAAGTAAAAAAATTGACAAAAATGTAGGAACCTACGTAAATTTATTTTATTTTTGAAATATTGCGACTGACATCAAAATGCGAGCGTTCTTAAAAATACGGTAATTGCCCATAAAAACTATGTTTAGCCATCTAAAAAGCAATTCATTCTCTATCTTGTACACTGAAGTACACGACAATCATTCAACCCTTACCTAGTGAAATCTTAATGTAGAACCCTCTGAGTTCAAAACTGGATAATATTCTTGGTGTTTTCTCTGAGCTTCGGGCGTTTCTCTTCAAGTTTCGACGCAGCTCTGTGAACTGGTTGCCACCGCCGCCGACCACTGCGGAATAAGGTTTGAGGTTATTTAGTTAGCGTTAATGTTGGATGACGGTGATTACCGCTTGTTTAGTTTTGGAGATGTTTTGATGTACAGGTAAATGTCGCTGATTTTGAATAAGGTTGTAATACTAGAAGTCCAGCTAAGAGTGAGGAACTGCTAAAGGAACTATCTAGTCTCAGTAGTTCCTTTAGCTTTTACAAAGGAACTGCTGATCCAAAAATTCTCAGTAGTTCCTTCAAAGGAAATATATGAATTGATATTTATTGCTAAAACTATAAAAGCCGATTCAAAGTTTACTCTAACATCACTTGACAAAAACTACAATTTGGATTACCTTTCCCTAAGCGACAATCTAATCGTTTCGGGAATTCACCACAAACGCGCAAGTACGGTTAGCTTTTTGTTGAAATTCAACCATATGCATACTATATAGTAAAATCGCGTCTTTTTTATACACTTTACATCGTTTTTTATCGATATACGATATAACGTATCGTTTTTATAACAAATATCGGATATTTTGATGTTTGTTATAAATATCGGATTTTACGAACCCTGGAATATTGTCATAAAGGAAGTTGGTTTAAAACCTTGTGCTAAAATTTTTACGTCCATGGATACATGGGCTTAATTTTGACTTCACCACAGTCTTAGACAAAGAAAAGTATAGACGGCGGGTAGCTCCATTTCATTTCCACAAGAAAGGGATAAAGTATTGAGTTATTATATGTAACAGAAAAGGATAAAACTATACTATTTCCGTCTCTCACTGCGTGCCAGTTTTTTCAAGGCAGCTACTTATGTAGCCTATGTTAGTTAACTTAGTTTTTTGTCTCATGTGTGGCCACGCTACCTGATGCTCTATAGCTTTCTTACTCTAAGACCACAGTCAAGTGAAAAAAGGCGCGGTTTTGTGTTTAAAATTAAACTTACCAATCTCATAAACAGGATCGCTATACCCAGGTCTCATGACAGGGGACAGCAAAATATGTCCATTGCTAGTAGCTTGTATTCCAAGATGCATCTCAAACACGGTGTCTGAGTCCTTCCTAAGTGCCTTCAAGTTATCGCTGTCCACACTGTAGAATTGCTTGTAGTTGTACCCATCCTGGCATATGTGTTCCTTGCATTTTAGAGCCACTGAGGATAAAAGAGGGATTTAGCTATAGCTTATCAAGAAATCAACAGCTTCCAGAAATAAAGGGATTTCCCGTTCCCCCGATTTCTGGAAGTTTGATCATGGTGGTTGGTGATCTTTAACAGTCGTTATGGAACCCAAAAGACTGACAATCAGTGTAACCAAGAGGTACCGTGTTATCCAGTAACTGGGTTTAGAGTCAGATTATCTGACCAAAATTATAATCTGGACTTTAAAAGAGACTGTGACCTCTGGGTTAGTTTCGGCTTTTCTCCTCAGAGTAGGTAGTCGGATAGGAAACGCCGACCTCATCTAGCTTATTTTTTGTATAATATGACGTGTAAAAGTGATTTCAATATCCTATTTACAGAATAAACATTTCATGTCATATTTGACATGAAATGTTGACGCAGTCACTCCAGGTAAAATACTGGTATTTAGCGGAATAACAAAATTTGTAAGCCGACCCCTCAGACCAAATCAAAAACCAAGACAGAGGGCTGTCAACAGTAAAGTGAATCCGGTTTCGTAAACATGTGTGCACATAGTGAAGTGTAGTTTGGTTGTAAATGTTTGTAAATGTGTGCGTGTGAGCGTGTATGCACAGAGCGGAGGTGTAGTTTTTGCATGCTTCACTGTATTGTTCGCAGCGCTATGTCTTGACTTTTTATTTGGTCTGAGGCCAACCCCAACATAGTTGGGAAAGGACTAGGCCGATTGATTTTGCATGGTGATTTAAATCTTTATATTTTGACCAAAGTCAAAAAGGCGATGACGAGACCATGCCAGGTTCCGTATAAAAATGTTTAAACCTCTTTGAATTAATAGTTGGTACGAGTAAACAGGTATTATACTCAAGTAGGTATAATGAATTTTTATCGGGATATAATGTTTTAGGAAACATGAATCAGATTTCACCGCCACCCCCTACAACATGGGACTTAGACATAACAGGCGAGAAGTAATAATAATAATAATGGTTTTTTCCAAGTTTACAACTTAGCAGAAAGGCACTATGTAGAACAGACTATAGAAACCTAAAAATTGTAAGAATATCACTGAGTTTAAACCTCTGGCACCCAAGCTAAGATAAAACTTGTGTTACGGGTGTCAGGACTCTCTCTTTAATCGTTTACCAAGATAATATAAACAAGATTCGGATTCGGAGTTACATAGTGATTAGTGTCACTAGCGACAGCCGGAGCATATATAAGTAGGTGTACTATAGGTACATCAATGCCAAACCCTTCGTGGATTACAGGCGTGATATTATTTTGTGAACATTATTTTATTTACTCACTAGTTTTAGGAAAATATTATTCATGTTTCCTAAAATATTTTATCCATATAAATTCTATCCATGGAATATTCTCACATTCAGCTATAACACAAATAAAAATACTCACTTTTCGGCGTAAACACGTAAGTCTTATTTTGAGCCTCCCCATATTTTACCACTAAACAAAATACAAAAACAAAAACAAACGTCTTTAACATTGTCATCACTCAATAAAAATAACCGGAAAAAAATAACTTTGCTAAAACACAGAAAAACGCGATGCTTAAAATAAGCTCGAATAAAAACATCGATCAAATGTGTGCGATGTGCCGGCGGGACCACTTCTGTTATAACTTGTCATAAATGTAATTGTTATCTATAATTTCCTGAATGTAGAGATGATAACTTTAAAAATAGTCGGCGCTTATGCTTGTTCCATGGCGCTCATCAGTTTTTAAATATATGGATTGGACCAGTAAAGTACTATGAATGGTAAAGAGTCGATATTACCAGCAATATTATCACCGATATTTGTAGAAATAGAGTGCTTCTTACTGTTTCAAAGTTTTTCTGTGAATATTGTGTAATTTAGCATATTAACCTTTTGGCCGCCACACGTCAAACACTCAAAAAAATGTGCCCTCAGTGTCAAAGTCTGTCATGTAGTCGAACCATGGCGTGCATTTGATTTGTCATCTATACATGACTGGCGGTCAAAAGCTTAAGCATTATCAGCCTATAACCTTTCCACTGCTGGGACACCTGCCTCCTCTCTTCGAGAAGGAGTGGGCTATAATCTACTACGCGGGCCCAGTGCAGGTTGGTAGATGTCACTTGTTTCAACCAGCGTCAGTTTTCGCACGATAAACAACTAGGCAAGTAAAATAGAGGGTTCACTCACACGACTAGTTGCAAAATCAGTCGACAGCTCGAGATCTAGTCGCAGCGACAAGACGCAGATGTAAACGAGAACTCTGCGCCCCGTGAGTCGTTTGCGCTGTGACCAGAAAAGATACAGTGCCCTCCAAAAGTTAGTTCACATTTTTCCACTTCAGCTGTAATGAATTGTGATTTTAAATTCTGATTAAAACGACAAGGTATTAAAAAAATACGAGGAACCCCTTTTTATTTCTTGATAGTTCACAACCCTTATTTAATTAAGTATTCTGTCAATTTTCAAACATTCTGAAATAAAATTTAAGCTAACGCAAACAAGTATCGAATCAAAATTGAGATAACGCAGTTTGGGGACCACTGTTTAAAAAAAACTATGTTAACTATGCTTTATGTTCTAGTTTATGTAGTAGTTCAGTTAGCATACAATATTATTATTTTTGAATTTTTTTTTGTAACAATGGACCAATAAATTATTCTTATTCTCATTCCTTATCATAATTATGTAGTTGAATTAGTCAATAAAAAGTTATAGTGTACAGTTACACTGGAAATTTAAACCATAATGTCACATTACAGCTGCCGGTCGAAACTGTAAAAATCTCACCGTGAAAACTTAGGTGATGTGAGTTTGTTTTTGCTAGGAATTGACACTATTGACAGCTAACTCCGCTCGCTTCAACTAAGTTTTCACGGTGAGATGGTTACAGAATCGCACTGCTGAAGCGGAAAAATGTCAACTAACATTTGGAGGGCACTGCGCCTTTAAATGACTCAGTAACAACCTCCGATTCAACAAATCATCTTGCCATACTAAATTGATTGAATATCAATTCAACAAAACAATTCTGCATTAAACAAAGCAAAAGTGAGCTCCCATATTATCAAACAGAGCAGATCACGGAGGAAACGACACTCACTTATCAGCCGGACGCGAGATAAAGCTGCAGTAACATTACTAGAACTAAAATACCGTTATTTATATCACGGCTTATCCTTACTTTGTTAGCATTTAAACTTTGTTTAATGTTTTATTAGAGCTTTGATGTATTTTGAACGGAGTATTCGTGGATTTTGTTATCTGTAGAGTAGCCTGTGTCCTTTCCCAGAATTATCTCCTTGCCAGAGGAGATCACCCACTTTGATCGGCGACCTGGGATAAAAAATAAAACGTTGACGGCCAGGAATGAATTACACTTTATTTGAATGGTCGCAATAGTAGAAACATTAATTTATTATTTGTATGACAACGCTGCAATGAATTTGAGAACAAAGTTATACAACGATCTTATCTTTCGATTCGCCTCCAAATATACCTACAGGGAGGTTTTTTTATCACCATCTAAATTTTTACAGGGTGTTCTACCCATGAATATGAACAACTTTCACTATCGGACCAACTCTGAAATCACGGAAAAAAAATCAGCTGATTTATACATTTTGTTCATGAAATTGTAAAAATGAAAAAAATGTTTCGTCCTGCCTGACAGATGACAGTATGACGTGTGCATATTATGGTGATTTTTTTTCCGTGTGTCCCATAGTGAAAGTTGTTCATATTTATGGGTAAGAACACCCTGTAAAAATTTGGATGGTGATAAAAAAATCTTCCTGTATAGTATAGGTAATACTAGCTTCTGACCGCAACTTCATTCGCGTGAAATAAAACATAGCCTATGTATGACACTCAGAGATAATGGAGTTTCTCATTAGTGAAATAATTTTTGGGATTGAATCAGTAGTTCCGAAGATTACCTCCTACAACCTCACAAACTTTAACTCTTTATTATAATCCATACTTCATACTAATAATATTAATTCGAAAGTAACTCTGTCTGTCTGTCTGTCTGTTTGTTACCTTTTCACGCCTAAACCACTGAACGGATTTCGATAAAATTTAGCAGAGAGATAGATTGCATCCCGGGGAAGGACATAGGAAAGTTTTTATCGACATACCTCGCGGGCGAAGCCGCGGGCGGAAGCTAGTATTAGTATAGATATCTCCGAATCCAAATTGTTCTCGACTTTGACGCCTTAGTAAAAAATTTAGGCTTGAAAAGGTAACATACTTGCAGAAAGAAAGAAAAAGTTACTTTCAAATTTATGATATTAGTATAGATGTAGCAGCATATGAATGGGCATAAATCTATAATATAAAAATGAATCGCTGAATGTGATGCTAAGCGCAAATCTCGAGAACAGCTGAACCGATTTCGCTAATTATTTTTCTAGAATATTCCTTGAAGTACAAAGATGGTTCTTACGAAGAGAAAAATTTAATCTATGGGACTAGGGTAGAAGTAGGGTAGGAGTAGGGTAGGAGTAGTGTAGGAGCAGTGTAGGAGTAATGAGTAGGGTAGGAGTAGGGTAGCAGTAGTGTAGGAGTAGGGTAGGAGTAGGATAGGAGTGGGTAGGAGTAGTGTAGGAGTAGGGAAGGGGTAGGGTAGGGTAAAGGGTAGGACACCATGCAAACGAAGTAGCGCCGGGCAGGTAGAAATAATGTATATGGCAAAACAACGTTTGCCGGGTCAGCTAGTAAATAAATACAAATCAATTGCACCAAATAGTTGAAGTGTATAACACAATTCACCAGTCTATTATAAAATGTCGATTGATCTTCCCCGACGAGGCGACGGTATAAAGGCGACTCCAGACTGCAATTTGGAATTCAATCAGCTTTTTCTCCCTTTCTCCGCTCCGGTGAAAACTGTGTAAATTTATACCCATTTTATTAATGCCATTCCATTATTTCACCGTTAATATTCTGTTGGTATAAAAGGAATCTGTTCTTTTTCTATTTCGTTGTTATTTTTTATACTTTGAAGTTTTTGTTGAAAGAATCAGAGGGGTAGGTTCGGTTGGTTTTTATTGAAAATTCCTAGTAAAAACTTTTACAATGCCTTGGCAGCAAAAAATAAAAACCTGCTTTAACGTTCCTGCGAATTGACGATTTGTGTATTCGAACGGATAGTCCGTTCACAGCCTCTGATTTTGCGTCACTGTCAAAATCAAAGTGATCTTTGTTCTCGCTACAGTAAGGTTGCTTTTGGCTTGCTGCCACTAACGAGCCTGTCAATATCACAGTGATCTTTATTCTTGTTACAATAAGGTTGCTGTTTGGTTGCTGCTGTCAGAGGTAAAATGACTGTGAATTGTCTGTGAAGTGATTGGTATTTTAGCCCAGACAAAAAAAAAATAACTGAAAAATGCTTCACCAATGGGATTCGATACGATTAACTTAACGGTTAACTGTCCATTATGTTATCCTTTTATGATTCTGCCAAAGTTGCCTTTTTAGGATCCCAGGTCATGGTTTTTCGTGACCAAAATTTCATCAAAATCTGTTCAGCCGTTAAATTACTTTCCCACATATAATATAAAAATGTAAGGATTCTTTTAACCAAACACGTACATTTGTATCTCATCGCTCTTTTTAAGAACCACATACTCACTTAATCACTCAATAATTCACACAAGTCTTAGCTCTACCATCATTCCTACTACCGAACAAATCCGTCGTTCAGTGAGCGCAGCAATTAGCGTCAATCATAAAGCTGTAAGCGCTCGTCTTGAGCGACGAGTATTTACACCGTCAGTCACTACTTGAGGTAAAGCGCTTGAAGCGATTTGAGGTCGAGTTGTGAAGGAAAATGGGTGAATATTGAGTTGTGGGCTCTTTATTTTTGTTTGTGAAATTGGTTCGTTCATTTGGGGTACTTGTGTGTTATGTTAGTTTCAATTTGATTTTGCCCCAAATTAGCCTGCTTAAAAAAGAATCAGTTCAAGATTTTTTTGTTGAAAATGTCTTCTTAATAATCAGCATATTATATAATTATTATACGTTACTGTAACTTGGTTTTATGTTTACTTTTTATCTGAGTTTTATTTATAAACTAACTGCGCCCCGCGGTTTCACCCGCGTCAATGTCGATCCCGTGGGAATATCGGGATAAAAAGTAGCCTATATGTTAATCCAGGGTGTCAGCTACCTCCATACAAAATTTTATCAAAATTGGTTCAGCCATGTGAGCGTGAAGAAGTAAAAAACATATAAACACACACACGCACACACCCTCACACAGTCACAAACTTTCGCCTTTATAATGGCATTCTAACCTATAATTATGCATTTAAGGCCAATCGTTCAGGGGCTCATGGCTAAATAATAACAGCCACACTGGTCGATCGTAGGTTATACTAAGCTCGCAGCTGTCGTTTCGCAGATGGGTGACCATCCATTACATACGACATCCCTCCGTACCTTTGAAAGTACGGTAGATCTTTGACAGTCGTTACGGGTAGTGAGAAGACCAAAAGTCTGAGAACCCGCCTTCCCAAGGGAATCGGGTATCGAGTTATTCCGGTCTGATTCCCTGAACCCCCATCCACCACCCCTCCTGGATCCCCTGCTTGTTCGTCTTCTGTTTTAATCTCTGTCTTATCCACTATAAACTTTCTCATTCCGGTTTGATTCGCTTTTTCTTCAGTAACTGGATTGAGGAGGTCAGATAGGCAGTCGATCTATGTAAAATACTGGTATTCAGCTGCATTCGGTTAGACTAGACGCCGACCCCAATAAAGTTGGGAAAAATGCTAGGCAGATTTAACCTTTTAATATATAGTTTAATATATTAGTTTCTAAAAACTAGTTAGTTTGGGATAAGCGCAACACGCAAAAAGAATGATACCTGACCAAGTCTTATTTGAGCAGTTTCCAAACCTTTTTCCTTGGGCATTCCAAAACCTTGACGTAAATGCCCTTCACTTGTTTTGCTCTCGAAATCTCGAAGCTTTAAACCGTGACGTGTCTAACAACTCGTTAATGAGGGTCCGTACAGCCATTGGCTTAAAATCTTTGCAGGATTTGGTTTGTGATTTAGGTCTGCACCTAATTGTGGAGTAGGAATAATTTTTTTGCTGTCAGGGAATGACAGTGATTTGTTTAATGGTATTCAGTTTAGTAGTATAATGAGCCTATAATGTTCCCACTGCTGGGACAGAGGCCTTCTCTCAGTGAGAGGGAGTGGGCTGTTAATCAACGACGCGGGCCCATTGCGGGTTGGTAGATGTCACATGTCTTCGAATTTTTTGTTCCAGGACATACCGCTTTCCTCACGATGTTTTCCTTCACCGTTTCGAGAGCAGTGGTGATGGAATAGGTTACACTAAGTAAAGCGGCTGTCTGGGTTCGAACCCACGAACTACAACTCGTAAATCGGGGCCGTGACTACTAGGCATTGCAGTGCTTTAGTTTAGTCATCATCATCATAATTTCAGCCGAAAGACGTCCACTGCTGGACATAGGCGTCCCTCAAGCACCTCCGCTTCGACCAGTTCTGTGCTTCTCGCATCCAACGGGTTCCTGCGGCCTTCACAAGTTCGTCGGTTTACCTTGTGGGAGGCCTTCCAACGCTACGTTATCCGGTACGCGGTCGCCCCTCCAGAACCTTTTGGCCACATCGGCCATCTGTTCTGCGAGCAATGTGCCCTGCTCACTGCCACTTAAGTTTGGTAATTCTTTAGTTTAGTACTTAGCTTTAATTTGATGATCAGTAGTGGTGGGTGGTGAATAATTTAAGCAAGAATTTCAATTCAGCCATGAATTTAAAAATATTATTATTTGCAGATGATGATGACATCTTGGGATTGCAACTGTCTGCATGAGATCCCGACAGCGACCTAGAGCTAGCTATACAGGGTGGCATGACATCGACGTTCAACCTGGGGCCCAAGTCTGCTATTTTTATTCATCATTCCACGATCCCATTGTAATTTTGCTAAAAGTTCGTAATCTGCTAAATTCATAATGGTCGATCATTGGTCGGTCAATGGCACAGAACATATACGATACTCGTAATGAATTAAAAGCAATGAATGCACAATGACGTTCTAATCTAGGTTCTTAAGTTCTGAGTTGAGTTGCACGGTTACTGACAAATGCGTGCACTGACTGGGCACTCAATCTGTGTGGTTCTTTCCTCAGAACATCATTTCAGACACTAATCTACATGGTCCTCAAAGATTGTGTCCGGATTTTTTATATACACATTGACGAATTTTATTTAGACAATGACATGAATATTTATTTTGTAAAGTTTTTGTTTTAATTTTCATTTAATTATTGTTAATGTGAGGACTATGTGGGTCATTTTTTTTCTGTGTTCCTTCTTAGTTTTAATCATGATCTGGCAGTTTGAGTAATTTACGCGGCCTACCCAAATGTCCTTTCTTTGGTATTGTTCGTCGAATCGTTGAGCTCCTCAATTTCTGAGTTGAGCTGCACGATTTTTGACAAATGCGTGCACTGATTGGACAGGTCCGCTCAATCTGTGTGGTTCTTTTCTCAGAAGACCATTTCAGACACCAATCTACATGGTCTTTACAGGTTCTGATCAAGATTATATCTGGATTTTAAAAGAGAGTGTGACGTCTGTGTTTGTTCCGCCTTTCTTCTCTGAGTAGTAAGATAGGAAACGCCTTGAAAAGTGTTTGTACAGACTGCAGCACATCAATGTAAACTGTATACATATCTATAACTACGACGCGCCGAATAGTGTTAGAAAGAAAGTATCCTTGGTATGATTGGTGGAGTTTTCAACGTTTCTAAAATCACCCAATGGTTGCGCATACCTACTAATAATTGGCAGCCAATTATCATGTTCACGACTACTAAAAAAAAACCAAGGCGAGGGTGGATGAATAAAAAGAAATATCGTGTATCAGTAACATTTTAAAGTTGTCTACTGTTAATCTGGGGGCACGGAAGTGCCCCCACCAAGTCGAGCAAAAAGGGGCACGGCCGTACCATCCTTTTCTCGAAGCAGTTCAGGCCATTTTCGACACCCTATAACTTCGTTGTGGATAAAACTAGAAACCTGAATTTTCAGTAATCAAGCAGGCATTGTATAAACATGGTATATTTCAAATTTCATTCAATTTGAACCAGTAGTTTAAGAATTATAACTAGTCAAAGTTTCTTAATTTTGTCACTCACTGACTGACTGACTGACTGACCGATCATCAAAACTCTAAGGCACTTCTAGCAGACATAGAAGCTTCAAATTTAGAATACTATTAGTGTTTAGTGTATATAGCAAGGAAAAACTAAAATATTTTGAAATTTCGTTCCAGTTTTCTAGATACACCAACTGCATAAATAACTTTGTAATCATATATAAATATATAGTATTACAAAGTTACATTTGCAGGTAATGAACCAGTGTACCTGTTTATCACTGCATAGTATAAAACAACGTAGCTTCCCGCTGTCTGTCTGTCCGCATGTATGCTTAGATCTTTAAAACTGCGCAACGGATTTTGATACGATTTTATATGTATAGTACATGCATAATACAGTAGAGAAACACAGATAATAATTTTAGAGGTTTCTAATGTGATGTCGTAAATAAACACATTTTTTGCGCTTATATTGCAAAAGCTAGGTGAACCCTACGAGATAGATCAAAATAATGTACTACAGTATTGTACACCTTAAAAAGGTCTACAAAAAAGTCCACGATAGTATATGTCTATCTCTTAGGGATAACCCACAATAACCATTTTTTATCCTTTACTTTTTACGAGAAATAATGGCTTATTTACGAAGCGATTTTAAGCAATACAGCATTAATCCTTATCCAATCAAGTACCTTAAACACATTGTGCATTTAATATAGATCAATTTGGCCCTTACAGCATGTAATTTAAATGAATATTTTCGAAGATATTACAGATTTAAAATGTAGGGACATAGCGGTAGCGCTGGTGAGTTTACTTAAGGCAACCACAGGATAGTCCGGTTAAGTAGTCACGACCTCTCATCGTTTGGGGTGGGGTGTCCATCGAGAACAGCAACTCACCTAAATATCTTGGTGTTACCCTGGACAGGTCTTTAACATAATTAGCAAAAACTGCAAGAATATCAAGCGGACTACTGGACTGGCGCTATCTTTTTCTGCGGGAGAATTCGCGTGCCCCATGTGGAGCCGTTCTGCTCATGCAAAGCTGGTGGATACAGCTTTGAATGAAACGTGCCGGATCATCACTGGCTGGCTAAAACCAACCCCGGTACAAATGCTGTATCCACTAGCAGGAATAGCGCCACCAGTGCCTCGCAGAGCGGTGGCAAGCTCCAGCGAAAGAGCCAAAATGGTCTCCGACACACAAATCCCTTTGCACGACAAGGATGTTCCTTGTGCCACAAAGGCTGAAAAGTCGAAACAGTTTTTTAAAGTGTGTCGTTCCACTCACTGGCGAACCATCACAAGAGAGACTGAAGTTGTGGCGAGACTGTCCTTTCTTACCCAAACCGTTCGTCCCACCCGCTGACCTCCCACCTGGACATGAGTTTCCTTTGGGTAACCTGGAAGTCTTTAAACAGACTCCGCACCCAGGTTGGCCGAAGCAAGGAAAACCTGTTCAGGTGGAAATTCATAGACGACTCCGCCTTGGAGTGTAAATGTCTATAGCACTTTATGATTAGCAGCGATCGCACGCGTTTATCGGAGCTCTCTAGCGAGGAAAATAACAATTATCCATACTAATATTATAAATTCGAAAGTAACTCTGTCTGACTGTCTGTATGTTACCTTTTCACGCCTAAACCATTGAACGGACTTCGATAAAATTTGGCAGAGAGATAGATTGCATCCCGGGAAAGGACTTGGGATAGTTTTTATCGACATACCTCGCGGGCGAAGCAGCGAGCGAAAGCTAGTGTATAATTGAATGTACCTAGATGTTCAAAGGTAACTTGTAAAATGGTCAACGGATTAGGTTAAAAAAAAAAGTTAAAAGGGTACCGGAAGGGAAAAAAACTGATGTACTGACTAATATTATAGACAACATCCAGCCAGCAATGTTTTGTATAGTCATTAAGTTGCGACATGACGCTTTGATTTCACCAAATTCATTAAAAATACTTTTCACGATTTACTTCAAACGTTTTAGAAATGTTTGTGCGCCGCAGTCACTGTTTAGGCGTAGGTAGACTGACTCTTGTCACTTATGCCTCGGCCACGAAAATAACGCCACGCTTGAGGCGTCAATCCGCTACAAGCGTTATTTCTAAGCGTCAAAAGCACGGCCACGAACTTTAAATAATCGCCTGTAGCGTGTACGTCGGTGGGAGAATGAATCAGTTCAGTACAGAAAAAGGTAACATGCTCTGTGAGTACAGAGTAAGTACGCGACAACATTATACGTGAAAGTGTTGCTGTCAAAAATACCTATAATTATCGATGACGTATATGATAATTATATTGTTAATACAATTATAATTTCTTCCCACTATTTTTTTACAACATTCCTAAACTTACCTATGTTGCGGATGTGAACTCATCCATAACGCAGGTCGATTTTGGATTGCAGTGATAAATTCTTCAATATTCATATTAGATTAGTTACTATAAACGCGACAAAAACAAAACAATTTGTTTTAGACGCTGACGCGCGCGCGGAGCGACCGCTTCTATCGGAGCGCGTGGAGCGTCTGTTTCGTGTACACTGTGGAACGTTCTCATACAATTGTTTTCGACGCTCATAAAAACGCGCGTCGGATCATCCAACGCTCGTGCAAATTCGCTCGTAGCAAATTTCGCTGCTGCTGGCAGCGCTACTTTGTGGCCTTGTCCATAATAGACAATACATTTGTTTTTGACGCTCGACGCTGATGCTTGCAGCGCAAGGCGAATTCGCTTGCAGCGTCGCATTCCGTGGCCCTCGGGTTAGATCAATTTAGTATTCATCTACCCCACGAAGTAAACTTTTCCTTCGACCTCCTCATTTGAGGACTTATAGTTTTTTTAAATTTACCCACTTGTTTTTGGCGTGTTACTTAAAAGCTTTTCAACTTTAACGACAAGAAGATAATGATTAAAATGGCTTAACAAGATATATGCCGACTTGACTAAGACAATGTTGGTCACCGACTGTACGCACTGCAGCACGAAACATTACAAGTAAGAACAGACAAAAGCTATATGTCTCTTTCGCACGATTCTCGCTGTTGTTGCTCATAACGCGTTCAAGGTCAAAGTGGGGTAAGTTGATGTGCTGGCAACTGTACAAACCTACTTAGTGCTGATTTTTCAATAGTCAGGTATCTTTTATCTGATGAATAATTATGACAGTTTGACATATTTTCTATACAAAAGCTGTCAAACCGTAATATTAATTCCTCAGATAAAAGTTGTCCGACTATTAAAAAAAATAGCCCTTACAGAAATAAAATCACAAAAAAAACGAATCTTGCAAAGGCGAAAAAGTTTCAAGCGCGACTCCAAGGACCAAAATGTAAGCGTCATACGTATAGGAATATCTCAGTAAAGGAGGTTACCAATTAATGCAGACGGCCAAGCAAGTGAGACCCAATTTATAGGGGATGAAAAGGATACACTCGATATTATCCCCTTACCGTTATAAGTAAGTTATAAACTTTAAGTATGTTATCTTTGATATACACCTGGGATTGGGTTCGATAAACAGGTTACGTATCCCAAAAGGGCTAATAAGGTTAAATATGATATGTTTTTCTTACGTTCTTAAAAATATTGAGTATTATAGTGTACCTAGAGACGCTTGAATGAACTAATGTACGCAAAAACCGGCCTAAAGAGCAAGCTATAAATTAAATAAACACGTAGTTCTTTTGGTTTAACCACACTAAGGCTGCGTTCTACCAGAGATGAGCGAGGATGCGTAGCGAGGAATGTGTGTAAAACTAACCAATAACAACGCTATCTTAATTCAAGCTGTGAAAATGAAGCGGTGTTATTGGTTTGTTTCACACACATCCCTCGCTACGCATCCTCGCACATCTCTGGTGGAAACGCAGCCTAAGGCTGCGGACACGACCTCAGCATTTTATTTTTGCTTTTTAACGACGGTCATTTCAAAATGTTGTATCAAAAAGATGTTGTCGTCGCTGTTTGGACATTTCGTTCGTGAAAAAAGACACTAAATCCAACACTCCGGCGTTCTGAGTCGCCGCGCCGCTCCCCGCGCCTCCGCCGCCGCCCCGCAATCGCTGACTTCGTGTCCGTGGCCTAAGTGTGTGACACACGAGCGACATGCGTCAACTACTGCCGTCGCTAATGCCGCTCGCTGCCCGTGCCGTGCCGCTCGTGTATTTGAATCATCATCATTATCATTTCAGCCAAAAGACGTCCACTGCTGGACATAGGCCTCCCCCAAGCACCTCCTCTTTGACCTGTTCTGTGCTTCTCTCATCCAACGGGTTCCTGCGGCCTTCACTAGGTCGTCGGACCACCTTGTGGGAGGCCTTCCAACGCTACGTCTTCCGGTACGCGGTCGCCACTCCAGAACCTTTCGGCCTCATCGGCCATCTGTTCTGCGAGCAATATACCCTGCCCAATGCCACTTAAGTTTGGCAATTCTCCGGGCTATGTCGGTTACCTTGGTTCTCCTGCGGATCTCCTCATTCCTGATTCGATCACGCAGGGAAACTCCAAGCATAGCCCTCTTCATTGCCCTTTGGGTAACTTTTAGCCTTCTTATAAGGCCCATTGTGAGCGACCACGTTCCAGTGCCACTGGTCAAAGACTGTGCATTTGAGTACGTTGCTCAAATGCACGAGTGGCATGTTGTCGACGGCAGCCGTCGACACTCGTCGAAGACTGCAGTTGCCTCTACCTTTCACGCGTTTCGCTCGTGTGTATGAGCACTACCAGATAGACATTCAGAGTCATTCATACGTTTGTCTTGTACAATATTTAAGAGCACAAAGGGAAACTACATATATACTGAAAACATTTTCTTATAGACCCTAACAAACAATAACACACTCTCACACACCCACATACTCACACACCCACACAATCACCCTTACTACACATCTACTAACATTCGTCTCGCATACTTAATCTAGATATTAATCAAAATAAATAAAACTATGTATAAAATTCGTATGATACCTTACTACATTCTGTCAACGCGCTTAGTACTTAATTATGAAATGATAATGTAAAGGGGTGGGATCCTGGTGTCCTGAAACACAGGCCACGAGCCTAGCTTACGCACCAGTCTCCCACAATATATAACTTACCTGAACTATGTGTCATTGTCAAATCTGTCTAATGTTAAATGAATTATGTATATTGTGGTGAGAAATAAATTGATTGATTGATTGATATTAAAAAAAAAAAAAACAGTGGCACTCCGGGAGTGCCGACAGAAGTGAAAACAAAACACATATTAATACTTTGCCATTGTATCCTGTATACTTGTGGCTAAGTTTCGCTGGCTAATTTAATTTGATCCTGTATACTTGTGGCTAAGTTTCGCTAGCTAATTTAATTTGATCCTGTATACCTGTGGCTAAGTTTCGCTGGCTAATTTAATTTGATCCTGTATACTTGTGGCTAAGTTTCGCTCGCTAATTTAATTTGATCCTGTATACTTGTGGCTAAGTTTCGCTAGCTAATTTAATTTGATCCTGTATACTTGTGGCTAAGTTTCGCTAGCTAATTTAATTTGATCCTGTATACTTGTGGCTAAGTTTCGCTAGCTAATTTAATTTAATCCTGTATACTTGTTTCCAATTATTGATATTTTGGAATCTTACGAATTTTCGATCAGGGTCACGTGTCCTGACGCGAGTTTAACATTTTTTACCCATTACAAAAAAAGTATACAACGCCGCTAAAGAATTTTTCATCTTACGAATTTTCGATCAGGGTCACGTGTCCTGACGCGAGTTTAACATTTTTTACCCATTACAAAAAAAGTGTACAACGCCGCTAAAGAAGTTTTCACTTCAAAAATTGAAAGAGAAAACCCAGTGAAACCTGATTCTTACCAGTATGGAAGTTATGCGGCGAGCCTGAGTTTTGAGGCTATAAAAAAATTAAAAGATTTGTCTGTTACAAATCCTTGCCTATTGCATCTTGCTATCACACATCACTCATGATATACATCAAAATACTAAAACATCAACTGTTTCTTGAAGATTGAACTGAAAGCGCTTCAATTGCTCTACCCGCTTAGTACAAGTGAATGCTGTCATAAATTATGTCATTTAACACCACAACATGCCGCGGCACCACCGTCTACACACGATGTTTACCAGCAATTAAATATCAATTTTGTAAACATTAATCATCCTACGAATTGTTATAAATGTGGCAACGTTTGGAAGCTGTAAACACTTTCGTGCGACATAGGGGCTTTGGTGTCGGCCAACTTCGGGAGTCTTCGTAGGTGTTCGTGTATCGATATGTTTCGATGAAACGGTTTTGTAAGAGTTCTATATCGATATGTTTGATACGCTGCCACTGTTTTGATTCCTGTAATTGTTGAGCATAATAGAAGTATTAGTAGACTTACGAGTTGTAGGACGTGGGTTCGAAGTAAGCCAGGCGCTCGACTTTGCGTAAATTAATTTATCACCACTGGTCTTAAATCAGTGAAGGCATCGTGAAGAAACCGGCATGTCCTAGAACCAAAAATTCGAAGACATTTGTGACATCTACCAACCCGCACTGGGCCCGCGTGGTGGATTACGGCCCACTCCCTCTCACAGAGAGGAGGCCTGTGTCTCAGCAGTGGTAACGTGTAGGCTGAATATGATGGTAGAGGTATAATGTTGTTCTAATGCAAGTCGGCTCAGCGAATGTTTTCTTTTACAATAACAAATTATTCAACAGAATACAATTTCCTGCAAAAAAGTAATTGAAAACGATTGTCAATTGTCTAAGCCCTCTGGACACAATGTCACAAACAGAAAAATGAGGTAAAGGGGAGGAAGATTATGCCCTGCAGCATGGTGTGACATTTCATGAATTCGGTCCCTTATTTTAGATGTATATATTAGCTGTCTTAGTCAGACGCTCCTCCCATCACTGAGTCACAATATGTACCCGTTAAGAGGTCTTGTTTTAAGTACTGATGTAGATTGATGGCACTTCCTAATGTTTCGCTTTACGTAACACAATTATCACTCCTATGAATATACACATCATAGTATGGAATACGAAAACAGGGAGGTTTTGTTTTTCCCCTTTTAAGGGGAAAGCCTCAGAGTGGCCCGCGAAATTCAAATTTTCTCACGTTTTTTGCAATTTGCAGGTCAGTGGTAAGATAAACAAAATACGATTCGTGAGCGTAACAAGTATGTATTTACAGAATTATAATAATTAAAATCAGCAATAAAACTCTAATTTCAATTAATGACTATTTCATGAAATATTAATCAATTATGAACTTAGGGGGGTGTGTCGATGATTACATTTCTATAAAGTCATACCACCAAAACATTTTCATGTAAAATGTTGCCAAGACGAGACCAGCCGTTTCGTTACTGCAAGAACTATTGTTTAACAGAAAAGTAATGAACAGTGAATACATTTTTCACCTTACGCCCATGTGATGGTAACGAAACGGCCATGCCACATATTTTGACTAAGGTGTCGAGTTTGTAAAATTAGGGCTTGTAGAGTTAGGGCTTGTAGAGTTAGGGCTTGTAGAGTTAGGGCTTGTAGAGTTAGAAGCTTGGCTCTACATGAGATCCGATAACTTTTTAGCTTTGCCAGTTATGTTTAAATCTCATGTAATATGTAAGCTGTTACCAGTTAGGCACAAATCTAGACTGAGCTGCTACTAAAAAACAACATAAAACACTACCCGACTATTCGATTTTGGACCGTATACCTATTTGGTGTAAGTAGTTTTATTAGTTGCACAAATATCATCACCTTTCTCCCACCGTTATCCCAATTTATATATTTTTGTGGCCGGCGCAACATGTCTTTTTCTTCCATACTTCTCTATTAGTCGTCATCTCGATAGTCACACCCTTTCTAACCATATCATCATTCACACAGTCCGTCCTTCGTTTTTAGGGTTCCGTACCAAAATGGTAAAACGGAACCCTTATGGTTAGACTCAGTCTGTCTGTCACAGCTGGATATCTCAAGAACTACTAATGCTACCAACTTGAAAATTGGAGTAGTTTTAGATGACGTTTGCCCAACTATTTTGCAAATAAGAAAGAAATATATGTATATTTTTTGCAACAGGTAGTGCAAGGGGGTCTGAAAAATTCGTAGTAAGGCTACTAGGGCATGTGGGTGGGTATGTGTTCATATCAAAGAGCGCAGTTTGCTGATTCTCAAACATTTTTTATTTTTTTTAGGTCGCATAGTTTTCGACTTTTGATGAAAAGTGTAAAAAAAATACCGTTCCCCTCCCCTTATAAGGGGGGGGGGCCTTATCTCCGAAGTTTGCAAAGAGAAAAATCAGAAATAATTCTATGTGATAGAAGTTTATGTAAAGATTGCAGGAAAAATAAAAACGAAGTCTCTAAATAACTCTTATAGCCATCGACATTCATACTCAAAACTTTCCTCCCGACTTTTTCCTCATTCCTCCGTATCACATGTCCATACCATTACAACCGATATCTACACTACTTTTCAGTTACCGGTGCCACTTTCAGACTTCAAAAAAAAAAAAAAACGTAGTACATAAGATATTGATATTCAGCTGACCCCGCACTGGGCCCGCGTGGTGGAATATGGCCCCCTCCCTCTCGCAGAGAAGAAGCCTGTGTCCCAGCAGTGGGAACATTATAGATAGTTTTTGTAATTAAAATCGTTAGTCCAGCGTACTTGTATTATAGAGGTCAGTGCCCTGACATCAAGCAATGGAGAAAATTGTCAACTTTTTTTTTTTAAGCTTGAGTACGAGGCTTTTGACTACGTTGTGTGTGTATTTTATGTCGTTTTTAGGGTTCCGTAGCCAAATGGTAAAAACGGAAGCCTTATAGATTCGTCATGTCTGTCTGTCTGTCCGTCTGTCTGTCTGTCTGTCCGTCCGTATGTCACAGCCACTTTTCTCCGAAACTATAAGAACTATACTGTTGATACTTGGTAAGTAGATGTATTCTGTGAACCGCATTAACATTTTCACACAAAAATAGAAAAAAAAAACAATAAATTTTAGGGTTCCCCATACTTAGAACCGAAACTCAAATTTTTTTTTCATCAAACCCAAAAGTGTGGGGTATCTATGGGTAGGTCTTCAAAAATGATATTGAGGTTTCTAATATAATTTTTTTCTAAACTGAATAGTTTGCGCGAGAGACACTTCCAATGTGATAAAATGTGTGTCCCCCCCCCCTGTAACCTCTGAAATAAGAGAATGATAAAAGTAAAAAAAATATATGATGTACATTACCATGTAAACTATCAGCGAAAATTGGTATGAACGAGATCTAGTAAGTAGTTTTTTTTTAATACGTCATAAATCGTAAACCACAATTTACCATTCATTCAATCAACTCAAAAATAAAAAAAAACATTTAATTTCATAAACCTTATGCATAAACCTGGATGTTACGGAACCCTCGGTGCGCGAGTCCGACTCGCTCTTGCCCGGTTTTTTTTTTTTTTTTTTAAATTTGCAATGTGCTTTTTGTTTGTGCAGAATAAACAATTTTTCTTTTTTTCTTTCATTCAAAATTATGTTTGTTTAGGTTAAGGTATATCTATGGGCCTGCGATGCCTGAAATAAATTGATTATTATTATAGGCTAGGTTGATTGATTGATTGATTCAGCAGCATCCGGTTAGATTAGACGGACTTAAAGAATTGCACCACCCCTTACTTCCCGTGGGTGTCGTAAAAGGCGACTAAGGGTTTTACCGGAGAATGGGCAGCAGTGTTCTCTATTTATTCCACCATCATACCATACTGCGATCGCCAACCCGCCTGCCAAGCGTGGCGATTATGGCAACCCCCCCCCCCCCCAAATTGGGGGAGGCCTATGTCCAGCAGTGGAAGTCTATCGGCTGAAACGACGACGAATATTATAAAGGCGAAAGTGTGTGTTTATAGGTTTGCTACTTCTTCACGCTCAAACGGCGGGACCAATTTTCATAAAATTTTGGTTGGACGTAGCTGACACCGTGGATTAACATTTAGGCTACTTTTTATACCGATATTTCCATGGGGATCGAAACATAATGCGGGTGATACCGCAGAGCGTAGCTAGTTAATTAATAAATTGTAGTTGTTACAAAGAGAGAAAAAGGAGGCAAGAGTCGATAAGCACAGGAACAAACGAACGCTCTCGTATGTAAAGTCGGAATGCAATAACGGATACTGAGCAATAATAAACTTCATCTTTTAAAAGGCGATTGTGTGCAAATTAAAACAATATTAGTTCTTATCCATATGAAAGCAATTTCTTCTACAAACTCTATCATTGGAATTTGCACCCTTTGACCAATTAGATCTAATTAAAAATCGAACCTTTGTGACTATGGTAATAAAGGCTATATTCCTAATTACGGCCATCTGCTTGCATCTTACAGTTTTAATTAAAAACTGTATTCAGTATCAAGAAATAGGTGCAGAAGGTTAGTTCCATATTACAAGAGGAAATAGAAGCATCTCAAACTATCTCGAATCCTCAAACAAATGAAAGTCGCGAGTGCGCTTGCACTCGCTGTACATGAAGCCATGACGTACTTGTACTTTTTTATTTTGTATCTCATTTTATGCTGCACCGATTGACGTCATCACGTCAACGCCGACTGTCACTAAAAGCCTGCGCTGTGGCTGTATCTAGCATAGGGTCACAGCATTATGCTGAGCGAAGGCGTTTTGCTAGGATGTTACGCATAATTTCCGATAAACTTCTTTTTCCTTGCTTTATATCTTACCTCATATCAATGTATTTTCTTTCTTTTTTTCTGTGTGCGTGCGGTTTCGCTTGTTATAAAGAGCCGACCTTCTGTAGCTTTTTTTAAACTGTCGGTATCCGAAAGCGGTCGTCGGCAATTTTGGACTTTCCACTTTGTACCAAACGGATCAAACAAATTAAAAGCTGCCCTTTTGTTCTATAATTTATTTGATCTGTACCGATAAATAGCGTTTTTTGTTTGTTTTTATTTATCGACGGCTTATTGCGAATGTTTCCAGAAATGATTTATTTGAGTTCTCGAACTTTTTGATTATTGGTTACTGGGGAATGTTTTGGGTGCCTCGTGCTTTGGGTACAAGTTCAATGATTTCATTACCGTTCGATTCCTATATTAAATGACGAGTTGTTGTTATTGAATTTGTTTTTTTTTATCCCTAAAGTTACGGTTTCCTACAAGAGCGGTGACTGCTATAAAGGGACCGCAAATTATATTGGTAAATGACGTCACTGAAACTGTATTTATAAAAATAAGTTGGTGTGTTTTCATAGAGAGCGTTTTTTCACATCGTAAAGTGAAACCCCGCGGCCATAATTTTCATGACAGCCGTCCCTGGGGCCGTTTTGAGGAGGGCAGCCTGCTCTCGTCTGGAAAACTATAGTTCTAAATCGGATATCTATGGTTCTAAAGTAAAAGTGCGCAGTGATGCACACCCCTATCCTATTTCAAGATAAACAAATCATCATCTGCCTAGCCTTTTCCCAACTATGTTGGGGGCTAAGTAATAACAGCCGCGCGAGTCGATTGATCAAATTAAGCTGCGCTTGCCGCGGTTGGTCCGTGGATGGGTGACCATCTTTACATATCAAGACCTCTCCGTGCCTCGGAAAGCACGTTAAGCCGTTGATTCCGGCTGTCTTTCGTGTATCTTTGACAGTCGTTATGGGTCGTCAGAAGTCCGAAAGTCTGACAACCAGTCTTACCAAGAGGTATCGTTTTACCTAGTAATTGGGTTGTGGAGGTCAGATAGGCAGTCGCTCCATGTAAAATACTGGTATTCAGCTTCATTTGTCTGTGTGGTGCCGGACTTAAAGAATAGCACCACCCCATACTTCCCGTGGGTGTCGTAAAAGGCGACTAAGGGGCGTACCGGAGAATGGGCAGCAGCGTTCTCTATGCATTCCACCACCATACCATACTGCGATCGCCAACCCGCCTGCCAAGCGTGGCGATTATGGCAAACCCCCCTTTTGGGGGAGGCCTATGTCCAGCAGTGGACGTCTTTTGGCTGAAATGATGATTCAGCTTCATCTGATTAGACTGGAAGCCAACCCCAACATAGTTAGGAAAAGACTAGGCAGATGATGTGTTTGTATGTCATCGCATACTGCACCGGTTGACGTTTTCACGTTAACGCCGGCTGCCGCTGAGAGCCAGCGCTGGGTCTTTGTCTCGCTTAAGGTCGTAGCGTTATGCTGAGCGATGGCCGTTAGGCGTGGATGTGACGCATATTTTTCCCCCAACTTGCTCTTTTTAGGGTTCCGTACCAAAATGGTAAAACGGAATCCTTATGGTGAGACTAAGTCTGTCTGTCTGTCCGTCACAGCTGGATATCTCGAGAACTACTAATGCTAACAACTTGAAATTTGGAACAGTTTTAGATGAGGTTTGCCCAACTATTTTGCAAATAAGAAAGAAATAAAAACATATGTATATTTTCTGCAACAGGGACTGAAAGGGGGTCTGAAAAATTCGAAGTGGGGTACTAAGGCATGTGGGGTATCATATAATAGAACGCAGTTTGCACATTCTCAAACAGTTTTTTTTTAGGCCGCATAGTTTTCGACTTTTGATGAAAAATGTAAAAAAAATACCGTTCCCCCCTTATCTCCGAAGTTTAGAAAGAGAAAAATCTGAAATTATTCTATGTTATAGAAGTTTATGTAAAGATTACAGGAAAAATAAAACGAAGTCTCTAAACAGCACACTTTTTCAGAAATCATCAACAAAAGTTACACTAGTTCCACTATAGGTGATGGCGATGGCGCTGACATAAAACTGCAATATTCTACACTGCAGTGCACAGTGTTAAAATTCTCTGACGAATATAGGCCTCGCCGATGAAAATTCAAAAACATATGATGGTACGGAACCCTCGGTGCGCGAGTCCGACTCGCTCTTGCCCGGTTTTTTTTGTGCATTATTCTACTACATAATGTATTACAAAAACTCTCCTTGTCAACCTTTATGATAACAATAACAATATTTACAAAGCCATAACTTACATACATTATATGTAGATATATTGCATCTGTACGACGCTAAAGCATCCCTTAGCTTGAAGTTCATTCCACACAAAACAGAGGGTAGGAACAAACACATCGTAATGCATTGTTATTGATACACCTCGTAATTAAATTCAATGTGTAATTAGATGTTATTGCGCCTTTGTATTCTAGCTCGTACGGTTACTAAAGCAGCGATTGCGAATGCGTTTGCATTTTGTTTTAGTTTTAAAAGATCGTTGTTTGCTCGGTGTTAGGAAAGGAATTTTCAGGAAAAAGGTTTTAGTGCCTGCCTGTGGAGCTTCTTAGATTTTCTTATATTTGAAATGAATTTTGATGCCGTTTTGACCATAATTTATGTTCTAATATCTATGTTATTAATAAACAGACTTTTGTATAAAAGTCTGTTTTGACATGTCACCATTGCAATTGCTCCCATGCGGACTTTCGGAGCAGAGCATTTCAATTAACATCTACCGACCCGCTAGTTGTAAGTTAAGAAATGTTTTGCGTCTTTGACTAGAATAGAATACTCTTTATTATGTACACCATATTAATTACAGACATATAAGTACAGAAACTGTAAAAAGGGTGACACAATGGGCGGTCTTATCGCTAAAAGCGATCTTTTAAAGACAACCTTTGGATGGATTAAAAAGGAAAGAACAGACAAATACTGTAGGTAGTCTCTGGTGTACCATTTACAGAACCTCAGTGTCTGCGTGTTTCAGACGCGGTGGGTATTGATATAAACACGCAAAATTAAATAAAAAACAGATTTTCTAAACTCATACTTCAAGTAACTACAATGAATGAGGAAAATGTCGTGCGAGGAAAATTTTGAGTATGAATGTCGATGGCTATAAGAGTAGGGGAAGACCAAAGAATTGATGGATAGACTGTGTGAATGATGATATGGTTAGAAAGGGGGTGACTACCGAGATGACGACTAATAGAGAAGTATGGAAAAAAAGACATTTTTTCCATACGTTGCAGCTGAAAATTAGCGTCAGGTGGTCGGTCCTTGTGTTGTCATCTGAAATTATGCTGACCTGAGGCCTTATTGGGATTATAATCTTTGTTTTCTGTTTTTTTGTAGTTTTAAGGTGTATTTTTTTTTTGCTGAAATGTCAATAAACGCATTTTTTTTCTTTCTTTCCATATCCATCACCTCTCATATTCATCATCTCTCTCTATCTATCGTCTGCGTAGTTTCGCCGGCGAATTTAATTTGACATTGAATAGTCCATCGCCGAAATGATCGATTACATACAACCGTAGACAGAGTAAATTATAGACTGCTGCAAATCTTCTTTTTCATTCGCACAAGAAAAAGAGAAATATATTAACGTCTCTAGCAAAGAAAAGAGACAGAGTAAGAATATTTCTGTTTCTTACTGCGTGTCGGCTAAGCACATTAATGTGCACAAAAAGTTTGACGCTTATGAAGGAATAGTAAAATAATACACCGCGATTAAATGGAAAATAAGATCTTTTTCGTGCATAATTCAATAATAGTACATTTGCGTAACTGTTAAAAATGGTAAGGTGCAGTGTAATAAGCTGTAAAAATGATAGTATGATGAATATTGCCGGATTTTTTCTCCCTTTCGGTGACACGGATACCATGAGTCTATAGATTACTCTGTCTACGCGTACAACACAAAGAAATCTGCGTCTTCCTTCCTTTTCGCTCGTTTAGAGGCCTGATACGCCACACAAGATCGAGAAATAGAGACGCGCCTAGACGATTATCGACTACGCAGCCTGACAGATCCCCTAATGGGATCGAAGGGTGTACCACTCAATTATCTATGAGGGGATATTGCCAATATTCCTACAATGCTAGGAGATCCTTCAGGCTACATTTTGGGGGACATTGAGGCTATATTTTTGTAGTTAATCGATTGGGGGTGTATGATTCGAGTGAAGGATTGTTGAAAGGGCTCAACCATAATACTCGTATGGTTTGAGAATGGAATGTACTTATTGTAAATAGTTCAAAAAAAATCAGCTGTTCTCTACATTTATGTTCGTATAACTCGTCAAAATGTAGGGAACAGCTGTTTTTTTTCGCGATTCCAGTTTTGGTCCCATAGTAGAAGTTGTTCATAATGATGAGTACAATTATCTCTTAAGAGGTTGTTAATGTTTTACCAATAATCCTGTATAACGAATATTTATAATTAATATTTTAACATAAGTCATTTATTTGTAGAAACATGAGTAATAATGAGTAAACATACAAGGAATGCAGGTGTTCATAAACAAAAAAGATCCGTCATGTTCGGCCTTTGTGGCATACAAATATGTAGCTAAGAAAAGTCATTCATAATAATCAATAGTTAGTAGTAATAATAGTCAATAATAATCAATAGATAGTAATAATCAAGCTCCGACGCTTGACCTTCACCAACCTCCCGAATAAGCTGGATTTCGTCCCCATTTCTCCACAACCGATCATCTCCACACCATCAATTAGGTAATAGAAAAATATAATGAATTCAACAAATCACATTACCTGGCTTTTGTGGACTATGCTAGAGCATTCGACAGTATAGTCCATGAGTCAGTTATTAATGCCTTGGAGTCCCAATATGTTACGCACACCTACATTGACCTCATTGACACCATCTATAGAAGTAGCTCTGTGAACATCAAGCTACATGTTTCTGGTTCAAATTTTAAAATAGAAAAAGGTGTCAAACAAGGCGATCCACTCTCACCTAAGCTGTTCACAAGTGCATTGCAGGGGGTTTTTAACAAGTTGCCTGATTCGTGGAAGTCACGAGGCATACATGTTAGCGGCCACCAGCTAACAAACCTTCGCTTTGCAGATGACATAGTGTTATTCTCCACATCACCTTCAGAACTTGAGGAAATGCTCCAAGATCTGAGCACGGCAAGTCTTGAGGTTGGACTTTCAATGGAGATCCAAGACACAGGTACACACCGCGAAACGTAGGGTCGAGGTAGACGGACATGTGTTGCAATATGTCGATGAGATAATATATATAATGTGTCCGGTCATGGACTAGCGATATTCTAGGTACTTATATAGCAACTATTCTAGTACACAAATTCACTACACACTAGGGTCCAATCTGCTTCCCCGCTATTTGGCAGTCGTTTTGTTGAGATATTCTCTACGTGTGTACAAAAAAAACATATCTCTCAAAGTTTTGGTCCTACTGAGATAAAAGTAGGCTTATTCGGAGGGTAACAATACTGTCTATCGTTTCCATTACGATCCAATGGGTTCACATTTTCGTAACTTTAAAAAAAAAAAACTCCAAAAAAATTTTCAAAAAATTATGCCAGTCAACAAATTATTGTAAATTACTGCAAAAACAACCCCTATGACCCTTTTTATTTTTTTCCTAGATCGACAGATTTTGAGCTAAGTTACAATACAAAATTAAATTAACATTAATATTTTAGTGAATTGGACCCTAGTGTATAGTGTATTTGTGTACTAGAATAGTTGTTATATAAGTACCTAGAATATCGCTGGTCCATGACCGGACACATTGTATAATAAATATATATATAATGTATAGATTATAATACTTGAGCCAGATAGTGTCTTTCAAAAACAGGCAAGATAAGGAAGTCGAAAGGCGAGTCCAAAATGCTTGGAAGACCTACTGGGCCCTTAAAGAACACATGAAAGGTAGTCTTCATTAAAAAGGAAACTCATCGACATGTGCATCCTGCCGGTCCTAACATCGACAACAATGTCGATTGCCCAACGAATATATTGCTATTATAGTTAATTTTTCAATTTGTCAATCGTTTTAACCCGGTTTATAGAAGATCTGAGAAGATGACGTTTAAATCCGGTTGGTAGACCCATGAGAAGATGTAAAATAATGTTAATATTTTTTATTTACTTCAATTATTTAATTTTTAGTTACATTAAATTGATTTATAATATAATATGCTCCGGACATAACGTTTTTATTTATTCTATTTTCTAGACCCAAATTTTTTTTAAATACAATAATGAATGGAAGAATCGATAACTTTCCGATTTAGTCAATCACTAGCGTATATGTAAAATAAATGGCTTTTGCACAGCACAACAATAGCGATAGATGTTTTTGTGTGAGTACCTAAGTTGTACGGTGCGGTTTATAATTGATTGTGTAGTACGTTCTGATTTATGAAATGCAAGTGTGTGCGCGACTGTGTATCTATTGCTTTTACTGAACTACATGTGTAGTAGTGGCGCGGTGGTGGGGCCAACCTAGCGATATCGGGTTTTGATGTATTTTCAACTATCGGGCATATCTCCTTCTTTCATATATCTATGGAGCAAAGCAAAGTGTTATCGCGTCTTACGCGACTGACTTTGTCTGCCATGCGTTATATAACAAATATTTTGTAACAATTTATTTTATAAGAGTGCCCACGGAGTTTCTTGCCCGTTGTTCTCCGTAGCTACGTACTACGCTTTGGAATAGGCAGCTAGCTGCATATTTCTGACTGACCGACCCCTTGACAATCCAAAAGTGCGTGTAAATGGTTTAATTGAAATAAATGCTTTGAGTTTCAGTTTGAAGCAAACAAAGGCTATAATATCTAAAGGAATCTGGGGACGAAAAATACCCAGAACAATACCGCTATCCACAAAACCCTGGCTATTCAATTCGTTCCAGTATCTACCTCAATCAAGCTATCGTAACGTTGCCTTAATACCGACCGTACCTAATGGATATGATCTCACCAATACAGTGCTATCTGTTTAACTTATACACGAACCTAGCGACCTCCCCTGCTTCGGACGGTTTTGCAACTCAAGGCGGAGATTTCTTGAAAACGGTCTAAAAGTTGATTTTTTAAAGCTTAAATAATTTTGCCAAAAAAAATTTTTTTTTTCAAGTCTTATTTTAATACAGTGATGGAACTCAAATCATAATTAAACATACATTAATGCATCAAAAAAATCTTCAAATACACCTCTTGATTGTCTTTAAAAGCAGTTTATCCGTTTATTAACAATTTTAATTATAATTGAAAATGTGCCATTAAATTTGTAATTCCAACCTGCATTCAGTGATGGATTTATTTATTATTAAATAGTTTTTGTAAATTCAAATTCAAATATTTTATTTCAGAATTACATCCCACATCACATATTGTTAGTAGTAGTATAAAATAATAAACAAGTAGTGTACCATTGCACTGTTCGTTCAATGGTACACCGGCTATTTGGATAAGTGTGTATGAACACTTACCCACCTTCGTACAGGAGGCCTTCCAACGCTAAGTCCTCCGGTACGCGGTCGCCACTCCAGAACCTTTCGGCGCCATCGGCCATCTGTTCTGCGAGCAATGTGCCCTGCCCACCGCCACTTAAGTTTGGCAATTCTTCGGGCTATATCGGTTACCTAACCCTTCCCCCCTCCCCAAGAATGACAAGCACGAAAATAATTAATTAATAATAACTTTTAAAATTCGACTAGAAGTTCCTGAGATAGAATACTCTTTATTATGTACACCATATTAATTACAGACATAATTATAGAAACTGTGCAAAGGGCGACACAATGGGCGGTCTTATCGCTAAAAGCGATCTTTTAAAGACAACCTTTGGATGGATTAAAAAGGGGAAGGACAGACAAATACTGTAGATAGTCTGTGGTGTGCGTTAAAACAAACAAAAAAAAACTCTACAGCTTTATGATATTAATGGTCCGCTTGAAATTTCGGCCCCGACCCGCCGCATCACATCCTGCCGCCCGTCAGCGCCATTACTTCCTTTTTTGTCTCTTTGCTCACCTCCTAAGGCTTATAAATTAGGCTATCAAAAGCAAAAAGAATTTTTCAAATGCAACCGGAAGTTCCAGAGATTAGCACGATCAAACAAACAAACTCTTCAGCTTTATTATATTATATTAGTACTAGCAGCGCCTCTTGGTTTCACCCGCGTAAGTTTCGATCCCATGGGAATATACGGGATATAAACTATCCTATATCCTTCCCGGGATGCAATCTATCTCTCTACCAAATATCGAAATCCGCTCTGTAGTTTAAGCGTGAAAAGGTAACATATAGACAGAGTTACTTTCGAATTTATAACACTAGCTGCGTTCGCGGTTTCACCCGCGTAAGTGTCGATCCCGTGGGAATATCAGGATAAAAACTATCCTATATCCTTCCCCGGGATGCAATTTATCTCTCTGTCAAATTTTATCGAAATCCGTTCAGTGGTTTAGGCGTGAAAAGGTAACATACAGACAGACAGAGTTTTTTTTTCTTTTATTTATTATTAGAGACTTTTACACGGACGTGTATGCCAGTCCCATCATACCTTATATTAATACATTATCTAACTAAAACGTAACCTAGCGAACATAAATACTTTGGAGGCAGCCTCCGAATTAGGTGTCGATAAAAGATAATGAAATACACCTACATCATACATATTTAAGTTTAAATCCTTAAATGATTCTACTCGGTAAGACTGAAATCTGGCACAATCAAACAATAAGAGTACTACATCTTCCGGTGTTCCACATACATCACAATTTGGTGAGTCGGTTTTTTTCATTAAAAATCCAAACTTATTGATGGGCAGGTGTCCAGATGTCTGTGCGCGATCACAACCAGCCTACATAACTTAGTATTGTAAAATCGTGGTGGAGGCTCCGATACCATTGATCTATACCATATGCCTTTATCCTTGGATCTTTCATTAAAATATTCTTTCCAAAGTTCATAACATTTGTTTTTGTATTTTGGTAATAATTCCAAGTAATATGTTCCAATATTTACCTCCGTTCCCTCATCAATTCCCAATTTTGCCAACCGGTCAGACTCCTCATTATTACCATGTAAGCCTATATGCGATGGAACCCATTGCAATCTCAGATCAAACCCATTGCTGGTTAAATTTTGTATCATAAAAAGGATACCATAAGCTATCGATGCCCCTCTGCAACCAGAGGCGCATCGAGCTTTGTAATGCGCTTTTGCTGTCAACACAAATCACTGCTTTTCTTTTATCGTTATTTTGAATATATATGTTCCAATATTTACCTCCGTTCCCTCATCAATTCCCAATTTTGCCAACCGGTCAGACTCCTCATTATTACCATGTAAGCCTATATGCGATGGAACCTATTGCAATCTCAGATCAAACCGATTGCTGGTTAAATTTTGTATCATAAAAAGGATACCATAAGCTATCGATGCCCCTCTGCAACCAGAGGCGCATCGAGCTATATGTTGTAATGCGCTTTTGCTGTCAACACAAATCACTGCTTTTCTTTTATCGTTATTTTGAATATAAATAAGCGCTTCTGAGATTGCAAAAAGTTCCAAAGACATTACCGATACAGCGTTAATTATTTTGAAATCACTATTGCTATTGTTTTCTGGTTTCAGAGGATCATAGTAAGCCGCACCATTTACCTTAGCGCTCTTAGACCCATCAGTGTAAATAATATAATAAAAATAATATAATAAATAACATAACACTAATACGTCAACAACGTACATTTTTCTCTTTTATCTTATATTTCCTGTTTTTATCAATTTCCCGTCTTTATTGGTATCAAGCATATTGCAAAATTTCAAGCATATTGCATAATCCAAAATTGGGGGAGGCCTATGTCCAGCAGTGGACGTCTATCGGCTGAAACGACGATATTGCAAAAAACCTTTTCGAATAAAACATATTAAATCTATAAACAATAAACCAAAAATAAAATTAAAAAGCTAAAGAAACATAGAAAAATTAAAAATGACGGCTGTCAAATTTGGCCTCCGAACAAAATAAATCTGTGTGAGATAAGAAGATTATAATAGAATGTTGACGAGATCAGCAGCACGCCGTGCACATCTACAACCTCCGGACTCGTCGCTCAGCCCCGCCCCGCCGCCGCCGGAACCCAGCCCCATCGAGAGTGCTGTGACACTGGCCGTGGCAGTTGCGTCGAGCTCGAGCGACGAATATTTTTCCCCGCCGACGTCGCCAACACCCGTACGTCGGCAGGGGAGAGGCCGGCCACCGAACAGCTTGGGACTTAGGGGCCATCCGGCCCCGAGTCGGGTCCCCGCTACCGGTGGTTGTGTGCAGCGCATGAGATGGACTCAGTCTATGAACGAGAACGTCATGCGCGCATATTACGGGTCTACAGAGGGGGGAATTAACCTCACTGTGTACCGCGATAGGATGCTGTCTCTGTTCCAGGAACTGGAACCAACCGTCAACGTTTCGCCCCAACGACTGTCGGATCAGGTGCGGGTCATCCAACGCAATCACAGGTTGGACGATATCGCACTTGATAGGCTGCGCTCAGAGGTACTGAGCAACCATATCGTCTCGACTTCGGCACAAACTGCGGCACAAGTGTCAACTGTTGATGCCATCCCGCCGCGGTTCAATCGTGTTGAAGAAGAAGATTGACACAGTAAGTAGCCAGTGCAACGTTCGACTGAGGAGCGCACTGGAGGATGCATTACGCGAGTATAGGTCCACTCTAACCGAACTTAGGCCCCGATTACCACGGTTACTCATGCACAAAAAAAATAGGGCGCTGGTGTGTGTTTTGGACTCGCCGCTCAAGAATTTCTTCGAGAGCAGCGAGGATCTCGTTGATACACACTCGATCCTGTACTGTGCGGCTGTTGCGGCATGTCGTTTAGCTAACGTCAAATTTCCAAGTTGTGACGGAGCTACTCGACCAAAACCAGCCGTACCAGCCTGGCAGCGCAGGATCGAGCGTCGTATCGATGGGGCCAGGGTACTCATCGGCAAACTATACTGCTTCAGGGAGGGCAATACACGACCACGAGTGATGCGCTTTGTAAGGCGGGCATTCTCGGGGACTGGAATCAGCCCTCGAGAATACATGCCCCGTGTCACAGAGCGCATCGACTTCCTGAAGCAGAAAGTTTGTGCATGGGCGAGCCGAATTCGGCGGTATAAACGGCGGGTGGATCGATACACGCAGAATCGCATGTTCCAGAGCGATGAAAGGTGGATGTATAGAGCTTGGGAGCGACCTCAACAAAATGTTACAGACGTATGCCGCCCAGATGATGCCGCCACAAGTGCATTCTGGTGCAGCATCTGGTCGGTGCCCGTCTGTCACACTGAGGCTGGCTGGATGCAGGATGTCGAGCGAGTGTGTGAGTCTGTACCAGAAATGGAAACAGTCCTGATTACGCCATCAGACGTTGCCAGAGCAGTCCGTCCGTTATCGAATTGGAAATCACCGGGACCGGACGGACTGCACAACTTTTGGCTGAAATGGCTAATTAGTTCACACACTTGCCTGGCATCTCAGTTCCAGTCATCCTTAGAGTCTGGGTCGCTACCGCAGTTTCTAACAACAGGCGTTACCCACCTGCTCCATAAATCAGGTAGTCCCGCAGAACCCAAGAATTATAGACCGATCACGTGTTTGTCGACGGTTTATAAACTTCTTACATCCATTTTGAGAGCGAAAATTAATAAGCACATTGAGAGTAACTCGATTATGTCTGCTTCTCAAAATGGATGTAGGAACGGGTCCCGCGGTACTAAGGAGCTACTCCTCATTGATATGGCCATTAGCCAACAGGTTCGTCGATCTCGCAAGGATTTGTCGACATGTTGGATAGATTACAAGAAGGCGTATGACTCAGTGCCGCATACATGGCTCATGAGGGTGCTGGAGTTGTACAAGATAGATGCAACTCTACGCACCTTCCTTGAGTCGTGTATGGGGCAATGGAAGACGGTCCTTCGTTATCCAGGATGTCGACAGATCCAGGGAAATGATGAGCCTGTATGGATTAAACGGGGAATATTTCAGGGCGACAGTTTGAGTCCACTTTGGTTCTACTTAGCCCTGAATCCTCTAAGTACACTACTGGAGGATTCAGGTCTAGGCTATCGGTTGAGGAGAGGTGGTCAGGTCATATCTCACCTCCTTCATATGGATGATTTGAAACTCTTTGCCCCCAACAAATTGCGTCTGATGGAGCTACTTAAGGTAACTAAAACTTTCAGTAGCGCCATCAAGATGGAATTTGGTGTCGACAAATGTGCAGTCATCAAGCGAGGGGAGATTATGGAATCCGAGGGAATTCAACTCTCGGATTCCATAAGCCTCAGATCCCTCTCCTCATCCGAAAGCTATAAGTATTTGGGTATGTCGGAAGCGTTAGGCATCAACGATGCTGACATGAAGCAATCCTTGAAGGAGCGCTTCTTTTGTCGCCTGAAGAAGGTATTAATTAGTCTTGTGTCGGGCGGAAATAAGGTGCGCGCCCGCGTCAACGGTTGGGTCATGCCGGTTTTGATGTACTCTTTCGGCATACTCAAAAGGACTCAGACCAAACTCGACGCCCTGGATAGAAGAGTCCGTACACTACTGACCGCAAACCGGATGCATCACCCACGATCATCGGTGATGAGACTGTATATCCCGCGGAAGTGCGGGGGTCGAGGCTTTTTAAATGCGAAGACCCTCCACAAGCGCGAGGTGTGCAGTCTCAGGGAATATTTTTTAAAAGCCGAAGTGGGTATGCACCGTGATGTGGTCGCAGTGGACAAGGGGCTCACCCCGCTCTCCATGGCTAGAGAGAACTGGCGCAAACCTCTAGTACTTTCTACTGATGACCGCAAGAAGATATGGCAAAGCAAGGAGCTTCACGGGCGCTTCTATCGGGCTCTTCATGAGCCCGGTGTAGATTTCATAGCGTCCGTATCCTGGCTACGTTTTGGTGACCTTTTCGGGGAAACTGAAGGTTTTGTCTGTGCAATTATGGACGAAGTTATCTTAACGAATAACTACCGGAGACGTATTATGAAGGACGGGACGGTTGACGTGTGTCGGGCATGCCACCGTCCGGGTGAGTCTATCAGACATATTATCTCTGGTTGTTCTCGTTTGGCTAACGGCGAGTACTTGCACAGGCATAACCAATAGGCATAACTAATAATATTCAAACAAATAATATATCGAATAATAAGCAACACCTGAGGGACAATGTTTCACGTCAATCCTTATTTATGTTACCAGTCACATGCGATGATATAATCAAAATTATTAACAGCCTCAAAAATACAAATACCGTTGGATTTGATAACATATCAACTAAGGTTATTAAAGAAGTTAAGGAGATAATAGCGCCGTTACTTTCGCATGTAATAAATCTCTGTATTTCCGATGGTATATTTCCAACTAGTCTAAAAAAAGTAATAATTAAGCCACTATTCAAAAAAGACGATAGAACTGAATTAAAAAATTATAGGCCAATTGCAAAAATTCCTATATTCTCAAAAATCATCGAGAAAGTGCTCTATAACAGTATATACGCCTATTTTGAAAAATTTAATCTATTTTGCAAAGAACAAAAAGGATTTAGAAAAAATATCAATATAAACATGGCACTATTTGACCTACTATCAAGTGTCCTAACATCTGTCGATAAGAAAAACAGGGTTTGCGCTATTTACACAGATATGACAAAGGCATTTGATTTTGTGGATCATAAAATTTTACTACAAAAACTATATAGCTATGGCATTAGAGGAAATATCCTTAAACTTATAGAATCTTACCTAAGCGATAGACTGCAATGCACAGAAATCACAAGAATATGTCCAGTAACTAAGTTGCAAAAAACATATACCTCGGCAGCAAGGTTACTCAAATATGGAGTGCCTCAGGGTAGCGTATTGGGACCCCTGCTATTTTTAATATATATTAATGACCTACCAAAAATAACAGGGCACGAAATGGTACTTTTTGCTGATGATAGCACAGTTATTATAAAATGCAACAACCCTAATAATTACGAACTTGACATTAATGACACTCTCTCGAAAATAATTAATTGGCTTAAGGACAATAATCTTGTAATAAATCTTAATAAAACTAAAATTATGCATTTCCACCAACGGCTTGTAAATACTCCAGTTAATGTCGCCTATAATCAGTCTAGAATAGAAGAGGCTAGCATTGCAAAATTTTTGGGTATCTCAATTGACAGCAAACTGACCTGGAAACCACATCTGGAAGAAGTTTGCAAACGATTAAGTAGATCAGCGTATCTTCTATTTCAACTGTCAAAAAAAGTAAATACTGAAACACTCTTAACGGCTTATCATGGATTGGTAGCCTCGGTTTTGCGTTACGGTGTTGTTTTTTGGGGACAGTCAACAAACCGAGAACTTGTTTTTAAAATGCAAAAAAGATGCATACGGTCGATGTTTGGTTTAAGAAGGACTGACAGTTGCATCCCATATTTTAAAAAATACAATATTTTAACCTTTCCTGCATTGTACATCTTGGAAGTTTCTTTGTTTGTAAAAAATAATCCCCACTTATTCATAAAAATGGCCACAGTCAAGAAATTACCCATACGTACTCAATATATGAACACATTATGCAATGTTAAATGTAAAACTGCACTGATGAAAAAAAGTTTCTTTGGTATTGCTCCCCAAGTTTTTAATAAAGTTCCCGATGCTATTAAATGTATGCCATTGCAAAAATTCAGAAACACTCTACAGAAGCTGGTACTTGAAAAATGCTATTACACATTAGACCAGTTTCTAAATGACAAACTTAATTAATCATAATTCTGAAATTATTGTTATGTTTTTATTTAATTAATATGCAATTGTAAGTTTTGATAATTTTTATTCCTGCTGACATTGTATTACTTTTTTATTTTTATGACATTTAGATTATTTTATTTTAATTAATTTATTTTATATTTTTGTACTATTTTATTTAACTTTTAATTTTGACTATAGCATCACAATTTTGTATGCCTTTCAGCGGAACATAGGTTGGACCAAACACTATAATATAAGATCATTGTACCCTATGTTCACAAAATAAATGAATTTTGAATTTTGAATTTTGAATTTTGAACCAAGTGGCCAGGATTATTCACCAGCATCTTGCTTTGAAATATAAGCTTGTGGATTCTGAGGTACCGTATTACAAGTATGTGCCCGACCCAGTTCTTGAAAATGACCATGTCACGTTGTACTGGGATCGGTCTATCATTACTGACAGGACTATTGTTGCCAATAAGCCTGATATAGTGGTGATAGATCGATTAGCGCGCCGCACAATGTCGATGTTACCATTCCACATGACGGGAACCTCGTGAAAGCTGAGAAAGAGAAACAAATTAAATATCTATCTATATTGACTTAGCACACGAGGTTGTTGACATGTGGAATGTGAGCTCGGCTATCATTGTGCCGATTGTCGTATCAGCCAATGGACTGATGGCCGAAAGCCTCGATCAACATCTATCGAGGCTCTCGTTAGGTGGTTGGATCAAGGGCCTGATTCAGAAGGCAGTACTCCTCGATACGGCTCGCATTGTGAGGAGGTTCCTGTCTCTGGAGCCCTAACCACCGGTAGCTTGGACCCTGCTCCCGACACCGGCGGATCACTATTGTTTATATTTTTAAATCTGGGGGCACGGGAGTGCCCCCGCCAAGACGAGCCAAGCGAAGCGCAAGGGCACTACCTACCTTTTCTCGAAGCACTTCGTCGTATTTTTGAACCCTCTTAACTTGGGTTTGGATTATACAAGATAAACAAAATTTTCGGAATATGATGTCAGTAGTTGACTTATTAAACCTATAAAGTTTCAATTGCATAGCTCTTATACTTTAGATTTTATTGATATCTAAAATACCCCGATTTCGTCACTGACTCACTGACTGATGATCATCAATATTCTTAAGGTTCTTCCTGAAGTCCTAGAAAGCTGAAATTTGGTATGTAAGCTAGTAATAGTACACAAACAACAAAAAAATCTTAAAACTTGAAACTTTTACCCCCCAACCCCTGAAACTAGGGGGTGAAAGTTTGTATGAGACTTCCGTAAATTTTGATGCTAGAGGTCTGACAATTTATATAGGGGGTCCTTGTTATAAATAAACCTCAAAAAAAGAAAGAAAAATGAACAACAGAAAAAATACTCGTATAAATATATCATAAGCAACTTACAAAAAGATATGAAATCCCACAAAAACATTTCATGTTAAATGTTGCCAAGACGAGACCATGTAGCTCGCACTGTCAAAAAGTAATCAGATCTCATGTAGAGCCAAGCTTCTAACTCTACACGCCCTAACTCTACAAGGCCTAACTTCGCAAACTCTACACCATAGTCAAAATATATAGCTTGGCCATTTCGCTACATTCACATGAGCGGAAGGTGAAAAACTCTCATACTGTTAATGGTTCTTGTAGTAACGAAACGGCCAAGCCATATATTTTGACTAAGGTGTAGAGTTTGCGAAGTTAGGCCTTGTAGAGTTAGGGCGTGTAGAGTTAGAAGCTTGGCTCTACATGAGATCTGATTACTTTTTGACAGTGCGAGCTACATGGTCTCGTCTTGGCAACATTTAACATGAAATGTTTTTAATATGTTTTTAAATAATAAATAATATAATAAAGGTAACAGACAGACAGATTACTTTCGAATTTATAATATTAGTATGGCTTAGTACGGATAGATGAACGAATGGATGAATAGACAACCTTTGTGTAATGCTCGATATAAACTATAGGGAATGATGTCCATTGCTGCTTTGTCTGGTGTTACGATATGGCCTTTGTGTGATAATATCAGGTCTTTAATTGTCACATTGCAGGATACAGGTGTCGCCGCGTAGACAGAAGAAACGAGCATTGAATACCGTCGTGTGTTGGAGTTTTAAAACCTTTAACTGCTTTTAATGAAACTTCATTCGCATAAGCAGGATACAAAGTTCTAAAACGTTACTTAAGAACATTTTGTGTTGTTTTGTGTTTTTTTCGGCGGTTTTGCCTTGTGGTACGCACAAGGCAAAAACGCCGAAAAAAATACGTTAGTTGTATGGGAGCCCCCTTAAATATTTATTTTATTCTGTTTTTAGTATTTGTTGTTAAAGCGGCAACAGAAATACGTCATCTGTGAAAAATTCAACTGTCTCGGTTTCTGAGATACAGTTTGGTGACAGACGGACAGACGGACAGTGGAGTCTTAGTAATAGGATCCGGTTTTTACCCTTTGGACACGGAACCCTAAAAAAAGACACGTGTTAAATTGAGCGGATCTGTCCAGTCAGTGCACGCATTTATCAGTAATTAAGCTTACATAGGTACAACAAGGCCACAAGTTACAATGACCCAAAAAAACATTTTTCCTTGTTAAATCCCCTTAAAATTTTCAACATTCTTTAATTTTATTACTCCATAATGCAATTAAAGCTTTATATTTCAGCAATCACGTCACATTTTTCAATGACGTTTAACAGAATCTCGTTTTACCATGATATTCGATAAATTCTGCTCACAGACAGGGGAACCAACAACGAATATATTATTCGTCCAATTAGAACAGTGTCCTGTGATTGGTCAACGGAGATTTCAGTCTCAGGCCAATCATGAAGACAGAATAGGAAGGATAAGACGTGTATAACAAGATCAATTAATCTGCCTAGCATTTTCCCAACTATGTTGGGGTCGGCTTGCAGTCCAATCGGATGCAGCTAGGGTTGCCAGGTCTTAAAACCAAAAAGCCCGACAGACCAGCCAGTTTAGCCGGACATTTGGGTAAAAAAACCGGAACGGCTTTTTTATCATCACACTAATATTATAAACGCAAAAGTTTGTGTGTGTGTTTATATGTTTGTTACTTCTTCACGCTCAAGTGGGTGGACCAATTTTGATAAAATTTTGTATAGCTGACACCCTAAATTAACATATAGGCTACTTTTTATCCCGATATTCCCACAGGATCGAATCTTATGCCGGTGAAACCGCGGGGCGAAGCTAATACTATAAAATCTTCTTAAATTTTAATGAAACAACAATGAAATTGAAAATCAGTCTTCTTTATTAATAAGTAATCATTCAATACTCATTACATTACAATATTAATTTCAATAATTGCAACAGTAGTTTAGCAGTAACTACTGCTACAAATTTAAAAAGCCTAACAAAAGCCGGACAGGCCGGGCACCGTCTGATTTGGCCGGACACGCAACCAAAAAGCCTGACTGTGTCCGGCTTTATCCGGAGGCCTGGCAACCCTGGATGCAGCTGAATACCAGCATTTTACAGCGACTGCTTATTTGAGCGCAGTGGTATCGGCACAGACTTACAATTTGTAGGTCGTAAGTTCGAATCCCGGCAGGCACTTTACTTTCTGTATTTAATTTCATCACCACTGCTCACAAAACGGTGAAGGAAAACATCGTGAGGAAACCGGCTTGTCCTAGAACCAAAAATTCAAAGATATATGACTTCCGCCAACCCGCAGTGGGCCCGCGTGGTGGATTATGGTCCACTCCCGCACACAGAGAAGAGGCCTGTGTCGCAGCAGTGCGAACGTTATAGGCCGATGCTTATCTGACCTCCACAACCCAGTTACTGGGTAACATGTTACCCGTTGGTAAAAACTGGTTGTCAAACTTTTTGGCGTTGAATGGCAATTCTAATTCTTTGGCCAAAGAAAGACCCAGCCCTCTGGTCACGTGAAGTGTCGACCAGGGGGCGAAAAATTTCCTTAAATAGGAGACGCGCACTCGGGCCATGCCATTTTTGGTTTATATTTCAGTTGCTTTGCATTAGAAATCTACTATTGAAAACGTTGAGAATACTGGAATGTCTAAATAACATAATTATAACTAACTAGCTGCACCCCGCGGTTTCACCCGCGTAAATGTCGATCCCGTGGGAATATCGGGATAAAAGTATCCTATTCGTTAATCCAGGGTGTCAGCTATAAGTGTCCGTGTATACTCCTCCTGTACTATGTCTATGGGCTTCTTTAGAAAGGCATTCTATTACTTTTTAGTAAAAGGTATTCTAAAGGACTTCCCGTTCATAGTACCCTCTTACACTGCGAAAGTCTGGCAATATTTATTTATATATTTGTGCTTTCTCCATACAAAATTTTATCAAAATTGGTTCAGCCGTAAGAGCGCGAAGAAGTAACATACATATAAACACACACACTCACAAACTTTCGCCTTTATAATATTAGTGTGATAACTGATAGTTCTGTATTCGGTCCATAGTAAGCTGCATCTGCTTCTTGTTTTGCTTGTGGGGTCGCATCAATAATGCATTAACTGGGGCTAAACTCGTGGACTTTCCGCCTGTCGATCACAATTTGGAATCCATTTAAATATAATTTCTTTAGACATATTATTCTGATGGGTAACACAATCGAAAAAAAATCGATAATGGAATAAACTTTTAATTATTTAATAAGTTGAAGATTAATGAATGATGCAAATTCGGTTTATGGTGCTGGTTTACTCACTACTCTGATACTGTGTTTCCATTTTTTTGTGTGTACCTACCTAACAATCATTTAGGATAGGTTGCCGAGACTGTCTGTGTGGTGCTGGACTTGTCTGTGTGGTGCCGGACTTGTCTGTGTGGTGCCGGACTTAAAGAATACCACCACCCCTTACTTCCCGTGGGTGTCGTAAAAGGCGACTAAGGGTCTTACTGGAAAATGGGCAGCAGCGTTCTCTATGCATTCCACCATCATACCATACTGCGATCGCCAACCCGCCTGCCAAGCGTGGCGATTATGGCAACCCCCCCCCAAAATTGGGGGAGGCCTATGTCCAGCAGTGGACGTCTATCGGCTGGAATGATGAGGTTGCCGAGATGGGAATGTTTCGTAGGCATGATAAATAAATTCATGGGTGCCGAGACAGGACTAAATCGCAAATTCATAAACGTGACCATATACGCAACCAAGGAGGGGCTAAATTATAACAGATCGGTCGATCGAAGGTTAAGCTTCACTTCCCGCGGTTGGTCCGTGGATGGGTGGCCATCCATTATGTATAGAGAGCCGCCGTGCCTCGAAAAGTACTTTAAGCCGTTGGTCCCGGCTGTCATTAGCAGATCTTTTACAATCGTTACTGGTAGTAAGAAGCCCAAACGTTTGATAACCAGTCTTAACACGGGTTATTGTGTTACCCAGATCAGTGGCTCCAAGTAAAAGACTAGTATTCAGCAGCATCCAGTTAGACTGGACGCTGACTCTAACGTAGTTGGAAAAAGCTGGACAGAAACACAGTCAAAGAGACGCCAATTTACATAATAAAAATATCGAAAAAATCTAAAGTCTTATCCACGCTATCCTCTCCCCGTCTTCGGCCCATTACACACATTCGTGTAATCCTAACGTGACACCCAATGCATTGTAATGCGACATTATTCGCTCCAGTAGTTTTATCTCGGTCGGACAGTGTGAACGAGGCTTTAGAGACTCCCTGTGGCCTAAATGTAGGAACGTGTGTAAGTACATGAAAAAAGGTAAAAATATGGTTTCATTTTTTCAGATTTGTAGAGCAATTTTGTTATGGTTGAGTGATTTTTAGTTGAGATGGATGGGAGAGAAATAAAAAGTAACAGTGTACAGTAAATGGTACGAAACTGAAACCTGAGTGATGAGGTAGTTTAACTTTACATTAAGGGAACTACAGGACCTAAACGCTAAAAAACGCATGTTTTATAATGCCTAAATGTCGGGGATGTTTGCGTTGTATCGCACTGATGGCTTTCATGCAGTCATCCGCATCAAAACTGTATCCCTGATCTGCAGAATGCGTGGCAGCTGCAACGGAATTCTGAAGACTGTAGCAGATAGGATCTCTTCTCCGATAAGGAGAACCTTTATTAAGCGAGTAAATTGAATGTATTTTAATTTAATTTTTGATTTAATTTAATTTTTAATTTTTCATCTTTCATTTTTAATGTATTTTATATTATTTATTTTAATTTTAAATCGGTTGCCATAATCGCCACGCTTGGCAGGCGGGTTGGCGATCGCAGTATAGTATGGTGGTGAAATGCATAGAGAACGCTGCTGCCCATTCTCCGGTACGACCCTTAGTCGCCCTTGGGAGGGTGTATGTATGTATATTTCTTTGGCACGCTCTGTAGCCTACACGGCTTGATCGATTTCAGCTTGAGACATGCCGGTAGATTCGTATTAGTTGTGAGAGTGACACTGGGTATATCAAAAATGAAAAAAAATTAAAATGCCCGATTTTAGGCGCATTATGTCTTAAACAATTTTTTTTTCTCAAAACCTGTCGAGTGGGGTATCAAATTTTATTTTTATTTTTTTACATCGTTCTCACATTATATAGTTATAAATTCAAAGGTGTAACTAATGATGTAACTATAATTTTTGTAAAATACCTATAATTTAATTAAAAAGAGTGTCCATGGAGTTTCTTGCCCGTTCTTCTCCATAGGTAACTACGCTTTGGAATGGGCAACTAGCTTCATATTTTCTGACTGACCGACTTCTTGACAATTCAAAAGTGCCTGTTAATGGTTTAATTGAAATAAATGCTTTGAGTTTGAGTTTGCCATCAACAGGGCACAAATCCAGACTCCGGGCTGCTACTGGGAAATTCCAGATGGGAAACCCAATAACATTTTGCCCGACCTGGGAATCGAACCCAGGTCCTCATGTTCAGCAGTAGCGCATGCGACCACTAGACCAACGAGGCAGGATTTTAATAATAAGTTTATTATTGTTTTGTAGGGTTCCGTACCAAAATGGTAAAAACGGAACCCTTATGGTGAGACTTAGTCTGTCTGTCTGTCTGTCACAGCTGGATATCTCAAGAACTACTAATGCTATCAACTTGAAATTTGGAATAGTTTTAGATGACATTTGCCCAAATATTTTGCAAATAAGAAAGAAATAAAAATATATGTATATTTTTTGCAACAGGGACTGATAGTGGGTCTAAAAAATTTGAAGTATAGGGCATATGGGGGTATCATATGAAAGAGCACAGTTTGCGTATTCTCAAACATTTTTTCTTTTAGGTCGCATAGTTTTCGACTTTTGATGAAAAATGTAAAAAAATACCACCCTTCCTCCCCCCTCCCTCATCTCCGAAGTTTGCAAAGAGAAAAATCTGTAATTATTCTATGTGATAGAAGTTTATGTAAAGATTACAGAAAAAATAAAACGAAGTCTCTAAACAGCACACTTTTTCAGAAAACATCAACAAAAGTTACATTAGTTCCACTATTGGTCAAGAGATGGTGCTGACATAAAACTGCAATATTCTACACCGCAGTACACAGTGTTAAAATTCTCTGATGAATATAGGCCTCGCCGATGAAAATTTAAAAACATGATGGTACGGAACTACTACTACTCGTACTCGCTCTTGCCTGGTTTTTAATTTATTGGATGGTGTGTTTTGCTAAATATTGTTAGGATGAGAAACAGAACAAAAGGTAATTAATTGTAATTAAAAAAATAATTAATTAACATACAGTAATTTTACATAAACGCAGGTTTGTACATCACAATTGTTTTGTTTCACCGATGACCCCTAAACTCACCAGGGCTTGTATCTTGGGGGTCGAAGTGCGAATGAGCAGAAATAAATATGTCGGTTTACAAGGCTCAAGACGCAGACGCAGTGTCTCAAAACGAAAGTCTTTGACCAATGCGTATGACCTATGGCACAGAATAAATAGTGCCTATGACACTAAAACGTGGTCGCTCACAGTGGGCCTTAGAAGTCTAAAGTCACCCAAAAGGCAATGTAGAGGGCTATGCTTGGAAATTCCCTAAGTGATCGAATCAGAAATGAATAGATCCACAGGAGAACCAAGGTAACCGACATAGTCCGAAGAATAGCCAAACTTAAGCAGCAGTGGGCAGGGCCCATTGTTCGCAGAACACGGCCGATGGGGCCGAAAGGTTATGGAGTGGCAACCGTGTACCGGAAGACGTAGCGTTGGAGGGCTTCCCACAAGGTGGACCGACGACCTTGTAAGGCCGCAGGAACCCGTTGGATGCGAGAAGCACAGAACCGGTCGAAGTGAAGTTGCTTGGAGGAGGCTTATGTCCAGCAGTGGATATCTTTTGGCTGAAATGATGATGATGATGATAACAAAGCTAGTTTAGTAAAGCGTGTATTATGTTGTGAGTGTGTGTTTGTGTGAGTGTCTGTAAGGGGAAAGTGTGAGAGGGATATTTTTGGTGGCACTTTGGCTTGTGACAAATGTCATGTAGAAATACTATACTGCTGATGAAGTATCAATTTGTGTTCGCTAGACTCCAACAATACCTACTTATACAAATGCTACCTTATGACTTTTTTTTTTTTTTTTTTGAGGATGGGAAATCATCAAATGACTCCTCCCGCTCTGGGTGGAGCGGAAGGGAGTGTCAGACTCTTACTGACTAATACCCACCCGTGTTCCTTCCTTAGCCCTTTATGTTCCGGGCCAGCGGTAACCCTTTCGGACAATCCCGCTGACCCGGCAGGCTTCGGCCCTAACAGGCCCCTTCAGATCATGCTACCTTATGACTACTTTACTTACTTAATATCATCACGTATTTTACTCAATTTAATTCGATTGAAACTTGGTAAAAAAGTCTCACCTTTTTTTAATTTCAGCTTAATTAAAATCGAAACACTGCAACGTTAAGTGAAATAAAATACGTTCAATTCTCTGAGAAAATTGCTATAAGAAGAATCTCTGAGAGAATGTTGTAATGGATGTGTTTAAGGCTTCAATACATATGAATAGGGTTCATTTCCTGGCAATTAACAATGTGGCATTATCAATTCATATGTACTTTCTGAGTTTATCTTGGACAATACCGATGTCAGTGGAGGAAAAATATCGTGAGGAAACAGTTACCTACAGTTTCGCCTAAAATAGTCAACCCCTGTTGGTGCAGGACTATTGCAGAACATGGAAATAAAACATATTGGGCTTTGGGCTCGGGTGGCTATAGTGGATTGGTTACCTTGTACTATGAAAGAACTGTTATTATTAAGGATATTCTCGTCCTCATCTGCCTAGCCTTTTTCCAACTATGTTCGGGTCGGCTTCAAGTCTCACCAGATACAGCTGCTCTGATGCTGATGCGCCATCCACGAAGAAGCGAAACACTCTTCTTCCTAATCGCTTACAGTACAAGGGTGCAACATTCCGCTAGTATTTTAGTTTTGTCGAGACACAGTAATTACTATATTAGTGGGTAATTAGTGTGTATCAAAAAACTAAAACACTAGCGATAACCATTAGCGATTAGTAAGACGAGTGGGGCGCGTCTTCGTGGATGGCACTATCTGTACCAATATCTATATATATAAAATTCAAAGTCCTGATTGACTGATTGACTGACTGACTGACTGATATTTATCAACGCACAGCCCAAACCGTTGGATCTAGAGACTTGAAACTTAGAAGGTGTGTTCTTTGTGAAGAGTAAGTAAGTATCCACTAAGAAAGGATTTTGTGAATTCAACCCCTAAAGGGTTAAAATAGGGGATGGAAGTTTATATGAAAGTCCGACAGTTTTGAAGTTAGGATCTGCTAATTTTGTATTTAGGCTGACAATTGAAAATTAATTTATACGAGTCTCAGCGTTTTTGATAATTCCACCCCCAAAGAGTTAAAAAGGGGGATGAAATTGTGTATAGAATGTCATTAATTTTCGACGTAAAAATCACTAAATTTATTATCTAGGCTTATGATTGGAAGCTAACACAACGGTGTTGTTAGAATTTCATCCATTAAGGGGGTGAAAAGGGGAATGAAATTTTGTCCTGACTGACTGATATATCAACGTACAGCCTAAAACGCTGGTCGGTACCGCTGGGTAGAGAAATTAATTTTGGAGGGTGTGTTCTTTGTGAAGAGTTTTTGGAAATTTAACCTTTAAGGGGTGAAAAGAGGGGATTTTGTTTGTATGAAAAATCTTATTCCTTGAGTTAATAACCATGAAATTTGGCACGAATACTTATCTAAATAAATTATGAAGTTTGGCTTTTTTTTCTAAACTACCCCTTGTAGGGGGATTGGGAGGTGTCAAAGTTTGTATCGAAGAATTTTAACGCGTGGTCCGATTAACTCGAAACTCAGTATTTATACTTAAGACCGAAAATAAAGAATAACGTGTGTCATCGTTTTTCGAAAATTTTGTGAAAAGTTAATTTTATAGGGGAAGACTTTACTGCGTGGCTTGATTAACTCGAAAATTGGTATAAACAATCTTTGAGTCGAGTAATGAACACATCCCAAACAAATTTTACGAAATTCCACCCCTGTGGGGGTGAAAAACGGTTTATAAGAAAAATCTTATTCATTTGGTTAATAAACTTGGCAAGAATACTTGCCTAAGCAAGTAATAAAGTTTATCATTATTCGTTTATCAAAACACCCCAACACCCCTTGTGTTGGGGTATTAAAGTTTGTGTGGAAGAATTTTAACGCGCGGTCCCATTTACTCGAAACTCAGTATACTGTACTTTTGACAGAAAATAATTAATAATAACAGCCGTACAGATCGATCGATCAGGTTACGCAGGCTACGCTTGCCGCGGTTGGTCTGTGGATAGGTGTCCATCTTTACATACCGTGACCTCTCCGTGCCTCGGAAAGCACGCTAACCGTTGGTCCCGGCTGTCATTCGTGGATCTTTGACAGTCGCTAGGGGTGGTCAGAAGCCCGAAAGTTTGACAACCAGTCTTATCAAGGGGTATCGTAAGAATTTTATTACGAGGCTTGATTAGCTGGAAAATTGGTATAAATAATCTAGATTATGTTTCGAAATTCCACCCCTATGGGGATAGAAAGAGGGGATACAGTTTATATGAAAAATCTTATTCATTTGGTTAATAAATTAGAGACTTGGCAATATTTGGGTCAGTAAATAATAAATATTGTCACTTTTAGTTTAAAAAATCCCTCACAGAGGATTTGGGGGGGTGACAAAGTTGATGGATTAGAAAAATATTTAACCCGCTGTCGGATTAACTTGAAACTCGGTACTACTAAAACAAAGAATACTTAAAAAAAGTGATTTAGGGTTTTTCAAAAATTGACTCCTACGAAGGTGGAAAATTCTACTGCTTGCTTCCATTAACTCGAAAATGGGTATGGGTCTTTGAGTCAAGTTATGAACTCATCCCAAACGATTTTTCAAAATTAGGTACTCTCCTGGGGGGATCAAAATCTGGGATACAGCTTATTTGAAAAATCTGATCCCTTTGAGCTATAAACTAAAAAATTGGCCCGAATACTTATTTATATCTAAATAAATGATAAAAATCATAAACATACATTTTCGAAATTATAAGAGGAAAATACGAATGTCACGCGGTCGAAGTCGCGGGCAGAAGCTAGTTTTACATAAAATGATTACCTATCTGATCTCGACAAACCAGTTACTGGGTAATACGATACCCCTTGCTAATACTAGCTGTCACGACTGCCACAGAACCACGAATTATAGCCGGGATCAACGGGTTAACATGCTTTTCCAGGTACGGAGGGCTCGTCATATGTAAAGATGGTCACCCCTCCGCGGCCCAACCGCTGCGATCGTAGCTTAACCTGATCGATCGACCCGTGCGGCTGTTATTACTTAGCCACAAGGCCCTCAAAGAAGATTCTCGTCCTGTAACCTTAAAATAAAACTCAATAGAATCTACTCCAACGAAACAGCAGACGAAGAAAAATTTATATCCGTTTCTCTGTCGGCCAAAGAAACTCAATGAAAGGCCAGCAGATACAGCAATAATTAGGAAGTGACCGACCGCTGCAATTGTTAGCAGAATAATACCGACAGTTGTCCTCCATTTGTCAAGTCGACTTCCTTCATTGGCTTTGTTAGAGGTTTCTGCCATTTTCTTGCTACGGTTTGTGGGTTAAAAGTTACATTGATCTATTTTCGGCAAGAAGTACCGCGTTATAAGTTTGAGATGAGACCAGTCTGGACACTGATTTTCTCGATATTCCTTTGCGGTTTAGAGTTGTGATCGAATAGAACGGAAAAAAAAATTAATTTTGCTAGCTTTGCACCTTGGAAAAAAATGATCAAGATAAAAGGAAAAAAAACATCCCCGTTTCATATGCATCTTTCTTCTTGTGACACCGTCAGTAATAAATGTCATGCTGAGACGGCGTTAACGATATTGAGGATCTTTACATGTCTTCCATTGTATTCCTTACTAATATGATTGCAAAGTAGATAAGTAATATTATGTGCGACATGTGCGTCTCTATGGGGAAATAGTGGGGCTGATTTTTAACCTATTTCAAAAAAGTAAATGGTTCTCAATTCGGTTGTAAATCAATTTGAAAAAATCATAATTTCTATATCGTTTCTTCTCATATGTTTCCGCCAACTTGTTCTTTTTAACCCCAGACAAAAACAAAGGGGTGTTATACTTATATTGTACTTAGTCATTAATATGGTAGTTTTAAAAGTAGAAAATAAAATGAATTTTGAATAAATTCGGCACACCAGGGGCCCTAGTCTGCTATTTTTATAAATTCGTCATTCCAACACGATCCCACCACCATTCCATTGTCATTTTGCTAAAAGTTCGTAATCTGCTAAATTCGTAATGGTTGATCATTGGTCGGTCAATGGCACAGAAATTATACGATACTCGTAACGAATTATAAACAATGACTGCACAATGACGTTATAATGGTAGGTCACTGATCAAAAAACTGTCAAATTTTTTACAGATTACCGCGTAAGTCAATAATTCATTTTTCATTATGTACGAGATTACCATTCTATGCCATTTCTTTCAATGGAGTGTCAGTGGTTGACCATTGGAAAGTCATAATGACGCCATTGTATTAGTAGATTACCAAACTTGTCAAAATCAACAATTATGAAGTCAATGATAGACCATTTTGACACTATTGTAATAGCAGACTTGAGGCCCTGAGCTTTTTACTCTGACTGTACTTTTAGGTGTGCTCAGGTACGTAATATCTACAAACAGACCCAATGATATGTAGCGTTACCAAACGCGACCAGTTTGTGTGTGTTCTTTCTCTTCGTGATACCGCAATTAAAAGTATTTTCTTTCTTTTTCAGCTTGTTAGCTAGTAACTATGTGCTGCAATCACCATGTGTCAAGAGGGGCTATCTCTTATGGTTGTTCATTGTATCAGTCAATAGAAGACCTGTACAGGATGGCAGGGATGTTGACGCGAAACCGGTACAATTCTGAACCTTGAAATACTCGCACGCGCACACTCGTATATAATAGAAAGAGACAGAGAGGGAGAAAAGTGGGAATCTAATACGCGTTTTTAAATCAGAGCCGTCTAGTATAAGTTTATGGAAGCTCTCAATGTAGTTGTTGACCTCGCTATCGACCATAGTAGGTACCCTCAAAAACCATGAAAACGACACCCATGACGAAACATTTAAAAAATTCTCGCAGCATATTAGATATTCATTTCGACCTCGCTATCGGCTTTAGAACCCTCCAAAACCAAAAAAACCGACACCGATGAAGAAACATTTTAATTTTTTTTTGTTTTCGCGCTATTGGTATTTTATTTTGACCTCACTATCAGCCTTAGCACCCCTTTCTCTCTTCTCCATTCTAAATCATCATTAATTCATTCTTCTTTTATTACATTTTTCTATCATTTTGAGAGAAAATCGCATAGAGTACGCTTTTTGTTACTTGACCATTTCTACCAGTTTACTCTTATCGCAAGCCCCATTAAAGAACTTCGCTCCAAAAAAATCTCCTGCCACCCTGTGTAAGTGGGAAGGAACTTTTATGGGCTCTGGGCTCCCTTGAGGCTTCCCGTCTTATCTTGTTCAATACGCAAAAAGCATATACTATCACTTACAAAAACAAGACCCCTGTCCCTTTACGCTTCTTCAAAATAATCCTTAACAGCATTTTGGACCAATAAACTATTTATATAGCACTTAAGAAATAAGGAAATCGAGCCATTCAAGTCTGTCTCAAAAGCTAAAGGACCCAAAATTCGGGTCCGTTCAATAGCAACGGTATAATGAACCTTGAAAAATACGAAGACGAAAAACTCTTCAAACCTCTTGGGACGCCTCTATTAAATCGAAAGAGATATTTATTTTGAAGTTGCTTGAAACATCTTTAGTTAACCGTGTCGGGGAATTGATTTCGGTTTCTATCGGAGATGTTCGGGTGAGTTCGTGGTTATAGAGTGGTAAATCCTGTTATGTTCGTGCGTAGGGGAAGTATAGATTTTATGGTGTTGAAAAATGTTGAGGAAGTTGAGGTTTTTGTTATTGTAATTGGTAAAGCGGGATCATGATCATCTTTTAGGTCTAAAGGTTGATAGATTAAGGTATATTTTTGAAACGCAATTCCTTAAAGCACTTTATACTTTGCACACGTGGCGACGACACTTTTGTTACGCAACAAAAGTGTCGTGACAGTCAAAATATTTAATTTTGTTCGGTCCTGTTTTCCTTCGCCAAGTGTGCAAAAGCTGTTTTTTTTTAAAGTAAGGAAATGTTTGGGGTAACGACAACACACTAGTGAATTCTTAAGACACTATTGTTAAATTCTTCTTTAATTCGAGAAAGTAAGTAGATTCATAATATTGACGGCACTTTTTTATGAGATACACATATACTTTCACTGATAATCTTAAAAAATATAGACCTTCTAATGTTGGACACTCCTTTAAGTTAATGGACCTGTAATAACTTTTTGTGCTTCTGATGCATATTTTTTATATAATTGAGCGATTATATGGTGGATGCCAAGCTTCACAACTTGGCTCATCGCCGCAAGGTTGCCTGCTTGTCGGTCTTCTACAGATTGTACTTCGGTGAGTGTGCCTAAGAACTCCACGACCTCATTCCACCGGCCCCCTTCTACCTTCGGTCATTCAGACGCACTGCAAGTTGCTATTCCACCAATTCGCACTAAGCATTTTCAAATGTATTTTATAATGCGCACAGCAAAAGAGTGGAACTCTTTACCTGCGTCTGTGTTTCCGAGCGCACACAACCCGCATCTCTTCAAAGTAAGAGTGAACAGGCTTCCTCTGGGTAAGCTCACTCCATCGTCGACTTTGTCTCTGTCACCTCTGACCTAGACTAGAGTCAAGAGCAAACCCGCTTCAAATAAAAAAAAAAAAATTGAGCCTTGTTTTAACTTTCTGGCTTTTTCTTACAATTGGTCGCAGTAACTACGTCAGGGCACCCCGACCAAATGGGTTAGGTTGGAACTAGAACCGCGCATGCCGAGCGAGCGCTACATCCAAGTTGGTCAAGGTTAATTGGCCATCCAGTATTTTTAGGACCCCAAAATAGGAATTATTAGAGGTTCACAAAAAGTGGCGCAATCATTTATAATCAGCCTATAATATTCCCACTACTGGGACACAGGCCTCCTCTCTATGAGAGGGAGTGGGCCATAATCCTCCTCGCGGGCCTAGTGCGAGTACCAACTCAAAAATTCGAAGACATAATTATGACATCTACCAGGATGTCATATGTCTTCGAATTTTTGATTCTAGGACATGTCGGTTTCCTCACGATGTTTTCCTTCACCGTTTTGAGAGCAGTGTGATGAAATAAATCACACAAAGTAAAGCTCCTGCCTAGGTTCTAACCCACCAAATTTTATTTTTTATATGTCGCAGCATCATGCTGAGATAGGAGCCTTTTGGCCTCGTATAGGACTTTCTGTTTCATTTTCCTTTTTTTTTTTTTATATAACTTGATTTTTTTTACTGTGTTTAGTTTAGTTTGTGATCTTCTTGTACGAGTCGCAATAAATACTTTTTCTTTCTTTCTTTCTTTTCCACGACGTACAACTCGTAAGTCGGGGCCGTTACTGCTGGACCACCACTGATCTCATTTTATTAGAGTGTTCAATAATATTTTTAGGAGCGCAAGTTAGGAATTATTAGAAGTTCGATTAAATACAGGGTTATTGGTAAAACATTCACAACCTCTTAAGAGGTCGTTGTACTCATCAACCCTCAACTTTTACTATGGGACCAAACCTGAAATCACGAAAAAAACCCAGCTGTTCCCTACATTTTGACGAGTTATACGCAGATTTTTTTTCACGATTTCAGGTTTGGTCCCATAGTAAAAGTTGTTCTTAATGATGGGTACAATGACCTCTTAAGAGGTTGTTAATGTTTTACCAATATTTTTTTTATAAGCAATTCTTTCATGAAAGATGAACCTACTGCCAAGCAATGCATGTAAACCCAAAGACATATTGGTCTTTAGCAGACATTTCAATTTCACCCCATTCGGGAATAGGTGCTATTTCTCACGTAGCATTCAATTTCTTAGGGGTGAAAAGTCTAATTTATTACGTACGGGAGCGCGGAACTATTTCTGGATGCGATACAAATACTACTTCGGGAGGTCGAATACTCGAATCTAATTTGTTAGTTTTGAACGTAATTTTAACATATGTTATAGCGGAAATGAACAACGAATTGAAGAAATAGAAAAACAGAACTGAATTTCTATTATTCTTACAACATTCACGCCTGTTTTCCACGAAGGGTGAGGCAGAAAAGTATGTACATAGAAAAACTAAATTTTGCCAGTTATATTGAAGCCCGCGGGATTGTCCGAAAGGATTACCGCTGGCCCGGAACATAAAGGGCTAAGGAAGGAACACGGGTGGGCTTTAGTCAGTAAGAGTCTGACACTCCCTTCCGCTCCGGGAGGAGTCATTTGACGATTTCCCATCAGAAAAAAAAAAGGCTATTGCCAACAACCGGACACAAATCCAGACAATTGAGCACCCTAACTGTGTAACACACTATCTATCTCAGTCTGATCCATTTTGAAGGATATTGCTAATCCATTGCTTCTTAAAGAATACCACCACCCCTTACTTCCCGTGGGTGTCGTAAAAGGCGACTAAGAGTCTTACCGGAGAATGGGCAGCAGCGTTCTCTATGCATTCCACCATCATGCCAAGCGTGGCGATTATGGCAAACCCCCCAAAATTGGGGGAGGCCTATGTCCAGCAGTGGACGTCTATTGGCTGAAATGATGATGATGATGATGATTGCTTCATATGTTCGAACACTGTGTTTGCTCAACAACGTAAATAACGCAATGAATGTTGTTGAACTGTCAAAGTGAAACCCATTGCTACTGATAGCGTGTTACGCAGTTACACCGCAGATTATTGTTGAAGATTAATATTGTGAACTATTGGTAAGATAGAACACGGAACTGGGCTCGAGCAAATTGTATTTATTTATGTAAGTTGGTAAAAAACACTTTTACATGTCAAAAATAACACGTTTTAAAACTAGATAGGTTTGGTGTTTCGGTGGGGCCTAAAAAGGCCACTTTGGCAGAATCATAAAAGGATAACACAATGGACAGTTAACCGTTAAGTTAATCGTATCAAATCCCATTGGTAAAGCATTTATCAGTTATTTTTTTTATCTGTGCTAAAATACCAATCAATCCGATCCAAATCCAATCCCAAGCTCTTTGATTATACCTACGTAGTGCAGCGAAAAAAATAAAAACACGGACTGTCTTCGCCTTATTATAATTCATAATGTTATCCTTTTATGATTCTCCAAAGTGGCCTTTTTAGGCCCCAAGGGCTCGAGCAAATCATATTTATTTACTAGCTGTGCCCGCAACTTCGTCCGCGTGGAATAGTGATTTTTCGGGCAGCATATTTTGAATTACATATACCGTCTACAGACCGGGCATTTGCTGTCCGAACCCTCTGAGAACTCAGGCGAATTTCCCTATCAGTGAAAGTCTCAGACTCACGCGATAGTGCTTGAGCTTCATGATCGGCAGTGAGACGTATTTCTCGTTCTTCCTATGTTTCCTGAGACCGAGCATTTGCTGTCCAAACCCTCTGAGAACTCAGACGAATTCCCCTATCAGTGAAAGTCTCAGACTCACGCGATAGTGCATGAGCTTCACTATCAGCAGTGAGACGTATTTCTCGTTCGTCCTGTGTCTCCTGGGATCGAGCATTTGTTGTCCGTACTCTCTGGGAGCTCAGGCGGGTTTCCCTGTCAACAAAAGTCTCAGACTCACGCGATAGCGCGTGAGCTTCGCGATCGAGAGATAAACGTGCCTTTCGTTGTTCCCCGGGCCGTTTTCCCTATTTCGAGTTGTCATCATTCGAGAAGGATTTGAACTCAGTCGAGATTTTCGCTGAGTCGAAGTTTCTGTAGCACGAAGCCTAGCCTGATGTTCCCGAGTTGCAGAGAGCCTTGCCTCACGACCTTCCTCAGATTCCTGTGATTGAACCAATCTCATCCTTTTAGCATTTCTGCTACACTGGGAGAGGTTGGTTCTTCTTTGAGGCATTCTTACAATAAAATAGTACTTACTACTTAACATACAGTTATTTAATAAACACGTACTATCGTAAACAATTAAATTATAAATATTTACAGATTATTATAGAGTCTAAAATTATCACAGTTTAAGTAATAAGTGTTAAGACGTGTAAACCAAACGTACTAACTTTATAAAACAAAAGAATTGCTAGAAAATTTAAATACTAACCTGAGCTAATGAACTTATACTTAATAAAGAAAATCAAGAAAAGAAATGCCTAACCTATACCAAATACTTATAATATTTATATACAAACCCTACATACAAATTAAGATAAGTAAATACCCAAAAATCAAGGAAAGAACCGCCTAACCTATACCAAATACGTACAATATTTATTTACAAAATTAAAAAAAAATATTAATATTAATAAATGAAATATGCAAACAGTCAGTATTCAAGTGAATCGCAATAATCGAATCCGCCTATACTCTCCAGGATACGTGCGTTCGCTACGAATAACTGAATCCTTATGGCAGCGGCACTTTTTTTTTTTTTTTTTGAAATTGTCGTCTCATAGTTCAACCTGAGGGGTTATCGACTGCTTAACCGGGCTTTCCTGTGGATGCCTCAATAAATTAAGGCCTCCAGCCAGGGCATAATACACTTATAAACTTAACTACACAATATAAACTTAAAAACTAAGCGACTACACGCTAAGGGCACCCCCTGTGGGGTACGGACCTCGGCTTAGGGCGTCGCTGGGAGAGGGCAGCAAGGGACAGGCTGGATCGGAATTATGGCAGCGGCGTGGCTCTCAGCGTGCTTTATATAGCCACGGACGCGCAGGTGCGAGGCGTGAACAGTCAGTATTCAAGTGAATCGCAACAATCGAATCCGCCTATACTCTCCAGGATACGTGCGTTCGCTACGAATAACTGAATCCTTATGGCAGCGGCGCGTTTTTTTTTTTTTGAAATGGTCGTCTCATAGTTCAACCTGAGGGGTTATCGACTGCTTAACCGGGCTTTCCTGTGGATGCCTCAATAAATTAAGGCCTGCAGCCAGGGCATAATACACTTATAAACTTGACTACACAATATAAACTTAAAAACTAAGCGACTACACGCTAAGGGCACCCCCTGTGGGGTACGGACCTCGGCTTAGGGCGTCGCTGGGAGAGGGCAGCAAGGGACAGGCTGGATCGGAATTATGGCAGCGGCGTGGCTCTCAACGCGCTTTATATAGCCACGGAAGCGCAGGTGCGAGGCGTGAACGTACTCTGATAGAATACCTTAACAAATGTTCGCCGTGATTCTTTAAATTGACATAACTTTTTTATTTATGAACCGATTGACATGAAATAAACACTAAATGTTAAGTGAAGCTTATTACAATATATTAGTGAAAACCGCATCCAAATCGAATAAGCCGTTTCTGATATTAGCGTGCACAAACACACAGACAAACAGACAAACAGACAAAAAAAAAATTAATTACAATTTCGGGTTCGGCATCGATTTAATAACAACCCCTGCTACTTTTTTTTCATATATTTCCATTGTACAGACACCACTTTTCTACAATTTTATTATATGTATAGATGTAAGATTTACATGTCAAAAATAACTTGTTTTAAAACTAGATGGGTTCGGTGTTTCCTATCTGACCGGGATTCGGTCTAGGTCCACCTGCTTAGTTCACCTGGGTGGACCGCAGGCACTTTTTCTTGCCGGTGGATCACCTAAATGATGAGGAATATACAAATAAAAAATGTCTATTGGCCATGGTCCACCTAAAATTAATTCCACGGAAATAAAATCCTCTTCCTGATCCTGTTATTTTACTACAATTGAAAAGTGAATGCCGAAAGAACAAATGAACTACTCTGAAAATAAATAAATAAAAAAAAATAAAAATGTTTATTTCAGTAACTTACAATATTTTCATTTTTACTTTTAGGAATGACCTTTTAAGCAAAATAAATGCTTGTGTTAGGACATTCCGCCCTTCCACTACATACAGTGTCTTATGCAAGCTATTGAAAAAAGTAATAAGTTATGAATAAGAAGACAAAATCCTCCATTTTAAAGGAGGAGTCTAAACTATACAAAAGGGAAACAAGTGAAAAATTTGGTAATTTAAGTAATTTAAGTGTGCGCACTAGAGAGTGTGTATATGTTCGTGTGTGTGTATGTTCGTGTGTGTGTGTGTGCATGCATGTGTGAGTGTGCGTGTGCGTTATTAATGTGTGAAGAGGCTATGTTGCATGTGAGGATATGCGTGTGTGAGTGAGGTGAGAGGATTTGTGCTGTAGGTGTTGAAAGGATTTTGAAAGTGATTGTTCTTTGAGGTGTGAGTGGGATAAGAGATTGAAGTTTTGGGTTTGTGTTTATGAGTTAGCCCTGCGACATGTCTTGGGATCGGAAGATGTTGTATGACAACATCTTCCACTAACCGTTGTTTAATGTTTGTATTAAAATTTCAACTTCGTCGTACGATTTCGGTTTTAGCCATTTCGTCAATATACTTTTGCATTCGCGATATGTTCGGGGATAAATACCTAGCTCTTTGTTGAGCAGATTATATAAGCGAGATGACCGACTTGCGTACTGTCTTTTTGCAAATGCTGATTTAGACTTGATTACCGGGGCAACCTTGTCCTTTCTTCTGCTTTTCAGCTTCGAGGGGTCAAAAGCGAGGGATTTGTGTTGCTTTAGAATGACGTGAAGTACGTACATCTTTCTAACTGTCAGGAGATCAGACATTTTATAAAGCCTTTCAGTCGGGTACCTGAAGGGTTTGAAGAGCATGACTTTAAGTAGTGACCTCTGAGCTCTCTCTAGCTCTAGGAATTTAATTTTTGTTGCTCCTCCCCATACCGGGAGACAATAGGAAAGAACCGACTGTGCTAACGACGTGTATATTTGAAGCAGAAGGCGTTTGGAGGTGACATATCGTAGTGTTTTAAATGTCCAGATAAGTTTTCTAACTCTCTTCATTAACAATTCTGTGTGAAAATGCCAGGTCAGGCGCTGATCAATCATTACGCCCAGATATTTTGTAGCTTTGACTTTTTCAATTTTGTCGCATGAGCATATAGAGTGATCAAGGTTGTGGCATTTGTGAATTTTAATAGTGAAATCTGCTGGTGGTTGGGAGGTATCGTACTTGGAGAAACAGATAAAGTTTGTTTTAGAAGTGTTTAGGGTTAGGAGATTAAGGTCGAGCCAAGTAGCAACCTTTCTCAGACCGTCCTCAGTGGATTTACAGACATTGCTCCAAGTTGTACCACTAAACACTATGGCGGTGTCATCGGCATAAGAGAAAGTTTGGCCATCTTGTATTTTTAAATTGCAAAGGCTGTTTATGTAAAGGAGGAATAATGTCGGGCCAGTAACCGTTCCTTGGCCCACGCCGTAGGTAACTGATTCTTCAGAACTAGTGACTTTACCAATTTTAACTTTTTGTTTGCGACCTCTTAAATAATCTGCGAGGAGAGTCAGAGGTGGACCACTTATACCACTAGATTCTAGCCGGTCCAGAAGAAGGGGGACAGAGACTGTGTCGAACGCCTTTTTCAGGTCCAGGAAGACAACAAGACACTTGACTCCACTGTCCACCTTACCGGTAACAGTGGAGGTAAGTGCCAGCACCGCGTCTTCAGTAGACCTTCCCTGCCGAAAGCCAAATTGTGAAGGTGATAATTGATTGGTCTTATTGAGGTAACTTAGCAATCGTGAATTAATTAGCCTTTCTAAAATTTTCGACAAGGATGGTAAAACCGAAATAGGCCTGTAGTTCGACGGATCTCTCCTGTCGCCACTCTTGTGCACGGGGGTTATTAGCGCAAGTTGTTGAGTTTTAATGGAAACAAGTTGGTTTTTCTATAAAAATAACTTTTACTTTATATATTTTGAGAAAGCAATACATCGGCTACTAGTGATGTTCACAGATTATATAGTAGGGAAAAGACAAACGAGAAAAAGACTTGACATATTGATACAACTCAAGTCAATGGAACAGAAGGCGCGAAATTTAAATATTACAACACTCTTCCTAAATTTGAGCCTTCATAAAAAAACATAAGCTTTAAACATTGACAAAACAAAACTTTAACCAATAACTAACTGCTAGAAATTACATCAACAGATTTAACTCCAATTTTATCTCTTAAATAACAGAACTTAATTCTACATAGAGGCTTGGTAAAAATATCTGCATATTGTTCATCACTGCACACATAGTTTAATTCGATAATTTTATCATAGTATTTTTCTTTAATGAAATGAAACTTAATGTCTATATGTTTACATCGTTTGTGAAAATTAGTATTTTTGATTACACTGATAGCACTTTGATTGTCTAAATTTAAACACACAGACTTTTGATTGAATGTACCAATATCAGATAGTAATTGTTTAATCCACATGACTTCTTTTGTAGCAGCACAGGCTGCCATAAATTCTGCTTCAGTGGTTGATAGGGCAACTGTCTGTTGTCTCTGACAGGCCCATGTTACTGCTCCTCCATTTTTAATAAACACGTATCCAGTGACGGAACGTCTTGTGTTAGGGTCATTGGCAAAATCTGCGTCGCTATACCCAATTACAATATTAGGCACAGTTGATCTTGTGTAGTACAGACCATACACTTTAGTTTCCTTTAGATACTTGAAAATTTTCTTCACAGCATTCCAATGAGTTTCATTGTATGAATTTAAAAATCTACTCACCAGGCTGACAGCAAAAGAGATATCTGGTCTGCTTACTGTAGCGAGGTGCATCAATGATCCAACAGCTTCCCGATATGGAATGTTCTTTTCTGTTTCACCCTCTCCTTTTTCCAATATTGTATGTGGATCAGCTGGAATGCTGTTAGGTTTACAATTATTTAACATAAATTTATTTAATAATTTCTCAATATAGCTTGATTGATGTATGAAGATAAAATTGTCTGACTTTATTATTTCCATACCAACAAAATTTCTGACTGGAAAAGTTTTTACTTCAAATATTGACTGTAAATCATTAATTAACTCCTTTATGGTTGATCTATCTTTAGAAAATATCAGTCCATCGTCAACATATAGACACAGATAACAATTTTCTCCATTAATAGTGCCTACATACACGCACTGATCTGCTTTGCTATTAACTAGCCCAAACTTCTTTAAAACTGAATCAAATTTAGAGTTCCAGCATCTCGGAGACTGCTTCAAGCCATATAATGATTTATTGAGCTTACATACCTTATTAGTCTTGCAGGTTAAGCCTTCAGGTACAGCCATGTATATGACCTCTTCAAGCTCTCCATACAGAAAAGCTGTTTTTATGTCTAATTGTATTATTTGTAGGTTATGTTGGGCAGCTTCTGCGAGTAATAATCGGATTGAATCATACCTGACCGTGGGTGCAAATGTTTCCTGATAATCAATACCCTTAGTTTGCGAGTATCCTTTCGCACAAAGCCGAGACTTGTATCGTAGTCCAGAAGATTCTTCTTTGATGCGAAATACCCACTTACATCCAATTATTCGCATATCAGGAGTTTTATCAACTAATGTCCATGTTTTATTTTGTTGATGAGCATCAAGCTCTTCCTTTATGGAAGTTATCCATTTTGAAGCATCAACAGACTTCATTGCTTCTTCATAGTTATCAGGAACTTCATTATTCAATAATTGTTCATTAAAACACAGGTAAGAGCTTTCTTCTTGTTCCTGAGAGGCTAATTTATATTGTCTTCGTGTTCTAACTGTAACATTCCTTTCTGGTGAATATTCTATGCTTTCATCGGGGAAGTACTCACTGTCTGACTGAGATTTATTTTCAGTTACAGTATTAAACGAGTCATCACTTGAAAGTTCTTCACAATCCTTATTTTGAATACTACATTCATTTGTAGTTAATTCAATGGGCACATAGTCTCTCTTGACTGTGGACTCTAAGAATATTGCGTCTCTACTTTTTATTGCTTTTCCTGAATTAGGTAATAAAAAACGGTACCCTTTAGTGTTTTCACAGTATCCTATAAATATTAGTTTTTGAGATTTTGAGTCCAATTTCTTTCTTTTCTCTTTTGGCAAATGAACCATCGCCTCACATCCAAATGTCCTCATATGGCTGACATTGGGTTTCTGTCCAGTCCACATCTCTTCTGGAGTTTTATAGCACAGAGACTTAGTCGGAGAGCGGTTAATAATGTAAGCAGCCGTGTGAATTGCTTCAGCCCAGTAGACTTTAGGTAGTTTGGCATTCAACATCATACATTTTGCTCTTTCTATCAAAGTTCTGTTCATCCGTTCTGCTGTGCCATTTTGTTCTGGAGTGTAAGGTGTGGTTGTTTGATGTATTATCCCAGCATCTTTGAGAAAGTTTGAAAAATTTCTGTTTACATATTCAAGCCCATTATCAGTTCTGAGAATTTTAATTGTACGGCTTAACTGATTCTCAAATAAAACGAATTCAATAAATTTTTCCAGAACATCTGATTTGTTATGCAGTACATATACAAATATCTTCTTTGAGTAATCATCTAAAAAAGTCACAAAATATCTAGCTTTGCCGAATGACTGAGTTTCCATTGGTCCACAAATGTCAGAGTGAATTAATTCAAGCAGGTCTTTAGTCTGAGACCCTTGACTTTTGAACGGTATTCGTGTTTGTTTTCCTTCCTGACACGTTATACACTTCACATTACTTGCTTTTAAACCAAGTTTTAAATCTGCAGTATTTTCAGTCAACTTATTCAAGCTTTGAAAATTTAGATGACCCATCCTTTGGTGCCACAGGTAAGTATCTTGCTCGATAACATCTGATATGCAAGCATGAGCTGCAGACATGTTCAAACGGTACATATTATTTATCAAGCTTGCTGTTGCTACTACTACATTGTTTATGTTTAGTATAATACAGCCATCTTTATTGAACTTTACTTGGCCACCATTCTTTATTATTTGACTCACCGACAGCAGGTTTGTAGCTAGTTCAGGCACATAGAGCACATTTCTAAGCAGTATTTCATTTGGTTGACCTCTCTCATTATCAACACATAAGCTTATTTTTCCAGAGCTTTGAACAGGTAATGATTTATTATTCGCAACTTTAATAGTTTTTATATCTGGATTTGTTTCTTCTATAAACAAATTCTTGTGTTTGGTCATATGGGCCGAGGCGCCAGAATCAATATACCAGTCATCAGAGTAACCAGAAGAGGCAATAAATACAGCTGCATAGGATGATTGGTTCTGTTTACTTTCCTTATTCTTCTGATACTTATTAGGTTTTGATTTACACTCAGGACTTTTATGACCATATTTGTTGCAAGTATAACAGCGAGGTCCTTTTGAAACACTTTTATTTTTATTATGAAACTTCTGACTTGAAGCGAAAGCAGTTGAATCAGATTCTGTTTGTTTGACATCTTGTAGAATTTTAGATTTTATTGAGTCAGAGCTAATCTTCATACCTGAACTTTCAATGGCTATTATCATTGGTTTGTAACTTTCTGGAAGGCCGGACAATAGAAGTGTGCCAAGCCACTCGTCATCTACATGAAAGCCAATATTTCTTAATTTGTGAGCTGTTGTCATTATCTTGCTGACATACTCTTCCACATTTGAACATCCTGCTAGTGTAGTATTGCATAAGTCTCGTAGAAGACCAACCCGGCGTGTTAGTCCTGAGTCATCAAACGCACGAGATAAGTTATTCCAAACCTCCTTTGCAGTGCTTGATTCTTGAATATGAATATAATTCACGGGATCCACAAGAAGAATTATCTTTGATCTGGCCTTGGTGTCACGCTTTTTATCGATTTCTATCGATGGATTAGAAGGTTCGACGCAGTCCCATAACTCTTCATGTTCCAAGTAAGTTTTTACTGCAAATCGCCAAGTTGCATAATTATCACGGCCGGTTAACTTTTCTATTAATGCCAATGAGTTATTTGACGATGACATCTTATTTGTTTATCGGAAAACTTTTCTTGAAACTGAGCACGTTGTGGTTGAGGTTATGTTTTTTTTTGAAGACGTATTTAACACTGAATTTAGTTACTGATTTTTACTAATCGGACTATCTGGGCCCATAACCTGTTGAGTTTTAATGGAAACAAGTTGGTTTTTCTATAAAAATAACTTTTACTTTATATATTTTGAGAAAGCAATACATCGGCTACTAGTGATGTTCACAGATTATATAGTAGGGAAAAGACAAACGAGAAAAAGACTTGACATATTGATACAACTCAAGTCAATGGAACAGAAGGCGCGAAATTTAAATATTACAACACAAGTTTTAGAGCCGTCGGGAAAGTCGATTGCTCAAAGCATATATTTGTAAGGTGGGTAATAACTGGGACGATGAGTTTGTGTGCAGCCTTCAAGAAGCTGACTGGTATTCCGTCCCAACCAGGGGCGCTGTCAGACTTCAGACTCATTAATACGCCGTGAACCTCGCAGTGATCTGTGTCTAATAGTACAAACGAGGAGGTTGGCAAATTGTGCTGTGTATCAGGATTTGCATTTACAGCTCCAGTGGAGTTTTTAAGGATTTCATCAGCAAGAATTTTGCCTATATTAGAAAAGTACCTATTTACCGTGTCTGCAGTCTCCTGAGGGGTGGCCTTATGATCTAATAGGTCAACGTTAGGCGTTTTGATTGGCTTCCGTTGAGTAATGGTGTTAATTTTATCCCAAAGTTTTTTTGGATTTTTCTGTACCTTAGTTATTTGGTCTCGATCATATTTGCGCTTCTGCTTGTTAATAATGCCAGTACAATAATTTCGGTATCTTCTATAGGTTATTTTTAATATATCGTTGAACGGGTCTAGCTTAAGCTTTTTCTGCATGTTGTTACGGTTGCGGATGCAACGAAGTAAACCAATGGTCATCCATGGTTTAATTAATCTGCATTTCTGAGGAATTACTGATGTCAGAGTGTTGGCAGCAAGACATGTTTGCAGTATTGTCACTAAGCGGTCAGTAAGCAAGTTAGGGTCATTTAGATTAAGTAGGTCTTCAAGCCTACTTTCCTGTAGACATTCGAGTGCTTTGTCTATGTTAATCGTTATTTTAAGTTTTACCCTTTCATAATTATTTGATAGGTTAGAAATTTTTAGGAAAATCATAAAGTGATCCGTGATAGTTGAGTTAAGAATAGCAATGGTAGCAGTTTTATTTTTAGGGTTTAGCTTGATGATGAAATGGTCAAGGCAATTATTACCCCTAGTAGGCTGCGAATGCCCTGATAGTAGACCGTGCATAGCCAACATGTTCAAATAATTTAGTCTGTTTGTGTGCTCATATGAGTATTCTTCTTCATGGGATATGAGATTGATATTAATGTCTCCGGTGATTATGATGTTTTTACTGGAAGCGATAGTACGTAAATGTTCATCTAACGAAAAAATAAACTCGTCCGTTTTAGATCGATTTTGATTGAAAGAGGGGGGACCGGTAGATAGCCAGAACTACGAGGTCTGGAGATATTTTAATCTCCAGACAGGATGCGTGTCTAAGTTTTGACTCTTTTACTTTAGCTTTATGCCTATTTTTAATATAGGCGACCACTCCATCTGCCTGGTTCAGTAGTTTTGTGGTATGGTAAGACGTGTAATTATTTATTTGTGGAATTTGTTTGTTAGGATTTATTCTACATTCACTTAGAATGACTAGGTCGACCTCTGTTTGCAGGTTTGATAGGTTTAGTAGCAGGTCATGATAGTTGGAGTAGATACTCCGAATGTTTTGTGATGCTATGGTAAAATCCGTTGATTTCACTCTGATTAGGCTATTAAATTCGTCTGGGGAACAATTGAAAACTTGTGCAATCTCTGTGCTGTCAATTTTGTTCAAAGTTTGTAGGGTGCTATCCATTATAGATGTTTTTGTGAGGACAGAAGTGCGTATCCCAACTGGCTATTTGTTTGTGAGTGGAAATGTAGGTGTGTGAGTGTTGAGTTAGATTGTGTAAGAGGGGGGGTGTTGTGCGTGTGTTTTTTCTATATTTTTGAGGGATGTTTTTGAGTAATTTTAGTGTGTGCGTGCGCGATACATGTACATAATTATAACTTAAGTAAATCAGTTTAACTCTATTACAGTAGTTTGAGTTTTTTAGACAACCATAAATATAAACAGAGTAGATTAACTTTAACCGCTTTAGCGTGCTATCACTTAGTCATTTTTGTTGCATTAGGCTGTTCACTTGTGATTCGGTTTTAATAACTATAGTAGGCGAACTTTCATCTTTCTTTTCAAGAACTTTCCCGTAAGCCGTCCAACAAAATTTATACTCTTTGGACTTTACAAGGTCACGGGCTAGAAAGTATAATCTCGCACCTGTTGTAGTCAACTGTTCTGATATAAAGATGGGGGTATTTTCTTCGGATTTAAATCCAAGGTGTTTAGCGCAGATCTTATCCTTATTTTTCCTATTGAACTCCTTGGTTTTCTTCAGTAATTGCGTTTTGAGAATAGTTGAACCAAGTTCTACTACAATTGTGCTATTTTTAGTGTTATTTCGCTTTGCCTGTACCCGATATATGTCTTTGACATCCTTTTCTTCAATAATACAGTTCACTGTCTCAGATAAATTGATCACCATTTTGACCAGATCTTCATTGGTCTCTTTCGCTACCTTTGGAACATTTTTTAGTTCGAAGTTTGATTTCCGGCTACCTCTTTGGAGGTCCTCAATTTTGTCTTCCAACAAAGTAATATAGTCGTAATCCTTTTTTGACTGAACTTCCAACTGCTCAATCTTCTTTTTCAACTCGCTGTTTTGCTCTGAAAGTGCTGTCATTGCATTTTCAATGCTAGCATTTGTGCTTTTTATTTCCATAAGAGTTGGGTAAATCTTTTTGAGTTCTTCTTTTTGAGCTGCCATCAAGGTTGAGATCATATCTTTAATTTCGTCCTTGAATGCAGAAAAGTCGGCACTTTCATAGCTAGGTTCCCTGGCCCTTTTTGCTCGTTGCATTACATAATTTGGCGGTGTACGCTGGTCCATTTGTACTGAAATATTTGACTCAGACAGCGACTTGTCTCCCAATTCGTGCATATTGTGTACTAGGAGAATATGAGTAGGTATGAGTTTAGCTGTCGAGTTGTGTCTGGGCAGTATGGATTTTATTTATTTCCCCAGCTAAAGCTTAGGTTTTCGGTTCACAACGCTGTTACAGTTGTCAAGTAGCTCAGAGCACCAGGAGATAATGAAGTTAGAGGAGGTATTCCGCTGCTTTTATTATAAGATACATGTACAGGACTGGCGGTATCTAGTAGTTGAACCATGCAATAACGCTCTGGTAAGTAAGGGTAGCTACCAGGAGATTATAAACGGATGGTGGTACTCCGGGTCAGCTAAAGCAGTACGTATCTATTCCGCTCTCACTCCTTCTCCGGGTGGGATGTACGCAGCGATAATTAAGTTGAAGTAAGCGGTGGGCGGGGCTTTGTACGACTAATCACAGGTACCTAAGTAGGCGGTGCTTAATTACCCGTAATGAAAGGGGTTGGGCCTGCGCGTGCGCTGATTTGCTAAGGTCGAAGGTGTAAGAACGAGATGCACTTCGTACCTTGGTAGTGGACGAGACGATTCGCAGTACCAGGCTGCTATGAGTTCGGTGGAGGTCGTAATAGCTTCGTCACTCGCGCGCCTCAAACTCCTTGTGGGTGATGCACTCCTATTTTTTGCGTACAATTAAACTGATTCAAATTGGGTTTAAATATTTGTGAGACAGATAAATACGGGCAGTAAACACGTCTACACCTTAAGGCGGTCCAGGGGAAAGGGGAAGGGGTGAAAAGAAAGACCGAAACAAACTCAGAGCCTTTGGGCGCATTATGTCCAATTCGAAAACGTCCAACTGGTCCAGTTTTAATTGGCCCAGTTCGCAATTGGACCAGTTCGTAATTGGACCAGTTCGCAATTGGTCTAGTTCGCAATTGGTCCAGTTCGCAATTAGTCCAATTCGCAATTGGTTCAGTTTGCAATTAGGGGGTGAGAGGCAGTTTTTGACACGACCCCACGTGAGGTTGGGTGAGATTCTGTTCGAAGTAATAATGCTTATTATAATTTATGATCAACTCTTTTATTAGAAAACTAGCTTCTGCCCGCGACTTCGACTTCGGTCCGTTTTAAAGTCCAGACATAGTTTTGGTCAGGCCATATAAAGAACTTGCAGATTAATGTCTGAGATGGTCTTTTGAGGAAAGAACCACTCAGTAGACCTGTAAAGTCATCTGTGATTCAACCAGCAAAGCCTATTGCAGTTCACTGCTGGACATAAGACTGTCCACAATAAGTACTAACTTGTGAAATCTTGTGTCTGTGTGGTGCCGTACTTAAAGAATAGCACCACCCCATACTTTCCGTGGGTGTCGTAAAAGGCGACTAAGGGAGACCGGAGAATGGGCAGCAGCGTTCTCTATGCATTACACCATCATACCATACTGCGATCGCCAACCCGCCTGACAAGCGTGGCGATTATGGCAACTCCCCCCCCCCCCAATTGGGGGAGGCCTATGTCCAGCAGTGGACGTCTTTCGGCTGAAATCTTATTGAATTTATCTGCAGGCCAATTCGTGTCAACATTCAAAATCTAGTCGCAATCTCATGTTTTGAAATATCATATGTTTCATGTGTGTGTTTTTTGTTGCATGGCAAATAATGCTTAACATGGCATGCATAGCACAACATGCATGCCATGCACACACTGACCTCTATTATACAAGTACGCTAGACTAAACATACTTTAAGAAATGACAGTTATTTTTGTACTATGTGAGCATAATAGCTCAATAGTTTTAGTTCACATTGCGAACTAATGTGACCCCAGCTCAGCTTTAAAAACTACTGTAGTTTAGAGCGAGGATCTCCTCGCTCTCTTTTCTCCTAAAAACTATCTAGTTTTTAGGAGAAGAGGGAACTTAGTTTTTAGTTTTAAGCCAGTGCTCATATTTAAAGCTCATAAATCTGACCGTCATGCGCTATAACTTTACGAGGACACTATCCACTAGTTTATAGCTTGCGATCTAACCGCACTCTAATGAATTTTCAGTTAACCTTTGCTGCAATTATTCTATTACTTAAAAACCGGCCAAGTGCGTGTCGGGCCACGCACAGTGTAGGGTTCCGTAGTAGCCCGTTATCACAATGTAATACGATTCTGTTGTTCTTTATTCTGAATATATAATGTAGCAACCCTCAAATCATTTTAGAAGACCTATCCAATGATACCCTACACGATGGGATACACGACGAAAAATATTTTCCAAAATTATATTCTACCACTTTGTCGGCGTGATTGATATACGCACTCCTACAAAATTACAGCTTTCTAGTACTAACGGTCTCTTAGCAAAACCTCGGACAGACAGACAGACAGACATTCGGACATGACGAAACTATAAGGGTTCCTTGTAAGAACTACGGAACCCTAAAAATGAAGCATAACTGGGAGAGATTCGATTTTTTTCTCTTAAGTAATACCTAAATTACTCTCAGTGGTTATCACGATCGATAAAGTTTATAAAAGTATTTTTTATCGAAGGATATGTCCCATCTCTAATATTAGTTCCACGGGCTCTCACGTTGCTATCAGCGCCAAAATGGCGAAAATCAACCGTCTTTATTTTGTCATCGATATTATGAAGTCCAGCGTACTTTTATATTAAAGGTCAGTGCATGCATAGCATGGCATGCATAGCATAACATGCATAGCATAGCATGTACATGCAAGCATGCATACTTCGAGGTTTTGGAACGAGTTTGATGCCGAAAATATTTTTAGATTTTTTTTATCCCTTTACTAATAACGTGTATCAATCTTTTTTACTTCTTCTCAACAACACATTTGCTCCCAAAAGGACTGTGAAAAAGTAATTTCTCGATTCCACACTACTCTGTTGAAGACCTGTCACAATGAAAGTAAAAGCCTCCAATAAAATGTACATTTAGTGAAGGAACTTTCCAGAAAAAATGTGCCACTACGTCGTTCCCAATATTGACAGACTGACAGACTTATTGGACAAAAAGTGTCGTGTCACTCTTCGTAATGAATTTTTGGGCACGTTTCACTTTGGAGTGGCAAGTTATGTCATTGTTTCGTTAGGTTTTATGTCGGGTAATTTGTGTAGTTAGTTGTCGAAGGCGAAAATGGGATCACGTCGAGGAGATGAAAAGTGGTACGCTCACATTTTCATAATGTAACGCAATATTCAATCTGTTTTACAAGCTTGAATTGGCAGGTTTATTAATATTGATAGAAAAGAGGGCTGGCTCATTCTTTGGCCAAATAATTAGCATTGCCATTGAACGTGCCAATGTTACCGTCTGCTGGGCACGTTTCCGGATGACTGCGATGCGGACGAGTACTTTGTCGCCTAAGTGTCGTTTTGTTTTTGTATTTATTTGTATAGTTAGTTACATCGTAAAGGCAACTATCCGGGTATATTTATTTAGAAAGGTAAAAATAACAAAATTAAATTCTAACTTAACTAAAACTATACTGAAACTAGAAAATTGCGTCGAAAAACTCATCCGCATCGCTGTCGACTGGTAATGTACCCAAGGGACTGGCGGCATTACCACGTTGTATGGCGATGCTTAGCCTCTGGCCAAGGTAAAAGCCAGCCCTTGGGTCACGGGAAGTGTCAACCAGCCGTTTCGAAATTTCTTTAAAAAGACTATGAGCACTCGGACCCCACGGCACGAGGGTTTCAACCCCAAACGGCTCAAAAATATAATTAGTTAGTTATAAATAGTTAGTTCGTTAGTCATTGAATTTTAGTCATACTGCCTGGTGTGATAATCTGGTGTGACTACAAGTCGGCAATGATAATAATTAGTTTAATTTTATTAAGGATTTTTTTAACCAGTTCGTTACCTGTACCCATGAATTCAATACACGATTCTGAACTCCACTGTGTATTTTATTTTGTCTGTTATTAAGAACAAGCTCTGCCATACATTTTGGCCGCGTAGGTAGGTATCGCACTTTTCTATGAAACAGATGATTTTTTTTTTATATCCGACGACAGTTTACATACATACATACTCAGTCTATAACGTTCCCACTGCCGGGACACATGCCTCCTCTCTGTGAGAGGGAGTGGGCCGTAATCCACCACGCGGGCCCAGTGCGGGTTGGTGGATGTCACATGTCTTCGAATTTTTGGTTCTAGGACATGCCGGTTTCCTCACGATGTTTTCCTTTGCCGTTTTGAGAGCAGTCGTGATGATATATTTTACACAAAGTAAGGCTCCTGACTGCGTTCGAACCTAGGACCTACAACTTGTACACACTTGTTTACTGTTTGCGCACTGGTTATTTTTTTTCTGAATTGCTTAAAGGCTGTTTGGAAGCTAAGTGCAAAGCTTTAAGGGAGTGATAGTTGACACCATTTAAAGCATTTTGAGCCATACATGTCTTAGACGAAGTATGTTTTTTTTATATTTTTAAATACCAACTATTAGTAAAAAATAACATACCAACTTTAACTGGGATAAAAATAAAAAAAACATACTTCGTCTAAGACATGTATGGCTCAAAATGCTCTAAACGGTGTCAACTATCACTTCTTAAGGCTTTGTATCCAGCTTCCAAACACCCTATAATTATAAGCATTTAAATGTATATAAAATAAATAGAAAAGTAATCTTATAAAAATGTTTCAAAGATTTATTTGATAGATTCTTACGAAAATATGATTCATAAGGGCATAATTTCACTGCTGCGGGGGATGTGCACGGAGAGGTCACACAGGTTAGCTGGTCGGGTATATTGTGTCATTGGTAAGCTGCGTCACAAAATACAGATAGTACAGAAGTCAATCTACATACAAAGTGCGCTCGAGCAACGCACACGCAGACACCGCTCACGGACACGTTATCTCAGACGGGTTGGGAGCAATGCAAGCGTGCGTGGCATCCGCTTGAGACACGCGTTTGTGAAGTGCAGAAATGGAGCAACAATAAAATGGTTATGTAAGCTCGATTTATATAATAGTTTCCTATTTTGAATCAGTATAAACGAAGTATAATTATTTTGTAAGGTAAATTCACGCCACGTAAGTTGAAAACATGATTTTTTGTTTGTGTAGATATTGTGTTGTTTTTAGTGTCATTTGTTAGGTTTAGGTCTAAAACGGATAGGGCAAAATAAATTCCGTAAATAGGGTAATCCGTTTTGAAGTTATTAGGGATTTTCGATAGTGAAAATTGACATGTAAAATTTTATATGTTTTTGTTCTGTAAACTTTTTGTATTGTAATACTATGTTTATTGTTTTGTTTTAATATTGAAGAATAAGCTCAACAATAAATCAGACAACTAGATACGAGTGCCACTACCACGATAGTTTTTTGTGCATAAGTCAAAGTTGACGACCCTAGCGCGTCCGCCGAGCGTAGGTATGAAAAGTGAAGTACATACATGTGATTGACTTCTGTACTATCTGTATTTTATGGCTGCGTTGTGTGACTCCGCCTACATTTTTATACAGAGCGTAGCTCAGTAAATGTGGGTAGCGTAGCTATGGGCAGAAATGGAATGCTCACGTCAATAACGTAACTAACTCTCGACTGATCTCTGACCAGCCTAGTCTTTGGCTACATAATTATGTTGGTTCTGCAGTGTTTAACTTCAATATAACTATCTATCTATAATTTATATATATTTATTGAAATAAAGGACAATAATAATAATAACTGACAATGTAATAATAAGAAAACTACATAAGATTATTTGTCACAAAGTTCCTAATATATTTGCACACCTCACATGGTTATAATAAAGTGGACCTCATAAACCTTTTTTAACATCCTCTAAACCTGTGTTATGCAAATAAATGATTTGATTTTATTTAAACTCCAAGCATTTATTTCAAATAAACCACAGGGACTTTTGAATTGTCAAGGAAAAAAATATTGTCAAGCAAACTGAAATAATTTTACTTTATTCCTCAATTTTCATGATTGAAAACAACAACTGTTTGTCTCTGCATCACCCAAAGAAAATACCTATGGCATTAAGTCCGCCTCTGTATATTTATGTGCTTGAAGTATTAAATAAATAAATAATAAATAAAACCTAGTTTTAAAACCTAACAGTCTTAAAATAATGTGATAATAATATGAGTAAGTATATAAAAAGGAGGGGCAACAATCAAAGGGCATAAAAAAATTCGTCCGCATTCATCTATAATCTACTTATTTAATACTAATAATAATAATGAACCGTTTGTTTTCTCGTGAGAGACTGCTCAGCAGGCCCACCCGAACTCCCTTAGGATAGTGGACTGTATATTGGTGTAATTTCCAGGAAATGAGGGATGGGAAGAAGTGGTAAATAACAATCTCTGGTTACCTTGAATTCTTATTCGAAGACATCTTTATTTGCACTACGAAAAGAAGTGACACAATACAGGTGACAGATGATCTGTCAAGATGACAGTAGCACAATGTTACAATGTGTAAATATTAATTAAAATGTTGCAACTTCCAACTATAGGCTACTTAACATCACTGCGAGGCTTAGGAGCTGAGCAAACAGTCTGAAAGAACGTTAAGCGAAAACGAAGTAAAGACGCGGAGGGCCGATGCGATGCGAATCGATGGGTCGGGGTCTAAGGAGTTTAATAAAAATGTGGCTGTTATTTTAGTAATTTGCGTATCTTAAGACTTCCACGTGAACGAAGTCGAAAGCAGAAGCTAGCCTGATATGAAATGAAATGTCCCGCTACAAAAATAGGCCACTCCAATTTATTCAGCTGTGTCTTTAAGTCTAAAGCCAGGCAAGGGATCACTGAGTGCTTACGCAACCTCATCTACCGTTACATTGATAACATGATACGGCAAAATCCTGATTTCCCTAAGGACTGCGCTTTCTGGAACCAAAAACCACCATTTGTTTAACACTGCTCATTTATTATGAGCGAAGCTAAGGAATGAAATTTTTCTGGATTTTGTATTCCTATAGTTGTTTTGAGGGGTCCGTGGCTAAATAATAACAGCCGCACAGGTCGATCGATCAGAAGCCACGCTTGCCGCGGTTGGTCTGTGGATGGGTGACCATCTTTACATAGCGAGATCCCTCCGTGCCTCTGAAAGCACGTTAAGCCGTTGGTCCCGGCTGTCATTCGTGGATCTTTGACAGTCGTTACGGGTTGTCAGAAGCCCGAAAATCTGACAACCAGTCTTACCAAGAGGTATCGTATTACCCAGTAACTGGGTTGTGGAGGTCAGATAGGCAGTCGCTCCATGGAAAATACTGGTATTCAGCTGCATCCGGTTAGATTGGAAGCCGACCCCAACATAGTTGAGAAAAGGCTAGGCAGATGATGAGTTGTTTTGGCAATGTATGATTATAAGAAATATGATGTCTTGAAGACACTGCAACCATTTCGTCCCTTTTAGTACTTGAAAGAGACAAAGACTACTAATTTCCAAATTGAGTCGTTTTGACAAGTCAACCTTTACCTACTACATTTTCTCGATCTAAAATTTTTTCCTTGTACTAGACACGACTTTGAGGTTAATTGCTTTGGTTTAATTCAATGCATATAGGCAAACGGAAAATAGTTTTAGCTAGAGAATGGCAGCAAGTCGGCAGAAAACATTCCATTGCTGTTGTTTTTTTATCTTCATGATGTCAATAAGCTTTTCTAATTAGATTCCTCAACCTGATTTATTGGTCTTATCTTCAATGTGAACAATTATATATCTTAGCTTCGTTTTCCCCTCAGTGTCTTATTCATTTGGTCCCATATTATCACCATAAGCATTTCTAGACTTCGATCAGTGTTGAAACATTAAAATTCCTTAAAAATCTCATCAACTTCTTATACCAACAGTAGCGCCAGGTCTAAGTATCAAAAAAGCAGCAATACATTAAGTGAAGTGACGTCACCATTGTCTTGGCCGCTGGAGCAGTTTCCAAGTGACCTGGTTGCAGCGGACCGGATACACTAGTTGTGTACTTTTGTATGAAGAAGGTTATAATGCCGACGTTTTTGAGTTTGACCTTAGCTTGTTGAAGTGAAAAATTCTTTAGGCGCGTTGGGCAGTTTTTGAGATGGGAAGAAACCATTGAACTCGCGACCCTGTTACCGTAAGCGACACCGCGCGTGTTTTGTTTATAAGACGATTAAAAAAATACACAAAAATTCAAGTTTTCACTTCTGTCGGCACTCCTAGACTGCCACTTTTTTGAGAAATTATCTGATAAGATAATTTTTTTTTTCAGCTGGGAAATCATCAAATGACTCCTCCCGCTCTGGGTGGAGCGGAAGGGAGTGTCAGACTCTTACTGACTAAAACCCACCCATGTTCCTTCCTTAGCCCTTTTTGTTCCGGGGTAGCGGTAACCCTTTCGGACAATCCCGCTGCATCAGATAAGATCTTCGAATAATGTTTAGTTTTCTTGGACGTTACTGATATTGGTGAAGGAAAACGTCATGAGGAAACCTGCACCCTAATTGCTTCAACACTTTTTATGACAATCTGAATAATTTTGAAGGATGTTGCTAATCCATTGCTTCAAATGTTTGAAAATGTTGTCTGCTCAACAAGGTAAATAACGCAATGAATGATGTTGAAAGTAACTGTCAAAATAAAAGCCATTGCTATTGTTAGTGTGTTTCGCAACTACTCCGCTGGACTTAACCTCATAATATTATAAGTCCAAAATGTCTTAAATGTCCCACTTGGAAGTCTCTGAACCGTCTCCGGACACAAGTGGGAAGATGTAAGTCCAACCTAGTAAAGTGGGGCTACCTTGACGGAACGGCAGAAGGGTGTGATTGCGGAGCTGTGTTACAAACCATGCTCGGTGGAGCATGGTTTGTAACACAGCTCCGCAATCACACCCTTCTAGGAGGTGTCCTATCCTGCCCTCTGTGTCCCAAAACATGCAGTCAAAGTGACCTCTCCGCTGCCACCGACAACGCCGTGGAAGTAGCAAAGTTTTGGGAAAACAAGATTTAAAATACAGTCGTGCCAGCGACACGAAGAAGAAGTCCAAAATCGCCAACCAGCGGAGCTATTCTGTAAAAATCTCACCGTGGAAACTTAGGTGAAGTGAGCGTGGGTGAGCTGTCAATAGTGTCAATTCCTAGCAAAAACAAACTCACTTCACCTAAGTTTTCATGGTGAGATTTTTACAAAATCGACCGGCAGTCTTGAGCAAGCATAGTGATCAATACTCGTGCCTTCTCTGTATGAGAAGAGGTTGTTGCCATGCAGTGGGACCGTAATAGGCTGGTATTATTTATTGAAGCGAAAACTTCTTTAGACGCGTTGAGCATTTTTCGAGATGGAAAGAAACCATTGAACTCGCGACACTGTTACCGTAAGCGACACCGCGCGTGTTTTGTTTATAAGACGATTAAAAAAATACCAGCTTCTGATGTGTTCGGCTGTCAAACTGTGAAACTAATATTGGGTGTGAATGACAGCATTTCATTGGAGAAAGAAGTTTACAGTTTTCAAGTGACCTTAGCATAATCAGCCTATGACCTTCCCACTGCTGGGACGCAGGTCTCCTCTCTGTGAGAGGAAGTGGGCCGTAATCCACCTCGCAGGCCCAGTACGGGTTGGTGGATGTCGCATATCTTCGAATTTTTGATTCTAAGACATGCCAGTTTCCTCATGATGGTTTCACAAAGTGCTTGCCTGGGTTCGAAGTTACGACCCAACTCGTAAGTCGGGGCCGCTGCCACTCAGCCACCACTGCTCTCCGTAACATATTATATTTTTAACATGAGGATAAAAATATTCAGAGTCAAAAATAAGCACTAAAGTTAATATCAGCACCTTTTTAAACCGCAGAAGATTAGCAATGACTACCGTACGTGTCATGAAACCAAAACATATAACATATAATTAAAATCCACAAGAACAACATAATTTTAGTACAAAGTCCTTTGAAAAATAAACACGCCCCTGAAAATTAGAATAACACATCCTAAACAAAAATGTAAAAAGAACACAGGTATTAAAAACTAATGCCCAAGATACACGGGGCCAGTTTTTCAAAGCTAGGACAGCAAGCTAGAATCTCGTCGTCATCTATCCTGGCTTTGTTTTTTGAGGATGGGAAATCGGAAGGGAGTGTCAGACTCTTACTGACTAAAACCCACCGTGTTCCTCCCTTAGCCGGGCCAGCGGTAACCCTTTCGGACAACCCGGCAGGCTTCGGCCATCACGGGTCCCTTCGCTGATGCTGACATCTCTTTGAGGCGCGCGTGGAACACGTACGCGCCGTCCGGCACGGGCCTGGTCCTAATCGGACGGTGAGCTACCCATTACTCCGTCCGTCGTCTGTCCTGGCTTGGCACAGCTCTTTCACATTTATTGCTCAGACCACAGCAACCGAATAGCAACCTGACGGTCGATTTTCGTAATTTTACGAACGTTCACAATTTGATCTCAGTTCCAATCTGTCAAAAATACTTCTAATTTCCCTTCACTTTTGACAAGTTTTTGACATTGATTGTCGCTGAGATGAGATTGCGATTAGATTTTGAAAGTTTTTAATAACGGGATTGGATTGGCCTTGTGATAGCAACGAAAATAAAGTTCAATGTGATTTGGCAATGGTAGCAACCCAATAGCAATCTTATTGCCACGACAATAAAGATCACTGTGATTTTGACAGTGATGCAAAGTTAGAGGTAAGATAACTTTGAACTTTTAGTGATGCATGAAAAAAGGCTCCTCGTGTAGCGCAGTTTGTTCCGCCATGCGTCAGTTACTCAACTGAACCGAGCGCTCGGCGCATCCCGGACAGTCACACCCAAACCTTATTTGACTGGCCAATTCTTCCCTTGCGGTGGTAGGACTAACGCCCATATGGTTTGCGACTACCTTCCCACCGGAGTCCGGCGTCAAGCAGCCTGCAGTGTTTCGTCGATGCGTGGGAGTTGCAGTGCCTTAGGCTTCTTCTGGGCACGCTCGTTCCATCATAGGCCTCATCCATCGCTTTCCATCAGGCGTGATCGAGGTCAAGAGCGGGCCCATTAACTTACAGGCACAGGCCAAGAACGGACTGTAGTGCTGTTTACTGATGTCAGATAATTTGAAGCCAGTAACACGTGTTTGCAGTCAGAAAAACTAAACTCGTAATCAGCGTAGAGTAGCCAATCGAATATTAGGTTCACCGACTACACGAAGCTATGTAGTACACAAGCCAGGATAGTAAACTCAGTGGTGCTACTAACTTAGAAAATAGAACCACATCAACATCTTATTAAACTATACTAGCGCATAACACTAATTTACTAGCTTTCTTACTATCTTACTAGTCTTTTGACTGCCTGGGGGTGTGATAACCCCCGTACCTCGGAAAGCACGTTAAGCAGTTGGTCCTGTGAATGATCTCTCTCCGGATGGGATTGCCGTCCCATCGGACTATGAGAGTGAAGGAACAGGGCGTTCACCTGTGTCTGCGTGTATAATTGTGCACTATAATATCTCCCGCGCCGAAGATGAGCGTCAAAATGAAGGGACCAAATATCCAATGTCTGTCATACATATATAAAAAAATAATACCGTTAATCTACTATTTCCTAACTTTGCTATAATTTTAGCTACCTCATGATATCATAATATTTTAACAAATTGCTTGGTCCTTCCATCATGATATCAAGATGGAGGGACCAAACTGATAGGCTGCTCCCTGGAATGTTCTACCTACTTAGTGTTATAATATCTTGATTCTACCTTAGTATTATTGATTTTGGCTGCCCCAAACATATATCGTTTTAGAGATATCGATTATATATATCAGTTGGTCCCTCCAAATTGACGATTCAATTGTTTAGTGCAACAGGTAAATGGGCGGTTTATTTTTGACCTTAGAAGGATAAATATTTAATACCTATTTAATACCTTCTAATCATGCAAAATTTCTTACGTTAAAGTTTATTTTATAGAGCCAAAAAAAATTCAAGAAATAAGTAGGTACAACGTACAAATTTTAATCGTAGTAGCATTAATAAAGGCGTTTTTTTTAAAAATAAGAATAGCACAAAAATATTTAGCTAATATAAAATGTATCTTTAGTTTTTGAATATTACTATTTAATGGGTTCATTTTATTTAATTCGCGTAATACTCAAACACAAAGAAAAATATTCAAGGTATTATTCAAATCCTGCAAAATTTCACACAGTAATATAAATGGGACCCTTTGAATGGCCGTAATAATATATATTTGTATTATTATTCCAGTTATATAAATTGCAATCAACAAAATTACACTTAAACTTAATCTACCTGTATTATAATTAAGGACGTCAAATAAGAAATGATTTCACGCGACCGAAATCGCGGGCGGCCGTTAGTCTGGTGTACAATTATTTTGAAGCGTAAATTTAACAATGTGGTATAACAAACGTCTGGCTTTTGATGACTCTACTTTTCATATCATCATAACAATTCCATTTTCCAAGAACTCTTGGACAATTTGCTCTATAGTGGCCAACATCTCCACATAATGGCGGGATAAAATCAATGACTGAAAGAAATCTGTAATTTTTATCTCCTAATTTTAACTGATTAGGAATTTCGTATAGGTTGATTTTTTCATCAGAAGACAGCTCAAAAAATATTGTGTTGGTAAGAGAGTAAATCTCTATTTTTATACCATTGCAACCGGTTATTCTACAGGGAGACAAATTATCACTCAAAATAGTTTCAGCAGAAGCATTTAACGCTCCAATGCCTTGTTTCTGAATGATGTTTAAATCCAAAGGAATAAACCCACATTTCCTTCTAATGTTATTACTATGACAATCACAGTTCGTGCAAGACCTGACAATCTCTGCACTGTAAAATACATCATTGACAACATTTTCTATCATATAAGCAATATTATAAATGATAAATGATTTATTTTCTGTAAGTAGGTTTTTACAAACACTTTTACACGTCATCATATTTTTTAAACTAGATGTGGTCGGCGTTTCCTATCTGACTACTCTGAGAAGAAAGGCCGAAACAAACTCAGAGGTCACAGTCTCTTTTAAAGTCCAGACAAAATCTTGGTCAGATCGTGTGAAGACCATGTAGATTGATGTCTGAAATGGTCTTTTGAGGAAAGAACCACACAGATTGAGCGGACCTGTCCAATCAGTGCACGCATTTGTCAAAAATCGTGCAGCTCAACTCAGAAATTGAGGAGCTCAACGATTCGACGAACAATACCAAAGAAAGGACATTTGGGTAGGCCGCATAAATTACTCAAACTGCCAGATCATGATTAAAACTAAGAAGGAAAACAGATAAAAAATGACCCACATAGTCCTCACATTCACAATAATTAAATGAAAAATAAAAAAAAAATAAAAAATACTTTACAAAGTAAATATTCATGTCATTGTCTAAATAAAATTCATCAATGTCATATAAAAAAATCCGGACATAATCTTTGAGGACCATGTAGATTAGTGTCTGAAATGATCTTTTGAGGAAAGAACCACACAGATTGAGTGGACCTGTCCAGTCAGTGCACGCATTTGTCAGTAACCGTGCAGCTCAACTCAGAACTTAAGGAGCTCAATGATTCGACGAACAATACCAAAGACAGGACATTTGGGTAGGCCGCATAAACTACTCAAACTGCCAGACCATGATTAAAATGAAAACAATGACCCACATAGTCCTCACATTCACAATAATTAAAATAATATAATACTTTATACAGTAAATGTACATGTCATTCTTTAAGTAAATAGATACTTAAAAAAAAAATATTAAAGTATAAAATAGCAAAATAACATTCACTGTCTAAACCTATTGGAGCAGCTCAATCCCAAGCCTTTTTGTCCTCAATATAGTCTTTTACAGCATATTAGGCTTTCTGGCATAGTTTTCGCTTTATAAAAGATTTGAATTTATTAAGGCTTAGTTCTTGAATGTGGCTAGGAAGTTTATTATAAAAACGTATACATTGGCATCTAAACGAGCCACCTATTTTCTTGAGCCTTGTTGTAGGAACAACAAATTTGTGTTTGTTCCTAGTATTTATATTATGGATATCACTGTATTTTTTAAACAAATTAATATTTTTATGTGCATACAAAAGATTATCATAATTGTACTGAGAAGGCACAGTCATTATATTAATCTCTTTAAATTTGTCTCTGACGGAGTGTCTGGGACTTAATTTATAAATGGAACGAATTGCCCTTTTTTGTAAAATAAAAATTGTCTGAATATCGGCGGCATTTCCCCACAACAGAATACCGTACGACATCACACTATGAAAATAACTAAAGTAAACTAAACGGGCTGTCTCTAAATCAGTCAAATCACGAATTTTCCTAACGGCGTATGCTGCAGAGCTAAGCTTTTTTGACAATTTATCTATATGGGGGCCCCATTGAAGCTTGGCATCCAACGTTATGCCTAAGAATACTGTGCTATCTTCGGGTTTTAACTCTTCATCCTTAATGAGAACACTAGTTTCTACTTGTCTAACGTGGGGTATCGTTAATACATTTCGTTTTGTTTCCGTTAAGAAGTAGGTTATTGACATTAAACCAGTTAACTACTTTTGCAAGGGCGTTATTTACATTGTCAGTAACCAGCTGCTGACGTTTGATTTTAAACAAAAGAGAAGTGTCATCTGCAAACAACACTATATCATGATTATCCTTTATGAGGTACGGCAAGTCATTAATATAAATAAGGAACAAGAAAGGACCAAGAATTGAGCCCTGGGGGACCCCCATTCTTACTACAGATCCGGGTGACCTTTTTCCGTTAACATCAACTCTCTGAATCCTATCACTCAAGTAAGAAGTAAGAAGATCCAGAGAGGCAGATTGCATTCGCACTGTATTTGGTCATGGTTTCCCACAGGCGTTAATCTGAAATGTTTCTTGAATATGGCATTACGCATTTTATATATATCATCACGTTTAGTATCGGTACTTACAAGTTTTTTAATAAAATCAATGAACATAATATTACCATCTGTATTATTGAAATTTAGATTAAGCTGAAATCCATCTACTAATCCAATGGGTAGCTATTTATTTATTTATTTATTTGGAAACTCAACAGCTTATAAATTAAGTTACATGAGTTATAGGAATGTTCACCCCACTATCAATGAACAGTTCAATGCAGTTGCGTCAAATTAACAGCATCTTACAGTCTGCATACACTGCTCAGTGATAGCAAAATGATGACTATTCACTTAAGCCAATAACAGAGTTTCACGGCATTGAAAAAGCTAGGTTAACTAGAAAGTAGCGAGAGAAAACAAAAGATAAACTTAAACAAATATAACTATCAACAATAAGTAAAATGCGATCGTTGACACATTACTCACATTAAAATTAAAGTTAAAAGTATGAAACTAAGTACTATGACTATATTAATTAACAAAAGGAAAAAGACAAAACTAAATAATTTGCTTAACATTGTTTGACATTGTGAATATATTTCCACTCAGCAATTGGAACGTGTTTTGTTGAAATATATGAAATATACATATATCTTTATAAAAAATATGAGAATAAAAAAGAGTTATGGCACAATTTGTTCACTAAACAATATCTGCTTGACTTGTTTGGGAAAAGGCATCAAAGACATGTGTTAACAGATGATAAGCCATCTACTGTTTTTACTAATCATGAATCAAAATGGGTATTTTTCTGGAAGCGTGATTAACTATATTTTTTAGTATTGCCTTTGCCACGCCAATTTTCAACAAAAATGATGGATTCGTTCAATCAATTTCATTGTCTTTTTGTGTCTTATATTTTTTTTGTAATTTGGGCTAAATTTTTTTCTTAGGATGAATAGTGTTGGCCGAATGTAAGTTGCTAAGAGCCAACTTAGTTTCTCCTGAGATGTATTGATTATGTTGTATTATAAAATCATCAACCCTCAATCTATGAGATTTAGTTTTCATGTTACATAAACGTGTTTTTATGTTCTTAAAATAACTTTCAACATTTGAAGAGGTAGCATTTACCACATCACTGCCATAATAGTTTTTCATAACGTTAGACCACATAGGCAGTTGATTAATGAGCACTAAGGTATCAATTAAAATAGGAAAAAATAAATAAATAATCTGTATCATTGATTTCATCAATCAAATCGTTAATTAGCCACTTTTTACCAATGTGCTCTGTGAGCCATTTAATTCTTTCTTCGCCAGCATTTGTATGTATTCCTTCTTTTTTATTTTTTTCTTCTTTCCGATCATTATAAAAACAGAAAAATCCGTGGTCGGTTTGCAATCAACTTTAGAACATTCATTAAGGCTTTGACTGCCAACGCGGTCACCGGTGACCGCGAACAATAGATTTTCTATTGTGTCTGCTGTCTGGCGTTCAACGTGTTAACAACACCTGATAACACCTCTTCAGTCGTAATTTTTTTTTAAATTCTTTGCTTAGCTTTTTCGCTCCTTGTTAATTTCCCTTCTTTTCCATAACCAGAAAATTTTGCTAAGCACAATGTGACCATATCTTTAGCTGTCTGTTGAACTACTTCGTAATTTCCACTTTCTTTCATTTCTTGAAAGCATTTAATATAAAAGAATTTCACTCTTTGATCAACGTTTTTAAAGCATGACAAATTATACAATATTTTTACGAAATGACTTGTATCAATCCTCATATAGGTTTTCAGATTTGTATCAGATTTTTTCCGTTATTTAAAATTTCAAAAGATTTATCAAGGTATTTCTTGGTTGATTCACAACCAGTAAAGGCTTTAACTGACGCTCCTATAAGTACAGAAGAATCATCGCAGATAACTTCATTTGGAGGTAGATTATTTTGGGATCAGGTTTCAAGCCATTTGACAATAGTATCCATGGTCTGACTTTCTGATATCATGTGAAATAGAGGTACGTAGGAATAGATGTTTGTTTATCTTACTATCTTGAGAAGGCCCAAGATCTCTAAAAATACTTCCGGTTGCATCGAGACTCGCTACAGTCCTATGATTCTTTCGATATTCTTTATAGTAGTCTTCCTGATTAGATAACCAATAATATACAATAAAGTGGGGATGTCAATAAATAAACCTCATAAGATTATTATAGGGTGCACTTTGTGCCATTAACCAAAGAGCCATCACAGGGTTTTGTCAAAGAAATGCGATGCCTTCTCTTCATATTTTATCTGGCGCAGCGTCCCTAATTTAGGTGTATGAGTTGGCTCACTATCATTAGCGTTGAAGAATCTAATAAAGAGTTCCTTATAAATATCGCAGAAGAAATATTCAAGATATCGGCAAGCTCTTTACGTTTTAGTGGAGATAACTTTAATTTTCTTGGTTTTTTGTGTATAAAGTTAATATTTTGGTCTTTAACTGTGCAAGTACAATTAATTTTTCATTACATTAATTACTTTTTCAGTTGGCCAACTTATAAAAACTTCTATTATAGCTCTACATTGTTTACAAGAACCATAACACGCCACAGATTCGTCCGGTTTCACATGCGTTGAGTTAAATCGCCAAGTGCAGGGATTTTTAGTTTTCTCCCATAATTCTTTTCTTAATAATTAAGCCCATTGGTAACTTGGTAACGTCCACTTTTTCCGGTATTTTGATCTTGTGCCTGGGTCATCTCTCTTTGCATACTTTTGAATTGGTTGTATTTTTTTCCAAGAATATATATCTAAGTAAAAATGTATTTTTTCCTGAGTTACTGTATCTTTTATGTGATTAATATCGCTATTAGTTTCAAAACTTTCAATAGATTCAACAATTTCTTCTATACTATCCGGCTCAGAATCATCGGTATTTTCGTTAAAAAAGTAATTATATAATTAGTTTTTAAAGATTTAGACAAACTTTTTACAGACATTTTTTAGTCTAATTCCTTGCTGATATCGGCAAATATTTGATGACATGGTGATGGTAATTCACCTTTTTTGATAAGATAAGATAAGATAAGATATTTTATTTTGCAAATACGGGTACAAGTCATGGTGGTAAATAATAAAAATACAGAAACAGCCATATTTTGCCAATTAGAAGGCATGCAAAAGTATAGAAATTACAATTTAAATACATATTTACTATTCCATTACTTACATAATATAATTCTAATGTTCAACTATTCAATTCATTCAATACATAACATAATTCTGGTTCATCAGTCAATAATATAATTAATGTCACAAATTTCTAATAGTCATTTAAATACAATATATAAAATAGTCAAACAATTTACTATTCCGTTACATAATATAATTCTAATGTCAACTATTCAATTCATTCAATACGTAACATAATTCTGATTCATCATTCAATAATATAATTAATGTCACAAATTTCTAATAGTCATTTAAATACAATATATAAAATAGTCAAACAATTTCTTTTTCCAATAAAAAATCTTCAACCCATATAATACAATATAATACAATATAACATACTTTGTCTACTAAAAAGTTCCTAAGTCTTTTTTTGAATAATGTAAAATTATAGTCCTTCCAACAACTTGGTATTTTGTTATATATCACCGGTGCCATGCAGCAGACACCCTTGCGCGTCAGAGTTGTTCTAGCACTAGGGATACATAGGCTACTATTGTCACGCCTATTCCGTGGAAATACGTCAGCCATTCGTGCGAAGCGATCCGGGTTTAATTTTACGAACACTGCCATTTCTAAAATGTACAAACTTGGTAGGGTTAATAATTTATATTTTTTAAAATATGGAACGCAGCTATCCGTGCTTTTCAATTTAAAAATAGACCGTATGCATCTTTTTTGTGCCTTAAATGCAGTTTCTTTTTCTGTTGAGTTGCCCCAAAAGATAACTCCGTATCGCAAATGGCATTCAACTATACCGTAGTACGCAGTAAGGCATGCATCCAGATTTACAATAGTCGATAAGGAATATAGAGCATTTGCAGATGAACTTAGTTTCTTGCAAAGTAACTCAATGTGTTGTTTCCAGCAAAGTTTTTTATCTATTTCTAGCCCAAGAAATTTAGTACTAACTACCTCGTTAATTTTATTATCGTTATATTGCACATTGAGATTGTCCGTATCTGTCATGCGTTGGTTAAATTGGATTATTTTTGTTTTATTTAAATTTATTCTTAAGTTATTTTCCTCTAACCATTTTATAGTCAATTTTAAGGAATTATTAATGTCAATTTGGAAGATCAACGCTTTTCGAAGGTATTGTCACGGTACTGTCATCCGCGAATAGAGTCAATGGCTGTTCAATCCATTCCGGTAAGTCATTTATATATACTATAAATAACAAGGGACCCACTACACTACCCTGCGGTACCCCATAACTAACTTTTCGCACTTCTGATCTAAATATCTCGTCATGTTTATTAATTACATTTATCCTGTTGATTTCGGTTATTTGTCGTCTATTTTGTAAATAAGATTTAAAAAGTTCCAAAACATTACCCCTTATACCATAAGCTTCCAGTTTTTTTAGTAGTGTGGGATGGTGGACATAATCAAATGCCTGCGTCATATCGCAAAAAATGGCGCAGACTGGGTTTCGTTTATCCACATTATTTATAACATTATATATAAAATCATAAATCGCCATATTTATAGATTTTCTTGGTCTAAATCCTTTTTGTTGCTCACACAGAATATTATATTTGTCAAGATATTTGTATAGCTCTTTGTGAATATATTTTTCAAAAATTTTTGAAATATTAGAAATCAGTGAGACTGGCCTATAATTTTCCACTAGCTCTCTGTTTTCCTTTTTAAATAGTGGTTTAACAATGGCAATTTTCAAAGCATCTGGGTATACACCAGCAGCTATACTGAGATTAAGTATATAACTTAAATGGACACACAATTTCTTAGCTACTGATTTAATCACATTCGTGGAGATGCCGTCGTAACCTACGCTCTTTGTGTTTTTCAGTGACATTATTATTTTAAATATATCATCTGGTGTACTTGGTGCCATGAACATCGACTTACATCTTGTATTTATCTTACGTTGTGGTTTAGGCTGGCTACCGTCATTAATTATGGGCTGTATTTTGTCAACAAAGTAGTTGTTAAACGTATTAGAAATGTCCTTAGGATCTAATATATTATTATTATTAACTTTAATTTTAGCAATTTGATGTTTGGGAGTATTGAATTTCTTTCGGTTTATTATTTGCCACGTAGTTTTTGCCTTGTTTGTGGCTTTTTCTATTCTGTAGTTGTTTTGTGCCTTTTGTGTCAGGTTTATAATTTTTTTATATAACTTAGAATAGTTGTCCAACTTTATTTTATTGTCTCGGCTAGGGTTTAATCTCAATTGCCACAGAAGGTTTCTTTTCTTTCTGCTACATAATTTAACACCTTTTGACACCCATTTAGGTTTATTTATTACGTTTATTTTTACTCGAATAACCGGGAAACACAAGTCATAAAACAACTTGAAAGTTTCTATAAATGCATTATAAGCTATATTAGGATCGTTCGTATCGTATATCTCTGAGAAAGAAATATTTTGCATGCAGTGACGGAATTTAACTATATTTTCTCTACTGTAATCTCTTCTTGTACTATACCAATAGTTTATGGCACACGCCTTTGTAACGGGGCATTGAAGTAGCTGTGCTGTGTGATCCGATAATGCAAACTCTATTACTTCGCTTTTACATGCTTTACTAAAATTGTGCGCAAAATTGTCTATGCATGTCTGGCTGGCCATGCGAGTCGGCTGTTTAAATACCAAATGTAAATTATAGCTTAATAGTAGACACTCAAATGTAGCTGAAAGTCTATTGGACTTTAGTAAATCTATATTAATGTCTCCTGCTATAACAATATTTTTCCCAGTTGTCTTTGATATCATTTGTAAAAGTCTCTCAAGCTTATTCAAACAATCATTATAATTATTTACATTTGGTACCCTATAAATACAGACGACAATTATCTTATAGCTTATAAGCTCAATGGCGCAACATTCAAAAATGCCAGAAGTTGATAATTTACCAATTTTAGGCAGTTCTTTCCATTTGTGGCCATTTTTCACAAGAATACATGCTCCCCCTCTTTTTTTCCCTTTTCTGCAATAAGACGACGCTAAACTATAATTGGGTACATACAACTGGCTCTCGTAGCCTTCCATAATGAAATGTTCGGTGATGCATATTACATCAATACATAGTTGTTTATCAGCTAGTTGATCTAGACATACTGATAAATCATCCGATTTTTTTAACAAACCTGCTATATTTTGATGTAAGATATTTATATATTTATTCGAGAAAAAACAACTCTTTAACATTTGGCTCTGAGTTGTTAATAGTGTCAGTTATTATAGGGAATAACTCCAAGTCAATTTTGATCCTATTCATTATACTTTTAAATATGAATTGTATTCCAGCTTTATTTAATATACCTGATTTATGTGAAAACATGTCAAATTCAAATGCAAATTTTTGTAATGCACTTCTGTACTTTAAAAACACAGTTTTCTGAATATCTAGGGAAATCGCGCTCTTCCTTTCCCTCTTCATGTTATATGGGTAATTATTGTTATAACAACTACGGAAAAATAATAATAATAATAATAATAATATATTCGACAACTATCACACAACGCCGTCTAGTCCCAAGCTAAGCAGAGCTTGTGTTATGGGTACTAGACAACTGATAAACATACTTATATATTTCTAAATACATACATATTATAGATAAATTACACCCAGACACAGAACAAATGATCATGCTCATCACACAAACATTTGTCCTGGGTGGGAATCGAACCCACGACCTCCGGCATAGCAGTCAGGGCCACTAACCACTAGACCAACGGGCCAGTCAGTCAAATGATAATGAAATCACTGTAAATGCACTCTGTTAGCCAGGAAGCAGTTATCGCAAACAGCTTCACTACAATGCAATCCATCGACTATGTTTTAGAACTACCTTCAATATTTTTCTTTGTGTACATTGAGTATTACGAGAATTTAATAAAATTAACCAATAAATAGTAATAATTAAAAACTAAAGATACATTTTATATTAGCTAGATATTTTTATTCTATTCTTATTTTAAAAAAAAAAAACGCCTTTATTAATGCTACTACGATTAAAATTTGTACGTTGTACATACCTACTTATTTCTTTAATTTTTTTTGGCTCGTTAAAATAAACTTTAACGTAAGAAATTTTGCACGATTAGAAGGTAGTAAATAGGTATCCCACAAAAACATTTCATGTTAAATGTTGCCAAGACGAGACCATGTAGCTCGCACTGTCAAAAAGTAATCAGATCTCATGTAGAGCCAAGCTTCTAACTCTACACGCCCTAACTCTACAAGGCCTGACTTCGCAAACTCTACACCTTAGTCAAAATATCTGGTTTCGCGCTTCGCTTGGCTGGTCTTGGCGGGGGCACTCCCGTGCCCCCAGATTAAATGTTAAGTTTATCCTTCGAAGATCGAAAATAAACCACCCATTTACCTGTTGCACTAAACAATTGAATCGTCAATTTGAAGGGACCAACTTATATAATCGATATCTTTAAAACGATATTTGTTTGGGGCAGCCAAAATCAATAATAATAAAGTACAATTAAGGTGTTATAACTCTAAGTAGGTAGAACATTCCAGGGAGTAGTCTATCAGTTTGGTCTCTCCATCTTGATATCATGACGGAGGGACCAAGCATTTAAAAAAAAAATATGTATATGATGAGGTAGCTAAAATTATAGCAAAGGTAGGAATAGTAGATTAATGGTATTATTTTTTTATATATGTATGACAGACATAGGAGATTTGGTCCCTTCATTTTGACGCTCACCGCCGAAGGCTAGTCGCTGTTGAAATTGGCCACTATAGCCGAAATACGGTCTTGTGGACTTTTTTTTTTACTAGCTTCGAAGCTAGTTCTGTATACAAGAAGACAGTAACTAGCTTGCTAGCTTACTAGCTTACTATCCTAGCTTGAAAAACTGACCTCGTGTATCTCGGGCATAAATTTTGAGTTTATCACGTTTGACATTTAAAAAAAGAGCGGTTCGAACTTCGGATTAATCCTAATCCCAGCTTTAGGGTTTATCAGAAAATTTTGAATTTGGAAACTCGAGAACCCCACTTAAAGTTAAAGTGAGATACGCTTGTGACCGTGAACGAATTGAAAAGGATCCGAATGATTGATTGATCGCCGTTTATGCTAATGGTTCAGATTATTATTTCATTAGTAAGGATAGTCATTTTAATGGTTTTAAGTTCTTGTTTAAATCGCTTTATAATCCGGCGGGGTAGTTGCGTAACACACTAACAATAGGAATTGCTTTCATTTTGAGTTCAAAAACATTCATTGCGTTATTCCCGTTGTTGAGCAGACATTTTTTTCGAACATAAATGAAGCGATAGATTAGCAATTAATATCCTTCAAAATAAATTAATATCCCTCATGAAGATCGGAGACACTCGAAATTGTGGACGAGTATGTTTACCTAGGACAAACTGTCCAGTTATACTTAACTGGACATTTTGTCCCTACCGGTCTAAAGAGGTCAATCGTCAAATGCGACTCGGCTGGCAGCGTTCGGGAAGCTACGCAATATCTTCTCGTCCCACATGCCGCAGTGTCTTAAGACGAAAGTCTTTGACCAGTGCGTGTTGCCGGTGATGACTTATGGCCCTGAAACGTGGTCGCTCACAATGGGCAATTTATAAGAAGGTTAAAAGTTACCCAAAGGGCAATGGAGAGGGCTATGCTTGGAGTTTCCCTGCGAGATCGAATCAGGAATGAGGAGATCCGCAGGAGAACCAGGGTAACCGACATAGCCCAAAGAATTGCCAAACTTAAGTGGCAGTGGATGGGGCCGAAATAAAGGTTCTGGAGTAGCGACCGCGTACCGGAAGACGTAGCGTTGGACGGCCTCCCACAAGGTGGTCCGCGACCACAGCAGGAACCCGTTGGATGCGAGAAGCACAGAACCGCTCGAAGTGGAGGTGCTTGGGGGAGGCCTATGTCCAGCAGTGGACGTCTTTCGGCTGAAATGATGATGATGATGATGTTCCTTCAAAATGATTCAGATTATGATTGATAGTGTGTGCTGCGCAATTAGGGTGAAGGCTCTACCTTCTCTTCCCATGGGCGTTGCGAGAGGTTATTTTTATCGAACGCACCGGTCTCCATGGTAGAAGACCGCTACATGGATGTATGCAGACGAGTCCTGGGAGCCTAAAAGGGCCACTTTGGAGAATCATAAAAGGATAACATTAAGACTCATAATATGGCGAAGCCAGTCCGTGTTTTTCTTTTTTTCGCTGCTTTACGTAAGTATAATCAAAGAGATTGGGATTGGATTGGATTGATTGGTATTTTATCAGAGACAAAAAAAAACAAGAAAAAACAGTTAACTGTCCATTATGTTATCCTTTTATGATTCTGCCAAAGTGGCCTTTTTAGGTCCCCTGGAGTGAAGACCGCGTCTCGGCAAGCGTAGTGTGACGCCCCCCAGCTAGATGGACAGACGACCTAAAGAAAACTGGGGTAGACTGGATGTGGAAGGCGGAGAACAGGGTGTTGTGGCGCAGTCTGGGAGAGGCCTATGTCCAGCAGTGGACTGCGATAGGCTGAGTTGATTGACATGGATGCATGCTGCGCTTCCTTCCTAAGCGACAGGTGAGCATGGGGTTCTGAGGGGCAATTATCTTATTAGGCTTTACCAATACACAACATTATTTTTAGTATATGTGAAACCCGAAACACGTGTCTAGTATTTTTGTGTAAAGAATCTATGTATTTATTTATTTATAAAAGGTACACCAACAGCTATATAATACATGTACAAAATTTCAAAACTGTATCATGAAAAATCACAAAGTTATAAGCTTGTTATGTTACCTGTTTGTCGGTACAAAAACATGCTCACCCGCGCCGCTCGCGCCGCGCCGTCTTGTGCTCATTGATAATAGCGCCTAGGTACCTAGCCGTTCGGCGTGGAGATTGGATAACCTACTTAATGTCCAAGTTTTAACCTTTTTAAAATATTTTTGGGACAAAATATAACATGGGGTAACAATTATTGGAATCGATTCAGTTACTTATTCTGAACAAACTATCCCACAAAAACATTTCATGTTAAATGTTGCCAAGACGAGACCATGTAGCTCGCACTGTCAAAAAGTAATCAGATCTCATGTAGAGCCAAGCTTCTAACTCTACACGCCCTAACTCTACAAGGCCTGACTTCACAAACTCTACACCTTAGTCAAAATATCTGGTTTGGCCGTTTCGTTACTACAAGAACCATTAACAGTATGAGAGTTTTTCACCTTACGCTCATGTGAATGTAGCGAGATGGCCAAGCCATATTATTTTGACTAAGGTGTAGAGTTTGCGAAGTCAGGCCTTGTAGAGTTAGGGCGTGTAGAGTTAGAAGCTTGGCTCTACATGAGATCTGATTACTTTTTGACAGTGCGAGCTACATGGTCTCGTCTTGGCAACATTTAACATGAAATGTTTTTGTGGGATTTCATTTCTTTTTGTAAGTTGCTTATGATATTTATACGAGTATTTTTGCTGTTGTTCATTTTTTCTTTCTTTTTTTGGGGTTTATTTATAACAAGGACCCCCTATATAAATTTTCAGACCTCTAGCATCAAAACTTACGGATTTTTTTTTTTTTTTTTCGTGGGTTAAACGTTTCAAGTTTTAATATTTTTTTGTTGTTTGTGTACTATTACTAGCTTACATACCAAATTTCAGCTTTCTAGGACTTCAGGAAGTACCTTAAGAATTTTGATGATCATCAGTCAGTGAGTCAGTGACGAAATCGGGGTATTTTAGATATCAATAAAATCTAAAGTATAAGAGCTATGCAATTGAAACTTTATAGGTTTAATAAATCAAGCACTGGCATCATATTCCGAAAATTTTGTTTATCTGGTATAATCCAAACCCAAGTTAAGAGGGTTCAAAAATACGACGAAGTGCTTCGAGAAAAGGTAGGTAGTGCCCTTGCGCTTCGCTTGGCTGGTCTTGGCGGGGGCACTCCCGTGCCCCCAGATATTCAGGTTTCGCATATACTAATAAAAACTTTTTTACAAAAAAAAAACGACCGACTTCCAAAAACACTATAAAGTGAAAAATAACTTTAATTTCGGAAGTCGGTGTCTTTGGATTTGTATTTTAGTTTTTTGCCACCGACTTCCGAAATTAAAGTTATTTTTCACTTTATAGTGTTTTTGGACGTCGGTTGTTTTTTTTTGTAAAAAAGTTTTTATTTTTCACTTTTTAGCGGGTCAGTTTGTAATTTATCTAAGTTACTAGCTGCGCCACGCGGTTTCACCCGCGTAAATGTCGATCCCGTGGGAATATCGGGATAAAAAGTAGCCTATATGTGAATCCAGGATGTCAGCTACCTCCATACAAAATTTTATCAAAATTGGTCCAGCCGCTTGAGCGTGAAGAAGTAACAAACATATAAATACACACACACACTCACAAACTTTCGCCTTTATAATATTAGTGTGATAGTGTGATAATAGCCTAATGTCAACTGCTTATCACCTTTTACAAAATTTTCCTTTTTCCGATGCAGGGACGTTAATTGTTGAGGAGTTCTCCTAGTAAGAACCAGGAGAACTGGAGCTGATTGAGAAGTCACCATCAGCTGCACTTCACCATACGCATTGTAATGAGCATAAATTGTTTAGCAGCTATATTAAAGTAATCGAATCGCAACCCGTGAAATATTTGTCATTGAGTAGTTCCGATGGCCATTTGTGGTCTTCATCATCAGCTCCACTTTACCAAATCATAAAATCATTTCCGAGAGCAAATGCTCAAGTTACTTTAATAATAGACTTAGGCAAGAAACATTTTGCTAAGGGCCAAGTTTATGTTACGCTTAGTCGTGGAAAGACGCTGGATGGCGTTGTATTATGCGACTTAGAACCTACCAAATTGCTAAATAGACCACATGACGAAAAGGCATTGCGTGAAAGGTAACGATTGAGGCTTTTATAAATCATCATCAGCCTATTGCAGTTCACTGGTGGACGTAGACCTCCCCAAGTTTGCGCCAACGTTCACGGTCCTTCGCTTCTCAAATCCAGCCACTACCGGCAACCTTTGTTAGGATAATTATACAGAAGAAAAACTCGCAAAAGTATTTCACTTTAAGAAGTATTTATTAGTTTTTAGACTAAATGCTGATAATCCTGGCTGCACCATCAGGCCAGACTTATGTCAACATTGCATTGAACTTGAAATTTAGTCCTGTTTAAAAGGAGCCCAAACACGACTACGGTGCTGTAATTTCAAGGTTTGTACTTTTTCTGATGCTCCTGGCTTCAGCATCAGGTCTCTATGTACTTCGGTGTTCCTAATTAACTGTACGTTTATCCACACATCGAGCCCTTTTCAATAAGCCTAAACACGATATATCTGTTGTTAGTTGTCGAGGAGTTAGGTACTCAGCAGACTATCCTGACTGCAGCATCAGGTCATAATTTGATGATCATAAGACCAAATGTAGCAAATGCCCTATCAAACATCAAAACAATTTACTAAAACTGTCCTTGCCTGTTGGAGTAACTTCTTACTGTTAAGGAGTTGTACCTTCCATCATCAGCCCAGCTGATGATGGAAGGTACGATACCTGAAATGGTGACAACCATACGCAAATACACAAGATACTTCATACAATATGCGAAAAACAATAAGTGAGCCTATAAAATTTGAGGGTTGCCCTGGATTTCTCTAAGATCCCATCATCAGATCCTAACTTGGTGACAGTGGAACCACCTCAAAACTATGTACTTTCGAACAAAAACAAAATTTTGAAAATCCGTCGACAATTGGCGGAGTATTCGATGAACAAACATACAAAAAGAAAAACACAAACATCCGAACATAAGTACCTCCTCCTTTTTGTGAAGTCGGTAAAAATAACGTTGTATTCTCGGATTTTGGATTTGTGTCAGGTACATAGCAAATCCCTTCCAATTACATGGCAATTAACATACCTGGCGAGGTGTAGGTCTATACACCTCTGCTGAACCTTAAAGGATATAATTCAATTAGGTCTAATTAAATTAGCTAGCGAAACTCTGCCCATGTTCCGAGGGTTAATGGCCGCAGCTAGTATATTTGATTTTATAAAAGACAGAACTAGAAAGAAAAAGAAAGAAAGAAAATACGTTTATTTGCGGCAAACATGACGCATTAAATAAAAAAAACTGGCCAAGTGGGAGTCGGACTCGCACACGAAGGGTTTCGTACCACAAGGCAAAAACGCCAAAAAAAACATGTTTGTTGTATGGGAGCCCCCTTAAATATTTATTTTATTTTAATTTTATTATTTATTATTAAAGTTAAAATACAACTGAGTATTTTGTGAATATTTCAAGTGCCTACCTGTTGCCATTTTTGATATCGAGCAAAAAAGGGCAAAAAAATCGCGTTTGTTGTATGGGAGCCCCCCTTAAATATTTAATTTATTTTGTTTTTAGTATTTGTCGTTATAGCGGCAACAGAAATACATAATTTGTGAAAATTTCAACTGTCTAGCTATCGCGGTTCTTGAAATACAGCCTGGTGACAGACAGACGGACAGACGGACAGACGGACGGACAGCGAAGTCTTAGTAATAGGGTTCCGTTTTTACCCTTTGGGTACGGAACCCTAAAAAGGACAAACAAAATAACAATTTGGGAGAAAGTATGCGTCACATCTACTCAAAACGGCCATCGCTCAGCATAATGCTAAGACCCTATACGAGACAGCCCCAGAGCTGGTTTTCAGCAACAGCTGGCGTTGATGTGATGACGTCAACCAGTGCAGCATACGATTAAATATAAATTAAAACAACAATCAAAATAAGAAATAAAATATACATTACAAAAAGATGGTATGAACATGGTAACTAGTGGTGCATCCGTGAATACGTCCTACTAGGAATAATTACAAGGGACTCCGTTACTAAGTTAGCCTAAACTTTAGACTTAGTGTCATTTTTTTTTGGTTTAGAGGACACCATGGTCCTTCGTCCCTTCTGGGAAAAGGTTACGTGGATTCGTCCTATACAGGGTTATTAGTAAAACATTAACCACCACCTAAGAGTTCATTGTACTCATCATTATGAATAACTTTTACTATGGGACCTAACCTGAAATTGCGAAAAAAAATCAGCTGAGCCTTACATTTATGTTCGTATAACTCGTCAAAAGCATTCGACCAAAGGAGTCACTATGACAAATGATTAGTCGGGCATCTAAATTGTCAGGTTTCATCGTCAGGGAAATGATTTCCATTTACAACAGCGTTATTCGAAGTATTTTGGAGTATTGTAGTACGGTATGGAACCCGTTTTATCAGGTGCACTCTGATCGGATAGAGCGCGTTCAAAAAAGGTTTTTATATCACTTGTGTTACTCGGATAACAGATGTCGTAGTCTGAATCCGTATATCTCTAAGCTGAATCATTATAAAATGAAATCTTTAAGCGCACGTAGGAAATCTTTAGATTTCAAGTTTTTGTTTAAACTAATAAATGGTATAATAGATTCTCCTGAGCTGTTAGAAAAAGTGAAATTTATTATCCCACGTAGTAGTAGCCGCTTACTAAATCGAAGGACTTTCGTCCTGCCTCATAGTCGGAGTAATATCGGTAATTTTTCACCCATTTGCCCAATGCTTTCTCTTGCCAACTCCATTCGTGGTGAAATAGATGTCTTTGCTGGTTCTGTAGCCTCAGTTATGATTAAACTTAGTCTTAATTATATATATATTTTGTATTATTTTATTTTAGTCGTTATTATATTGTTCTTTCCCAAAACGTTCTCCCTATCTATGGAAAACTTCATATTTTGTAAGTTTTGTTTAATTTTTGTTTTTTAAATACTAATTGTTTTACTTAAATTATGCATGCTGGATTGACATCTAGTAGATGTCAATCAGAAATATTGTAACTGTTTAATGCTTTGTGATTGTACACCAGTTTTGGGAATTACATTAAAAAAAAATTTTGGGAATAGCAGATTTTTTTTAGATGAGTACAATGACCTCTTAAGAGGTTGTTAATAATTTACCAATAATCCTGTATATTCGTGTACGTTGTGTAAACAATAAATCCTTCGTCTTCACAACTGGACTTCTTTGTGCCGGAAACGGTGACGACATCCTCTACAAACTGAAATTAATTTGATGACTTTATTGAGGGGTTAGGGCTCCCACACATAAACACGATACGACATCGCGTCGTACAACGATGCGGCGTTGTTTCACGATACGACGTCGCGTCGTGGAAATCTACGACACGAACGTGTCGATGCTCGATACTACGTCGTGACGTTAGGCATTGTACTTCTTTATAAAGTGACTCCCGTTATTCATGTTTGAAAGAAATGGGTGGATCCAATATCTTCTAAGTATCTGTCTTTTCTTTCTTCGTCTTCTTATTAACAGCAGAAGCAGAATGCGTCTACAGCGGTCCATTTTTCAGAATGAACTAAAACACTGTTTCGACGGCATTGAGCCGTGTATCGTGCGTGGCACATTACGTTACGATGTCGTGTTTTTTTACGATGCTCATCGTAGATTTCCACAACTCGACGTCGTATCGTGAAACGACGCCGCATCGTTGTACGACGCGACGTAGTATCGTGTTTATGTGTGGGGAGCCCTTATTGAACGCACTTAGTATAGACACGTGAAATATCGGTCTAAAAATCAATTTTTTAAGTGTAAAATACACAGACGTGACTTTCTTTTGGTTTATAGATACCTAAATACGATAAAACAAAAGAAAGTAGATTTTCTGAAACCAAAATATTTCAAGTAACAATACCAACAGAGCTCGTTGACCCAAAAAAGACTTCAAGCATTTTTATATTTTATTTTATCCAACAAAACTGCAGAGTTTCACTATGGGAGTGATATTCTGTTATGTTTAAAACGTAGCAGGTAGTTACAGGCACCACTCTATCGACAAACAACAAAAACCTTCATACACCCCAATAAACACATAAAAAATCGAGAGACCCACTCAAATCTGCCAAACAGAAAAGATAAAGCGTTGATAAAACTCCCTACTTTCATACGCCACCATGTTTTAGTCGTCACGTTGACTCCTATTTGTAAAACAGTGCAGGTAACGTGCCCAGACGTGCGTTGTGACCGCGAGCGAGTTTCGGTACTGACTAAAAAGTGATGCGGACGAAATACCGACAAGGTTTTTTTAAAAAAGAACAAGTGACTAAAAAGTTTGAGGTTTTACTTGACGTTTTGGTTGTTGAAGACAATCTTTTAAGTGTTCGGGACATTGTTTTGCGTTTTATTAAGAATTTTAGAGTAGGTAAGTTACGTGATGTTTTTGGGGCTTAAGGAAATCGTGGTGCGAATTTTGGTGAGATTTACAAATTGTTCTTAGCGTGTCGATGGCAATCTAAATGGAGTCGGCCCTGAATTCGGCTACGCATTTGGCGCCAACTTGCAAAGAACAGGACACGCAAGACACGATATTATGTGTCCCATCGTTTGTGGAACAGCACAAATTACAAATAGTAAAGTGAATTTCACGTCAGGAATTTCTCAGTAGCAGCCCGAAGTCTGGCTTTTTGCCCAGTTGATAGCAATAGGTTCGCCCTCTATTACATAGGACTTAAACATAACTGGCTAAATGTGGGTGTACTGACAGTATACATCTGCTTAAATTTCCGGGGCATATACAGGCGTGATGATATGTTACAAAGAGGTCAGTGTACAGGATAGTCTATAAACAGAACTCAATTGTTTAGGACTGTACTTTTGGTATTTTGCGTTTCTGGTATTTTGCATATCTGGTATAAGGCGAATCCGGTGTTTTGCGAGTCTGGTAATTTGCGAATCTGGTATTTAGCGATTCTGGTATTAAGCTCCGGAGCCTTACAAATGACATCTAATGACTGAAACGATATTGATTGATATGCATACCTTCTGAATATGACATCAAAATTTAGGGGATACGACGACGAGACTATATCTAAGCGAATCTTCTTTTCTGAACTCAAGGACGGCAAGCGGATACAAGGCGGCCAGTTCCTCAAATACAAAGACGTTCAGAAAAGAAGTGTGAAGAGATGGGGGTCGTTGGGGGGAGTTGGCAAAGTATAGACCTGTTTGGAGGCGATTGGTAAAACAAATTGCTTATGACTTTGAAGACCAGTGGAGGAGGACCTTCAGATTAAGGCACCCTCCAACATACAATACCACATTTTAACGTGTCCGCACTGAGCAAGTACCTTTACAATGAAGATAGGTTACATTAACCACACGCACACGCCCTTAACCTATAGTTGTCGAAAATAATAGTAGTCACCGTCGCCAAAATCGGCATGGGATGTATATACACCTTTACATTTTTATCGTTTTAATCCTTATAAGGGGTAATTGTACTCATCATTATGAGCAACTTTTACTATGGGACCAACCCTGAAATCGTGAAAAAAAAATCTGTTGATCCATACATTATGTCGAGTTATGCTAACATAAATCTATGGATCAGCTGATTTTTTTTCACGATTTCAGGGTTCGTCCCATAGTAAAAGTTGTTCCTAATGATGAGTACAATTACCCCATATTTTTAGAATTAAAACGATCAAAATGTATCAGTGTATAGGGGATAAAAAATAGTAGTACGAGCTACCATTCCTACAGCAGTGCAGGTTAACAAAAACTGCCTTTCTTTACTACAACATCATCATCATCGTCCTGCCCTTGTTCCATGTTACTTGGGGTCGGCGCAACACATTTTATTCTTCCATTCTCACCTGTCAACCATCACGCTATCATTCACTCCCTTCTCTTTCATATCTTTCGTCCCAAAATGCATCCATATTTTCTTTGGCCTTCGTATCTCCCTCTATACATCAACATTTATATTCATCACTATTTTAGTGACATGCGTTTTTCCTCTTCCTTTCTTTGCTACAACAACAAACATTATAAAAACTGACTTAGAACTAACGGTTGTCATAATTCCATCATTTCAGCCCGGTATCACCGACTGCTGGATATAGACCTCCCATTTTTTTCTGCCATACTTCCTGGTTCCGTGCGTCCCTCATCCAGGTGTTTCTCGCAACTTTGAAGATATCATCAACCCACCGCACTTTTGGTCGGCCCTGGTTTCTTTAGCCTAACTAGCGTTACTCCATCGGCCATCTCCTCGTCAAACTAGATGTCCTGTCTAACGGTACGTAGGCAATAAATAAATAAATAAATTTCTCCAGACCGAATTTCGGCCACGGCGACCAATCAATGTTTGTGCAGACACAGGTGCATTCTCTCTTTCCTCACTTTCATTGTCCAATGGAACGGCAATCCACCACGACCGGAGAGAGATCAGCAGCAGGACGGACGACTTAACGTGATTTCTGAGCCACGAGGGTATCACATCGCCGACTTCCAAACTCCGGGCTGTTATTAAGAAATTCCCAAAGGGAAAAACCCAATAAAACTCAGCAATCGCGCTTGCGACCACGAGACCAACGGAGCAGTCATCAATAAAGAAGTAATTGAAATAATATATCATCGTGATATTCTTCAGAAAATTTAAGCAGAACGCTAAATAATGAAACAAAAGAAAAAACAAGAAAATGGAGTATTAGAATTAAATATACCATCGCAATTTTCTTTAGAAATATTTAAGTTTAGCACTAAACAAAAGAAACACAATAGAACAATTGTGACCACTAAGTACTTGAATATTTCTTTTAATTGTCTGCCGAACTTAGTCGCAATTTAGATGACTTTCATAATACTTCTGAAAAAATTTGATTCGTAAAAACTTATTCAATGTTATACGAGTTTACGAAGTCTTAGTAAGTTGTTTTGTTTTAATGTCCTTAGTTCAGAATTTAATGTTTTTGGAATAAATTGTGACTGAAGGTGATGAAAGAACTTTGTGCTGCTTTTAATTTGAATATAGTTTTAAACAAAGATATGGTCTTGCAAACTAAACGCACTTGTCTTTATGCATTTTTCGACTTATCAGAGACTTTGTAGATTTAAGTTTTTAACAACATTTTGTTTGAACTTTTTTTTTTTATTATTATTTACCATTTAAAAATCAATTACATTTATTTCAACAGAATAGCATTTATAAACCACTAAGGTTTGTACTTAATGCTACATGTAATGCTACATCGTAGTAAAAAACAAAATCAATATAAACAATAATTAACTTAATACCCTATTTCGGAATTTGGTAACTTCATCTCAGGTGATAATATATGCTAGTTATTATGTTAGCTGCATGTCACATTGAGCATTCAATGTGTTGTAGGTAGTGGGACTTAAGTTTTAACTTAATATTTCTTGGCGTTATGTCACTGCGCAAATCGGAAGGTAGGCTGTTAATTAACCGAGGAACTAGGTAAGAAGATGTCCGTTCGCCGTAGGTGTTATTTGCACGAACCGTGTATAGCTCGTTACGTGCGACGGCCCGCGTGAATACAGGATGTTGAACTTTTTTCTCTAAATAACCTTTGAAGTATTGTTCTTTTAGCAATGTATATTTAAATTGTGTATGTACAGGTAATGTTTTACAGTGATGAAATAGTCGATGCTCATTGTTTTGAAATTGGTATTTAATTTTTTTAGATACGATATTCTTTAGTATTTTTAGTTGGAGTTTATATATTTTACTGAGATATGATTTGAATGTTCGACCGTAACTACTGAGTCCGTATTGAATATATGATTCTGCTAATGAGTTGTATAACATAAGTTTTACTTTGAAAGGAATGCGGTTCTTCAGAATTATTATATTAGCTAAAAATTGTCTTAACTTATTACAAACATGCTCTATATGTTTACTCCAGTTGAATTTATTATCGATGTCTAGTCCCAGATACTTATGAGAATCTACTTCTTCTATACGAGGACAGCTACACTTTGTATTAATTAGTTTATGCAAGCAGCTGTGGTCGTGTGCAACCAAATTATTAGGAGGAATACATTTTAAGTATGGTGATTTTACGACTAGCAATTTGGTTTTATTAGAATTGAGCACCAACCCAACATCATGGCACCATTTTAACAAAGAGTTTAGGTCAGATTGCAAAAGATCACAAGCTTTTTGAGGGTTCTTATCAGATATTACAAGACATGTATCGTCTGCAAACTGATAGCATGTACAGTGGTTTATGCAGCTGATCATGTCATTTACATAAGATAGAAAATGGAGGGGCCCCAAAACTGACCCTTGAGCCGTGCCCTCTGTAACATGAACGGCTTCACTTAGTGAATTACCAATTTTGACAGCAAATTTTCGGTTTTGGAGGTAATTCCCGCACCATTTGAGCAGAGGGCCACGAATTCCACTATGGTCCAGTTTACTAATTAGTTGCTTGTGATCAAGCGTGTCAAAAGCACGGGAAAAGTCAATGAAAAGTGCGTATGTAATCTTTTTTTGATTAAGGTTCTCGTTGACTTCATCAGCAAACTTGGACAATAAGTCTGATGTACAGTCAACAAAGGAGATAAGTATACAGGAGCGTCGGATATAGTTGAAGTTTACTAAGAAACCGATGAATGTTCTGGACTGAAATTTAATTTAATAAATGAGCTGTTTATTTTCTATTAATAGCTTAGCTCTGCAGCATACGCCGTTAGGGAAATTCGTGATTTGACTGATTTAGAGACAGCCCGTTTAGTTTACTTTAGTTATTTTCATAGTGTGATGTCGTACGGTATTCTGTTGTGGGGAAATGCCGCCGATATTCAGACAATTTTTATTTTACAAAAAAGGGCAATTCGTTCTATTTATAAATTAAGTCCTAGACACTCCCTCAGAGACAAATTTAAAGAGATTAATATAATGACTGTGCCTTCTCAGTACATTTATGATAATCTTTTGTATGCACATAAAAATATTAATCTATTTAAAAAATACAGTGATATCCATAACATAAATACTAGGAACAAACACAAATTTGTTGTTCCTACAACAAGGCTCAAGAAAATAGGTGGCTCGTTTAGATGCCAATGTATACATTTTTATAATAAACTTCCTAGCCACATTCAAGAACTAAGCCTAAATAAATTCAAAGCTTTTATAAAGCGAAAACTATGCCAGAAAGCCTATTATACTGTAAAAGACTATATTGAGGACAAAAAGGCTTGGGATTGAGCTGCTCCAATAGGTTTAGACAGTGAATGTTATTTTGCAATTTTTACACTTTAATTTTTTTTTTTTTTTAAGTATCTATTTACTTACACAATGACATGTACATTTACTGTATAAAGTATTATATTATTTTAATTATTGTGAATGTGAGGACTATGTGGGTCATTGTTTACATTTTAATCGTGGTCTGGCAGTTTGAGTAGTTTATGCGGCCTACCCAAATGTCCTGTCTTTGGTATTGTTCGTCGAATCGTTGAGCTCCTGAAGTTCTGAGTTGAGCTGCACGGTTACTGACAAATGCGTGCACTGACTGGACAGGTCCACTCAATCTGTGTGGTTCTTTCCTCAAAAGATCTTTTCAGACACTAATCTACATGGTCCTCAAAGATTATATCCGGATTTTTATATACACATTGACATTGATGAATTTTATTTAGACAATGACATGAATATTTACTTTGTAAAGTATTTTTTATTTTTCTTTTCATTTAATTATTGTGAATGTGAGGACTATGTGGGCCATTTTTTTTTTCTGTTTTCCTTCTTAGTTTTAATCATGATCTGGCAGTTTGAGTAATTTACGCGGCCTACCCAAATGTCCTTTCTTTGGTATTGTTCGTCGAATCGTTGAGCTCCTCATTTCTGAGTCGAGCTGCACGATTTTTGACAAATGCGTGCACTGATTGGACAGGTCCGCTCAATCTGTGTGGTTCTTTCCTCAAAAGACCATTTCAGACATCAATCTACATGGTCCTCACACGATCTGACCAAGATTTTGTCTGGACTTTAAAAGAGACTGTGACCTCTGAGTTTGTTTCGGCCTTTCTTCTCAGAGTAGTCAGATAGGAAACGCCGACCACATCTAGTTTAAAAAATATGATGACGTGTAAAAGTGTTTGTAAAAACCTACTTACAGAAAATAAATCATTTATCATTTATCATTTAACTTTTTTTAACTCGAGTTTCAAAATTTCATAATTTATTGTTATATTGGTGACATCCTGTATACGCTTGGTTGGCGCGTCTTGAACGCGTTCGGTGATCGGCCAGTACGGTGTCTAACACCGCCGAGCACGGAATTAATGTGGGGAACCGTGCAAAAAAGTGATCAATGCAAGATTTTGTGATAATGTTAAGTTTTGTTTCTATTCGAGTAAAGTCAGAAATTCCACACATTAAGCCGCGCTCGCTGAGTGTTTCTAAATATAAATCTTTGTATGACGATTTGGATTTTAGGTCAATGTTCGTGTCGCCAACCAATAGAAAGTTTTGTTTCGAGTCAAACATAGAAATGTAGTTACTAAAAACTAAAAAAAAGTGAACTAAAAACTGAGATAATGTTTCATGTACTTATTCAACTCATTATCATACAGCATCAGCCTATACCCACTGCTGGGACACCGGCCTCCTCTCAAGCGCCCGCCTGGGCTCGAACCCACGACCTCATCATGTGCCTAGCCTTTTCCCAACTATGTTGGAGTCGGCTTCCAGTCTAATCGGATGCACCTGCATACACAGTCGCTCCATGTAAAATACTGATTTTACATGAAGCGACTGCCTATCTGATCTCCACAACCCAGTTACTGGGTAGTACAATATCCCTTGGCAAGACTGGTTGTCAGACTTTCGGGCTTCTGACTACCCGTAACGATTGTCAAATATCCACGAATGACAATCGGGACCAACGGCTTAACGTGGTTACCGAGGCACGGAGGGGTCTTGGTATGTAAAGACGGTCACCCATCCACGGACTAACCGCGGCAAGCGTAGCTTAACCTGATCGATCGACCTGTGCGGCTGTTATTATTTAGCCACGGACCCCACTCGAACCCACGACCTACAACTCGTAATTCGAGGCCGTCAGCATTGGGCCACCACTGTTGCGCAGGTCCACAATAAGACATATATTTTTTTAAATGTAACTTAGGTTCAGTCGTAACGGCTGCGACTTAGGAGGTCGTAGGTTCGAACCCAGACAGGCGCTTTACTTTGTGTATATTATTTCATCAACACTTCTCTCAAAACGGTGAAGGAAAACATCATGAGGAAGCCGATATGTCCAAAACTGTGTTTAATACTGGATAATACTGTAAAATAGTCTATGTAAAATACTGGAATTCAGCTGCATTCGGTTAGACTGGAAGCTGACCTAAACATAGTTAGGACATGAACCAAAAATTCGAAGACATGTGACATCTACCAACCCGCACTGGGCCCGCATGGTGGGTTACGGCCCATTCCCTCTCACCGAGAGGAAGCCTGTGTGCCAGCAGTGGGACCATTATAGGCTGTTTTTTGTTTTTATTATTCTGTCAATTTCTAGGTTTCATAATTTCTCAAACCCAGTAATTGCAAATTCCATGAGTTCCAACCTAGTTGGTAGCGCTTTTGACTTGAACCCGCTACACTTTTAAATTACTTCTAAACATAGTAGAAAGGTTGTAAAAAAACAAGTAAAATTAAAAAAATGCTTCATAAAAGTACCCAGAACATTCTAGAATCTACAAGACAAAATCAGCCGTAGTGATCCCAGCTACAAAATAAACAGGAGTCGCGAAGGCGTAGAATAAAAATAACCGCACTGTGACACTAGGACATATGATTGTCACTGGAACAACGAGTGGGAAGGATACCGAGAAATGTATTGTGGGAAGGAAATATTAATTTGTTACTATTTCAGAGAAACTTGTTTGTCAAGTTATAGGTATAACTTCATGGAAATTGTGTCTATCAGAGTAGAGTCGCGCCTGTATGCGGGATCCTCGCTGTAAGCATAAGCAGGTATGGAGCAGGTGACTTTTTTTCGACATCTTAAACTTGTCCGTTTAAGATCCGGAACGGCTTGTGGCTAAATAATAAAAGCTGCACGGTTTGATCTTCGAAGTTAAGCAACGCTTGCCAAGGTTGGTCCGTGGATGGGTGGTCACCCATTAAATATCCAGATCCCTCTTAGTCTCGGATAGCACGTTAAGAAGTTGGTCCCGGCTGTCAATCGTAGATCTTTGACAGTCGTTACGGGTCGCCAGAAGCCCAAAAGTCTGATAACCAGTCTTGCCTGGGGTATCATGCTACCCAGTAATTGGGTTGTGGAGATCAGATAGGGAGGCGCTCTATGTAAAATACTGGAATTCAGCTGCATTCGGTTAGACTGGAAGCTGACCTAAACATAGTTAGGAAAAGGCTAGGCAGATCTTTAGCAAACAAGTTTCTTTGAAACAGAAACAAGCGCAAAAAAACATTAGAACGTTGTAAATGAAGACCAGTTTTACAGAATGATGCCGTCTTTAATTAACGACTAAACATTTACATTACTATTATCTACAAGAGGACTGTTTCCACTGCACATACAGCTGCAGACCTATAGAGCAGTGGACTTACGAGTTGTTGGTCATAGGTTCGAACCCTGACAGGCTTTACTTCCTCAAAACGGTAAAGGAAATTATCGTGAGCAAATCGGCATATCCTATAACTAAAAAATTCAAAGACATGTGACATCGTCAACCCGCACTGGGCCCGCATTCTGCATTACCTGCTCCCTGTCACAGAGGGGAGGTCTGTGTCCCAGCAGTGGGAAGATTATAGGCTGATTATACTATGAGTATGCTATACAATTGAGCTGATTGCTATAGAATTGCTAAACTTAAGTGGCAGTGGGCAGGGCACATTACTCGCAGAACAGATGGCCGATGGGGCCGAAAGGTTCTGGAGTGGCGACCGCGTACCGGAAGACGTAGCGTTGGAAGGCCTCCCACAAGGTGGTCCGACGACCTTGTGAAGGCCGCAGGAACTCGTTGGATGCGAGAAGCACAGAACCGGTCGAAGTGCGGGAGGTAGCGGGAGGGGTCACTTGATGAATCCCACCCAAAAATAAAAAAGAGAAAAAGACAACACCTAAGATGTCATTTGAAAGCACGTTTTTGGAATGCCACACATCACATAACACCACGCCACCCCATAATGCCCGGAGGCTTAGGCAAGGTGTATCTATAATGGCACACCCACATTTTGCCGGTTATTTTTAAGTCGCATGTTATAGGGGGCTAGCCTATAGCCACCATCATCTGCCTAGCCTTTTCCAACTATGTTGGGGTCGGCTTCCAGACTAACCGAGTGCCTATCTGACCTCCACAACCCAGTTACTGGGGAATTCGATACCCCTTGGTAAGAAAGGTTGTCAGACTTTCGGGCTTCTGACTACCCGTAACGACTGTCAAAGATCCACGAATGACAGCCGGGACCAACTGATTAACGTGCTTTTCGAGGGACAGAGGGGTCTCGGTATGTAAAGGGGGTCACCCATCGGCGTCAAGCGTAGCTTACCCTAGTCGATCGATCTGTGCGGCTGTAATTATTTAGCCATGGGCCCCTCTGCCTATTGCCTATTGCCATCAATCGGGCACAAATCCAGACTCTGGGCTGCTAATGGTGGAAAAACGTAGGTACTCGCCAGGAATTGAAACCAGGACTTCCTGCACAGCAGTAGCGCTTGCGACCACTAGACCAACGAGACAGACACAACTATAATTAATTATTATTTTAAACAACCACTCCACAACCACCTATATTCTATAATCTAGGAGTTCGACAGCGAAAACCTCTCGAAATATTTTCTGCGGCGAATATTGGAAAATGTTTGCCTGCCGTGTCGATTGATTTGATTTGCGCCGCCCGCCAAAGGTTGCCAACGGTAGTTCTCAGAATCAACAACTTGAATTTACTGTCTAACAAATGTGCATAAATATACGGGAGCTTGTGGATGTTTTACATTTTAGTTTTCATGTTAGAAGGAGGTGGAATTGTTATGGAAATCATCAAACTTAAATTAATGAATAACATCTTCTTTTAAAAGAATGAGAAAACAAGTTCTGTTTACTAGAGAAACATATTGTTTGATGCCAGACTTGCAGTGGAGTTAGATTTTCACACTCGAATCAAATTATTAATTCTTTATCGTTTAACTTTTTCCTAATGTCATATCCGGTTGTCACACACAGCATCCATCGTTTACGAAAGGACCCGGGAGAGTACAAATATTGCAGTTTTATGTCAGCGCCATCTCTTGAGCGATAGTGGAACTAATGTAACTTTTGTTGCTGATTTCTGAAAAAGTGTGCTATTTAGAGACTTCATTTTATTTTTCCTGTAATCTTTACATAAACTTCTACCACATAGAATAATTTCAGATTTTTCTCTTTGCAAACTTCGGAGATAAGGGTGTACGGTATTCTTTTTTACATTTTTCATCAAAAGTAGAAAACTGTGCGGCCTAAAAAAAAATATATGTTTGAGAATGTGCAAACTGCGCTCTTTCATATGATATCCCACATGCCCTAGTAGCCCTACTTCGACTTTTTCAGACCCCCTTTCAGTCTCTGTTGCAAAAAATATTCATACATTTTTATTTCTTTCTTATTTGCAAAATAGTTGGGAAAACGTTATCTAAAACTACTCCAAATTTAAAGTTTATAGCATTAGTAGTTCTTGGGATATCCAGCTGTGACAGACAGACAGACAGACTTAGTCTCACCATAAGGGTTCCATTTTTACCATTTTGGCACGGAACCCTAAAAAGGGTCTATAATGTTCTAAAGGCGAGTATGAGGACGTATCCATCCGCTTGCAATCTGAAATTATGCAAGACTTGAATGGGCGGTACATGGTCCTGAACTTTGCCGGCGTGAATACTGCTGAGCACAGACCTCTCTTTTCATGTGCCAATCTTCACGCTTTTGTGCCAGCGTCATCCAGGTTCTACCCGCGATAGATGCCTTACTTCATCTGTCATCACTGTCCTTTACCAACTGTCCACTGTCCACTGTCCTTTACAAAGGTGTCCTGGCCAACTCTATTTGAGTTCCTTAACAAATTTTCCGATATCGAAAAGTTTCGTACTTCTGCGGATTCGACGTTTGGGACATGGTCTATAAGCCTCGTGCCAAGCATGGAACGCTCCATGGGTCATGGTGGCTCATCCTGTACACTGCCTTCTGCATTTATCAACACCTTGAATTTGCTGTCTAGCATAAATATGTGCATAAATATACGGGAGGTTGTGGATGTTTTACATTTTGGAGTTGGAATTGTTGTGGCGAAGCTTGCAATCTGAAATTATGCAAGACTAGCTGCGCCCCGCGGTCTCACCCGCGTAAATGTCTATCCCGTGTTAATATCGGGATAAAAAGTAGCCTATATGTTAATCCAGTGTGTCAGCTACCTCCATACAAAATTTGATCAAAATTGGTCCAGCCATTTGAGCGTGAAGAAGTAACAAATATATAAACACACACACACACACACACACACTCACTCACAAACTTTCGCCTTTATAATATTAGTGTGATTTGAATGAGTAGTACCTACACGGTTCTGAACTTTGCTGTACGACTTCAACAGTAAATTGGCCGCATTTATTAGTGTGTATACACACGAATGACACGCGTCAACTGCAGCCGTCGACGACCATCGGCGGTAACCGTCGACACTCGTTGGACGCCCACCGTTGATGCGTCTGCCGACGACAAAGTGCCGCTCGTGTATTTGAGTACGGTGCTCAAACAAGTGGCATGTTGTCGACGGCAGCCACCGATGCGTCGACGGCGGAAGGCATTCTCAGACTGGTCAACGGCTGCAGTTGCGTCTGCCGTTGACGCGTGAATGCGTCTGCCGTTGACGCGTGTCGTTCGTGTGAATGAGCACTTTAAAATGGTGGATGTAACAGGAAGACGTAATCAAACTCAACGTGGCAACATAAACAGAGCTGCGATCGATCGTAGACTTTACTTTATTGAATTGAACTTGACACAGCAAATAAATGAAGATAGTTAGTGTCTTTCAAGGGTATTTTAGGCTTTGAAATCAGAATCAACACCTTGAATTTGCTGTCTGACAAATGTGCATATACGAGAGGTTGTGAATGTTTTAGATGAGGTGGATTTGTTGAAGCTTGCCATCTGGGAGGATTATGCAAGAGTTGGATAGGTGTCACACGGTTTTGAGCTTAACGTATAATTTTCGGATGAAAATACGTCCTATTTTGTTTAACAAAAGTATTAAGGAGGTTGTTAGTCAAACGGGGTACCAGTGTTCAGTTGTCCACATGCGTACCTATATAATTTCTGGAATTTATTCATCTAACTTGTTAAAAAAAAATATATCACTGAATGAGGATACATGGTAAGTAACTGTTTGCACATCGATATTGTTGTGTTATAATGAATTCAGTATTCCCATCAGAAAAGCTCACAAACACAAGCTGCTGTTTTATACAAACTTAGTGTATACCAAACACGTTCAACACGGTCAAAATGTAGGGAAAAGTTTTTTTAGGGTTCCGTACCTCATAAGAAAAAAAAAGAAAACTTACATAAGAATGCCGTTTTTTACACACAGATGTGATGACAGTTGTGATATGTGTGTTTCGTACAGACAGATAGACAACGAAGTTGTCTTATGATCACTTCGTTGCACATCTGTCTGTCCTTCTGTCAAGACCCTTTTTCCCCGGAACGCCCGGAGTTATCAAGTTGAAACTAGTATCAAAACAAACTGTCAACTCAATCAAAAGATACTGGGCTTTTTATGTTCCGTTTATGCCGCATATTTTGACACTCGCAAGGAAATCGAAACCTATAGGGTTCTTCCGGTTGCCCTAGAATCATGAAATTTGGCAAGAAGTAATGTCCTGTAGCACAAGTAAAGGAAAAAATCCGAAAACCGTAGTTGATTCATACCTACACGTACGTAACCCTCGATGCGCGATTCCGATTCGCACTTGTTTTTTTTAATAACAGACGAAAAATATCTGCTTCGATGTCCCTTCATCATCATCATCATTTCAGCCGAAAGATGTCCACTGCTGGACATAGGGGAGGCCAAGCACCTCCACTTCGACCGGTGTCCGATGTCCCTTACATCCTGTATACTTATCTGTTCGTGGGAAACTGTAGGTTTTAAGCATATTGCAGTCGACAAAACAAATCATACGAAGCTGCCCTGACCTTAAAAAAAACAAACTTCAACTTGTATCGAAACAATAAAGGTTCCATTATTCTGTTAAAAAGATACAACTATCTACATTTATGTTACCTGTCTTAAAAAATTCTTCGAAAAGAGGCTCAAAAGAAACCAGAGAGGCTATCGAGGTAATTATTCATGTAAATGTGAAAAGTTTCCGACAAATTCTCGAAATGTAGCGGTCACAATGCTGTCATAAGTTTGTAGACTTTTACTTTAAGGAATTCAACCTGTAACAGCATATAAATGTTGATAATTACTGTTTTTCAAGGCTATTTTAGACTTTGTTATAAGTTCAATGAGTTTTATTAAGAGGGCGCCGATTAAACGCCGACCGCGCAGTGGCGCCCTCATCGTTTGTTTGGTTATTTCTTTTATTTTAGAATAAAAATGCGAAAAATAAGCACGTTAAGTTGTGCTACACAAAATTATACGTTAATATTCGGTTTTTATAAACGGTAGTTTTACATTGGCGCCGATTCTGTTGTTCACAAATTAAATTAAATTTAAGTACAGGTATCCTTTTCTATTTATTTCATTAAGAAAAGGACAGAAGATAAATATTAGTTTAGTCCTGTCAAATTAGTCAGCGCCTGACGTAAATTGGCGTATTTTTAATAGCCAATTTTTTAATCTCGTCTAAATTGTCTATGGAGTGTCTTAATTTGACAGGACTAAACCAATATTTATCTTCTGTCCTTTTCTTAATGAAATAGAAAGAAAAAGATACATGAACTTAAATTTAGTTTAGTTTGTGAACAACAGAATCGGCGCCATTGTTTAGTTTTTTTACGGTTTTAGACATTTATTTTCTCAAAAGATTTTACACAATCACTGTTCCAATCACGATTGGCGTAGCGGGTTAGTACTATGACAAAATTACATAAGGATTTCGTAAGAGTTTTAGTAAAAGGGTAGTTGTAGAAAATAAGTGCACGACGTCGTATGCGTATCGCCAGTAATCGCCACTACGGGTAGGTGTGCATGAGTTGAGGGAATATATTATAATCACTAAAACGGAAAACAGTGGCCACTATTATCCGTTTAAGTGAAATAACCAAACAAACGATGAGGGTGCCACTATGGCGGTCGGCGTAGCCTTAATAACTAGCTTCTGCCCGCGATTTCGTCCGCGTGAAATTTTTTGTTCCCCCGACCCAACCCGTTGCATCGCATCGCATCACTCTTTTACTTCGTTTTCGCTTAGCATTCTTTCTGACTTTTTTGGTTTTTGCTCGACTTCTAAGGGTCCCAGCGTGATGTTAAGTAGCCTATAGCCTTCCTGAAAATTTGAACTATCAAATGCAAAAATAATTTTTCAAATCCGACTGGTACGAGAGACGAGAAAAAGAGTGACGCAATTTTAAATCAGTGCCAATCAATCAATCCAATTCTCAAGCCTATAACAATTCGATTTGTCCCTCAGGAATACAAATCAGGGACAAACTCCGCTTGTCCCTCGAACGGAACAAAGTTTTTGTTTTCCTTAGAGGTGACCCTAAAACTTAGCGAAACGTTAGTTTGCCTATAAATCGTTCACTACATTGACAATCGGGATCCTCCGACCACGAGGTATATAATTTATTTAGATCCTGGCTGATGCATAGTCTGTCCCAAAAGTATCTAAAGAAAATGTAAACAAACCCTTTTTAGGTTCAATTCTTACGTAATCACTCACTAAACGGAATGAGTAACACTGTCATTTGTAATTAGAAGGTTTCAACTATAGTACGAGTATCACCCACTTTTTCCAACAATTTTTTGTCAAACGAAAAACATTTTTTAATGAATTTCGTGGTTAAGTATTAAAATAATCAAATCAAAGCACGCAAGTAAGTGGCACTACTAATTGGCATCAACAGAAACAGAATATGTTTTTCATGACTGAAATGGGCCAAATAAATTTAAGAAAAAAAACCTATATTTTTGCCATCGACACGCTAAGAAGAAACATATTTTCATCAGATAGTTTTGGATTAGATCATAGATACTTTGTTGCTGGATACATTATTGAAACAATAACTGATTGAATGACTAGATTTTCTTGTCATTGAAAATAAATTGTTGTAGGTTTGAATTTGATAGGTACCTAAGGACTTATCCATTGTTATAGTTTCTTCCTAACTAGCGAACCGCCCCGAGTTCGTACGGTTATTTCAACTCGGCAAAACATCCAAATTTCTTCATTTTATGTAAGTATTTGGGATGAATATCCGAACGGAATTCGGTCGCGTCATCGTAAGCCAATCATAGCACAGCTAAATGACGTGATAGCTTGTTGTGAATGGCCCGTTTGTTCCCGTCCCTTTTCTCTCGATCGCTAATAAATTACATTTGCAAACGACCATTTGTAAGAACAACTTGTTTTTTTATTACAAAATCACCCATTCAAAAGCCGCAAAGTATTAGCTAAACAAGCAGTTTGATCACACTAGAACACATCTAAACAGTAAGTTAAATATTAATGTAATAAGCATTCTTCAATTCTAGCGGCCCAAAAAGGCCACTTTGGCAGAATCATAAAAGTATAATATTATGAATGTTAAATTGATCGTATCAAATCCCATTGGTGAAGGATTTTTAGTTTTTTTTTTATCCGTGCTAAAATACCAATCAATGCAATGCAAATCCAATCCCAATCTCTTTGATTATATTATACCTACGTAGGGCAGCGAAAATAGAAAAACACGGACTGTATTTGCCATATTATGTTACATAATGATAAAAATAAAATGATAAATGTAGTTTAATGTAAAGATATAGTCTTGTATCTTTAGTAATATTTTGTCCGACTTTCGGGCTGACAGTTTTCAGTTATTTTACCTCTGACTTTGCATCACTGTCCAAGTCACAGTGATCTTTATTCCCATTTTTATAAGGTTGCTGTTACGTTGCTGTCAGGGATAAAATAACTGAACGGACTGGGACTGGGACAACTATCATAAACTCATAAATAAAAGTGACAACTGAAATCGCAAATGTGACATCGTCTTCAAGGGGTCGGTCAGTCAGCAACATAAAGTTTGTTACTCATTCCAAAGCGTATAAGTTACCTATGCAGAAGAACGGGCAAGAAACTCCACGGACACTCTTTTAAATAAAAATATGGTTACAAAATATTGTTTACATTAATGGTGCATGCGTCTGAATGTGTGAAAAATTATAACCCACTGGTTGATTACAACTAGCAACGACTAAACCCACAGATCTATCTAAATAAGCCATGAGTCGCTGAACTTCTGAACCTAGATATTTGTTTTACCACTTATTTACAAATTCTCGGTTGTTAGATCGAGCTAACAGTTCGGTTAGGAGTTCCAACTACTCAAAGGATGAAACTTTATTGGTTTGTGCTCGACGTTGACGTGAAACAAACATCTATAAATTGTTCAGTACACTCGCTGCGGTAGCTATTCTGAATTGACAGATATTGCCCTAAGGTATCTTAGGCACACAATTGGCAGTTTACTTGGGTGTCGAATGTGAAACAAGGAGATAAAAGTAGCGTAAGTAGTTTTGGGATGCATGAAGAAGCCTCCTCGTGGAGCGCAGTTTGTTCCGCCAGTTACTCAACTGAACCGAGCGCTCGGAGCATCCTGGACAGTCAGACCCAACACCCTATTTAACTGGCAAATTCTTCCTTGCGTTGGTAGGGTTAACGTCCGTCTGGTTTGCGACCCTCCCACTGGAGTCCGGCATCAAGCAGCCTGCTGTGTTTCGTCGATGCGTGGGAGTTCCTGTGCCTTATTCATCTTCTGGGCACGCTCGTTCTATCATAGACCTCATGCAACGCTTTCCATCAGGCGTGATTGAGGTCAAGAGCAATTCAGCAATAAAAAAAAAAGCGACAAACTGCTTTCTAATAAAAAATAATGCAGCCGAGTATAACTTTATAATTTGTGTCCTAAATTTATTTTTATTTTAAGAAATAATTTTACACTTTTTGCTGTTCCATAAAGGGTTCATAATTGTACCATTGTAACATACGACATTATGGAATACAAATAAATACCTATATGAATATGAAAGACCGACAGGTTAGAAAAGTATCCCTCACTCATGGTCAAGTGATCAGGAAGTTAGTGATAATCTAGAAACAGCTTCCAACGTTTTTGCAGTAAATACTACATGCATCCCAACTTTGTGTTTACAAGATAAAAATCGCATTGCAATTCAAGAAAATGCAAGCAAAACTACTTTCAATTTTATCATAGCAGCATCTGTTTCGTTAGTCTTTACGTCTTAAAACGGGGTAAAAGATAAAGAGATTTAACGGCACTGAGATGCAAATAGTATATCTTAGTTTGTGGAGTGCCAACAAGACTTAGTGAAGCTTAATTTGATATAGGACCCTATTCTAATTTGTGTTAACAGGAGTTCTGGGAAGGCGGTACGATGCGAGACGAGGTTTGTTTGAGTTTGAGGACGCTGCCTGTCTTTTGGGCATGGTACTGTATGCCCGGTTCCTAAGACCGCTCCACGCTCCACGGAAATTTTAATGTCCGCGTGCGAAATCTCCATATATTTGCCAGATGTTAAAGATTAATTATTTTATTTCTGTAAGTAGGTTTGACGCTTTTAATGTCAATCATATTTTCATAACTAGACGAGGTCGGTGTTTCCTATCTGACTACTCTGAGAAAAAAAACTGAAAAGAACTCAGAGGTCACAGTCTCTTTTAAAGTCCAGACATAATCTTGGCCAGATCACGTGAGGACCATGTAGTATTGGTATCTGAAATTATCTTTTGGGGAAAAAAACATATTTGAGTGGACCTGTCCATCCAGTGCACGCATTTGTAAGTACCTAATCAATCATGCAGCTCAACTCAGTACCTCAAAGATTTGACGAACAGACGAAGAAAGGTCATTTGGGCATAAAGTACACAAACCGCCAGACGATCAATAAAACTTAATGAGAAAAAAAACAAATGACCCACACAGTCCTCACATTCACAATATTAAAAATAATTATATGATCATGTGACATTTGTTTGTAAATCAAACCGAAAGTAAAGTGCAAAAACAACCTAAAAGGCCTATTTATACCCCAAAGCATTTATACAGTGTTATTTCAAACATATTTAAATCATCATTCGATCTCTGTCATTTTCAAATGATCGACAGAAACAGAATGATTTTTTTGAATATGTTTGGCATTAAACAAATTTAGTGAATTTCGACAAACCGTAATACGACAAGATTCTATTTCGACAATATTCATGGGTCGATAGAAGTAAGTTAAGCTACGCTTGCCGCGGTCAGTTCGTGGATGGGTCGATCCATCACATATCGAGATCCCTCTGTACCTCGGAAACCACGTTAAGCCGTTGATGCCGGCTGTAAAAGATCTAGGAATTGATGCTGTCGTTCCTAGATCTTTGACGGTCGTTTCGGTTAGTCATCCCAAAATTCTGACAACCAGTCTTACCAAGGGGTATTTATCGTGTTAGTCGCTCTATGTATTCAGCTACATCCGGTTAGACTGGCAGCTGATCCTAACATGGTTGGGAAAAAGCTAGGCAGTTTAATTGGGAGACGCAGTGGTTTATCTTACCCAAGGATATGAAATACCCCCTAAATTCACAGTTATAAAACTTTCCACACTTAAATAAGTACTCCATAAATCTTTTCTTCGACGATGCATATGAGATATTATTATTGAAATTGATGATTGGCTGAGGACATTTCAATAAGTCAGCTGGCGGATTCTCGGTCGTCGTTTCAGCCGATAGACGTCCACTGTTGGACATAGGCCTCCCCCAATTTTGGGAGGGTTTGCCATAATCGCCACGCTTGGCAGGCGGGTTGGCGATCGCAGTATGGTATGATGGTGGAATACATAGAGAACGCTGCTGCCCATTCTCCGGTACGATCCTTAGTCGCCTTTTACGACACCCACGGGAAGTAAGGGGTGGTGGTATTCTTTAAGTCCGGCACCACACAGACTATCGGATTCTCGGTGTCCACACCTTAATGCGCTTTGATTTAGTAGCTTGTGTAGTAATGGGGAAAGACATTGGTGGAAGAAGGTTTTCTAGGCTATGTAGGCACTGTTTCTCTCTTCAACTATGAGGTGAATAGTATCTACTATAAATTGTTGTTTTCTCCCTTGGCAAAGAATCTTCTTTGCCAAGGGAGAAAACAACTATTTTGAAGTGTGTTTCATCGAGAGTGTTTCATTTAAACCAGTTTGCAGCAAGGGATTCAAAGTACGTCACTCGAGCTTGAAATAGTATCTATTGCTCCCGAGGTGGACACTCTACTTTTTATCATCCTCTGTGAAAAAATAAGTGAGTGCAACTTATGAATAAGAATAGAAGACGATCCAGGAGGGGATCGAGGTGGGCGGGGTGGAGGGGGGGTTCAGGGGATCAGACCGGAATAACTCTTATTTATTTACATACAATTTTGAGTAAACAATTACGAACGAAGGCAGAATGCTTTTCGCACGTTTTTTATTTCTTCACAATTTTTTTTTTAATTTGGATCGCGCTCGTTTTACTTTATCATACAGCCTGTTACTTGCTCATACAATATTCGTTTTTGTTTTTATTGTTGACTGGAACTTTTACTAACAATATCCACAATCCAAATTCAAATGAGTTTTAGTCTCTAGGGACTAAAACTGATTTGAAAGAACAGGGACTAAAATAGCTCTATGATCCCTAGGGATTAAATAGCTATTTTAGTCCCTGCTTACGAAGAATACACTTACTAGCTCTTTCTAAATAGATGTGATAAAAAATAAGTAACTATGATGTTTGTGCCCTGTTGGTCCAGGGGTCGCAAGTGCTACTGCTGAGTAGGTGGTCCTGGGTTCGATTTTCAGGTCGGTCAAAGTGTTAATGAGTTTTTCAATCTGGAATTTCTAAGTAGCAGCCCGCAGTCTGGATTTGTGCCCGGTTGATGACGATAGGCTTTCTTATTACATGGGACTTAAGCATAACTGACGAAATGTGGATGTACAGACGCCAGCACATCAAGCTGCCCGAAACAGTAAAATTTTCCCAATCAACTTTAAACCTTATGAATTAGCGATAAAGTTGAAAATCTATTAAAGAAATTTGACAGATTTTAGTAGCTTGATGTGCTGGCGTCTGTACTATAGGCCTCTGCCATATCCTTTGGGGAATACAGGCGTGACGTTATGATGTTATGGATACCACGATTGCTAACTCTAACGATCAGCAAAACAACATTATTTGCCGAAATATAAACACGGGTTTATATTCCGGGAAATAAAAAAAAGTCCTCCAGACCGTATTTCGGCCACGGCGGCCAATGTGAACGGATACTAGCCTTCAGCGCAGGAGATATTATAGTGCATAACTGTGCGTGCAGACACAGATGCACTCCCTCTTTCCTCGCTCTCATAGTCCGATGGGACGGCAATCCGACATGATCGGAGAGAGATCAGTCGGTTACCTTAGTTCTCTCTCTCTCTCTGCGGATCTTTTCATTTCTGATTCGATCACGCCGGGAAGCTCCAAGCATAGCCCTCTCCATTGCCCTTTGGGTGGCTTTTAGCCTATAGAGTTATGAGAAACAGGGTGTAAAGTTCACTCATACTCTATAGAAAAGGGAGGATCCTCCGACCAGACGGGTGTTGTGTCTGGCGGGCAACTACCCGATGATTCATGTCGGGCCGTTGTATCTATGAAATCCTGCATCTCGCAAGCAGAGTTTACCGCGCAACTGCGCGGTAAACTCTGCTTGCGAGATGCAGGATTTTGCGTGACGTCAGTATAACGTGTTGTTCTCATGTGGCGTTGAAGATACCGCTACGAGCCTTCTAATAAGGCCCATACTACCACTACTACTTATTTTTCAAAATATAACTCAATGACGCTATATTTAGCCACAAATCCATCAAAATACCATTTGCCACAATTTCACACGAGCTTTTCACAGCGTCTTTCTACATCCACACAGTTCACAATAGAATGACGACACAGCATTTTTATTTCCTTGTAAATATCTCTCGGGTGCTTAATATTCGTCTCATAAGGCATGAGTCGGGACGTGGTATGTGTTACGTATATATAGACGTTGATGTAGGGAGAATGGAAAGGGCAACATTTTGTCTCTTGGGATTTCTTTATTATTTAGTTAGGTCAGATAGTGATTACCCATAGGACAAGACATGACACCTTACGAAGAGGCTGGATTGAATGAAACCATTTTAATATGCCTTTGTTCAAAGAAGGATACGTACTGCGGCGTAATTGCGTAGTACACTAACAGTAGGAATGGCTTTCATTTTGACAGGTCAACGACATTCATTGCTGTATTTACGTTATTGAGCAGACAAATTTTTTGAACACGTGAAGCAATGGATTAGCAACATTTAAAATTATTCAGATTGTGATTTAGTGTGTTACGCAATGAGGGTGCTGGTCGGACAAAATTTGAGTCAAATCGACGTTAAGAAGAAGAAGTCTTGCTACAGAAGAAATTAATACAAAAGTAAAATTACTTCTTTTATACAACGTTATTTTTAGTATATGCGAAACCTGAATATAGTTTATTCAGAATAAGTAGGTATCTGAATCGATTCCAATAATTTTTACCACATGTTACATTTTGTCCCAAAAATATTTAAAAACTGGCCAAGTGCGAGTCGGACTCGCACACGAAGGGTTCCGTACCACAAGGCAAAAACGCCGAAAAAAACATGTTTGTTGTATGGGAGCCCCCCTTAAATATTTATTTTATTTTAATTTTATTATTTATTATTAAAGTTAACATCAACTGAGTATTTTGTGAATATTTCAAGTGCCTACCTGTTGCCATTATTGATATCGAGCAAAAAAAGGCAAAAAAATCGCGTTTGTTGTATGGGAGCCCCCCTTAAATATTAATTTTATTTTGTTTTTAGTATTTGTTGTTATAGCGGCAACAGAAATACATAACTTGTGAAAATTTCAACTGTCTAGCTATCGCGGTTCTTGAGATACAGCCTGGTGACAGACAGACAGACAGACGGACAGACGGACAGACGGACAGACGGACAGACAGCGATGTCTTAGTAATAGGGTTCCGTTTTTACCCTTTAGGTACGGAACCCTAAAAAGGTTAAAAGTTGGACACCGAGCGACACTAAGTAGGTTATCCAATCTCCGCGCCGAACGATTAGGTACCTAAGTACTATTATTAATGAGCAAAAGACGGCGCAGCTGCGGCGCGGGTGAGCATGCTTCTGTACGGACAAACAGGTAACTTAACAAGCTCATAACTTTGTGATTTTTCATGATACAGTTTTGAAATTTTGTACATAAATACTAGACACGTTGGGTTGTGGAGGTCAGATAGGCAGTCGCTCCATGTAAAATACTGGTATTCAGCTGCATCCGGTTAGACTGGAAGCCGACCCCTACATAGTTGGGAAAAGGCTAGGCAGATGATGATGAAATACTAGACACGTGTTTCGGGTTTCGAATATACGAATAATAATGTTGTATATTTTATACTTGAACGAAAAGAAAAGTGTTAAATGAAAACAGACTCAATGGAAGTTATTGTGAGTATTAATATTTATTTATTAAAACTTATTATTATACTATTATTTATTTAATAAAAAAAATACCGTACAAAAGCGAATCTTAGGGTGATTCAGAGAGAAAACATGGCAGGTGCAACAACGTATGGAATGGATTAAAACGAAAATAAATATAAAATACAAGAATAAATAAATAGGTACATACATGTTTACTAATAATAATGCCATCAAAAACATAACTTGTAATAAAAGCCAAGTCTCGCAACTCAGTACTTCTACCGCAAAAAGTTGTGAAATCCATGTAATACCAAGTCGGTTAATTTATTGTTACTAAGGGACCTTCTGTCTTAAGTTATTACGTAATTAGCTAACCTAACAACGTCTTATAGTGACCATATCAATATTAAAAATCTTTTATGTTTTAAATAGACTGACTTGGCCATCGCATGAAAACACAATGTATCTGACAAGTAATATATATTATATTACATCAGATTGTTTAATGCGATTGCCAAGTCAATCTATTTAAAACATAAAAGATTTTTAATATTGATATGGTCACTATAAGATGTTGTTAGGTTAGCTAATTACGTAATAACTAAAGGAAGGCTATGGCTATTTACCATCACAGTATGACCCTTAGGAGCCGTGCAAAAAGAAAAAAACTCCGAAAGAACTCTAAGGCCTCATTTACGGAGACGCGGGGCGTCGCGCGTTGCGTTGAGCGGCGCGGCCCGCACTGAATTCAAATATATAGTGTTGTATGAGTGCGTTTACGGAGAAGCGATTTTAGACGCGTTTGTTTGAATTAGGGCGTTTTTTGCGGCCGAGCCCGCGGATGGCACCGACGCGTCCCACGCGGCGTTTATCGCGGCGGCGCAGGCAGCGGCAATTCTCGATGAAGCTATGTCGTATGCTATGTGCCGCCGCGATGCCCGCCGCGTGCTTCGCTACACGCTAGAGGATACGCCGCGGGCGCCGCGGCGGGCACCGCCACGCTTCCCGTCTCGCTTCTCTATGAACATGGTCGTATAATGCTGTAAGTTTGTATTTACGCGTGCGATGATGCGTGCCGCTTTACGCGCCGCCCCACCGTAAACAGAAAAAACGTCCGACGCGCCGCGAGACGCCACGCCACACGCGACGCGAGACGCCCCGCGTCTCCGTAAATGAGGCCTAAGCAACAACGAAGTGAAGGCGCGGCCAGGTGATGCGATGCGACGGGTGGGTCTGGGGAACAAGAAATTTCACACGGACGAAGTCGCTAGCAGAAGCTTGTATTTTATACATATATATTGTGTTGGGATGGAAACAATCTGGATACGGAAAATGTAATTGGATGAGTTAATTGGTCCATTGGATGCAGTGTACGGCCTCCAACACTACTCGTGTTGGCCGTTTTTATTTTTACATTAGTGCTTCGCCCGCGCCTTTACCCGTTTGTAAAGCAGATTTTCTCAAACATTTATTTTAAATAGCAGCGCCCGGCGGTTTCACCCGCACAAGTGTCGATCTCGTTCGAAATTTAAAAACGTTATTGTTGTTTTCCTCGGGATGGGCACATTTTTCGGGATGAAAGGTACCCTATGTCCGTTTCTGTACACCTGGCAACGTATATGCAAAATTTCAGGATGATCGTCAATGGTTTAGGCGTGAAAAGGTAACAAACAAACTTACTTTCGCATTTATAATATTATTAGTTAGGATTAGGATACAGCCTGTGACACTCCGGGGGGTATTGTAGTTTCTGATTAGTGAATCAGATCAGTAAAGATCCCCCTTACATATCAAAGATTCCCCCTACATATAAACTCTCAAATTTTACCTCTTTTGTTACTACTCTAGTACCTATAGATCAATGAAACTGCCTAGCCTTTTCCCAACTGTTAAGGTCGGCTTCCAGTCAAACCAGTTGCAGCTGAATACAAATACTTTACATGGAGCGGCAGCCTGAGCTCCACAACCCAGTTAAGTACTGGGTAACACGATATCCCTTGGTAAGACTGGTTGTCAGACTTTCGGGATTCTGACGACCCGTAACGACAGTCAAAAATCCAAGAATGACCGCCGGCGCCGGTACCGGGGTCTCGGTATGTAAAGATAGTCACCCATCTACGGACCGACCGCGGCTAGCGTAGCCTAACCTGATCCACCGACCCATGTAGCTGTTAATAGCCACGCAAAATACCAATTTGATTGTACCTGAAACAAATGAATAAATGGTTTATGACGTATGTAGTGAGTGAGAGTTGAGGCCACTTCCATTGATCCTTATGTCATATGCATAAGTATTGTACGTGGAATATAAGGCGAAATGCGGTTAATCAAAATACTAATGTCGTGTCATATGCCTTATTATTATTTGCTACCAGCACAAAATGACGGCTGGATGCAAATGGTGAACACATATCTTAAACTCGTATATAAAAATCTCGTGTCACAGTGTTTGTTATCGAAGTCCTCCAAAACGGCTTGACCGATTTTTATGAAATGTTTTGTGTATATTTGGTAGCTAATTCAGAGTTTTTTTTGGATTCGAAACTTACGCGGGTGAAACAGAGGGGCGCAATTAGCAATATTATAAATTAAAGTCGCTTTTCGTGACTTTCTGTGTGACCACTATGTTCTTCTAAACCACACAACGGTTTTTGATGCGGTTTTCACCATGATTTAAATCATTTATTTCAAAAGCAGTTCAGAGAAGAGCAGTGATGGCCCAATCGTAACGGCCGCGACTTACGAGGTTCGAACCCAGACAGGCGCTGTACTTTGTGTAAATTATTTCATCACCACTGCTCTCTAAACGGTGAAGGAAAACATCGTAAGGAAACCGGCATGTCCTAGAACCAAAAAATCGAAGGCATGTGACATCCACCAACCCGCTCTGGGTCTGCGTGGTTACGGCCCACTCCCTCTCACCGAGACCTGACCACCCGACCCGACCTGTGTCTAAGCTGTGGGAACGTTAGGGGCTGATTATGATTCCGGAAGTTTTATGTGTACTTATAATACTGTTGCGCGCCACAATTAATGCCTGGTAGCAGAGTCAAGAACCTTCTAGAAATTTCGATGCTAGAACTTTCTAGACTATCGGTATCTGGTCAGTCGGGACCGGTATGTACTCGAACATTCTAGATGTTTCTACTATAGAAGGTTCTAGAACTATCTGCGGCACTATATAAGACTAATACTTCACAAGCGATCTTCAAGTGCGACTTTAGAGTGATCGATCAGTAGTGCAATTGTTTTATAATTAGTGTGTTTGAGTTATTATTAGTGTAGTTTAATTAAAGTGTCATTTTTGGCAATTTATATCGGCAGTTTTTATTGTCATACATACAAGTCGATATATTGACATATCGACATTGCAGCCATGTGAAGCAGGGGCGGGTTGCTAGTATTAAAAAATCTTCAGTTTTCTCCGGTTGAGTTTTATGTGTCTGGTGACGTGATAGTGGAATTTAATATTTAATGGTTTCGAACTGTTCGTTATTAACCGACTTAAAAAAAGGAGGAGGTTTCTCAATTCGACCGTATATATATATTTTTTTAATGTTTGTTCGCGGATAACTTCTTCGTTTATCAAAACCGATTTTGATTATTATTTTTTTGTTGGAAAGGAGATATGCCAGGGGTGGTCCCATGATAAGGAAACCAGGATCTGATGATGGCGTCCCAGTGAAATCGAGGGGAACATTCGAAAATCGTAGGAGCGACTAGTGTGTTTGTTAATTTTTTCATTAAGTATTTTAAAGAACTACAATTTAATGAAGGCCTGGAGTCGATCTGATGATGGAACCGAAAGACAGTCGAGCGATTTACAGAAGGTACCTTGTGTTTGGGCTTGATTCATTTGTATTGATATGAACTTTACACCTAGATGAGTTGTGACTGTCATTAGGGGTCTGATGATGAAGACAAAGGACAGTTAAGGGAACTCCTCAACAGTTTACAGTAGCTACCTTGTTTGGAATTAATTCATTTTTTAACCGACTTCAAAAAAGGAGGAGTAATTTGAGCAATTGCTCTCGGAAATCATCATTGGGTAAAGTGGAGCTGATGATGAAGACCACAGATGGCCATCGGCTCAACTACTCGATGACAAATATTTCACGGGTTGCGATTCGATTACTTTAATATGGTTGCTAAGCAATTTATGCTCGTCACAAGGCGTATGTGAGTGTTTGTTGAGGAGTTCTCCTGGTTCTTACCGGGAGAACTCCTCAACAATTAACGCCCCAGCAACGGGAAAAGCAATATTTTGGCATTAGGCTATTGTAACTTAGATAAATTACAAGCTGACCCACTAATAAAAACATTTTTACAAAAAAAAAAACAACCGACTTCCAAAAAAAACACTACAAATTGAAAAATAACTTTAATTTCGGAAGTCGGTGTCTTTGGTTTCGCATTTTCGTTTATTGACACCGACTTCCGAAATTAAAGTTATTTTTCAATTTGTAGTGTTTTTTTTGGAAGTCGGCTGTTTTTTTTTTGTAAAAATGTTTTTATTTTTCACTTTTTAGTGGGTCTCTTTGTAATTTATCTAAGTTACAAAAGCCTAATGCCAACTGTTCATCACCTTTTACAAAATATTGCTTTTCCCGATGCTGGGACGTTAATTGTTGAGGAGTTCTCTCGGTAAGAACCAGGAGATCCTCAACAATCACTCGCAATACGCATTGTGACGAGCATAAATTGCTTAGCAACCATATTAAAGTAATCGAATCGCAACCCGTGAAATATTTGTCAGTGAGTAGTTCCGATGGCCATCTGTGATCTTCATCATCAGCTCCACTTTACCAAGTGATGATTTTCGAGAGCAAATGCTCAAGTTACTTTAAAAAATATCCAAATCGCTGTAGCTTTGCCTATAAAATTTGAGGGTTGCCCTCGATTTCCATGGAATCCTCTCATCAGATTCCAACTTGATGATAATGGGACCACCTCGAGAGTATACCCTTTCAAATAAAAAAAGAACTTTTGGAATCGGTCCAGCCGTCTTCGAGTAATCCGTGAACATACACAAGGTAGCTACTGTAAACTGTTGAGGAGTTCCCTTAACTGTCCTTCGTCTTCATCATCAGACCCCTAATGACAGTCGCAACCCATCTAGGTGTAAAGTTCACATCAATACAAATTAATCAAGCCCAAACACAAGGTAACTGCTGTAAATCGTTGAGGAGTCCCCTCGACTGTCTTTCGGCTCCATCATCAGATCGACTCCAGGCCTTCATCAAATTGTAGTGCTTTAAAATACTTAATGAAAAAATTAACAAACGCACTAGTCGCTCCTACGATTTTCGAAAGCTCCCCTCGATTTCACTGGGATGCCATCATCAGATCCTGGTTTCCTTATCATGGGACCACCCTTGGCATATCTCCTTTCCAACAAAAAAGAATAATCAAAATCGGTTCATAAACGACGAAGTTATCCGCGAACATACATAAAAAAAAAAAAAAAAAAATATATATACGGTCGAATTGAGAAACCTCCTCCTTTTGAAGAAGTCGGTTAAAAATGAAAAATAAAAACATATTTACAAAAAAAAAACAACCAACTTCTAAAAAAAACACTACAAATTGAAAAATAACTTTAATTTCGAAAGTCGGTGTCAATAAACGAAAATGCGGAACCAAAGACACCGACTTCCGAAATTAAAGTTATTTTTCAATTTGTAGTGTTTTTTCTAGAAGTCGGTTGTTTTTTTTTTTTTGTAAAAATGTTTTTTTTTTCATATTATGGTTAGAATCTTATTGCTAGTTGTTGCATATTTGACCAGCATGGTGTAAGAAGCATACTATAGAAAGTCTTTTCCAATAGTATCTGCAGAAAAAAGAAAAGAGAGGGAATAAATTAATTTGAGTCCGAAAAGCGTTAATGGTCGACTATGAAAAAAAACAATCAGCTGTTTCATACAAAAGTGCAATACCTACGCGGTAAAAATGTATGGAACAGCTATTTAAAATAAAAAAAAACAGGCAAAATTTCAACGCAAGGGAGGTCTAGAATTAGGTACAGAATCCATCGTAAAGGAATGGTAAAATCCTGAAAGCGCGTTGATGTCCATGAAACCCTGTACACTACAAAAACTTTAGTAAAAATGCGCAGTGCTGTACACCCTTACCCTATTTCAAGTTAAACAAATATCAACTTTATTTCCATGAAAATTAAGTTGATTTCAGAGTGAATAGCACTATTGAAAAAGTTATAAAAATGTTGGAAGTTGTAGCGTAAACTGAGCTTTATTCTATAGGAATTAAAGTTATTTTTCCATTAATTCATATTTGTTTACATTTTTAACCGACTTCAAAAAAAGGAGGAGGTTTCTCAATTCGACCGTATATATATATATATTTTTTTTTTTTTTATGTGTGTTCGCGGATAACTTCGTCGTTTATGAACCGATTTTGATTATTCTTTTTTGTTGGAAAGGAGATATGCCAAGGGTGGTCCCATGATAAGGAAACCAGGATCTGATGATGGCATCCCAGTGAAATCGAGGGGAACATTCGAAAATCGTAGGAGCGACTAGTGCGTTTGTTATTTTTTTCATTAAGTATTTTAAAGCACTACAATTTAATGAAGGTCTGGAGTCGATCTGATGATGGAGCCGAAAGACAGTCGAGGGGACTCCTCAACGATTTACAGCAGTTACCTTGTGTTTGGGCTTGATTAATTTGTATTGATGCGAACTTTACACCTAGATAGGTTGTGACTGTCATTAAGGGTCTGATGATGAAGACGAAGGACAGTTAAGGGAACTACCTCAACAGTTTACAGTAGCTACCTTGTGTATGTTCACCGATTACTCGAAGACGGCTGGACCGATTCCAAAAGTTCTTTTTTTATTTGAAAGGGTATACTCTCGAGGTAGTCTCATTATCATCAAGTTTGAATCTCATGAGAGGATCCCATGGAAATCGAGGGAAACCCTCAAATTTTATAGGCAAACCTATAGCGATTTGGGTATTTTTTAAAGTAACTTGAGCATTTGCTCTCGGAAATCATCATTTGGTAAAGTGGAGCTGATAATGAAGACCACAGATGGCCATCGGAACAACTCAATGACAAATGTTTCACGGGTTGCGATTCGATTACTTTAATATGGTTGATAAGCAATTTATGCTCGTCACAATGCGTATGATGAGTGATTGTTGAGGAGTTCTCCTGGTTCTTACCGGGAGAACTCCTCAACAATTAACGTCCCACGATCGGGAAAAGCAATATTTTGTAAAAGGTGATGAACAGTTGGCATTAGGCTATTGTTACTTAGATAAATTACAAAGTGACCCACTAAAAAGTGAAAAATAAAAACATTTTTACAAAAAAAAACAACCGACTTCCAAAAAAAACACTACAAATTGAAAAATAACTTTTATTTCGGAAGTCGGTGTCAATGAACGAAAATGCGGAACCAAAGACACCGACTTCCGAAATTAAAGTTATTTTTCAATTTGTAGTGTTTTTTTTGGAAGTCGGTTGTTTTTTTTTGTAAAAATGTTTTTTGGCAAATAATTCGCGAACGCAGATTAAGTAAGTCGTTGCTACGTACCTAGGTACGCCTATAAATACCCCATACAACAACATCAAAGCAAGATACTCCTCTCAAACATCTTTCAACAGACGATTTCCCAACTCCCAAATCAAACATGAGCGTTCACGATTAAGCACTGATAACTCAGTACCAATATTGATAAGCCGAGAGCACATAAGCGAAGGTGAATTGGTAATGAATCAACACTTCTAACTGTAATTTAACGTTGTCTTGTTTGAGTTCCACAAATTGTGTTTGTCGAATTGTGATTGTTGGTTCTTTCTCTGTTGTGTCTATAGCTTTAGTTTTGTTAAGATAATAATAAGTTTATTCATTTCCTCTCACAATGGTGTTGTAGCACTTAACAGTTTTGAACTATACTGGTGATTTTTTTTACAGAGTTGAAATTTTTACAGGGTGATCTACCCACGAATATCAACAACTTTCACTATGGTACCAATTTCGAAATCACGAAAAAAATCAGCAACAAAAGTTCAATACCTACTTGACCAAAGTTTATGAAACAGCTGATTTTTTTTCGTGATTTCAGAGTTGGTCCCATAGTGAAACTTTTTTTAAATGAAGCAAGTATTTATTTATTTATTTACTAAGCAAGGCACATCAGCGACATATTTACAAGGATAGTAACAATAGATAATCACGAGTCTTTAATACTGTGGAAATACATCACTTATAGGCATTCACAACATTTACTTACTAAAAGGTAAACATCTACTTATTCAATATAAAAATTGAATCATAATAAAATTAGTCATAAGCGTTATAAAAAGGTATTGATCCAACTTACTTCAATAATAATAATAATAATAAACCATCAGTTTCCTGAGACACAGGTTTTCCATAAACCTAGTTTAGGCAGGTCTACATTACAGTTAGAATTAAATTTTCCTCGATTGTAATTAATGTAAATCCTACTTATACGTTACTTTATACTAGAATAAAATTTTATTTATTTTATTTTTATTTATCTATTTTCAGGTAACAAAGACCCATAGAAACATACCTTAACCTAAGTATACATAATAATATAGTAACAGACTTAATAACTATGTTAGTGTCACTTAGTTGTACTGTCTTTGTGCGTTCCGGTGAAAAACGCGAAAAAAATTCCGCCAAAACGGCGGAATACCACATCCTGCGGCCAAAAGCTTTCTTCCATCACCAGGTGCAGGTAGCATGATGGTATGCGCACCACAAACGCCTTAAAGTTGACGTTCCGATGCGACTCCAGCAGCTGTACTCTCGGCGCGTTCTTTGACGCAGTAAACTCATCTGAATTCATAAGCAGTTGCCACATACAGCCTGATCTGTTCAGCGAACGGTTAGCATCGGATAGTCATAAGCACTACTAACTATTCTTCTTCACAATACTATCATTACCATTCCTCCTTTATGCAAAAAGACTACAGACTAACTAAAGAACATTATTAATAATGAACTGCAGCTAAAATAGTCGGCAGGTGTAATATTCTTCCTCGCCTCAACTTCCATGATAGGAACTACCAATATCCTCATACCGTGTATGAAATTCTCCAATTTAATATATTAATAGTTCTGCGAGAAACGTAGAAGTTCAGGCCACAAAATGTTTTAGTTCAAAATGAAGCTCAACTCACGTGCTTTAGGTAAATTAATTAAACTCTGAAAGCGCCATACTCGGTATCTTCAAGTCTACTGATGAATTCAATAAAAGTTTGGTAAGGTTGGCTGTGGGATGTAACTGGCGAATGCGATTTGGGTTGCTTGCATCAGCATAAATGATTTATGGTTCAGCAGTCTCATCATCTGCCTAGCCTTTTCCCAACTATATGTAACGATGGTCACCTATCCACAGACCAACCAGTATGTAAAGATGGTCACCTATCTACAGACCAACCGCGGCAAGTGTAGCTTAACCTGATCGATCGACCTGTGCGGCTGTTATTTGGCCACGGGCCCCTCGAAGGAACCATATAAACGAGAATTAAAGGTTTTAAGAGAGTGAGGTAACTTCAGCATCCGTGGAGATTTTCAAACAAAAATGCATTGTCTGCAGTTCAACTTTGTGATAACATACTATCACTTTAGACTACAATCGATAGTTTCTTCGTTCGTTGCACAAGATTGCAACTTAGTTATTTATCATGGTCGTACCTTTGGGATGCTTCCTCCAGCAGCTGAACATTGTTCTAAATATTGTTTTGAGTTCGGACAGGTATATAAAGAATACATTGCAACTTCTTTGAGTGCATGCAGTTTTGATACCGGTAATACTTAATTTGGGGCTCGTGGCTATGTACCTAATAACAACCACACGAGTCGATCGCTTGCCGAGGTTGATCCGTGGATGGGTGACCATCTTTACATATCCTCCGTACCTCGGAAAACCCGTTAAGCCGTTGTGGTTCCGGCTGTCATTCGTGGATCTTGGCCAGTCATTACGGGTAGTCAGAGGCCCAAAAGTCTGACAACCAGTCTTACCAAGGGTTATCTTATTACCCAGTAACTGGGTTGTGGAGCTCAGATAGGCAGTCACTTCATCTAACGCCAACAACTTCTTCTTCTTCGTCAACTTTAAGGCGTTTGTGGTGCGCATACCAACACGCTACCTGCACCTGGTGATGGAGGAAAGCTTTTGGCCGCAGGATGTGGTATTCCGCCGCTTTCGCGGACAAGTGTCACCAGAACGCACAAAGACTTAGTGCAACTAAGCGATACTAACATAGTTATTAAGTTTTATTTACTAACAAAATTGTTACTATACACAGGCGTTACTATTGTTGTTATACTTAGGTTAAGGTATGTATCTATGGGTCTTTGTTACCTGAAAATAAATGGTTTATTATTATTATCTAAAATACTGGTATTCGGCTGCATCCGGTTAGACTGGAAGCCAACCCCAACATAGTTGGGAAAAGGCTAGGCAGATCAGACTTTGATTAATTCTACAATTATTTTCATACGTCGGCACATTTGTATTCTCCAAATGGTCAGACAGAGATTTCTTTTTATTTCATAATTTTGAGTTAGTTTCTTTTGAAGTCGATTTAATTCTTTACATTACTTTTTTATATTTCGTAATTTTTAGTTTTATGTAAAAACTGGAATAATTGTTTTGTGTGTTTTTTTTTTTTAGTATTGTTGTAAATATTGCACTAGAATTTGACCAAGGTTTTGAGATGTTTTCCCTTTGACACTACACCCGTAGCTCGTATCAATAAGCCAGGCCTTCACACTTACACGTATTAGTCCATATCTTGAAAATAACTAAATCGATTTTGATGAAACTTGCACTGTTCCCTAAAATGAAGTAAACGTAAACCAAAATAAAAATAAAAATGGTCACGATCCGATTAACAGTTGCGGAGAAATGCGTGGACAAACATAAATCTATAATATTTTATATTTGTTTAGAAGCCCTAATAGATTGTCATATGTGAATATAATGCAGTTCCAATAATATTACATACATACGTGTCGAATTGATAACCTTCCTTTTTTTTGAAGTCGGTAAAAATAAAAATTAAATAAGCTTGTAATAATCAGCCTATAATGTTCCCACTGCTGGGACACAGGCCTCCTCTCTTTTTGAGAGGGCCGTAATCCACCATGAGGGCCCAGTGCGGGTTGGCAGATGTCACAGGTTTCCTCACGATGTCTTCCTTCACCGCGATAAGAGCAGTGGTGATGAAATTATTTACACAAAGTAAAGCGCCTGTCTGGGTTCGAACCCACGACCTACAACTCATAAAGGCTCCTACAAACAGGCGCGACACGCGATATAATCGCGCGCGACACAAAGGCACCGCTCAATGCGCGACTTGCGGTGCCTTTGTGTCGCGCGTGATTTTATCGTGTGTCGTCGCGCCTGTTTAAAGGAGCCAGAGCGTTTACGCCGTACGGCATTTCATACAAACTTTCAAGCCCTTATTTTTCGAAATGAATCAACTGATTTTAATGAAACTTCATACGCATATGCAATCCACAAAGGTCTAAAAAGTTAGTAGAGAACATTTTCGAAAAATACTGTTACAGCCAAATTAGACCGATTTTAAATTTTCCATGGAAACAGAGATTTCCAGTTATCTTTTTTTAAATAAGACATTTCGAAAATGTTCTCTACTAACTTTTTAGACGTTTGTATCATGCTTATGCATATGAAGTTTTATTAAAATCGGTTCATGAATTTCGAAAAATAAGGTCTTGAAAGTTTGTATGAAATGCCGTGCGGCGTAAACGCTCTTAAGTCGGGGCTGTTATCATTGATCTTTTCATGATACATACCTAACTACAAAGAGCCTGCAGTCCCTATAGATTTTGAACTATCATTAAAAGCAACTAGTTGCACAACGCCTAGCAGTCGTAACACCCACAATACAGCTAGCCTGTTCGAAAAGCGAAAAAGTTGTACGTTCGAGCCAGAGAACGTTTTATCTTGGCTCTCAATTATTAATGCCGTTCTTACGTTAATATGCATGTGTGAATATTATTTAGAATTGTTATAAAGTGAATGATTTATGTGATTATTGTAACGCGGTTTTGTTATGGTGAAAGATGTTTAGGGCCTTAGTTCGTCTTCTGTTTTACAGAGATTAAAACAGAAGACGAACTAGCAGAGGATCGAGGAGGGGAGGGGGGGGGGTTCAGGGGATCAGTCCGGAATAAATCGGCGATTTCTATGCGAGTCCAAAACAAAACTCGTGGTGAGCTTGCTGCGCACTCGCCTCGCTTTGGACTCGCTTGCAAATCGCTAGTGTGATAAAGCCCTTATTTGTGATAGAAAACCGTACCACATAACATATTTTGTATTGTAAGCCAAATGGTATTCTTTTGCGTGTTAGACTGAAGTGCTGTTCAAATCAGCACCAATTTAAGTTTTGTAAGGGCTGATTTATCCATCGCCAGATAACTTTTATTGGAGGAATAAAATTGACGTTTGACAGTTTTTGTATGAAATAACTGTCAAAATTTCAAAATTATTCCTCGAATAAAGTTATCCGTTGATTGAAAAATCAGCCCTAAGTGGAATAGAATAAGCTATTAAGTATAACTTGCTTCTATCTGGTTGAAAAGATGTCATTAAATTCATTAATTTACATACTTTCATTAATTCTGCACGGAGGGTCCCGTGGATAAATAATAACAGCCGCACAGGTCGATCAATCAGGTTAAGCTACGCTTGCCGCGGTTGTCCTGTGGATGGGTGATCATTTTTACATACCGTGACCCCTCCGTGCCTCGGAAAGCACGTTAAGTCTTTGGTCCCGACTGTCATTCGTGGATCTTTGACAGTCGTTACGGGTCCTCAGAAGCCCGAAAGTCTGACAACCAGTCTTACCAAGAGGTATCGTAACACAGTAACTGAGTTGTGGAGGTCATATGCCCAGTCGCTCCATGTAAAATACTAGTAATCAGCTGCATCCGGTTAGACTGGAAGCTGACCCCAACATAGTTGGGAAAAGGCTAGGCAGATGACGACTTTGATTAATTCTACAAGTATTTTCATACGTCGGCACACTTGTATTCTCCAAATGGTCAGACAGAAGTGTCCTATAGTATAACCAATGTTTGCCAGTTATGTGATAAGTCCAAATGGTCGAGGCTGTTAAACATCACATAATTGGTTGCATTATACAGTAACGACCCACTTGACTTCAATACACCTCTCACAAAACCCTAGCTACTGAAAACCAACTCGCTTTTAAACCAAAGCCGCAAAGCAGCATACAGCTTCAAATTCCACCGGACCATGCGTTCTATTCTGTAAACGACATACAATTCTCCTCTTGCTAACCGTAATTCAAAGTTACACTAGTTTACCTCGTGGCCATACACACTCAAGCGATTTGCGTCCTGCGACAGCGACTTTGGAGCATAATAGGCATAAATCAGCCTATAAAGTTGTCTACTGCTGGGACACAGTCCTCCTCTCGGTTAGAGGGAGCGGGCTGTAATCCACCACGCGGGTCCATTGCGAGTTGGTAGATGTTACATGTCTTTGAATTTTTGGTTCTAGGACGTGCCAGTTTCCTTACGATGTTTTCCTTCACCGTTTGAGTGTGATTAAATAATTTACACAAAGTAAAGTGCCTGTCGGGTTTCGAACCTATGACTCGTAAGTCGCGGCCGTTGCCACTGGATTACCATTGCTCTGAACTGACTGCGGGAAAAACAAATGAATTAAGTTGTTTAGAGCATGCCACGCGAGTCACCGCGGACGCGACTTGCGTAGCGACGGACGGAAACAAGCGACGCTCGCGCGTGTCGCTTGACGCAAGTCGCATCGCTTGAGACTGTGAACATGGCGTTATCAAACGAAAGTTAGCGCTGGCGGTAAACTATGAAGTTTCAAGTGTAGTTCCTCTCAGGAGGATTCAAAAGCCCTGTGTATCTGTTTCTGTGATATTTGTAAAACTGCTTGCAATTGTTTCTTGATGCGTGTTTTGTTTTAAGTTTTATTTTGAAGGATTGAAAATATAAAGTATCCTTGTGTAAAGCAAATAATACAATTGCCGTATCCAAGTTATTTTTCGGGTTAATTATTTTTCTTCGTTGCCGTGTATTTAGGAAACTTTGTGAACCAGTGCTTATTTATCCAAGCGTTGCTTGGTTTCTATTTAAGTTTCATTCTTTGTCTTTGTGTAGGTATAGAGCAGTGGTGGCTCAGTGGTAACGACCTCGACTTCCGAGTTGTAGGTCGTCGATCTGAACCCAGACAGGCGTTTTACTTTTGTGTAAATAATTTCATTTCCTCGCACAATGGTGAAGGAAAACATCGTGAGGAAACTGGCATGTCCTAGAACAAAAATTCGAAGACATGTAACATCCACCAACCCGCACTGGGCCCGCGTGGTGGATTACAGCCCACTCGCTCTCACAGAGAGGAGGCCAGTGTCCCAGCAGTGGGAACACTATAGGCTGATTATGAATTCTTAAGAGGGAACAGGGCCTGCGATTCTCCATACAAATGTATTCCCCTTTTTTCTTCCTGAATAATTCCTCTAGAGCAATTTTTTTTCATAAAATCAAGGTCTGCTGTAAACACGTCCCTGTCATTTTCTTTTTTTTCAGCAACTAATTATTAAAGAAAATATTACCCTATGAATATTACAAAAAATGACCTATTTTTACCGCCGTGATTAGAGGACCAGACAAACTAGAAAACTTATAGGAAAAAAATATAAGAATCTAAACATACTCTTTCTTAAAATGTTAACGTAAAAAAATAATTGAATCGGCTCAGTTTTTGAGGAGAAAAAAGGGGAATACGGAACGTCGATAGCGTCAAAATTTTTGTTATAATTTCGGTCTGAGCTGTAGCTGTCCCTCTCACACACTACGGGGGCAGACTTGATAAGGCGACGGCAATAGTTTCTTCAAAGCCTATTTTTTAAATTCCTCGCAGGCCCCGTCCCCTCTTATTGGTAAAACTTACCTATCTCATCCTATTTCAACATAATTCCTCAGTCTTTACAACATTGACAGCAGCAATACAAACAAAATTGTTTTTATCTTTTTGTATTTTTTCCTATTAAGGGCTGATTTTTCAAACGCCAGATAATTTTATCCGAGGAATAATTTTGAATTTTTGACAGTTCCTCCAAAAAAATCTGTCATACGTCAATATTTATTCCAAGAAAAAAAAAATCTGTCGATTGAAAAATCAGCCCTAAGTGTAATGTGTCACTGTTTGTTTTCCCTAATGTTAGGTTTTGTTATGTTATTTAGATTATTTGACGCAATTTGTTGTAATTTAGTTTTTTTAATTAATTTATTTTTGCATTCGATTATTTGTAATCGACATAGTGTGCTGACAACACCGAAACTAATTAATTGGTGTGATTCTCTTTGGAAAGGTTGTCAAAAAAATAAATAAATGGCGGGAGATTACTTTTGGGAGATTTTTCTTGTACGGTTGTCGCGTCGAGGTCAGACGCACAATAATTGGTCTTTTTACATCGCTGGTCTCCATCCGCATAACAGTTATCATATTGTCATATTGTAAAACCAAAACAATAAATACCTACTTTTACTGAAGTGAGGCAGTTTTATTAGACTAATAAATTTAATAAACCATTTTTCATAAGTATCAAAATCAAAAGCGGATAAACCCTAATTATTCCTTAGATACTTTTGGAAATACAAAACAAATAAAACAATGTGTAAGCAGAAACATTTTCCAGGTAACAAACCCCAGTTTAATCCCACCCAGTACCAAGGGATTAGTACTGTAATCGAATATTTAAACAACTTGGCGAGAGACTCTTAATACATGAGAGGCTGCCATACATAATTTATTTTTAGAACACAAAGTTAGGCCTGCTGATTACGTTTTGTGAAGACTTAACTATTTTAGGCTGAGGTGTGGTAGATTTTTTAAGGTTTAGAGCTATGAGGGTAAGTTCGTGCCGTGACTGGTGGACAGCTGCCCGATGATTGAAGCCGTTGTATATATCCTAGTTGCGCGGTAAACTTTGCTTGCGAGATGCAGGATTTTGCGTGACGTCAGTATGACGTGTAGTTCGCATGTGGCGTTGTAGATACCGATACAAACGGTTTAAACCGGTATGAGGGTCTAAAAAAGTGACCTATGAGCTATAACCATAATGGAAAAGTCAAAAATGTATTGGATTAACATAAGCTACGAAAAAGCTTCTGTCATCATCTGCCTAGCCTTATCCCAACTATGTTGGGGTCTGTTTCTAGTCTAATCGGATGCATCTGAATACCAGTATTTTACATGAAGCGACTGCCTATCTTACCTCCACAACCCAGTTACTGGGTAATACGATACGCCTTGGTAAGACTGGTTATCAGACTTTCGGCTTCTGTACTATGTCAATACTGTTGAAAGTCGTTGTAGGTCAATTCTGTCTGACTTTGGTCTGGCTGTTTGTGTATGTGAGTTTAAATGTTTTTAAATGCACCCACAATGTAGGAGAAATTCCTAGTGGGGCACCGTTTAAAAAATAAAAGTTAGTTTAGCTTAACAGTACCGTCAAAGATCGCAAATCAGATCAGATCTCACAATTAGTTTTAAAAAACTGTAAACTGTTTACAGTAAACTGTTTCGTCAGTTTTGTTGCAAGCAAACTGCTGAGCTAGGTTTATATAAAAGAGTGTCCAAGAAGTTTCGTGCCCATTCCTCTCCATCGCTTCGCTACTTTGCTTTGGAATGGGCAAATAGCTTCATCTTTCTGACTGATATGATTCGCCTACCATTCGCCTACCAAACGTGCCTGTAATTGGTTTAATAGAAATAAATGGTTTGAGTTTGATCCCAGAGTCGAGTACAGTTTTGTTCGGGTTTTCCAACATGAATTTCTTGATAGCAACCCTGAGTAGTTTGCGCCAGATCCACGGCAATAGGCTCACCCTATATTACATAGGACTTAAACATAATAGGCGAAATTAATGTGGGTGTGATTTACACCTCCATCCTATTCCTTTATATGATACAGCATTGGTTTAATGAGCTTGGATGAACTATAAATCAATACTTATATTATGAATGCGGAAGACACTGTGTGCCTGATTTTCTGTCTGTCTGTATTTCTTCTTCTGTCTGTCTTTTATCTTTCTCGCCTTAACGGCGGAACAGATTTTGATGAAATTAATGATGGCCGGTAAAGCAGACGAGTCCTGGAGTGGAGACCGCGTATCGGCAAGCGTAGTGTGGGACGCCCCCCAGCTAGATGGGCGGACGACTTACAGAACGTGGCTGGGGTAGACTGGACTGGGTGTTGTGGCGCAGTCTGGAGGAGGCCTATCTTCAGCAGTGGACTGCGATAGGCTGAGTTGATTGATTTATTGACGACCTGGGTTCATCATCATCATCATTTCTGCCAAAATCGTCCACTGCTGGACATAAACCTCCCCCAAGCACCTCCACTTCGACCGGTTCAGCGCATTCCTGCTGCCTTCACAAAGTCATCGGTCCACCTCGTGGGAGGCCTTCCAACGCTACGTTTTCTGGTACTACGACCACGTACGTACGTACGTCCGTGGTACGTGCGTACTTTTTGAGTTTTTTTGGTAAGAAGTAAGCAACGAGAAATTTCTCGCGGAATAATTTCCGACCTCAACGCACGTGAAGCCCTAGGAAAAAGCTAGTCTTAAATATTTGTGTAAAGATTTAGCTAACATTCTAGCAAGATATTTCTTCACAAACCCACATATGTTCAAAACAAAACCCAAAGAGCAAAAAAAAACTGGCCAAGTGCGAGTCGGACTCGCACACGAAGGGTTCCGTACCACAATGCAAAAGCCCCGAAAAACCACGTTTGTTGTATGGGGGGCTCCCTTAAATATTCATTTTATTTTGTTTTTAGTATTTGTTGTTATAGCGGCAACAGACACATAAACATTTCTGAAAATTTCAACTGTCTAGCTATCGCGGTTCTTGAGATACAGCCTGGTGACCGACAGACGGACGGACAGATAGCGAAGTCTTAGTAATAGGGTCCCTTTTTTACCCTTTGGGTACGGAACCCTAACAAATAAATAACTAAACACAAAATAAAATAAACACAAAATACTACACTAATGCCATACACGGCGAATAAAAGTGCAAGGAGCATCTAACAGTATGATCTAATTAAAGGGTGCTATCCTACGAGCATATAGCTCAAGTAGACGAGAAGCAAAAGTCTTGTATCAAGTTATGATAGCCGCGAGCGAGGTGCTCGATGTTGCTTGTTTTGAGGCCAGGAAATAGGCGGTTTTGAAAAAGAATGGAGGAAGGATAGATTGTGAAGATTTGTCAGACAAAACATTTTTGTTCTGCTGAATAATTTCAGATTTAGCGACTTTAAAGAGTCAAAATGATGAAAGCGGTATGTCTTATCAACACTGATTAAGAATAGACGGAGAACTGGGGGCCTAAAAAGGCCACTTTGGCAGAATCATAAAATGATAACATTATGAATCATATTATGGCGAAGACAGTCCCTGTTTTTCTTGTTTTCGCTGCATTACGTAAGTATAATCCAAAGAGATTGGGATTGGATTGATTGGTATTTTAGCACAGGCAAAAAAAATGCTTGCGGTCTGTTCGGACCGATTCCCATATTGTACTGATCTCATAATGAACAAATCTCAAAATCACCTTTTCCCAAAATGACTAATTTTCTAAATGTCTTTGTTTTTGAATGTCGGAAACTCTTATTGTCTGACAGAGTACACTCATGATAATAAATCATAACCAATGTTTAAAAAACTTACTTGTAACGTTTGTTTGTAATGTATCATTCGAGGCGAGCTTGATTACAAAACGGCGATACCTATATTAGGCTCAAGCGCGCTCCATTTTTATTAGGGTTCCGTTGCCAAATGGCAAAAACGGAACCCTTATAGATTCTTCATGTCTGTCTGACTGACTGTCTGTCTGTCTGTCTGTCCGTCTGTCTGTCTGTCCGTCCGTATGTCACAGCCACTTTTTTCCGAAACTATAAGAACTATCCTGTTGAAACTTGGTAAGTAGATGTATTCTGTGAACCGCATTAAGATTTTCACACAAAAATAGAAAAAAAAAACAATAAATTTTGGGGTCCCCATACTTAGAACTGAAACTCAATTTTTTTTTCATCAAACCCTTACGTGTGGGGTATCTATGGATAGGTCTTCAAAAATGATATTTCTAAACTGAATAGTTTGCGCGAGAGACACTTCCAAAGAGGTAAAATGTGTGTGTAACCCTGTAACTTCTAAAATAAGAGAATGATAAAACTAAAAAAAAATATATGATGTACATTACCATGTAAACTTCCACCGAAAATTGGTTTGAACGAGATCTAGTAAGTAGTTTTTTTTTAATACGTCATAAATCGTTAACCGCAATTTACCATTTATTCAATCAACTCACATAAAATTAAAAAAAAACATTTAATTTCATAAACATACCTAAACCTTATGCATAAACCCGGATGTTACGGGACCCTCGGTGCGCGAGTCCGACTCGCTCTTGCCAGGTTTTTCAAAATGGACGGACGTAGATGTTGGTGTGCTTCATTAATTTGATTAAGTTATTGTTATTGGAAGAAGAAGAAGAAGAAAAAAATGCGTCAACGCAATGCTCGCATCTAGCGACTCGACTCGCTGCTCTGACTACTGTAACGTGTTTCAGGGCAATTCACAAAAAAGTCAACAGAGTGGGGGCAATTTTTTCCGCAAACTCAAGTAATTATTGACATTTATTTGTCGCCGAGATGAGACTAGAACTAGACTTTGAACGTTTTAAATTACGAGAATTGGCCTCCAGGACACCCGAATTCAAAATAATTTGTTTAGCGGTGCTACTAGGCAAAGGCGTGACATTTTATTCAAAAACAGTTGAATATATTTAGTGAATTGAGTTTATAATTTAAATAGTATTACTAAAATATTAGTCGTTGTTGTTCTTTCCAGTGATATAACAGAAATTCAGTTTCTAAAAAATATCACAACTATGAAAAACAGAATAAGTTTCGTTATTTAATTTTAAGATTTTCAAATAAAGTGTTACTGACTGTACACCAATATGGCAGTTTTATTTCCGACATTCAAAAACAAAGACATTTAGAATATTAGTCATTTTGGGAAAAGGTGATTTTGAGATTTGTTCATTATGAGATCAGTACAATATGGGAATCAGTCCTAACAGACCGCAAGCAAAAAAATTTACTGAAAAATCCTTCACCAATGGGATTTAATACGATTAACTTAACAGTTAACTGTCCATTATGATTCCTAATGTTATCCTTTTATGATTCTGCCAAAGTGGCCTTTTTAGGACCTCTGGACGGTATTGTATAGACAAAAAGAAAAGCATAATATATTACATTTATCTGTTTGTCTATTTACGAAATTTAGCAACCTAAACCTCGTAAAAGTATTTAAAATCCACGCGACCCAAGAATGTGGAAAAATGGTCTTAGTTTTTTTCTTTTGCATTCATAATATTATGAATGGAATAATACTTTCACGTGATCAGCAATAACTAACATTACTACAAAGACCAGAACATCCACAATCGCTTAAAACCATTCATTCATGGCCACATATTTATACACAACGCACACTAATCGGAATCGTAACGTAATCGCCTCGCTTCGGGACAAGCTCACGAACCGCGGTGCGGTGCGTGGTCAACTTGCAGTTCCCGCACTTAAGGCTCGTCGTTTCTGCGCTTACGTCTCTCCGTACCCGAGCTTACGTCTCTTCGTCCACCCTTGCCCCTCTCACCCCTCCGGCCTGCCTGCTGCACCATCGACCAGCGGTCGGTGAGCCGCATGTGCGGCGTCGCCTAGCCGAAGCAGAGTCGACATATCGTAGCTGTTGATCCGCTTTGGTTACGTGCTTACTCTAGGTTGACGCCTGCTTGACTGCGAGGCGAATGGCGATACGGTGATGATCCCTTACGGAGTTTATATGTGTGCTATGACCTTTAGGCGTGAAAAGGTAAGGTACAGACAGACAGAGTTACTTTTGCATTCATAATATTAAGAATGGATTAATACTTTCACGTGATCAGCAATAACCCTGCTACAAGACCAGATTATCCACAATCGCTTCATAATATAAGTATATTTTATTATTTGTGGGATGCTCGTTTTATTGTATGAAGATTTTGTGTTTTTACTTTTTATAAAACTGACTTGTAATTTTTAATGATTATTAATAAATAAACTAAACTAATCTGCCTAGCCTTTTCTCAACTATATTGGGGTCAGATTCCAGTCTAACCGGATGCAGTTGAATACCAGTATTTTACATAAAGCGACTGCCTATCTGACCTCCACAACCCAGTTACTGGGTAATACAATACCCCTTGGTAAGACTGGTTGTCAGACTTTCGGGCTTCTAACTACCCGTAACGACGCTTAACGTGCTTTCCGAGGCACGGAGGGGTCACGATTTGTAAAGATGGTCACCCATCCACAGACCAACCGCGGCAAGCGTAGTTTAACCTGATTGATCGACCTGTGCGGCTGTTATTATTTAGCCACGGGCCCCACAATCGCTTATAACCATTAATTCATGGCCACATATTTATAAATTAGAATGTCTACCGAGACTACCGTCATAGCTTGTTTGTTATGCCTTTGTGTCAGTAATGGCTTGTTACCTGCCACTGAACGACGGAGACGATTCCGTTGCTACAGTAACTCTGGAATTTCAGGATTGTATGCCGAGAGCCAAGAGACAGCTCGGAAGGTTGAGGAGTACTTGCTTTTACTTCTTGTTGGTCTGTCGTAACTTTCTTTTGAGAGGCCACTACTTGCAGACACAGACAATTTATTGGCAAAGATTTAAATCGTTAAATTCGACCGTCTAAAGATGGTCACCTTTCTGTTTCATCGGCAATGACATTTGAATAGTATTGTCTCACTCACTCATACTGAAAATCAATTCAATCATTCCATGCGGGATATGTAAGCTCACTCCTATCAGTATGGACACTTTTTCGCGTGATCTAAGTACGATAAGGGTAAATTAATTTGTCGATGTAAATCTTTGACTATGAAAATCTCAAAGTGAATGACGTGTTTTTTTCACACGATAAACTTCAGTGTTCTGGATTTTATACTTAAACTCGCATAGCAATCTTCGGTTTTACGATAAAAGAGAAAGCAGTTTTTTGGTTTAATTTCAGGAAAATGTTAAAAAAGTGTGTCTTATGGAAACGTGTATTTGAAATAGTGACGCATAGATCACGCAACAGAACTAAAATATTTACAAAACTAAGTACGCAATATAAAACTGCTCTTTATGGTAAAAGCACATTTGTCATGGCGCCTAAAATATATAATAAAATCCAAAAGGACATTAGAGACTGCAATAACATCCTTAAATTCAAAAATAAATTATTTAAATTTCTTAACGAACACTCATTTTACTCAGTGAAGGAATTTTTAGACTTAAAGTGATCTCTTTACTGCTTTAAATAAAGTGTTAATGTCTGATTGAGCGCATTGTGAACTGTATTAATAATTGTCTATTGTTTCATTATTATTTTATTTAGTATGCCCATGAGGCTGATCACAGCATGAACTCACTGTATGTTGTAAGACCTTTATTGTAACCTGTGTATCACAAATAAACTGTTTGATTTGATTTATAATTAACAATGTCACATTATTTTTTCACCGAGATCGAACTTAAAACCCGTAAGTCGGCCCCGACTTAAGGGATGTATGTCACGGTTCGAAACCAGACAGGCGTTTTACTTTCTGTAAATAATTTTATCACCAATGCTCTCAAAACGGTGAAGGAAAACATCGTGAGGAAACCGGCATGTCCTAGAACCATAAATTAGAAGACTTGTGACATCTACCAACCCGCACTGGGCCCGCGTGGAAGATTACAGCCCACTCCCTATCGAAGAGAGGAATTTTATAAGCTTTCGGGAATATTATAAGCTGATTATGGTTAAGAAATTTGAAGATAAAGTATTTATTGCGACTCGTAAAGGAAGATCACAAACTAAACTAAACACAGTCCAAAATAAATCCACAAATTATATAAAAAAACCGGGCAAGAGCGAGTCGGACTCGCGCACCGAGGGTTCCGTAACATCCCGGATGTTACGGAACCCTCGGTGCATAAGGTTTATGTTTATGAAATTAAATGTTTATTTTTATTTTTGAGTTGATTGAATGAATGGTAAATTGCGGTTTACGATTTATGACGTATTAAAAAAAAAACTACTTACTAGATCTCGTTCAAACCAATTTTCGGTGGTAGTTTACATGGTAATGTACATCATATATTTTTTTTAGTTTTATCATTCTCTTATTTTAGAAGTTACAGGGGGGGACACACATTTTACCACTTTGGAAGTGTCTCTCGCGCAAACTATTCAGTTTAGAAAAAAATGATATTAGAAACCTCAATATCATTTTGAAGACCTATTCATAGATACCCCACACGTATGGGTTTGATGAAAAAAAAGTTTTTGAATTTCAGTTCTAAGTATGGGGAACCCCAAAATTTATTGTTTTTTTTCTATTTTTGTGTGAAAATCTTAATGCGGTTCACAGAATACATCTACTTACCAAGTTTCAACAGTATAGTTCTTATAGTTTCGGAGAAAAGTGGCAGTGACATACGGACGGACAGACAGACAGACAGACGGACAGACAGACAGACAGACAGACATGACGAATCTATAAGGGTTCCGTTTTTGCCATTTGGCTACGGAACCCTAAAAAGCAACAAAAAGAAAAATAAACACAGAAAGTCCCATACGAGGCCAAAATGCTCCTATCTCTGCATGATGCTGCGACATTTAAAAAATAAATGTCGCAGCGCTGTTATTCTGATAGGGTCCGCTGTGATGTCACGGGCAGTTATAGAAATAAATAAATAATAAATAGATACAAGTAAAATATTAGTAAATAAAATAAAAATATTCATTTTTAATCCTTGCCCGACGTAACCTCATTACTTGTCTATACCTTGAGTGTCAGAGGCACTCTGTGACATAGCTGTGACAAGCAAAAGGATTTATTAACCAATCATAACAACACATGAACAGGCGACCCTTCTATTTATAAAAAGAGGCCTATGCCCTGCGTGGGAAAATACAGGCTGGATATAATGTCGTCACATTATTGTCTGCCCACAGCCTATTTACAAGACCATTCAAAAACATGTTCTTCCATTCAAAATATTCCATTACATTTCCGCTACTCTATTCATACAACACAACTGCACTCCCCAAACATTATTCCCTGATTCTCTGAAGATACTTCCGAATTCAATTCTGAAATTCAGTTGATAATGACGTCATTTACAAGCGTTCCGGCCGTTAACCGCGGCACCGCAACAAGTAATGAAACAATAATAATGTTGCTGGCATGTTGCGCCCCCGGTCAGATTTTGTTTTTGGAACCCAGCAGCTCACTTTGTGTGGCATAACCAGCATATGGCTGCTCAAACACAGGCCTCCTGTCTTCGTGTACAATCGGTCCTCTAGAGTACCTCTGTGAGGTACACAAGTAAAAAGACGTAAGACTTGGAATTATTATATTGTTAAGAGAACTTTACAGCTTCAAGATATCAATGACTCTCTAGAAAAAAAAACACAATATTAAAATATTTAACACACGCTTGAATCTTCGAATGGAATATTATATCCAGCCAGACCTTTCTGCTAAAGGCCGGAACACATAAGACACTACAGTATACAGTACTGTCTTCGAATTCGTGGTTCTAGGATATGTCGGTTTCCTCACGATGTTTTCCTTCACCGTTTTGAGAGCAGTGGTGGTGGAATAACAATCTACTGGCAGTTTGTAACAATCTGCCTAGCCTTTGCCCAACCCAGTTGGGGTCAGCTTCCAGTCTAACCGGATGCAGCGAATACCAGTATTTTACATGGAACGACTGCCTATTTGACCTTCACAACCTAGTTACTGGGTAACACGGTACCCTTTGGTAAGACTAGTGGTCAGACTTTTGGGCTTCTGACTATCCGTAGCGACTGTCAAAGAACTACGAATGACAGCCGGGATTAACAGGTTATCGGGCTTTCCAAGGTAAGGACGGGGTCTCGTTATGCCACCCATCCACGAACCGACTGCGTCAAGCGTAGCTTAGCCTTTGGTCGACTTGTATCAGCCACGAGACCCTTACGTGGCAATTTGTATGGTGCTTAAATTGTAAGGTATACCTACTGGATGTTTCAAAAACTCATGCTCTGGTCAAATATGAAGGTTATTATTTAACTAGCGATTTGACAAAACAACAACATATTATAGTATGTAAGTTTAATACTAATGTAGGTATATTAAACATAAACCTGTACGAATAAATTATCTAGATGGTGACGAAAACCGCTTTAAAATTCATTGCGTAGTAAGAATAACGCGGCCACACAGAAAGACACGTAAAGCGACTTCAATTTGTCATGTATAGATTTAGAAGTTTGCAACTTATCTGGGGGCCTAAAAAGGCTACTTTGGAGAATCATAAAAGGATAACATTATGAATTATAATATGGTGAAGACAGTCCGTGTTTTTCTTTTTTTCGCTGCTCTGCGTAGGTACAATCAAAGAGATTGGGATTTGATTTGGATTAGATTGATTGGTATTTTGGCACAGACAAAAAAAAACTGAAAAATGCTTCACCAATGGGATTTGATACGATTAACATAAAAGTTAAATGTCCATTATGTTATCCTTTTATGATTCTGCCAAAGTGGCCTTTTTAGTCCCCCTGATTAAACAAATAAAGCGATAAGAAATCAAAATACTTACATAGAAAACCACTATCGATATAGATAAAGTTTGCTACACTTCTCAAACTTTCTTTGAACTAATACGAAAAAAAACACTCTCCAGAAAAATAAACTGTGAATAATTTGAAGACCCCTATAAACTTAAAAAAGTTCTCCGAATCTGGCCAGTGACCTTCTCAACATATATACGACAAAAGGGGTCCACAAAACTCCTAGTCATGAGGAGAATGGCCTGTACCGATCCAAGATGTATGAGCTACCCACTTTAATATTCTATTTCCGAAGGTTCGCGAGATATGTACTTCCCTGAATTATTACTGGACGGATTCCTCTTTGTGTGTTAGTGAAGTAATAGTGCTAGTTTCTTTATACTTTGATTGTACAACTCATTGTAACGAAGGTATTTAGTATCAATAAAGTTATTATTATTATTATAGATGTCGCTACTGTCTCGGGAACGTGCTCTGGTGATGAATCGAGTTGAGAGTGAAAAGTTTTACAAGGTAAGTGGAAAGTTCTGTTGGTAAGAATCAATTGAGTGTGGGCGAAATATTTCTGGGTGAAAATGTTGGGAATTATTTAAGACCGTACATCGTGCTACTCTCTCTCTTAATATTGTTTTGACGAAGTTGGTTTTTGTGTCTTTTGACTTTTGTGTGTCACTTTGTAAGTCTCCATTATGTTACGCAAGTAATAAAAGAAAGTCTTTATGAGTCTCACATTTAACCATCTTTTTTTATTATTTATTTATTATTTTACTGTTACCACTTGTTTTTACAGATGGGAACCCAAAACAACAATGTTTCACAATTTCCACACTCAGAGACGTGACCAAAAAACCAATTAAACACCAACACCAACAAAAATAAAATGTTTTTTGAACTGTCAAATTTATAAATAGTTTCTGCCCGCGACTTTGTACCCGTGAATTTTCACCCCCCGCCCCCATTCACCCTCTTCTTAGTGGATACTTACGCTTCACAAAGAACACACCCTCTAAATTTCATGTCTCTAGGACCAGTGGTTTAGGCTGTTCGTTGATATCAGTCAGTCAGGACTTTGAATTTTATGACTTACCAACCGAATTATATATGTATACAGGGTGTCACTGGAAGTATGGATCAAAAAAGTAAAAAAAAAAACAAACAGAGCTATCTAAAAAAATAAATTTGATAGCCCTGATCGTTTTTTTATTATGATTTTTTCTTTGAGCACTGCGAAGTGATTGAAAAATAACAAAAACTGGCCATAACTTGTGAACCGTAAAAAAATTCACTGACATTCTCAGGGTTAAAAAGTTCGGAAATGACCTTGTCCACCAACCTATTCGATTTGATCCATACTTCCAGGGACACCCTGTATAGATAATGTTCTTTCTTGTTCTGCCTTGATCCGGCTAAGCAGATTCTGGGTGAACTTCATTAATTGCAATGCTCACATCTATTGGCTGTACGATATCACCGTACTGCTGCGCTTGATCTAATTTATTTGGGGTCTGCACAGCGTGTGGTTTTCTTCCATATTTTTCTATCAGCCGTAATGTCGGTTTTCACCCACTTCCTAGCGATCATCTTTCCCACAGTCCATCCATCGTTATTTTTGGCCTTTTACCACTCTTACAGCCATCGAAATTCATAATCATAATATCTTTCACAAAATTTCTATGTTTTGATTCATAGTGAAATAAAAAGATCATCCTGAAAACCTCTTTGTGAACCAATTCTTTCCCCCTTCATTACAATTTTATGTCTACCTAAACCTAATCCGATTAGGTTCCAAACGGGACGCAATAACATCTTTGACACAATCCATCCATCGGTTCTTTGGTCTTCCACTACAGCTATAGACATCCACATTGTAACTTAACCATAATCCGATTATCAAAAGGGTTTATTGCATATTACCATACTCTTGCCCGTATCCTAATTTAACCTCCTCCTAAGCATAGCTGCTATACACTTGTGACATCTACCAACCCGCACTAGGCCCGCGTGGTGGATTACGGCCCATTCCCTCTCACAGAGAGGAGGCCTGTGTCCCAGCAGAGGCTGATAATGTATGTATGTAAGCATAGCGTGTCTTCTTGTTCTAATATATCTTTATCAGTCGTCATTACACAGTAATCACCCTCTTTCTAGCCATATCATCTTTCACACAGCCCATCCATCGTTTCTTTGGTCTTCCCCTTCTCCTATAGCTACCCACATTCATACTCAAATCTTTTCTCAAGACATTTCCCTCATTCCTCCGATCTCCATCAAACAATTTCTATGTCAAATAAAAGGATCACAAAGAACCATTTTGTACACCAATTCTTTCCCTCTTCATTACAATTTTATATCTATTTAATCCGATTAGCAAAAGGGATGTAATTTTGTGCTAGTTTAGTGATAAACATCCGCCGGTCCTTTCTCCACAGTGACGGGGTTAGTTCAGAATTAATTATCCTGTTCTATTTATTCGGGAATTGCGCTTGAATATTTTATAAGTGGGCTGTCGACACGTTCTGTCTTGAAATAATATTGTGAGACACGTGTTGTGTTGCTACTCTTTCTGGGGTTTCTTTTGTGTGGGAGGGATCGAATTCGAATATTATGACTTTGTTTTTAGGTTGGGTAGAATTGCTTAATTCTGATTATGGTAAAACTTGGTGACATTTTCGGTATTCGGATATTTTTCATATGGCATAGGTTACCTATGAGAAATTATGACTTTATTCTGGGTTTTTTAACTTAGAATACGTAGGATAAATAACCGGATGACAGCAGACGCCTAAGTGTCCTTTTGTTTTTGTATATAAAAGACATGATGGTTTGCCAGCCCCAAATGATTTACCTAGTATAAGGTCAGAATGATAATGACGTGGTCTGAGGGGCTCCTTTATTCGGCGAGCTGCTTGTTGCAATGCAAAATGACTATGCATTTGAAAGCTCAACTACCTAAAATCTTTTCGTAAGATTTCGAAATCGCAACTACATCACTGCGGTACGAACAATTAAGGTTCAGTTAAGCGATACAAATACTCGTAGTCTACCAGTACGGCGAGGTGAAATGCAACGGCCGAAAGTCGACAATTACAACCCACTCAATTGATGAGCGAACCGGGGTTGCTACGCCCTCCTCAATATGCATGAAGTGTTGAGTTCTAGGGCTGGCACTTGTGAAAATATGTGCGAATATTTCATTGTTTTAAAAACTACTAGCTAAACCGGCAAACGTTGTATTGCCATATAAATTATTTTTAGCTGCCCGGCACTACTTCGTTCGCGTGGTGTCCTACCCCTTACCCTACCCTACTCCTACCCTACTCCTAACCTACTCCTACACTACTCCTACCCTACTCCTATAAGTAAAAAAAAAAAAGTATCCTATGTCCGTCTCCTGGTCCTAAGCTACCTCCAAACCAATTTTCAGCCTAATCGGCTCAGCCGTTCTTGAGTTTTAGAGAGTGTAACTAACACGACTTTCTTTTATATAAATAGATTATGTACCCAGAATCCTAACCAATCGCGATCGTCGCGCGAGTACGCGATTACGCAATCGTTTACCTGAATTATGACGTACAGTCACCAAATGAGATATGTAACCAGGGTCGTCGGACATAGTTGAAGTTTTGTAAGAAACCGATTGATGTTTTCGAATGAAAAGTAATTTGATACATGAACTATTGGTTTTCTAATAATTACATTAAATTTTATTTGAAAACTTCATCGGTTTCTTACGTAGTTGAAGTTTACTTCAACTATATCCGACGACCCTGGTCATTTATCTCCGTTGGTGACAGTAAAAACGCGAGTAGATTAATCGCGCGAGAGGTCATCTAAACATAATATTATAAAGAAAAAAACCGGGCAAGAGCGAGTCGGACTCGCGCACCGAGGGTTCCGTAACATCCGGGTTTATGCATAAGGTTTATGTTTATGAAATTAAATGTATTTTTTTTATTTTTGTGTTGATTGAATGAATGGTAAATTGCGGTTTACGATTTATGACGTATTAAAAAAAAACTACTTACTAGATCTCGTTCAAACCAATTTTCGGTGGTAGTTTACATGTTAATGTACATCATATATTTTTTTTAGTTTTATCATTCTCTTATTTTAGAAGTTACAGGGGGGGGGGACACACATTTTACCACTTTGGAAGTGTCTCTCGCGCATACTATTCAGTTTAGAAAAAAATGATATTAGAAACCTCAATATCATTTTTAAAGACCTACCTATAGATACCCCACACGTATGGGTTTGATGAAAACAAAATTTTTGAGATTCGGTTCTAAGTATGGGGAACCCTAAAATTTATTGTTTTTTTTCTATTTTTGTGTGAAAATCTTAATGCGGTTCACAGAATACATATACTTACCAAGTTTCAACAGTATAGTTCTTATAGTTTCGGAGAAAAGTGGCTGTGACATACGGACGGACAGACAGACAGACAGACAGACGGACAGACAGACAGACAGACAGACATGACGAATCTATAAGGGTTCCGTTTTTGCCATTTGGCTACGGAACCCTAAAAAGGTTTGATCTTTTGTATGTTTGTTTTCTAAGCTTTCACGCTAAAGTAGCATGAAACTTGACACATAGTTAAACCATGACCTGGATTAGGATATTATTATCCCGATATTCCCACAGGATAGAGACTTATGCCCTTTTAAAGTCGCGCGGCGTTTGTGTACACGCGCGACAGGTGCTTTTTGGTTAGGACGCGGCCTTAAAGACATAGTTTTGATAATCACTGCAACTCTATTTTCTGATTAATTTCATATAGCTTAGTCTTGACTTTTTCTAACTGTGTTACGATACGATATAGAGATTTAATCACACTAATATTATAAAGGCGAAAGTTTTTGAGTGGGGGTGTGTGTGTGTTGTTTGTTACTTCTTCACGCTCAAATGGCTGGACCAATTTTGATAACATTTTGTATGGAGGTAGCTGACACCCTGGATTAACATATAGGCTACTTTTTATCCCGGTATTCCCACGGAATTGACATATACGCGGGTGAAACCGCGGAGCGCAGCTAGTTTGATTTAATTTTGTACAAAACATGATGGTTTAGTTTTGTGTCTACTCGTGTGTAGCTGTACGTCACAGGAACTGATGGACGCTAGTATTGGCGCCAAACACGTAGCAGAATTCTGGGCCGCTTCCATTAAGATTGCTATCGACACGCTAAGAAGAAGAAGTTTTTGTCACGCACGAGCTCATGTCTTAGTAGAAATATTTATCTACAAGGTTGGTAACATGATTTTACCAAACCTACATAAATAAAAGTATTGTCACCTAATCTCGCTGGCTCTTGACAGCGGGATTGTCCGAAAGGGTTACCGCTGGCCCGGAACATAAAGGGCTAAGGAAGGAACACGGGTGGGTTTTAGTCAGTAAGAGTCTGACACTCCCTTCCGCTCCACCTCTGGGTGGAACAGTAATTTGATGATTTCCCAACTGCAAAAAAAAAAAACCTGAAATCGTGAAAAAAAATCAGCTGTTCCTTACATTTGACGAGTTATACGAACATAAATGTAGGGAGTAGCTGATTTTTTTTTCGCGATTTCAGGTTTGGACCCATAGTAAAAGTTGTTCATAATGATGAATACAATGACCTCTTAAGAGGTAGTTAATGTTTTTATATATTTCTGTATATTTTTGTAAATCCAAAAGGGCTCTTTTACACACAGTAAATATGGCAACATTCTTTTTTCATTTTACCAGAACTACAACTACGTCAATGAAACAACCTTCAAAGATAAACCAATTGAAACTCCTCATCTCAACATTGAACAGAAACCTTTCCTCCTTTCTAATACATCGACGGACCAGCCCAATAAAACGGTTCCCGCCAATAGAACCCAATTGGTAAAAGAAACAAAGAAAGCACTCGTGTGTAAGTGCAGTGTGCCAAGAAAAATACATCCTGTTGTTGCTATTACAAGAAGTTTAGCGTCCAAATTGAATGGTTTGACGGGTCGTGTGTGATTATTTTCTGATTTGATCTTGTTAAACGATTTTTTTATCACACTAGTATTATAAAGGCGAAATTTTGTGAGTGTGTATGTTTTGTTACTTCTTCACGCTCAAACGGCTGGACCAATTTTGATGAAATTTTGTATGGAGGTAGATAACACCCTGGATTAACATATAAGCTACTTTTTGTCATATTTCCACGGCATCGAAACTTATGCGGGTGAAACCGCGGGTCGCCGCTAGTTGAAAATGAATAATAAATAACACTTTTACAGATAGAGAGAGGAATGCGTACTACTTTTCGAAAATGTTCTTAGCTAACTTTTTAGACCTTTGTATCCTGCTTATGCGTATGAAGTTTCATTAAAATAGGTTCATTAATTTCGAAAAACAAGGACTTGAAAGTTTGTATGAAATGCCGTACGTCGTAAACGCTCTTAATTGTGCCAACCCTATCGCGCATCATGACGAAGCATTGGGACCGTACCAAGAAGATCGTCAGTTCGATCCCGTGACGATCAATTAGTCAGCTCTTAATGCATTTATTAACCCTTCCTCTGATCTGGAAGCTGAAGAAATATTTACTTGACACCTTGTTAGTGGGTATCTCAATATTTATAATATTGAAGAATATATTTTTTTTTGGAAAATTCACACATTTCGAAGTTTATTTAAAACTATAATGAAACATACATTAAATTGTTATAAAACACGTTTTTTATGACAAAAAATCTTCAGCATAGAATAAAGATTAAATAAGGATATTTTTTAATTTCTTTTAACCAATTTTTTCTTATTATTTTTTTGCGGATGAATTTTTCGACGCAATTTTTTTGTTTCTGTATAATTTTAGTTAAATTAGGATTTAATTTTGTTATTTTTATTATTTCATAAATAACTGTGACAATTTATTATATTTTTTCAAATAAAAGGTGAAACCAGTTGCTTTGTAAAATAGATGCTTTTAAAATTATTATTTTGTTAATTGGTGTTTAATAGGCGAGCGAGAGATTAACACCCTTATGAAACAATGATGACAGCTTAGTTCGGTACAAATTTTTTATTTTAAGAACTTCGCCTAAATCGAAACAATTCGAAATACAAAAAATACAGCCAGTATTTTGTTATCAAAATACAGCCAGTATTTTTTATCAAAGGCTTAGGCTAGAAATAAAATTTCGTTTCGTAATAAGACGGTAAGAGTTTGAACCTTTGAACCTCTCTTGCAGTAGCAAACATAATAAAGCCACAAACGACGCTTAGTATAACGGGTAGTTTCTGCTTAAAAAAAGGAACCAAAGTTTACACACACATAACATTGCAAAATGCATAATCAGCCTGTTCCCACTGCTGGGACACAGGCCTCCTCGTACGGGTTGGTAGATGTCAAATGTCTTCGAATTTTTGGTTCTAGGACATGCCGGTTTTCTCACGATGTTTTCCTTCACCGTTTTGAGAGCAGTGGTGATAAAAATTTTTTTTTGTTAGCCTATTTTGTGTCCCACTGCCGGGCAAAGGCCTCCCCTTTTTTCTTCCAAACTTCCCTGGCTTGTGCGATCTCTGGCCATGTTGGCCCTGCAAATGATTGATGAATTAGATCGTCACGCCACCTTCGCCTTGGTCTACCTGGACGGCGATGTCCTGCCTCAGGCGTCCAGTGAGTGACGATCTTTGCCCATCTCAACTGCTGCATTCGTGAGACGTGTCCGGCCGACTCCCACTTCAGCCTGGCTGTTTTTACAAACTTTTATTTAGCTTGCACTGTTCGTATGTAAGTATGTATGTTTGTATGCAAGTTATCCGTCAAAATTTGCAAACCATTTTTCGACCATTTGTTGGTATCCGATTGAGCTGAAATTGTGCATACACCTTTAGTTCTGGTAACAAAACAATGTGCAATACTGAATATTGTAATAATTTCAATATGGCCGCCGCTCCAAGATGGCGGATTACATATTTTTTCTCAACCTCAACAATTTGGGTATCAAATGAAAGGGCTTGAAGAGTAGAAAACGATAAAGTTAATAACATCACACTAAATTCAATATGGCCGCAGCTCCAAGATGGCGGATTATATATTTTTTTCAATTCCTTTAATATGGGTATCAAAGGGACTGAAGAGTAGAAAACGATGAAGTTAGTAAAATTCCACTAAATTTAATATGGCCGCCGCTCCAAGATGGCGGATTACATACTTTTTCTCAACCCCCTTAATATGGGTATCAAGTGAAAAGGCTTGAAGAGTAGAAAACGATAAATTAAATAACATCACACTAAATTCAACATGGCCGCTCCGAGATGGCGGATTACATTTTTTTTTCAATCCTTTTAATATGTATATCAAATGAAAGGGCTTGAAGAGTAGAAAACGATAAATTTAGTAACATCACACTAAATTCAATATGACCGCCACTCCAAGATGACGGATTAAAAAAATGTTTTACAAAACAAGCTGACAACCGTTCATAGCACGTTCAGCCCTATATAACTCGACATCATTTATGGGCTGATCAGGTACTTGACTGTTTTTTCTTCTTCTTCATTTACATGTGTTGCCGCTTTTTCTGGAACATTAAATGCATGTGCCTGTACTAAGGCATTTTCAAGCTGCCGGTCTCGTTGACGAAATAATTCCATGTGGTCATTCATTGCTTTTAGTCTATCTTCACTAGCTAAGAAAGCTTCTCTTGTAGTACTGAATCCTTCAAGTAACTCGGTTTCACTTCGGAAAGGTTTGTATTGAACTAATAAACTGTAATAGAAACTCTCAGGATCCGCCCCAACAAGGAAGTCTATACTTAATTTTTTTAATATTTTTTATTTTGTAACAATAAAATAATGTAAATAAATAAATAAATAACTCATAGTAAAAAAAAGTTAATAATAAGTCTTTAAGACTCATCATTTCAGCCGAAAGACGTCCACTGCTGGACATAGGCCTCCCCCAAAAGGGGGGGTTTGCCATAATCGCCACGCTTGGCAGGCGGGTTGGCGATCGCAGTATGGTATGGTGGTGGAATGCATAGAGAACGCTGCTGCCCGTTCTCCGGTACGCCCCTTAGTCGCCTTTTACGACACCCACGGGAAGTATGGGGTGGTGCTATTCTTTAAGTCCGGCACCACACAGACTTTAAGACTCGAGTCTTTTAAAAAGTAAAAAATTAAATTAAATAAAAAAAAAAGTTTTTAAAAACAAGTTTTTATTTGAATAAAAACGTAACCCAAAAAAGAAAGTATAACGCGAACTAAAAAGAAAAAAATTAATTGAAGTGACACTGTCATTTTAAAATATATAAATTTTAAAAGCTTGAGGCACTGATGTACGGTATCCGTTATACAGTTGTACCTACTACACAATAACAGTGCCTCCTTAAATTCATTTTTTTCTTTTTAGTTCGCGTTATACTTTCTTTTTTGGGTTTCGTTTTTATTTAAATAAAAGCTTGTTTTTAAAAACTTTTTTTTTTAATTTCATTTTATTTCTCCAACATCCGCTACTTGAGTTATTATACAGGGTGTTTGGTGCATCGTTTGCCAAATGGAATTGGCCGAAAGGAGAGGTCATTTCATCATCATCATCATCATTTCAGCCGAAAGACGTCCACTGCTGGACATAGGCCTCCCCCAAGCACCTCCACTTCGACCGGTCCTGTGCTTCCCGCATCCAACGGGTTCCTGCGGCCTTCACAAGGTCATCGGTCCACCTTGTGGGAGGCCTTCCAACGCTACGTCTTCCGGTACGCGGTCGCCACCCCAAAACCTTTCGGCCCTATCGGCCATCTGTTCTGCGAGCAATGTGCCCTGCCTACTGCCACTTCAATTTGGCAATTCATTAGGTCATTTGCTCTTATAATATCGAATATCAGCCTGATGTGTCTCGATTACACATTTAGCGAATTACTGAAGTTATTAAAAGTTTTTTTTTGGTAGGTATATTGTACACCGTTGGAAAGGGAACAAACTAGAAAACTTTTTAACAGAATTCGAAGATCCCGATCGCTTTTAGTTTTTTTTTTACAGCACTTTAAAGTTGAGTGTTAAGTGTATTTTTCCTTTTTTCAAAAACTTTGTGAGTTATTAAAAAGGAACTAGATGTTATTAGCAAGTAATTTTGAATTTCGTAGAACCATACAAGAGTAAACATAAGAATTAAAATAAAATTTGAAGGCTATATTCATAACTTTAAAAAAAATTTAAGCCTAAATGCAGAGTTCTTGTGTTTCTAAATAAAAATTAAAAAGTCATAATAAAAAAACCGGTATAACAAGGAATGAGCTACTGGGCCTTAAGATAGCAAATGACCTCTCATTTCGGCCAATTCCATTTGGCAAACGATGCACCAAATTATTTACACAAAGTAAATAAACCCTGCCTTGGTTGGAACCTTCAACTCGGTAAGTCGGAGCCGTTACTACACAGGTTTTTACATAACATTTCATGAATGTATTCCCCATGAGCTAGGCAGACCTCTGCCTAGCTCATGGGGAATACATTCAAACGTGGGTGTACCAAAGGTAGTACACCTGTACTACCTTTGGTACACCCACGTTTTGCCAGTAAGTACCACATATCCCATAGAGGGCCATTCAACTCGATCTCGAGCTATTTATCTCTAATTATTTATTATACAAGGTTTATTTTTAACGACCAGCCAAATTTAAGGAAGAAAGTAAAGTCTGACGTTGTAGAATCACATATACCACAACATTCCACAAAAAGCACACAAACACATAATCATACATAAACAGATCCTTGTAACATATCTATCCATCCAATGACTGATGACGCGTTAGCCTCGGACCGCAGTCGTAAACAGCGCGGAGTGTGACGTCTCAATGATGCGTCTCCGAGTAAATCACGGAGATTGATGGACTGCCCGTGACTGATAGATGCTGGGTACACGATATTATTGGTTGTAGTTGGTTGAGAAGTTGGTTTGGCAAGCAAGGTAAATGCAATACACAAGAAGTATTTGAACTAACAAAAAACTCTGTACACTGCACTCGCGAAGAAAAATCAACTGCTCCATACATTTTTTTTATGTTTGCATAACTTGACCAAATTAGGGAGAAGCAGTTTTTTCACCGATTTAAGTTTGGTTCCCACAGTAAGCGTTGCCTGTAATTATGAGTACAATGACCAAAAGAAAATGATGATGATGATAAAAATCTGCTGTTCCTTACATTTTGACAAGTTGTACGAACATATGTAGGGAACAGCTGATTTTTTTCGCGATTTCAGGTTTGGTCCCATAGTAAAAGTTGTTCATAATGATGAGTACAATGACCTCTTAACCAATAACCCTGTATAATATAGATATTAGTAGGATATAGCATAGTAAGTATTATAGTAAGTATATACACTTCTGGACACATCTATTGGCCCACCTTGTATTTTCAGTTTCGTTTGGTCCTAGCTAAAATTTTATATTAGGTCGAGCAAAAAGTTTTTATGCAGTTTTGAACCTGGCACATTCACAATTTCATTCAATAGTCTTTTTTTGAATTTCGAACACAGAATTTAAAGAAACAAAAGACAATTTGGAGCCTGTTTGTTGATATCAAACAATCGAATACTAAGAAAACTTGGTTTTATTGGTTTACTTGGATTTAATTCTTGAAAATGTGATTGATATCTTTGGTTTTGCAACAAACATTACTTATTCTTAACATTAAGGTGAGGTTCTATCAATAATCTATGGATACTTCACCTGAAGTCGCCGCCCAAGCTGTGGCACTTATTCAGGCCGGACACAGCCAAAGAAACGTTAGTGCTCAACTTAATTTAAGTCGATCTGCGGTCCGAAATGTTTATCGGAGGTACCTAGAGACTGGCGGCTTTGTTCGTCGCCAAGGAAGGCCACGATCTCGGGTCACAACTGAAAGGCAGGATCGATTCATCGTGACGACCAGCTTGAGAAATCGTCACCTTACCTCCATTGAGATACAAAACCAACTTCGCGACTTCCACGGAGTATCTGTGAGCGCTCGAACTGTTCGGAGAAGGTTAAAAGAACGCGATATGGTACCACACAAGCCAGCTAATGGGCCCAAACTAACGCGAGCCCACCGAATAGCGCGCCTTCATTTCGCACGCAGTCATTTAAATTGGACACAGCAAGATTGGAGCCGTGTACTCTTTTCTGATGAGTCTAAAATTGTGTTACATGGCAATGATGGAAGGAAGAAGGTCTACCAACGTAAGGGAGAGCGTTTCGCACAATGCTGCTTTGAAGAGAGGGTTGCTTATGGCGGTGGCTCATGGACTGTCTGGGGCGGTATATCCGCGAGCGGCAAAACTCAACTTGAGGTTGTTACAGGACCACGGCTGCCAACATTAAATGCTGAAAGGTACATTCGTGAGTGCTTAGAACCTCACGTGATACCATACGCGGACCATGTGGGCCCAAATTTCCTTTTTATGCATGATAATGCAAGAGCCCATGCGGCCGGCATCGTCAGGGAATATCTTCGGGATGTGAAGATCACAGTTATGGACTGGCCAGCCAGAAGCCCAGACATGAACCCCATTGAGCACATGTGGGATGAGCTAAAAAGACGTGTTAGGGCTCGTCAGCCAGTTGCCCAGACGACGCAGGAGTTGAAAACTGCCATAGAAGAGGAATGGGAGATGATCCCTCAAAATTTCATAGAGCGGTTGATAAACTCTATGCCTAATCGTATGAGAGCTGTGGTAGATGCCCATGGAGGCAACACGCGTTATTAAATTAAACCTTTATTTGATAAAACATGTTTTTTATTCAAAAATCAATTGCTTTTAACAAGGCGCATATCCGACTTGTTAGGCGTAGTTCCATGTCGTATGGTATTCTGAATTCAAATTTAAAACAATACGATCGAAAAAGATGGTAAAATGTATCAGGTTTAAAACTGCATCAACAGTTTTTGTTCAATCTAGCAATCATATTTCGGTAGGGGCCATCGAAACCTAAACTCTAAGGTGGGCCAATAGATGTGTCCAGAAGTGTAGTATAGAGAATATCTAAAAATAAAATAAAAAGGTGTGTTTTTTTAAATTTAAGAAATTAAGGAATAGTTTTATTATCCTGTATGTGAAAAAGTGTCATAAAAATAAATTATGTTAATATATACAAAAAAACAATCTGCTTTGCAGTTTGGCGGAGGTAAATATATTTTGTAAAAAAATATTTCTGTGAATAAACACTTTTTAATTTTTTTTTAGTATAGTACTAGTAGGTACTAGTTTTACTAGTACTAGTATTATAGTAGGCTCGGATTTTTTCTAGCGTGAAATCACTGACTGTGTCGAAAAGGTTAACCAGTACTGATTGAGGAATTGAGTTGCGTAGAACAGGTGGCAGTCGCTCTGCAAAAAATACTGCCAATTAAGATATTAAAGTAATTCACGAAACATCTAAATTACCACCTCCACCAAGAAATCTGGTATAATTATTATTCTCCAAAACCCACACTACAATTTCCTTACATCTTGTTTTGACAAGACAAGATAACCTACTGAAGATACCTACTGGGAATATAAATCAAACCTTTAATCATTCCTCTTAACCCTCCCAATTCTATGAAAGAGGAGGACTAAACGCATGCCTTTGCCTTTTCAAACTTGGGCACTATCTAAAGCGTCAGTTACAAGAAGCAATTTGGTCGCAGCGATTTTATTACAGTGAGTGACATTCACATTACGGAGTGTTTATTGTCTATGGTCTTGGTGTAACCAATATAGGGTCAAATTAAATAAGGTACCGAAACTCCGCAGCAATTAAAACTAAGAGGCTATTACCTTATTTAAAAAAATACCTCTATTTTAAAAAATTTGAAAAAGAAAAGAAGAATTTAACCGTTTTTAAATACTGAAATTGAATTTTTGAACGAGTCAGAGTTTATTCAATTCGAGAATTGGCATTTGGTGATTTTACTCGTGGCATGTGGCATTCTCACAGAGAGGAGGCCTGTGTCCCAGCAGTGGGAACGTTATAGGCTGATTATGATATGTGGATTTCAGTCGCAGTGACGTCACACCAAACGAGTTTGCCCGTGCGATTGCATTCGCAGAGAGTATTCGCTGCGTGTGTCCGCAACTTTACCAAGTTTCTGGCTGAAATAACCCCAAAGCTGGAATGTGAGAATTTTCAAGTATCCCGCTACTGCAGGTATACTGTGTGGGTATTGTTACCGGCAGCTTTAAACTTTGGGGTTGTTTGGATCACGATGCTTTACTTTGGAGTACGTGATTTTTTTTAAATTAAAAAATATTCTTTCTCAGTCAGTTTCGGTTAGTCTCGTGGTTAACTCTAGTATAAAAGCCACAATAACCCATTGACTAAAGAGCAATAGGTAAGTGCGAGCCACACTCCTTGCGCCATTAAAGTGTGCCTACTGTTGAACTTGAAATTTTTTTAGAAATATTTTGATGTCTCTTTCGTTTCTAATGCATTAAATCTTTGAAAAATACGGAATTGATCTCCATTAAATGACCCTATACAAATGGTATGTAAATTAAGTAGGTTCTGTGCACTAGATATACTCCTGCTAGAACACAGCACTAATCAATTACATTGCATTAATAGTTCGTATTTCATTATAATTTAGTACATTAAATAAATCATCATTAACAATAAGAGTATTAATATCATGCATTAGCTATATTTATTATACATTCATTATTATTTGTTGCTAACATTCAGATTTTCCAAATCAGATAAATATCTATTGAACTTAATTTATTATTATATATGTAAAATTATTAAGAACATGCGTTTTTTTTTTTTTATAATATATTTTATAGTTGTAATTATAATTTTAAGGACCCCTCAACGAGTAAAGGCCTCCTCCATTTTACTCCAACTTTCTCTATTCTTTGCCTTTGTAATCCAGTCTTTTCCAGCCACTTTATTTATCTCGTCTATCCATCTCTCTTTCGGTCTTCCCCTGTTTCGTTTATTGGGTGGTCCTGGCCAAGTAGTTATTCTATAAGCCCACTTATCTTTGCTCATGCGTGCAATATGACCAGCCCACTTCCATTTCAGTTTCTTACAGTGTACTAAAGCGTCGATTACATTTGTTGTTTTCCTTATATCTGTATTTCTTATTTTGTCCTTTCTTTTTAAATTTAGAATACTACGTTCCATTGACCTCTGGCATACTTGTAGTTTATTTTTTGTGTGGTTATTAAATATCCACGTTTGTCGTGCAATAATGAGATGTAATATTGTGGTAACCTACCTATGTAATATTTCGAAAAAGAAATGAACCCAATCGGAGTTAAGAAGTATCTAGCAAAATATAACGTCACAGGTACTCGGGGCTAGCTGGACCGTACCAACGCGAATGTATACGTACATCCGTGGTGGAGCGACCCAGACTGCCGGGCACTTCTTCTCCTGCAACCGAGCGGGTGGGCAGGTTGCGGATAGCCCAACTCCGGCTGCGGGACCGACTGCAAACAGCCGATCTCGCACCCGGAGCATCTCAGACGAGATCCCGGACAAGAGAAGTGCCCGAACACCAAGTCCCAGGTTTAGGGTAACCCACATACCTTATCCTATGTACCAAATAATCCTGATCATCCCAACCCCTCCATATCCATAAAATCCCGTCAATCCCTAAAATCCCTAGGCCAAATCCCAGACCTAGGGTGACCCCCCAGCAACCTACACCCTACCACCAAACACCCTCCCTCCTATTCCTACATCATCCCATCGGTCCCAGAGGATGGGTAACCTCGATTCCAAAAAAGCCCACCCCCTAAAAAAATGAAAAAATGCAGCAGGTAAAAGAAATTACCCAGGTGGGTCCCGGCCAAGCCGGGGAATCCCATACCGCTACGGCGGTCAGCCCCCAACGTATTCTGGGGGGGGCAACCAACTGCTCAACATTGCCGTGCTCTTCAGCACGGCCGGCTGCTGATTTAGCGCCCATTACCCAGGCAGCGACTCACGCGCCAATACCCACAACGACGTGTATGCCTCCCTCGAGCCTCTGGCAACAGAGCATCGTGCGGAATAGCATCACCAACCCAGACATTGACAGACACAGACAGAAAGTGCTGGGGAAGGATGACGAACCTGGCGACCCTACCACTCTCCCGGCTGATAGAGTACGACTGCTGAAGAAGCGCGGAAAAATCACCCGGGGGAGGAAAGTAGGCGACCGAAAGCGCAGCACCCGCGAAGGCATTAGCCAGCGCGAAGCGCGATCGGACGCCGAAGAGGTAGTACGCGACCAGCCCCGAGTCCGCGACGGGGAAACCAGGCGCGAAAAAGGGCCGGACGCGGAAAAAAGAGAACAGCCGCGAGTCCGCGAAGGGGAAACCCAGCGCGAAAAACGGCCAAACGTGGGACTCCGCGACCAGCTGCAAGTCCGCGAAGGGGCAACCCAGCGCGAAAAGCAGCCGGACGCGGAACCGCGCGTGCAGGGGCAAGTCCGCGAAGGGGAAACCCGGCGCGAAAAACCCTTGCACACGACAGAGTCTGCCGGGGGCGCCAACCGACCCCACCACGCTAACACTGACACATCCCACGACGTTTCCCGACCCAGACACCACAGAGGTAAGCGAGGTGGATCCGTGCACCCAGACCAGCAACCTGGACCGAGTGGTACAGGGCCGGCGAAGAGGGAGCGTCCCGATGACTCGGCTTCACCGAGCACGCTCCAGGGGGATGCCAAACGTGCACGGGTCTACGGCGCCCAGGAGGAGCCGAGGACCTACGCGCGGGCCACAAAGGACATTCCTGCGCGGCTCGCCGTAGCAATCTGTTTCCCTCCCCCCTCCAGAGACTTGACAAACGACGAGGCCGAGCTTGATAAAGCAGGCCTGGAAAACCTACTGATGGACACGGACTCGACAGCACCACTCCCTGCCTTCCGCGGATACCCACGGGTAGCGGAAGGCACAGTACAAATATGGTGCGAGGACGACTACGCCCTGACCTGGTTGACCAAGAATGTACCCCTACTTAAGATCCCCAACACCGACCGTACACTGACAGTGCTCAGGCAGTCAGACGTGCCCACCCGCGTCAGAGCCTCCCTCTTCGTCCCTCGCTATAGAGGTGATATACAGAAGCTCCACAGCATACTGATTCGACAGAACAGGTGGTATGACATTGCCAGATGGTCCTTATACAGGGCAACTACCGTCGGTGGTGACAACTACGGGGCTTATTTGACCCTAGGTGTGCCACCGGAGGAAGTGGAAAAGGTCATGGGGCGGGAGCGACGTATATCGTACCTGCTGGGTTCGATATACGTGCGCTTCTGGCCCACGACCCAGCCCTCGGACAACAAGACGGACCCGACGACGACGACGACACGGACAGTGACACAGACGGACGACACAGACATCGCCCAACTAGAGGAGGTCATGGCCCGCGCGGCGATGGCTGATGATGTAGCCAGCATACCACCCGCATCTCCCGGCTGGAACGAGCAATTATTAGCATCGTCGCCGGGTGAACATCACGAAGGCCAGTACAGAGAGGAGGCGGAGGTTCTGTCCGATGGCCGACTAACCCCCCCCCCCCTCATCACCATCCTCAACACTCAACATTATACAAACTAACCTCCAACATAGCCAAACTGCTACGGCTAGCTTACGCAGGGCGCTGGAGGTTAACCCCCGAACGATTGCACTGATCCAAGAGCCGTGAATCAGGAACAACAGGATATGCGGTCTCAGTAACATCGGAGGTAAGCTAATTCTCAACACACACAGCTCAGACAAACCCAGATCCTGCGCCTATATACCCAAAGATATCCCTACCACGCTACTCACTCAATTCTGTTCCAGAGACCTGACAGCTGTCAGGCTCCAGACCGAAGGTGAACTCCCAGACGTTGTACTGGCCTCGGTATACATGCCGGGCGAAGACACAGACTGCCCGCCGAAAGAAATGGCCGACCTGGTGCAGCACTGCGAGAGCACCAAATTAGACCTGATCATCTGCACCGATTCGAACGCCCATCACCCGCTCTGGGGCAGCGACGCGTCAAACTCCAGAGGAGAGGTACTATCCACCTATTTATTCTCTACTAACCTTAACATCGTTAACCGAGGCTCTGAACCCACTTGGGTTACAGTCCGAGGACAAACGATCATTGATCTAACACTTGCTACAGAAAACGCGACAAATCTTGTAACAAATTGGCACGTATCGGACGAACCTTCTTGCTCAGATCATAGAAGAATCCGCTTCACTTTAACTACCAATATAAGGAAACCCATATCGAGACGAAACCCACGGCGCACCGATGTGCCCGGGTTCAAGCGCCTCCTTGCCGCCCTACTAGCTAGGCACCTATCACAAATAACCATAAGAGAACCTGCACAACTTGAATACACTGTGACAAAGCTGTCAGAATACCTAATCGAAGCATACCATGCATGCTGCAAACTAAGGGCACCACGAACCAACAGTGAGAGGAATCCCTGGTGGAACGCCGAACTTAGTAAACTCAGAAACACACTACGGAAGCAATTTAACAGAGCCAAAAACACCAGACTCCCGGAAGACTGGGAGCTATACAAAGAGACCCAATACACATACAAAAAGCAAATCAGAACTGCCAGAAGGACAGCATGGCGGAAATTCTGTGAATCCATCGAAACCAACAATGAAGCCGCAAGAGTAAGGAAGATCTTATCAACAGATCAGGACCGAACCCTTGGCGCGCTGAAGAAACCCGACAACTCATACACACTAACAGACCATGAAACCAGCAAGGTCCTACTCGAGACTCACTTCCCCGACTGCAAACTCTTGGAGGACAGGACCTGGGATACTGAGCCAGATTGGACCCCAACGGCACAAGACTGGTCCAGCGCCCACAGTCTGGTAACAGAAGACCGAGTAAAGTGGGCCATCAACACCTTCCAGCCATATAAGTCCGCAGGACTAGATGGCATTTTCCCAGCCCTACTACAATGGGGTGTTGACCTCATCACACCAAGCCTGGTAGAAATCTATCGGGCTTGTATAGCACTCAGGTACATACCCCTGGCCTGGCGCGAAGTCATCTTTATACCAAAACCGGGCAAAGCTGACTACACACAACCCAAGGCGTACAGACCCATAAGCCTCACATCCTTTTTACTAAAGACCCTAGAGAGGCTCTGTGATCGACACATCCGAGATGGACCTCTTCGGGCAAAGCCACTCCACAAACAACAGCATGCGTACTCCACAGGCAAATCAACGGAATCTGCGCTACACAAAATTGAATGCGCAGTGGACCACAAATGCTCAGCACTGGCAGCCTTCATTGATATCGAGGGCGCCTTTGACAAAACTACCTTCAACAGCATCAGCACGGCCCTAGAGAGACACAACATGGACCCGTCCCTGAGCGGCTGGATCACCAACATGCTCAAACGGAGGGCAGTACAAGTGACCGTAAACGACACCACAAGGGCCATAGTAGCGAAGGGCTGCCCGCAAGGGGGCGTCCTGTCACCGCTTCTACGGAACCTGGTCGTAGACAGTCTAATAAAAGAACTCAACGACAAAGGCTACCATACCGTAGGATACGCCGACGACATAACCGTAATAATAAATGGCACCCACGAAAACACCCTGTGCAATCTAATGCGCCAGGCCCTGAAAATAATAGAAAACTGGTGTGGTAAACACCAACTATCAGTGAACCCCACAAAAACCGAATTGGTTCTCTTCACAAAAAAGAGGAAACTGACGACATTACAACTACCACGCTTCTTTGGTACAACCCTAAGCCTTTCAACTGAAACCAAATACCTGGGCATCTTTCTGGACAAACAGCTGAACTGGGCAAAACACACCAGCTACATTACTACGAAAGCCAGTATATCCCTGTGGCAATGCAAGCGAATGCTTGGCAAGAATTGGGGGATAAGCCCCAGGGTCACTCACTGGCTATACACCACAGTCATCCGACCGATAATTACATACGGCTCACTAGTCTGGTGGCCCAGAACAGACCTGAGCACAGCCCAAAAAGACCTTGAAAAGCTGCAGCGGTTCGCGTGGGTGGCAATCACTGGCTGCATGAGAACTACACCCACTGCTGCCCTACAGGCTATGCTTGGACTGCCGCCTCTACACCTCATAGTGCGGGAGGAGGCGGCCCTGGCTGCCTTTAGGCTCTCCAAATCAGGGACCCTGAGCAATGACTCTAGGGTCAAACACACACGCTTAAAAGAAGATGCGATCAAACGGCAGTCAATGATGGCATCACCTTGCGACAAAGCCCCGAAACAGTACTGCCTCCAAAAGCACTATAACATAGTGCTTGAAGAGGAGCAGTGCGATCACTCAGGACCGAAAGAACTGAGAATTTACACCGATGGCTCAAAGACCGACTGCGGAACTGGAGTCGGAGTCTTCTCACACGATCTCAACATAAAAATATCCAAACCGCTGGGAATGCTCAACACGGTCTACCAAGCAGAGTGTGTGGGCATATTGCAGGCGGCTTATGCCATAGCGGCCAGGAGAGTTACGAACACCCATGTTCGCATACTCTCCGACAGCGCCTCGGTCCTCCAATCCTTAGATAAAAAATGCATCACATCGAACTTAATACTAGAATGTCACAATGGGCTTGAGCGGGTTACTGTATCGAACCGCAATTCAGTGACACTACAATGGATAAAAGGACACAGTGGATCGCTAGGCAACGACGCAGCTGACGAGCTGACCAGAAGGGCTTCCAGCATGTCAGTTTGTGGACCGGAACCTATCGTGCCCATCCCCTTCAACCAACTACGCAGGTGGCTACAGGAGCACACCCACACACAAGCAGAAAGCTGGTGGTCGTCGTCACCAGGCTGCAGGCAGTCCAAAGAAGCCATGCCGTCACTGGACGGCAGGCTAACCAGGCGCCTTTTACGACTGGACAGGAAAGGCCTGCGCCTGATGACGGGGCCCATCACGGGACACTGCTCGCTAAATAAACACTTTCACACACTGGGCATAACAGACAGTCCCCTGTGCAGAGCTTGCATGGAGACTGATGAAACCATTGCGCATGTGCTCTTTGAGTGCACAGGCGTTACCCAGATAAGATCAGAAACCCTCGGGACACCCAGATCGTACACAGATGTTCTAAACAGACCAGGAGACTTGATCAGCTTCTGGAGGGAGGTGGGCTGGTTGAAATAACCACCGACGGCCGCCATGGCCCACGCACAATGGTCCACTGAAGGACTAAGTGCGGAAACCAAACCCGTAACATAGAACATAGAACGTCACAGGTACCTGTGACGTTATATTTTACTAGATACTTAATGGACTACTACTACTACTATTACTACTTACTTGATGGTATGGATATACATCCATACTAATATTATAAATTCGAAAGTAACTCTGTCTATTTGTATGTTACCTTTTCACGCCTAAACCACTGAATGGATTTCGATAAAATTTGGCAGAGAGATAGATTGCATCCCGGGGAAGGACATAGGATAGTTTTTATCCTGATATTCCCACGAGATCGACATATGAGGGTGAAACTGCGGGGCGCTGCTAGTATTTAATATTTTTCCTTTTAAGAGTTCTTCCAAGAATGCAATACCGCCAGACTTATTTCTACCGTGCTGGGTAAGTCGCAATTCAATTACATTAGACCACTAGGCTATCGGTCATCCTCAGGTGGACCACAAGCCAGCTTACTTGCATTCTTTTTATGTTGAAATAAATGACGATGATAAAGAGGCCATCTTTTTGTAGAAGTCGTCAAGTAAAGTCGTGAAGTAAGTAGTACGTGGGTTTCGCTTAAAACAAAAAGACTGATATCCCCCTCCCGCCGTTTACACAACTGCGATTCGCAACCAGTTGCGAATTAAGAATTTTTATTCTTTGTTCGCAACCAGTTGCGAATCAAGAAAACTTTTACCTTAACCGCAACTTGGTTGCAAACAAAGAATAAGAACTTCGCAAAATTACATTGTTGCAATGTGAGAAAAGCATTTCTTAGTTTGCAACCAGCAGCTAAGATAACGAATAAAAACTGTAATTAAAACGAAAAATCGCAACGTCAATTACGTATATATATTTTCACTTAACAAAAACTTAACAAAATGAAACTTATAAAACGAAATATTCTTCTTTCTTACTTGCAAAATTAAACTATATTTTTCGAAGGGAAAATTAAACTATTTTTCGAAGGGCCTTTTCCACCCTCCTTTGGGTAAATAGTTTCTACGCAGTGCCCCACGCTAATTATTCCGGATTTCAGGTCGTTTATTGCCGTATCTATTTCCGCATCTATTTCTTTGTATTCTTTATATTGCCTACTTTTCTTAAATGAAAGCACGTAGACTCTGTGCTTAAAACTAGATTCGGTTTTATGCAAACTATGTATTTGTTTATTTTTGTATGCCATCCTTCTACATGATTGTTTGTTTTTATTTTTTCATTTTCACAGTAACAATAATTTCGTATTTCTTCCTTTTTAACCCATTGTTTGTATGCAAATCCACAAAATAGAGTGTCAACACGAAGGTTGCGAATAAGGAAAAAAATATATTTTGGCGTAACTGGTTACGAAAGTTAATCATCAGGATGCCTAAAGTGTATTTCAAATAAACTTGCGATAAATGTCATTCAACCACCCTGTACCAAAAAGTCCAAATAACTTACGATAGATATCGTTCGTCATACAAAACTGTCGCTAACATTGCATCGGTTGAGTTTCATAATACCAAACACGGAGTAAGTCAATGTTTTGATCGTGTTACCGACACTGCCCACACATTTTTTTCGTATGGTTTGGAAATATTGGGATACATTAGTAGAAGGAGGTGAACAAACTTTATCGCAAGTTTATTTGAAATGAACTTTAGTTGCGGTTAAAAGAAAAAGCTTTCTTGATTCGCAACTGGTTGCGAATCCCAGTTGTGAAACCGGCCGGAGGGACCGACATAACCGACGGGAAATTAATTGAGTATCACACTAAAAGCAGCAATGGCTTTTGACAGTTCAACAACATTTATTACGTAATTTACGTTGTTGAGCACAAATTTTTCGAACATATGAAGATTGAAGAAGAAGGATTAGCAATATTCTTCAAAATGATTTGCTTTGGGATTGAAAGTGTGTTACGTAATTATGGTGCCGTTTTCCAGAATACCTACATGTGACATCTACCAACCTGCACTGGGCCCGCGTGGTGCTTTACGGCCCACTCCCTCTCACCGAGAGGAGGCCTGTGTCCCAGGGGACATAAAAATACCTTCATAAAGGCAACAGAATTATAAGTGTTACATATAGAATAGATAACAGAATCAAATGTGTAACCCTTATAAGTGTGTTTTTCAATGTGTTAACCCAAAACACTTATAAAAGTGTAACAGTAATATTATATTCTGCAACCGTTGTTAACAGTGTTAATAAGTGTAACCGGTAAACGCAGCGTTGCCAAAATAGTCGCAATCCCGACTGGATTGAGGCTATTTTGCCAATGCCGCGTCTGTCTGACCGCCGCCGCGCGTTTTCGCGGTACCATGCAATTATACCTATAAATGCTTATTTTTGTTACACATATTAACACATATATAAGGTTACACTTTGATTCTGTAACATTATTGTATCTGTTACATTTAGAAGTGTTTTTCTTTTAAAACAGTTTAATAAACAGTGTTAAAAACACGGTTACAGTTACAGTTACGGTTACAGTTTGAGTCCCTGGTCCCAGCAATAACATTAAGCAGGAACATTATAGGCCGATATTGCCAGAAGCAAAAAAGAATATTGATATTTGCCATATAAATCTAATAAAAGATTTTCGAGTTTATTTAGAGATTCCTAAGAACATTCTCTCTCATTAACAAAACTGACAAAGCGATACAGTTCTGCAGCAGCCATTTAAACAACAAAACAAAACGTCAAACTCTTTACAACTGTGAAACGAGGTAATGAAACAGAAAAACATCCAAGACACACTAGTTGCAATATTGTTCTTATTTATTTAGCAGCAGGCATGTGTTTTCTTACAAACTTATACTTTACTGCCCACCAAATAAAAACACAACCTTAACTCGGCGAGATAAAGAACAATTTTCAGTGAGGGTTGTTTCAGTTGAGTGTAAATTACTGTTGTCAGGTGTGACTCGGAAGGAAATAGGTAGTACGGAACCACGCACGGTCCCAAGGAAATTGCGATGTTTTATTCTATTTGTTGAACAGTTGTCGGTCGATAGGAAATATAGTGAAGGATTTCTGAGCAGATGTAATATCAGAATGGCTTAGGGATGCCCGTGCGGGGAAATATGAACGACTTTTCTGCGCAAAATTGTTTTAGGTTGACGATACTTTAAATGTTTTCTGATACCAAAAGTATATTATGAGTAATAGTATACTGTTTTATGCCTTGTTGCCGCAGATTTATTATGATTGCCCCGTTGGTCTCGTGGTTGCAAGCGCGACTGCTGAGCGTGGGGTTCTGGGTTCGATTCCCGGGTCGGACAAAGTGTTATTGGGTTTTCCATTAGGAATTTCTTAGTGACAGTCCGAAGTTTGGTAGTTGGCGGTTTAATACCCCCGTGCCTCGGAAAGCACGTAAAGCCGATGGTCCTGCGCCTGAACTCTCCCCGGTCGTGTCGGATTGCCGTCCCATCGGACTATGAGAGTAAAGGAACAGAGAGTGCACCTGTGTTTGCGCACACACTTGTGCACTATAATATCTCCTGCGTACCTGGCTAATCTCAATTGAGATTGGCCACAGAAACCGAAAACGGTCGGGGAGGCTATTATTATGATTACTAGTTTCTGCACACGACTTTGTCCGCGTGAAATTTCGGCCCTCGAGCAGCGCGTCGCATTCCATCGCCCGCCGCGCTATTACTTCGTTTTCGCTTAGCGCTCTTTCTGCTTTTTTATTTTTGCTCGGCTCCTAAGGGTTGTAGCGTGATGTTAAATAGCCTAAAAACTTCTTTAAGACTTGGGCTATTAAATGCAAAAATAATTTTTCAAATCCGACTGGTAGTTCCAGACATTAGCGCGTTCACACAAACAAACTCTTTAACTTTATTAATAGTACCTTTATTAGATTTGACGTTCGTGTCCCACTGACTGCAGGGCAAAAGTTTCCCTTCCTTCCTTCCTACCTATCTTCTGCTGTTTGTCGCCAATCCTTATGAAAAGTCGAGTTCGTCCCACCATCTCCTCTTGGGCCTGCAGCGCTGCCGATTGCTGCTGTTTTTACCCGACTGCGCCAGAAGGAGGGTTATGTTTTTCGAGTGTATGTATGTATATTTCTTTGGCACGCCCTGTAGCTTAAACGGCTTGATCGCTTTCAACTTGAGCCGTTAAATTCGTCTTAATTGTGAGAGTGACACTGGGTAAGTATATCAAAATTGAAAAAAAATAAAATAAAATGGCCGATTTTTGTTATATTTTCAAATTCAAATGGGTCCTGCCTGATTCCAACTTTTATTTAATTTAAAATCGGCTTGTTTTTAGCTTTCAGTTTCTTTTAACTTAAGTTTTTTACAGCAGTCGGGTTTTTTTATTTTTTTAAATAACTTTTTTTAATTAAATAGTAACTCATTTCGGACTGAGTTTAGAGTTATGCATGTCAAATAAGTTTTATTTGTTACACTATTCTGTACTAGAAAAACAAGATTTGGTTGATGGCCGCGAAAAAACAAAACGACGCCAATATCAGTCATTTAAGTAACATATAAGCTGTCATTTTACTGCAGCTAATTAAAAGTCTGAGTATAGTTGTTACCACATATAAGAAAACAATTCGTTTATAGATAGGTACACAGAAAATGGACAAGTGGATTTTAATGGGCTAAAAGATACAACACCGAAAAGGTAGGGATTTCCGACTAATCGAAGACTATTTCGAGAAAGTAAATCCCACTAATGGAGAAACGGTCAAATTAATTACATCCAACTATTATTTCCGTCGAGCAGTGGTGGCCTTGTGGTAACAGTTCCGTCTGGTCAGTTCGTCTTCGGTTCAAACTTAGGCGCTTTACTTTATGTAAATTACTAGCTGCGCCTCGCGGTTTCACCCGCGTAATTGTCGAGCCCGTGGGAATATCGGGATAAAAAGTAGCCTATATGTTAATCCAGAGTGTCAGCTACCTCCATACAAAATTTTATCAAAATTGGTCCAGCCGTTTGAGCGTGAAGAAGTAACAAACATATAAACACACACACACACTCACAAACTTTCGCCTTTATAATATTAGTGTGATTTCATCCCCACCTCTCAAAACAGTGAAGGAAAACATCATCATCGTCATCATCTGCCTAGCCTTTTCCCAACTATGTTGGGGTCGGCTTCCAGTCTAATCGGATGCAACTGAATACCACTATTTTACATGGAGCGACTGCCTATCTGACCTCTACAACCCAGTTACTGGGTAATACGATACCCCTTGGTAAAACTGGTTGTCCGACTTTCGAGCGTCTGACTACCCGTAACGACGCTTAACGTGCTTTCCGAGGCACGGAGGGGTCACGATATGTAAAGATGCTCACCCATCCACAGACCAACCGCGGCAATCGTAGCTTAACCTGATCGATCGACCTGTGCGGTCGTCCTCATGTAGTTTCTTGTCTAGGGGCTGATCTGATTCGCCTCACAATTCGCCACCTTCCCCGATTTTTGGTATTCGTAGTGCACTCATATAAGTATAGGTATGGTAACAAAAACAATAAATATAGTATACCTAATATATTGGTAGAAAGTGGAAGATTCAAGCTAAGAAAACACACTTGAAAAAACAGATACATTCATTGAGAAAAGCTATAGTAAATTGACCATCTCTTTACAAACACAAGTATGAAAACAGGTACGAGTAAAACTTACACAGGCACACAATAAATACTGCTAGAAACAGCTGACAAAACCGTAATGCCGTCAAATCCCTCATTTGTCAGTTGTATGGTAGCCCTACTTGGTGACATGACACAGAGAAGAAGGAAACAGAAAGACAACAAATATTGTTAACTTTAAAAAAATATATAGATGCACTTTCCTCAAAGCGATTGTCGCCTTAGTGCAACAATGAGGCACTTTGCCACGAGGTAATTATTGCGAGTAGTCAAAATTCCTTCAATTCCTATAAACTCTAAATCCACTATGAATGAGAAAGTCACCACATTTAATCAGCACCGGCACACGCACCTGAATAATACTAAATTATAATCGCTCTCATACATACCCAGTGTTGGTCGAGAGCCTCTTCCTATACGGAAATTAAACGATTTTTGTTCATTATCGGCTTACCGCGTGTCAAGGATTTCAGACCATTATAAATCAAGCTATCAACACAGAGTTTCCTTCACGGAAAACGGTTACCCATCAGTCGTCAGTCAGTGAATGTGAAACAATCACATCGATACTTGCTGAATTCAAACTCTGAACTTACGAACCATTAACCACTAGGTCACCACGACACTTATGTACAGTTGCCAGCACATCAAGTTACTACCTGTAAAATTTATTTAATAGATTTTCAACTTTATCTCTAAAGCATAAAGTTCAAAGTTGATTGGGAAAATTTGACAGTTTAGGGTAGCTTGATGTCCTGGCGTCTGTAGCAATACATTAGTTGTCTGAAGTTGGTTTTCTGCTAATACACATTATGTGACAGAGGGGAGGATTTGTGATGTCACGACATAATACTATTACTTTATTTTTGAGGAGCAAAAGTACGTACGTATAGACTGCATCTGGAATATCTAGACTATTATATATAGAGGGTTCGATGTCTTTAGCGATTGCGCTTGATTCTGGTTGTTTGGGAATCGTGGGGAAGCTGTGCCGTGCTTAGATCACTGAATGTAAACTATAGAGGTATGAGGAACAGGATATAAAGTTCACTCACACTCTTTAGAAAAGGGAGGATCTTCCGACCAGGGGGCTTACTCTCCAAACTAATTTTAATTCCAATGAAATGTCAATACGATTCCAATGTTAATTTTACAGTCACGTGATTCGGTACTCTTGAAAACAATATTGTCACCATTGAAATGAAATTGACATTGCTCCGCCATTATTTTGTTACACGTGAAGTTAGCTATGTTACGGGCTGCAATAGTGTGGTTCAACTCATTACGAAAAACCGGTAATAGGGCTTTAAAATGCTTTATCGTTTAAATAACAAGGCTAATAAATAAATATGATATAAATAGTTCTTTAATTGATTAATTATAAAGTATTAAATTCATTTGGGCGTAAGAAAATGAATAAAATCATAAAATTAACCATGACTTTGGCTTTATGGGGTAGGATCGTTGCCTACACTACTTACTAAAAAAAAAAGTCTGCGAGTAAGTTCTCCAATTTCAAACATAAAGTCAAGTGGTTTTAGAGAAGTGAATTCGAACTGCAAGTTTGTTTGTTTATGGCAAAATTCTTCGCGTTTGGTTATTTTTAGTAAGAAATAATTACTGTCCGCTAAGTTACTTAACTAATTACTATTACAGTTTTATACAAATGGTACCAAGTAAATAGATATACAACTTCTCTATAGAGTAAGTAATGTTTTTGTGACGAACGCCGAAGTGTTTATGTGAATAGTGAACATGACTGAGTTATATACCAGTGAAGTGATAAATAAGTTAGAATATGTAAAAGTGATAGTTAGAATAGGATAGTTAAGACCCAAAAGTACCTAGCGTGGGTGTCGATATGTGCTACTACTGTTTTACTGAGTAAGATTTTGATTTTCTATTTAAATTTTAAGTATTTGTATTGTTCTAATTAGCTTTCTAACTGGTTTTTATTAATAGTTTTCGTATTAAAATCTGATATAGAATTTTTGATCATTTTAATGTACGAAGAAAAATGATAGAATAATTACGTAACTTGAAAACGAGGTTTTTTGTTTATAGGAATATTTGCGAGATTTTAGTGTCAAATGAGAGGATTATGTTTAAAACTAATATTCTAGTTTGAATTATGTAAATCGGTCTACGGGTTTTAGAGATAGAAAGAATTTTGTATAATGAAAACATGCCGAAGTCTGATTTTAGTAAGCTAATGTTCTAGAAAGTTTTTACTGTCTAGAGATAGGATAAAAATGTTGTTATGTAATACGAAAGAGGAGTAAAATCCTTGCTCACTCCGTAATTTGCTTTAAATTCGTATTCATTCATAGAAAACGCTTTGTCCGTATAACGTATCATCCGACGCTCATCTCGTCTTTGTTTCAGTTGTTTTTTTATGGAAATTACGTAAAACACTCTATACTACTGCTTATCGTGCCATATTATAATCTTATAACCCACAAAAACCACTTGTTATTGGAAAAATCACTATCAACAAACTATCCCAACACAATATTGACGCAATACACAGCTGTCAAAATACACTCAAGAGTACCGATTACCCCACGCCAAGCCCGTTCCCAATTCCACTTAGTTCCCCAAAATGGACACCCAATCTAAAAATCAATTGGCGCTAGCATCGAACTCAAGAGTACGAAACGTCACAATTCCAATGTCAATCTATCGGAATTAAACTCGAGAGTAAGCACCCTGACGGGTATTGCGTCTGGCGGGCAAGTGCCCGATGATTCATGTCGGGCCGTTGTATCTATGCTAGTAACGTAGTTGCGCGGTAAACTCTGCTTGCGAGATGCAGGATTTTGCGTGACGTCAGTATGACGCGTTGTTCGCATGTGGCGTTGTAGTATAGACTTAGAACCACAATTTTTAATGTTTGGTGTGTCTGTGACAGTTTCAATTGATATAAATGCCAGCTGATATTTAAAGTTTAGCTGGTATTACCAATTACCATACAGCAATAGTTCACCATGAATCTTTTAGAAATTGAAACAGGTTAAGTCCTGCAGTCTTATGATTCCGGGTCTAAAGCTGTTTTTCGTTTTCGCCCTGAAGTTTCATTTCAATGACATTCCTAGTATGGCCATATTTTAGAAAGCGGTAGGTAAATATCTTTACACAAATACGGCTACGACCTGCACACCAATATAACGTGTGGTATGAAGCCCCAAAAATATCAAACCACAAATAAAACGGAGGTGCTTATGGCTTAGTAATAACAGCCGCATGGATCATCTATCAGGTTAAGCTACGCTTGTCGCGGCTGGTCCGGGGATGAAAGACCCCTCAGTGCCTCTGAATGCACGTTAAGCTGTTGGTTCCGGCTGTCATTAGTCAATCTTTGACAGTCGTTACGATTCCTTACGTCAGAAGCCCGAAAGTCTGACAACCAGTCCTACCAAAGGGTATCGCAGTAACTGGGTTGTGGAGGTCAAATAAGCAGTCGCTCCATGTAAAATACTGCTGCATGCGGTTAGACTGGAAGCCGACCTCAACATAGTTGGGAAAAGGCTAGGCAGATAATAATATAATATAAATAAAACAAAAACAAATCACCGCTACCCAATTTGGAGCAGCAACATACCAATAACGAAATTACTTTACAATCAAGTTCGTCGCGCCAGAACCACTTGGCATCATCGTGGTACGTCAAAACCCCGCTGCTATCATTTTCACGACAGCCGTCACTGCGACCATTATGTGGGGTTCTAGGATGCCCGTACCTTTATTAAAATCATTTTAACATGGTGTCATAATTTTGCTGGAAGAATTTTTTAAGGTCGCTCAGCGCGATGTTGAGCGAGCTAGGCTCCAAGTTTCTTTGAAGGATAAAATCAGCAATGAAATTATCCAGAAAAGAACCGAAGTTACCCACATAGCTTGCAGAGTAAGCAAACTAAAGTGGGAGTGGGCTAGCCATGTTTGTCGAAGGACCGATGGCCGTTGGAGCAGACTAGTCCTGGAGTAGAGACCGCATATTGCCAAGAGTAGTGTGGGACCCCCAGCTAGATGGACGGACGACCTAAAGAAGGTGGCTGGGATGGACTGGATGCGGAAGGCGAAGGACAGGGTGTTGTGGCGCAGCCTGGGAGAAACCTATGTCCAGCGGTGGACTACAATAGGCTGAGTTGATTGATTCATTGATAATTTTGCTGACTGGCGATATTAGCCATTAACTTTTGTCAAGATTATAGCAACATGGATATTGCAAGAGTCTATAACATAACTCAGGGTTGGTGCCTTCAGACAAACATACGTAAGACTATGAATGAAACCTTTATATTATCATCTCGTACAAAGCAGTTTAAAGATCCCCACACCGACACATCTCCCCAAAATATGAAACCACAAATAAAACACAAAATTTTCACCGCTGCCCCATTTGGAGCAGCAACATACCAATAACTCATAACTAAATTACTTGACAATTAAGTTTGTCGCGCCAAAACCACTTGGCACCACAATGGTACCAAAAGTAGCGTCCAAATGCAAATATTACGAGGAAACGTCACAGCCCATAATGGTGTAAATAACTATGGAATGCATCTTACGTTATTGTGCTGGCACGGACGGTAAACTTTGGGCTGGAATTTATGGAATTGATACATGTGGTACTGGATTTTATTTTTGGAGTTATTTTGGGTCCTGCTTAATGGAAAACTACATCGCGGCAAGTCCAGACGGGGATGGAGAGAAGAGCTGGACTCCTTTACTACTTCAGTATCTTTAGTGTTAATACGTGGTAAGGCGTTCTTTTCCTACGATGACTTAAAGAAAGCTGAAGGGAGGTATAGGATAATCTGTTAGATTCTAACTAGAAAAAGATGAATGCAAGTATAACACTGTTTTTACCACATTAAGACGCAAACCTCAGCAATACTTTATGAGCCGGATGTAATTCGTAGATCGTTACAGGTAGTCAGAAGACCTAAAGTCTGACAGCCAGTCTTACCAATGGGTATCGGGTTCCCCACTGGGTTATGGAGGTATGATAGGCAGTCGCTCCACGTGAAATACTGGTATTCAGCTTCATCTGGTTAGACTGGGAGCCGACCCCAAAATAGTTGAGATAACGCTAGGCAGGCCGACGTATTCACTTAATGAGCGAATGTTTCGCTAGAATGCTCATTTATCAAATTGCAAATGAATACCTCGTTGTTCAGTACGACAAACATTCAAAAATGGCGAATGCTTGTTGTTCTGTTTAACAAAAGAATGCTTAAGTTTAGCAGCAGTTTCTTAAGAAGACCTAAAGAGGTAATGTGGAAAGTTATGACCCTTCATTGTATTATTACAAACAGGATTACAAGCATAAACCTCTTAGATTTGAACTCCCTCAGTCCCTACCAAGAAACCGCAATGGGACAAAATTGTTATTACAAATCGACGCAGAAGAAGAGAAGTAAAAAAAAATGCTACAGTTATACTTAGGAAAAGCAAACAGGGTAAGCAGGGTAAGCATTCCATCATGACTTACCTGCCTTCATTCCCAAGCAACAATGTTACAGCAAAAATATGTAAACAGAATCCCACTAATTCATCCAAATAATTTGGTCCATGCCTCGCAAAATTGCTTCAAGAGAGAAATATTCTTGAAAGCCTCAAATTAAGGCAATAGTCTACGAACAATTATTCCCGTTTAAAGGCCATTCGTGAAATATAATTTTGTTTATATACTTATTAAGGTGGAATTTCTTCACCACTTCAACAACATTACAGAGTTGCTTTTAAGTTTGTGTTTTAGATTAAGTAATACCTCTTCATTATTTACTTTAGAAATAAACTCGAATGGAATTGCACGATGATTGCTGGGCGAAATTCTCCACACAATGTTTGCCTGAAGATGGACGACGCCGCCGAGGCCGGCCCAGAAAGAGGTGGCGAGATGACCTGGATACATACCGCGGGGCCTGGTTCGAGATGGTGCGCTAACAGAGGTCCTGGAAGGACTTGAGGGAGGCCTTTCCCAGCACATGGGACATTACAGGATAAATAAAGAAACACATCTTGGAATATTCTGCTTTGTCTATAATCGAATGTTTAATATCAATTTTAAGATTTATTCGAGTTTTTACAGACACAGACGTGCGCAGGTCGTAAATAACGCTATGCTTATGGTCCATAATTGGTTTACTGTAAATAATTTGGTATTAAATGAGAAAAAAACTAAACGCATTAGATTCACTTTACCGAAGGTTAGAAGTAGTGAATGTCATGGTATATTGAATAAGGAGATACTTGAATTCGTCGAAAATACAGTTTTCCTAGGGATCACGCTTGACTCAAAGCTATAGTGGGTGCTCATTTAACATCAATCTTGCAGGGCGGTTAAGTTCAGCAGTTTAATTTTGACAATTCAATAGTGCCTGTACATGGTTTAATTGAAATAAATGCTTTGACTTTGAGTTTCAATTTGTTGAAATTCTATTATTTATGTACGAACTAAGCGGTAGCTTTTTGCTTCATAAAAATTATAATGGTGTTAGTACGCAAAATATGCGCATTGACGTGGAGTTGCGGACACAAGCCCGTATTACCTATTACCTAATGGTGTTAAAATCAATATCATTCACAACTTGTTTCTCCCACAGCTGCGTATAAGTCTCCTTTATCCTTACCCTTGCTAAATGCAAATATCCCTGAAAATTTGATTCCTCGCGCAGTATCGTAAAAACAGGAGATAGAAATTCATCCAATGGGGTTGTCGCGTAAAATGTATTATTGAGGATGAAGCCGGACCTCTGATTTCATTTCATGATATTAAGTGGACCACTTTTATGGGCAATAAAACTTTCTTTTGAGTATGGTTGGAGAAATAATATATGGAGTTTTGAATTAGCTGTATGGCTACTTGTATTCATATTTTTTAAAGCGAGCCGTAGAATTTCATTTTGTTTTTATTTTATCATGATTTACATTCACTGCATTTTTTTCATCATTAACCATTTCCCAGCTATGTAGGGGTCAGCTTCCAGTATAACCGAATGCAGCTGAATGCATTTAACATGGAGCAAATGCCTATCGGGCCTCCACAACCCATTTACTAGGTAACACGACAAATCTTGGTAAGACTGATTGTCAGACTTTCGGGCTTCTGACGACCCGTAATGACTGTCAAAGATGTACAAATGACAGCCGGAACCAACGGCTTACCCTGCTTTCCGAGCCACGGAGGGGTTTTTGTATGTAATGAATGGTCACTCATCCATGGACCGGCCTCGGTAAGGATTTTTCTTTTATTTTTTTTCTTTTTGGGATGGGAAATCATCAAATGACTCCTCCCGCACTGGGTGGAGCGGAAGGGAGTGTCAGACTCTTACTGACTAAAACCCACCCGTGTTCCTTCCTTAGCCCTTTATGTTCCGGGCCAGCGGTAACCCTTTCGGACAATCCCGCTGGCCCAGCAGGCTTCGACCCTAAGGGGCCTCTCCTCGATGCTGACATCTCTTTGAGGCGCGCGTGGAACACGTACGCGCCGTCCGGCACGGGCCTGGTCCTGATCGGACGGTGAGCTACCCATTACTCTCCGCCCGCAGGCCCGCGCCTATGGTGGCCGGGAGTCGTCACGCGGCTCCCGACGCCCGGAGCGTCTCCCGCGGCCTCGGTAAGGGTTGCTTAACCTTACAGGTGGACCCGTGGCTGTTATTATTTAGTCACATCTTCATTATTCATAATCATAGTCATTTATTCATAAACGAGTAACTTGTACTTATCTGAATTTCCACACAAAATTACGCAATTATAGTATACATACTATGGAAGATCACATCACTATGGTCTTACCGAGGTTATAAAAACGCGGTGCACACCAGTGACGGACCTTTTTTCGCCGCCAGCCATCGTCGAGGCAACATCGTTTCCTTGTAATATTGTCTCTGACATTTTTCTGCTGACATTTCATTTTGCTGTATTTGATAATTTAATTAAAATATTAACGTGTTTGTTATTGTGACTGTTTTAATTGAATTAGGATCAGATACACAAGATCAGAAGTGGGATAGGATCTTTAGATTCTATCTCGCCCACCTGGTTTTTGTTTATTTGATTTATTAAAAGAAAAATGTCAGACGAGTCTGAAGGTGAGTACCGTCGTAGCCGACGTGGTAGTTCGGTTCGGCGTTCGAGAAGACATCGCCACCGCACGCCTGATGTACGAGCCAACCCTCACCGCCATCACGACACTGCCGGTTCCCGTCACCGAGGTGCCACACTCCGCCGTTATGTGGTCGGCGTGGGCATACGCCGCAACCACAACAAAGCGTGCGGACAGGCTGTTGGAAGACAGCTCGGAGCGCGCCGACAGGGATGCGAGTGTAACAGCGCAGCCATCGGTAACAGACAGGATTGTTGATGCTATCAGGTCAATCAACACCACGGTAAGGTCAAATCAAAATTTTTACATAGGTATCCAGATTTGATCCCAATTTACATAATATTGACGATTGGTGCGCCGAAGTTGATCGTGCAAAGTCTCTAAATAGTTGGAGTGATTCTGAGTGTCTTTCACGTATAGGAAATTGCTTAAGGGGAGATGCTCGATTATGGTTAAATGAGTGGGTAACTAACGACCGTTCATAGAGCAATTACAAGCGCGAGTTTAAACCTTTATGTCCTGAAACGCCCGATATCGCAAACATTCTATTCGAAGTTATGTATAAAAATTCTGACGAATACCCTACGTATGCGGATTATGCTCGCCGCTCGTTACTTCGGTTACGTATAGTGCAAGGACTTAGTAATGAATTAATATCTGCGAGTGTAATTCGCGGTATTACTGACCCCCTTATACGAGCATCTGCTACTAACGCAAAACTGTTACCTGACGATTTAGTAGAATTTTTTTCAATTTATGTAAAATCTAATACCACTAAAACTGGTACTATTCGTAATACGGCTCAAACTTTTCATAATACGGAAGATAGACATAACCACAAATAAACAAACAAAAAGCGCAAACAGAAAGCGTAGGTTTGATGAGAAAGAGTCAGTTCACCTAACTGGATTCATAACGCCTGAAGGGCATTATAAATATTTAAAGATGCCATACGGTTTGGCCAATGCGCCCGTAGTGTACCAGCGAATAATTGCGAAAACTCTTCGTAAGTTTATTGAATCCGGTGATATCCTTGTGTACATCGATGATGCACTGATTCTCAGTAAAACAGTAGACCAGGGTCTCCTTCTTTTGCGGGAGGTACTTACGGTTTTGACCTCGGCAGGTTTTTCTGTTAATATAAAAAAGTGTTCGTTCCTTACAACCGAATTCGAAAATTTGGGTCGCTGTATCGGTCGTGGTCAGGTACGGCCGAGTCATAATAAAGTTAAAGCGTTGACTCCGTCGAACCAAAAAAATGTTAGACAGGTTCGGCAGTTCATGGGCTTAGCCAGTTATTTCAGGACAGCAGACTATTTGAGTCGAAATCCTATTAACATGTGTACGATTAAAAAGCCACAAAATTGGGCGCACATAGCTCAGGCTGCTGATCAGGAGACTTTAAGTCTCAGACAGAAACTGACAGACGGACAATTAGACGTAACACGTTATTTTGTTAAAAATGACATTCTGTACGTAAAACATTCTCCAACTGGAGAACAGCCCCGACTTCTTTGCTACATTCCCAAAGGGAACAAACTACGTCTCCTCCGTATATTTCACGATGAGCACGAACACCCTGGAGTTGACAAGACAACTGACCTAATTATTAAAGATTTTTGGTTCCCTGGATTACGTGCATTTGTTCAAAAGTATGTTTCACACTGTTTAGTGTGCTTATCTCATAAAAAGATAGCACGAGCCCCTTTACAGCCAATTCATTCATGGGAAAAACCCGAATCTCCATTCGATACCATTCACATGGAACCCTTGGACCCTTGGAATACTAATAGTAGTCGATGCGTATTCAAAATTCTGTCTTTTATACCCCATGTATCAACAAGATGCAAACGAACTGAAAACTCATTTTACCAATGTAATTTCCCTATTTGGAACACCTAAATTAATTGTGGCTGATAGAGGTCGAATGTTTCAAAGTAACAAATTCCTTGACTTAAGTGTATGGGCTGTGATGTGCATCTGATTACTCCGGAGATGCAACAGTCAAATGGTCAGGCGGAGCGCTACTGTCGCACGTATTGAATGTAATTTTCGGCCAGAGAAATGGCCTAGAATTATGTGGAAAATTCAACTGGTGCTAAACATAACCAAGCACCGAGTCACGCAGTATTCTGCCCTCAATCTGTTAGTGGGTATAGACGCAGCGACGCCACTAATTCGAAGCTTAGTTCGAGACGTGGCATTGGAAGGCGCGAGCCCTAACGGAGAAGCACTGCGTGAAATGGGTCATCAAAGAGCCTCAGAGCGGCTCAGGTAAAATCAAGAGCAGCAAGACTCCTATGTTAATCCGAGGAGGAAGCCTCCTCGGGCCTTTTAAGTCGATTCTTTAGTTTTTGTCAGGAAACAAGCTCAATCAACCGGCAAAATGGACTCCTGCATGCGGGGACCTTACCGCGTGATGAAAATACTACCACATGGGCGGTATGAACTGCAACTTCTGGCTGGCTCCTATGGGAAATCAACCCAAGCAGCGGCTGAGTACATGATCCCGTGGCGCGGAGAGTGGACTCCTGAAGTATGTGCTGCTTTCTTCGATGGAGAGTTGTTTTCTGTTAGGATAAGTGACATGCTGTGTTACTATCCTAAGAGTTGAGAATAAGCTTCACGTCGTGCCTCTTTTCTCAACCGTGGCTTAAGTTAAATGCTTCACGTTGTGCCTCTGGCTTAAGCTGGTCACAATATAAGTAATGCTTCACGTGGTGCCTCTTACTTAGCTGACGTTTTGTGACTAAGATATGCTTCACGCTGTGCCTCTATCTTAGTTTGATTTGTCTTCTGTTTTATGTAACTGAGATATGCTTCACGTCGTGCCTCTATCTTGGTTTGATTTTCCCCTGTTGTGTGAGACTAAGATATGCTTCACGTAGTGCCTCTATCTTAGCTTGTACTTTTTATGCTAACTACTAAGTTATAGCTTCACGCAGTGCCTCTGACTTGGTTATCTTAAGTATGCCCTGTAAACATCATTAATGTTTTGAAAGCCATAAACTTATTTTCTTGTATGTTTCTTATGTGTTACATAGATGCAAGCCCGAATCACGAAGAGTCTACTGTTGTTGTCCAAGGCAACGACTCACCATCCAGAGCTACGAAACCAGCTGTCAGCGGGAGGCAGCAGCCCAGCATGCTCCGAGTTCAGGGTGGCGTGTCCCCAAGCACATCAGCTGATGAGACGCATGCCAGCGTCGCCCACGAGTTGCAAGAGGACCAGCCAGCGACAGGAGCTACTACTGAGGACAGGAGCTCTCAAAGCCCAGAGCAAGAGCTTCATGAGCCTGACTGTGGAAACACTTTGCCGATGCAGGAGACTGACCTGGAAAGTTGAAGGAGCCCGAGGACGGACTCCTGTCAGGAGAGGCCGTATGGAAGATCACATCACTATGGTCTTACCGAGGTTATAAAAACGCGGTGCACACCAGTGACGGACCTTTTTTCGCCGCCAGCCATCGTCGAGGCAACATCGTTTCCTTGTAATATTGTCTCTGACATTTTTCTGCTGACATTTCATTTTGCTGTATTTGATAATTTAATTAAAATATTAACGTGTTTGTTATTGTGACTGTTTTAATTGAATTAGGATCAGATACACAAGAATACATACACTAAAATAAATTACATTTGGATTTCAAGAATTACATCATCAATTTAAAAATAGCTTAGTATTAGCTGTGTGTCAAATTTCCTGAGAATTGGTTGCCGTGTAAACCCAGTTCATCATCATCATTTCAGCCGAAAGACGTCCACTGCTGGACATAGGCCTCCCCCAAGCACCAGCCCCAATTCGTAGTAAGTACCTTGTTTTGATTTTACTGTCGAATCACACTAATATTATAAAGGCGAAAGTGTGTGTGTGTGTGTGTGTATGTCTTTGTTTATATGTTTGTTACTTCTTCACGCTCAAATGGCTTGACCAATTTCTATATAATTTTGTATGGAGGTAGCTGACACCCTGGATTAACATATAGGCTACTATTTATCCCGATATTCCTACGGGATCGATATTTACGCGGGTGAAACAGCGGGCACAGCTAGTAACCAAATAAACGCACAATCAGCCGCAATATTGATGGTAATTATCTCAATATCTACATTAATATCGTGTTTCAGTTCAATTACCTACTTAATTTGCTTTGGCCAATAATTATCACGCACATAAACTCACACCTTTTTCCCATTAAGGCAGGAACTACAGAACCCTACCTGCTAAGATCCTTAAATATTCCTTTTGGTCCGTTTATGCAAATGATAATAATAAACAATAATCGCATCACCTTCTCTAAAGCCTTAAATTACTAAACCTAAAAGAAACCCTACAAAAGCTGCACTTTTAAATACATGTCGCATTGTCAATAAGCTCATGCACAGATGAAAACGAAATAGGTCCTCTTAACATAACACACCACACGCTGCATCTACTTGGCTTCGGTCCATAAATGTTGCAAAAAACGGTCAAAGAGAGAAGAAAAACTACAAAAACAGTAATGAATTTAATTTTTAAATACTCGAAGTTCGAGAAATAGAAGAATGCTCACATGGGCAGTGGTGGTCAATCAAGTCAGTAAATAATCCCCCGGCCCCCTACCACTCTCGACAGACTCCCGCCCACCGTAAGCGCGGCCCTGAAGACGGAGAGTAATGGGTAGTTAACCGTTCGTGCCGTATGTGTACCACGCGCGCCTCAAAGAGATCTCAGCATCAAATGCAGGGGCCCGTTAGGGCCGAAGCCTGCCGGGTCACCGGGATTGTCCGAAAGGGTTACCGCTGGCCCGGAACATAAAGGGCTAAGGAAGGAACACGGGTGGGTTTTAGTCGGTAAGAGTCTGACACTCCCTTCCGCTCCACCCAGAGCGGGAGGGGTCATTTGATGATTTCCTATCCGCAAAAAAAAAAAGCAGTCGTGGCCCAGGGGCAACCGCCCTGACTTACGAGTCGTAGGTTCGAACCCAGACAGACGCTTTACTTTGTGTAAATTATTTCATCACCACTGCTCTCAAACTGGTGAACATTTTGAGAAAACCGGCATGTCCTAAGACGAATAATTCGAAGACGTTTGACATCTACCAACCCGCACTGAGCCTGTGTGGTGGATTACGGTCAACTCCCTCTTACAAAGAGGAGGCCAGTCCCAGCAGTCGGAACAATATAGGCTGATTTTGTTTATCCTAATGATAAAATATATTTTTGAACTAAATTTCAAAATGACGCTATGACAGTGTGAATATAACTTCAACCTATTCCTGAAATAAACTTTCGGTACTTTTCTAAAATTTGCAAGAACACAAACAACCAATATTGAAGTTTTCTGACATCCCAAATTTCCGTCAAATAAATTTATTTAATTTAACAGAAACGTTTACAGAACTCGCGTAATCAAATATTTTTGGTGGAAACTTTTTAAACAATTCAAGTCAAACTGCGCAGGCTAAATCTTCGAAGTTTCTTGGTACGGACGCACGATAAATTTATTTCCAAACTTTCAGTTTAGTGTAGTCGATGCAGGTCAATACATTTGAGTGGGAGCTAAAGTATCTGTGTTCAGCGTTTGAATTGAAGTGATTTAGGGATCGTGTGGACTTTTGTGTCTTTTGCAGATGAGGTTGGGATTCTTTTGTCTAAACTGTCACAGTCTTTTGTGATTCTAAACTGTCATCTAGTGCGGGCATGGTTAACTTCGATCATAGCCTTTCGTGTAGTCTTTATTGATATATAGTCTTTATATTTTTTTTGTCTTTGATTTAAAACCCAATCTCTACCTGCAAATGTGAAATACTTCCAATAGGTAAAGACGAGTAAAAAAAAAATTGATTTATACGTGTTACTGTATAGCGAATTAGCGATGAAAACTTACTGTAGCTCTAAGATATAATGAGTAAAATACTTCAAAGAAGTAATTTCCTAAGGCCTAAAATTTAATATAATGTTACCAAAGTGAGAATAAAGACAAACAGAAAGAAGAAAATTAAATTAAAAATTTAAAAAACCCCCGACACAAAAAAATTATAAAATTAAATGTAAGTAATTGGAAAAGGATCAAATAATTAAAAAACCCCCAACTTAAAGAATCTAGGTAACGAGACTAAAACAGATAAATTCATATGGCAGTCGGGGGACCTGTTAGCATAGAAGTTGTTCCACAGACAGACACACACACACACACAGACACGTCAAACTTATAACACCCCGTCGTTTTTGCGTCGGGGGTTAAAAAGGAAGCAAGATAGTTGAGAAGAAAATAATAAATAAATAACTTTACATAAATCACTCAAAGCTTCCAACTATCAATTGAAACTGCCAAATTAATAGACACGATTTCTGCTTTAACATTCAGTATAAGCAAAAGTTTCTGGTAAGAGTAACTGAACGATTTCTTTTGTAGCCAACTTGTGCATTCCAGTTGGGTGCAGTAAAGGCTGTATTGCAAGACAAATTGTGAGTCCGGTACTATACGTAGAGGGGTACTCGCTGTGAGGTTGGAGCTTGTGAAATTCTTTAGATTTTGTTAAGGAGATTTTAGATTTTCAATAACTTTGTTTTTAACGTTGGTAGTGTTCTCGTTAAATAGGAAGAAGTTCGCTGGGGTCTCAGTTTACTTATTTATAAACGTTGCAATGCCATTGTGAGTTTTTCACAGATTTTGTATGAAAAATCTGTCAAAAACTCACAATTGAGAGACTTTGCCCCCTGGTGAACTCCTGGTGATCTGTTGAATTCAATATTAGCTAAGATATTTTTATTTATCCTATACTGTACCACTGTTGGGCAAAGGTCTCCTCCAAGTCCTTCCAGGAACTCCTTTTCCGCGCCACCTCGAACCAACCCTCGCGGTACGAGTCCAGGTTAAGACTTTTAAAATAACCACTGTTGTCTGATTGGTATTGTTATTATTAAATACTGGCATTTAGCTGTATTCGGTTAGACAGAAAACTGACCCGAATATAGGTGGGAAAGGCTAGGCAGATGATGTCTGATCCTAATTAAACAGTTTTGTAACTATCAATATTTGGTTTATCTGGGGCTCGTGATTAAGTAATAATATATAAAATAGCCGCAAGGTTCGTTGGGTCAGGTTAAGCTACGCTTGCCGCGGTTGGTCCATGAATGGGTAGGTAATCTATACACAGGTACCGAGACCCCGCTGTGCTTCGAAAAGCACGTGAAGCCGTTGACCCTGGCTGTCATTCGTGGATCTTTAACAGTCGTTACGCGAGTCGTCAAAGTCTGACAACCAGTCTTTTCAAGGGATCGATAGGTACCCCTCCACAATCTAGTTAATGGGTAATTCGATTATTACCCAGTAACTAGATTGTGGAGGTCAGATAGGCTGTCGCTCCATGTACAATTACTGGTGTTCAGCTGCATCCGGGTAGACTGGAAGCCAACCCCAATATGGTTGGGAAAAGGCTAGGTAGATGATGAAAATTTGATTTATCAACTTTATAAACGTCATCCATTCAATCTTTGCTGAATTTAGACTTCTTTACTACTTTATTGCCTTAACCATTTCCAATTTTAGTTATTCCTAGCCCAGCTATTTTTGCAGCATAGAATTTATCTACACGAACGAGAGTGCCAAGCTCCTCATCTCGGACACTGCAATTTATGTGAGATCTTTTGTAAAGGTTTCGTGTTCATACTCGAAGTTGGAGCGGTTATGATTTCTCTTATTTCATAGTTTTGTTGCTCATTGTCATCAACGATGAGCTCATAAATTTTAATGATAGTCATTCTTTGTAGAATGTTACAAGCACAGAATCGGTCGAAGTGGAATTGCTTGGGGGAGCATATGTTCAACAGTGGACGTCTTTCGGCTGAAATTTTGATGATGATGATGATGATTCTTTTGTAATGACTATAAGGGAAGGAGTCATCATCTTCCTGCCCTTGTACCATGTTACTTGACTATCAGTGAAGGAGAACACCTACTTAATACCCGATGTTGCCTGTTGTAAATTGAATACCAAGTAATACTTTTGGTAGAATATGGATTTAAAAAAGTAAACTAAAGTGGATGTATTGCTGTGGAAATCAATTATACCAATATTTTTATTCGTTCCGATAGTAAAGAAATGATGGATACGTGAGTGAAATATTCATTGAGTGTTATTTAAAACAGATTGTTGCAGTAACTGAACGTTAACACTACATATTTCTCATTATTTATTTATCCATTTATTACAGGCATCAAGGCCCATATAAACACTTACAATACAATATTAATATAACTTAAAAATACTATAAATACATACATCATTATATTTACGCTAAAAAACTAACAACTAAAAACTAATGCACACGAAGTGTCTGCGTCGTGTTTCGCTGACTGGTGTCATGTAGTCGGCCACGAAATCGGCGGTAGGTAGGTACACAACACCCTTCGGCCAGAACTCTTCCTTGAGGAACTTCTCGAGATGATGTGTCGGAAAACGCACCACGAACGACTTTTTAAAAACCAATCTTTAAAAACCAATTTATCACTGATAGGGGTTCATATTTATGTAATTATGTAAACTGAGGTACAGGTATTCCTGAACCTCACTTTGCATAATTATATAATGCTAGCTAATACTTTATAAGCTTTATTTGAGATGTAGCTTCTTCTCTTGCGATGAAACCTTCTTTTGAATTAGTTTTTTTTTTCTGTTAAAAAAATTTCTGTAAAATATTACAGAGATTTTAGAATAGAAAAAAAAAATAACTCGGGCTTTGAAATACACGCTTACAAAATAAATAGAGTAGTACTGAAATAGAAACTAAAAACTAAATCATTGTAAAGTAACGAAACTAGAATGTAAAGGATACTTGAAAAAAAAATCAAAAGAAGGTTTCATCGCAAGAGAAGAAGCTACATCTCAAATACATCTTAAAAAGTATTAGCTAGTTGTATTATAGTAGGGTTGACACCTTGACACCATTTTTAACAATAGTAGAAACTGTTAAACTGTAGGTACTAGACGGCTTATCCCCGCGTTTACATCCATAAACAAGTTGTGTTACTTGTTGATAACAAGTCTTGTAAAAGACTTACCGATTGAATCCATACTAATATTATAAATACGAAAGTAACTCTGTCTGTCTGTCTGTCTATATGCCCACGCGATCGACACTTATGCGGGTGAAACCGCGGGGCGCTGCTAAATATAATTCACCTTTTTTCTATAAATTTTATACGCAACTAATCTTTCCAACTCGTTTTAGGTGTAAACGATACACAATAACAATAGACACAACATTTAAAAAAACACTTGACTAGAAAAACATTACTTGGAATATGTCAATCAATGTTTTGGTAGTGGAACAAGTATATACCTCTATGAAATGTAAGAGGCTTTGACTATGATTGCGTATCATCCTTGCTCTTATTCCAATTTATTTGGGTTCGGCACAACATCTCTTCTTCTTGTCTCTTTCTATCCTTCTCTAATATAGTCTGCGCGGAACTAGTTAGCCGCGCCTTGGGTGGGGACGGGGGTGAGGGCGGCGGGGTTACCTATTGTTCGCAACGCACGTACTGAATAATGACAAAGCGCCCCCACCCCTCCGTCCCTTCACTCATATATCTAACGCGCGGCCAACTAGTTCCGTGCGGACTATAGTCATCATTTCAGTAGTCATCCCCATTCTAGCTATACCGGGCCTGCGGGCGGAGAGTAATGGGTAGCTCACCGTCCGATCAGGACCAGGCCCGTGCCGGACGACGCGTACGTGTTCCACGCGCGCCTCAAAGAGATGTCAGCATCGATGAGGGGCCTTAGGGCCAAAGCCTGCCGGGTCAGCGGGATTGTCCGAAAGGGTATACCGCTGGCCCGGAACATAAAGGGCTAAGGAAGGAACACCGGTGGGTTTTAGTCAGTAAGAGTCTGACACTCCCTTCCGCTCCACCCTGAGCGGGAGGAGTCATTTGATGATTTCCCATCCGCAAAAAAATTAAATAAAATTCTAGCTACATCATCTTTCACACATTCCATCCACAGTTTCTGTGATCTTCTTTGGATATGATATAGAAAACAGTACCTTCTCCAAAGCAGTTTCTCTGAGAGATCATTGACCACTTGTGACTTGAAACTTTTTCTTAATACCGCAGATTTCTGCAAAATTCTCATGTAGTTTTTTCATGTACCTAAACCTTTTTTAAAATAAAATAGATATAGCATTCTTAACGAAAGAGCCTTTAAAACATAACTAGTCAACACTTATCATAAAACTGAAGAGTTTGTTTGTTTGAACGCGCTAATCTCTAAAACTACCAGTCGGATTTGAAAAAATATTTTTGCATTTAAGAGCCCAATTTTCGAGGAAGACTATAGGCTACTTATCATCACGCTTGGACTCTTAAGAGCCGAACAAAGTATAAAAGTGAAAACGAAGTAACAGCAGGCTTTTTTTTTTTTTTCGCTTGGGAAATCATCAAATGACTCCTCCCGCTCTGGGTGGAGCGGAAGGGAGTGTCATCTCTTACTGACCAAAACCCACCCGTGTTCCTTCCTTAGCCCTTTATGTTCCGGGCCAGCGGTAACCCTTTCAGACAATCCCGCTGGCCCGGCAGGCTTCGGTCCTAAGGGGCCCCTCCTCGATGCTGACATCTCTTTGAGGCGCGCGTGGAACACGTACGCGCCGTCCGGCATGGGCTTGGTCCTGATCGGACGGTGAGCTACCCATTACTCGCCGCCCGCAGGCCCGCGCCTACGGTGGCCGGGAGTCGTCACGCGGCTCCCGACGCCGGGGGCGTACCCCGCGGCGGCTGAGACGGGAGGCTCTCTCCCAGTAACAGCGGGCTGGGGATGCGACGGGGTGGGTCGGGGAACAATAAATTTCACGCGGACGAAGTCGCTGGCAGAGGCTAGGAATAACATAAAAAGCTATAAAGCACACTTCCAACGTTGTATCTCAATAGATAAGCACGGCGACAGTAAGTCCTGTATATTATTGTAAGCCGTAAGCCCCGCTAAATCCTCTTAAATTAAATTGAAAGCTAGATAAATCTGATGCCATTAAAATATTCAAATCTTGTTCATAATGTTCTTAAGCCCTTAAATGTGGATCGTTAGTAACAATGTCGGATTTACTTTTGCTATCGCGATGATTGGAGTATATTAACGTGGAGGTGGTAACAATTGGTTTGACGAAGAGGGGAGACTAAGGGTTATTTTTAAGGGTTACGGGAGTCGAAGATAAAAGTGATCATCATTTAGGTAAAGCCAACACCAACATATTTGGGAAAAGGCTAGGTTCCGGAATTGATCTTTTAAGAGGAACCGGGTCCACCCCTATGTGCTGTCACCGGGGTTGGTTTAGTGAGGTAAAAATCCCACACTCCCCGACCTCCCACACCGGAGGGCGGGGTCTTTTCAAGGATTCCCCCTTCGACAACAAAAAAAAAAAAGTAGCCTTTTCCCAACTATGTTGGAGTTGGCTTCCAGTCTAACCAAATCTAGCTGAAGTATTTGGAAAAGATTATGATAATGATAACGGCAAACCTGTTTTACTTATAAAAGTTGCAGTAAAATCCTCCAGATCGAATTTCGGCCATGGTGACCTATTTCAGCGGAGATCAACCTTCGGCGCGGGAGATATTATAATGCACAAGTGTGTGCGCAGACACAGGAGCACTCTCTCTTCCCTCACTCCCATAGTCCGATGGGATGGCAATCCGACACGACCGGAGAGAGATTAAAGGCAGGACCAACGTAGTACTGTGCTTTCCGAGACACGGTGGTTTCACACCGCCAACTTCTAAGCTCCGGACTGTTTCTGAGAAATTCCCAATGGACGTTTTGCCCAACCCGGGAATCGAGCCCAGGACCCCAAGCTCAGCAGTCGCGCTTGCGACCACGAGGAAGTTAAATTTTGGAATAACAAAGAAAAAAATAAATACCAAAAAAAAAGCAAAGAAAATTAAAGTAGTATTAATAAAATTATTTCGATTTTCGGTTCAATTTCTTTTCCATTATACATATTATAAGCAGAGTTGGCTCGATGAAATTCAGAAGACATACAATTTTACAACACAAAAAAATTTAGCAGAAGTGAGCACCCCTATAACTTAACACGCTTAACAAAGTCTCATCCGGACGAACTACAATTAAAATGCTTAATTAATGGCTTGATCTCCTGAATATGTAAAACTAGAAGCTAACGCGGACCTTATCTGACTTTTAGAAGTTCAAAAAACATTTTTCATTAACAAAGCGGTCGTGGCTTAAACAGTTTTATCGTGAAAGGAGGGGTGGAGGCAAAATTCACAATTAAGGACTTGTTCAACGCAATTTTGGAACAATGACGACTGTTTGACAATTCACAAAGTTTGCCGTTTACTGAGAACGGAAGGGCTGTTTTCGAGGCTCTAGATCTAGGCTAAGAGTCCTTCTAAATACTTGAGTGTGTTTGCTGATTCTCTTAGACAAATATGTTGTATATTGTACCGGCATAATTATGTTGTCCTTGTATCTTGGGGTGCTGTAGTGTCGAATGGATCGGTTTATCGTATTGTTTACAGGCAGGCACGAGGTTTCGTCTATATTTCTATACCAGATGATATTGACATTTGGGTGAGGGGGGGGTACGATTGGAAGTTCGATATTATTTGTTATTTAAAAATAAAAAATTCTATGCCTTAAGCATACCTACTCCAAAACAAGTGAGAGTCGGACTCGCACACGAAGGGTTCCGTATCACAAGGCCAAAACGCCAAAAAACACGTTTGTTGTATGGGAGCCCCCTTAAATATTTATTTATTCTGTATTTGTTGTTATAGCGGCAACAGAAATACATCATCTGTGAAAATTTCAACTGTCTAGCTATCACGGTTCTTAAGATACAGCCTGGTGACAGACAGACGGACGGACAGACGGACAGACAGCGAAGTCTTAGTAATAGGGTCCCGTTTTTCCCGTTTTTGGGCACGGAACCCTAAAAATAGGGTATCCTTATTTTTTACAAGCTGTTATTTAACTTGATAGCAAAAGTAAATCCGACGTTGTTACTAACGATCCACATTTAAGGGCTTAAGAACTTTGATCTGATTCTGAAAATACTTTCACATATGGGAAGCTACACTTTCACAAATGCTGAGGGTCATGCCTATTTGGCGCAGCCGTGAGGTACACAATAGTTTTTTTTTTTTTTGTGTGAATATTTGTGCCTTACTTAACCTGGGTCAAATGAACTTATTACAAAAGGAGGGTTATGTATTTGACCTGTATGTATGTAAGTCCGTTCTTTTTTTCTTTCTTTATGTTAGAACAAGAAATTTCGCAGAGAAAGACGAAGACGCGGACTGAAGCCAGTGTTTGATAACAATAAACTAAGAAGAAGTACTAAACTGCATTGAAGATAACGAAATACCTAATTTTATCATCAATTTGTATCATCATCATCGTCATTTCAGCCGAAAGACGTCCACTGCTGGACATAGGCACCCCCACTTCATCCGGCTCTGTGCTTCTCGCATCCAACGGGTTCCTGAGGCCTTCACAAGGTCGTCGGACCACCTTGTGGGAGGCCTTCCAACGCTACGTCTTCGGGTACGCGGTCGCCACTCCAGAACCTTCGGGAAGCTACGTAATATCTTCTCGTCCCACATACCATGGTATCTCAAGACGAAAGTCTTTGACCAGTGCGTGTTGCCAGTGATGACTTATGGCACTGAAACATGGTCGCTCACAATGGCCTTTATAGGAAAGTCACCCAAAGGCCAATGGAGAGGGTAATTTGTATACCTATGTTAAATACAGTAATGTTTGTATTGTCTTCCTTTTTGTAACCAATTCCAGTCATGGTGGATTATAGCCCACTCCCTCTCACAGAGAGGTGGCCTGTGTCCCAGCTATCCCAGCAGTGGGAACGTCATAGGCTGATCATGCTATGATTATGTTGCATACAAGCTTGCCCTAATGCGTAACAGTCGCACATAATTATTAATTTAATTGCTTAATGATTAATCAGTGATTGATTGATGACGTCACAATGATTGCAGTATCGGTATGGATCAGTAATTACAATGAAATCATTCCGATGTTGACCTATTTTTGTTTTAATGTGAGCATTTGTACAGTTAATTGGAATGGAATGATGTCTGTATCATGCATAAACTTTTATAATCAGCCGGTCGATTCTGCAAAAATCTCACCGTGAAAACTCAGGTGAAGAGAGTTTGTTTTTGCTAGGAATTGACACTATTGACAGCTCACTCCACGCTCACTTCACCTAAGTTTTCACGGTGAGATTTTTACAGAATAGCAACGCTGGTTGCGGGGGCGTGTGGCGTCCCACGCCAAGGCTACTGAAGCCATCCTCTAGGACTAACCTAAACAAGTTTACCCCCTTAACACGCGCCATAAGATTGTTGAATATTATTTCAAATAAGGTAGATATATTTCATTGCAACCTGATGAAGTTCACCGATGTGCATTGAAAATGTTGAGAAGTAATTTTAGTTGTATTTTTAATTGTATTTTATTTGTATTTTTGGTTAAACTTTAGTTGTGTATATGATTGTTTTTTTACTGTATTTTTTATCGTATTTTGATTGTATTTTTGGGTAGTCAATGTAACTTAGATGTAGGTATCTTTGTTGTAGTAGCATTACTAGCATTGCATTGGTGTTATATCTGTTAAGGTGTTATTTAGGATTTACCTATTTCTGAATAAATACACAATCATAAATAAATTATGTTGATACTTTTTATTAGATTTCATTCATTATTAGATACCTATGTTTGGATGAAGTACTCTTGTTATTTAGTTGTAATGTCCATGAAAGTGGAAGAGAGCAGTGCAGGTGGCCCGACTTGCTTAGCAACTAGCTTAGGCCGTGTGGTCGTATTATTGCGCAATTATTTCATCACCACTGCTCTCAAACGGGTGAAGAAAGATATAGTGACGAAACCGGAGTGTTCTGTTCATTCGAAAACATGTGACATCCGCAAACCGCACTTGGCCTGTATGGTGGATTAAAGACCACTCCCTCTTGAAGAGAGAATACCAGTGTCCCAGCAGTGGGAACATTAGAGGCTGATTATGATGATGATCAAGTACAAGAGGACAAAAAGTTCTGAAAACTAAGTCTTACTATAAAAACTTAAGCACTTGTACAACGTGTGTCTAATGTCAGTGTTATGTCAAAGTCAATAGGTATAAAATTTATGACGTGTTTAAAAGTTGTTTTAGCCTAAAGGCTCCTTCAAACAAGCGCGACACGCGATAAAATCGCGTGCGACACCTTGCGGTGCCTTTGTGTCGCGCGCGATTTTATCGCGTGTCGCGCCTGTTTGAAGGAGCCTTAAAGCTAAACAATTGATAAACACGGTTTTGTGGTAGTTAGGTAAATATTTTATTGAAAATGCACAAGTTACCTTTTTAGGCACCGTTACACACTTTAAATAAATATTGAGAATAATAATAATTCGAAAACAAGAAACACGCAAATGAATTCACATGCAAAAGCTAGCAAAACGGCTTATAAATACTACTGTCAGTGAAAACAACGTCGAGTCAAAAGTAAATTGTGATATAACATTGTTACGAGCGCACTCATTAAAATAACAGACGAGCCAAACCAAAGTTAACATCACATTCGCAAAATAAATAAACTGAAAACAAAATTTTAATCATCCAAATGAATTATATTCAAACAATGTGGCGAACAAACATTTCACGAAGTTCCTTAATGAAGAAAGCCAGGGGTAAGGAAGTTCTTCAAAGTTCAGGTGGATTAATATAAGTATTTTACTCAAAACCGCGTTTTCTTTGATATACTGGGCGCGCAACTTGTATATTTATTCGGGACTGTCGGTATACGCTGTGGAATATAAATAAAATAAAAACTTCTTGGAGACATATCTGTTGGCAGCATTGTTTGTTTGGGTCCGTAATATTGGTAGTAATTTATCATGGAAGGGCCGTCGTCATTGCGGTGACGCGTCAGCATTGCGTTGGTTTGGCCAGGTTTATTAGTTGTTGACACTGCCGACACTGTAATAAAATGCCAAATACTGTGTGTTTGACGTGCTTTTTGACGGCTGCTGAATGTTGTCCTGATGCCAACAAAACGTCAGGATGTCCCTGACGGGTCAACATAATGTTTAGGTAGGGGTAAACTGCATATCGGCTGTTTGCCGTTGATAGTAGGGAAAGGTATTTCCGTCTTGCTTACAATTTATTTGCGTGGCAAAAACCATCATCTGCCTAGCCTTTTCCCAACTATGTTGTGGTCGGCTTCCAGTCTAACAGGATGCACCTGAATATCAGACTGACTAGACTAGACTTTTGGGGTTCTAACTACCCGTAACGCCTGTCAAACATCTACAAATGACACCTGGGACCAACGGCCTAAGTTCATAGCACACGTATCAACTCGGAAAGGGATCGTCACCGTATCAACTCGAGCCATTCAGTATTCTTTGTGTGAAACTCCCTACTGCAACGCACACTAATCGGAATCGTAACGTAATCGCCTCGCCTTGGAACAAGCTCACCAACCGCGGTGCGGTGCGTGGTTAAGTTGCAGTTCAAGCGCTTCGTCTCATCGTCCCCGCGCTCACGTCTCTCCGTACCCGAGCTTACGTCTCTTCGTACACACTTGCCTCTCTCACCGCTCCCGTGGCCTGCCTGCAGCACAATCAACCAGCGATTGGCGAGCCGTAAGCGCGGCGTCGCCTAGCCGTAGCCTAGTCGACGTCTCGGAGCTTCTGATCCGCTTTGGTTACGTGCTTACGTTAGGTTGTCGCCTGTTTGACGGCGAGGCGAAAGGTGATACGGTGACGATCCCTTTCCGAGTTTATTATGTGTGCTATGACCTTTAACGTGATTCCCGAGGCACGTAGGGGTCTCGATATGTACATAATTATATTATATAAAGGGTCACCTATCCACGGTCCGACCTCGCAAGCTTAATCTTTGAACAACCTGAGTGACTGTGTGTTAGCCGCGGGTCCCGTTGCAATAATGATCGCAGATTAATCATAGGCATGCGGAAATACCCATACCCAAAAACTAGTTGTTCCACCTATATCATGCATTTTTATACACGTCCAATTTTGAGAAAAATGTTTTTTTGTTTTAGTGTGAATTTACTCCTAAAACGAAAGAACCTTTCTAAATATCTAGGCTAGTAAAGTGAATACACCCGAATAATTATAAACTTGTCAAAATTGACACAACACATCTGCGATTACTGTCATTACCAAACACCTATGTGGTAAGATTCCATCCAGTAAAAAGTTTATGTTGAACTTTACACATGCAAGATTAGATACGGAAACTACAAATTTTAATTTACTGGCTAAATCCCACCATGCACTGCTCGCAGAACTGATGGCCGATGAGTACGAAAGGTTCCTGGAGCTGCGAGCGGATACCGGAAGATTGAAAAGTCTCTCACAAGGTGGACGGATCCCAGCGCAGGGCATAAGACCGAGGGGTCTTATGCCCTGCGCTGGGATCGGTCCACGTTTGAGGAGTGGCTAGAGAGGCGCCACGGCGCCTTCGCATACGCCCTGATGCAGGTCCTGGATGTTTCGGGAGGTACCTGCACATCATCAGGCGGAAGGAAACGCCCGCGTGTCACCATAGCCAGGATCGCTCAGAGGACATGGTGGAGCACACGGTGGAAGTCTGCCCCACTTGGGCGGAGCACCGCCGTGTCCTCGTAGAGGCGATTGGCAGCGGCGGCGACCTCTCGCGTCCGGTCCTGATGCAAGCCATGGTCCGGAGCGAGAGGGAATGGGAGGCAGTCACCTCCTTCTGCGAAGCAGTCATGCTAGCGAAGGAGGTGGCAGAAAGGATGAGGGAGTCGCTCCGGGACGGAGAGTAATGGGTAGCTCGTACCGTCCGACCAGGACCAGGCCTGTGCCGGATGGCGCGTATGTGTTCCACGCGCGCCTCAAAGAGATGTCAGCATCAAAGGCCGAAGCCTGCCGGGTCAGCGGGATTGTCCGAAAGGGTTACCGCTGCCCCGGAACATAAAGGGCTAAGGAAGAAACACGGATGGGTTTAGTCAGTAAGAGTCTGACACTCCCTTCCGCTCCGCCCAGAGCGGGACCCCTCATTTGATGATTTCCCACACAAAAGAAAAGGTGGACCGATGAACTGATAAAGGCCGCAGGAATCCGATGGATGCGAATAGCATTAGCATTTCAGCATAGCATTTCCTAATACTTACTACAACAAATCGCGTTAATATACATATTAATGTTTATAATACCGCAGCCACGATATAGGCTCCTCAACACCGGTATTGAAAAAGGACAATATTTATCTGTGATTACGGTATTATGGGATTCCGGCATTGAAAGCCTATAACTCGGGCTTTCTAAGTCTCTCAAAAGCTGACCCAGCAAAAAGAGCACAAAATTGCTACCATTCCAGTTTCAACTTCCATAGCCAAACAGGGACTCGTTTTCTAATTACCTGTGAAAGACTGAAACATACTTCCAAAACCAACCGACTGACCACACGATGTAAAGCATTCACGTAAATTGAACCGGTAATTACCACTTTCGCAAACAGGATGGAACCAGTTCAATCCGGTTTCTGTAAACGCTATCTAATAGACAAACCGGTTTTTGCTGGTGTTCGGCGTTTAATTTTAGAGAACATTCGGTCATTGGAGTTAATTAGTCGAGTTGTTTGATTGGATTTTGCTTTTCGGGTGTTTTCTGATAGAACTGATACGAAGGAGGTTTCATTACTTGGCTTAGTACCTCGTAGGTGTGTACCTAAAATCACTGGTTTCGTCCCTTTTTGTGTGTACAGAAGAGGATCAAACCAGCGAATTTATTAGTCTGGACGAGTAGACAGATCTTGATTATCTGACTAGCCTTTTCCCCACTATGTTGGGGTTGGCGTAGTTTGCAGGTATTTAAGACCTGCATTACAATATGTCATTAACTTTGTAAACGTTAGTCATAGGTCTTAATTATAATTATGTCAGAATTAAAATCATAAAAATCAACAATACAACTCTCTATGTTCACACTACGATATTGAATGACTATTTCATGAAATCATGACATTTGATGGCAATCTTAACTCAAGGAGTTTGTATTGCTGATTCTAATGTAATCATTGATATTTCTTACGGCCGCGAATAATAATTATTTAGATTAAATAAAACATTATCCTGACCTACAAATTGCGAATACGTAAGAAAATTTGAATTTTGACATGATATCATGACATTTGATGTCAATCCTAACTCACGGAGTTGTATTGCTGATTCCAATGTAATCACAGACTAAGAAGGGAAGTTACCTTATTGATATCTGTTATGGCCGCGAATCATATTTAGATCAACATACATCCTAGGGGCCTAAAAAGGCCACTTTGGAGAATCATAAAGAGATAACATTATGAATCGTAATACCTATGGCGAAGACAAGTCCGTGTTTTTCTTTTTTCACTGCACTACATAGAAAGAGAATAAAATAATCAAAGAGATTGGGATTGGATTTGGATCGGATTGATTGGTATTTTGGCACAGACAAAAAAAATTACTGAAAAATGCTTCACCAATGGGATTTGATACGATTATCTGTCCATTATGTTATCTTTTTATGATTCTGCCAAAGTGGCCTTTTTAGGCCCCCTGTTACTAACCTGCAAGTTGCAAAAACAAATTGAATTTCGCGAAAAAAAAAAAGACTAAAGCTGTGGCGAGACAGTGCTTCTTTACCCAAACCTTTCGTTTCAACACTGAAGACCTCCCATCGGGACATGAATTACCTTGGGTAACCTGAAAGTCTTTAAAAAGACTCCGGACCCAGGATGGCCAAAGCAAGGAAAACCTGTTCAGGGGGAGATCAATAGACGACTCCGCCTTGGAGTGTAAATGTGGTACTGTTTCACAAATAATGGGACATTTAATATAGTGTCCTGCGTGTTTTGTCAGCTGCACGTTACAAGAGCTGATGGACGCTGGTGATGTCGCCAAAAAGTAGCCGAATTCTGGGCCGAGTCCATTTAGATTGCTATCGACACGCTAAGAAGAAGCACAAAATATACATAGTACAGAAGGCAATCACATGTATGTACCAACTTCACTTTTCATACCTACGCTCGGCGGTCGCGCTATGGTTGTCAACTTTCGCTTATGCACAAAAAACTATCGTGGTAGTGGCACTCGTATCTAGTTGTTTGATTTATAGTTAAGCTTATTCTACAATATTTAAACAAAACAATAAACATAGTATTACAATACAAAAAGTTTACAGAACAAAAACGTATAAATTTGTCAATTTGTCACTATCGAAAATCCCTAACAACTTCAAAACGGATTACCCTATTTATACAATTTATTTTGCCCTATCCGTTTTACACCTACCTATCAAATGACATGAAAAACAACACAATATCTACACAAACAAAAAATCATGTTTTCAACTTACGTAATAGTTGGTGGCGTGAAATTTACCTTACAAAAAAGTTACTTCGTTTACACTGATTCAAAATAGGAAACTATTATATAAATCGAGCGTAGATAGGCATTTTTTTGCTGCTCCAGTTTTGCACTTCACAGACGCGTGTCTCAAGCGGATGACACCGCGCTCGCACAACTCCCAACCACTCCGAGATAACGCGTCCGCGAGCGGTGTCTATGTGTGCGTTGCTCGGGCGCACTTTGTATGTAGATTGCCTTCTGTACTATCTGTATTTTGTGGAAGAAGACTGTTAAAGAAAAACGGAGACGATAAACACTCATGAATATTCTATATTACTATCAATACAGACCTTTGTGTGGGTGCCAAACAATGTAGCTCCGACAAAGCCGCAGCACAAAGACGTAGAAATAAATACTCATCTACAATGTAGCGGTTAACATTTTTTATCGTTGAAAATAGCTGCCAAGTGCGAGTTGTAGTCGATAACAAAGGGTTCTGTATCACAATACAATAGTTAACACTACATATTAATAAAAACAATACTTTAGTAAAGACTAGGTTCTGCCCGCGGCTTCGCCTGCGTGGATGACGGAAATTATTCCACAGGAACGTGCTACCGGGACAAAAACCTATATGTTAGTCCATAACATCAGCTATCTCTCAGTTAAACTCGCGTCAAAATCGGTTCAGCCATTTTGGAGATTAGCCGTAACAAACAAAGACAGACAATATTTTTTTGTCATAAATAGCGTCTAAATACTTTCATATTCGTTTAGTAAACAGATGTAATTTTGATATTACAAATAGACACTTCAACTTTATTTATTTGTATAGTTGTCGGAAATTATCCCATGGGAACGTGCCGGGACAAAAAGTAGCTTAATATTGTAGTAACAATAAAGACTACTTTGGCAGATAGCTGATGCCAGTAAAAGTCCTGTTAAAATCGGTGCAAGTTTATGTACAAATGTATAGATAACGCCGATAAAAACATGTCTCTTGTATAGAAATAAAGCAAAATCGGTTTATTTTTCACAGAAACATACAAAAAGATAATAAATTCTAATAATAAGGAAAAATAATAAAATCTTTTTACAAAAAAAAAAACAACCGACTTCCAAAAAAAACACTACAAATTGAAAAATAACTTTAATTTCGGAAGTCGGTGTCTTTGGTTCCGCATTTTCGTTTATTGACACCGACTTCCGAAATTAAAGTTATTTTTCAATTTGTAGTGTTTTTTTTGGAAGTCGGTTGTTTTTTTTTTGTAAAAAGATTTTATTTTTCACTTTTTAGTGGGCCATCTGTGGTCTTCTTCATCAGCTCCACTTTACCAAATGATGATTTCCGAGAGCAAATGCTGAAGTTATTTTAAAAAATACCCAAATCGTTATAGCTTTGCCTATAAAATTTGAGGGTTTCCCTCGATTTCCATGGGATCCTCTCATCAGATTCCAATTTGATGATAATGGGACCACCTCGAGACTATACCCTTTCAAACAAAAAAAAAATTTTGAAAATCGGTCCACAATTGGCGGAGTAATCGCGTAACAAACACACAAAAAAAAAAAAAACATACCGTCGAATTGAGAACCTCCTCCTTTTTGAAGTCGTTCGTTTTTTTTCGTGATTTCAGAGTTGGTCCCATAGTGAAAGTTGTTCAGTCCAATGGTCTAAAGCACCTCTTAAAGTTTGTAAGGTTAATTTTTTTACACCTTATAGTGTCCTGCGTGTTTTGTCAGCTGCACGTTACAGGACCTGATGGACGCTGGTGATGTCGCCAAAAAAGTAGCCGAATTCTGGGCCAAGTCCATTTAGATTGCTATCGACACGCTAAGAAGAAGCACAAAATACACATAGTACAGAAGGCAATCACATGTATGTACTTCACTTTTCATACCTACGCTCGGCGGTCGCGCTATGGTTGTCAAATTTGGCTTATGCACAAAAAACTATCGTGGTAGTGGCACTCGTATCTAGTTGTTTGATTTATTGTTGAGCTTATTCTACAATATTAAAACAAAACTATAAACATAGTATTACAATACAAAAAGTTTACAGAACAAAATCATATACAATTTATCAATTTTCAGAATCGAAAATCCCTAATAACTTCAAAACGGATTACCCTATTTAAACAATTTATTTTGCCCTATCCATTTTATACCTATCAAATGACACGAAAAACCACACAATATCTACACAAACAAAAAATCATGTTATCAACTTACGTAATAAATAGTTGGTGGCGTGAATTTACCTTCCAAAAAAGTTACTTCGTTTACACTGATTAAAAAATTAAATAAAAAATTTAAAAAACCCCCGACACAAAAAAAATACTTAATAAAATTAAATGTAAGTAATTGGAAAAGGATCAAATAATTTAAAAACCCCCATTAATTGATCCTTTTCCAATTACTTACATTTAATTTTATTAAGTATTTTTTTGTGTCGGGGGTTATTTAAATTTTTAATTTAATTTTTTATTTCATGCTTTTTGTAGGGACTCCTTAATTTTTGTATTTCATTTCTATTATTTTCTTGCGTTTTAAGATTCAGGTAATTTGGTGTTTAATCAGGTTTTTTATTCGTCAAAAAATAATTATTAATGTACTTATAAGTAGTTGAAGAATAATTTTTAAGACTAAACAGATTTTCTTGTTTTGTTATATTATCCTTTTTCGAGTTCTTCCTTTAGTTATTCAACTTTCGTACAAGTATTTCATAGCTATTAGATATCTTAGGTATTTCAGATCTAGTTTATAAAAACCCCCGACACAAAAAAATACCTAATAAAATTAAAGGTAAGTAATTGGAAAAGGATCAAATAATTTAAAAACCCCCAACTTAAAGTATCTGGGTAACGAGACTAAAACAGATAAATTCATATGGAAGTCGGGGGACCGTTCTATGGAACACCTTCTATTCTAAGAGGTCCCCCGACTTCCATATGAATTTATCTGTTTTAGTCTCGTTACCTAGATACTTTAAGTTGGGGGTTTTTAAATTATTTGATCCTTTTCCAATTACTTACCTTTAATTTTATTAGGTATTTTTTTGTGTCGGGGGTTTTTTAAATTTTTAAATTTAATTTTTTATTTCATGCTTTTTGTAGGGACTCCTTAATTTTTGTATTTCATTTCTATTATTTTCTTGCCTTTTAAGATTCAGGTAATTTGGTGTTTAATCAGGTTTTTTATTCGTCAAAAAATAATTATTAATGTATAGTTGAAGAATAATTTTTAAGACTAAACCGATTTTTTTGTTTTATTATATCCTTTTTCTAGTTCTTCCTTTAGTTATTCAACTTTCGTACAAGTATTTCATAGCTATTAGATATCTTAGGTATTTCAGATCTAGTTTATAAAATGGGACTGCGACACTATCTGATGTAGAAATACCTACGCTTTTTAAGTAGGATAATTCCATTCGTAATAAAAATAGTCAAACTTAGTGGTCGTAGGTACGAGTCATCACTCCACTTTCCTCATCATTCTAGAGCATTAATCAGACAAAAAATATTTTCAAGATTTTAGTTTTCATTTCGCTAGTTAATATTCCTCATTCCCTTTCAATATAGTACACATTATTCTACTTATCAAGCCCTTGCATTTGATACCTATATTGAAGGAGTTGTGAAGAAAAAATATAATTCGCCATTTTGTGTTGGCGGCCATCTTGGATTTGAAATTTGTAATAGCGTATAGTATTCTACTATTCAAGCCCTTTTATTTGATGCCCATATTAAGGGAGTTGTGAAAAAATATGTAGTCCGCCATTTTGTGGCGGCGGCCATCTTGGACCGATTTTCATCAAACATAGCTAAGAACACTCCCGACTAATTCACCTTTCAAACAAAAAAAACAAAATCAAAATCGGTTGATCCGTTCGAGAGCTACGATGCCACAGACAGACACACACACACACACACAGACACGTCAAACTTATAACACCACGTCGTTTTTGCGTCGGGGGTTAAAAATAGGAAACTATTATATAAATCGAGCTTAGATAGGCATTTTTTTGTTGCTCCATTTTTGCACTTCACAGACATGTGTCTCAAGCGGATGACAGCGCGCTCGCACAACTCCCAACCACTCCGAGATAACGTGTCCGTGAGCGGTGTCTATGTGTGCGTTGCTCGAGCGCACTTTGTATGTAGATTGCCTTCTGTACTATCTGTATTTTGTGGAAGAAGACTGTTAAAGAAAAACGGAGACGATAAACACTCATGAACATTCTATATTACTATCAATACAGACCTTTGTGTGGGTGCCAAACAATATAGCTCCAACAAAGCCGCAGTACAAAGACGTAGAAATAAATACTCATCTACAATGTAGCGGTTAACATTTTTTATCGTTGAAAATAGCTGCCAAGTGCGAGTTGTAGTCGATAACGAAGGGTTCTCTATCACAATACAATATTTAACACTACTATTAATAAAAACAATACTTTAGTAAATACTAGCTTCTGCCCGCGTCTTCGCCTGCGTGGATGACGGAAATTATTCCATGGGAACGTGCTACCGGGACAAAAAACCTATATGTTTCTCCATAACATCAGCTGTCTGTCAGTGAAAGTCCCGTCAAAATCGGTCCAGCCATTTTGGAGATTAGCCGGAACAAACGGAAAACTAGACGGTTACAGTTCAAAAAATACAGCCCTGTGACGGACGGACAGCGGCCCCGGAGTAATAGGGTCCAGTTGTCACGCTTTGGGTACGGAACCCTAAAAAAGGCACCTTTGAAGCCCGGTCGATAGTTCCAATAAGTTCGAATTTCGAATACTACCAATATGTCAGCGCGTGTTTACGCGTCGGGTACAAAAGCGATTTCGTGCTCGACTGTACCGGCCGCGGCTTGTCACTTTTGCGCGCGATCGTACGGCACTTGTTAGTCATTGTTCGCGGTCGCGGATAGACTTATATTGAAATTGTAACGGTTTGGCTGAAAATGTAAAGGGCTTTCGTGTTCTTTTTTTATTTTGTGTTTAGTCTATTGTAAGCCTTGAAGCTTTTTATTTCTAAGATGCCTTAGTAATGTCTGGTTTGTGTACTATTGAAAATGAGGATTTTTTTTCGATATGAAAAAAAAATGAGAATAGAATAGAATACTTACCTACTTTTTATTATGTACACCATATTAATTACAGACAGATGAGATGAGATGATGATGAGATGAGTTATGTGTTTACACCGCCAAAGCGAACTACGCGTTATACTGACGTCACGCAAAATCCTGCATCGCGCAAGCAGAGTTTACCGCGCAACTAGCATATAAGCAACGTCCCGAAATGAATCGTCGGGCTAAACACCCGTTCAGACCTGGTTCGGACACTTGAAGGCCAATTCCCGTAATTACAAACGTTCAAAATCTAGTCTCATCTCAGCGACAATCAATGTCAAAAATCAGATTATATTGCATGCATGCAACATGCAAGCAAGCATGCAGCATGCAAGCGAGCATGCAACATGTAGCAGGCATGGTTTCTGTCACGGCTCCGGCACTGCGGGTCTCCGGCGGTCCCACGTGTGCTAATCGTCACAGGCGGCTTTCGCTCGCTTGCTGGCCGGCGTCGCCGGCCAGCAAGCTTATTTCTGTATAAAGGGTTTAAAGTGACCTAACCAAACCGAACCTCGGGGTGCCCTTTGCTCGCTCTTGCATCCTATGTCGACGTAGCCCCTCTTCGCGGGGCTCCTATTACTGTGTAAAGGGTTTAAAGTAACCTAACCAGACCGAACCTCGGGGTGCCCTTCGCTCTCTCTTGCTTCCTATGTCGACGAGATCGAGATGGAGATCAGACTGTGGACGTTCTTAAAATTACGAGAATTGCCCCCCTGGTCGGAGGATCCACCCTTTTCTATGGAGGATGAGTGAACTTTAAGGCCCTGTTCCTCGTACCTTTATACTGGTGACCCCGAACATGGACATTGGTGCAGCCTTCAAACAGCGAGTTCAGCATATCGTCATCATAATCTCTTCCTCAAGCTTCCAGGTGGCGAGTTACATAGCCAGCCAGCATCCACGGCGCGCCCAAACATGTACTCATTAATTTAGCCTAGTCTTAACTAGCAACACAAGCCAAAGTGGCAATGGGTCGGCCATATTAGCCATAGAAACGATTATGTAGACGTGTTCTTGAATGGAGACCGCGAATCGGCAAACGTAAGGTAGGATGCCCTCAGGCTACGTGGAGCGACGATCTTCGAAGGGTGGCTGTAAGCAGCTTGTTGAGAGTTGCCAAGAATCCGAAATTGGGGAGACCTATGTCCAGCAGTAGACTGCTGTAGGCTGATGATGACGAGTCTTGCTATCCTCCTCCTTCTCCTTTTGCTTGTCACAGTAATGCCACAGAGTGCCTCCGACACTCTAGGCATGGATAAGTAATGAGGTTATGTCTGGCGCGGAATATAAATGAATATTTTATTTGCTAATATTTTACATATCTTATTATTCGTTTATTTCTGTAACAGCCCGTGACATCACAGCGGGCCCTATCAGAATACCAGCGCTGCGACATTTATTTTTTAAATGTCGCAGCATCATGCTGAGATAGGAGCCTTTTGGCTTCGTATGAGACTTTCTGTTTCATTTTTCTTTTTGTTACTTTTTTTAAAATATAATTTGGCTTTTTATTTTTTACTGTGTTTAGTTTTGTTTGTGAGCTTCCTGTACGAGTTGCAATAAATACTATACTTTTTCTTTCTTTCTTTCAACTTTGTGAACATTATGAAATAAATGAATAAAATAAATACCCTGAATCTTTCATCTGCACTTCCTCTCTCCTTAAACATCTTCATTATATTTTCTTTGCTCATGTTTCATGTTTATTATTATATGTAATATTTATTTAGATTAGTATAATATACTTTATGTATGTATTTATTGTATTATGTAAATGGTACACCACAGACTACCTGCAGTATTTGTCTGTCCTTCCCCGTTTTAATCCATCCAAAGGTTGCTTTAAAAGATACCCTTTATACAGTTTCTACATTTACTTATGTCTGTAATTTATATGGTGTACATAATAATGAGTATTCTATTCTATTCTATTCTTTATTATTGATAGATTTTTAAAGCTTCTTGCTTCGTATCATTCTTTTTTTGCAAAGATATGAAAAAGGAACAAATTAACCACATCTCATCAGTATAACTACAAATAACGCTGCATATAACCCAAAAAAAAAAACTCCTAACAATCCATAGCTCGTTCTCCACATGAACCAGCCACTACTACGCACATTCGCTACCAACATTTTCCGGTAAAATCTAGTAAGTATTTATGGTATTATTGATGGGCGCGCTTGTTTACGGCAGGAAGACTTATGTATTGCATTATTGCTGACGCTACCATGTCGAGCACTATACTGTATTAACTATAGGCGCGCGTACAGGGTGTTTTGGAAAACGTTTTTGGTACGATTAACTTTGTCTTATTCCGTGCGATCTTGGATAAGATCTATTCAGAAATGCTTGAATTTAATTTTTTTAAAGTTTCGTTTTATCTTTTGGTAGGAGGCTAAAAAGGAGTAAACTTTATAGATTTTAGAATCTTTGAAATGTCTTTTAGTTAAAGTCAAAGTCAAAACATTTATTTCAAGTAGGCACTTAAAAGGCACTTTTGAACGTCAAAAATTACGAAAAAATACAATTGATTCTAGTCGCCCATTCCAAAAGATAGTTTTCGTATGGAGAAGAATGGGCAAGAAACTCCACCGTCACTCTTTTAAAATGTTTTACAATATTTTGTATACATTAATTATATAATAATATGTGAAGACGATGCACCTAAAATAAAATAAAATGACTATACCAAAATAGGTAAAAGAATTAAAAATGAAAACATGACATAAATTAATTATATAATAGATACATGGTGCTCACATAATATTTACAAACATGGTAAAAATAAACGATTTTCATTTAAATAAAAAATTACAAGTAATAAGTCAGGGTGTGAGTTTAAGTAATTACAGAATATAAATCAACGTCAAAAAAAAAAAAAGAAGAAAGAATCAATTTTACAATTAAATTAGCAACCAGTTAGTTGCTACAACAATAAATCTGAGGGGTAATTCTCGTAGTTTTAACAACGTTCATAATCTGATCTCAGTCTCAATCTGACAAAAATACCTACTTATAATTTTCTTACATTTTTGACAAGTTTTTGACATTGATTATCGCTGAGATGGGATTGCGACTAGATTTTGATCGTTTTTAATTACGGGAATTGGCCTTCTGATGTATTGGCGCCGATTCTGTTGTTTACAAACTAAACTAAATTTAAGTTCAGGCATCTTTTTCTTTCTATTTCATTAAGACAAGGACAGAAGATAAATATTAGTTTAGTCCTGTCAAATTAGTCAGCGCCTGGCGTAAATTGACGTATTTTTAGTAGCCAATTTTTTAATCTCGTTTAAAGTTGTCTATGGAGTATTAATTTTACAGGACTAAACTAATATTTATCTTTTGTCTTTATCTTAATGTAATAGAAAGAAAAAGATGCACTGAACTTAAATTTAGTTTAGTTTGTGAGCAATAGAATCGGTGCCTTTGTATGAAATCTCATCCTGACAAATGACAATATCGAATTGATTGGATATGAGAATTTGGCCAGAATTTTCTGGGTCTGGGGGCCTAAGAAGGCCACTTTGGCAGAATCATAAAAGGATAACATAATGGAGATTTGGCCTTCAGATCATCGGTATTGTATGAAATCTCATTCTGACAAATGACGAATATCGAATTGATTGTTGATGAGAATTTGGCCAGAATTCTCTTGGTCAAATCTTTTCTCAAAGCAAGGAGCAGCACTCAGAAACCATAGGACCAATTTAACTCATGGTTCGCCAATACATTTAGGTAAATCATAAATGATTTATTTCTGTAAGTAGGCTTTTACAAACACTTTTACACGTCAATCATATTAAACTAGATGACTACTCTGAGAAGAAACAAATTCAGAGGTCACAGTCTCATTGAAAGTCCAGACAATATAATCTTGGTCAGATCAAGTGAAGACCATGTATGTTGATTGGTATCTGAAATGGTCTTTTGAGAAAAGAACCAGACAGATTGAGTGGACCTGTCCAGTCAGTGCATGCATTTGTTAAAAATCGTGCAGCTTAACTCAGAACTTGAGGAGCTCAACGGTAGAAGTGAAGTCTGAAGAAACCACTAAAACTCATAATCCCAGTACTGCGTGAGAACGCATTACCTTCACTCAAGCAGTCTGCAACGGAATAGAATATTTTGTAGGTTATTGACTCGAACCTGTTATTCTTTGTGGAGTAAACAGAATCGTAAATACGTAGAGATTGAATTGCTTGTAGGGAGACGAGCTATTGTGTTCGTGTATTGTGAGTCGGGATTGAAATTCTTTTTTATAGGGTTCGTGGTTTCCGTGAGTGTGTGAAAATGCCGAGTCATCAGACAAGAATCGGCACGAATAAATAGTAATTTAACACTTTACTTTATCGTAGCTTTATTTATTTTGCCTATTTGTTGATTTATGTGTTTTTATATTTTTACTAGCTGCTGCCCAGGGCTTCGCCATAAATTATCCCACGGAAACGTGTTAGCGGGATTAAAGTAAGCCTATACGTTACTCCGTAATATCTGCTACCTGCCATTGAAAGTCCCGTCAAAATCGGTCTATCTTTCCAAATATTAGGTCTTATCTTGTCACGTATTAATCTTTAGCAATTATTCCAATTCCAATCCAATCTAAATAGCAATAAATTCAATATAAAAAAAAAACTTTTTGGAACTACGGAAGCATTTAGTTATTGCGCTAAAAATAGTATTGAACACACTAATATCATGATTGCACCGCTTTTTTTAACCTCAAATAATTCCTATTTTGGGGACCTAAAATACTAAATAGGCACGTAATTGCGACCAACTTGGAAGTAGCGCTCGCCGGCCGCCACTGCGGCACCGCTCGCTTCCCTCGCTCAGCTCGCGCGCGGTTGGTCACAGTTCTAAGCTTACTTAACCCATTTGCTCGGGGTGCCTAACTTAGTTACTGCAACCAATTCGGTTCGCACGTGATTGGTCACAATTCCAACCTAACGTAACCAGTTTGGTCTAACTGAGCTAGGGTACCTAGCTTATTTACTGCGTCCATCTGTGAGAAAAGGCTAGAAAGTTAAAAAGAGGCTCAATTATTTAAACAAATCTCCATCATTAGTGCGAAAAGTTTTAAGAGGATCAGTTAAATATTTCCCTTAAGTTATCAACACCCTGTATAAAGAATTATAACAAATGACGTATACTCAGTGATGTATGTGGGGATGATGTGGCATCAATCTACGGGATGTTCGATTTGGACATAAAACTATTAGTTTGAAGGGATATGAGTTATTTCGGCACTGCGATTTGATGAAGTAGTCAACTTTTGTTGAAAAGTTGAGGGATGATGTGTTACTTCGGGATTTATAGACAAGTGTTTAAATTGATTGGGGGGAGGAAACGGGGATGAGGATAAACTTACGTTTCCGACCAGAGGAACGAAAGCTCCATCTGCAAAAATAAGCAGTTCGTTGACATGACGATAGGCCGCCAGTACCGCGTCAAATTAAATTAGCTAGCGAAACTCCGCGAAAGTGATGGTTATCGATATCTAAACATCATTATCATCTGCCTAGCCTTTTCCCAACTATGTTGGGGTCGGCTTCCAGTCTAACCGGATGCAGCTGAATACCAGTATTTTACAAGGAGCAACTGCCTATCTGACCTCCACAACCTATTCACTGGGTAATACGATACCCCTTGGTAAGACTGATTGTCAGACTTTCGGGATTCTGACTACCCGTAACGACTGTTAAAGATCCACGAATGACAGCCGGGACCAACTGCTTAGCGTGCTTTCTGAGGCATGGTGGGGTCACGGTATGTAAAGATGGTCACCGATTCACAGACCAACCGCGGCAAGCGTAGCTTAACCTGATCGATTGACCTGTGCGGCTGTAATTATTTAGCCACGGGCCCCTTTAAATAAAAAAAATTAAAACTTAAAATATCAGTTTAAAAAATTAGTTTTTTTGTGTAAACTTCACAGACGTGATCGATATCTGCAAACAATAAAACACATTTTCTCAAGAATCACATTTTCTTGAGAAAAACATCAAATCTTTTTTATTTTATCGAGTTTAGATACCAATCACGCATCTGCAGAGTTTCGCTAGCAAATTTAATTTGACTCTGTATACATATGTATGGTCCGTTCCAAAAGTATCTAATGAAAATGGAAACAAATGGATCAGAAAACTTCACTGTGGATGCCAATTTTTGTGCCACTTACAAATTGAGTGCTTTGTTTTGATTATTTGAATACACCTGAAACTCTCATTAGGGTTCCGTGTCAAAATGGTGAAACGGAACCCTTATGGTGAGACTCACTCTGTCTGTCTGTCACAGCTGGATACCTCAAGAACTACTAATGCTATCAACTTGAAATTTGGAATTGTTCTAGATGACGTTGGCCCAACTATTTTGCAAATAAGAAAGAAATAAAAATATATGTATATATTTGCAACAGGGCCTGAAAGGGGGTCTGAAAAATTCAAAGTGGGGCTACTAGGGAATGTGGGGTATCATATGATAGAGAGCAGTTTGCACATTCTCAAACATTTTTTCTTCTTTTTAGGCCGCATAGTTTTTGACTTTTGATGACAAATGTAAAAAAAATACCGTTCACCTCCTCTTATCTCCGAAGTGTGGAAAGAGAAAAATCTGAAATTATTCTATGTGATAGAAGTTTATGTAACGATTACAGGACAAATAAAACGAAGTCTCTGAATAGCACACTTTTTCAGAAATCATCAACAAAAGTTACATTAGTTCCACTATCGGTCAAGAGATGGCGCTGACATAAAACTGCAATATACTACACCGCAGTGCACAGTGTTAAAATTCTCTGATGAATATAGGCCTCTTCGGTGAAAATTTAAAAACATATGATGGCACGGAACCTTCGGTGCGCGAGTCTGACTCGCTCTTGCCCGGTTTTTTTTCAAAATTACCTTTAAAATTCGTAATGCAGAATACGTAATGTAGAATGTAACCTATTAGCCACACTGTATTAATGAAGACAAAAAAACAGACTTACTAAAAGCTGTAGCATAATTTAAATAATTACAAACACATTTAGTTACTTCCCAAAAACACAAATGGTACCAAACTTTTGTTTTTCCTGATATAAATCAACCGAACTTGCAGTGTTCCTAACAAAATATAGGCAATGTGACGTGGAAATCCGCAAGCCGTGTGAGCTGCATTCGGTATGCAAATTTTATTATGCCAGATGAAAATATACGGCGGTGGTTGGCTTAATAAGTTTTGTATACGTGGATTATCCTACTTTGTAAGATGGAGTGGAAAGCAGTCCAACTGCGCGTTGATGATCTGGTTAGCATAATAAGCTTATAATGTTCCCACTGATGGGACAGAGGCCCCGTGTCTTCGATGGGGAGTGGGCTACGCATGGCCACCTCTCAGCTCGTATATTAAACAAGATGTAATTTCAATAAATGCATATCAGTCAAATAGTTAAAGTAAGCACTCTGGATTAACATTTAGGCTACTTTTTATCCCGATATTCCTACGGGATCGACACTTATGCGGGTGAAACCCGGGGCGCAGCTAGTGTATATTTAATTTTAATTATGAATAAACGTACATTATTACAGTACGTCGCAAGTGCTACTATTGAGCATGTCGAGGTCTTAGGTTCGATTCCCATGTCAGGCAAAGTGTTAAATGGGTTTTTCTACCTGGAATTTCTCAATATCAGTTAGTAGTAGTAGTATAGGGGTCTGGATTTGTGGCCGGTTGATGGCAATAGGGTCGCCCCCTATTGGGAGCACTTAAGCATTAGGTTTAGACCTGTAATGATGGTTTTAAGGCATTTAAATAAATAAATAAAAAATAATAAAAAAAAAATGTTACAATACAATTTGTTTGGCTGTTGTGTTGTGTCGTTAATTTAGGTTCAATGGTGGCTCAGTGGTAACGGGCCAACTTACGAGTTGTAGGTCGCGGGTTCGTACTCAGGTAGGCGCTTTACTTTGTGTAAATTATTTCATCACCACTGCTCTCAAAACGGTGAAGGAAAACATCGTGAGGAAACCGGCATATCCTAGAACTAGAAATTCGGAGACATGTCACATCTACTAACTAGCACTGGGCTCGCGTGGTAGTTTACAGCCCACTCCTTATCGAAGAGAGGCCTGTGTCCCAGCGGTGGGAACATGTTAGCCTGACTGTTTTGGAATTTATAGTGGACTGTATATAATTGTTGGAAAAAGCCTATTGTCGTGTGTTGATTAAAATAAAAATATAATATCCTAACCTAACTAAAACTATGAATATAAAAAAGTAAAAAAATAAAAAATAAACCGACTTCAAAAAGAAATTAACTCAAAATCTATACATATAATAAAATTGTAGAAAAGTGGTGTCTGTACAATGGAAATATATTAAAAAAAAGTAGCAGGGGTTGTTATTATATCGATGCCGAACCCGAAATTGTAATTAAATTTTTTTTTGTCTGTTTGTCTGTTTATCTGTTTGTCTGTTTGTCTGTTTGTCTGCTGTGTTTGTGCACGCTAATATCAGAAACGGCTTATTCGATTTAGATGCGGTTTTCACTAATATATTGTAGTAAGCTTCACTTAACATTTAGTGTTTATTTCATGTCAATCGGTTCATAAATAAAAAAGTTATGTCAATTTAAAGAATCACGGCGCGAACATTTGTTAAGGTATTCTATCAGAGTACGTAAACGCCTCGCGCCTGCGCGTCCGTGGCTATATATACAAGGTGTAACGGAAAGGGGGTATCAACCCTGAAGGAGGTGAATGAAGATGAAAAAAAAATTTGGACCTCCCATAGTAATAGCACATCAATGATTTACTATTACTATGGGAGGTCCAAAATTTGTTTCATATTTCGACCTATGTTCTTTGGGGAAATTTGTTCAGTTTCATGAGCACATTCACCTCCTTCAGGGTTGATACCCCCTTTCCGTTACACCTTGTATAAAGCGAGCTGAGAGCCACGCCGCTGCCATAATTCCGATCCAGCCTGTCCCTTTTTGCCCTCTCCCAGCGACGCCCTAAGCCGAGGTCCGTACCCCACAGGGGGTGCCCTTAGCGTGTAGTCGCTTAGTTTTTAAGTTTATATTGTGTAGTCAAGTTGTGTATTATGCCCTGGCTGGAGGCCTTAATTTATTGAGGCATCCACAGGAAAGCCAGGTTAAGCAGTCGACAACCCCTCAGGTTGAACTGCGAGATGACCATTTCAAAAGAAAACGCGCCGCTGCCATAAGGATTCAGTTATTCGTAGCGAACGCACGTATCCTGGAGAGTATAGGCGAATAGTTGGATTCGATTATTGCGATTCACTTGAATACTGACTGTTTGCATATTTCATTTTTTTATATTTTAGGATTTGTAGGTTAGGTTCTTTTCTTAATCATTAAAATTTTGTAAGTATTTGGTATAGGTTAGGCGGTTCTTTCCTTGATTTTTGGGTATTTACTTATCTTAATTTTTATTTAGGGTTTTGTAAATAAATATTGTAAGCATTTATTATTGGTTGGGCATTTCTTTCCCTGATTTTCGGTATACAGTCAAACCTGGGTAAGTGAGAACTGGATAAGTGAGAAAACTCTATAAGTGAGAGTAATAGCCAGGACCCGTCATTTTAAGCTCCCAAAACCTCTATTAGCGAGAAACAGAAACCTTTGTAAGAGAGAGTCGTTTTTCTCTCATGGACCTCCGTAAGTGAGACTGCTACTTATCTAAACCTCTATAAGCGACAGTCGAGCTTTATTTATTTAGGAGGAACAAATGACAAAACAAATTACAAATTTAACATCTGCTATTTTATGACTCATTCTTAACTTTCGTGTAACTTCCTATCATTGTTTTTGTACCTATTATTTTCTCGTCAATATTGTACCTATTCTATTTCGTGGAACTTCATAAAGTTGTTATTTTATCGCATTCTTTTCGAATGGACACGTGTGCCTGTGTACCACATTCGTACTTGCTGTGACTTGTTATTGAAACGAGAAACGCTACCCATGTACCTGCATTAGCGAGAAACTCGGGTTAGTGAGAAACCTCTATAAGCGAGAATGAGATTGTGCTCCCTTGAACTCTCGCTTATCCAGGTTTGACTGTACATACTTATCTTAATTTGTATTTAGGGTTTGTATATAAATATTATAAGTATTTGGTATAGGTTAGGCATTTCTTTTCTTGATTTTCTTTATTAAGTATAAGTTCATTAGCTTAGGTTAGTAATTATTTTTTCTAGCAATTCTTTTGTTTTATAAAGTTAGTACGTTTGTCTGTGTAGAAGAATAGCACCACCCCTTACTTCCCGTGTGTGTCGTAAAAGGCGACTAAGGGTCTCACCGGAGAATGGGCAGCAGCGTTTTCTATGCATTCCACCACCATACCATACTGCGATCGCCAACCCGCCTGCCAAGCGTGGCGATTATGGCAAACCCCCCCAAAATTGGGGGAGGCCTATGTCCAGCAGTGGACGTCTATCGGCTGAAATGATGATGATAATGACGTTTGGTTTACACGTCTTAACACTTATTACTTAAACTGTGATAATTTTAGACTGTATAATAATCTGTAAGTATTTATAATTTAATTGTTTACGATAGTACGTGTTTACTAAATAACTGTGTGTTAAGTATTAAGTACTATTTTATTGTAAGAATGCCTCGAAGAAGATCCGACCTCTCCCAATGTAGCAGAAATGCTAAAAGGATGAGATTAGTTCGATCACAGGAATCTGAGGAAGGTCGTGAGGCAAAAGGCTCTCTGCACCAGGCTAGGTTTCGTGCTGCAGAAACTTCGACTCAGCGAGAATCTCGACTGAGTTCAAATCGTTATCGAATGATGACAACTCGAAATAGGGAAAACGGGGAACAACGAAAGGCATGTTTATCTGTCGATCGCGAAGCTCACGCGCTATCGCGTGAGTCTGAGACTTTTGCTGTCAGGGAAACCCGCCTGAGCTCCCAGAGAGTACGGACAACAAATGCTCGATCCCAGGAGACACAGGACGAACGGGAAATACGTCTCACTGCCGATCGTGAAGCTCATACACTATCGCGTGAGTCTGAGACTTTCACTGATAGGGAAATTCGTCTGAGTTCTCAGAGGGTTCGGACAGCAAATGTTCGGTCTCAGGAAACACAGGAAGAACGAGAAATACGTCTCACTGCCGATCGTGAAGCTTAAGCACTAGAGTCTGAGACTTTCACTGAAATTCGCCTGAGTTCTCAAAGGGTTCGGACAGCAAATGCCCGGTCTGTAGACGGTATATGTAATTCAAAATATGCTGCCCGAAAAGTCACTATTCCACGCGGACGAAGTCGCGGGCACAGCTAGTTATGAAATAACTTTAATTTCGGAAGTCGGTGTCTTCGGGATCTGTATTTTATTTATAGTTTTAGTTTTTTGCCACCGAATTCCGAAATTTTTTATTTCGTGTGTTTTAGTTTTTGCACTAGGATTTGACCAAGGTTTTGAGATGTTTTCCCTTTGACACTACACCCGTAGCTCGAATCAATACGCCAGGCCGTCACACTTACTTGAATTAATCCATATCTTGAAAATCACTGAATCGATTTTGATAAAACTTGCACTGTTTCCTAAGTTGAAGTAAACGTAAGCTAATAAAAGAAATGACCACGATCCGATTAATAGTTGCGGAGAAATGCGTGGACAAACATACATACATAGGTACATACGTCTATAAAATTTTGTATATTTGTTTGGAAGCCCTAATAGATTGTCATATGTGAATATAATGCAATTCCAATAATATTACATACATACGTGTCGAATTTATAACCTCCATTTTTTTGAAGTCGGTAAAAATAAAGTATGGCGTCGAAATATCCCTCCGCATCGCTGTCAGTCGACAGCGATGCTGCGGAATATTTACAGTCGGTAATGTACCCAAGAGACTGGCGACATTGCCACATTGTAGGGCACTACTTATCTTCTGGCCAAGGTAAAAGCCCACCCTTGGGTCACGGGAAGTGTTAACCAGCCGTTTGGAGGTTTAAAAAAATTCTAATTCAAAACATTTATTTCAGACTTATTCAGTCCATAGAGTGTTAGTAGTACATCAAGGGAACTTAAAATTATGTTAGTTACTTACACACACACAAGAGAAAAAACGCGTGTCAGACTACATTGAACAAAATTTTATTTTTGTGAACCATTAATCAGTGCTCAAGAAAACATTTCAATTATGAACTTTATATCGAACAAAATATGTAGCTAACCTCGTAATTTCGGGCAGCAACACGTCGTTTTCATTCATACCTTTGATGCTTTCAGCTTTGACGAATTGGCTTTGCGCTTTTAACAAAAAAAGTCGAGTTTTTTTTTTTTTTTGTTCAACACAAAGCATTTTTGGCGAAATATTTTCACGGTGATTGACATCTACACCTGATTTTTTTCAATAGTTTATTGTGTGAGCGAATTTTTCATCAGTTTCGTGCGTGAAGTGACGCGCGCTTTTTTAACCGACTTCAAAAAAGGAGGTTCTATATTTAATATACGATTTACAAAAAATAATAATAAAATTAAATGTAATGAGGGATTTTCTTTTTTAACTTTTCCCTAGTCGCTGAATAGATGGCGCTAAACTTGGTAAGTTACTGCAAGGAACGGAACGTCACATCATTTTTTGATTATTTCATTTGGATGTAATTTTGTGATCGTAAAACCAAAGCAAACGAAAGTGTTAGTCAACGAGCATATGTGACGTGACGCAATGTTTTTTTTTCCAAGCATTTTAACTTTGGCACCTAGTAACGTAGTCCGTTCAACGCCATCTACAGAGATCTTGGAAACTATGTTTTATTTTTAATGCTCAAAAAGAAAACCTCTCATTGGAAAAGTATAAAATAATTTAAAAACTCCCGACATAAAGAATTTATATAGTGAGACTAAAACAGATAAATTCATATGGAAGTCGGGGGACCGTTCTGTGGAACACCTTCTATTGTAAGAGGTCCCCCGACTGCCATATGAATAATTTATCTATTTTAGTCAAATATGTCATCCGCCATTTTGTGGCGGCGGCCATCTTGGACCGATTTTTATCAAACATAGCTAAGAACTCTCTCGACTAATTCACCTTTCAAACAAAAAAAAAAAACAAAATCAAAATCGGTTCATCCGTTCGGGAGCTACGATGCCACAGACACACACACACACACACACACAGACACGTTAAACTTATAACACCCCGTCTTTTTAGCGTCGGGGGTTAAAAAAGGGGTATATCATTTTTAATGTTTCGTTAGAATTGTTAGCAGTGGTGGCCCAGTGGTAACGGCTGCGACATACGAGTTGTAGGTCGTAGGTTCGAACCCAGACAGGCGCTTTACTTTGATAAATTATTTCATCACTACTGCTCTCAAAACGGTGAAGGATAACATCGTGAGGAAACCGGCATGTCTTAGAACCAAAAACTCGAAGACATGTAACATCTACCAACCCGCACTGGGCCCGCGTGTTGGATTACGGCCCATTCCGTCTCACAGAGAGCAGGCCTGTGTCCCAGGAACATTATAAGCTGATAATGTTGGACTTTAGAGTAGACTGTGTATAATCGTTTGAAAAAAGTCTATTGTCGTGTGTTTACTTAGCGTATTTTTATCCGACTGCGCGACGCAAAGGAGTGGTAATGTGTTCATCAGCCTATGTATGTATGTATGTATGTATGTATGTTTATATGTTCCTTTGAAGCACTATACAGACAAAACGCCTTGGCCGATTTTTATGATTCATACGTTAATCCATTCCTCTTAGTCCGGCGAGTGTCACTAAAGACATGACGTTAGTGAAAATTCAATATGGCGACTACTGGACGCCATATTAAATTTATTTTTTAATTTTTTTTTTCAAAACCTATCGAGTTAAAAAAAACTGAAAAGCTAAAAACAAGCCCATTTTAAATTAAATAAAAGTTGGAAGCAGGCGGGACCCATACCATTTTTTTATTATATTTTCAAATTCAAATGGGTCCCGCCTGCTTCCAACTTTTATTTAATTTAAAATGGGCTTGTTTTTAGCTTTTCAGTTTTTTTAACTTAAGGTTTTTACCGCAGTCGGGTTGTTTTTATTTTTTAAATAACTTTTTAACTATAGTTTGTGTTATTTTGGGGTTCATGGCTAAATAACAACCGCCGAACGGGTCGAACGAAGGTTAAGCTATGCTTGCCGCGGTCGGTTCGTGGATGGATGGATCGTGGAGGGGTCTCGATCGGTCACCCAACCATCCATTACACATCGTGGCTTGGAAATCACTTTCGAACCGTTAGTGATCTTTTACAGTCGTTATGCGTAAAAAAGTGTCTATCATTAGAACCGCAAAAATGTTGTTAAAGGATCACTTAAATATTTACTTTATAAAAGGAGATTACGACTCCTTTTATAAACTATATAATATAATAACTGATCATCTAAAAACATTTTTGCGGTTCAAATGATAGACATTTCTTTTCGGCAACAGCAGCGTTTGGCACAATGGGAATGGCGTCGTCTTAGTGTCGTTTCCAAATGACCTATCATTGATAGAAAATAGCATACCTACCTACTTTCCCCCAGATCTAATCCGTAACCTAGGACCGGAAGGAAAAAGGACCAAAATCCTCTCGAATAAACGGTAAACGGATAGCTTTTAAAATATCACACTAATATTATAAAGGCGAAAGTTTGTGAGTTTGTGTATGTGTGTGTTTATATATTTGTTACTTCTTCACGCTCAAACGGCTGGACCAATTTTGATAAAATTTTGTATGGAGGTAGTTGACACCCTGGATTAACATATAGGCTTTTTATCCTACGGTATCGACATTTACGCGGGTGAAACCGCGGGGCGCAGCTTGTTAACAAATAAAAACGCATTCCTATCCTATCTTTTTGCTCCATTTTATTTATTCTCTCTTGAATATATTTATTAAAAGCGTTGATACCCTCCTTTGCAACCGTAACATGTGCAACGAAAATTAAAATATTATTTCCATTGTTGTAATATATTGAAAGTGGAAACCCACGAAACACTTGTTTGGTTTTGTATTCATTGTTTGCCGCAGAATTCTGTTCTGGGAACTTAATAATACGAGTACTGTTGGATTATACAGGGTTATTGGTAAAACATTAATAACCTCTTAAGGGATCATTGTACTCATCATATTGAACAACTTTTTCTATGGGACCAACCTTGAAATCGCGAAAAAAAATCAGCTGTTCCCTATATTTTGACGAGTTATACGAACATAAATGTAGGGAACAGTTGATTTTCGTTTCGCGTGTTAATGTTTTACCAATAACCCTGTATAACGTCAAACGTCGTCGTCGTCGTGTGTGTTTGTCGTCACAGAATAGCCTTTACTAGAAGTGGTCATCGTATTAATGGTTCGGCAGCTTGAATGTTATCAGGATTGTTACAGATTATAGTAGTTCATAGAGAAGGTGGTACGACAGCGGTTCCCCTGACATTATTTCTGACATCTGAGGGGCAGTTCTCGTAATTTTAAGAACGTTCACAGTCTGGGGGCCTAAAAAGGCCACTTTGGCAGAATCATAAAAGGATAACATAATGGACAATTAACTGTTAAGTTAATCGTATCAAATCCCATTGGTGAAGCATTTTTCAGTTATTTTTTTTCTCTGTGCAAAAATACCAATCAATCAATCCAAATCCCATCACAATTTCTTTGATTGTACCTACGTAGTGCAGCGAAAAAAAGAAAAACACGGACTGTTTTCGCCATTTTATAATTGATAATGTTATCCTTTTATGATTCTCCAAAGTGGCCTTTTTAGGTCCCCTGATCTCAGTCTCAATATGTCAAAAATACTATGATGACACTGCAACTAGATTTTGCGTTTGAGCTTGAGATTGGCTTTCAGAAGAGAGCCGCCACGCAACTGGCGATACGACGATCTGCTAGAGTGAGTGTTGCCAGCCAGTGTCACTCTTATTCGACTTTTTCGGTGCAACGTATTTGAAAAAGCGGATCAAACCGGAATGAGACAGTTTATAGTGGATAAGACAGAGATTAAAACAGAAGACGAACAAGCAGGCAGGAGATTGAGGAGGTATCTGGAAACAATGGTTTCTATGAAAAAAGTTTACGGCAAGAAGTGCTATCTATGAACAGAGATCTCTGTCAACAGTGCTTCATATGGACCGAGATATCTACGAACAATTTTTTCTATCAACAAAGTTTTCGGCGAAACGTGCTGTCTAGGAATAGAGATTTCTATGAGTTTTGCTTTCTGTGTCGAGTTGTATCGTACAAGCGTGTTTCTATCTTAGGTTCCACACTCGTTTTGACTAATCTCCGAAACGGTAGGACCGATTCTGATGAAATTTGATTTGGAGATACTTGGATCCCTGGGGACGGACATGCTACTTCTTATAGACATAGGTACTACGCGGGGGAAGCCAGTAGTATTATTATCTCAGCAAGCGCACTCGCTGTACGTAAAGCGTGATTATGCATTTGTTTTCGCTCGTTGTATGAAGCCGACCTTTTTTTTTGTGTGGGAAATCATCAAATGACTCCCGCTCTGGGTGGAGCGGAAGGGAGTGTCAGACTCTTACTAACTAAAACCCACCCGTGTTCCTTCCTTAGCCCTTTCTGTTCCGGGCCAGCGGTTACCCTTTCGGACAATCCCGCTGACCCGGCGGACAGCGGGATTGTCCGAAAGGGTTACCGCTGCCCGCTGGCGTATGTACATAAAGGGCTATGGAAGGAACACGGGTAATGGAGCCGACCTTCAGTAGATAACAGATACATATTATAATATTTCTCTCTCATTGACGTACAACCAAATTGTTACTTCCGGGAAAGCTAAAGAAATCTTTTACCGAGTTGAAGGAAAAAACGAATTTGTTTACAGAATGTTACTGCTACTTAAGAATAATAAATAATTCATCTGTTACGTTTGAGTTCGCTCCAGGTTGTCAAGTACCAATATCTCCCAAGGTGGTTTTACATGACCTCAAATTGAAAGCGGTTCTTGACTTCTTAAAGGGATCCCCAAAGGCGCTCCTTAACGGTCATAAATCAAAAGAAATCTCGTAGCAATGTAGGGCACTGTATATCAAAAGGGAGGGTAAAACAATCTACCGGTTGCAGATGAACTGACAGTAAGTTAGGGGAAGGTTATCGTTTACTGCGTAGTTATGGATGGTATTTTGGTAAGCGTTATAGCTGATAAGTTTTGATTATTTTGATATATTGTAGATGACCTAAGCAAAGTTAACCTATATAGGGTTATTGGTAAAACATTAACAACAGAGGTTATTGTACTCATCATTATGAACAACTTTTACTACGGGACCAAACACGAAATCGCGAAAAAAAATCCGCTGTTCCCTACATTTATGTTCGTCTAAATCGTCAAAATGTAGGGAACAGCTGATTTTTTTTCGCGATTTCAGGTTCGGTCCCTTAATAAAAGTTGTTCATAATGATGAGTATAATGACCTCTTAAGAGGTTGTTAATGTTTTACCAATAACCCTGTATAGGTAGTGTAGATGAGCTAGTAATACTTTGATAAAAAATGTAAAATATTTTTTAACTCAATCACCTCGCACTAACAATTTCGATGAAGGTGCGGGTGCTAGGTGTGGAGGAAAAATGAAGGCTGAGTTTGCTTCTGAAACTATAATTTCGGTCACAGAGTCGTATAGAGTGCACGCAAAATAAATCTGCGCGCGGCTTAATCAAAAATAGGCGTTTGCCGCCATCTGGACGTTTATTTCAGGTGTCAAGAAAGTGTGTTATGTTCCGTGTTTTCTAAAGTAAATAATTGCCATCATTATGCCGAAAGTGATTAAAAGTGCTGGCAGGTATAATCTTGAAGTCAAACGTCGCACACAGACTTATCTTGCGCGCACTCTAGTAAGTTGGTACAGACTCCAGCACATCAAGTTACCCGAAACTGTCAAATTTTCCCAATCTACTTTGAACCTTATGCTTCAGCGATAAAGTTGAAAATCTATTGAAGTAATTTGACAGATTGTAGTAGTTTGATGTGCTGGCGTCTGTACGTACTCTTGAATGATCGTAGCAGGTGGCGTTATAAAGTTTCTGCCTACCCCCATTGGAGGAAGGCAGAAACCACATATATGCAATAAATTACACCACATACTTGTTATCGCCTTTTCTGACAAAATACAAAAAATTAACAAAATCTAACCACTAGATTGTGGTCGGCTTCCAGTCTAACCGGATGCAGATGAGTACTAGTATTTTATATAGGTCGACTGCCTATCTATCTTAACTTTGGGCTTCTGACGACCCGTAATCACTGTCAAAGATCCACAAATGACGGCCGGCCGGGACAAATGGCTTAGCGTGTTTTCTGAGGCACGGAGGCTTAACTTATTATTATTATTAACGTGTTTTCCGAGACACGGAGGGTTAACGTGTTTTCCGTGTTTTTCGATCGACCCTTGCGGCTCTTATTACTTAGCCACAAGCCCCCCAGATCGAATAACCCAATAACACTAATAATGATGATGATGGTATTAAGCCGCGCAAGCTAAGTTAACAACGAAATAACCACCAAGAGATTCTTAACTTGAACGAAAACCAACTCTTTACAATTCTAGAATGGTATACCCAAGTGAATATATTTATGTGAATGCTTAACGTTCATGCAACTGCAGTAATATAATAGAAATGCTAGTATTACAAAGAAGATAGGAGTTATGGCCGTAAGTGATATTATTTGATATTACATTTTTGTTCTTTTTGACATTTTACTCGTTTCTTTGAGTTTATTGAAATGTCTTTGAGGTTAATATGTTATAGGATTCTATTATAGGATTATATTCATTCGGTACAGCAGTAGTTCTACCTGCAGTATTTATTTATTTAATACTTCAAGCACTCAGCTTCAATCCAAAGGTAGGTGGTAGAAAATGCCTATGACATTAAGTCCGCCTCTGTACATTTAATAGAGGCGGACATAATGCCATGTTAGGCATTTTCTAAAATAAAAAAATATTAGTATAAACAAAATACCTTTATAGAAAAATATATTAATTAATAATAATAATATATTTTTTAATCAAAGTAAATGTACGCATAAACCTATTAAACTTATAAATATAATATATGCCTAATTACATTTACGTTTGGGGTCGAAACGCTCGGGTCATGGGGCCCTAGTGCGAGTCTCCTTTTTAAGGAAATTTCTCGCCGGCTGGTGGACACTTCACGTGACCAGAGGGCTGGGTCGTTCTTTGGCCAAAGAATTAGCATTGCCATTCAACGTGACAATGGTGCCAGTCTTCTGGGCACGTTTCCGGATGACAGCGATGCGGACGAGTACTTCGACGCCTAAGTGTCCTTTGTTTTTGTATTTATTTGTATAGTAAGTTAGTTAGTCATTTAATTTAGTATTCTAGTTTTAAATATAGAGGTAATTATTACATTTATAAATATAAGCATAAATGAATATACATAAATATACTAAAAAGAAATAAGACAAACAATGAGAAAACATTACCTTCTCCTCCCTTTAAGTAAGAATTTGTTTTACGTCTTCGCCGGAATTCTCATATCTTGTTTCAGCTCTACAGTATTTTGTTTAATCCTAAAACCCCCACTTATCTTTTAGAACGTTTCAAGTTCCTTTATGAGACTAGAGATGATGCATTCCACCAGTTTCTATGACAAATCTTTTACTGTTCAAGCAGTACGGTTATGGAATGACTTGCCCGTGTCGGTAAGGCGTGCTCAATCTTTGTCCACTTTTAAAATTATGAAAAAAAAGCACTTCCTCTCTCCTTAAACATCATCATTATATTTTCTTTGCTCCTGTTTCATGTTTATTGTTATATGTATATATTTATGTAGATTAGTATAATATACTTTATGTATGTATTTATTGTATTATGTAAATGGTACACCACCGACTACCTGCAGTATTTGTCTGTCCTTCACCTTTTTAATCCATCCAAAGGTTTTCTTTAAAAGATCGCTTTTAGCGATAAGATCGCCCATCGTGTCACCCTTTTTACAGTTTCTATACTTATGTCTGTAATTAATATGGTGTACATAATAAAAAGTTATTTATTTATTATTATTAGCCTGTGATGTCCCACTGCAGGGCAAAGGCCTCCCTACTCTCTTTCCACTTCTCTGTGTTAAAAGCTGCTAAGGACCAGTTCTTGTTAAAGGAGTCCAGCTCATCCCGCCATCTCCGTCTGGGCCTGCCACGATGTCGTTTGCCATTAAGAGGGACCCATTGGGTCGTAAGTTTGGCCCATTGTTCGTCTGACATGCGGCAGATGTGTCCAGCCCAGTTCCATTTTAGCGTGGCAGCTTTCCAAGTGACATCAGTTATCTTTGTGATGGAACGGATGGTCGTGTTCCTAACTCGGTCTGTTAGTTTGATACCCAGAATACTCCGTTCCATAGCCCTCTAGCAAACCTCGAGCGTGGACCTCTGCTGATTTGTCAAAGACCATGTTTGACCACCATATGTGAGGATGGGAAGTATGCACACCATATGTGAGGATGGGAAGTATGTCAATGAGTCTTCTCTTAAGGGACATGGGAAGATCACCCTTCATTAGGTCTTTCATGGCCCAATAGCGCCTCCAGGCATTTTCGGTGCGTCTTGCAACTTCTTTGTTTTGTCTTGCCTGGAAAGAGACTATTTGGCCAAGATAGAGACACTCATCAACGTATTCAACCTCCCCACCCGCCACAGTGATCCTGCGATGCGCGCTGTTCGTCATCAACTTGGTCTTTGACATATTCATCTGAAGCCCGACCTCTAGGCTTGCCGTGCCAAGATCGTCTAGCATCTGTGTCAACTCGGAGGCTGAAGACGAAAAGAGCACAATGTCGTCGGCGAAACGGAGATTAGATAATCTCTTATGGCCGACCATAATGCCCCTTTCCGTCCAGCCCGCTGCCAGCTTTCGGAAGACTTCCTCCAGCACAGCTGTGAATAGTTTCGGAGACAGCGGGTCGCCTTGCTTAACTCCTTTCTCTATCTGGAAGGACGGTCCTGTCATGGAACTGATCTTGATCGCTGCAGTGCTGTTCATATAAATAATTTTTAGAAGATTAATATAAGTGGTGTCTATATCTTGATTTTGCAGGGCGTTAAAAATTGAGCTATGGGTGATACTATCAAAAGCTTTTGAATAGTCCACAAAAGCGATATAAAGTGGGAGCTGGAATTCTAAGTGTTTCTCGATAATTTGGTTGATAGAGTGAAGGTGGTCAGTAGTAGAGAGGCCGCGGCGAAATCCGGCCTGTTCGGGAGGCTGTTGTTTGTCTAGTGATCCTGATATTCGGTCTTCGATTACTTTAATAAAGGCTTTGTACAGGTGCGAAACCAGACTGATAGGGCGGTAATTATTAATGTCTGTTTTGTCACTCTTTTTATGGAGGAGAATAATTAATGAATGGCAAAATTTGTGTGGTAGAATTCCGGTTTTTAAAATGCTGTTGAAGAAATTCGTAACATGTGGGAGAAGAACCGGCTCTCCTATTCTCAAGGCTTCCGTCGTTACGCCATCGTCGCCTGGGCTCTTGCTGTATTTCATGCTCTGTAGTGCCTTGTGGACTTCCCAACCTGTAAATGGTGGAATGTGATCGGAGCACGAATACGTAGTTGTGTTAGGTTGGAGGGTCGGCTTCTCACTGTAAAGATTTCTGTAAAATTCGGTACAGATGTTTAAAATTTTGTCTCTATCGTTCTGCCTCGCACCTGAACAATCCCTTAAACAGGCAATAGTAGGTCGCCCTTTGCTGGGAATTCCCTGTTTTGCTGATTTTAAAGATGTATTTTGTTCCAAAGCAATCTTGATGAGATCTGTATTGTGGTTTCTTAAATTTTTACGGATACTACGCTTTACAAGTTTATCCGTGGCAGCGTAAGCTGTGGTGTACATGGCTAGTTTGTGTCTCTCTTCGATCAGTTGTTTTGTTTGGTAGCTTAATTTACTGTCTTTATATTTGTTTGTTTTTATTTTGTTACTAGCCGTTTTTATAACCTCTTTGATATTGTGATATTGTGTTTGAACATCTTCACCTTTTGTTTCTAATAAAGTAAAACTATTTTTTAAGTCAAGAACGAATTGCTCCTGGTTTGCTATGAGTGTGGTTCTGTTTAACTTTCTAATAGAGTTTTTAATTATTTGGTTTTTTTGGGTTTGTTTGGTTTTTTTTTTTTGACTTTTTTGGTTTTTATTTTTAAGTTGAATTTTAGAGTCGTGCGCAAAGGTCTATGGTCGGAACTGAACTTGAAATTATTAAGAGCTTCTACGTTGTTAATAAATTTTTTATGTGAAGAGAGGCAAAATAATAAAAAGTATTCTATTCTAATTTGAAAAGCGATCTTTTAAAGACAACCTTTGGATGGCCAAAGGTCGCTTTTAGCGATACGACCACTCTTTGTGTCACCATAAGTAAGATTACTACATTCATTATCTGTGTGCTTAATAAAAAACACTCTTTTTTAGTCTAGTATAAAGTTGGCACCACATGAGTTAAAACATCCAAAGTTCATTGACTGAGTCAAACTATCTTTTTAAATAACTTTCTTTGACAGAAATGACTGTACAGTTGTTTACCGTACACCATTTGCCAGGTATGTTTAAGTCCTATTCAATTACACGACATTACAACTACAGAAACATATATATAATTTTCTTTTGGTATTTTGACGACTTTTCTCATTCAGATTTCAATGAAGTATTAAAAAAGATGTGGTACTTTGATTTATGGTTGAAGCAACATGAGCAAGTAGATCGCTAAAAAAATCAAAATCAAAACGTCATTTATGCAAATTAGGCTTATAATCAGCACTTTTTGAACGTCAAAATTACATAAGACAGTCCTCGAAAACGCCCGCCATTCACCATTTTCTATTGCTTTTGCTGGGAAAAGTGGTGTAATACAGCCCTAGCAGCACAGATGTCTGTTTAATTAGAAGAACGTGATTCTTTACAATAGTAGAAATAATTAAACCATAGTACAAAAGGCGGTATTATTCCACTAGATAATGAATAAGTAACATAGACACAATGTTCAAACAGAAGAAACCAACATATTATTCAAAACCCCTTCAAAAGCAAATGAAAATGAAAACTACGACCAAATTCACCTCTTCACAAAATGGCCTGAAATACTATTCTAACAAGTTTTATTTAGACGAACAATGCAATGTGAAAGAAAATGGACCAGCCTGGCAATGCAACAGCTAGATTTCTCTTCAAACGTAGTTATTATTTTTCAACTCGAAAATAAAGCAAAATAAAATAGAGTTTCAACACGAATGTTCGTTATCTTGCCAAATTAAATTCAGAGCCAGATAAATAATGATAACATTAAAATATTCATGGCGAATGAAAAGAGCATTTTTTGGGGTTCCGTTTTAAATGCGGCTAAGGGACCTTTGTCTTTTGTCATATCCGATAACGGAGTGGATATTATCATTATTTTCTATGTCGTGGTTGACTTCTCATCTAACCAGATACAAGTAAATGATTATCATTAAAAATTTACGATTTTTTTTTTCTTAACGCTACCGTCCGTAACACTTTCAAGTAAAATAGTTTAAATTATCAACATCTACAAAATAATTTGACGCCTGGGCGTCATATTGACAGACCATATTCGCAACACCACATTGCGCTCCAAAACTTAGATCACTGACGTTGCTCAAGGTTCTAAAAGCCGCTAAGCTGAAGTGGCACTGGGCTGGCTACGTCTGCCGTATGACCAATGAGCTGTGGGCCAAAATAACCACCACACGGAGCCCTGACACAGCTAAAAATTGTCGCGGCAGACCCCTTATGTCCGTAGGTGAAAGACTCTGCTAGTAAAACGGAAATAAATGAATGATCCTGTCGACGAACAGTCCAATGGAGAAACGGTCATAGGAGAATGGTTGCGGAATCGTAGAAGATGGAGGGATGAGCTGGATAAAACAAACGACCAGTGGTCCACTTCAGCCCTGGAACGAAGGTCTTTGCTCAGCAATGGGATGATGCAGGCTAATAATAACCAGTAATAAAATAATTATATGTGCTAGATATAAGGACCTAAATATTTTGTAACCTATATTATTATTTACTTATTTTGTAAAATAGTCAAAGACTTTATTTAATAAACTGTGTAGCCTCCACCCGTTCGATTCCTACCTGGTAATTGGCGACTGAATAAAAAAACGGGTGTGTACCTTTAAACATATATTAATAACAAATACCAAGCTGGTAAAGCCGGAGGCACACAAAGATTTGTGGGTCGTGGGTTACGGACGTCTGTTGTCACTTCTGCAGGGATAGGTACTCCCCTGTAGTTGCGGACGAAGTCCCGCCGGCCGGAGATGGAAGTGGGCCGAAGTTCAATGCTGAGCTGTACAGTGACGTCACAGGTAGATAAAAGTGGCGGCCGTCCGACTTGCTCAGCACACCGATGACGGCGAAGAGTAAAGGTGAAACCTGGAAACCACCGTTCCAGCTGATTAGAACTTGGCTTAATAACATCCGTGCTGGGGTACCACCGACGACAACGAGGAAGAGTTACCTATTTAACTGTAGTAGTATTGACGTGGTGGCACCGACCAGAACGGAGTTTACATAAAAAGCAAGCTTGAGCAAAAAGAATCAAATATAAATCTATAATTATGAAACGGTAAAAAAACGTTTAGAATTTAAATTTTAAAATGATAATTGTACTTGAAGGTAGAAGGAAATTAGGTAGCATGATACAGCACCATTAGCGATTTCTGAGGCTATTCCTAAATAATGTGATGAATTAAGCAACAGAAAATGAGAAATAGATCAAGCATTTTATATACCTAGTAGTACACAGAATAATGATTGGCATAAAATGACATGATTATGATGTGTGTAATTTGTGTGCTATTCAAAACTTACCCTAAATCGGGATTTTCACTTAACTTAATTGGCACTTAATACACTCGTTGTAAAGTATTTCAGATTTGAATAACGGTCGTGTCTGCTAGGGCGCTCGACAGGACACAAAGCGATACGTGCACTCTCGCATCAGCCTAGAAACGACTGGCGAGGACTCGCGTCTCCTGCGCGGGCGCGATCCATTCACCTCATTCATTCCATGCGAACACTCGCGCCCCGGCGCGTTCCAAGTAGAGATGGGCGGTGGGTAAATACCCATCGGGTATTTACCGGGTAAATACCCAATTTGGGTATAAACAGGGTTTTTACCCGGTAAATACCCAAAAGCATGGGTATAAACTATAAACACTTTATGAAACGTTTTATTTAATAAAGTTTAGGTGAATTTTAGCCCGTTTTTTTTTAACACATCCATGTTATAAGTTCGGCTACTTTCATATGTTTTTCGTCTCAAAGCCTGATTAAATTGCTTTATTAACTGATAATAACTGTAATTTTAGCATAAATGTAAAATTTCTTTAACTGATTTGATGAAGTTTCTATATAGTGAATGACATATATAGGGTGACTGGTAATTAGTGAACGACACTTAAACACGTGATTGTAGTCATGAAAACAAACAACTTTTACTATGGGACCAAACCTGAAATCGCGAAAAAAAAATGTGCTGGTCAGTACATTTGTGTTCGCCTAACTGGTCAAAATGTACTGAACTTGGCTGATTTTCCTCTTTATACAATGTGTTGATTTGCATCCTAGTCAAATTCAAGGACGTAATTATGCTAATGATTCTCGACCCAAATCAACAATAAAATGAGTAGGTATTTTTTTATTTTATTTTCTTATTTAAGGAAATCCGTAAGTGTGAACCAGCCGTATTTAAACGCGGCCCGTCTGTTACTAGCCCTATAACCGCGCTTCACACACACACAAATGCAAACCATTCATGCAATTCTCATTCGATAAATTCGTAGGTAATCAATCCCATCCTCCAATCACACTCTCCCGCGCCGCTTCTAGCCACGCCCCTTTTCCCCGCCGGCGCCGCGCGCCGCGGCGCCTGCGCCGACAGTGTGATTGAACTCGCCGAAGTGTTTGCTAGTGCGCTTTGCGAATTTCCGTACATCGAGACGTAGTTACAAAGTGTGATGACGGACAATTACTCAAATGCCGAGTTGGTGGAGATGGTCGCCATCAGTGGAGACAGCCTACGTGGAGCCATCCGGATGTTCGTGGAAATGTATCCCGATCGGGCACAAGACATTCACCCAGGTGATAATGCTGTGCGGGTTACATTTTGGTCGCTGGTTCCTGGAACACCAAGACGCCAACATCCTGTGGATGGACGAGTGTTTACCTAAGAGTTGAAAGTAAGTACACCACGTACTTATACTTAACTAGCACGTCTTTCCATTTCATCAAACGTAGAAAACATAATTTTTAGACTTAGTAGATCGGTACACTAACTAAGGTAGGTATTATTGCCGGCCCTAAGCCCGTTATGTAGGAAGGAAAGTTTCAAATCAACCAATTTAATCCACAAATAAAAACAAAATCATTTAATCATCTGATAACAGGTCAGTGAACTTTTCTTTGGCGCACTAGTATTACTGTCATTAGTAAGATTTCCGTATTCCAATGATGCTCAAAAATGAGTTAATTATCAAGCGAAATTTATGACAATAATGTAGGTGATTTTCGAAATAAAATTAGGTAAAATTATTGCTACCGGTCGGGTCATTGCTACGCGGCGCGACGGCGCGGCTACCATTTCGGGGAAAAACAGCTGCATGCATTGTCGCTGTGTGCGTAGTCGGGTGATTCTGTTTTATTTGTATTGAATTAAGGGTGTAATTCTGAAATACTGTTAAATTTCAACAACAAAAAAAAAGCAGCGCTTACTAGTTATTGCCCCATAACGTACTTCAATTGATTATTTATGTATTTTATGACAACCTCCTGAACTTTGACGAGGATGCCAATCAACACATTGTATAATGTCCTTTCATTATATATTCATATATATTCAGGGATATAAAAAAGGAAATAAAGCATCTTTAATCTATAAATAAGTACGGTACCCGAAGGATGTAAATATACATAAACATGAGCAAAACTGCGGGAAAAAGCTAGTTAGTCAAAAACTCATGAAAGTATAGAAATAAATGAACGCTGAAGTTGAAATATTTTTAACAGATAGGTAATAATGGCACGGAGTTTTTACTGCCAGAGATGTTAAATTTAGACTAAGACTAGAAAATGATTTATATCCTTTTTTAGGGTTCCGTACCCAAAGGGTAAAAACGGGACCCTATTACTAAGACTTCGCTGTCTGTCCGTCTGTCCGTCTGTCCGTCTGTCCGTCTGTCCGTCTGTCCGTCTGTCTGTCACCAGGCTGTATCTCAAGAACCGCGATAGCTAGACAGTTGAAATTTTCACAGATGATGTATTTCTGTTGCCGCTATAACAACAAATACTAAAAACAAAATAAAATAAATATTTAAGGGGGGCTCCCATACAAGAAACGCGATTTTTTTGCTCTTTTTTGCTCGATATCAAAAATGGCAACAGGTAGGCACTTGAAATATTCACAAAATACTCAATTGTATTTTAACTTTAATAATAAATAATAAAATTAAAATAAAATAAATATTTAAGGGGGGCTACCATACAACAAACATGTTTTTTTCGGCGTATTTGCCTTGTGGTACGGAACCCTTCGTGTGCGAGTCCGACTCGCACTTGGCCAGTTTTTTTATAAAATGTTTTAGGTTTAACTTACACAATGCCATTTAAACAATTTAGTAATTAAAAAAATATCGATCTGTTAAATAGTAATTAATAACAGATTTTATTATTTTGGTATTGGTATCAAAACAATATTATCCATTTAGGTGATTTTTAGCCACCAAAACATATCTCGAGAATACTTAAATTCGATTTACAATAAAGAAAGTTTGTTAAAATACCAGTAGATAAGCGTTACATGTGAACTTTAAAAAAATTAAATAACTTTCTTTGGTATATCTACTGTAGTTTAGTATATTTTCTAAGGTTTAACGTAAATTGTATTGCATTAAATTAAATATACATATATGAATACAATATAAATTATACTATGGTAAAAATATTACCTTTGATTTTAGAAATATTCCCAAAACCAGTTTTAGTCGTTAGCACCAGCAAAATTTTGTATCCTGATCCAAAATGAAACAGTATGAGATATCACTTCTACGTGCGCACTCTTTAGTAATTCAAAAACAAGTGGAAGTAGTAAGCATAATACGTATACGCGGAGAGAAGGCAAGGAACCGGGAAGGGTTGATGTGCATATTTGTAAGGATTGAGGGACCGCTGGCCAGCTAAATGCGCCTACTGACGGACTTATTTTATCAATTAAAAGTCAACTTTAGAAACTTTAACGTAAGGTTGAAACGCCGCGAGCTGCACCACGCCAGCATTTTTTTAAATATTAATTTCAATCTTATACGCTAATGTAGTAGATTTTTAGTTAATAACAAAGTATCTTCATCGTCACTAGTTCTGAGCATATACGCGAGTTTGCCAGATTTTAGTTCTTCATCTTACATTGTTACAAATTAATATTTGTTGCCTCTGATGGCAACCTATGCAGGTGGTTTGGTGTTGGAAGTAAAGGAAACAAGAAACTATCTCAAACACTTTATAATTTAATAGTTAAGAGTATCTTTAGAACTAATTTATGTTAATAAAATAAATACTAGAAAATTTACTTAATGTAACCCGATTAATGCCAGCCAGCTAAAACTTCAGCAGAAAGAGCTATGGGCGTGGGGAGTTGGTGATAAACCCAGTACTTACTGTTCCGTTTAACTAAGTTAATTTAAATAAAATATTATTAATCTCAAATTAAAGATTTTAAATAAGTAACCTTCCAGTTATTAATAAGATTAAACAGTAAATGGGCGCCAGGGACAATAAAGGTCCCGGATCCTGGAGCCGACGAAGGTGTCCAATATTCTTCCGGAGGAACAAATAATGTCGAACCCAAGATCCTCAATTAAATTAGGTTGAAGACCGGTTTCAAGTGAAGAAAACCGGACTAAGGTAACTAACCGGTTCTTATAGAAACCGGAATAAATTAGTTAATAAATTCTTAGGAATAAAAAAAAACCGTCCCGCCTGCGCTATCGCAAGACGGACTCAGCCAGCCGCACAGTCGTCTCCGCAGGAGGCTTCAAGCGTGCTCGAGGAACGGGTCTCGCGTCCAGGCCCCAGACGTTCCGCTAGATCCTGGCGGCGAGACGAATCTCTCGAGGTGCCTCTCCTGGAAACGACAATACGGAGACCCAATGATATACAACATAAACTAATTAACATTCCTTGAGGTGACCGAGTTTGGAAATCTAGAAGGCTAAAACATTAGCCGGTTAACATGGCCTTCTGACACTAGGAATCTGGATTACCCACGTGGCGTTCATCAACTCCGCGACAAGGGCTCGTTCCCTCAAACAATAATTGAATACCGTGGTTAACACTGAGGAATCTATGATCAATAGTCAGCGGATGAAATACTCACGGTTGAATTAGGGAGAAAGCACTTGACTGCAAGTTCCTTGGCCGGCTGTAATGCTGTCTGCGTATGCGCAAATTGGAATCCTGTAATTAATATTCAGGGATCACGACAATATCCTTTTAACAACCAGGGAAGGCTCTCAGACCACTTCCAAACACTATTACCACAAAATCCTTACCTTTTAAAACAAGATACAAGCTAAGTGTTTTCACTCCTGCGTGTCAAGGGCGAAAGGGACGCTAACATGATTCCTTATTATTGTCATCGATTGCAGACCGGAACTCGACGGAGCATTTCGAAAACCTCCCGTAATGCAGGTAAAATTATTATAAGATCACGGAAGATAAACATTACACCAAGATACTTTAATTCTTGAAAATCACTAATAACTACACAACGTGACGTTCAAACGCTGAAACTATAAGAATCTTCATGATCCAGACCAACTAACAAATTATTTGTAATATCTAATTCTAAATCTAGTTTAATTTGGGGTAATTATCTTGGAATAGCTAATCGGGAATTTTCTAATCTATCACCTGGCCCCATTATGTCAAAGACTATGCACAGATTAAAATCGGAATCCTAGACAAAGAAGTTTCTAGAAATAATTTCCTAATGAAAAAATACTTTCATTTCCGTTTACGGTTATTTAGTTTATTATGAATTTTTACTGAAAGCTGAAAATAATGAAGTATTGCTCCATACGATATTATTTCGATGGTTATAAATCAATATGTTAAAATATCGATTAGACTACAACTCTTAATCGGCGACCACCAGATATCGCACTAACTGTCAGAAACTGACGTTCGACTGAATGACATTTGAAGTGTAAATAAACAATACTTGTTCTAATTTATTATGAAAACCTATTTAATATGTTTCAGAATAGTAATTTATTGTGATTAAGTGATAACTAAAAAGTCCAGTGACAAAATACAGTTGAAGGAATGAGTTCTTCTATCAAGTGCAGTACAAAGTCAAACTACAATGAAATATATTACTCGGTAACCTCAAAATGTTCTACAATATGTTTTCAGGTAAATGCTACTTTACTTATTAGTAACGCAGCTGTATAGGTATAAAAAAAACAACGTAACAACATACTCAAGAGTTTGATGATTCAAGTTTATTTAATGTATTTTATCAATAAATATTTGTTACGACATGCTGTGATATTCAAATAGTCTTTCATTTAAAACTACTATAATCAAATGTAATATAAACCACCTAATATAATATGTAAAAAATACAGACGTACAATTTTTATATGATTTGTTAGTAGAAAACTATTCTTTGCTGACACCATTTACATTTCATGCATAAAACACATTTGATAAACATTTTTTACTGCTTAAAGTGTATAAAAGACTTAAAACAATAATGAAAAAGTAAATACCCACCATTTGGGTATTTACCCGGGTAAAAACCCTGCATTTGGGTATTTTGGGTATTTACCCGGTATTTACCGGGTAGAAACCCATCTCTAGTTCCAAGTCGTACACAAACAAAGAACAAAGCATTCATTTATAATCTATTACCATTAGAACCGTAAACAAAACATGATTATTCATGTAACGTTCCGTTACAACTGACAATAGGCAAGTACGTGCATAACAATCTATCAGAAGTTTTAGGGGTAATCTTCGGAACTACTGATCCCATTAAGAAAATTCTTTCACAATAGTGAAATAATTTAAATTTGTTATAGGAAGCTACAATATTGACGAGTGTCATAGGATATATTTTATGTTAAAAACAAGAAATTTCACAAGGTCAAAGTCGCGGGCAGAAGCTGTTGTTATTATTTAGGAGTTGAGGTAACTATTCCGTGTGCCAAGCATGGTTAATATGGAGATTTCATTACGTTCAAGTAATCAGAAAGAAATTTCTGTAAGGAAAATGTAAACACATTTACAGACTAGGAACTTCGCCTGTTGATGTCAAAAATATATTTATCTTCAGAGGCGTCTCTAGCCCATGTAGCGCCCGTGTACAAACATTACCCAAGCGCCCCCTAGTAAGCGCGCGGTCAAAATGGAATTGGTACAAAGTACAAGTAACAGCACATCAAGTTACCACAAACTGTCAAAGGAGATGGCTAAATGACTGCCACAAGCATGTATAGTAATCTCACATTAACTAGTAATATTTAAATATTCATTCATGAATTATTTAGTGTTTAATAATTTCCAAGAACTTTCGTGAATTATTAAACATAAAAAAGTATCTCAGTTGCTTTTTTTTATTGACATGACAAGTTCAAGGGGAAATAATACAGTACTGCAAGCTAGGGAGGAGTCATATCGCTATTCCAGAATGTCAAATCGAAACTCGGTTTTTGATAACAGGTATCAAAACGATTTATTTTCTGAAACAAAGAAATGGCAATCAAACTTTTCGACGGGAATCGATGGCGCTCAGTTCGGTGTCCTGTTTAGTTGCTTGTCATAGGGTTTTGATTCGGAAAATGAGGTTTTTTTAAAGTGATAATCGACTATACTCAATTCCACTTTTTTCTACTTAATCAAAATCAAATAAAAATAACTGAAAGCTTCGGAATATGCTTCTTTGTTTAATCTTACTACCTATTTTGTGTCGAAAAATATTAACTGAATAGTGGTCGACAAAAACTAGTTCTATTTGTATCTTTCAACCCTTTCGATTATTTTATCGATTCTGTTCCACCCGACGTTCAATCCCATCTCTATGAAAAAAACTAACGTCAGATGTCAGACGTCGTTTTTTAAGACTAAACGAATAAATAAATAGGTAAATCGCATTTTTGTTGTTTTATTTCAATATCTTTTATGCCCTTGGTTACTCAGTGCGTTAATTATCTACTTTAGGCAGAATTGTTAACCTACCTACCTCAATACAGAAATTACAAATATTTGACTCGGTTAACTTTAAGATCTTTTTCAAATACGTTCATCATTTCAACCATAATGTTATTTACATTGTTTGTGAATACTGTCTTTATTTTAACTAATTTGGATATGTAGTTTAGGTTTTACAACAGAATACTTATATTATTATGATTTTAGTGGAGATTATCTATCGTAAGTCCGTTTTATCAAGTTTTTTTGGTGCAATTACTCCTTTGTAGATATTTACTTCAAGTACCTTAGTCCAAAATCGCCAATGAAAAACACATTAATCAACAAAATCGTCGCAGACACGTTAAAACGCCTAGATAAAAGTGCATAGCAATGTCATCGTTTGACGTTTTTGTACCTTTATCGTAGGAGTTACGCGATTTTATTTTCAGGAATGTGCAGATATGAAAAGTTCCTGAACCTTTTTAATTACAAAATACTAATTTTCAGCTATTCAGCATTATATATTGCTAGGAACCATGTCTATACATGCATTTTCATTGCGGGATCAGTCGTCCATACTTCAGTTTAGCCATGTCCTTTCCCCAATGGATAATAAACTGTATTGCTTGGAGATGAAGAAGAAATTCGTCGGTTTTGGATGGTGTGCTGTTGACTGTATTTAGAATTATACAGGGTGTTCTGGTGTTTACCCTAACAAGCCAAAACGTACCCATGTTAACATGTCTATAAAGATGTTATGTTACATCATATCAATGTCCAAATTTTGAAATTTCTTCATTCTAATTACGACCTCATATCAAACAAAGTTCAATATCAATTGGGAAGATCACTGCGAGCGAGGACCTTTGAACACGGGTAAAAAGTATTTTTAGGAAGGAAAGTCCGTAACGTCCATTAGTTCCTGTAACGTGCAGACAACAGATCACGTAGGACACTGTATTAATTATCTCATTATTTGCGGAAAAGGACCTTAGTAATATAATTATCAGAAGGACAAGACACATCAATGTGACTGCGGAACCCAACCTCTTAACAAGCTTTTATTTCAGATTCCACTTTAATTTTCGGCAAGACTCGGTAAGATTACCATAATTAAGTAGAAATTTTATAATGAATGAGAATTCTAGAAATTTTTCGTGAGTAGTTACAATTGAAATGTTAGCATGAGGAAGTTAATTAAACTGTTCACTATTTTGAGACCTCAAATGTTTACTCGAATGCTTGTTCAAATACTTCGTTTACTTTAGGCAAGACGAATTAAGGATCCATTAAATTCTGTTAGGCATAAATTGAAGACAAATAACTATGAAATGAGAAATAGCATAATAAAGTAAGCATAGTCAGCCTATAATCTTCCCACTGCTGGGACACAGGCTTCCTCTCTGTAAGAGGGAGTGAACCATCATCCACCATGATGGCCAAGTACGGGTTGGTAGAATGTCACATGTCTTCGAATTTTCGGTTCTAGGAAATGCCGGTTTCCTCACGATGTTTTCCTTCACCGCTTTTAAGAGCAGTGGTGATGAACGAGAAATAGGTGGGAGAAAACTCAACCAGCTATCAAATGTGAAAGTATACAATGTGAAGACGTCACACTAAACACTGAAAACACTGGAAAAACGAATGCAAGGGAGTATTTTGGAACTATCAACTAAATAAATCAATTAATCTTTTCCCAACTACGTTGGGGTTGGCTTCCAGTCTACCCGGATGCAACTGGATACCAGTACTTTCATGGACCGACTCCCTATCTGACCCTCACAACCCAGTTACTGAGTGATACCCATTGATTAATACCTACTAGTTGTCAGATTTTCGGGCTTCTGGCGACCCGGAACGACTGTCGAATATTCAGGAATGATGGCCGGGACCAACGGCTTAACGTGATAACCGAGGCACGGAGGTGTCTTGGTGTGTAGAGATGGTCACCCATCCACGGGCTAACCGCGGCAAACGTAGCTTAACCTCATCGATCGACCCTTGCGGCTGTTATTATTTAGCCATGAGCCCCTGCTATCCCAAATGGAACATGGCCTTTACAGCCACTCTTACCAACCAGCTACAAAAACCAACAACATCTTCATATTTTGTCGACAAATTCAGCTTTTACGTCGCAGAAGTCAAGGACTATAATTCATCTGTACAGACAAAAGGGTTGCAAGACTTACTTTACATTTGAATGGGAGGTTTATTGCATTAAAATAATAATCTCGCCTCTCTTCGTATTAGGGTAGGCGCAGACAGAGCGAGATGCTCGAGCAGTTTTCATTAGTTGGTCAGTCTTTCACACTTCATCTGCCTAGCCTTTTCCCAACTATGTTGGGGTCGGCTCCAGTCTTATCGGATGCAGCTGAATACCAGTATTTTACATGGAGCGACTACCTGTCTGACCTCCACAACCCAGTTACTCGGTAATACGATACCCCTTGGTAAGACTGGTGGTCAGACTTTCGGGCTTTTGACTACCCGTAACAACTGTCAAAGATCCACTTACGACAGCCGGGACCAACGGTTTAACAATTTATTTGTCTTCTGCCATACTCATTTTCCTATTCATTCGTATTACACATCGCTCTTAGCATTCCCACCTCAGCTGCATGTTTGGCTATTTCAATATAGCAGCAGTTCAGCCTAGCAGTTTTGATTGCTTAGTGAACTGGAATACTATTGAAATAGAGTTGAAACCAGCGTGCAAGATTAACTCCGTTCGGCATGGTATTTCCGTATGTGCCTCGCAGTCACGCGGACCCTCGCGAGCTTGCTCGAGCGTGCGCGCGTCTACGATTGCGAACAGTTGCCACTGCAGCACATGAGTTAATACCCCACAAAAATAAAGCTTCTAAAGGGGGATTTTAAAACTGTTCAAAATAAAATTGAGTAGGTGTTCTGCAAATAATTTAATTTCAAGTTTTGTGTTTCTTTAGGTTGCATTTTTGCATTTTGCATAAGTTCTATTGAATAGAATCAAGTTCTTCTACCTGAACAGATAGCTGTGTTGCTGGGGAGTTTGTTGTGCAAGTTCTTTTTCTCAACTAAAGCACTAAGATGTGTTGAAGAGCTAAATTTTGGGGGACTACCTTATGTAATATTGATGCTGATTCTCAACCTAATATGAATAACTGACTTTTGATTTTGTTATTATTATTTTGGTAACGATAGCGAACGCGAGCATCCGCGAGACTGCTCAAGCCCGAATTTTGCTCGACCATGCTCGAGCGGTCGCCGCTCTGTCTGCGCTAACCCTTAAGGGAGTCTGGGTTCGCAGTGACCTATATACGATAAAATGGTGCCTGAAGTCGTTAAAAGTGCGGCTTTTGTACTGCAGTTATGTTGCGTTTGAAGTTTCGAGAAACAAGGTGAGACTTTATAGGGTGACTTTGAGGGTACTTGGGGACTTGACGTAATCTTTCGGAGCTTGAGGTGTGCTGTTACCGTAGTTTGGTTGTGTGGAAAAGGGGTTGTGTTTATAACCGTATGGTCGTTACACCTCAGTTTAGAAATACCAACAACTTCTACATAAGTATTTAATTTAAGAATGTAGAATTTAGAAGAGAAAGAGATTTCTTTAAAAAAATGTTTACAATTGATATCGTAAAAAAATGCTGTGTCGTTACAGGGTTCATGTCAGGTGCTGGACCCTTAAAACTGTAATAATTTTTTCCACATGAGAGCAATAAATATTATTTGATTTTTTTGTTTTTGCAAAGAGTGGTTGATATGGGTGCCTAAAAAGGCCACTTTGGCAGAATTATAAAAGGATAACATTATGAATCTTAATATGGCGAAGATAGTCCGTGTTTTTCTTCTTTTCGCTGCAATACGTATTACAGGTATAATCAAAGAGATTGGGATTGGATTTGGATGGGATTGATTGGTATTTTAGCACAGACAAAAAAAATTACTGAAAAATCCTTCACCAATCGGATTTCATACGATTAACCTAACAGTTAACTGTCCATTATGATTCATAATGTTATAATTTTATGATTCTGCCAAAGTGGCCTTTTTAGGCCTCCTGTTCGTAAGTAGAAGTATATATGCGATTATGTGACGAGGATAAACAGCGCATTACGACACAATATAATACAGTAGCCTCAAAAAGATGTTCCCATCGACAAGAATTCTTTTTTTTTTTCAAGTGTATAGAATCACTAATGTGTTTTTGTTCGGAATATGTTGTATTGTGGTAATATTTTATCGATTTTTAGGATTATTAGGTTGAGAAGGTCAGTTAGCTAGTTTATACTAATTGCACGCTTTGATGCCTCTTCATAGTAAACGTAGTAGTTTACAGTATTTTTGTCTCACGAAGCGGCGTGAGCTTTACTCGTGGTATGCAAGTATACAAACACGCTGTGAATGTGTGCGTGAAGATGGGTAGCGTCAGCACATAACACACACTCGCTCACACACTTCCGACGTCGCCATTGTCTCAGACGGTACCAAGAGCTCCTGCACTTACACACACATTCACAGCGCGTTTGTACACTATTGGTAGCCACAAATAAAGCGAGCGTCGGTTTGTGAAATTAAAGTACTATAGTGTGTGGTGTTGTTAGCTTTTTCCTTCTGAAATGTCTCAGCAGTAGCCCGGAGACTGGATTTGTGCCCTTGATGTTGATGGCAAAATATATGTGTGGTGCCGGACTTAAAGAATTGCACCACCCCTTACTTCCCGTGGGTGTCGTAAAAGGCGACTAAGGGTCTTACCGGAGAATGGGCAGCAGCGTTCTCTATTTATTCCACCATCATACCATACTGCGATCGCCAACCCGCCTGCCAAGCGTGGCGATTATGGCTAACCCCCCCCAAAATTGGGGGAGGCCTATGTCCAGCAGTGGACGTCTATCGGCTGAAACGACGATGGCAATAGGCTCGCTCTCTATAACATACATATATATGTGGGACTTAAACATGCGAAATGTGGGTGTACTATTAGGCGGTGTGGAACCTAAGATATAAACACACTTGTACGATACGACTACATACAGAAAGCACAGCTAATAGAAATCTCTGCTCCTAGACAGCACGTTTCGCCAAAAACTTTGTTGATAGAAAACATTGTTTGTAGATATCTCGGTACATGGGAAGCACTGGTGATAGAGATTATTTTTCTTGCCGTAAACTTTGTTTATTTTTTCTTGCCGTAAACTTTGTTCATAGAAACCACTGTTTGCAGATACCTTGGTTAAAAAAGCGCAACGTCGGATGCAAGAGCGAGCGAATGGGAATACAGCTTACTTAAAAATAATGATCTAATTGGTTTCCGTGAACCAAAGGCGCTTTCTGGAGCCCCTCGTAAATATTTATTTAATTTTAATTTTATTATTTATTATTAATGTAAAAATAAAACTGCGTATTTTGTGAATATTTCAAGTGCCTACCTGTTGCCATTATAGATATCGAGCAAAAAAGGGCAAAAAAATCGCGTTTGTTGTATGGGAGCCCCCCTTAAATATTTCTTTTATTTTGTTTTTAGTATTTGTTGTTCTAGCGGCAACAGAAATACATAATCTGTGAAAATTTCAACTGTCTAGCTATCGCGGTTCTTGAGATACAGCCTGATGACAGACAGACGAACGGACGGACGGACAGACATCGAAGTCTTAGTAATAGGGTTCCGTTTTTACCCTTTGGGTACGGAACCCTAAAAGAGAGACAACCATATAATATCATGGCGTTTCCATTTCGTAAGGGTATAGTAATGCTTCAACGATGACCGAAACTTGGCCATATTCATATAAAGTTGTAGCAACTTGTAATCTAATATGCATCAGTACTTCTCCAAGATGGAAACTTGTTCAATATGCGTCAGTTCGGCTTGACGACAAAAACTACACTTGACGAAGATATCAATGCAAACGTGGTTATATAACTACGTGTATTTTCACATTTATATGTATAGACGCCAGCACATCAAGCTACTACAATCTGTCAAATTTCTTTAATAGATTTTCAACTTTATCGCTAAAGTATAAGGTTCACAGTTGATTGGAAAAATTTGATAGTTTCGGGTAGCTTGATGTGCTGGCGTCTGTACTTGGGGTCGATGTTGTTTTGCGGAATGATGTGATAGGACAATGTTACGGTTTAAAAGAAGATGTAGTGGCGAAAATTTAAAAGAGTATTCTTAGATGGTTTGGTCATGCTGAGAGGATGAATGAATGAGGGGCCCGTGGCTAAATAATAACAGCCGCACAGGTCGATCGATCAGGTTAAGCTACGCTTGCCGCGGTTGGTCTGTGGATGGGTGACCATCCCTACATACCGAGACCCCTCCGTGCCTCGGAAAGCACGTTATGCCGTTGGTCCCGGCTCTCATTCGTGGATCTTTGACAGTCGTCAGGGGTAGTCAGAATCCCGAAAATCTGACAACCAGTCCTACCAAGGGGTATCGTATTACCCGGTAGTTGGGTTGTGGAGGTCAGATAGGCAGTCGCTTCATGTAAAATGCTGGTATTCAACTGCATCCGGTTAGACTGGAGGAGTGGAGGCCGACCCCAACATAGTTGGGAAAGGCTAGGCAGATGATGATGATGTGAGGATGAATGAAAGGTGACTAACAAAAGGTTTTTGCATTCACAAGGCTGATGTGAATGGACTCGCCGGGAGGGGACGCCCTAAAAGGACATATTATAGTGACCTTTTTGATGATCTACAGACAAGTTAAAAGGTCAGGTGCGAAGTACTCGCACCTGCGTGCGTGCAGAGCTAGATGTATGAAAGTAAACTAAGCAAAACGTGTATGTAAGGTTTGTCGCAGCTGACGTTCTGTAGTTTCTGCATAGACTCACAGCTTTTTCCCTCGGGGGCGCCCGTAGGCAAAGGCGTGAGTCTATGTATGTATGTTGCTTCCCTTAATTAAATTGAGTTTTTTTGTTTTTACTTTGTGTCGTACAATAGCTGTTTTAGCTGCATCTGGTTAGACTGGAAGCTAACTGCAACATAGTTGGGAAAAGACAGGTGTTGAAAATCAATAGTTTTATCATGTCTCATTTAGCCAATCGCTGCTGGGCTTAAAGTACTGGTGATATGAATATTTTTTACATATCCTTAATCTTCTCACTACATTACTCATTGGTGTCTTTTAACCCACCCAGACCAGGGGGCCTGAAAAGGCCACTTTGGCAGAATTATAAATTGATAACATAATGGACAGTTAACTGTTAAGTTAATCGCATCAAATCCCATTGGTGAAGCATTTTTCAGTTATTTTCTTTTATCTGTGCTAAAATACCAATCAATCCAACCCAAATCCAATCCCAATCTCTTTGATTATACCTACGTAAAGCAGCGAAAAAAAGAAAAACACAGACTGTCTTCGCCATATTTAATTCATCCTTTTATGATTCTCCACAGTGGCCCTGATCATATTTTTAAACCAAATACTGTCTGCAATAGCAGACAAAGAAAGCAATTCAATGTTCGATCTCATAAGTCTTTTAAAATAAACTAACCAACAGACACTCAGACAGCCGGAAATGAGCAAACAACGCGACGCCTGAGTCCGACAGGGTTGGCAGATCTATAAAACAACAAACATTAATATAGGGTGGGCCATCTAGTGTTTTAAATTTGAATCGGTTATATAAAAAAAAACTACTGATTATTTTTTCAAATTTCTGGTTTTATTGGAAAGGTTGAACTTTGTCATTTAAGAATGGAACACAATATCATTCATACGACTACCACGACTGGTTCGGCAGAACCCCATCTGATCAACCCAATTTTGCTTTGCTTGCACATGAACGACATTTGGTTTCAACAAGACAGGGGTCCACTTATCACGCAGCCAACGTAACCATCGATCTTTTGCGCACTGTTTTTGAAAATCGAATAATCAGCCGAAATGCTGATGTCAATTGGCCGCCTCGGAGCTGTGATTTGAGCCCTTTGGATTATTTTCTGTGGGGAACCATTAACGATAAATGTTACGCAAACCATCCAGAGACAATTGAACCGTTGAAACATGAAATCGAAGTTGCCATTGAAGAGATTCAAGCCGAAACAATCGAAAATTTACTGAAACGGAATAACTCGAAAAATTGGATTGATCGGATGGGGTACTGCCGAGCCAGTCGTAGTAGTCATATGAATGATATTGTGTTCCATTCTTAAATGACAAAGTTCAATCTTTCCAATAAAACCAGAAATTTGAAAATTAATCACTAGTTTTTTTTTATAGCCGTATCAAATTTAAAACACTAGATGGCCCACCCGTTATATCCATCTCCTACTCTCTCCTACCCTCTCTGTTTGTCTCTCTTTTGCCAGGTTTTAAACTCACTTGATGCTAGGGTTAAGAATATCAACCTGATTGTACTTAAGCAGGGCAAAAGCCTATAGAGGTATGAGGAACAGGGTGTAAAGTTCACTCATTCACCATAGAATAGAGAGGGTCCTCCGGCCAGACGGGTGTTGTGTCTGGTAGGCAACTGCATGACGGTTGACGTTCGGGACGTTATATGTAAACTCTGCTTGCGCGATGCAGGATTTTGCGTGACGTCTGTGTGATGTTGTTGTTCACTTCGCATGTGGCGAACAAGCCTATTCTCAAACTGAGCAGGAACGAGTCGACGATTATCCAGGCTAGCTGATTCTTCGCAAACCAAACAGTCCAGGTTACCTCACGCTGTTTGCTTTGGCTTTTTCCGTCAGTCAGTGGATATCTAAGATTAACAGATCATCAGAACATCACCATTATTCTCCAGCCCTTATCCCAATTTATTAGGGGTCGGCGCAATATGTCTTTTTCTTAAACACTTCTCTATTAGTAGTCATCTCGGTAGTCACCCCCTCTCTAACCATATCATCATTCACACAGTCCATTCATCGTTTCTTTGGTCTTCCCCTACTCTTTTAGTCATCGATATTCATACTCAAAACTTTCCTCACCACGACATGTTTTTATATATTTTAACGGAGTCTACAATAATGGTAAATTCCGATCAGTAGTTTTCACCAACTACAATCCGTATGTTGTGGGTTCAGGGGTTGTTGCCGGTTTAGGGTATCCGTTTGTTGTGGGTTGAGGAGATTGTGGAGTACATGCGAGTCAAGACCAACTGGACTTTGAGGGTCGAGAAGTTGGAGTCGCGTCACAACACGAACTTCAAGTCGTTCGTGGTGCGTGTTCCGACACATCATCTCGAGAAGGTCCTCAAGGAAGAGTTCTGGCCGAAGGGTGTTGTGTACCGCCGGTTTCGTGGCCGGCTACATGATACCAGTCAGTGAATCACGACGCAGACACTTCATGTGCGTTAGTTTTTAGTGTAAATATAATGTTGTTGTTGTATTACTCTTCGAGGCTTAGCGACAACATTCGCACAGTCCGTCCATCCATCCATCAACAGATCAACAGGACATAGTGGCTTGTTTGTCACATTGATTAGGTATCAGACTTGAACCTACAATTGTATACTCGAGAAGTGAGTCTCGTAAACTCTGTACCAAATAGTCTTTTGATATCATAAAAAATACAAGTTGCTGATTAAAGCTTGCCATCCCTAATCAAACAATATTTCTGAACGCGATATGACAAATCAACGTTCCAAGTTCAAACATCTGCGTTTGTGATGTATCGCGTCAGTCAGTTCCGGTGGCCGGAACTTCCGGCGTACCAATAGAGCGCCCAAGTACAGTCACGAACATCGGCGGAATATGTAAGTAGTGTGGTCTTTAATAGCAACATGTGGCTAGTTTGTAATCAGGGATTCCTTCGTTGTATTTACAGCGGAAATATGGTTCTATACATATGGTTAGGCAGTTGCCGGATTTCCGTAGCTTACTTATGGTTATTGGTTAAAGTAACGAGTCGTTGGTTTAAAACATTATGGCAATGATAGGTACTATAGAGGTCCTGAGGGGTCCTCTAGAGCACCTCTGTGAGGTACACGAGTAAAAACATGTTAGACTAGGAATTATTATATTGCTAAGCGAACTTTGCAGCTTCAATTATATCAATGACTCTCTAGAAAAAAAAAACACAATATTAAAATATTTGACACACGCTTGAATCTTCGAATGCAATATTATATCCAGCCAGACCTTTCTGCTAAAGGCCGGAACACATAAGACACTACAGTACTATGGGGTGACCGCTTAACTGAGACGTTGCCAGAGGTAGCTGCGCTGTTCCACTCAGAAGATTTAAAATACAGTCGTGCCAGCGATACGAAGAAGAAGAATACCATAAATTGTGACCGCATAGGTATTGCTATAACGTTCCCTCTGCTGGAACAGGCCTCCTCTCTTTTAATTAAGAGGGAGTGGGCCGTAATTCACCACGCGGGCCCAGAGCGTTTTGGTAGATGTCAAATGTCTTCAAATTTTTGGTCCTAGAACAACACTTCGGAGTTTGGTTTCTTTTCTTAAGGTCGAAGCCTGCCGGGTCAGCGGGATTGTCCGAAAGGGTTACCGCTGGCCCGGAACATAATGGGCTAAGGAAGGAACACGGGTGGGTTTTAGTCAGTAAGAGTCTGACACTCCCTTCCGCTCCGCCCAGAGCGGGAGGGGTTATTTGATGAATTCCCAAATTAGTAGATTTTTTTTTATAGCCGTCGATATATTTCTAAACTAGGGGGTCTAGAATCGAATCATGTACTAAATTCATGATTGCAGTTTGCGCGTGAATATCCTTGCCACCTGTATAATACCACGCGGTCATAAACACTGCCAATCAGCTTTGTAGGTTCTCGCGACAAGCTTTTTAATAAACAAAAGACATACGATTGTTCCCAAGACCACCTCAGACTTCAGTGTAGTCTCAAGAATTCCTTTGTGACATTTTTGTGCGTCGAGTAAACCATGCACGTTTATTATAAGCAAAAAGGCGGGACATCGCATAATAAAGAATGGGAATGCATACTTTGTTTGATCTCAATCAGGTGGATGGAATTCCGGCTCGGTATTTCGCTAATGTGTATTCATGCCCGGGTTTCCGGATGTTTAAGCAACGATTCCAATATTTCATTGAGGGTCTGTCTCTTTGGTCTTTTGCATATTGTATTACATAGCTGTTCAACGGAATGACGGAATAGTACAGTCACGAGCACCGATATGTCAACACTTGGCAACTTTAAATTGCGATATTTTCACGAAATAACGAATGTAACGTTGAAATACGACACTTTACATATATACCTATGGGTAAAACACTTTATAGATTTATTTATGGAAACATAATTTTAAAAGCTAACAGTATTAAAATAATAATATGTACAAGTATATAAAAAGGAGCGAAAATAATCAAAGGGTATCAAAAAATTCATCCGCATCGCTGTAAACAGGGAACGTGCCCAAAAGACTGGCAGCATTGCCACGTTGTATGGCAATGCTGATTCTTTGGCCAAAAAATAAGCCAGCCCTCTGGTCACGTGAAGAGTCGACCAACCGCTTGGCGATGTCTCGAAATACTAAGTGGGCACTCGGGCCCCATGGCCCTAGAGTTTCAACCCCAAACGGCTCAAAAATATAAGTTCCAAAGAGATTAGAGTATTTGCGCCGTCTGAGGTTTTCCGCACCTGCAGCAGCTGCCCCAGCACAGCTCACCGTGCTTGGAAGATGGGATGGCGCAAGGGTGTCGACACACGTTGCATCCCACACCAAAGACCTACCAACCTTCCAAGGCATTATGGTCATTCCGTCTGGTCTCTTCCCATCGTCGCGTGCCAAGCCATTGGGTTCTAAAACAGCTGGCACCCCGGCGGTGACAAGAGCACGACGGATGATGTCATTGATGCTGGCATGCCGTGCTATTCGGCCTGCGCTTTTACTGCAGGATAAGCCATGGTGTCCGAGGCAGTCGACACCTTCACCGCATTGGCAGCGATGCGGAGCCACGCAAGGGGCACCCAGACGCAGACAAGTAGCGAGCCGGAAAGTGGAATCACCCAGCAAAGTGCCTATGTTGGGTGACGGTAGCGCTTGAAGCCAGAGGCCCGACTCCCACTCACCCACAGCCAGTAGGCGGGCACGCTCAGCAGTATTGGTGGACGTATTAATAAGATTATTCCGTACCAACCTGCAGAGCGGCTCATCCCACTGCCTCTGGGAAGAAGGGTTCACGGGCCGATCTGTATCCGGGCAAGCCATTTTCCAGGCGTTCACCGCGTCGGCCAAGCACGGCACTTCAGAGTCAACCAGGGAGGGGGCTAAAATCTTCCCGATCAACTTTTCGGTGCTGTGGACAGAGGACAGGAATGCCGGTAAACTAATACTGGTAATTTTGCGGACGCCGAGGCCACCAAAGCGGATGGGTAGTGTGGCTTGTAGCCACGCTCGGTCGTCCAAGACCACTGCATTTAGAATGGATGTTAATGTGCTGCGAATAATTTGGTCAATTTTGTCCAAGAGGTGGGGCTGCTTCCATAAAGGGGAAGAGCGTAGAAAATACATAAAATTTGGGCCAAAACAACAGTATCTAATTAGGGTGAATGCCGAATGTAAATTAATTTTGGAGAGTCTGTCCGAAATATCGTTGAAACTTTTGATTTTTTCTTCGATGAAAGGAGAAAAACTTTCTTCCAAAATTGGGGAACCTAGGAGGTGCAGTGAGCTTTTTTCTAAAATTTTTATTTGTGGGGCTATTGCATTGAATTTCTCTATGGTCAATTGTCTGTCGGTAATGTCAGAAAGGTAAATTTCGCATTTTGAGGGGTTAAGGTCCAAGCCAATTGATTTAAATTCCTGTTTGAGTAGTTGTAGGTCTTTCAAAACGGTGTCTACATCACCTCCTAGCGTTCCATCATCTAGATACCACACGTTAAATTTTGAATTTAGTTTCTGGATAATTGGGTGAATAGGGGTTCGAAAATACTATGTTCCTACTAATATAAAATTTCATTCTAAAATAATGGAGAAAACCGCCTTTTTTTTTTTTTTTGCGGATGGGAAATCATCAAGTGACTCCTCCCGCTCTGGGTGGAGCGGAAGGGAGTGTCAGACTCTTACTGACTAAAACCCACCCGTGTTCCTTCCTTAGCCCTTTATGTTCCGGGCCAGCGGTAACCCTTTCGGACAATCCCGCTGACCCGGCAGGTTTCGGCCCTGAGGGGCCCCTCCTCAATGCTGACATCTCTTTGAGGCGCGCGTGGAACACGTACGCGCCGTCCGGCACGGGCCTGGTCCTGATCGGACGGTGAGCTACCCATTACTCTCCGCCCGGAGAAAACCGCCTTTGAATACAGTCAAGTGTATACATACTTTTGCTAGTGACTGTACCTACCTTGTTTTTAAGTTAACAAATAGGCTAATTTATTACCAAAATTTAATAACTGTCGTAATGTTTTGGTAGAGTATTTTTATCTCACGAAGAGGCGTGCTTTACTTGTGGTTACCGACTGTAAAAAAACGATGTGTGTGTAAGCGCAGGAGCTCTCGGTACCGTCCGAGACAATGGCGCAGTCGGAAGTGTGTGTGTGTGCATGTGTGTGTAATATGCTGACGTTACTCGTCTTAACGCACACGTTCACAGCGTATTTGTACACTTGGTAACCACAAGTAAAGCGCGCGTCACTTTCTGAGATAAAAAATAATGTAACAGAGTAGGTACGGAGGCACCTCGGAGGCACTGTCAAAACTTTCCTTGCAAGCGTGTCGTGTCGCGTGTCGCACCACGACACAAAATAAATGGCGCATAGAAACTGATGGCTTTGAGTGGCGGTCCGTGACAGAAGGGGCACGATTTTTTTTTGTACTTCCATCTCTAGATGCTGCTGGTGACAAAGGTGCGGAGACGCCATGCCTGTACCTGTACTTAAATACTCCATGTCCATGTCCTCCTCCTCCTCAAGTCGTACTCCTCATTACTGAGGGTCGTGATCCTCTCTTGAAAACATCTTTTCCCTGACGATGTTTCTGATAAGTTTCATCATCAATACTTAAATCTACAATTTATAAAATCTGTTCATTAATCAATTTATTGAAAAAACATTTTAGTGTCCAACAAAATTCAAATTAACTGTTAATTTATTTAGCGACCTCTAAATAATGAACCGTTTGTTTGAAATTCCTTTGACTCTCAAATGTCGCCGATGTTTAACTCCGAGAATAGCTTAAATCGCTCTTTGAACGGTTTCCATTGAAATATGACAAAGTTTAGAGTTAGGTAAAATTCGCGGCACCTTGCGCCCTTGTCCAAATAACGGTAAGGATTCAGTGGATGAGAGGAGCGGGAAGCGGGCGCGAATTTTTGCGGGGACAGCTACACTCTACTAATTACATTAGACAAATAAATTTCATCATCATCATCATCTGCCTTAGCTTTTTCCCGTTGGGGTCGGCTTTCAGTCTAACCGGATGCAGCTGAATACATGGAATACATGAATTTTACATGGAGCGACAGCCTATCTGACCACTACAACCCAGTTACTGGGTAATACGGTACCCCTTGGTAAGACTGGTTGTCAGACTTTTGGGCTTCTGACGACCCATGGCGACTGACAAAGATCCACTAATTACAGCTGGGACCAAAGGCTAAACGTGTTATCCGAGGCACGGAACGTATAACTGGCATATATCCTGAAGAATATCATATATTTTTCTGATTTTGTCTGTAGTCAATCATATACTTTTAGGCATTATAAAACCTGCGTTTTTAGCGTTTACGTCCCCTTAATGCATTATACACCACCCACCCACCACCCACCTTCTGGAATTAATTCTCTAAATTATGATGAAAATTGCATTTTTTGCAATCAATGGAGTATCTACATATTTGAGGTAGGCGCAACATGGCTTTTCTTCCATAGTTTTCTATTAGTAGTCATCAGATAGCTAGATAGCTATCCCGTTAATACATACTAATATAAAAAGTTCATTTTTTTTAAAAAAGGTCTGGAAATACCACGGATATCTAATACTGATCCGAACAAAAATTCTTTCTCTGAAAGAAATCTGCGTTATTAACCTAGGAGACAAAGGAGTCTTTTTATGCCAGAAAATGGCATGGAAATGGAATTCACGTGTCTATGCTAATAATAAAGCTGAAGAGTTTATTTGTTTGTTTGAAAGCGCTAATCTCTGAAACTACCGGTCGGATTAGAAAAATTCTTTTTGCATTTGATTGCCCAATTCTTGCGGAAGGCCATATTTAACATCACGCTAGGCCAGCCAAAGAAAAGAAGTCAGAAAGAAGGCTAAGTGATACTGCCGGGTCAGCGGGATGGTCCGAAAGGGTTACCGCTGGCCAGGAACATACAGGGCTAAGGAAGGAACACGGGTGGGTTTTAGTCAGTAAGAGTCTGACACTCCCTTCCGGTTCTCCTTCCTTTGGGTTAGCTTTCCGAGGCACGGAGGGGTCTCGGTGTGTAATGGATGGTCACCCATCCACGAACCGACCGTGGCAAGTGTAGCTTAACTTTTGATCGACCCGTGCGGCTGTTATCATTTAGTCTCGAGCCTCTTTATGTAATAATAAAAACAGTACTTATTATGAAAGATAGAGGCATTTAGTTGGATACTATATTATGATTTACAGTAGAAATAATTTTATAAAATGGGAAATTGCAGCTAATATAATATATATTATACCTATTGTAGCGAAAATAGACGGAAACAAACACTTTTCGCTAACTAATACGTTTAATTTGTTTTTTAATAATCCAAATATTGATTATAAAAAAAAATAAAAAATAAAGGTACAGGTAAAAAATGATGACAAAATAATTTGGGAATCTGTGACGTGAAAATTGGAAGGAATAAATACCTAGGGATTGTACCAAAAAAAAAATTAAAATTTGATAACGCGATGAATTTAAAACGTGATTGCAATCAATTTCAATCCGTACGCGTGCTTAAAAAGGTCCGCAAAAATAGCTAAGGTATCACACCCGCCGTATTACAGTTAAAATAAAAAAAATCAAACTATCTACAACATACAACGTAATACAAGAATAGGGGAGAAATAAAAATAACTGTATAAAGCAGGCTCCTGTCCTTTGGCGATCACGACCGGCGAAAATGGCTCAGCACGGCTCAGTTCTTGCGTATTCGGTACCTACGAATAGGCTGATGCTCCGGGGAATTTCAGAATGGAAAACTTATTGGCAAGCGACTGGGTGCCGGGGTGGAGCCGAGTGTATCGGCTTGCTCTTGAGTTCGGGCCTTAATCTGGAGTAAAATTTATCCATAAGAACCCGTGAAGCAAGCAGAATCTCATATACCCAAAAGAAGGATCATAGAACCAAAATTATTACGTACCAATGAATAAGGAAAAGAACTTATTTTCCGTCAGCAGTGGAGACTCTTTTAAGAAACGTCTTCTAGCGAGGAACCAAGATAATACAAAAACACTTCCAGATAAATAAATATCACGAGATTTAGGCGTTCAGATCGAGAAGAAAAAAAATATAATCTTTCACGTCAACAGATTTCTTTCAAGTGAAGTTTTGCACCATAAAAAATGCCATCTGAGGAATCAACGATTCGTAATATGAAAAAAACTAAGTAATACATGGCCTGTATTAAAAACGAGGTTGAATATCAACTCCAAGAAGGCTTGATGACCAAAAAAAATAATGCAGGATTTGTTAATGCTGCACTATGTATTGTTTATTACTGCACCAACGACAATTCCATTTTATGTATTTGGCCCCCCAATTGTATATTTTTAGTTTTCAATATTTTTTTTTTGTTATACAGGGTGTTTGGTGCATCGTTTGCCAAATGCAATTGGCTGAAAGGAGTGGTCATTTGCTATCTCTTAAGGCCCAGTAACTCATTCCTTGTTACACCGGTTTTTTTATTATGACTTTTTCATTTTTATTTTGAAAAATACAAGAACTCTGCGTTTAAGCTTAATTTTTTTTTTTAAAGTTATGAGTGTAGCCTTCAAATTTCATTTTAATTCTTATGTTTACTCTGGTATGGTTCTACGAAATCCAAAATTACTTGCTAATAACATCTTGTTCCTTTGTAATAACTCACAAAGTTTTTGAAAATAGGAAAAATACACTTAACACTCAACTGGAATTTTGCTGTAAAAAAAAACTAAAAGCGATCGGGATCTTCGAATTCTTTTAAAAAGTTCTCTAGTTTGTCCCCTTTCCAACGGTGTGCAATATACAAAAAAAAACTTTTAATAACTTCAGTAATTTGCTAAACGTGTAATCGAGACACATCAGGCTGATATTCGATATTACGGTAAGGACACTAATTTTCACATAAATAACATTATTTAAGTAGGTGGATAGTGTTATCTCACTCTTACGCAGTCTCTTATCTCTTTCTAGGGTTCTAACTTTCCTCGAACTTAAAATAAAAAATAAACTTTTATTTAATAAGTACCTAACCATAAATTTTGTTCAAATTGTCCTCCACTATTGTGTACACACGCGCGACATCTTCGTCTTATCTCGACTGTAGCGGCGTGTAAACGTATTTCTGCTTTGATAGTGAGAATGCATTACTTTCTCCCAAGGGGCATTTTTTATTTAATATTTGTAAAAAGTACAATCCGTGCGGGATAACATGATATCTGGCAGAGTGACGTCGAAGCCGTTACCTAGAACATCGGTGAGGTACGCAGTAGAGCTAAAAAGTTTTTGCATTCCATGTGAGCGCGTACGGTTGTAAGTCACTATCAAAGCAGAAATTTGTTTACACACTACTAGAGTCGAGATAAGACGAAGATGTCGCGCGTGTGTACGCAATAGTGGAGGACAATTTGAACAAAATTTATAATTAGGTTCTTATGAAATAAAAGTTTATTTTTTATTTCATGTTCGAGGAGAGTTAAGACCCTAGAAAGAGATAAGAGACTGCGTTAGAGTGAGATAACACTATCCACCTACTTAAAGAATGTTATTAATGTGAAAACTAGTGTTCGTACCGTAATATTGAATATCAGCCTGATGTGTGTCGATTACACATTTAACGAATTACTGAAGTTATTAAACGTTTTTTTTTGTATATTTTTAAAGGAATTCGAAGATCCCGATCGCCTTTAGTTTTCTTTTTACAGCAATTTAAAGTTGAGTGTTAAGTGTATTTTTCCTTTTTTCAAAAACTTTGTGAGTTATTAAAAAGGAACAAGATGTTATTAGCAAGTAATTTTGAATTTCATAGAACCATAAAAGGGTCATCATAAGAATTAAAATGAAATTTGAAGGCTATACTCCTAACTTTTTTTTTATTTAAGCTTAAATGCAGAGTTCTTGTATTTTTCTAAATAAAAATTGAAAAGTCATAATAAAAAAACCGGTGTAACAAGGAATGAGTTACTGGGCCTTAAGAGATAGCAAATGACCTCTCCTTTCGGCCAATTGCATTTGGCAAACGATGCACCAAACACCCTGTATATTATTTTTGTGGTGTACAATGAAGTAAATAAATACAAACACATTATAATTGAATTTGTACGAATTTTGTTGTAATTAAATAGCGCATATTTCGACCGCCGCACAACAGTAATATAAATAAAGTTTTTCGGTAAAACAAAATGTATTTGATAGATTTCGGTTCGCGGTTTATTTGCAATGAAAACTAAATAAAATCCACACTATTTTACACTAAATAAATATTAATATCGATATCTATACATATAATAAAATAGTAACGAAGTCAAACATGTACGTTGAATTGAAACAAAGTAGCTTAATAAAATGAACGACTCTGATGCCGAAAATATAGTTTATTTTTTATTTTTGGTTGGTTTGTCTGTTTATTTGTATGTATGTTCCGGATTGGTACAAAAACGGCTGAACGGATTTCGATGGCACAAACATAGTTTATGACCGGAATTAACACAAAGGTTACTTTTATACCCGGTAATACGTTCCCGTGGGATATTATCCAATATCCACGCTTAAAGCTAGTAATCACATAAGCTCAAGCCCTGCAGAATTATTTGTGTCGTCGCCGTCGCCGTAAGCATATATGCGCGACGGCTGCAAGGTCAATTCATCTGGTCGTCCACGCGATATTTTTTGGAAATATTGATTACTAGTCACTAAAAATGATGTCTACACACAATGAAATTAGTTTACTGCAAAAACACCAAAACGTTTCGCGTCCACAAATGTTTTTGCTCGACCTCCTCCAAAAACAAGGTAAAGCTTTTCTCCCCTACATTTTGAATAACCGCTCCCGCCTCCTCTCTCCCATTGTCCTCGCGAGGAGTACTTCCAAGCTAAAGTGAGTAACTTTGACGCGTGGTAACTGTTGGAACATTAGCCGAGCTCGCTCAAAACTTGAGGAACTCGAGACCTTGACAAGTTAGGCTTCAGTAATTACTGTTGCGTATTTAGTTCCATTTTTGACGCGACGTTTCAAAGTTAGGCCTGAGCGGGAAGCTTCTAACTTGGCGCACGCGTTCTTCTTGAGCTGAAACATAATCAGCCTTATTTTATTTATTTATCCTTTTATTTCAGGCATAAAGGCCCATATAAAACACATACAATACAATATTAATAACTTAAAAATACCATAAATACATACAACATTATAATTAACTACACTTAACAAACTAAAGCACACGAAGTGTTTGCGTCGTGTTTCGCTAACTGGTGTCATGTAGCCGGCCACGAAACCGACGGTACACAACACCCTTCGGCCAGAACACTTCCTTGAGGAACCTCTCGAGATGATGTTTCGGAACACGTACCACGAACGACTTGAAGTTCGTGTTGTGACGCGACTCGAACTTCTCGACCCTCAAAGTCCAGCTGGTCTTCACACGCATGTACTCCACGATCTCCTCAACCTTCGTGGAGTGGTGCAGTCAGGACAGGTACAGCTGCGTCGTCGGGATTGCTGGACGCAGCAGCATGTTGGGTCCCGTCAGCGCGGTGCCGCACTGGTTCTGACAAAGAGGCTTCTTCTTCTTCTCCACCTTGATGAAACCATCCTTGTCGCACGTGTCCTTCTCTGGATCCTGCCTTTTCAAAACCTTGTTGGGTTTCGACTGGCTCCGTTGCCACAAATAATCTTCCCACTGCTGGGACACAGGTCTCCTTTTGGTGAGAGGGAGTGGGCCGTAATCCACCACGCGGGCTCAGTGCGGGTTGGTAGATGTCACAATTCCTTCGATTTTTTGTTTCTGGAACATGGCCGGTTTCCTTCGATGTTTTCTTTCACCATTTTCGAGAGCAGAGGTGATGAAATAATTTACACAAAGTAAAACGCCTGTCACCACCTAAATCTAACCAAATAAAAACTTTTTTACAAAAAAACAACCGACTTCCAAAAATACTAAGTATAAATAAAGAGAAAAATAACTTTAATTTCGGAAGTCGGTGTCTTTGGATTATTATTTTAGTTTTTGCCACCGACTTCCGAAATTAAAGTTATTTTTCTCTTTATTTATAGTATTTTTGGAAGTCGGTTGTTTTTTTGTAAAAAAGTTTTTATTTTTCACTTTTTAGTGGGTCAGTTTGTAATTTATCTAAGTTATAATAGCCTAATGTCAACTGCTTATCACCTTTTACAAAATATTGCTTTTCCCGATGCATGGACGTTAATTGTTGAGGAGTTCTCCTAGTAAGAACCAGGAGAACTGGAGCTGATTGAGAAGTCACCATCAGCTCCACTTCACCATACGTATTGTAATGAGCATAAATTGCTTAGCAGCCATATTAAAGTAATCGAATCGCTACCCGTGAAATATTTGTCATTGAGTAGTGCCATTTATGGTCTTCATCATCAGCTCCACTTTACCAAATCATAATTTCCGAGAGCAAATGCTCAAGTTACTTTAATAATAGACTTAGGCAAGAAAAATTTTGCTAAGGGCCAAGTTTATGTTACGCTTAGTCGTGTAAAGACGCTGGATGACATTGTATTATGACGAAAAGGCATTGCGTGAAACGCAACGATTGAGGCTTTTATAAGTCATCATCAGCCAATTGCAGTTCACTGCTGGACATAGACCTCCCGAAGTTTGCGCCAACGTTCGCGATCCTCCGCTTCTCTCATCTAGCCACTACCGGCAACCTTTGTTAGGATAATTATACAGAAGAAAAACTCGCAAAAGTATTTCACTTTAAGAAGTATTTATTAGTTTTTAGACTAGATGCTGATAATCCTGGCTGCAGCATCAGGCCAGACTTATGTCAAGATTGCATTGAACTTAAAATTTAGTTCTGTTTAAAATGAGCCCAAACACGACTAATTTCAAGGTTTGTAGTTTTTCTGATGCTCGACTGGCTTCAGCATCAGGTCTCTATGTACTTCGGTGTTCCTCATTAACAGTACGTTTATCCACACATCGAGCCCTTTTCAATGAGCCTAAACACGATATATCTGCTGTTAGTGGTCGAGGAGTTAGGTACTCTGCAGACTATCCTGCAGCATCAGGTCATAACTTGATGATCATGAGACCAAATGTGGCAAATGCCCTATCAAACATCAAAACTATTTACTAAAACAGTCCTTGCCTGTTCGAGTAACTTCTTACTGTTAAGGAGATGAACCTTCCATCATCAGCCCAGCTACCTGAGATGGTGACAACCGTACGCAAATACACAAGATACTTCATAAAATATGCGAAAAACAATAAGTGAGCCTATAAAATTTGAGGGTTGCTCTCGATTTCTCTAAGATCCCATGATCAGATCCTAACTTGGTGACAATGGAACCACCTCAGAACTACCTACTTTCGAACAAAAAAAGAATTTTGAAAATCCGTCGACAATTGGCGGAGTAATCGATGAACAAACATACAAAAAAAAAAAAAAAAAAAAAAAACATACAAACATCCGAACATAGTACCTCCTCCTTTTTGTGAAGTCGGTAATAAAAAATACTAATACTAATGCACCTATTCCAATGGTACAGTAATATCCAAAATAAAGCGAGTAAAGAAGTTTTGTTGGTATGGTAGGTGTATTTACGGACATGTTTTTGTAGGTTTGTTTGTTGGTTCATCACGATTGCTCAGACCTGAAACAACTGAGCATCTATAGCAGGAATTGAACTGTCGATCCGTGTTGCAAAGCTAATCACTCAGTCTCTACCTTAACCGTGACAAAACGAAAATCATCACGTTTAGGAAATGTATTGGTAAGGAATGTTGCTTCTCAATAGTCCCAAATCTATCTGTCTAGCAATAGAGAAGGGTAAATTTTTGTATGAGGTAAGCCGGAGTAGGTATCTTTAATATGACTATATTATTTGTCTATAGAATACTGACTGTGCTATTTTTCAAAGGGAAGCTGGTAGAAATCGAGTTGTACGGAACCTTCGCCACTGCTGTCTAGTCTACTGTTGGTTGGCACTTCTAGGTCCATTGAATAATCTACAATTAATATTATAAAATTACAATAAAATTGGCTGTGTAGTGCCGGACTTAAAGAATTGCACCACCCTTTACTTCCCGTGGGTGTCGTAAAAGGCGACTAAGGGTCTTACCGGAGAATGGGCAGCAGCGTTCTCTATTTATTCCACCATCATACCATACTGCGACCGCCAACCTGCCTGCCAAGCGTGGCGATTATGGCAAACCCCCCCCCCCCCAAATCGGGAGAGGCCTATGTCCAGCAGTGGACGTCTATCGGCTGAAACGACGAATATTATAAAGATACTAGCTGCGGTTTCACCCGCGTAAATGTCGATCCCATAGGAATATCGGGATAAAAAGTAGCCTATTTGTTAAACCAGCTACAAAAATATAAAATTTTATCAAAATTGGTCCCGCCGTTTGAGCGTGAAGAAGTAATAAACATATAAACATACACACACACACTCACAAACTTTCGCTTTTATAATATTAGTGTGATGGTGAGTTTGTAAGTAGGGGGCTGTCTTCGGAATTACTGAGTAACTCCGAGTTTTCGCTAATGGCAAGCCGAGTATTGCCAAGTATTGCCGAGTGTCAACGAATATATTTTAAGTTAAAACAAGAACGCGGACGAAGTCACGGGCAGAAGTTAGTAATCAATAAATAACTTTATTTGACATTCATATCTCTTAAGTCTTGTTACATACTTGTAAAAATAAATTGTTATATAATAATAATGGTAGTTATTTATACATACGAGATTCGCTCATGTCAAAAAATGCACTCAATCTGTCATACTTTTGACCGACTCCGTACCAAGATTTATAGGTCAACTAGCTTTCGACCGCGGCTTCGCCCGCGAGGTATGTCGATAAAAACTATCCTATGTCCAGGATGCAATCTATCTCTAATTTTATCGAAATCCGTTCAGTGGTTAAGGCGTGAAAAGGTAACATACAGACAGACAGAGTTACTTTCAAACTTATACTATAAAGTATGGATTAACGTAAATTATTATTTATTAATTATTACTAAGTTACGTTTCTGAGAGTGGCAGTCAGTCCTTAGGTACATTATTATTTTTTGGTCATCAATAAAGTTACTCATGTATTAATTAATTGCTAAATTAATTCTTAGCTCTAGTACCTACTGCTCCAAAGTCTAAATTCCCTTGAGGGATAAGCGGTTTAAAACTTTCAATTCCACTCTAAATATTACCAAGGATTCACGCCAGCCCACACAGTTAGCATAAAACTTATTCAGATTTAATAACGTTACCCAGAATTAATTAATTTTATTTTATTCTCAATGTCCTCTAGCAGTTTCCTTCATGTGAAGATTGCCAATGAGGTTAGGAGTCTCATAGAACTGTTCAACTGTAAGAAAATTGCATTTAAAAAAAACCAATCTTAAACCTATTTTGCTTACTCTTAGTGCCCAAAATTCGCGTTCGCAAGCTTAGCTTGCTTCAACAACAATGACCAATACTTGAGTTTGTACAGACGCCAGCACATCAAACTACCCGAAACCGTCAAATTTTCCCAATCAACTTTGCTTCCCAATCAACTTGCCATATGCTTTAGCGATTAAGTTGAAAATATATTAAAGAAATTTGACAGATTGTAGTAGCTTGATTACTTTGATTTCTGTATCTGTACCTCTACCATGAGTTGTTATCGAAAACCTGTGCTAGTTCGATATCTTGAGCTTTGACAGTAACCTTTCAGTGTGCTGTGTAATCGTCACTGATTGTCGTGGCTCTGTTAACTGACAGGATTTTCTGAAGAATGTAAAAACTAACTGACGAGAGATTCGACATAAATAATATTTGATTGGATAATAAGTAAGTCATAGCTATGAATTTTATGTAAGATCGACTATAAAATAGGCATAAGAACTTATTTATTTACTAACATTATTTGTTTTTACAGTGGGAACCCAATACAACAATATAGTAAGTAAGTGGTAAGTGTGTAAATTGCTAAATTTACACACTTAGAGACGTCACCCAGAAACCAATTTGATTAACTTTAATTAAAAAAAAGGAATAGAATACCTATTGTTTATCGTTGCTGGAAGTTATTTACAAATAAAATTGGTCAAAATTGAAAAAGTATGAAAGGATTCTAATCCTATCTCCTACTTTCGTAGCTCTGTAACACTCCTGCAGTAATAACTCGAGGATAGGTCGCTCTACCGCTTTCAGACACATTTTGAGGAAATCCCTCCATATGCAATGAGAAACTCATTCCGGGTGCACGAAAAACTTCCTTTTTTTCCCATTGCAAAACTGATTTAGTGTATGTAATATATTTTGCATATTTCCTGCGGAGCCGACCGCCCGGCACTTTTAACTCTGCTCGTTGAAATAACTTTATTTTCGGGTTAACGTTCGTTTTAATAGTTATTTTTTATAAAAAAGTTGGCTATATTAACTGGTGAAGTAATGTATCATGTCGACTTTTTTATGGGAAGACCTAGTGATCTGGAATAGGCTGTATATTTGATTAACTTGCTTGAACTTGGTCCAGCAGGGTTTTTTGGGAGGTCGGTTTTTTCTTCTTTCATGTGGGAATACGTGTAGTGGTGTGGATTGTATGTTGGTTTCACTTATTCAAATAATACACTTGTTCTTAATTATATTCTTGTTTATTCTTCTTGTTAATTACTTTTTCAGGTTAACTTATTGATTACTGCTATTGAATTAAGATGAACTACCACTGTTGACGAACTACAGGCGAACTCCATTTTTACTAGGCATAGAACCCTCTTATACATATACCTGGGTATATGTAACGTAACTGGTTACGTAGGCACAAGTAGTGGGTATACTTCGGTTTAAATTATGATAAAATTTGGCTGCCCACAATGGTTTTTCTAGAATGTACTCATGTTTTTACATCATAATGAACAATAAATATTACATAATCAATGACTAATATTCTGGCGGGCTCGGTGTAGATTGTTATGCTAGACTTCGATAGGACATAAACTTAATTTGATAAAACTTAGTAAATTATTTCTTCGGTATCTATCACGGTGACATAAGTAGACTCTCAATAATTCCATCAACAATTTCCTCGCCATTGTTCATGTGATTATTTGTAGTGCATACCAGGAACAAAATATTTATTTAAATTAATTAGCATCGTTTAGACATAATTTTAGATGAGAACTAGCTGTCTTTTATATTTATTACTAGCTTCTACCCGCAATTTCGTCTGCGTGAAATTTCTTACTCACCCGATCCACTCTGTCGCATATATATAAATAGATAGAAACGTGAACTAATAAATTAACGTAATATGTGCACAAGTAACACAATTATCAACCTTTCTTTATAACTAGAATCTTTAAAAAGAGATAAGAACAGCGAAATTAAACCACAGTTTCCCTACCCTAAAAAGTACCTACAATTACCGAGAGTACTTTAAGGACATCCCGTAATTGTGTAACGCAGATGATCAGTAAATGGGTCCCAATAAATACTTGCCCAAAATTAATGTATGCCCGCACCGGACAAATCTATCCACCCGGGTTAGAGATGAGCAAACAGCATTCGATTCCATTCGTTCTAATTTCCCATTCGAATAAACAATCGCCATGTTATTCGAATTATTCGATATGACTGAGGTTGAGCTGTCGGACTTAATTGGCTTAGTTGGCTATTGTCGCGCCCGATTAGTTTATAACCAATCTAACAATTTGAACAGTATTTTTTTATAAAAACTTCTATCTGTATCAATAATAATGAGGTTTTGTTATATAAATAGCGTAGGTGACCCTCTTATAGAGATCTAAGAAAAAAAATATTTAAACTCAAAAATTTAAAATTTTTGTGTGCCAGTTGTGCCTGAGCTAATTCTTTGTAGAGCTGATAATGATTACGTATACTAACCATTTCCTTGCAAACATGAATTAGTTTGTTTGACCAATCGAATAATTCGAATACGCACATCACTAATCAGGGATACTTGCTATAAAATATTTAAGCAAATCGGGTGCCATTACTGATTCATTAGCCAAACTCCGTAGGGACAGGACTTAATTCATTTTAAATCGAGGTTAGAGAAAATATTACAAGCTGTAAAGTTTTGGGGCTCAGAGTTTGACGGTAAGAGGATAACAGTTAGGAATCCGTTTTTCATTTCGAAAATGAACGGAATTTCAACTGGGTTCCGAAAGGAATTTTTGTCATGAAATTTTAGGAGTTTAAGCACTTTACTTTTAAGCAGCTTGCAGGTTTTAAACCTGTCGAGTACCCATATCACGCTCGCATATGAACTTAATTCGGTCAACAAGAAATAAGTTCAATTCAAGTTCAAGATCAGTTCTTTCTGGTTCTTTTTGTTAGAAGAAGCCTTTGTCCAAAGCTATACATATGCGCAATATGCTATGCATATTGTTTAAAAACACTGTATAAATTAGTTGAGTTGTAAGTTTCCTAAATAGAATAAAATAAATAAATAACAATCTTAATCATCATCATCATTTTAGTTGAAAACGTTCACTTATGGACATATACCTCCCCCAAACGTCATCACATCGGGTTAGTACTGATTCCCCCGTTCTTGTTTCCACCAAAATTCATAATAAAAATAATTTAGTTACATTCTCGATTGCCCCCGAAATTTAAATATTGAGTATAGTCAAGCGAAAAAGTGCAACCACCGAAATATTATTTTAGAGAACTAATCATGGGTGTATTTTGTAAGGGTGGGCAATGTCTACCCTAGAAATTTCTTTGCCAACCCAAGAAAAATCGTCAGTATTGAAGAATTATTTACTGTTTACTCGCTTTTATTAGGGTTTTTAACCGACTTCAAAAAAGGAGGAGGTTCTCAATTCGACGGTATGTTTTTTTTTTTTTTTTTTTGTGTGTTTGTTACGCGATTACTCCGCCAATTGTGGACCGATTTTCAAAATTCTTTTTTTGTTTGAAAGGGTATACTCTCGAGGTGGTCCCATTATCACCAAATTGGAATCTGATGAGAGGATCCCATGGAAATCGAGAGAAACCCTCAAATTTTATAGGCAAAGCTATAACGATTTGGGTATTTTTTAAAATAACTTCAGCATTTGCTCTCGGAAATCATCATTTGGTAAAGTGGAGCTGATGAAGAAGACCACAGATGGCCATTGGAACTACTCAATGACAAATATTTCACGGGTTACGATTCGATTACTTTAATATGGTTGCTAAGCAATTTATGCTCGTCACAATGCGTATGGTGAGTGGTTGTTGAGAAGTTCTCCTGGTTCTTACCAGGAGAACTCCTCAACAATTAACGTCCCAACATCGGGAAAAGCAATATTTTGTAACAAGTGATGAACAGTTGACATTAAGCTATTGTAACTTAGATAAATTACAAACGGACCCACTAAAAAGTGAAAAATAAAAACTTTTTACAAAAAAAAAAACAACCGACTTCCAAAAATAATGCTAAAAATTGAAAAATAACTTTAATTTCGGAAGTCGGTGTCAATAAACGAAAATGCGGAACCAAAGACACCGACTTCCGAAATTAAAGTTATTTTTCAATTTTGGTATTATTTTTGGAAGTCGGTTGTTTTGTTTTTGTAAAAAGTTTTTTTTTTGTTAGGGTTTATTTGGGTTATTAGAACCGTACATTCTGACCAAGATGTCAGGTTTTTAGGGTTAAGGGCTCGGTTTTACATTAGATCTGATAATTTTTTAACAGTGAAAGCGTTATTTAGGCTGCTTTTGTAAGGAATGTTTTTGGTGGGACTATTTATTACGAGGTATCATTTATGATCTCAATCTCTCATTAGATAATTGTGGTTATTTCAGCTGGACGTCTGCCCAAGACAAAATCCCTAGCTACGCCAATGGAACCAATTATAAACAGATTATCTAAGAGACATGATTTGTACATGTAACTCGTCGCAACTACTTTTAACTCACCATTTCTGTTATTAATAGATTACTATCTATTCGCATAATGTAACTTACCAAAATTTTAAAGAGATAGACCTACTGGTATAATTTTTGGTAAGTAACATAGTAAGTAATATTTTTTTCTTAGGAATATTTTTTATATTAATATTCAAGGAATCTGTAATATTGTGAAGTAACTAACTGTACAATTGACAATGCTGCTGTGTTGATCATCATTTCAGCCGAAAGAGATCCATTGCTGGACATAGGCCTGTCCCAAAAGGGGGAGGGTTTGCCATAATCACCACGCTTGGCAGGCGGGTTGGCGATCGCAGTATGGTATGGTGTTGATAATGTAGAATAATTTGTTGTGAAATATAAACAATCGCTTGGTACTTTTTCTTTGACTATACAACCTCGATTTCGTCTGATAAAAGGGGATTATAAAGTATACTAGTAAAGTATATAAATTTTCGGGTGGAAACAAGAACGGGGGGAATCAGTACTAACCCATCACATCGACTGTGGTCCTGTGCTCCATGCCTGGATGCATGGAGCACAAGCGCCGAAGCCTGCCGGGTCAGCGGGATTGTCCGAAAGGGTTACCGCTTGCCCGGAACATAAAGGGCTAAGGAAAGAACACGGGTGGGTTTTAGTCAGTAAGAGTCTGACACTCCCTACCGCTCCACCCAGAGCGGGTCATTTGATGATATCCCATCCGAAAAAAAAAAAAATATACCCGCACGGGTCGATCGAAAGTTAAGCTACGCTTGCCGCGGTCGGTTCGTGGATAGGTGATCGTCCATTACATATCGAAACCCCTCCGTTCCTCGGAAAGCACGTTAAGCCGTTGGTCCCGGCTGTCATTCGTAGATCCTTGACTGTCGTTATGGGTAGTCAGAAGCACAAAATTCTGACAACCAGTCTTACCAAGGGGTTATGGTGTTACCCAGTAACTGGGTTATGGAGGTCAGATAGGCAGTCGCTCCATGTAAAATGGAGAAGAAGGTATTAGACTGGAAGCCGACCCAAACACAATTGGGAAAAGGATGGGCAGATTGATTGATAAAGAGTACCGGGGTAGTATTTTCAAAAACAAACAACAATGTGATGGCCACCGATCATCGCACTCACCGCTGTAAGCGTACCTTAACCTCATCGATCGATACAACTCCTTCTTCAGAAAATCATTAGTACATTTAGCATAATCAACCTATGATGTTTCAACTCCTGGCACCTGTGTGGCAGCAGTGGAAACATAGGGAGTAGGCTGTAATCCACCACGCGGGCCCAGGGCGGGTAGGTAGATGTCACCATGTCTTCGAATTTTTGTTTCTAGGACATGCCGGTTTCCTCACAATGTTTTCCTTCACCGGTTTTTAGAGCAGTGGTGATGAAATGATTTCACCATCATCATCATTTCAGCCGAAAGACGTCCACTGCTGGACATAGGCCTCCCCCAAAAGGGGGGGGGGGGTTTGCCATAATCGCCACGCTTGGCAGGCGAGTTGGCGATCGCAGTATGGTATGGTGGTGGAATGCATAGAGAACGCTGCTGCCCATGAAAATGAAATGATTTACGCAAAGTCAAATGCCTGCCTGGGTTCAAACGCACGACCTACAACTCCTAAGGCCCCCGGCCCGGTACAGACGCCAGCACATCAAGCTACTACAATCTGTCAAATTTCTTTAATAGATTTTCAACTTTATCGCTAAAGCATAACATTCAAAGTTGATTGGGAAAATTTGACAGTTTCGGGTAGCTTGATGTGCTGCCGTCTGTACCTTAGTATCTTTACAAAGCTTTTAAAACAAAGATGCTTACCCGTCGATACAAAGTCCCTTCCCAACCACAAACCTTGGTGCAAACATTTGATATACTTATAGATTCCTATCACGTGCTACTAAAGTAGTTAGAGTTGTAACTTTGATGCTAGAGCTCAAACTTTGGTTTAATGCTGGTTCAACTTGTATATGTTGTTGTTATTGGCGGCTCGTTCGAGGTTCATTTGGTCTTTAATCTGTCTGGTTTCAGTAGCTCTATGTTCAATTTTTTCAAATGATTTTATTGAAAATTACACATAATTCACAAACATACAAGTATTGGCATGCAATTCTAACCAACTGAAAACTAAGACTGATTTAACAGCGGGTTTCAAACCAGGCACAGCATGGGGGCCTAGAAAGGCTACTTTGGCAGAATTATTAACAGGATAATATTATGAACCATAATATGGCGAAGACAGTCCGTGTTATTCTTTTTTTCGGCGCACTACGTAGGGTATAATCAAAGAGGTTGGGATTGGATTTGGATTGGATTGATTGGTATTTTAGCACAGACAAAAAAATATTAACTGAAAAATCCTTTACCAATGGGATTTGATACCATTAACTTAACAACTAACTGTCCAGTATGATTCATAATGTTATCCTTTTATGATTCTGTCAAAGTGGCCATTTTAGGCCTCCAGTATCTTGATGACCCTAACACTACACGAAGTTAATAATTGAATGAGTTCTGCTAGCGCAAGATTGTTCTTGATATTTTTTTCATAATATAATTCATAAAAATTAGATAATAAGAAAAGGTAAGTAAAAAGAAGCTAAATACATAGAATAACTATACAAAAACAGTTGAGGTGAGTAAACGTGGGGTGTAATTATTTTTATTTTATTTATCACAAACACTGCTACCATTACAGGAAGTCCCTAATGCGGTAGCGTGGTTACTTAGACTATATTAAATAACTACCTAGCTTAAATAACATAACACATATAACATTATTTTTGTGAATTCATTTAGTCGTCGTTTCATCCGATAGACGTCCACTGCTGGACATAGGCCTCCCCCAATTTTGGGAGGGGGGGGGGGGGGGGGATTCATTTAGAGAGCATGAAAATAAATCGATCCTGTCAGCCGTGTCATTCAGTGCGTGTAAGGCGCGCGTCAGTGGTGCTTTGCTGAGCAAGTTGGTTCGTGCATGTGGCACTGCTAGTAACCGTGGCTTCCGGCGCTGCGATACGTAATTGTCAGCCACATTCAGACAAATCTACCTCAAAACACCCGAATTATAGGTGTTACCACGTAATAGTTTAAAAACATAATATGTGGTTACAGCTAAGTCCCTCCTTGTCTCGAGTTTGTTGTACCCGACCATACCGATAACGAATAAGGTTGGGTACAGCAACGGATAGAAGGGATAGACACCGTATAGCTTCATGTAAAAAAATCTGGTGAATTTGGTGAATTTGTTATGTGTGTAGTTGTGTTGGTTTGAGGTATGTGGTCAGATAGGCACTCGCTCCGTGTAAAATACTGATATTTAGCTGAATCCGGTTAGACTGGAAGCCGACCCCAACGTGTAGCATATGATGATGACCCTCGTTATATAAGGAACTCTAGTGCAAAATTTCATGCTTCAATACCCAGCAGTTATCTAGTCTGTCAGTGAATTTTAGATTTTTAATAAGTAGAAGAATATAGTTTTCTTTGACTGCCTCGTTGGTGTACTGATCGCAAGTGCTACTGCTGAGTTCAAGGTCCTGGGTTCGATTCTCAGGTCGGGCAAAGTTTTATTGGGTTTTTCAAACTAGGAATTTCTTAGTAGAAGCCCAGAGTTTGGATTCGTGCCTGGTTGATGGCAATAAGCTTGCCCTTATTCTCTCTCTATAGTCGGTCCCTCATGTCTGAGGATTATAGTCAGCTTCGGAGTTGCATCTGGAGCGGACGATCTGCTTCCACCGGTTTCTGTCTAGCGCATCCCTTACCACCGTGTAGAATTTAAAGGACGATGATTCCTGCACCCGATCGGTCCATCGTGTTAGTGAACGACCGCGCGATCGATGTTCCCAACCACAATCAGTTTTTCCAAACATTCATCGCCTCTGCGTTCTATTTGGCCTAAATAGGAGAGAATAGAATAGAATACTCTTTATTATGTATACCATATAAATTACAGGCATAAATATAGAAACTGTACAAAGTGGATACAATGGGCGGTCTTATCGCTAAAAGCGATCTTGCGAGAATGCGTTGTTGACATATTATACATTATACAACGCATTCTCTCCTCCATACGGTTGACAAGCGGATTTTTATTCGAAGCTGGTTTAAGATCGATGCATTGGTGCGTTTGGCAGTCCACGGTATTCTCAACATTCGTTTCCATATGCCCCTATTAAATGGGAATTAAACATATCTGGAGAAATGTGGTTGTACCCTTAGGTTCACCTCTGCAAACGCTCTGCCTATCTCTTCAAGGATTGAAGGCGTGATGTTGTGTTATGTAGTTTTATTTCCATTCATATTTCATAACACCACATTGCCAATAATGCATAGCCATTTCTTAAAAACACATCCCATGTGCAATACAATACTTTGAAACCTGCAGTCCGCCAACAAAGCCATTTCGTCCTCAAAAATAAATCCTTTCGTATCTGAACCATTGACCTCGCACTACCACAGCACTAGTTTTAAAAGTCAATAAGTCAATAACTTAAAGAAGTCCGGTGGCTTCGCGTACGATGGAAAACTTTTAGAGTTACTAAACAAGATACATTACTGTTTGTTGTTGAAAGTACAACTCCAGTACTCCTTACCGCGGCGACTTAAATAAGCAATTACTCATTTAGATCGCGTTTTTTTGTTTTGTCGTTCGAAGTTCTGCTAGAAGTAGTTTATATTATGCTTTTTATGGGTTTTAAAGACAGTTGTAAAAGGCTTTTTCGTGTTATTATTATTGGAGTTTATTACTTGGAGGGATAGTGCATGACTACTTAATGAAGGTAGCTTATTCTTGAGCTATATCTTTTGATGATCATAATATTAGTATAATATTCTAACGGAATTCTTTATCAGACGAACGTGAGAAGCACAGAACCGCGCCCTAACTGTGTAACACACTATCAATCAGAATCTGAATAATTTCAGAATTCATTGCTTCATATATTCGAAGAACTTGTCTGCTCAACAACGTAAATAACGCAATGAATGTTGTGTTAGTGTGATACGCAACTACCCCACCGGTCGATGTGCTATAATAATGCTTGTATCCCAATTAAACTACTTTAACGATACGTGTTGGGAATCCATAGGTCTGCTAAATGTTTGGACCAAGTATGTTGGGGTGGACTTTGTATCGACTGGATTTAAGTAACTTTGATTTAAAGGTTACCTAAAGGGACCATTATCTGAGGATGAATTGTGATGAAAAGGGTGTGAATGATAGCGTGACGATTGACAGGGAAGAATTGAAGAAGAAAACGTTTTAAAAACCTAGTAAGAAAAGTAAGAAAGGCAGAGAGATGATGATACTATGCATTTTTTTTTCTTTTTTTTTCGTTAAACTATAATATTGTGTCCTACTGCTGGGCATAGGCCTCCCCTTTTTCCTTCCAAACCTCCCTGTCTTAAGCAATCTCTGGCCATGTTGGCCCTGCAATGCATAATATTATCATGACAACTTCTTAACGTATGTATTTATCTACCTTTAATTCTTTATTTAAAACATGCAATTCATTAATTAATTGCATGTTTTAAATATTGCAATTAATTAACTTAGAAGCTTCCTATATCTCAACCGCAAAGGTTTCTTTTTACACTTTATTGCCGGTTGAAAATTCTCAGTACTTCAAAGTTGTATGCCCTGTTAGACCGGCAATCCTTTTAGATTCTCCGTAATGTTGGTAGCAAGTGTTTTTATATGGAGTTTGTTTTTAATTAGGCGCGCTTGAAAAGATGTTCGGTTTCTGGTCTTGTAAATGGGAAATTATGTTGTTGTTAAAGAATAGATATAATTAAGGGGAATAAAGGGCTTAAACGCAAAAAACGCAAGTTTTATACTGCCTAAAAGTATATTTATTTATTTAAATGCCTTAAAACTATCATTACAGGTCTAAACCTAATGCGATAGCCAAGTCACGCATCGCATATGATCGACTACAGTAAACACAATCAGAAAATATATGATATTCTTCAGGATATAATATTATGCTAGTTAGATAGTGTGTTTAAAACATAATACACCTAATTTGATACGATAGAAAAAATCATGAATATACCATCACAATAAAAACCATACTAATATACATACAATCAATTCTGTTTTTTTCAGATTATTCTACAAGCAACATACTAAAGCTCTAGTGTTTTAATATTTTAGTCAAACAATAGATGTTTTGTAATTAGATAATTGATTTATATTTTGCAATAAATTACCAGGGTTGTGTGATCGCGCTTCTCTTTCTTTTCTATGCAGTCCGACAGAGACCTTGCTTTAGGTCATATAGTTCCCTTAAGGTATTTTAATGCATGGAAATTAGAATTTCCTAATATATTTTCACGCTAAACGTATCGTATTATCCAGTAACTGGGTAGTGGAGGTCAGACAGGCAGTCGCTCCTTGTAAAATACTGGTATTCAGCTGCATCCAGTTAGACTGGAAGCCGACCCCAACATAGTTGGGAAAAGGCTAAGCAGATGATGATTTTAACGCTAAGTAGGTTTACGTAATACAGTTACAAATGATTTGCTTTGTTCAATGAAAATTACTAATATTAGACAAATCTAAATGGTAAAAAAAAATATAAATACGTTAAAAAATAACTCTAAAATACTGAAAATTATAAAATCACAATAAGAATAACTATAGTCGGACTTTTAATTAGCTGCAGTAAAATGACAACTTAGTGACTTAAATGACTGAAATATTGGCGTCATTTTGTTTTGTCGCGACCATCAACCAAATCTTGTTTTTCTAGTACAGAACAGTGTAACAAACGAAACTTTTTTGCATGCATATCTCTAAACTCATCCAGAAATGAGTTATGAAGAAGTATCATTTTACTGCAGCTAATAATTAAAAGTCCGACTATAGTGATTTTTCGTACGAATTATTATTCGTACGAAAAATCACTATAGTCCGACTCACAACTCTCCAAAATGACAACAAAAATATAATCGTGAAAACCGTTGAGTGTTTACATGCAAACGGCTTCTAGTAACAAGAAGTGGTGCCCCATCAAGATTGTTATGACAAATATTGAAATCAATTCAACGAATAACGCTAGTTTGTTAACTATTCTTTTTTATATAGAATTTTATTCTCTAGTAGGATATCGGCTGCTTAAACGGGTTTTGCCTGTGGATACCTCAATAAATTAAGGCCGCCAGGGCTTAAAAAAACTTAAAATCTAAGCGACTATACGCTAAGGACACCCCTGTGGGGTTCGGACCTTTGCTTTAATATTATTATAAACGTTACTATATTATTATACGGTAAATAGTGGCCACTATTTTTTTAAGGATTATAATAAAACTAAACAATGTAGAACTGCCGTTTATAATAATATATTATGTGCGTGTGGTGCGAGGGCCACTTTGTTAAAACTCTTTGAAAATGTGCTTAGGATTTAGTGAACATTCCCAAAGAATTGTGAAAGTTGGTATCAGATTTTGTGAAAGTCTAATAACCGAGTTATAGACTGTAAAGTTGGGCCCTCAGTTCTCACATAGAGGATTGAGGGCCCACCTGAAACTGATAAAATATGGACACTACAGAAAAAGTATTTATGCCAAAATCTAAGCAAATGCCAAACAAAATTTGTGAAAACAAGATATTATCGCAAAACACTGTCCTACTTTGTATATCTTCGTACAAAATGGGCCCTCAATTCTCATACACGTAAAAGTTTATTACGCAATTATAATGAAATCATTAACTTACAGCTACTGTTTGAAATCCTATATGCTACTAAATAAATTGTGAAAATTTATAAAAGCAAGAACAGGTCACCACTTTTTGTTTTTTGAAAGTTATCCCTCAGTCCTCCATTTCTTTTGTTTTCGATTTATTACGCTTATCGTATGAAAGATAAGACAAATACAAAATTGTCTCTTTTTGTGTCAAAATTGTGCAACAAATTCGATACCAGAAAGAAATTAAAAGACCCTTTATTATATAAGAAAATCGAGTTTTATTTTTATTATCTGAATTTGCAAATAGGGTGACCACAATTTCTTTTAGATTGCAGTAAAGATTAGTAAATGAAAAATATAAGTTTTAATAAACTTTCTTCGATTTTTCGCTTAATATCGTCATAGCATTTGTACTCAAGTTTCGTGATAAAAAAAAAATTATTTCGGAATTCGAAAGATCACAAAAAAAATACTGTTACCCAAATCATTTTTGCTTGAAATATCGTTCGTTCTGATGACAATAATCAAATAATTTATTTATTATTTTTATAAAGGCTTTTGCTCAGCCATGGGAATTGTCCCATGGCTGCATGTTGTATATAGCCTACATTGGTAGGCTAAATATAATCCTAACTAATATTATAAATACAACTAATAACTAGCTAATATTATATTAAAAGTATTATTACATGTATTATATAATTATTGTTTACAAATATGCACAATAGTCGTAATATTTAGTGTAGTTACTAAACAATAGTTTATGATAGTGCAGCGGAAGTTGTAGGTAATAAAGTATTAAGGCGAGTTTTATGAAACAGTTGTAGTGAAGAATAAAAATAATAATAATTTTTTAATACGCAAACACATCTTCGGTCGAGACACTCAATCATCTTCGGTCAAGATATCAAACATTCAAGGTAAGTTTGTTTTGATACCTAGGTACTCATAATTTTATAAGTTCGTAATATTTTACTAAATAGTACTTAGATAGTCACTCTAAGAATTGTTTAGGTAATTCAATTTCACCTATTTATAAATTGTAAGAATTTTAAAATAAAATATAATTATTTCATACTCCAGAAAACATCTTTGTTATTGTGCAAGTACCAACCTAGGAATAAAAAAACATCCAGGAACGCACTGCTTTATTAGGTACTAGCTTCTGCCCGCGACTTTGTCCGCGTGAAATTCGAAAGTCATATGGCTCCATCTATTATCATAATAACGTTATTATTGTTTTCCTCGGGAACAGCACTTTTTTCGGGATGAAAGGTACAGTGGTTTAGGCGTGAAAAGCTAACAAACATACTTACTTTCGCATTTATAATATTAGTTAGGATTATATTTAGCCTACATTGACCCATTGCTGAGCAAAAGCCTTTATAAAAATAATAAATAAATTATTTGATTATTGACATTAGTTTTTTCGGAACGAACGATTTTTCAAGTAAAAATGATTTGGGGAACAGTATTTTTCTATGTGATCGTTCAATTTCCGAAATTATTATTTTTTATCACGAAACTTAGTACAAATGCTATGACGATAATAAGCGAAAAATCGAAGAAAGTTTATTAAAACCTATGAAATCAAATCAAATCAAATTTATTTGCGAGAATGTAGGTTTACAAGATGATCTTAAACTATAATGGCCCCTTTACATTCTACCATTACACATGGTGTGCAAATAATTAACATGCACAATACTATAATTTTAAATTAAAAATTAAAAAATGTCAACATTAATCAATTATCATAAGGTCATATTAATTCAATCATTACAATTCCAATCACCACCATTACCAATATTATTTATTATGTTTCCTTCTCCGCGATCTGACATGTATTCATTCAGATTATAAAAGCATTTTTCCTATGACTCTACATTTACTAATCTTTACTGCAATCTAAAAGAAATTGTGGTCACCCTATTTCCTAATACAGAGAATAAAAATAAAACTCGATTTACTTGTACAATAAAGGGTCTTTTAATTTCTTTCTGGTATCGCATTTGTTGCACAATTTTTTTCACAAAAAGAGACAATTTTTTATTTGTCTTATCTTTCATACGATAAGCGTAATAAATCGAAAACAAAATAAAATGGAGGACTGAGGGCCCGAATTTTATCAAGGTCATAATTTTGAAACAACAAAAGGTGGTGACCTGTTCTTGCTTTCATAAATTTTCACAATTTATTTAGTAGCATATAGGATTTCAATCGGTATCTGTAAGTTAATGATTTCATTATAATTGCGTAATAAACTTTTACGTGTATGAGAATTGAGGGCCCATTTTGTACGAAGATATACAAAGTAGGACAGTGCTTTGCGATAATATCTTGTTTTCACAAATTTTGTTTGGCATTAGCTTAGATTTTGGCATTAAGACTTTTTCTGTAGTGTCCATAGTTTATCAGTTTTAGGTGGGCCCTCAATCCTCTATGTGAGAACTGAGGGCCCAACTTTACAGTCTATAACTCGGTTATTAGACTTTCACAAAATCTGATACCAACTTTCACAATTCTTTGGGATTGTTCACTAAATCCTAAGCACATTTTCAAAGAGTTTTAACAAAGTGGCCCTCACACCACACGCACATTAATATATTAACGTATAATCTTGTGGAGCACAACTTAACGTGCAAATTTTCTGCATTTTCATTCTCAAATAAAATAAATAACCAAACAAACGATGAGGGCGCCACTGCGCGGTCGGCGTAGCCTTAACGAATTGCTACATCGAAATTTACCCCTTCAATGGACGAGATCCATCATCATTCACAAATACACACCAAACTAAACACTAGTGATGCGCCATGTAAACATCGACTAATCATCGACAACTCGAAGCCCGCTCATTTCGCCGATACATCCTATAATCTGCTGATCTCACCATTGGTCTCAAGCATACAGCTTGCGTAAACCGTTCTCATTAGTCAAAGTGACCGCCGCATAAATTATATGCCCAATTAGTTACATTGATGGCCGTCGGCGATTAGAGATATCTGGATCAAGTGTGGGTTTGATGTAGGGGAGGAAATTTTTAGAGTCCACGCTGCGTTTTCTCTGAAGATTCAGTTCCACAGTGTGGTTCTGTCCAATTGGTCGTTCTTCTTCCTCGTCGTGTCGCTGGCACGACAGTTATTTTTTTGTTGGCACAGAACTTTGCCACGTCCACAGCGTTATCAGTGGCAGCGCAAAAGGCACTTTGGCTGCATGTTTTGGGGCACGAAGGGCAGGATACATGCAGGATAGGAGGCCACTTTTCCGTCCTGAATAAAGTGTATTCGTATAAAGGTCTTATTGGTTTTCAAATGTGGTATATTTTGACCATAATACTTACTATTATGCTAATACAATGGCCTAAGAAATTAATTAAACAACATTCAATTCTATCGAGCATGAGACTAACAGCAAAATTGACTACTTATCTTCCATTTTGCTGCAATAGCTACGAATGGCTTTCTCGAACGAAATGTAAAACTGCTGTATCTGTTTTTTAAGACATGAAATAACTTCGGCTTACAGCTAAAACAAGCTAATTCATTACCAACACCCTGCGTTCAAACCAAGGTAACCAAGGTAACCGACATAGCCCGAAGAATTGCCAAACTTAAGTGGCAGTGGGCAGGGCACATTGCTCGCAGAACAGAGTGGCGACCGCGTACCGGAAGACGTAGTGTTGGAAGGCCTCCCACAAGGTGGACCGATGACCTTGTGAAGGCCGCAGGAACCCGTTGGATGCGGGAAGCACAGGACCGGTCGAAGTGGAGGTGCTTGGGGGAGGCCTATGTCCAGCAGTGGACGTCTTTCGGCTGAAATGATGACCCTGCGTTCCTGTACATCTTTAACCTCTTTCTGAGGGTCGGTTAAGAGAGCCTACCGTCCCAACTGCCGCGAGAGACGCTCCGGGTGTCGGGAGCCACGGGACGACTCCCGGCCACCGTAGGCACGGGCCTGCGGAGAGAGCGGTTTTTGGAAACATACAACCCCGTATGTTTCCAAAAACCGCTCTATATCTTAACTTACTGCGTCATCAGCCTGCTTACATTGTGATGTATAGTTGTGTAGATTATTGGTATACACACTAGTCCTGAATCATTTATTATTCATAATATTTATATATCTTAATCCTCGAAGCTGATTGGGCGCGGCGTTGATGTCTTCAGTAGGGGAATATTGTGCACCACTTGTTAATATAAATTTGTTTTGCGGAGATGAAAAGATTTAAAAAAATATATCCTTTAAAAGTGATAGAAAATATTTATTTTCCAGGTAATACAGTAAGTTTAACAGCAAGTTGAGACAACATGAGACCATCTTTACATACCGTGACCCCTCCGTGCCTCGGAAAGCTTGTTAAGCCGTTGGTCCCGACTGTCATTTGTGGATCTGTGACAGTCGTTACGGGTAATCAGAAGCCCGAAAGTCTGACAACCAGTCTTACCAAGGGGTATTGTATTACCCAGTAACTGGGTTGTGGAGGTCAGATAGGCAGTCGCTCCATGTAAAATATTGGTATTCAGCTGCATCCAGTTAGACTGGAAGCCGACCCCAACATTGTTGGGAAAAGGCTAGGCAGATGATGAATCGTATTACATACATCGAACTTTGACTATTACGTATTAAGAGCGTTTACGCCGTAAGACATTTCATACAAATTTTCGAGCCCTTATTTTTCGAAATGAATGAACCGATTTTAATGAAAATTCATATGCATAAGCAGGATAAAAAGGTCTAAAAAGTTAGTAGAGAACATTTTCGAAAAATAGGATTACAGCCAAATTAGACCGATTTTAAATGTTCCATAGAAACAGAGATTTCCATTTATCTTTTTTTAAATAAGACATTTCGAAAATGTTCTCTACTAACTTTTTAGACCTTTGTATCCTGCTTATGCGTAGGAAGTTTCATTAAAATCGGTTCATTCATTTCGAAAAATAAGCGCTTGAAACTTTGTATGAGATGCCGTACGGCGTAAACGCTCTTAAATTGTTTATTTATTAAATTAGTTATACGTACTGACTGTAGGAGAAAATTGTGGTCACATTAAAAATCTACGCCCGCATACAGTTGTAAATGTATAAGAGCTTAGCGTAGTAGCTACTTCGTCTATTTTGGGTTGTTTTGACTGTACAGTGACAGTAATTTACGTAAGTTTTAATTATTTTTGGGATAAAAAATACCTACATTGAAAAAAAACAACCGATGTCGAAAAACACACTACAAGGTGAAAAATAACTTTAATTTCGGAATTCGGCAAAATTAAATTTATTTTTCACTTTGTAGAGATTTTTTGGAAGTCGATTGTTTTCTTTTGTTAAAAAGTTTTTATTTTTCACTGTTTGGTTGTACCTACCTACCCCACACAAATTCTTATAACACTACTTGCTATGTGAATATCAATGAAAGGAATTTGAACACATCTGCCTACTTCTTTAAAGGGTACAGGCGTGATGTTATATTGTGTGATTGCGCAAACAATGCATACATATGCGACAGCAGCAATCGCGGTTGATTTGCTGGCATTTATTGAAGAGTTTCGTTGTCTGTCTCCAAAACTCATCATCAGGTCTCGAAATTTAAATGGGACCATTTCGAAATAAACCTCTTTCAAACAAAAAAAGAATTTTGCAAATGCGTTTATATATGACGGAGTTATGCCCGAACATACATGAAAGTTGGTTAAAAATTACAGAAATCGATTCAGTAAACGATTCTGAACAAACTACTTTCATATTGTGCATTCAATCGTTACACATTCTTTAGTAATGTGTAACGAAGGACCAAATATAATGAGATTTAATTTCATCTGAAGGTACGTATAGATAGAAATTATGTTCCAAAGGGTTTTTTCGGTCCATTAAAAAACAAAATTTCCGTTCAAACACGCTAATTGAATGCTAACGAAGTTGTTTTTTATTAAATCAATTTTATTTTTCTTCCGGCTTTGAGGAAGTGCTTACGGCAGTCATGTTTGTTATTGTATTGTATAATTACCTATTTTTTTTCGTTTCTTTGTTTACATTTGAATTTTGGCTTAGTGGAGTTTCCTTGCAGTACCTACCTACTGAAATAATTATTTATTAAATTCTTCTGAAATAAAATAAAAAATGCACGTGCAGAACCGCACACACGATAGAAGTAAAACTTCTTAAAAAATTAAGAATAAGAGAGATTGAGTGTAAGAGACAGAGAGTTATATCTTTCTTTTCTCTCATGTAACGAAATGAGCCGTGAAAATAAACGTGACACGTCCTTGAAATTTCACTCTCAATTCTTGTCCAGTTATCGAATCGCGGCGACCGCGAGCGCGAATCATTGTGTTTTGTTGTTAGTTTCAAATTCGGCACCACACAGACCACCACACGTCTGTGTGGTGCCGAATTTGAAACTGGCATGCCAAAATTCGCACTGGGCCCGCGTGGTGGATTAAGGCCCACCCCCACTCATCGAGAGGAGGCCTGTGCAATGGAGCAATGTGGATTAGCAATATACTTCAAAATGTTTCAGATTTAACATAAGTAGCAAACAACACATAAGACAGATGCTATATAGGTCATAGCACAACAAAAAACTGTTCCAACAACATACGAAAGTACTTCATGGTTGAATAAAATTCTAAATGCTGACCACGAGATTTTTTGGCACCATTTCAAGTCATACTTCGGACGTGTTGTGCATACTTTAGAAATCTCTAAAGAGCCTGGTTGAGCTCTACTTACGCGAAAATATATTCTACGACGTATCTTCAATAGGATATTAGGTACACGTCTTATGAGGGAGGAACTACAAGGTTATTTAAAATTGGCTATATAAACTCCGTAGATGCGATCGGTATCGTTATCTAAACACGATAATATAAAAAGATACCCAATTTAAGATAATGTAATTTTTTAAGTATCTACTCAAACATCAAATATTTGACAACTAACTATATAATTATTTAGTTCTTTAGTAAAACTGTTTTTTCATAATAATTTTGATTTTATCATTTACTTTCATTCACAAGGCTCTAACATCTATATAAAAGAAAGTCGTGTTAGTTAAACTATTTATAACTCAACAACGGCTGAACCGATTTGGCTGAAAATTGGTGGGGAGGTATCTTAGAACCAGGAGACGGACATAGGATACTTTTTAGGGTTCCGTTGCCAAATGGCAAAAAACGGAACCCTTATAGATTCGTCATGTCTGTCTGTCTGTCTGTCCGTCCGTATGTCACAGCCACTTTTTTCCGAAACTATAAGAACTATACTGTTAAAACTTGGTAAGTAGATGTATTCTGTGAACCGCATTAAGATTTTCACACAAAAATAGAAAAAAACAATAAATTTTGGGGGTCCCCATACCCAGAACTGAAACTCAAACATTTTTTTTTCATCAAACCCATACGTGTGGGGTATATATAGGTCTTCAAAAATGATATTGAGGTTTCTAATATAATTTTTTTCTAAACTGAATAGTTTGCGCGAGAGACACTTCCAAAGTGGTAAAATGTGTGTCCCCCCCCTGTAACTTCTAAAATAAGAGAATGATAAAACAAAAAAAAAAATATGATGTCATTACCATGTAAACTTCCACCGAAAATTGGTTTGAACGAGATCAAGTAAGCAGTTTTTCTTTAATACGTCATAAATCGTAGACCGCAATTTACCATTTATTCAATCAACTCAGATATAATATTAAAAGAAATACATTTAATTTCATAAACATAAATCTTATGCATAAACCCGGATGTTACGGAACCCTCGGTGCGCGAGTCTGACTCGCTCTTGCCCAGTTTTTATCTTTTTTTTTAATACTTTTATTTACTTACTTATAGGAGTCTGTGTGGTGCCGGACTTAAAGAATTGCACCACCCCTTAATTCCCGTGGGTGTCGTAAAAGGCGACTAAGGGTCTTACCGGAGAATGGGCAGCAGCGTTCTTTATTTATTCCACCATCATACCATACTGCGATCGCCAACCCGCCTGCCAAGCGTGGCGATTATGGCAAACCCCCCCCCAAAATTGGGGGAGGCCTGTGTCCAGCAGTGGACGTCTATCGGCTGAAACGACGACGACGACTTATAGGAGTAGGGTAGGAGTGGTGTAAGAGTAGGTTAGGAGTAGGGTAGGAGAAGTGTAGCAGTATGGTAGGAGTAGGGTAGGAGTAGTAGGAGTAGGGTAGGAGTAGTGTAGCAGTAGGGTAGGAGTAGTGTAGCAGTAGGGTAGGGGTAGGACACCACACGAACGAAGTAGCGCCGAGCAGCTAGAAATAATTTATATGGCAAAACAACGTTTGCCGGGTCAGCTAGTTGATAATAAATTAACCATGCACGTTCATTGACAGGTATACATTTGGACTCTGTCAGTGAAACTATTCTGACAGTTTAAAAATATTTCATTTTTGTTGGTGGTGGTGTTTAATTGGTTTTTGGGTGACGTCTAAATTATAAATTGTTGTTCCCAAGTGACCCCAGGGAAGACGGTGGCACAGTAATTACGTGTTGCCGTGCATAGCGAGGCTCAGGGGAGGCCCCTTTACAGTCTCCCCAGGGATGTGCCATGCAAGCATTGCACAGGGGGTTTCCTGAATTGGTCTTTTAAGAGGAACCGGGACCACCCCTATGTGCTGATGGTGATCACCGGGGTGGCTTTAGTGAGGTAAAAATCACACACTCCCCGTCCTCCCTCCCCGGAGGTCGGGTGCCTTTTCAAGGTTTACCCCCGACAAAAATAAAGGTATTGTTTCCCACTTACAAAAATAAATGTAAGTCGTAACAATAAATTAATATAGTTACAGTAAAACATGTAGCCGACTCCGTAAGAAACTTTTCTTACTGCTTGAAAGTTTTGTACAAGATTAGACCGTACTTCTCCAAAACACTACGGGAGCAGCTTGTTGAAACCCTGGTTTTGTCAAGGCAACTACGCAGATACAGTCTACGGTCCGCGCCCTTTGGCTCGCACTGATCGGTTCATTCAAAGGATCCAAAATGCTTGTGCTCGGTTTTGTTATAAAATTCCTCTTAGAAGTCACGTTACTCCATTTTTAAACAGACACTTCACATTGAGAATGAAATCGAGACGTAAATTACACTTGGCGTGAGTTCTGGTCAGTGTGGAAACCGGACTACCAAGACAAGTTGATTTGGATAGCCAGTAGACAAGAATGAGGGAGAAGGCAGTGCTTGCAGCAACTCTCGACCCAGTCGCATAGTACATCCGCTTTTAGAGGTAGCTTCCATTACGCGGCTTCCAAAGTGGGGAATAAATTGCCACCACCTATTCGAGCAATCAACACGGTCGACACATTTAGAAGACGCCTACGGCAGTAGCTCGTAGACGTTCAACGGAAGCTAGGGATGATCAATTTGAACAATTCATTAACATGAGTTTATGGTTATCTATTATTTATTGACGACAGTCCTATATTTCTTGTGCTACCACACCATTTTATTATTTTCGAGTTATTCCGGTCTGATCGCCCGAACTTCCCCTCCACCCCCCACTTTTTAGATTATAGATTAGAATCAGTAATACAACTTGTTAAGTTAGCATAATCCTAAACAGTCAAGATTTCATGAAATAGTCATTCAGTAGGATTACGTGGTCTTAGAGAGTTGTGTTTATGACTTAAATGATTTTAATTCTGTAAATACATATTTGTTACGGTCGCGAATCATATATTAATCAACTTACAACTTAATACTGACCAGCAAATTGCAAAAAACTTAAGAAAAATTTAATTTCGCGGGCTACCCTGGCGCTTTCGCTTTAAGTACCTAGGTACTAAACAGTTGTACAGGATAGTGACGGTGAGTGGTGTAGTCCATTCCAGTCAATTTACCTCTACTCGGACCCTACTTTAGACCCCCAAAAAAAAGTACATAATTTTGCCGTAATATACCATCATCACAAAATTATCTCCCATTAACACCCCACACGCCCTAACCAACTATAGTTCTCAGTAAATTGTTTCCCAAACCACAAAGCAACAGCGCTTAAGACTCCCCAAGGCTCTAAGGAAACGGTAAATAAAAACTACCGTAATTCTGTGAATGTTTCAAGTTTTCTCACTGCTTTGAAGTTAAAATAATAGCAACGCTACTAGGTTCCACTTTTGCACGTCAAGTTTTTAAGAAAAGAAAGCATGATTTATTTAATTGTGTAATTCTTCCGGAGTCGTCTTGGAGTCAAGAAAAATGTCTGTTTGTTGTCCTAGGTAAGTTTCATGAAGCTAGTGTAGGAAGGAATGCTTGTAATTTCTGGCTATTTCATTATGCGATAGTGTACCTTGCCCTTACCAGTTGTAAAAAAAATTTTTTTTGATTGCGCGTGTTGGTTTAATTGATTTATTGTATCACTTTTTAAAATGGTGTAATCTATTATTTTAACAGAACTCTGTGGTTAAGAATTTATTACTTTAATAATATTTTTAATTTAGAGCGGGTAACACCGATTGGGGTTGTGTGTCATGGCAACGGCGGTGGCGATCGCTTCTTGATTCGAGCGTCACGCGATGCACCTGCACAAATCCATTGGCTCTAAATACCAGTTTAATAATTATTATGATTTGACTTAATCAGTGATAATCATTGTAATCACTAAACTTTATGGTAAAGTTTTGTTGCGTTATTTGAGAGTAAATTAAGTGCGTTATTTTGCGAGTATTATTTTCCAAACACCTGCACGTACACGCCTATAATGGAGGATCAATAGATTATGGATCAGCAGCAACACGTGGTGTCTCAGCCGCTCGAACAAACATTATATTTTTAGCCATGAATGTCTTATTGCGGGCCAAGGGCCTCCCTACTCTATTACCACCTCTCTTTGTCCAAAGCTGCCAAGGATCATTCTTTATTAAAGGACTCCAGCTCATCCCACCATCTCCGTCTGAGCTTGCCGCGATGTCGTTTGCCAATAATGGCTGATTCCTATATTTTACGGACCGTTATTGGTTAAAATTCAGGCTCTTGTATCTTTACCAATAATGAAGCAAAGTGCTCAAAGCTTTGCATAGTAGATCCTCCCTTAAAGTAGTAGATATCACAGGTAAAATTAGCTTCCGAATCTATTTATATGCCCAGTTTGGCAATAAAATATACTAGCATTTGTAAGCAAAATTATTCGTTTTTGTTTATAGGAACCGAGCATAAGCGGGACTCACTGGGTCGTAAGTTTAGCTCATTATTCGTACTAAGGATAAATAGCACTTGAAAGAAGGTTTTATTTATCATTGAATTTATCAAAATGTGGATGTATCTACTGGACCGAAATTGAATGAGATAAATTCAATACTTCAAAGGCGCAGCTTGGCACAATTTCTCTTTTGACCATTCCCCGTGATAGTAATTAAAATGCCATTCAATTATAATCGTTTGTATGATTCCAGTTAATGAGATAATTTCATCTTTATTAAAAAGTACTCAAACGAAAATATACTACCTCCAATATAAGTACTATCAGTATCCACAACGTTGCAAAAAATTCTTATTATAAAATTCAGCACCGCTTGGAATAAATTATTATGAAAAATAAATTGAAAGTGCAGACTCTAAGTGAAATGCAGGACACACTAGGATTTACTAGGTAATCCGAATTAATTCTGCACCTACTTTACTTCGCAAAGACTTTTAGAAGGCAAAACTTGAGTGTGTTTCGCAGAATTTTAGTTTTAATTTTGTAGGATGTATTAGCTTTGAAAAGATGCTTAATTTAAGCGCTTAATAATGTTTAATATATTTGAAGAACGTTGAATAAGTGAGTTGAGAATTTGCAAATGTTAAGTCTCTTAAAAAATGATAAAGCGGAAGATGCAAGCAGGGAAATATCTCAACGAATCAAGCGTTTAGCTGGCCATTGAGAAGTCCGGAATTAGAACCTTATTATTATTAAAACCAACTATATTATCATTACTAGGCACCTATTCCACCAACGGCTATTAACGAGAAGCGAGTAGAGTTAGCGACTAAAAGAAAGAAAGAAAGAAAAATGCGTTTATTGGCATTACAGCAACATAAAAAAATAAATAAAAAAGCGTGTTGGCGAGCAACGAGCAGCAAGTGCGCGACGGCGACGAGCAATTATTCGCTGGTATGCATATGTACGCATACCAGCGAATTATCGCTGAGAGACTCACGCTATGGTATATGCCAAGCGTAGTGAGTACTTTCTCTGATAGTGCTTGTCGCTGAGACCATAGATGATACAGTATGTGCGATGTGAACAGTCAGCGATCAATTATTAATCATAAAATAATAATAATATTGCCGCCTTGTCACAACGTCATTATGTGCTAGCGACCGTTTCCGGGGCCTTATTGAGTGTGCAAGTCACCCCTTGCCATTTTATCCGCGACACAGTCCTTCCATAGCCAATGCCATAGTGTGAGCCCCATAGTGTAAACACATCATCATCATCTAAGATTAGTCAGCAGTGAGGTCACATTAGGTCACATTAAACTTGTTACTTGGCAGTTGATGCAGCAGTTTTATTCTAGAGGTGATGAATGAAATACACAAAGTCTGTACATGCCTGTCTGGGTTCGAACTCACTACTGAAAACTCGCTAAGCCACAACTGCTCCATCATTATCGTCATCATCATCATTTCAACCGGAAGACATCCACTGCTGGCTATAGGCCTCCCCAAAGCATCGCCACATCGACTGGTCCCGTGTTTTTTGTATTAATTGGATCTTTAGGCACTATAGAAGTATGAGGAACAGGGTAGGGTAGTTCACTCATCCTCTATAGAAAAGGGAGGATCCTCCGACCACACGGGTGTCGTGTCTGATGGGCAACTGCCCACGGATCAATGTCGGGACGTCATATATATGCTAGTTGCGCGGTAAACTCTGCTTGCGCGATGCAGGATTTTGCATGACCTCAGTATGATGCGTAGTTTGCATGTCGCATGATACAGTACAGTACCACATTATCATCCAGAGAAAACTTATTAAATTAAGCTCAGCAATATAACCACAGTTGAAATTAACACGTTATGTTTAAAAGACACAATTTGGGGTCCGCAAAGATTTGTGACGCATTTAGGTTAAATTTTAGTGTCACTAAAATAGACCTGTGGGTCGAAATTTAGGGGGTGCTCATTAATTTGGCCTGGGACCCGCGAGGACAGAGGATGGCTGTTACTCGTATGTTTCAACATTACAATGTAAGCAAGACATAGGGATGTGTGGGAGAAGATTGAGAGCTATTTGTAAACACAGTAACACATTTAATATTATGTATTGTATAAGGATTTAGAACTTGTACTGTGTAATTATTATATTTCTTATTTTGGTTTTTGTATCTCATTATAAGCTGCACCGATTAGCGTCATCAGGTAAACGCCGGCTGTCACTGAAAACCAGAGCCGTGACTCTGTCTTGTATAGGGTCACAATACATTATCAAAAAAAAAATCAAAAACAAAATCAAAAATGTTTTATTTCATTATTACACTTTGTACATTATACAGTTGTACAACGTGTAATAATGAAATAACTTTCTATACTGTGCGATGGCCGTTTTGCATGGATGTGACGCATATTTCTCCCGAACTCGTTCCTTTTTGTGTTTTTTCCTTGCGTCATGTTCACCGCAAAAAATACTTTTTTCTTTCTTCTTATTTTTATAACCTATTAGGGAAGCATGTCATACTGGCAATTTACTTTGTGTAAGTAATATGTGTGATGTTCTATATTAAAAAAATGAAAGGCTTGCGACATCCAGTAACCCGCACGTGGTGGATTATGGCCCACTACCTCTCACAGCGTGGAGGCCGGTGTCCCAGCAGAGGGGAACGTTATAGGCTGATTATGCTTAGGCTCATCATCATCATCATCATCATTTCAGCCGAAACAGGTCCACTGCTGGACATAGGCCTCTCCCAAAAGGGGGAGGTTTGCCATAATCGCCACGCTTGACAGGCGGGTTGGCGATGGTATGGTGGTGGAATACATAGAGAGCGCTGCTGCCCATTCTCCGGTTAGACCCTTAATCGCCTTTTACGACACCCACGGGAAGTATGGGGCTTAGGCTAATTAGTGGAAATTGAAGAATGATAAAAGTACTATTCCTTTGCGGAGCAGAAGATACGAGCATAGAATAAATCACCACGCTTGTGCCAGTGAGCAAAAACCCTCGACCTATACATTCTGGGTCTATACTTCTTAAACCTGGACGGTTTATAAAAGAATTTGTCGTATTGGAGCAATGCTAGATTTTTTACGTTTCATACATTTCTGTCTTTACTTCCCCTTTGTTTACCGTTTTGGCAGAGATTAAAACAGAAGAAGAACTAGCAGGGTATTGAAGAGCGGGGTGGAGGGGGGGGGGGGGGGGGGTTCAGGGGATCAGACCGGAATAACTCGATTTTTGTAGTACCTATTGAACAAGCAAAGTAACTTTTTGTATCTCAATTAACTGAATAAACGCTAACTTCTATTCTCAGAAAACTACGAGTATATCACAAAGAAAGTTTGTAGTAACTTGAGATTATTAGGAACAAAAATCATCTTGTTTACCGAAGATAGCTCAAAAACCCATTATTTTCTTGTTTAGCTAAAATTTAACCAATAAATTTCTCCTCAACTTTAAAACCTAGATATTATTTGTCCCCAAAACCCGTCCACTTATCACATACTTCGCCATTTGCATGAAACTCTTCCAAAGAATACAACTTAAACAAAGGTTTGCATTTTAAATTTTTAACAAAAAAAAAAAAAAAAACGAGAAACTGTTTTAAACCCGTCTCGCTATAAAGCGCTTTTGTTCAGCGCCACAAATGGCTGAAACTGCCAACTCGTGATTATTTTCAAGAAAAACATTATTCAAATTCGCTAACAGTCTCAGAAGGTATTAAATTCTTTTTAAAACGAAATGATACGATGAAGTATCTGCTTTGCAGCTGAAGCTTGAATAATACGCTATTTAGCCGTTTCATTTGGATAAAGGATGTTTCCAAGTTTGTTTTCTTCTTTGTGTTTTTTTACGCTAGCGTCTTTGTTTGCGTCATGTCCTTTGTTTAACCGTGGCTGTACAATTTAGGACACTCTTTAAATCGTTCGTCTGCAAACAATTTTGCTAACGCCGATGAACTTGTGAGCTGTGTCGATAGAACCTAGAATCAAATGCAGTCTAGAAAGAGACCAATGATCGTCATTGCACTATCAAACTGCCTAGGCTTTTCCCGACTATGTTGGGGTCGGATTCCAGTCTAATCAGATGCAGCTGAATACCAGTATTTACCCGACTGCGCGACGCAAAGGAGTGGTAATGTGTTCATCAGCCTAAGTATGTATGTATGTATGTTTATATGTTCCTTTGAAGCACTATACAGACCAAACGCCTGGGCCGATTTTTATGATTCACACGTTAATCGATTCCTCTTAGTCCGGCGAGTGTCACTAAAGACATGACGTTAGTGAAAATTCAATATGGCGACTACTAGACGCCATATTATTATTATTTTATAATTTTTTTTTTCAAAACCTATCGAGTGGGGTATCAAAATAAAGGGTTTTAAAAGGTGATTACAAAAATATATATACAACATATATACTTAAAAGCAATTCGAAGTGAAAAATCGCAAAAAAACGCCTACCAAGAACTAAATCGTCTGCGAAATCTTTCAACATTGTAAACTAAAAAGCTGGAAATAAAAAAGGTATTTAAAAAAATAAAAAAACCCGACTGCGGTAAAAACTTAGGTAAGTTAAAAGAAACTGAAAAGCTAAAAACAAGCCCATTTTAAATTAAATAAAAGTTGGAAGCAGGCGGGACCCATTTGAATTTGAAAATACAATAAAAATGATGTGGGTCCCGCCTGCTTCCAACTTTTATTTAATTTAAAATGGGCTTGTTTTTAGCTTTTCAGTTTCTTTTAACTTACCTAAGTTTTTACCGCAGTCGGGTTTTTTGATTTTTTTAAATACCTTTTTTTACAACGAGCGACTGTCTCTCTGACCTCCACAACCCAGTTACTGGGTAACACGGTACCTTAGTAAGACTGGTTGTCAAATTTTTAGGCTTTTGACTATCCGTATCAACTGTCCATCTAAGAATGTCAGCCGGGACCAACAGCTTAAAGTGCTTTCTGAGGCCCGGAGGGATCTTGGTACCTATGTAAAAATAGTCACTCATAACCGACTAACCACGGCAACCCTGATCGATCGACCCGCACGGCTACACGGCCACGAGCCCATTGCACAATATGAGACACAAAACTTTTCTACTATCCCGAAAATGTTAAGTGTTTTTCTGTAAATAACCGTGAGCTTCAACTTGTGTCGCATGCGTCTAGTTACATGATGATTATTTCTGTAAGGGCTGATTTCACCAAAGTCAGGCGTCTTTTATCCGTGGAATTAAATTAATGTCTGACTGTTCTAGTGTGGAAAAAACTGACAAAAATTCAAAATTTATTCTCAGGATCAGACTTATTCTAGGCATAAAAGGTTGGTTTTGTACAAACTCTACTTACTCATCGAAAAAAATAATTAAATGTTTTTTCCTACCCGACTACTCTGAAAAGAAACACCGAAACTGTTGGAATAGTAAACATTAAATACTTCATATAGTTTACGAACAAATTAAGATTGTCTTTGGTAAAAACTGTCATGTCACTGTTCTATGACTTACCGTGCAATAAACATTGTTAAGCTATCTATTTGAGTTTACAATTACTTTTCCACAGAAAGAAACTCAGAGTCTCTTTATTCCGTAATACACTATCAATCTCAATCTGAATCATTTTAAAGGTTATTGCTAATCCATTGCTTTTTAAGTTCGAATAACTTTGTCTGCACAGCAACGTAAATAACGCAATGAATGTTGTGGAAATGTCAAAATGACAGCCATTGTTACTGATAGTGTCTTACGCAATTATGCGGCAGACATTGTCTTGGTAAGATCATGTGATAATCTATCTTTTCTTTAAAAAAACCTTTAATTTAACGTCATTGGCTGTCATTGTCTTTCATTGCCTTTAATTTAACGTCATTGGCTGTCATTGTCTTTTCTTTTAATTTAACGTCATTGGCTGTCATTGTCTTTCATTGCCTTTAATTTAACGTCATTGGCTGTCATTGTCAACTGTCATCAAAAACCTTTAATTTAACGTCATTGGCTGTTATCATTTGTCAATACCTGTAAGCTTCAACTTTGACGCGTAAATGTTCATTTATTTTATCACATTTGACATTTGCATTTGACATGACATTCATGAAGAAATAATACAAAAATTAATTCACGAATAAAATGTATTTATGTTCATTTACTATTTCATTTCACGTAACATGAAACGGTGACATGGAAAATAACTGAAACTACAGCTCAACACTTGTATTTAATAAAGTGTTTAAAACAAAACTTTAATATACCTGGATGCGTCACACAAAATTCAACTATCTGGTCCCTGGAAAAGCCAAATGAAAAGTCAACAATTCCCTCGCGGTTTAATTACTACCGCCAAAGGTGCGGCTTGCATTGGCGTATGCGTATTTTATGTAAAAATGGCCGAATGCAGGTTACCGCAATCGGGGTCACGACTGTGGGCGGATTTTGAGGGTTGTATTTTTTATTCCTTTTATTGGACGCTTATCAGGGAGAATGGATAACGCTTATTAAAATGTATCTTGGAGCTAGGCTTACTGCGGTTCGCGGTATCTGGGACATTAAAATAACAGGAAATGACAATGTAAACGTTTTTTTATATTTTTCCTTTTTTCAATGTAAACCCGCTTCTTATATTGGATTTAACGAAACACTCTACCCTACACACTATCAGAATCTGAATTATTTTAAAGGATTGCTGATCTATTAATTAACATTTTTTACTCAACAACGTGAATAACGTCATTGCGTGAATGTTGTTGAGCAGTCAAAATGAAAGCCATTGCTACTGTTCGTGTATGTGTCTGTTACCTCTTCACGCTTAAACCGCTGAACCGATTTAGATGAAATTTGGTATAGAGATAGTATGAGTCCCGGGAAAGGACATACGCTAGTTTTTATCCCGATGTTGCCACGGGATCGACACTTACGCGGGTGAAACCACGAGGCGCTGCTAGTATATGTAAATAAAACATTTAATCACACTAATATTATAAAGACCACATACATACGCTATCACCGTAGACCACATACATACGCTGCGACAGGTTATACAGAAGACCGAAGAGTATAACCTGCCTCTCTGCTTAGCGTTTGTGGACTACGAGAAAGCCTTTGATTCGATCGAGACATGGGCTGTGCTGCAGTCTCTTCAACGGTGCCAGATCGACTATCGGTACATCGAAGTGCTGAAGTGTCTGTACGAAAACGCCACTATGTCAGTCAGACTCCAGGATCAGGCCTCGAAACCTATCCTTCTGCAGCGAGGTGAGACAGGGAGACGTTATCTCTCCGAAACTGTTCACCGCTGCACTGGAGGATGTCTTCAAGGTTCTGGACTGGAAAGGGGCTGGCATCAACATCAATGGCGAGTACATAACTCACCTTCGGTTTGCCGACGACATCGTAGTCATGGCTGAGACTATGGAGGACCTCAGTACAATGCTCGATGACCTCAGTAGAGCCTCCGGAAGAGTGGGTCTTAAAATGAACATGGACAAAACGAAGGTCATGTCAAATGCCCATGTAACACCCACTCTCATAAAAATCGGAGACGCTACACTCGAAGTCGTGGACGAGTACGTTTACCTAGGACAAACCGTCCAGTTAGGTAGGTCTAACTTCGAGAAAGAGGTTAATCGACGAATCCGACTCGGCTGGGCAGCGTTCGGGAAGCTACGCAATATCTTCTCGTCCCACATACCGCAGTGTCTCAAGACGAAAGTCTTTGACCAGTGTGTGTTGCCAGTGATGACTTATGGAACGGAAACGTGGTCGCTCACAATGGGCCTTATAAGAAGGCTAAAAGTCACCCAAAGGGCAATGAAGAGGGCTATGCTTGGAGTTTCCCTGCGTGATCGAATCAGGAATGAGGAGATCCGCAGGAGAACCAAGGTAACCGACATAGCCCGAAGAATTGCCAAACTTAAGTGGCAGTGGGCAGGGCACATTGCTCGCAGAACAGATGGCCGATGGGGCCGAAAGGTTCTGGAGTGGCGACCGCGTACCGGAAGACGTAGCGTTGGAAGTCCCACAAGGTGGACCGATGACCTTGTGAAGGCCGCAGGAACCCGTTGGATGCGGGAAGCACAGGACCGGTAGAAGTGGAGGTGCTTGGGGGAGGCCTATGTCCAGCAGTGGACGTCTTTCGGCTGAAATGATGATGATGAGGATGATGATGAATATTATAAAGGCGAAAGTTTGTGAGTGTGTGTGTGTGTGTGTGTGTGTGTTTATATGTTTGTTACTTCTTCACGCTCAAACGGCTGGACCGATTTTGATAAAATTTGGTATGAAGTTAGCTGACACCCTGGATTAACATATAGGCTACTTTTTATTCTGATATTCCTACAGGATCGACATTTACGCGGGTGAAACCGCGGGGCGCAGCTAGTAATCTCATAATTATTTCTTCAGAAATCAGATGGCAAGAATCAGCACACTGTGTTAAATATAATAGGTACAGTCACGAGCATAAGTATTTATAGGCTTGGCTTTATTCAAAGCCAATTTTCTCCTTTATTTTTTTATGTCATTACGAACATTGTATTTTCGAACCCATAGGTTTAAGTAAAGTGTCGTATTTCAATGTCGCATGCGTCATTTCACGAAAAAATCGCAATTGAAAGTTGCCAAGTCAAATCAAATCAAATCAAATTAAATTTATTACTGAACCAAAAACATTTTCATTAGTTGGTGATTGGAGCCTCCTGTTAAGCAAGTAATGCCTGTGTTAGGAGACTCTGCTCTTCCACAACAGTATACAAGTTTTCAGTACCTTAGATATAAACAGTATGTGGCTGTGTGCGTGTGTGTGTGGGGGGGGGGGGTGTTAGCGCGTGCATGTGTGTGTGTGCGTGCGTGTGTGGGTGTGTGCATGTGAGTATCATTTTGTGTGTTGCAATAGTTCCTCAGTGTCTGCGTAATTTAGTGTCTTTATCCAATTTGTAAGGATTTTTTTACACTCGTGTAATTGTTTATTATGTATATATATCTTTTTATTAATCCTATTATAAAGTTGACATGATAGTTTACTGTACTGAATGGTAGCAAATTTAGTTTTCGTTTTAAAGTGTTGACATATTAGGGCTCGTAACTGTACGTAGTATAGTTTTGATGCTGTCAAAAACTATAAAAACGTATTCTATAATGAGCTGTAAGCGTCCAGCATTCTAATTGCGCAATACGATATCAAACACAATCTAATAATTTTGAAGGATATTGGTAATACATTGCTTCATATGTTCGAAAAATATGTCTGCTCAACAACGTAAATAACGCAATGAATGGTTACGCAACTACCCGACTGTTTTAGTCCCAAGTACAGTCAACAAAAGAGATACCTAAGTATGCAGGATCGTCGGATATAGTTGAAGTTAAGTAAGAAACCGATGGATGTTGTCGACTGAAATTTAATTTGATAAATGAGCTGTTTGTTTTCAATTAATTAAAATACATTTCATTCGAGAACATCCATCGGCTTCTTACTTAATTTCAACTATATCCGACTGTCCTGCATACTTCTCTCTTTCGTTGACCGTACATTAGATAAATTAAAGTACATACATTGTCTGTGTGGTGCCGGACTTAAAGAATAGCACCACCCCATACTTCCCGTGGGTGTCGTAAAAGGCGACTAAGGGTCGTACCGGAGAATGGGCAGCAGCGTTCTCTATGCACTCCACCACCATACTATAATGCGATCGCCAACCCGCCTGCCAAGCGTGGCGATTATGGCAAACCCGGGGGGGTCACGTCACGTACGTCCACTGCTGGACATAGGCCTCCCCCAAAAGGGGTTTTGGGGGAGGCCTATGTCCAGCAGTGGATGTCTTTCGGCTGAAATGATGATGATGATGACATGCATAAACTCAAGCCTTCTTCCCACGGGGGTACGCATAAACTACAGAACGCCTGCTCCGATCCTTACATCCTCCTTTTGCCTCGTTTACGCTCATACATCTAGTCATACGCGTCATAAATTAAAGAACAATGCCCCTAAAGTTAACGACAATAACGACCAATTCATTATACACACACACTATAAAGTAACAAAAAAAACCGGGCAAGAGCGAGTCGGACTCGCGCACCGAGGGTTCCGTAACATCCGGGTTTATGCATAAGGTTTATGTTTATGAAATTAATTGTTTTTTTTTATTTTTGAGTTGTTTGAATAAAAGGTAAATTGAGATTTACGATTTATGACGTATTAAAAAAAAACTACTTACTAGATCTCGTTCAAACCAATTTTCGGTGGAAGTTTACATGGTATTGTACATCATATATTTTTTTTTAGTTTTATCATTCTCTTATTTTAGAAGTTACAGGGGGGGGACACACATTTTACCACTTTGGAAGTGTCTCTCGCGCAAACTATTCAGTTTAGAAAAAAATGATATAAGAAACCTCAATATCATTTTTGAAGACCTATCCATAGATACCTCACACGTATGGGTTTGACGAAAAAAAAATTTTTTAGGTTCAGTTCTAAGTATGGGGAACGCTAAAATTTATTGTTTTTTTTCTATTTTTGTGTAAAAATCTTAATGCGGTTCACAGAATACTTACCAAGTTTCAACAGTATAGTTCTTATAATTTCGGAGAAAAGTGGCTGTGAAATACGGACGGACAGACAGACAGACAGACGGACAGACAGACATACAGACATGACGAATCTATAAGGGTTCCGTTTTTGCCATTTGGCTACGGGACCCTAAAAAAGGTCCTGGCACAAAATGAACCACGTTTCCAAAGACATTCACACTTAATTCTTTTTTTTAACAAAAAATTCTACAGTAAACGAAATTTAATTAGCGACGATTGTCCCTAGACACTGCCTAAGCAGAAATCTCGACGAGTTGCCGTATATTTATTTAGGACTTGGGATATTTAATCGTCTTATTATTTCGTGTTTCTTCTGTTCCGTTTTCAGGGGAGAATAGCCTTTAATTGGATGTGGCGGTAAAGGGAAAGTGGGGAGAAAGGGTTTGTTTTGATGACATAGATTTTCAGAACCTTTTTCCTGAATCATCGTTTTCTTTTCGGTTAGGAAGAGGAAGGAGGGTTCTTGTTTACAGCACTAGGGACCCGTCTCCGTTTCACACGGCTTTTACGACTTGAAAAAACATCGATGTTTTGTTATTTTATGTAAATTTAATATTAATGTATTCATCCCCCACAGGTGCGTTATTATGGGTTGATAATATTGGATGCGTTATTGAGATATCTGTTTTCAGTAAATTTTGTATTAGTACGGCCATGAAGTTACACACAGCTGCGATAATAACGACGCGATAGAAGTAGAACGCTTGCGTTCCTCCATCCTGCGATATTCCGATATGAGTTCTTAGAACATTTTTTGTATTATATACGCCTGTATTAAGATCGCATACGATCTTACACGTGCCTGCGTGTCGTATGCGATCTTCGTATGCGATCTTACACACACTTGTGTTAATATCGTAGTAACGTGTAGTACAGTCACGAGCATAAGTATGTATACACTTGGCTTTATTCAAAGGCGATTTTCTCCTTTATTTTTTAATTAAATTTTATATTATTAAAAACATTGTATTTTCGAACCCATAAAACATTCCAATTTTAATTGAACCGTAAAAATAACAAAATTAAATTCTAACTTAACTAAAACTATCTACACAGAAACTAGAAAATGGCGTCGAAAAACTCATCCGCATCGCTGTCGACTGGTAATGTACCCAAGAGACTGGCGGCATTACCACGTTGTATGGCAGTGCTTAGCCTCTGGCCAAGGTAAAAGCCAGCCCTTGGGTCATAATAATTATGTTTATGTAAAGTGTCGTGTTTTAACGTTGCATTCGTTAGGTATTTCGAGAAAAAATCGCAATCGAAAGTTGCCAACTGTTGACATATTAGTGCTCGTGACTGTACAGGCGGGGCCTGTAGTGTTGGCTACACGCATACCTACGCTTGAAATATCAGACGGTAAAAACGCAGCTTGTGGCAAGGAATTGAGACGCATAATCGCAATAACATCCGATATTATCGACCGATAATAACGCGCCTGCGAGGAAGACTCTTTTAGTACATAATCTTTCCGGAATACGATCTCTAAAAATAATGGTGAAAACCGCAACAAAATCCTTTGCGTAGTTTAGTAGTACAGCGGGTCGCACAGACAGACACGCAAAGTGAGTGACTTCAATTTATAACACGGCGTAGATGCTTTTTTTTTTAATGTGGGAAATGATCAATCATGGGAGTGTCAGACTTACTGACTAAAACCCACCCGTGTTCCTTCCTTAGCCCTTTATGTTCCGGGGTAGCGGCAACCCTTTCGGACAATCCCGCTGGACCGGCAGGCTTCGGCCCTAACGGGCCCCTTCACTGTTGCTGACATCTCTTTGAGGCGCGCGTGAAACACGTACGCGCCATCCAGCACGGGCCTGGTCCTGATTGGACGGTAAGCTACCCATTACTCTCCGTCCGCAGGCCCGATCCTACGGTGGCCGGGAGTCGTCACGCGTCTCCCGACGCCCGGAGCGTCTCCCGCGGCGGCTTAGACGTACGGCTCTGTTCCTCAACCATCCCGCTACCTCCTTCGCTAGCATGACTGCTTCGCAGAAGGAGGTTGACGTAGATGCTTTGATTGACGATCTCGTAGCATTTTTGCCTAACTTTGAAAGTTCAATACAGCAGTGACGTTTTAATTATCTTATTACGTAATGGTGGTGAGGGATAATTATGTTTTACCTATTAACGTTTATTAGCCTTTATTTAAATGTTTTGGATTGAATTATTTATGAAAAAGAAATACTTTGACCGTTTATGTGTAAGCTATCCTACTATCATCTATCACAATATTTTAAAGGCGAAAGTTTGTGAGTGTGTGTGTGTGTGTGTGGGGGTGTTTGTGTGTGTTTATATGTTTGTTACTTCTTCACGCTCAAACGGCTGGACCAATTTTGATAAAATTTTGCATGGAGGTAGCTGACACCCTGGATTAACATATAGGCTACTTTTTATCCCGATATTCCCACGGGATCGACACTTACGCGGGTGAAACCGCGAGGCACAAAAGGTTTTGAGAATGGATGATAACAGTAGATGGATGTATGTTTGTTACTCTTTCACGCAAAAACTACTGAACGGATTTGGATGAAATTTGGCACACAGATAGTTTATAACCAGGATCAACATTATAGGACTTTTTATCCCGATATTCCCACGGGATCGAGACTTATGTGGGTGAAACCATGGGGAGCTGCTAGTACTAATATAATAAAGCTAGAATTACCAGTGGGATTTGATAAAACCTTTTTGCATTTGATAGCCTATTTTTTGAGGAAGGCTATATAACATCACGCTACGGATCTTAGGAGTCGAGTAAAACGATAAAAGTCGGAAAGAACGGTAGGCGAAAACAAAGTAATAGTGTGGGTGAGCGATGCAACGCGATGCAATGGATCGGGGGCCGAGGGAGCTTAAGAAAAATGTGGCTAATATGTTAGTATATTGTGTATTAACCTACACAATGTACAGACGCCAGCACATGAAGCTACCCGAAACTGTCAAATTTTCCCAATCAACTTTGAACCTTATGCTTTAGCGATAAAGTTGAAAATCTATTAAAGAAATTTGACAGATTGTAGTAGCTTGATGTGCTGGCGTCTGTACTAACATTATTATTAGCCACATATTAGCCGCCTTCTATGCGAAAGAAGTACTTAGCGGGCAGAAACTAGTTTATTAATATAGTGTTGGACACAGTACTTTTGTTATCATAGTTTAGTGTTATGACACGAAAAACCTATCTATCAATATTGATCTAAAAATACACTAATCCAAACGCACGATGCGAACTCGTTTGCAGTTTATCCTGAATGCGTTTTATCGATATTGTCGGCGATACAAGCTAATCCTGTAATGGGAACGGACATCACTATTTAGGTTGTATAAAATGTCACTATCGATATTTTGTGGTTAGTATATTGTTGAAAATGTATTTTTTTTTTGTTTTATGATATTGCAAATTAAAATGAAAAACAGGTGTTTTTTAGAAAGATTATTCATATAAATTGATGAGTTTTTAATTGAGAGCTTAACTAATAAACTGGTAAACAATTCGTAATTTTGTTATAGATACTGCTACCTACATTTTCCAAAAATCCTGATATTAGCACGTATACTTAAGTACGGAAATCTTTCATAGTTTTGAATAGTTCGGTTCTTTGCAAAATTATAAGATTTTCGCAAAAAAACGATTTTTCCATTTATCCTGCGATGTACAGGGTGACCCAGAAGTCGTCGTCAAGCCGGAATCGAGTACTAGGCCAAGTCAAGTTATGTTTGTTTGGCATTTTGTTATTGTTTGTTCTATGTCAATCAAGTCAGTAAATAAAAAACTGACACGAAGGGTTCCGTACCACAAGACAAAAACGCCGATAAAAACACGTTTGTTGTATGGGAGCCCCCCTAAAACATTTATTTTATTCTGTTTGTAGTATTTGTTGTTAAATTGGCGACAACAATATACCATTTGTGAAAATTTCAACTGTCTAGCTGTCACGGTTCATGAGATACAGCCTGGTGACAGACGGACAGACGGACAGCGAAGTCTTAGTAATAGGGTCCCGTTTATCTAAATCGATTGGATTTCGATATCTTCGATTTTACCCTTTGGGTACGGAACCTTAAAAATTATAATACCTATTTATTTATAAACGTTGATTAAAGTTAATGGTCGCACTTGGCCGCTTTTTTTTTTGTTCTTTTCCAGTTTTATCCCACTATAATTGGACCATTATAGCCTCGCCTTCAGAAGTACATAGCATTAAGGTCACGTCGACCTTTTGGGGTAGTTGAACTTTGTTTCCTCTCCTATCTATTGAACTTTAATAGATACAACGTTATTTTCAGTACCTATAGGTATGCGAAACCTGAATATAGTTTGTTCTGAATCGATTCCAATAATTTTTACCCCATGTTATATTTTGTCCCAAAAATATTTAAAAAAGGTTAAAAGTTGGACACCGAGCGACACTAAGTAGGTTATCCAATCTCTGCGCCAAACGGTTAGGTACCTAGGTACTATTATCAATGAGCGCAAGACGGCGCGGTGCGAGCGGCGCGGCTGAGCATGTTTTTGTACGGACAAACAGGTAACTTAACAAGCTTATAACTTTGTGATTTTTCATGATACAGTTTTGACATTTTGTACATAGATTCATTACATAAAAATACTAGACACGTGGTTCGGGTTTCGCATATACCTACTAAAAAATAATGTTGTGTATGCAATGTTCCCAGAGTGTGTACTAATATATTATGGCCACGCTATAACAACAAATAATTATTCTAAAGTCAAGTTAAAAAAATAAATGGGGTCACTATACAAGACGAGATAAAGAAAATAAAAACATCAAATATTTCTAAAAAAAATCGAGTTATTCCGGTCTGATCCCCTGAACCCCCCTCCACCCCTCCTCCTGGATCGTCTTCTGTTTTAATCTTTGTCTTATCCACATTATGTAAGTTTGCTCTTTATGACAAGTAAGTACAGTCAAAAGAAATTAAAAGAAATAACTAGTTTCGGCATTTCTTCTCACGGATCAGTCAGCTAGGAAATGCCGGAGTCATCTAGTTTTAAAATTTTGACATGTCAATGTGTCTATAGAGGTATGAGGAACAGGGTGTAAAGTTCACTCAAACTCTATACAAAAGGGAGGATACTCCGACCAGACGGGTGTTGTGTCTGGCGGGCAACTGCCCGATGATTCATGTCGGGCCGTTGTATCTATGCTAGTTGCGCGGTAAACTCTGCTTGCGCGCTGCAGGATTTGCGTGACGTCAGTATGACGCGTTGTTCGCATGTGGCGTTGTAGGTACCGCTACATGTCTTTAGCTACTTACAGAAATAGACATTATATTTAATTTCATTGTATTAAATATCGTCCGGTGTCACGAATCGGAGAAGGGTTCCCTTCGTGTGCGAGTCCGACTTGCACTAGGCCACTTTTTTCCAGGTTTATTCCACTACTAGCCTCTGCCCGCGACTTTGTCCGCGTGAAATTTCAACCTCCCCCATTCACCCTCTTAGGGGTGGAATTTCAAAAGATCCTTTCTTAGTGGATATCTACTCTGCACAAAGAACACAGACACACCCTCTAAATTTCATGTCTCTAGGACCAGCGGTTTAAGCTATGCGTTGATATGTCAGTCGGTCAGGACTTCGAATTTTCTATTTATAGATATTGAGACCATATGTGAGGGACCCGTGGCTAAATAATAACAGCCGCACAGGTCGATCGATCAGGTTAACCTACGCTTGCCGCGGTTGGTCTGTGGATGGGTGACCATCTTTACATACCGAGACCGCTCCGTGTCTCGGAAAGCACGTTAAGCCGTTGGTCCCGGTTGTCATTCGTGGACCTTTGAGAGTCGTTACGGGTAGTCAGAAGCCCGAAAGTCTGTCAACCAGTCTTACCAAGGGGTATCGTATTACCCAGTAACTGGGTTGTGGAGGTTAGATAGGCAGTCGCTCCATGTAAAATACTGGTATTCAGCTGCATCCGGTTAGACTGGACGTCGACCCCAACATAAATGGGAAAAGGCTAGGCAGATGATGAGATATTTAGACCATTAGAATTAGATATTTAGGCCTTTAGAAGTACACAGCATTAAGGTCACTTTGCCCTTTTGAATTAGTTGAATGTTGTTTACTCTCCGATCTAAAACCCAATATAATGAAATTACCAGCCAATACATCACTTATTGATCCCTCTTTCAGTAATCCAATTATCTGTAATTCAATCCAGCGACTTGATTCCACTACTTACGTTACAGGATACGCTAAGCCTCGAAGAGTAATGCCCTGAACCCACTATATACGGATTGTAGTTGATGAAAATTACTGTACCCTTATTACGTAACACATTGGCGCCGATTCTTTTGTTCACAAACTAAACTAAATTTAAGTTCATGCATCTTTTTCTTTCTATTTCGTTATGAAAAGAACACAAGATAAATATTAGTTCACTCCTGTCGAATTAAGATATTTCATAGACAACTTTAGACGAGATTAAAAAATTGGCTAATAAAATACGTCAATTTACGTCAGGCGCTGACTAATTTGACAAGACTAAACTAATATTTATCTTCTGCCCTTTTCTTAATGAAATAGAAAAAAAAAAGTAATTTAAAAAATAAAAAACCCGACTGCGAAACTGAAAAGCTACAAACAAGCCCATTTTAAATTCAAATGGGTCCCGCCTGCTTCCAACTTTTATTTAATTTATAAAAACTTTTTAACAAAAAAAAACCGACTTCCAAAAAAAAAACACTACAAAGTGAAAAATACCTTTAATTTCGGAAGTCGGTGTCTTTGGATCTGTCTTTTAGTTTATGCCACCGACTTCCGAAATTAAAGTTATTTTTCACTTTGTAGTGTTTTTTTTGGAATCCGTTTTTTTTTGTTAAAAAGTTTTTATTTCTCGCTTTTTAGTGGGTTTGTTTATCATGTATCTAAGATACAATAGCCAAATGTCAACTTGCCCATCGCCCTTTACAAAATATTGCTTTTCCCGATGCAGGGACGATAATTGCTGAGGAGTTCTCCTGGTATTCCACCATCAACTCTATTTCACCATTCGCATTGTAACTAGCATAAAGTGCTTAGCAACCATGTTAAAAAAACGTGAAATAATTATTATTGAGTAGTTCCGGTGGTCATCTGTGGTCTTCTTCATCAGTTCCACTTCACCAAATGATGGTTTCCAAAAGCAAATACATGAGTTACTATAAAAAATACCCAAATCGCTATGGGTATGCCTATAATATTTGAGGAGTTCCCTCAATTCCTCATGGATCCCATCATCAGAACTGGATTTTGTAAAAAATGAAAGCAATCTGGAAGTATATCCTATTGAATAAAAAAAGAGTTTTCCAAATCGGCTTATAAATGACGGCGTACTGAGGTAACAAACATAAAAAATAAAAACATACAACCGAATTGAGGACCTCCTCCTTTTTTTGAAGTCGGTTAAAAATGGGCTTGTTTGTAGCTTTTCAGTTTCGCAGTCGGGTTTTTTTATTTTTAAATTACTTTTTTTATTTCCAGCTTTTTAGTTTACAAATGTGAAAGATTTCGCCAACGATTTAGTTCTTGGTACGTGTTTTTTTACGATTTGTCACTTCGAATTACTTTTAACCATATAAGTTATATATATTTTTGTAATCACCTTTTAAAACCCTTTATTTTGATACCCTACTCGATAGCTTTCGCGAAAAATTTTTTTTTTTGAAGTCTTTTTGCGCCAAAAATTGGCCATTTTAATTATTTTTCAATTTTGATACACCACTGGGTGTATCAAAATTGAAAAAAAATTAGTCACTCTCAAAATTAAGACGAATCTAAGCGCACCTCTCAAGCTGAAATCGATCAAGCTTTTAGGCTACAGAGCGTGCCAAAGAAATATACATACATACATGTATGTATGTATATTTCTTTGGCACGCTCTGTAGGGTTATGTTTTCGAGTGTATGTATACATACATAACCCATAACCATAAAAACATAACCCTCCTTCTGACGCAGTCAGGTAAAAAAGATGCCTGAACTTAAATTTAGTTTAGTTTGTGAACAACAGAATCGGCGCCATTATCTGTTTTAACCTGTATCATTTTGAAGGATATTGTTAATACATTGCTTCGTATGTTCGAAAGATTTGTCTGCTCAACAACGTAAATAACGCAGTGTATGTTGTTGAACTGTCAAAATGAAAGCCATTGCCAATAGTGTGTTATACAATTTAGCATTATTGTAAACTTCGGCAAAATATATAAAATATATAATAACATGTCGTGAGGAAAGTTTTGAGTATGAATATCGATTGCTATAAGAGTAGGGGAAGACCAAAGAAACGATGGATGGACTGGGTGAATGAAGATATGGTTAGAGAGGGGGTGACTACCGAGATGACTACTAAAAACCTTTAGTAGTCATCTCGCAAGTCGCGCAACGAGCGGTGCCTTTGTGTCGCGCGCGATTATATCGCGTGTCGCGCCTGTTTGTAGGAACCTTAATAAAGAAGTGTGAAAGAAAAAGACATGTAGCGCCGACCTCAAATAAATTGTGATAAGGGCAGGAGAATGATGACGATGATACCTATAGACTTACGGAAGATTATTGCTTAGCACATTGAAATGTCCGTAAATTAAAATCACAACTGATTCTTTGACAGTCATTTGAAAATGGCTAGACACTGAAAATTTTAGTTGTATCTGCTACAAAAAAAATAATTCCAGACTGTTATTTTTTTCACTGTTTTTTTTTCCTGTTGTTTTTTTCCGTTTTACCATTTTGGTACGGAACCCTAAAAATACTCATGAAAGGAAACTAGTGGAAACATGTTTGACTATTTGTTGTTTGTAGGAACCGGGGATAAACCTTAAAATATTACCGTGTAACTTATGAGCAGTGATGATGATTGCAACTTACCAAGTTGTATGTACCTAGGTCGTAGGTTCGAACCCAGACATTAGACGCTTTACTTTTTAAAATTATTTAATCTCCACTGCTCTAAAAACGGTGAAGGAAAACATCAACTAGAATCAAACAATTCGAAGACATGCGACATCTATCAAACCGCATTGGGCCCGCGTGGTGGATTACGGCCCACTCCCTCTTACTAAGACTACTTACGGATCTTATATTTTGAATTGTGTCTGTTTTTTTAGGGTTCCGTACCCAAGGGGTAAAAACGGAACCCTATTACTAAGACTTCGCTGTCTGTCCGTCTGTCCGTCCGTCTGTCTGTCACCAGGCTGTATCTCAAGAACCGCGATAGCTAGACAGTTGAAAACAAAATAAAATACATATTTAAGGGGGGCTCCCATACAACAAACGCGATTTTTTTGGCCTTTTTTGATCGATATCAAAAGTGGCAACAGGTAGGCACTTGAAATATTCACAAAATACTCAGTTGTATTTTTACTTTAATAATAAATAATGAAATTAAAATAAAATAAATATTTAAGGGGGTCTCCAATACAACAAACGTGTTTTTTCGGCGTTCTTGCCTTGTGGTACGGAACCCTTCGTGTGCGAGTCCGACTCGCACTTGGCCGGTTTTTTTACATTGTTCTCACATATAGAAGCACCAAGAATAATGTACCCAGGATTTTGTAATATCTTGATTTAAAAGAGTGTCCATGGAGTTTCTTGCCCGAACTTCTCCATAGAGATCTACGTTTTGGAATGGGCAACTAGCTTCAACTTTCTGACTAACTGACAGACAATTTAATTGTGACAATTCAAAAGTGCCTGTACAAGGTTTAATTGTATTAAATGCTTTGAGTTTGAGACGATGCCTGTATTTTAGCAGTGGGAACATTAAAAGTTGATTATGCATTACGCAAATAACAGACGAACATTATGCAGGTGTTACTTAAAACAGCTAACTAAACGCGGTTACTAAGGGAGTTGCTATTGTTTTCCTAATTAAATTATTTAAATCAAAATTTGAAGTAAAGACTGACATTAAACCCAGATATTTGAAAGGCGAATGAAACAAATGTAATTAAGTGAAATTTCGTAACATTCCCACGTTCATTTGTCAGACAGATGATTAGTCTTAGAAGTGCACGCAAAATAAGTCTGCACTGAAACTTCACCGCTATCTTGACTTTTATTTCAGGTGTCAAGAGTGTGCTGTGTTACGTGTTTTCCAAAGTAAGTAATCGTCATCAATAAACAAAAAATACAACTAAATTTAAATTGTAATTAAATACTTTAAATTGTAATCTAATGTACGTAGAACATCGTGGGTAGTAAAATTGTTTTAAAATGTAATATCGAGCGGGGTAAAATACCATAACTTGGAACAAAAGAGTTTTAAAAAACATACTACAGAGAGGCTTTCAGAAGAAATGTCATAGAAAAGCCTGTGTTCCCATGTCTCGATAATGCCATCTAGCATAATATAGCAAAATTATATAATAGCCTTTGATTGCCATGCATGCTCCACCGGCCAAACTTCTCCTATTCCTTCGACAAACATGGCTAGCCCACAACCACTTCAGTTTGCTTACTCTGCAAGCTATGTCGGTTAGTCCAGTTCTATTCTGGATAACTTAATTCCTGCTTTTATCCATCAAAGCGTACCGGAAGACGTAGCGTTGGAAGGCCTCCCACAAGGTGGACCGACGACCTTGTGAAGGCCGCAGGAACCCGTTGGATGCGGGAAGCACAGGACCGGTCGAAGTGGAGGTGCTTGGTGGAGGCCTATGTCCAGCAGTGGACGTCTTTCTGCTGAAATGATGATGATGTTTCTTACTGTGCTACTATTTGTTTTTCCTTGAATAAATAAAAAAGTGATTAAAAGTGCTGGCAAGGATATAATCTTGAAGATCGATCAATTGTAATTAAGAGAATATAGAGGTATGAGGAACCCCTGTTCCTCATACCTCTATATACTCTTCATAGTAAAGTTCACTCAACCTCCATAGAAAAGGGAGGATCCTCCGACCAGACGGGTATTGTGTCTGGCGGGTAACTGCCCGATGATTCATGTCGGGCCGTTGTATCTATGCTAGTTGCGCGGTAAACACTGCTTGCGCGATGCAGGATTTGCGTGACGCGTTGTTCGTATGTGGTGTAGATACCGCTACAAGAATATGTAAATATAAAATTACAAGAATTTTATATTTTTTTCGATAGTTTACATCGCCATATAATAGTAAAAATAACAGAGCTAAAAAAGCAATTGAAAGTACTTAAAAAAAGTTTAAAATAGCCAATCAACACGGGCACTAAACGCCCTCGATTTTGGCGCACTTGGTGTGACGTCATAGTTCATAACATTGACAACGAACTGAATTCGAAATACACTCCTATAAAACACATTGACATTCATTGTTGTCATGAACTTTCACGTCAAATTCGCTATGAGCAATGGCGTCCCTTTTTAAATAGGTATTTAAATTTCCCACAGAATCATTGCACTTTTAAAAAATTAATTTCTTCCTCAAAAAGAAATTATAATTAAAAATATTGATGGCGGCTGAATTCTGAAGTAAGTAAGTAATAAAATTTATAAAAAACAATATTTGACTCATATTTGAATCACACATGCATATTTCCTATAGCAATCACTTGTAATTGTAGTACCTAACATTGTCAATCGCTTCAATTGCATTTGGTAGACTATCAATTTGTATCAATTTATCTCGTTACCGGCGCGAGTGTTTGACCAGCTGTATGAAAGCAAAAGGAGTGGGAGGAGGGGATTGTAGCAGGTGACGTTCTGTAGTTTCTGCTTACCCCCATGGGAGGAAGGTGTGAGTTTATGTTTGTACTATGTACAGACGCTAGCACATCATCTAGCTACTACAATCTGTCAAATTTCTTTAATAGATTTTCAACTTTATCACTAAAGCATTAGCTTCAAAGTTGATTGGGAAAATTTTACAGTTTCGGGTAGCTTGATGTGCTGTGCTGGCGTCTGTACGTTGTTTATCCATCCATTTTATAAACTTCACATACAGGTCATACGCTTCATGAAACAATTTTGTATTAAAATTAAAAACAAAAAGAAAATAAAAGTAACAATTTTCCCAGACATATCTTCAACACACATATAGCACAGTATCTCCCTAACTTCGAAACTCCGAAAACACAGTCTTTAGGAAACACATCTTTCACGGTTGTACCCCAAAAACAAATTTAATTTTATGGCAAAAGTTTCCCGCCATCTTTTATCTGATGCACCTTGTTTGACGCACTCAAGGACAGCCATGCATGAATGTTCGCAAGATTTTTGGCAAAACAACTGGGAATGTGTGACATAAATATTCCATTCAACGTGTAAGTTTTAAAGAATTCGAAGTTGAGTTGGCTATATATCATGTTGAGAATTTTAATATTGAAAAGTTGCAAATGTTTGTCATATATTGTTTTGATTTAGCTATGACAAAACAGCATCCCTTTAAAGAAGATTCCAAATCCATTGCAAATAAATAATGCAATGAACATGGCTGAACTGTAAAAATGAAAGGAATTACGATCGATGTTGTTATTTTATGTATTTTATGCAATTACCCCGCAATTAGGAACATGGCTGATTATTTTTAAGAACCAAACAATTAAAAGTTTATAAACAGGAATGGTGGTTCGGTTATTTTTTTTATATCTGAAAGAAGTTTACTAAAGGACAAAATCGAAGTCGTCGTATAGTCCGCGCGGAACTAGCTGGCCTCGTCTTAGGTATGTAATCGGTAGGACGGAGGGGCGGGGGCGCTTTGTCATAACTCAGTACATACGTTGCGAACAATAGACAACCCCGCCGCCCTCTCCCCCGTTTCCACCCAAGGCGCGGCCACTAGTTCCGCGCGAACTATACTAACTACCAAAGCTACTATGAAATTTGCTAATGGCAACTGTATTTCAGTTAGTAAGAAGACACGGCTATGATAAAAAAAAAAAACGTCAGCATTCTATTGTCCCACTTTAGGGCCAGTTGCCAGTGATGACTTATGGCACTGAAACGTGGTCGCTCACAATGGGCCTTATAAGAAGACTAAAAGTCACCCAAAGGGCAATGGAGAGGGCTATGCTTGAAGTTTCCCTGCGTGATAGAATCAGGAATGAGGAGATCCGCAGGAGAACCAAGGTATCCGACATAGCCCGAGGAATTGCCAAACTTAAGTGGCAGTGGGCAGGGCACATTGCTCGCAGAACAGATGGCCGATGGGGCCGAAAGGTTCTGGAGTAGCGACCGCGTACGGGAAGACGTAGCGTTGGAAGGTCTCTCACAAGGTGGTCCGACGACCTTGTGTTAGGCCGCAGGAACCCGTTGGATGCGAGAAGCACAGAACCGGTTGAAGTGGAGGTGCTTGGGGGAGGCCTATGTCCAGCACTGGACGTCTTTCGGCTGAAATGATGATGATGATGACTTCAGGGCAAAGCTTCTTCTCATACAGAGAAAGCACGAGCATTGATCTCTACGCTTGTTCATGACGGGTTGGTGATTTCAGACTTATTATTATAAAGGCAAAAGTTTGTGAGTGTGTGTTATATGTTTGTTACTTCTTCACGCTCAAACGGCTGGACCAATTTCGATAATGTTTATATGGATGTAGCTGACACCCTGGATTAATAATATATAGGCTACTTTTTATCCCGATATTCCCACGGGATCGACACCTGTGCGGGTGAAACCGCGGCGCGCAGCTAGTTAATTATAAGTCCCGGTTTCATCACGATGTTTCCCTTCACCGATGTCAGTCATGTCTAAGATAAACTCAGAAAGTATATATGAATTGAAAAACTCACATCGGTACTTGCCTGGATTTGAACCAACAACCTCGTGCATGAGAAGCACGCACGGCATAAACTAAAAATCTTTAACGCTTTCAACTCTGTCAACAGAGACACTTTGTTGGCTGAAGTAAAAAAGGAGTTATCAGAAATTTATGGATTCATGTGGCAGTGTTACAGGCCCCCGTCAAAATTATTATATAAAGACAACGTTTTGGAATCTGCAGTCGGATGCCAGCAAGGTGATCCTCTCGGGCCAGTCATTTTCAGTTTGGCTATCCATCCCATAATACAACAACTAAATTCAAAATTCAGTGTATGGTATTTAGATGATGGAACACTAGGAGGTGACGTAGACACCGTTTTAAAAGATCTGCAATTCCTTAAGCAGCAGTTCCAATCTATCGGCCTTGTCCTCAATAACTCAAAATATGAAATTTATATTTGTGACAATACTGACAGACAATCGACTTTACAGAAATTCAATATAATAGCCCCAGACATCAAAGTTTTGGAAAAAAGTTCATTGCACCTCCTAGGTTCCCCAATTTTAGAAGACAGTTTTTCGCCATTCGTCGACGAAAAAATTAAACACTTTAACGATATTTCGGATAGGCTTTCTAAAATTAATTTACATTCGGCTTTCACCCTTATCAGATATTGTTGTTTCGGTCCAAATTTTATGTATTTTCACCGCTCTTCCTCTTTATGGAAGCAGCCACACTTTTTGGACAAAATTTACCATATTATTCGCAGTACTCTTACATCCATTTTAAATGTGACTGTGGACGACCGCGCGTGGCTGCAAGCCTCACTACCCATTCGTTTTGATGGGCTCGGCGTCCGCAAAATTTCTAGTGTAAGCCTACCGGATTCCTATCCTCGGTCCATAGCACAGAAAAGTTAACCACACGAATTTTGATTCCTGCTCAGGTTGACTCTGAAGTGCCGTGTTTGACCGACGTGGTGAACGCCTGGAATGTGGCTTGCCCGGACACGGTTCTGCTCGAGAACCCGTCTTCCCAGAGACAGTGGGATGAGCCGCTCTGCAGGTTGGTACGGAATAAACTTATTAATACGTCCACCAATACTGCTGAGCGAGCCAGCCTGCTGGCTGTGGGTGAATGAGAGTCATCAACATAGGCACTATGCTGCGTGACACCACATTCAGGCTCGCTACATGTTTGCGTTTGGGCGCTCCTTGCTTAGCTCCACATCGCTGTCAATGCGGTGAAGCAGTCGACTGCCTCGGATACCATGGCTTATCCTGCAGCAAGAGCGCTGGTCAGATGGCACGGCACGCCAGCATTAACGACATCATCCATCGGGCTCTTGTCACCGCCGGCCGGGGTGCCAGCTGTTTAAGAACCCAATTGCTTGGCACGCGACGATGGGAAGGGGGCAGATGGAATTACCATAATGCCTTGGAAGTTGGGTAGGCCTTTGGTGGGGGTTGCTACCTGTGTCGACCCCCTCGCGAGATCCCATCTTCCTAGCACGGTGGACTGTGCTGGGGTGGCTGCTGCAGGAGCAGATAACCTCAAACAGCGCAAATATAACAATTATTGGGAGCTATATGTTTGAGCCGTTTGGGGTTGAAACACTAGGGCCTTGGGGTCCGAGTGCTTCGGGACATCGCCAAGCGGTTGGTTGACTCTTCACGTGACCAGAGGGCTGGCCTATTTTTAGCCCAAAGAATAAGCATTGCCATCCAACGTGGTAATACTGCCAGCCTTTTGGGCACTTGTGCCATTGACAGCGATGCGAACGAATTTTTTTATGCCCAATGAGTATTTTTCTTTACTTTTTTTTATATATACTTGTATATACTTTATAATATGTATATTTTAGTGTTAAATTGTAAAATAGTAACATTGTAATTGAAATATTATGTAAAAAAAAAATCTTGTTGTTGTGCCTAGTTCCTACATTATTGTTTTTCACGATACTGGTGCCACTAAATCTCAAGCCAACTTCTAAACTGCTGCGGCAAAAGGTACACCGATAAATAAACAGAAAATTCAATTATTGGCAAAATCACCCATCGGGACCTAAGATATATTGTAATTACCCAAGTTTTGGCTTGATATTTATCAACGTAAACCATTATAACTACGCATGCTGGGTGAAGTTGGCCAAATGTTCCGATAACATAGATAAAACTCTTAACTTCCCATCTTAATCCTTTCTCCAGCGGGATGGAGAATTTCGCCCCCGAGTGGCGAGTTTCGGAAATTTTCGGAAACATTCATTCCCATGTTTGGCTAAATTCAGACACAAGTTTTCGTCATAAATTAATTGGAATAAGATGCGAATACACGGAGTGGTGGTGGCCCAGACGTACCTACCGGCTCCGACTTACGAGGTGTCGAGGGTTCCTACTCAGGTAGGCGCTTTACTTTGTTGTTTGCTTAGATGGCACCTGAGTGAATGTGCCGCTGTGTGTCAGGTTCTCAGGTGCCATTTAAGCGGGTGCCCAATGTGGAATACGTCAATAATTTCATCACCACTGTTCTCAAAAACAGGCGAGTGATAACATCGTGAGGAAACGGGCATATCCTACAACCAGAAATTCGAAAACATGTGACATCTACCAACCTCGCACTGGGCCCGCGTGGTAGATTACAGTCCACTCCCATAGAATGGAGGCCTGTGTCCCAGCAGTAGGAACATTATATGCTGATTATTCAACACTGCTTCTTCTGCTCGTGGCTTTAATAATAACAGCCGCTCGGGTGGATGGGTGACCATCCATTATATACTGAGACCCCTCGTTACGTCAAGCCGTTGGTCCCGGTTGTCTATTGTACATCTTTCGCAGACGTGACAGGTAGTCAGAAGCCGACCCCAACATAGTTGGGAAAATGCTAGGCAGATAATGATGACACGTGATACAGCAACTATCTGCTAATCTGTTTTATAAGTAATGAGAAGGGACAAAATACTGTAAAAGAGAAGCGTTATATGACAATTCATTCTAACCTAACTTATTAAAACGAAATGAACCTAGAAGGCCTAGATAGAGTGACATTCTATCAGCAATAACGATGATAGAATGGCACTGATGTTAAAAATGTAGATGGTGTTAGGCTACCGAAAAGATTATGTCAATCTTGTTGAAAGTCGTAGGAATACGAAACGCTTTGGAAGTGATAGTCACTTGTTTGGGCCCTCCAGAGCCATTTCAGTTACGTCACCTCCGATGACTCGAACGTTAGCCACAGTATTTAGAAGCCCTATTTAGAAAATAAACACGATCTTGAGATTTTAAGACCTAAATACAGAAAAATACGGCTAAAGGTCATAGCACACGTATCAAATTTGAGCCGTTCAGTATTCTTTGTATGAAACTCCCTACTGCAACGCACACTAATCGGAATCGTGACATAATAGCCTCGCCTCGGGACAAGCTCACGAACCGCGGTGCGGTGCGTTACAGCTCGTTGCCCCCGCGCCCACGGCTCGTCGTCCCCGCGTTTACGTCTCTCCGTACCCGAGCTTACGTCTCTTCGTCCACACTTGCCCCTCTCACCCCTCCGGCCTGCCTGCTGCACCATCAACCAGCGGTCGGCGAGCCGTAAGCGCGGTGACGCCCAGCCGTAGCCGAGTCGACATATCGGAGCTTCTGATCCGCTTTGGTTACGTGCTTACGTTAAGTTGATGCCTGTTTGACCGCGAGGTGAAAGGCGATACGGTGCCGATCCCTTTCCGATTTGGTAAAGGCGATACGGTGCCGATCCCTTTCCGATTTCATACCTAAAATCTCAAAATGGTTTTGGAATCGGCTTAGATAAATTTTTATTTTACATGGCGAATTGGTTTTTGAATACGATTTTCCGAATTGCTCACGGCAATTTTCGTGGCAACTCTTGGCCCTTTAATTTACATGAACAAAACTGTTGTTGAATCCCTCTTATTATCATTTTAATTTGTAAAGATGGAGAAAATTTAATTTACCTTCAAGTGGACCGCCTTCCTAAACATCTAGGACTGTTTCAAAGCAATGTGTCTAAAAAGTTTTTCAATAAGATCAGTCGAAAGGTAAATAGAAAGGTTGGCATTTAAACAAGCCCCCCTTTCAGGGGAAGCAAAGGGTAGCATGTAATTATTTCTGTAAATGTGGAAACTTGGCTGCGTTGAGAGTTAACCCTTAACGATTAGCAGTTAAGGGGAAGTTTCCGAGATAATTGCCGATTCTCTCAGGCTTTCTTTATCGTTTCACCGAATTTCGGTGTTTGTTTTTTGTAGGATACTTTAGGGAGAAACTTGTTCTTTACCTTTATAAATTTAATTAAGGTTTAATTAATGGCATCATTCTTCGATTGTTACGAGGTGTTTTCGGGGAATTGTAACGTTTAACTATTTTGAGATGCAGCAGTAAACTGCAATCCTAGTAGCTTGGTGTACGATTGCAGCTTGATTAAAGAAGATACTGTTGTGAACCTTCAGTAATTTTACCTTTTTCTTGTCCCCTCCCCGATTCATTCAGGGTGACGCAGATGATGCGCAGGACATGTTTAATCTGAGTTGGATAAGTTTATTTACTTCCTTACTTTTTTAATGTCGTTCTGATGGCATCAAAAGTGTCACAAAGAGCTGTTACAGTTTATTTATGGAAGTATAGCATCACACCGCGGTTTTACCAGAATAAGCGTCGATCCCGTGGGAATATCGGGATAAAAACTATCCTATGTCCTTACATAGGATAGTTTTTATCTGATATTCCCGATCCTTAATTTGGTAAGGTCCCGGGACTCAAACTATCCCTATACCAAATTTCATCTAAATCGATTCACAGTATTTACGCGATTTACACGATTAGCAGTAAGTGACAGACAGACACACTTTCGCATTTATAATATAATAATAATAATAAATTTTATTGAAATAATAATAAGTTTACAAAAAGTGTACATATGGTTCAGTAGTATATATTAATCTAGGCCTATAATAGCCTTAGGATTATAATAATCTGGATATAGACTATGGTATGTGAAAATGTGATTACAGTCTAAAATAGAACTCTGAAGATAATGTAGTGCGTTGCCTGATTTAGGTTTATTTAAACCTGTGTTTCAGGCCATCTCCCTACAAAAGTATTTGTTAAATAGGACAGTCAGTGAATTAAATTAACATATATTTTCAGTATCTAAGCAGAGACAATATTTTGCGCAACCTTATTATAAACTATTTATATCTATAACTAAAATTATTATGAAATAATACTAGGTTAGGTAATTACAGTTAAGTCAGCTAGTTTACAACAACAATAATATTACTAGTATGGATTTTTAATAATAATAATAATATAATAATAATAATAATAATAATAATCACCGATACTCATTCGATTCTGTACTGCGCGGCTGTAGCGGTATGTCGTGTAGCTCACGTCAAATTTGCCAATGACTCTAGAGCTACACGACCGAAACCAGCCATACCAGCTTGGCAGTGCAGAATTGAACGCCGTATTGGTGGGGCCAGAGCGCTCATTGGCAAACTAATCTGCTTCAGGGAGGGCAATACTCGCCCTAGAGTGATGCGCTTTGTGAGACGGGCATTCTTGGGGACTGATATCAGTCCTCAAGACTATATGTCTTGTGTCACGGAGCGCATCGACTTCCTGAAGCAGAAAGTGTATGCATGGGCGAACCGTATTCGTCGGTATAAGCGGCGAGTAGAGCGATACACTCAGAATCGCACCTTCCAGAGTGATGAAAGATGGGTTTATAGGAGCTGGGAGCGACCGGACCAAAGTGTGGCTGACACGTGTCTGCCAGATGATGAAGCCATGTGTTCCTTCTGGCGCAATATCTGGTCGGTGCCTGTCAGTCACACCGAAGGTGATTGGGCTCGGGAAGTCGAGCGAGCCTGCGACCTAATACCAGAAATGGGGGCTATCACCATCTGCCCCCAAGATGTAGCTCGTGCAGTCCGTCCGTTGCCTAACTGGAAGTCTCCAGGGCCGGACGGGCTGCATAACTTTTGGATAAAATGGTTTTTAAGGTCGCACGCTCGCTTGGCATCTCAGTTCCAGACTGCTTTGGAGTCTGGTTCGCTACCCCAGTTCCTAACGACAGGAATTACCCATCTGCTCCATAAATCAGGTAGCACCACGGAACCCAAAAATTATAGACCGATCACGTGTTTACCGACGGTCTATAAAGTTCTTACATCCATTTTGAGAGCTAAAATTGACAAACATATAAACACTAACTCCATCATGTCTGTCTCTCAAAATGGATGTAAGAACGGGTCCCGTGGTACTAAGGAGCTACTCCTCATTGATATGGCCATTAGCCAACAGGTTCGTCGTTCCCGAAAGGATCTGTCGACATGTTGGATAGATTATAAGAAGGCCTATGACTCGGTGCCACATACATGGCTCATGAGGGTGTTGGAGTTGTACAAAATTGATGCAACTCTGCGCACCTTCCTGATGTCGTGTATGGGGCAATGGAGGACTGTCCTTCGCTATCCAGGATGTCGAAATATTCAGAGGAATAGCGAACCGATAAGGATCGAGCGAGGCATATTTCAGGGTGATAGTTTGAGTCCGCTTTGGTTCTGCTTAGCCTTGAATCCTCTAAGCACACTGCTGGAGGATTCAGGTCTAGGCTATCGGCTGAGGAGAGGTGGTCAGGTTATATCGCACCTCCTCTACATGGATGACCTAAAACTCTTTGCCCCCAACAATTTGCAACTGATGGAGCTACTGAAAGTAACTCAAACTTTCAGTAGCGCCATCAGGATGGAATTTGGTGTGGACAAATGTGCGGTCATGCATGTAAAGCGAGGGGAGATTGTTGAATCCGTGGGAACCAAACTCTCGGATTCCACAAACCTTAGAGCCCTCTCCGCATCCGAAACCTATAAGTATTTGGGTATGTCGGAAGCGTTAGGCATCAATGTTACTGACATGAAGCAATCGTTGAAAGAGCGCTTCTTTGGCCGCCTGAAAAAAGTACTTAATAGTCTTCTATCAGGCGGAAACAAGGTGCGCGCCTTCAACGGTTGGGTCATGCCGGTTTTGATGTACTCTTTCGGCATACTCAAATGGACTCAAACCGAACTCGACGCCCTGGATAGGAGGGTCCGTACGCTGCTAACTGCAAATCGAATGCATCACCCACGATCATCGGTAATGAGGCTGTATATCCCGCGAAAGTGTGGAGGTCGAGGGTTTTTAAACGCTAAGACCCTCCACAATCGCGAGATATGCAGTCTCAGGGAATATTTCCTAGAAACCGACGTGGGGATGCATCGAGATGTAGTCGCCGTGGACAAGGGCCTCACCCCGCTCTCCTTGGCTAAAGAGAACTGGCGCAAGCCAGTAGTGCTTGACACTAATGATCGCATGGAGGTATGGCAGAGTAAGGAGCTTCACGGACGCTTTTTCCGGGCCCTACATGGACCCGATGTCGATTTACTAGCGTCCGTAGCCTGGCTGCGTTTCGGTGACCTCTTTGGAGAAACCGAAGGTTTTGTCTGTGCAATTATGGACGAAGTGATGATGACGAACAATTACCGGAGATTTATTGTGAAAGACGGCACGGTTGACATCTGTCGGGCATGCCACCGGCCGGGAGAATCAATCAGGCATATTATCTCCGGGTGTTCTCGTCTAGCTAACGGAGAGTACTTGCATAGACACAACCTTGTAGCCAGGATAATCCATCAGCAACTTGCTCTGAAATACAGCCTTGTGGAATCGGAGGTGCCATACTACAGGTATGTGCCCGACCCAGTTCTCGAAAATGGTAATATCTCATTATATTGGGATCGATCCATCATCACTGACAGGACTATTGTTGCCAATAAGCCTGATATAGTGGTGGTGGATCGATCAGAGCGGCGCGCAATGATTGTTGACATAACCGTCCCGCATGATGAGAACCTCGTGAAAGCCGAGAAAGATAAACAAATCAAGTATCTTGACTTGGCTCGCGAGGTTGTCGACATGTGGGATGTGGACTCAGCGATCATTGTGCCGATAGTCGTGACAACCAATGGGCTAATAGCCAAGAGCCTCGACCAACACCTGAGGAGGCTCTCGTTGGGCAGCTGGATCAAGGGCTTGATCCAGAAAGCAGTACTTTTGGACACGGCTCGCATTGTCAGGAGGTTTCTCTCTCTGGAGCCCTGACCGCCGGTAGCTTGGACCCTGTTCCCGATACCGGTGGGCTACTATTTTTTTTTTTTTTTTTTTTTATATTTTTAAATGTTTTTATGTTTTTATATTCTAATATTTAAAAATATAATTTATATGTACATACGATGAAATAAAGGATATAATAATATATTCGACAACTATCACACAACGCCGTCTAGTCCCAAGCTAAGCAGAGCTTGTGTTATGGGTACTAGACAACTGATAAACATACTTATATATTTCTAAATACATACATATTATAGATAAATTACACCCAGACACAGAACAAATGATCATGCTCATCACACAAACATTTGTCCTGGGTGGGAATCGAACCCACGACCTCCGGCATAGCAGTCAGGGCCACTAACCACTAGACCAACGGGCCAGTCTCTCCGAAACTTTGATTTGCTAAATCATCATTCTTCTGCCCTAATGCCAATTTATTTGAGGTCGGCGCAACATGTCTTTTTCTTCCACACTTCTTTATTAGTCGTCATCTCGGTAGTCACCCCCTCTCTAACCATATCATCATTCACACAGTCCATCCATCGTTTGTCGATGGCTATAAGAGTAGAGGAAGATCAAAGGATCTTCCTCTACTCTTATAGCCATCGACATTCGTGCTCAAAACTTTTCTCAAGACATTTTCCTCATTCCTACATAATACATGCCCATACCATGACAACCGATTTCCACACAACTTTTCAGTTCACGGTGCCACTTTCAGATATCCTCATAGGTACTCATTTCTTATTCTATCCATTCGTGTAACACCACACATCCCTCTTAGCATTCTTATCTTAGTGGCATACAATATATATATATATATATATATTCCTTTCATTCATCCCTTAGATTTGAAAGTAATTGTTGTTTTTTTGTCCGTAACTTTAAACATAATTTTAATTCAAGTCAAGGACAAATAGGGTGAGTCTAAAACTGTAATTTGTTTAATAGAGTTCAAGAACGTCTGACAGATCTCTAAATTATTCTTCTAGTCTACAAAAGAACAAGCATATTTTTAGCAAGCTATTAGCAAACATAAGCGTACAATAACATGAGATAATTAAATAAAGTACACAATTCATCCGTAATGTGTCGTTCACGTGATACCGAGCGATTTCGTTGCGAAAACCCATAATGGTTATGTGAATGAGTGGAAAGAACTGTGGTGCTAGTGACAGCGGATAACGCATAGCCATTAATGCTATTAACATCTTCTGGAATTCAGACTCAATAAAAAAACCGGTAAAGAGCGAGTCGGACTCGCGCACCGAGGGTTTTGTACCATCATAATAATACGTTTTTAAATTTTCATCGGCGAGGCCTATATTCGTCAGAGAATTTTAACATTGCGCGCTGCGGTGTAGAATGTTGCAGTTTTAAGCCAGTAGTTATAAGACCGATAGTGGTACTAATGTAACTTTTGTTGATGATTTCTGAAAAAGTGTGTAATTAGAGTCATTGTTTTATTTTTCCTGTAATCTTTACATAAACTTCTATCACATAGAATTATTTCAGATTTTTCTCTTTGTAAACTTCGGAGATAAGGGGAGGGAACGGTATTTTTTTTACATTTTTCATCAAAAGTCGAAGACTATGCGGCCTAAAAAAAATGTTTGAGAATGTGCAAACTGGGATCTTTCATACGATAACATGCCCTAGTAGCCCCACTTCGAATTTTTCCGAAACCCTTTCAGACTGCTGCTGCAAAAAAATCTTTCTTATTTGCAAAATAGATGGGCAATCGTCATGTAAAACTATTCCAAATTTCAAGTTGATACTCGTAGCATTAGTGTAGCATGTTCTTGAGACATCCAGCTGTGACAGACAGACAGACAGACTGAGTCGCACCATAAGGGTCGTCGTTTCAGCCGATAGACGTCCACTGCTGGACATAGGCCTCCCCCAATTTTGGGAGGGTTTGCCATAATCGCTTGGCAGGCGGGTTGGCGATCGCAGTATGGTATGATGGTGGAATACATAGAGAACGCTGCTGCCCATTCTCCGGTACGAGCCTTAGTCGCCTTTTACGACACCCACGGGAAGTAAGGGGTGGTGGTATTCTTTAAGTCCACCACACAGACTAAGGGTAATTTTTACCATTTTGGTACGGAACCCTAAAATAGCCTTTCGCAAACCACTGCCGGACATAGGCTTTATTGAAGTTACTGTTACAACCGTAGTGATAATCATTTATTTGCAATAGATATTGGTATAGTGTTGGTCTTGAAGTTAGTAATTCAGTTTCCTAATACAATACGAAAGTTTTATGTTTTGGAACGATTTCCAAGTACTCTATCAAATCGATGTTGAAGGAATGGATTGAGGTGGCTTGGCATCTGAACGAAACTTTGGGTACACCTATTTAATTATCATCTGCCTAGCATTTCCCAACTATGTTGGGGTCGGCTTACAGTCTAACCGGATGCAGCTGAATACCAGTATTTTATATGGAGCGACTGCCTATCTGACCTCCACAACCTAGTTACTAGGTAATACGATACCCCTTGGTAAGACTGGTTGTCAGAGTTTCGGGCTTCTGACTACCCGTAACGACTGTTAAAGATCCACGATTGACAGCCGGGACCAACGGCTTAACGAGCTTTCCGAGGCACGGAGGGGTCTCGGTATGTAAAGATGGTCACCCATCCACAGACCAACCACGGCAAGCGTAGCTTAACCTGATCGATCGATCTGTGCGGCTGTTATTATTTAGCCACGGGCCCCTCTACACCTATTTAATGTGAGATTAAAATATCAATCATGGGTTTTTTACATTTTTTTTATTGCCCTTTGGGTTGTAAACAATATGATTGAAAATTCTTATCTGCGTTCGCGATTTAGTTTCCATACATAAATATGAGTTAGTGGAAACATAACTTTAACACCTACACAATAAAGTTCAGTTTACGCTACAACATCAAACATTTTTATAACATTTTCAATTACTAGTCACTCTGAAATCAACTTAATTTTCACAACAATAAAGTCGATATTTGTATAACTTGGAATGACATCAATTTGAAACATGAATTTAAATGGAACTTAGGTAGGTCTAATCTCAATAGTAAACCAGACAAAACCGTTTTATTAGTGAACTACCTAGCGTGTCGATGGCAAAAATACAGTTTTTTTTATTATTTGTTTTTAATTTATTCGCTGACGCAACCAGAGGCGTAACTTTTGTGGGCACGAGCCCCGGGCGCCTATCGAAGGGGGGCGCGCAAAATCGCAAAATCAAATCTGCGCATTACTGCGCAAATTGTGAGAGATATTTTATTAAGTAGAAATTAATACTTACGTATTCGAGGTCTACACTGAGTCAAGAAAGGTTATGTGACCTAGCTTTGCAGTGTAGAGCGGGAAGAAACGGATAAAACTAATTTTGAAAACATCATTGATATGTTTGCGTCGCAGAAAGCCAAGAATTTACAGGTTTGCGGATTTACTTTCGTTTAAAAAAAATAAATAAAAAAAACATGTTTTGTAAGTAAGATATTTAGGCTGTTTTATTTAGTGTATCTGTTTTGTATTCAATACAATTTACGAAGGGAGGCAACTATGGTGCGTGCCCTAGGCGCCATTTTCTGTTTAAATGTTCTGTATTTTGGTCTATAATTTTTTCCGCTGTCACTCAAACTGAACCCAAATCCCGCGCCCACGGAACTTGAGTTGGACTTAAACTATTATTACAGTGTTGTATTATTAAAATTATTAGTATAGGTAATAGCTTTTAGGGTGTTAGTTAAATTCGTGCTTGCTTGCTGTTTACGTTGGTAAACCGTTTTCACTTAAGCGCTAAGCAGATTCAGAATATTATGTTAAACATTACGCCTGTTTGCATGAAGGGGTAGTCAGTACATTTTGCCAGTTGCGTTGTATGTTCCAATTGAAAACGAGCCTTTTCGTATAACCGATACGAACCGAGTGAACCGGCTTTTCCTGAATACCATTTATCTCTAAATAGAAGAGGTTGTCTCAGACAAGTGTCGATGCTTGCCGAGGTCAGTCGGGGGATGGAAGACCAAGCATTACAAAAAAAAGCAAAAATAAATGGATAAATAAATAAATAATTACAATATCGAGATCCCTCCATGCCTCAGAAAGCACGTTAAATCGTTGGTCTCGGCTGTCATTTGTAGATCTTTGACAGTCATTACGGGTAGTCAGAAGTCCGCAAGTCTGACAATCAGTCTTACTAAGGGGTATCGTGTTAACGAGTAACTGGGTTGTGGAGGTCAGATAGGCAGTCGTTCCACGTAAAACACTGGTATTCAGTTGCATCCGGTTAAACATTAACCCCACCCAGATATAGTTGAGTAAAGGCAAGGAAGGTGAGTTGATGATGGCAGGTCATTAAAAGTCACAAATATCGAATGTTCTCTGACTATCAACTAATTTAACTAAAACATAGTGTATTCTTAAACACCACTATACCATATTAATCGTCGACCAATCAAGAATTTAAAAAATTCAAACGCAAGCAATCCATTCACAAATATTACCACAGACCTAATCATGCAAATACCGCTCTAATTAAACAATTCACACCAACCCACATTATTCCGGTAACAACGTGTTGAAACAAACACCCAGCACGAAGTAATACCTACTATTATTAATAGTTCCCACTATTAATAATACCACATGTTATCTGAACATTGAGTTCCGGATTCCCAGATAACTTTGTTTGCTTTGAACGTATTTGAATTCATTAAATTTTGTAACAGTGATTTTAATTGGAACGTTTAGTTGATAATAGTGTTGCGGTTAAGATGGTAAAGCGCAATACACACTAAGCCCGCCGGGCCGCCGACCTATGTCGGCAACTTTTTGTCGTCGGGCTAGTCGGCGGCTTCACTTAGTGCAAGACGGAAAATTTTGTCGGCGGCATGTCGGCGGATGGAGATGAGAAATTTATTTGTTCGTCACTACGGGTCGAGCTTCGCCGGGCAACTGAGCGCAGGCGTACGCAAGCCGCCAACATGTGGGCGGGCAACACGCGCGGGCGCGTGTTGCCGACATGATTCTTTTCATATAGGCCGCCGGGTTGTGTCGGCGGGCTGTGTCGGCGGCCCGGCGGGCTCAGTGTGTATTGCGCTTAAGGATATTTAGTCGCATACGATTTGACTAGAACCATCATCATCTTCACCCTAGCCTTTTCCAACTATGATGGGGTCGGCTTCCAGTCTAACCAGATACAGCTGAATACCAGTATTTTACATGGAGCGACTGCCTATCTGACCTCCAAAACCTTGTAACTGGGTAATACGATAACCCTTAGTAAGAGTGGTGGTCAGACTTTCGGGCTTCGTCGACTAACCGTAACGGCTGTCAAAGATCATATAGATTGATGCTGTCAAATGACACCCGGGACCAACTTTTGTACGGAATTACTAGAATGTGAATCCAATATATCATCGTCATTATCACAATAATATTACAAAGGCGAAAGTTTGTGAGTGTGTGTGTGTGTGTGTTTGTATGTTTGTTACTTCTTGACGCTCAAATGGCTGGAACAATTTTGATAAAATTTTGTATGGAGGTAGCTGATACCTACCCTGGATTAACATATAGGCTACTTTTTATTCCAATTTTCCCACGGGATCGAAACTTTGCGGGTGAAACCGCGGGTCACAGCTAGTCGTCTATATTTCCAAGGGGGTAGAGAGTGGGGGGTATAGTACAGTAGCCACGATTGCAACAATACATAATAAGCTAATAATGTTCCCACTGCCGGAACACAGGCCTCCTCTCGGTGAGAGGGATTGGGCCGTAATCTACCACGAGTCCAATGCGGGTTGGTAGATGTCACATGTCTTCGAATTTTTGGTTCTAGGACATGCCGGTTTTCTCACGATGTTTTTCTTCACCGATTTGAAAGCAGTGATGATGAAATAATTTACACAAAGTAAAGCGCCTGCTTGGGTTCAAACCCCAGACCCGCGGACGTTACCACTGGGCCACTACTGCTTGCAACAATACTAGACAATTTTTAACAAAAACTTATATTAAATATTTAATCTGTGTTCAAGCGTTATTTTTCACCGGAAAATGTTTCCTCTTCATTCAATCATTCAAGCGCTTTAAAATGCCACCGTAGTACAGGAGTAGGTTACTTTATCCTCAACAGTAATTGGATAGCCTCTTCAAAAGATTACTCGAATACTCGTGATATTTATCTGTTAATTTAGTAAAGAGTTTTCTGGGAATCACTGATATTGTCAGTCAACATAAAACAACTGAATATATTTATCATATCACACTAATATTAAGGCGAAAGTTTGTGAGTGTGTGTGTGTGTGTTTTTATATGTTTGTTACTTCTTCACGTTCAAACGGCTGGACCAATTTTGATAAAATTTTGTTCGGAGGTAGCTGGCACCCTGGATTAACATATAGGCTACTTTTTATCCCGATATTCCCAAGGGATCGATATTTACGCGGGCGAAACCGCGTGGCGCAGCTACTTCATCATAAATACTAGCTTTTGCCAACGCCGTCGCCCGTGTTGAGGTCGGAAATTAATCTCAGGGGAGCGTAGCATCGGGATAAAAAGTGTACTATGCCCTAACCCGGATCAAGGTGTATCCGTGTGCCATATTTCATCTAAATCCGTTCAGCTGTTGGAGTTAAAAGTTCACAGAGGGGCAATTCTTGTAATTTTAAGAACATTCACAGTCTATCTTAGTAAAAAAAAAATACCTTTTCACTTCTAACATGCAGATTTTGCTGCCTGAAATCAGTGAGCAAAATGCGAATTTGCTCACTGAGTGAGACCAAGTAACTTTTTAATTTTTTTTTTTCAGAAAGCCACGAGTATCTTATTCAGCTTTGGGTTAATCATACAATTCGAAACATTCACACTCTATCTCTTTCCCGCCATTAGAAAGAGAGAGAGACAAAGACCAGCCCTTTCGAAGTTCCGATTTTGAAATCGACCTCAAAGACAAACACGTTCGGAATTTCGTACTAACTAAAGAAATTTTGCAAAAAGATAATTATGTTCTTTAATGTAATTTATTGAATTTTTAACTTATTGTTGTATTTAAACGAAAATAAGTATTTACTGTAAATAAAACTAATATTTAACCTGTAAATATTTATTTCTAGTTTTAATAATGTTACGTACTAAATTTTAAGTTGAATAATAAAATATCATGGGTGCTATTTCCGAACACGCCTTAATTTAAATAAAAGAGCGGGAATAAAATTTCGTGGGTTTTTTTTTTTTTTTTGCGGATGGGAAATCATCAAGAAAAGAATCAAGAGAAGAATCATCAAGAGAAGAAGGGAAGAGTTGAATAAGTTAAAAAATATTAAAATAATCGTAAAATATGTGTGAAACTAGCGACGAGAACAGTATTTTAACACCGGAAGAGTTAAAACAACAAGTTATTAATGCAGAATTAAGTTTCCTACCTGAGAAGTCTCGCGAGAAATATCTGAAAACATACCATGTCTTCAATGAATGGAGACAAAGGGCGCAAGCAGTTTTTTGGAGACGGTGTTGCTATCTTATTTTTTAGATTTATCACAGACGAGGCGATCATCTACAATGTGGAGTATTTACTCAATGTTGAAAGCTACTTTAAAAACAAAACATAACATGCATATTGAAACATACGCAAAACTCGTATTATTTAATTGAATCGGTACCTCTACCTACAATGTAAATTATTTTGATTCACAATAGATAGTAATTTCAATCTATTCCTGTTTATTATTTTATCTCCTAAAGTGTTCTCGCTGCTGAAGTGAAAAGTTAAAATGTGTGTTACACGAGAGCAAAGTTTTTTGCATCTCGTGCCTTTGAATCCCTCGCCACACACAGGATTCAACTTGAACTTGATTTTGATCCTGAGCAAGCGAAGAATCAATCGTTGAATTCTTCGCTTGCTCAGGATCAAAATCAGCACTCGCAGCAAAAAATGACTTTGCTCTCTTGTTGCACAAATAACTATTAATTTCGTTACATTTTTGGCAATGATTGTCGCTGAGATGAGATTACGACTAGATTCTGAAGGTTTTGAATTACGCGAATTGGCCTTCTGACAGACTAACAGACACAGTGACTTTTGAAATTATAATTATTATTGGTATCATCGATATCCGTGATTGGTATATTGGTAAGTATGGATTGTTTTTGTTTTTATATGGAATTTTTGGTTCCAACATAATGATACGTATGATCATTCATCATCTCATTTCAGCCGAAAGACGTCCACTTCCCCCAAGCACTTCCACTTCGACCGGCGCTGTGCTTCTCGCATTCAACGGGTTCCTGCGGCCTTCACAAGGTCCTCGGTCCACCTTGCGGGAGGCCTTCCAACGCTACGTCTTCCGGTACGTGGTCGCCAATCCAGAACCTTTCGGCCCCATCGGCCATCTCTTCTGCGAGCAATGTGCCCTGCCCACTACCACTTAAATTTGGCAATTCTTCGGGCTATGTCGGTTACCTTGCGGATCTCCTCATTTCTGATTCGATCACGCAGGGAAACTCCAAGCATAGCCCTCTTCATTGCCCTTTGGGTGACTTTTAGCCTTCTCATAAGGCCCATTGTGAGCGACCACGTTTCAGTACCATATGTCATCACTGGCAACACGCACTGGTCAAAGACTTTCGTCTTGAGACACTGCGGTATGTGGGACTAGAAGATATTGTGTAGCTTCACGAACGCTGCCCAGCCGAGTCGGATTCGACGATTGACCTCTTTCTCGGAGTTGGACGTACCTAACTGGACAGTTTGTCTTAGTTTGTATAATTATTATTATATCGATATTCCCAGAAAGGGTGGGTGGAGGCAAACATGATAAAACAACAAAGATTATTTTTCGTGGGCTCGTGGACCGCTGTTTGTGTAGTGACTTGAAATATATATATTTTTTTTTGTGTATTCTTCTCAGATAAATAGATATCGTATCTAAACAAGATAAGACAAACAAAAGAAAACAGATTCTATCAACTCATAGCTCAAGTAAAAACACTACCAGCGGTCGTTGATCCCCAAAAATATTCATCAAATCTCTTTAACTGACTTTAAAAACAGGAGGACGTTCTCAATTCTGTTGCTTTCTTTTAATTTTTGTGTTTGTGACCTCTGAACTCCGTTATTTATAAGCCGATTTGCAAAATTATTTTTGTAGTGGATAAGGTATGCCTCAGGGGTATATACGAGTAAATTGTATTAACTTTGCTTGGGTATTTTTTGAGCTAGCTTCATTAATACGATTTTTTCTACTTAGTTTATATTGATAATGTTTTAATAACTTCCTGTCACTGATATTTACATATCAAGTAGTTTAATATGAATTTGCGGGGGTGTGGGTATAACTAAAAAGTTTTTGTAAAAAAGTTTTTATTTTTCTTTTTAGTTTAAATTTTATGGTGTTTAGATTTAGATATCAATGCCCACCACATCTGTATCAATTTCCCTACCTAATTTTATTTGACCCTGTTTATTTTATCACTTGGTTCTAACCTAATTGGTTCACGCTAAAAACGCCACGAAAAATAGTCCCGAGCAAAGCCATATTGATATTTTTCCATTCATTGTACGTAAGGAAATATCAATTCCTTTGTTGGATTCATTCCAACAGTGTTGTCTGCCTTTGACGAGATAAAGGCTAGCTGAAAACAATGAGAAGGTTTGCGATTGGGCAAAAATCTAACTTTGATTTGGTGATTTCGGAGTTCGATAAATTGTTGTTGTGTTGATTTTACTCTGAGGTACATAATATCGTTTATTATCCAATTATTAACTTCACACTAATATTATAAAGGCGAAATTTTGATGTCCGTGACTACCGCCGGACCACGAACTCCAATCGCTTCCATATTTGGTAAATAACTAGTACTCAATTGGTACTAATTAGTACTCGAACAACAAAATTGGTACCTTAGTAGTTTTCGAGAAAATCGACTTTCAAGGTGGTCCGGCGGTAGTCACGCTCCCTTCAGCAGGACCACCATGAGCGCCGAAAAAGGGGGCACGCTACAGTTATTCTAAGTATACAAATAATTAGTACCCTTATATGTGATTTATTTTGTAAAAAAAACAGAACTGTAACATTTGTATTTACCGAGAAATCAACTATGATAACTTTCTCACAATTGTTCAGCAGGACCACGACTTTGAATGTTGATTCCAAGTTAGAGAAGCTTGTCGCTTTCCTCAAACTTACATAGAAAATTAGTACCCTGCAAGATAAAATTAGTACTTAAAATTCAACACTAGTACTCCAGTTTACGAGATATACATGCCATTGGTGCCAAATTTTCATTTCAAGATTTCCCTATTAAAAACTCTGTGATTTCTTCCCAAATTTATGGAGTACTAGTAGTAGTAGTAGTAGTAGTAGGTAGTAGGAAGTATATATATCCTTGGTAGTCACGGACATGAAATTTTGTGAGTGTGTGTGTGTGCTTATATGTTTGTTACTTCTTCACGCTCAAACGGCTGGACCAATTTTGAAAAAAATTGTAGGTATAGAGGTAGATGACACTCTGGATTAACATAATATAAGCTACTTTTTGTCCCAATATTCACACGGGATCGACACTTTTGCGAGTGAAACCGCGGGGCGCAGCTGGTATTATTATAAAAAATATGTTTGTTACTCAATCATGCGTACATGATTGAGTAACAAACATATATAGCTGAACGGATTTGGATGAATTTAGGCATTTCTTTATTTTCTTTTATTGCTGAATGGGCCCACTCTTGACCTCTATCACGCCTGATTGAAAGCGATTTGTATGTTTTTTACTGTCACGCAAAAACGTCTAAAAGGATTTACTGAAATTTACTAGCGATCAGCTCAGTTTTAACGACTTGACAAACATTCGAAGTTTTTATTATAATTATGTAAGCGTTCATTTGTATTTGTATTTTATTTTCATGCTCTCTGAATGAATTTACAAAAAGAATGTTATATGTGTTATGTTATTTAAGGCAGTTATTTAAGATGGTTTAATCCACGCTACCGTATTAGGAATTTCCTGTAATGATAGGAGTATTTTTGTATTTTTTTTAACCAGTCTTACCAAGGGATATCGTATTACCCAGTAACTGGGTTGTGGAGGTCAGATAGGCAGTCGCTCCATGTAAAATACTGGTATTCAGCTGAATCCGGTTAGACTGGAAGCCGACCCCAACATAGTTGGGAAAAGGCTAGGCAGATGATGATGATGATAGGAGTATTTGTGATAAATAAATTGTATGTAGTAAGTAGATGTGCCCCGCTGTTTCATTCACATAAGTTTCGATCCCGTGGGAATATCGGGTTAAAAAGTATCCTATGTGTTAATCCTAATTATGTAAGAGTAATATGAAAGTATTGTGCACATAAACGTTCCCGAATAAATTCTTTAGATGATTGTGAAATCCGCTTCAGAAATCTATTGCGTAGTTTAGAAGAACAACGCGATCACACAGACAGTTGGGGGAGGCTTTTGCCCAGCAGTGGGGCAGTATAGGCTAAACAAAAAAAAAATACATATATATTATTTTTATGATTATGCCCAGTCAGATAATAATGGTAAGTAAAAAAATAGATAAAGATAGATCGGTACTGCTGAGGCTATAATTTGGGATATTTTTTGTTGAAGTCGGCTGCGCAGATTCTTGTTGCTGTTAATGACGTTTTTTTATACCCGATTTCAAGGAACTGCGCAGATGTAGCTATTGCTCATCTGGAGCCGCGGGTCCAGTTCCAAGTGGGTCCAGTTGACCAAAGACTCCAACGAGCAACCGTGTAGGTAAGCTTTTTAAAAAGTTAACAGTTGCGTCAACTAAAGTTGCTACGTATGCGAAGCGCTTTAAGTTGAAAAGTAAAAATTTAAGATTCTCCTTGGATTAAACAGAAGAAACTTTGAATTATTTACCTACAAGCAAACCTATTTCTCGTGATTCAAAAGTTGGTACAACACGAAAATCTCACTCTTTCCTGAAAATCGAGAGCCAAATTGCAATTATCGGCAAAATATCTATCACAACCAAAATCTGGAACGCGTATATCTGATATCAACGCCATCACGGAATGCCAAAGTAATCAGAGGTAGATGATATCGTCAAAGAACACCACATAACTGGTAGCCCATTGCTTTGGCGTCTATTTTAGGCCAATCTAAAAGAGGAGGAGGTTCTCGATTCTCTTCAAATATGTTTTCTATTTAACTCGCATAATACGTGACTTTGTAATTTTCTTATGAGTAGATGATAAATCATCAAAATCCAAACTCAGTCTATAATGTTACTACTGCTGGGACACAGGCTTCCTCTCAGTGAGATGGAGTGGGCCGTAATCCACCACGCGGGGCCAGTGCGGGTTGATAGATGACATATGTCTACACCGTTTTGAGAGCAGTGGTGATGAAATCAAATACGAAAAGTAAAGTGCCCGCTTGGGTTGGAACTCCCGACATGCAACTTGTAATTCGGGGCTGAAATACACACCACACACACACACACCCTCACACATACACACACACAGCCACAGCACACACAGCCACAACCACAGCTGCTCTTATAATGGTAAATAGTGTGTTCTATTTCTACAACCATACATGGATACAGTCATGATTGCGTGTGTAGTGCTGTGGTCCTTGGCAGTGGACAACAGGATTGACAAGCGGTTATCGGTAGCAATCTTATGTCGATCCAATACAATTTAGACTTTCCCAACATCATTATCGCTGATAGAATATCATTCTGTCTAGGTCTAATGTACAGTTTTCGCGTTTCACAAACGCAAACTACCGAAAAACACGTTCCTATAAAAACTTAAGCCCATAACATCCTACAGGACAACGCCATCGTATTACAAAGTATCTCATGTCACTATTCGGCTCGCCGCCTCTTTTGTTCCTTGCTTTATCAATCTAAAAGCGATGTTACTCGCTTGGCCGGCGCCCAGTTAAGGAATCCTGCTTTTATTTTAGACTGGGTCTGATTTTGTTATAGCGATACGTGCTTTCGTTACAAGCGTATGCTAGATAAGTTTTTTGGGTGTTCGACGTGTTATTTTGGGGTTCTGTAAAGTGTAGGTGAATAAAAATGTCAGCTTTTCCCCATGTTGAGGTCGGCTTTTGAAAGAAATTTGACAGATTGTAGTAGAATAGAATAGAATAGAATACTCTTTATTATGTACATCATATAAATTACAGACATATAAATCTAGAAACTGTACAAAGGGTGACACAATGGGCGGTCTTATCGCTAAAAGCGATCTTTTAAAGACAACCTTTGGATGGATTAAAAAGGGAAAGGACAGACAAATACTGTAGGTAGTCTGTGGTGTACCAATTACATACATAAAGTATATTATACTAATATATATAAATATATACATACAATAATAAACATGAAACATGAGCAAAGACGATATAATGATGATGTTTAAGGAGAGAGGAAGTGCTTTTTAACCATAATTTTAAAAGTGGACAAAGATTGAGCACGTCCTGTGTAAATATAATCTATTATAGAGCCATAGGGACCATAGTCATCATCATCTGCCTAGCCTTTTCCAAACTATGTTGGGGTTGGCTTCCAGTCTAACCAGATGCATCTGAATATCAGTATTATACATGGAGCGACTGCCTATCTTACCTCCTCAACCCAGTTTCTGGGTATCAGTATACCCTTGGTAAAACTGGTTGTCAGACTTTTTGGCTTCTGACTACCCGTAATGACTGTCAGAGATCTACGAAAGAAAGTTCCTTTGCAGTGGCTGGGCAGATAGGCAGTCGGTCCATTTAAAATACTGATATTCAGCTGCATTTGGTTAGACTGGAAACCGACCCCACCATAGTTTGGAAAAAGCTAGGCAGAAGATGATGACTAAGGTATCAAATGGCTGTACTCGTATAATAGATTATTTACAGAGGACGAAACAGGCCCATTTTGTAAAGACCATAGCATATCAAGCTACTACAATATTTCAAATTTCTTTAATAGATTTTCAACTTTATCGCTAAAGCATTAGGTTCCAGATTGATTGGGAAAATATGACAGTTTCGGGTAGCTTGATGTGCTGGCCTCTAAAAGTTAGTTGAAATTTTTCCAATTCGGCTGTGACATGCCACATTATGATTTAAAATTCTAGTGATCCAATGTTTGAACTGCTCTAATATTTTTATTGATTAATTTAACTAAAGGCAAAGGTGCCTTGTCATGAAAAATAATTAAATAATCCCTTAGGAGTACCTGTTTTTGTTGTGTCACAGCTCAAGTGGAGTAGAAGGCCATTGTAATTTCAGACGTGCCTGTTTAATATTGTTGAACACGTGCATTTTTCATAAAATTTTACAGCTGTATAGATTTTATCATCATCATCATCATCATCTGCCCAGCCTTTTCCCTATTATGTTGGGGCTGAAGCCAACTCGCAGAGGCCCCTTAGGAAATTTCAATCAAACGACGATTATGCCTATGCAAGTGCACCCAAAGATAACCCCCGGTGGGTGTAGGACTATTGCAGAATATGGAAAAATAAAAAGTTGAACTATGGGTTTGGGTGGCTAAAGTTTAGTTACCAAGAACTATGGAAGAACTGAACCCCTGCTTGATCAATGTTTTATATATACACGGATAAAATGGCTGGGGGTGACTTGCATACTCAACAAAGATTGTATATGGTTATTAAAAGTAACAACAAAAACCTATGGAACCCGTCGCATATTCTCGTAGATTTTCATTTTTTATTGGATTACGATGGCAGGTGATGGATTACTGGCAAAACCTGATCAAAAATGCATAAAAGAGAGGTGTTGCGTCCCGCTTACAAATTCACACTCAGTTTTTAAGGTAATCTGATGATAGAAAAGCAAAATGAAATTTTAATATGTATATAGTTTTCGATTCATATTATTTAATCAATAAAAATAATTATAATTTAAGTGTTTGTTTGTTTATACTCTACTAGCTGACCCTGCGAACTTCGAACCGCCTCAGATTTTATTTTTTTCCCATGTTTTAATAATTAGGAACCCTAACGTCCCCAGAACACCCTGCCATTTTATCACAATCTGACCAATGGTTTCGGAACGCATAGAGACATACAAACATTGATTTTTATTTAAATAGATTTAAATAAATAAAATTGAAGTACCTGTTTGTAATGTCAAAATAACCGCTTTTTAACCGACTTCAAAAAGGAGGAGGTTCTCAATTCGACGGTATGTTTTTTTTTTTTTTTTTTTGTGTGTTTGTTACGCGATTACTCCGCCAATTGTGGACCGATTTTCAAAATTCTTTTTTTGTTTGAAAGGGTATACTCTCGAGGTAGTCCCATTATCATCAAATTGAAATCTGATGAGAGGATCCCATGGAAATCGATGGAAACCCTCAAATTTTATAGGCAAAGCTATAACGATTTGGGTATATTTTAAAATAACTTCAGCATTTGCTCTCGGAAATCATCATTTGGTAAAGTGGAGCTGATGAAGAAGACCACAGATGGCCCACTAAAAAGTGAAAAATAAAAACTTTTTACAAAAAAAAAACAACCGACTTCCAAAAAAAAACACTACAAATTGAAAAATAACTTTAATTTCGGAAGTCGGTGTCAATAAACGAAAATGCGGAACCACAGACACCGACTTCCGAAATTAAAGTTATTTTTCAATTTGTAGTGTTTTTTTGGAAGTCGGTTGTTTTTTTTTTGTAAAAAGTTTTTTTACTAAATTCGTATGAAAGTATATTCGATATCCGTGGTAGATACGTTACTTATAAAACAACATTATGTTTTTATTTTGTCTGTTTAAATCGGCTAATCTCCAAAAAGGCTGGACCGATTTTGATATGGGGATACTAACCCTGGAGAAGGACATTGGCTACTTTTTATCGACATACCACGCGGCCAAAGTCACGGGCGGAAGCTAACACTAAATAATAATAATTATTATTTTATGTGTCTCAAGACGAAAATCTTTGACCAGTGCGTGTTGCCTGTGATGATATTATGGCACTGAAACGTGGTCGCTCACAGTGGGCCTTATTAGAATTCTAAAAGTCACCCAAAGGGCAATGGAGAGGGCTATGCTTGGAATTTTCCTGCGTTACCGAATCAGAAATGAGGAGATCCGCAGGAGAACCAAGGTAAACGACATAGCCCGAAGAATTACCAAACTTAAGTGCAGTGGGCAGGGCACATTGCTCGCAGAACAGATGACCGTTGGGGCCGGAAGGCTCTGGAGTGGCGACCGCCTACTAAGCCTTCTAACGCTAGGTACGTCCTCGAAATGCTTCCCACAAGATGGTCCGACGACCTTGTGAAGGCCGCAGGAACCTGTTGGATGCGAGAAGCACAGAACCGGTAGAAATGGAGGTGCTTGGGGGAGCCTTGTGTCCGTCCAGCAGCGAACGTCTTTCGGCTAAAATGATGATGATCATGATGATTATTTTATATTGTTCGCAAATACCAACGCGCTTTGACGAGGAGTTACACCAGCCCGTATTACATATTTCATACTAACTGTTGTTATAATGTGTGAGAGCAGTGGTGGCATGTAACTGCCGCGATTTACGAGTTGTAGGTCGTAGTTTCAAATTCCTGAGAAGTGCTTTACTTTGTGTAAATGAGGATGAGGAGAGGGTGAAGAGGGTGAAGGACAACGAGAGGCTGCTGGCTAAAGCTAAGGCTGCCGGCAAGTTGGCTAACCTGAAAAGACAACCTGCTGGACAGCCCGCTCATATTGTCTGTGGTACTGAAAAACCAGTGTTACTGGCTCCCATCCCCTATGAGTTGGCAGCTTAAAAATGAAAATAAAAAGTATTTTTAAAGAACATGGAAATAAATAATTACATCACCACTGCTCTCAAAACGGCAAAGGAAAACATCGTGATGAAACAGGCATGTCATAGAAGACATGTGATATCTACCAACCCGCACTGGGCCCGTGTGGCAGATCATGGCCCACTGCCCCTCACCGAGAGGAGGCCTGTGTTCCAGCAGTGGGAAGATTATAGGCTGATCATTCTACGGTGTTTTAAAGTGTTTTTATCTTTCTTTCAAAAGGGGGGTTAGAGTATTGAACTCAAGGCCCCATAAAATCAACAAACTAAAAGTATCGACTCCACAAATACTTACCAACACAGAAACCTCAATTGATTTTTACAACAGGGCGCAACTCGAAGCGGTTTTTAACGCTAAGTGCGCGCCACCCGGCACTCACTAACAATAGCGACATTCAGTTTAAAGGAGCCTGTTGTTCTAGATTCCAAGAAGATATTTTATGTAGTCGAAACCGGAATTGCTTTCTAATTATTGCCATATCCGGAACACTTAAGAGTTTACTTTCATAAAAAGACGGAAAGAAAAACCTTTATATAGCATCTTTATTCACGAGATATATTTTTTTAATAAAAGCACCACTAGATTTATGTAGGTAAAGGCTCAACTACTATACGTAAACAAACGTTCTCTGTAGTATTTCATTATTTTATCTAAAATATTTTACACTTATAATATATTAATTTTTAGCTATTAGTGTAATGTCTTTGATTATAAAAATAATCAATGAGATAGTAATGAGTCTTTATCTCTATTTTTATTTTTATAATGACTTCGTGATTCTTATATAATACTTATTTTGTTTGTATTTTATTTTTAAACTGATGGGGATTTGTAAACTTTCTTTTCCACAAATCCCCATTACGAGCTCTATGAGACTTCAATGGGGATTGGTGGAAGAAAAATTAAAAAATCTCCATTAATGGGGATTGTCAATGGGGATAACTGGAATAACCCGTGTTTCTAACGAAATGGTGATAATCTGATGACTGAGATCAACATCGGAACAGTCAAACTTTTGGACACCATTACCCATAATGATAGTCATGTCAGTTCTCCTAGCGCAGTTTTTCTAGCCTATACTGTCTCACTGCTGGGAAAATGCCTCCCTCAAGTCTTCCAGGAACTCTTTTCCCGCGCCACCTTGAACCAGGCCTCATGGTACGCGTCCAGGTCATCTCGCCACTACTTTCTAGGCCGATCTCGGTGGCGCCGCCGCACCCATTGTGTGAAAACTTTTGCCCAGCGGTCATCCTGCATGCGGCTGATGTGACCCGCCCCATCCCATTTGAGCCTGGCGGTCTTCTTGCCTACGTCCATTATACCCGTTTCGGAACGCAGCATGGTGTTCCGAATTTTGTCCGGTCTTTTTACACCCAGAATGCTGCGTTCCATCGCTCTTAGGCAAACACCAAGGCGGAACTTTTGCGACCAAAACCTTTTGCGGTCCGGTGAGCACCATAGGTTAGGACAGGCAGGATACACATGTCGATGAGATTGCGCTTCAGGGAGATCTATTTCCGTTTCCTTCCTGTTTTCAAAATAAACTAACTGGCCCAGGTAGTCATAACACTATTCAAGCAAATTGGCCATGCCATATTCAGAACTCTACTTTACTTTCAAACTAACTGTTATAATATGATATCCCCCCTTTTTTTTTGATGTCGGAGGGAAACCTTCAAAAGGTACCCGACCTCCGGGGAGAATCCTCTGTGGGATTTTTACCTCACTAAAACCAACCCGGTGATCACCATCATAGGGGTGGTCCCAGTTCCTATGATATCCCCCCTAGTAATAAATTAATAGTCAGACACCGATTTCTCTCTTTCAGTTGTCAGTAATTTGACTTTCGAAGGTTGAAGACAAAGCGTTGTGTAACTATACAGACGCTATACACCGCTTATTAGTCGGGGGTAGGTGTATGTATAACTTCTACAATACATTGAATTCTCACAAACATGTCCGAACAACAAAGACAGAAATAAATCAGCGCCCAACGAATTGCTTATTCGCTGCTACGGCGTAGCTCGCGTAGTGGCTACGTCAGCTACGCCGTAGCAACCGCGTAGCTATTCGTAGTTTAGAAAATGTTTGCTGCGTTTTGCTTTGTTTATTCCTATGTTTGTGCGGATTATAAGATTACTTGAAAGGATAAATTAGGCAATCGATACCAAGACTAGTTATTGACCGGGTCTTCATCTGCGTGTATTTTGATATTTGAACAAAAATAATAACCTAAGTAACCTATGTACCTTTTGCAGGTCGCAAGCTATCTCATCATCTGACTAGCCTTTTCCCAACTATGTTGTGTGGCTTCAAGTCTAACCGGATGCAGCGGACTACCAGTATTTTACATGGCGCGACTGCCTATCTGACCTCCATAACCCAGTTACTGGGTAATACGATACCCCTTGGTAAGACTGGTTGTCAGACTTTCGGGCTTCTCACGACCCGTAACGACTGTCAAAGATCCACGAATAACAGCTGGGACCACCCGCTTAACGTGCTTTCCGAGAAATGGAGAAGTCTTGGTATATAAAGATGGTCACCCATCCACAGACCAACAGCTGCAAGGGTAGTTTAACCTGATCGATCGACCTGTGCGGCGGTTATTATTACTTAGCCACAAGCACTACGTCCACAATTCATAACGATCAGTACAGTGCAGTGATTTAGGCAAGAAAAGATAACAGCCAGACAGCCAAGTTATTATTGCCTTTTCAATATTACTAGTGACCCTACTTCGCACGGTTTGTAAGACTTGAGATGAAACATCGAGATTTATGTATGTTAAGTAACTTTAAAATTAATGTAAAACACATGGATTAATAAGTGTATATTACATAAATTTCCGGAATAAATTCGCATTTTTTTTTATCCTTTATTAAAAAGAACTAGGTTTTAAATTATTAATTACAATCTAGCGACTAATAAGCAATTTTAATCTAACTTAATTTTTTAATATAATTTTTTTCACCTAATAATAATGAAAACCGCATCAAATTTTTTTGCATAGTTTAGAAGAACAACTGGTATACTGGTATTCAGCTGCATCCGGTTAGACTGGAAGCCGACCCCAACATAGTTGGGAAAAGGCTAGGCAGATGATGATGATGAGTTTAGAAGAACAACACGGTCACAGAGACAGACACTAAATGCGAATTTAATAATTTATAATAAGTACTTTATAGTTATATATTAGTATGGATTGTCTTCCGCATTTACGAAAAAACATGGTCGCACACTGAATACATCAAAAATAAAAAAAAAAACAAAAATGTTTATTGCAATTACATACAATTATAACATACAATGAGTTGGAGATCACCTTTTAAGCAAGAAGATGCTTGTGTTAGGTGAACTCCGCTCTTCCACTATCATAAATAACAGGTAGGTATGCAATTGATAAACTGAACCAAGGATAACAAAAAAATAAAGATGAAAAAATAATAGTAACAAAAATGAAAATAATCTAATTTAAATAAAACAGAAAAATAAAACAAAAGGAATTACAAAAGGAAGGAGCGCACTTGTGTGAATAATAGTGAAGTTTGAGAGTAGGTTTTGCTGTTTGCGTGTGTGTGTGTGTGTGTGTGTGTGTGTGTGTGTGTGTGTGTGGGGGGGTGCGTGTGCGTGAGTAAGGCGCGAGTGAGTTGGATTTAATGATCTGCTAAGTGTGGGTTGAGTTATAATTGCATTTACTTAGTTGCGTGTATTACTTTTAGGTACCCATACATAAACAGAAACATATATTTAAGGACATAATAAAGAGAAAAAATACAACCAAATCCAAAATCAATAACAAATAATAATCACATTATCACATCACACTAATATTATAAAGGCGAAAGTTTGTGAGTGTGTGTGTGTGTGTGTTATTATGTTTGTTACTTCTTCACGCTCAAAGGGCTAGAAATTTGATAAAATTTTGTATGAAGGTAGCTGACACCCTGGATTAACATATAGGCTACTTTTTATCCCGATATTCCCACGGGATCGACATTTACGCTGGTAAAACCGCGGGGTGCAGCTATTATTTATTATATTTATATGGTGTACATAATAAAATAATATTCCATTCTATTCTGAAAAAGTATGGTATTCATGTCAAAATCATAAAGAACTTAGTTACCCAAATACTAAACCTTCATCCACAACACAGTATTAATTACTCCCCTAATTTATTCACCTACTCCCCAAAAATGTTCGCCCAAACATGCACATATGAAGAGAAAATTCTACCGCGTTTGAACTGGGGCGTTTAAAAATAAAGCTGATTGTAGACAAATGATTTACCTAAGCGCTTTCAGATCAAAACGGACACGGTTGCTCTGCCCCCAGACTCCATTACACTTATTGCGAACCTTTAAGCCTGAGTGCACATGGTAGGTAGGTAAGGTTTATTTTGCATTAAATATGCTGAGATTTATTTCTGGAGCATTGTTATTTATAGCTGTTTTTGTGTTCTGTGTTGTTTTATTATATTTCAAATGACAATTTGCTGCAAGCATCGACGCTCAAAATGTAGCCCTGAATTCAGCACATGATTCTTGGACCCCTAGCGTAGAAATTTTTCGGCGGTTATATAAAAAAGTCAGCCGTTTCATAGAAAAGTGCAATACCTGCACGGACAAAATGTATGGAGCAGGTTTTTTTTCAAATAATCGACAAAAAATAACGTCTCATACGTTGAATTTTTTCATCGATTATTAATCGGTTCAGAAATTTGTAGTGAATCCAAGGTAACGATATAATATTGTTTGTCCTAAAAATGTTAATTTTATTTGTTCAGGTAATAATTTTGGAGCGTATAATTATGTAGAACGTTCAAATGTGCCTTATAACCAGTCATTTAAAAAGCCGTTGTATCCTGCGTGGATCCACGTTCGTTCGTCGATACGAAGGGTTACCATTTATAACCATTTATTTCATGTAGGTCCTCTACATGAAATAAATGGTTTGACTTTGACTTTGCTTATACCACTACATTTTGCATGAAAAAGTTAGGTGTTTTGACTATTTCTCTGAAAGAAATTTATCACAAGGTAAATATTAAAGGTACCCAAAGTATTCTCCCACTCGAATATAACTATTAACAAGATTGAAACCAATTAATTAATAAATGTGCGCTCAAACCGATATAATATTCGTTTGCACAGACCTCGATCGACTTCTTCAATATAAAATACAAACATAAGATCCGCAACACAAACACTGAACTCAAAGATTTGACCAACAATTTTAATAGTTTCCGATCTCGTAAAAGCTCAATTAAGTTGAGTGTGTACCTACCTTACTCTAACGTAGGGGCTTGTTCAGATGAACCACTTTCAAAGCAGGTTTTTTTATGTCAAGGAAAAATGAGTTGTCTGTGACAAACGCCCTTAAAAGTTAAATTTAAGGCCGTTTGTCCACCGAAGCTGCCATTTGGGCTGTTCCACAAATTCAAGCTCGCTTAGCGCACTATGGAGTGAGATATGCTCGGAGTTTCTTTGATGGATCATCATCATCATCATCATCATTTCAGCCGAAAGACGTCCACTGCTGGACATAAGCCTCCACCAAGCACCTCCACTTCGACCGGTCCTGTGCTTCCCGCATCCAACGGGTTCCTGCGGCCTTCACAAGGTCGTCGGTCCACCTTGTGGGAGGCCTTCCAACGCTAAGTTATCCAGAATAGAACCGGACAAACCGACATAGCTTGCATAGTAAGCAAACTGAAATGGTTGTGGGCTGGCCATGTTTGTCGAAGGAATAGGAGAAGTTTGGCCGGTGGAGTATACGAGGCAATCAAAGGCTATTATATAATTTTGCTACAATATGCTAGATGGCATTATCGAGACATGGGAACACAGGTTTTTCTATGACATTTCTTCTGAAAGCCTCTCTGTAGTATGTTTTTTAAAACTTTTTTGTTCCAAGTTATGGTATTTTACCCCGCTCGCGGTTTCTCTTCATATCCACGAGTTGTTTAGTTGACTGCAACGTGCGGTTGAAACTGCGGGAAACTGCTCTGTGAGTAACCGCAATAACATCGTCTTACTCAGGAAATATAGGAACACACCATAGCGATGACATAGTGGCTAATACATACATAACGCACATACTTGCAAACATAACGCACTTTGTATGCACAAAGACGGAGTGGCTAATAGGGTACTTAACTGATTTAGATTTCTCAAACCTACACCATTTCAGAGACCAAACAACATGGCCCTTACACGATCTGATCAAGATTATGTCTGAACTTTAAAAGAGACTGTGGTCTTTAGGTTGGTTTCGGCCTTTCGAGAGAGAGTCGGATAGGAAACGCCGACCTCATCTAGTTTTGAAAATATGTTTGTCGTGTAAAAGTGTTTGTACAAACCTACTCAGAGAAATAAAATCTTTTGCGTTGCGATTTCTGAGCCACGACGGCCATAGTGCGACTGTCAAGAAAATGATGCCAGCGGGGTTTGAGTTTACTGTGTCATAAAACGCTCTCTAATAAAACACACCAACTTATTTTCATATCGTTTTAGTGACGTCATTCGCCCGTAAATTGCGGACGCTATGTGGAGGTCTCCACCGCTCTTCTAGGAAACCGCTCCCCGTTCCGCTCCGCTTTTCCGCTGGTCCGTTTTTTTTTTGTTTATGTTTTGTCTAGTACCTACATGTATTATATTAAATAATTTTAAATGCAGTAAGGCAGAATGTGTCGGGATTCTCATCAAAATAACCATCATATCCATATACCTACCTTCATTGTTTGCAAATAAATGATTCCTTGTTTCTGATTTCGGTAGCTTAAAACCCTTGAGAAAAATTTTGTAGCAACTTTTTGGTTTATACGTGGCTCGTCTGGTCACAGCCGGATGGTACCGGAATGCGCGAAATCTGCTTTACAGTTTCAATTTCGTGAAGTGAAAGAGTTTCAGGTTATTCGTACATTGCTTAACTATCGGAAATCTTTTATGTGCATATGTTGAATCTAAGAGTGACTTTATTTGGAATGAAAAGGCAGAATAATTTACGGAAAATGGTGAATGAACTGTCTGTGTTCCCTGAAGTGGTACTTCTCAAAATCAGAATCAGATTTTTTTAATTTGTAAGAATTAAGTTTTACATGTTGATATTTATTAGGTTCTGTAGATTCAACATAATAAACTACAACATAATAATTATGGTGTACAAAAGTTCAAATACCTTTCTTACACATACATACATTATCAGCCTTTTATGTTCCCACTGTTGGGACGCAAGCCTCCTCTCTTCGAGTGGGCTGTAATTCACCACGCGGGCCCAATGCGGGTTGGTAGATGTCACATGTCTTCGAATTTTTAGTTCTAGGACATGCCGGTTTCCTCACGTTGTTTTCCTTCACCGTTTTGAGAGCAGTGGTGATGGAACTATTCACGCAAAGTAAAGCGCCTGTCTGGGTTGGAACCCACTGAACTCATTCTCATCTAAGGGCTGATTTTTCAATCATCTGATAACTTTATTCGAGGAATAATTTTGAAATTTTGACAGTTATTTCATACAAAAACTGTCAAACGTCAATTTTATTCCTCGAATAAAAGTTATCTGGCGATGGAAAAATCAGCCCTAAATACAATTGTATTTTATATGTATAGTACAGACGCCAGCACATCAAGCTACTACATTCTGTCAAATTTCTTTAATATATTTTCAAGTTTATCGCCAAAGCATAAGGTTCAAAGTTGACTGGGAAAATCTGTCAGTTTCGGGTACCTTGATGTGCTGGCGTCTGTACATCCACGTTTCACTAGGTACAGTCACTAAAAGAGATAAGTAACCAGAGTCGTCGGATATAGTTGAAGTTTAGTTTTAGTATTAGTAAGAAATCGATGGATATTTTCGAATGAAATTTAGGGCTGATTTCTCTAACGCCTGATAACTTTATCAGAGGAATAATTTTGAATTTCTGACAGTGCTTCCATACAAAAACTGTCAGACGTCAATTATATTCCACGAATAAAAATTATCGGTCGATTGAAAAATCAGGCCATTTGATAAATGAACTGTTTGTTTTCTGTTAATTAAATTAAATTTTATTCGAAAACATCCATCGGTTTCTTAAGAAACTTCACCTATACCGGCGACCCTGGTTACTTATCTCCTTTGACCGTACATGTAAGACGTCCCACGTTATATGGGGGCGAGCATATTGTCACTAGCCGTGCCTAAAAACCGAAGGTAGACAGGACATGTCCATCTTATGTACTGTAGGGAATTATAGCCTATTTGTTGCTTTCTTGCAACTTCCGCGAGTCCGTTAAAAGTTATTGGCAAGAATATGACGAGACAATCATTAATTTATATAGAAAATAACATAAAAACAGCAGGTAGTCAGATTAGCTGACAAGCATATGATAGAAACGAAAATGTATAAAAAAAATATTAATACGTAGAACGGTTTTCTGCTAATAATTTATCAAAGTTGTATGACAAACCGTTGTTTAATTTACTCATCACCAAACGCTCGTAAAGAGCTTACGAGCTTACAGTATGTGCTTACCACGTTCTAAACATGAAGTGTAAGTAATGTACTCAACGAATTGTGTTGTGTGTAACGATAACATATCACTGTATTTTGAGTTGATGTTTCCGATAAATCCTTTACCAAGTCCACTTCAGTCTGTTAGAATTCCTTATACCATTTTGTTTGGCGAAATACCAAAAAATAAAAAACTGTCCTAAATGCTAATACACCCTGGCTCCCTGAATATTCAATATCCGACCCACACGCCTGCCGTCACAGTTGGGCTGACAGCGACCAGCGTTTAGCATGAGCATGGCAACGAAAGAATTATCAAGTCACGTTGTGGTCTCGTTCATTTGTTTTGCGGCGAGAGAAATATTACAATAATTGTTTATTTAAATGCATGTGGTTTTGTATAATGTTTACGAGTACATGACCAAAAAGAACGGGCGTTCATTAATTACTCATCTTAATAAATATTAATAGTTCTGTTCAATCAACTCAGCCTATCGCAGTCCACTACTGGACATAGGCATCTCCCAGACTGCGCCACAACACCCTGTCCTCTGCCTTCTACATCTAGTCTCTCCCAGCCACCTTAAAGTCGTCGGTCCAACTAGCTAGGGGGCGTCACACACTATGCTTGCCGACACGTGGTCTCCACTCTAGGACTCGTTTGCTCCACCGATCGTCGGTCCTTCGACAAATGACTTTATGCTTCAAAGAAACTCCGAGCGTAGGGCTCCATACCGCTCTGAGCGGCCTTGAATTTGTGGACTAGCCCGACTGTCAGTGTCCATGTTTCGGCCCGTATGTCATAATAGGCAGGACGCACTAGTTCAAGACCTTGGTCTTCAAACATTGTGGGATAGGTGAAGAGAAGACTTGATGAATAAAAAAAAGTTATTTAAAAAAATAAAAAACCCGACTGCGGTAAAAAACTGAAAAGCTAAAAACAAGCCCATTTTAAATTAAATAAAGGTTGGAAGCAGGCGGGACCCATTTGAATTTGAAAATATAATAAAAATGATATGGGTCCCGCCTGCTTCCAACTTTGCATCTGACTACGTAACGACTGTCAAAAATCTACGAATGACAGCCGAGACTGGGGCTGAATGCTTTCTGAGGCACGGAGGGATTCTGGTATGTTACGGTTGGTCACTCATCCACGGACCGACCTCGGCAAGCGTTGCTTTTAACCTTGAATATCGGTTTTTCCATGGGCCCCACAGAAGCATACAAACCAAATACAAAGGTCCAGCATATTATTTAAAATCGTTCAAGCAGGCCTTCTTTCCTTACCTCCTCAGTGACATCACCTCACACATTTTGAACACAACATCGCTTAATAGTTGTGGGCAGGTCGACCTAACTAATGGTGCCTGCGGTCTTCTTCAAGCATTTTGTAAAGCAAGGCATTTTAAAAACATTTTACAGCTACGTTTTACGGTTTTTGTGGTTTTCTGAATTTCGTCAGGAATTTGTTACGATTTTGATGTTTTGACGCGGGATGTGAGTTAAAGATGTATTTTTTTCCAGGTTTTTAATATATATCCTAACTAGCCTGTATTGTCCCACTGCAGGGCAATGGCCCCCCCTCTCCCTTTTCCACACAATTCTGTCTTTTGCTAGTCCGACGTTAGGAGTCAAGCTCGTCCCGCCATCTTCGTCTTGGCCTGCCGCGATGGCGTCGTGCGTTTATTTTATTATTTTTATTTTTTGTAACATGATAATTTTATTATTTTCGTATTTTGTAACATCATGATTTTATTATTTTTGTTTTTTGTAACATGATGATTTTATTATTTTTGTTTTTTGTAACATGATGATTTTATTATTTTTGTTTTTTGTAACATGATTATTCATAACATGATGATTTTCCTACATAATATTTTAAAAGATAACATAACGCCACGCCTGTATTCCTCGAAGCGCTAGGCAGAAGTGTATCTTTAGTACATCCATATTTCGCCAGTTATGTATAGAGGGCGAGCCTATTGCCATCTACCGAGCACAAATCCAGACTACGGACTGCTACTTCGAATTTCCAAATGGAAAAACCCAAACACACTTTGCACGACCTGGGAACTGAACTCAGGACCCCACGTTCTGCAGTCGCGCTTGCGACTACTAGATGAATGAGGCGACGAATTTTAGGGTTTGCAACCTACATTTTCATAAAGTTTAATACCTATTTCTTTGTTTGAATAACAAGAGGCACCTCCAACCCCTCCGTGCCTCAAAATGACGATACGTCAGACTGGATGTCAGATTTTTGGTCTTCTGACTACTTAGTCAGAAGACCAAAAATCTCTCATCCAGTCTTAAAAAGGCGTATCGTGTTGGATTTTGTGACAGTGACATCGTTTTGGATGTCATATAGGCAGTTGATCCATCTATACTAATACTAAAAGAAGTTGTTTGTTTATATGTAGGGGATAATCGCTGGAACTACCTATCCGATTTTAAAAAATCGTTTTGTCTTAGTAAGCCCAATTCCTTAGAAAGGCGCTATGACTCGCTATGACTCTTAACAACCAAGCGAAATTAAAAAAATGTCAAAAAGAATGCTAAGCGAAAATGAAGTGATAGTGCAGGCAACGAGGTGTGTCGGAGAAACAAGACACGCGGAAGAAGTCGCGGGGAGAAGCTAGTGTAAAATACTGGTAAACAGCTGCATCCGTTTAGACTGGAAGCCGACCCCAACATAGTTGGGAAAAAGCTAAGCAGATTGAAATATAAAGAACCAGTTATCGTGTGTCACACGATTGGGAGCTTTTAAGGCGCAAAATCCTTTAAAGCCATTCTTTATATTTTAAAACACATATATCCCCCACACGTTCTTTATAACATAATATAATAATAGAACTTAGTTGAATCTTTGTTCGCCACACAATGCGTTCAATTGCATTAGGAGTCTGGCAACACATAAATTGTATCACTCGATCTCGCGACCTCGATTTATCTCTTTCTCTAAGAACCAAGCAATTCTGTCTTGAATTGAAAATCGTTTAAAGTTTTATTATACTTCTGATTCCATTGTGGTTTAATTTTATTGGTATTTGTCAGCGAGTCTTTGGTTTTGATACGGCTTAAAGAGAATTTTGAGATTGGTTTTTCTACCTAGACTTCATAACTCGATCTAGTCTTATTTTAATAGCTTTCAATAATAAATGGATTTAATATTACTTTTATCTAGTACTAAAGTAGCCATCATAAACTATGCCTCTTTATTGTCAATTTAAATATCAGACTGAATCTATCTATCTATATATCTTCTCATATATAAAATTCTCGTGTCACAATGTTAGTTATCATACTCCTCCGAAACGGCTTGACCGATTTTTATGACATTTTATATGCATATTCAGTAGGTCTGAGAATCGGCTACTATCTATTTTTCATACCCTTAAGTGATAAGGGTTGTCCATCCCTAACATTTTTTTAATTTTTAATTTTTTTATAATGTGGCATTAAAAAGTACATACAACCCTATTTTTCACCCTTCTATCACCAACCCCTATTTTTGTAGTCATTTTAGTCATTTCGGAGGAGTACGGTAACTAACATGGTACACGAGAATGTTATATTTAAGATAGGACACTATAGGAGGGTAGGAGTAGGGTAGGAGAAGGGTAGGATAAGGGTAGGAGTAGGGTAGGAGTAGGTTAGGAGTAGGGTAGAAGTAGGGTAGGAGTTGTGTAGGAGTAGTGTAGGAGTAGGGTAAGAGTAGGCTAGGAGTAGGGTAGGAGTAGTGTAGGAGTAGGGTAGGGGTAAGCTAGAAATAATTTATATGGCAAAAAAACGTTTGCCGGGTCAGCTAGTATATAAATAAAACAAAGTTGGGTTAGTTTTTAATAAAACAACGCGTTCAGGCGGTGCTGTTTAATACAACAACACGTTCAGGGTGCTGTTGAGGTTGCCCCGCTACTGCAGCGCATCAGGGATGTTCAGGGATGTTTGGACTGTTTCTTTGCCACAACGAGTAAGCGCTGTGCGTCCCTGGTGCGTGGGGTGTGGGGCAGCAACAACAGTATCCTGTCGCTAATTTCGAGCAGGCTGGACTTCATACGTGAATCTCTGCTGCGTTATTTCCCATGGAATGGTGCAGCCGCGGTGAAGCGTCGGACATTACTGCCGCTTTGTGTATTGTGTAGGAATTTGTGTTTGTTTTTGTTTAGGATGTATATTAAAGTTATGTACTTAAATAAAAGTTGAGGGGCCCGTGGCTAAATAATAACAGCCGCATAGGTCGATCGATCAGGTTAAGCTACGCTTGCCGCGGTTGGTCTGTGGATGGGTGACCATCTTTACATACCGTGACTCGTGCCTCGGAAAGCACGTTAAGCCGTTGGTCCCGGCTGTCATTCGTGGATCTTTGACAGTCGTTACGGGTAGTCAGAAGCCTGAAAGTCTGACAACCAGTCTTATCAAGGGGTATCGTATTACCCAGTAATTGGGTTGTGGAGGTCAGATAGGCAGTCGCTCCATGTAAAATACTGGTATTCAGCTGCATCCGGTTAGACTGGAAGCCGACCTCAACATAGTTCGGAAAAGGCTAGGCAGATGATGATGTACTTATACAATGTGTTGATTTGCATCCTAGTCAAATTCAAGGACGTAATTATGCTAATGATTCTCGACCCAAATCAACAATAAAATGGGTAGGTATTTGTTTTATTTTTTTTCTTATTTACGGAAATCCGTAAGTGTGAACCAGCCGTATTTAAACGCGGCCCGTCTGTTACTAGCCCTATAACCGCGCTTTCATTTACACACACATTAAAATGCGCATGAGAATCTATCATTCGATAAATTCGTAGGTAATCAATCCCATCCCCCAATCACGAGGCGGCAAAGCGGCTACTTAGTCTCCCGCGCACCCTAAGCCACGCCCCCGCGGCCCCGGAACTAACAGTGTAATTGAAATCGCCACAGCGTTCGTGCGCTTTGCGAATTCCGCTTCTCGGTACATCGTTGAGACGTAGGTACAAAGTGTTCAATTCAAATGTCGTGCTGGTGGAGATGGTCAGGTGGGTATGCCATCAGTGGAGACAGCCTACGTGGAGTCATCCGGATGTTTCCCGATCGGGAACCCCCGACACAGAGCGTTATGCTGGCTGCTATGCACCACACCAGTGTTGCGCATACTGAAGCGTGAACTGCAACACCCGTTCCACTACCCCAAGGCACAAGACATTCACCCAGGTGATAATGCCGTGCGGATTACATTTTGTCGTTTTCGACACTTTAAAAACGAATGTGTTAGTGTTGTTAAGCTGAAGGAAAACCAGTACGTGGCAACTTTACCTCCGGTAACATAGGTAATTTATTTATTTGTACATTTTGTAAATACGTTGTTAGCTTAATCAATTTCATTAGTGTAAATAAGTTATTTCAAATTTTTAACTACCTACGCCAATAATACCTAAGAGTCGAAAGTATACCACGTACTTACACTTAACTAGAACGTCTTTCCATTTCCATCAAACGTAGAAAACATTTTTAGACTTAGTAAATCGGTACACCAACAAAGGTAGAATTATTGCCGGTCCTAAGCCCGTTAAGTAGGAAGGAAAGTTTCAAATCAACCAATTTAATCCACAAATAAAAACAAAATAACTACGAAAACTTTAGCTTGAAGGATATTATTAATCATCTGATAACAGGTCAGTGAACTTTTCTTTGGCGCACTAGTATTACTGTCATTAGTAAGATTTCCGTATTCCAATGATGCTCAAAAATGAGTTAATTATCAAGCGAAATTTATGACAATAATGTAGGTGATTTTCGAAATAAAATTAGGTAAAATTATTGCTACCGGTCATTGCACTGCGGCGCGAGACGGCCGGAGCTACCATTTCGGGGAATTACATGGCAGCTGTATGCATTGTCGCTGTGTGCATAGTCGGGTGATTCTGTTTTATTTGTATTGAATTAAGGGTTTAATTCTGAAATACTGTTAAATTTCTACAACAAAAAAAAAGCAGCGCTTACTAGTTATTGCCCCCTACCGTACTTCAAATGATTATTTATGTCTTTCATGACAACCTCCTGAAATTTGACGAGGATGCAAATCAACAGCATGTATAAAAGTTATCTAAATTACTAACATAGAATAAGTTACTAACAAATGAGTCATGATACTTGAAATAAATAAATAGAATTGAATTAATTAAACCATTTATAACTCTGGACCGATTTTTATGATCTTTGATTTGTTGGATTTGTCTCCGCCTCGAATAGTAGAACAACGATTAAAACATGGGAAAAATTCAAGAAAAAAATAATAATGTGGATAAATCATTTTCACATTCGGTCTTATTGATTCTGAGACGGAACGAAGTTCGCCAGGTCAGCTAGTTTATCATAAAAAAGTGTAGAAATCAACATTTAGGTAATGTTAAGAGAAAATTTAGTTGAGGTATTCCTCGTAGCGCTCCCGTTTTGAAACGCTCCCATCTAAGCGCTCCCGTTTTGTTCCTCCAAGCGCTCCCAAAAAGAGCGCTTCGAGGAACGATTAAAAATATTAAAATTTATTTCCTCGAAGCGCTCCCATGATTAACTTTCGGATAGAGATGGGACTATACTAACTGAAATTATCGATAATAAGTAGAACACATTGTTATAATATACAACTAGCGGCCCGTCCCGGCTTCGCACGGGTTTGGTTTTCTCCAAGTACTCTCTGGTGCCCCGAGCTGAGTGCGAACGCGCATGTTTCATCATGGGTGGCGATTTCGTGGTTTTCAAGGGTGCTGAACCCGATGATGAGGTCAGCATGAAAATCCAAGATGGCGGATGTGAAAAATGTTACAATATTTCATGATGGGTGTCAATTTCGTGGTTTTCGAGGGTGCTGAAACCGATGGTGGGGTCAAAATAAAAATCCAAGATGGCCGATGTGAAAAATGTTACAATTTTTCATGATGGGTGTCAATTTCGTGGTTTTCGAGGGTGCTGAAACCGACGGTGGGGTCAAAATGAAAATCCAAGATGGCGGATGTGAAAAATGTTACAATTTTTCATGATGGGTGTCAATTTTGTGGTTTTCGAGGGTGCTGAAACCGATGGTTGGGTCAAAATAAAAATCCAAGATGGCGGATGTGAAAAATGTTACAATTTTTCATGATGGGTGTCAATTTTGTGGTTTTCGAGAGTGCTGAAACCGATGGTGAGGTCAAAATGAGAATCCAAGATGGCGGATGTGAAAAATGTTACAATATTTCATGATGGGTGTCAATTTCGTGGTTTTCGAGGGTGCTGAAACCGACGGTGGGGTCAAAATAAAAATCCAAGATGGCTGATGTGAAAAATGTTATAATTTTTCATGATGGGTGTCAATTTCGTGGTTTTCGAGGGTGCTGAAACCGACGCTGGAGTCAAAATGAAAATCCAAGATGGCGGATGTGAAAAATGTTACAATTTTTCATGATGGGTGTCAATTTTGTGGTTTTCGAGGGTGCTGAAACCGATGGTTGGGTCAAAATAAAAATCCAAGATGGCGGATGTGAAAAATGTTACAATTTTTCATGATGGGTGTCAATTTCGTGGTTTTCGAGGGTGCTGAAACCGATGGTGGGGTCAAAATAAAAATCCAAGATGGCGGATGTGAAAAATGTTACAATTTTTCATGATGGGTGCCAATTTCGTGGTATTCGAGGGTGCTGAAACCGATGGTTGGGTCAAAATAAAAATCCAAGATGGCTGATGTGAAAAATGTTATAATTTTTCATGATGGGTGTCAATTTCGTGGTTTTCGAGGGTGCTGAAACTGACGGTGGGGTCAAAATGAAAATCCAAGATGGCGGATGTGAAAAATGTTACAATTTTTCATGATGGGTGTCAATTTCGTGGTTTTCGAGGGTGCTGAAACCGATGGTTGGGTCAAAATAAAAATCCAAGATGGCGGATGTGAAAAATGTTACAATTTTTCATGATGGGTGTCAATTTCGTGGTTTTCGAGGGCGCTGAAACCGATGGTTGGGTCAAAATAAAAATCCAAGATGGCGGATGTGAAAAATGTTATAATTTTTCATGATGGATGTCAATTTCGTGGTTTTCGAGGGCGCTGAAACCGATGGTTGGGTCAAAATAAAAATCCAAGATGGCGGATGTGAAAAATGTTACAATTTTTCATGATGGGTGTCAATTTCGTGGTTTTCGAGGGTGCTGAAACCGATGGTGGGGTCAAAATAAAAATCCAAGATGGCGGATGTGAAAAATGTTACAATTTTTCATTATGGGTGTCAATTTCGTGGTTTTCGAGGGTGCTGAAACCGATGGTGGGATCAAAATAAAAATCGGACTTGTATGGGCTCGTTTTCTTAGTTATGTTGAGACCTTACCTCCGGACTTGATGGAGTGACCTGCAGGTGTACTTCGAAGACTCCTACTGGAACTAACAGCCGAGCTGAGCTAGGTGTGCCGAGTATGGGCTCGTTTTCTTAGTTATGTTGAGACCTTACCTCCGGACTTGATGGAGTGACCTGCAGGTGTACTTCGAAGACTCCTACTGGAACTAACAGCCGAGCTGAGCTAGGTTTGCCGAGTATGGGCTCGTTTTCTTAGTTATGTTGAGACCTTACCTCCGGACTTGATGGAGTGACCTGCAGGTGTACTTCGAAGACTGCTACTGGAACTAATAGCCGAGCTGAGCTAGGTGTGCCAAGTTTGGGCTTCGTTAGTTTAGCTTCGTTAGTTGCTTTGTTAGTTTTGTTGAGACCTTAAGAATAGGCAGGCAGGCACTAGTGCCTGCCTACCTATTCTTATTCCTTTCATATACCTTTTATATACCTTTTCTTCTTATTTTTATTTAGACCCGGCCTAGGCCGGGTCTAGTCTAGGCAGATGCGGTCACTAATCGGAAACATAAAACAAAAGTATCTAAAAAAAAAAGATTACAGCCGCCATCTTGGATTTTCATTTTGACATTGTTTTCGGCTGCAGCACTCTCGAAAACCATCAAAACGACACGCACGATGAAAAAAAAAAAATACAGCCGCCAGCTTGCATTTTCATTTTGACCTCACTATCGGCTTTAGCACCCTTGAAAACCATGAAAACGACACCCACGATGAAAAAAAAAAAATACAGCCGCCATCTTGGATTTTCGTTTTGACCTCACTATCGGCTTTAGCGCCCTTGAAAACCATAAAAACGACCATGATAAAAAAATTAAAGCCGCCATCTTGGATTTTCATTTTGACCCCACCGTCGGTTTCAGCACCCTCGAAAACCACGAAATTGACACCCATCATGAAAAATTGTAACATTTTTCACATCCGCCATCTTGAATTTTTATTTTGACCCCATCATCGGTTTCAGCACCCTCGAAAACCACGAAATTGACACCCATCATGAAAAATTGTAACATTATTCACATCCGCCATCTTGGATTTTTATTTTGACCCAACCATCGGTTTCAGCACCCTCGAAAACCACGAAATTGACACCCATCATGAAAAATTGTAACATTTTTCACATCCGCCATCTTGGATTTTCATTTTGACCCCACCGTCGGTTTCAGCACCCTCGAAAACCACGAAATTGACACCCATCATGAAAAATTATATCATTTTTCACATCAGCCATCTTGGATTTTTATTTTGACCCAACCATCGGTTTCAGCACCCTCGAAAACCACGAAATTGGCACCCATCATGAAAAATTGTAACATTTTTCACATCCGCCATCTTGGATTTTTATTTTGACCCCACCATCGGTTTCAGCACCCTCGAAAACCACGAAATTGACACCCATCATGAAAAATTATAACATTTTTCACATCAGCCATCTTGGATTTTTTTTTTGACCCCACCATCGGTTTCAGCACCCTCGAAAACCACGAAATTGACACCCATCATGAAAAATTATAACATTTTTCACATCAGCCATCTTGGATTTTTATTTTGACCCCACCATCGGTTTCAGCACCCTCGAAAACCACGAAATTGACACCCATCATGAAATATTGTAACATTTTTCACATCCGCCATCTTGGATTTTCATTCTGACCTCATCATCGGGTTCAGCACCTTCGAAAACCACGAAATCGCCACCCATGATGAAACATGCGCGTTCGCACACAGCTCGGGGCACCAGAGAGTACTTGGAGAAAACCAAACCCGTGCGAAGCCGGGACGGGCCGCTAGTTGTATATTATAACAATGTGTTCTACTTATTATAGATAATTTCAGTTAGTATAGTCCCATCTCTATCCGAAATTTAATCATGGGAGCGCTTCGAGGAAATAAATTTTAATATTTTTAATCGTTCCTCGAAGCGCTCTTTTTGGGAGCGCTTGGAGGAACAAAACGGGAGCGCTTAGATGGGAGCGTTTCAAAACGGGAGCGCTACGAGGAATACCTCGAAAATTCGCCTGTTTTCTCTCTGGTTAATGACCATAAAGCAATGATTTTTTACAGGATAATAAATATTAACTACTTGTGTGTCCCTATGTTTTCCTTTTTGATGATACATTATTTTCATAAGCTAAGCACTAGAACCGTCAAAAAATGCCAATTTAAACCGCCGTCAACAGAGGCCTATTGTACAAATTTGAAAACTATTAATGAAAAAAACAAAATCAAAATCGGTTCATCCGTTCGGGAGCTACTATGTCAGGCAGACACACACACACACACACAGACACGTCAAACTTATAACACCCCGTTGTTTTTGCGTCGAGATTTAAAAAGAAAAACATAGAGATACAGTATATCCTTCTTATTCAGTTTATAAAATATCTTTTAAATTGGTCTAATATTGGAGGAGGAAATAGGCGAGAGCCAAACCTCGAATTATGACTTTTTACTTAGGCTTTTTAAAAAGTCTCTCCGACCGCATATGCGATTTAACATGATACATTCACAGGTTATGTTTATGAAACTGACTACCTAACCAACTTCATGAAACTTTTCTGTTTAATTTACCTTGTTGGTCGCGTGCTCGCAAGCGCTATTGCTGTGCTGCTGTGTGTGGACCTGGGTTCAGTTCCCGGGTCGAACAAAGTGTTATTGGGTTTTTCCATCATAAATTTCTCAGTAACAGCCCGGGGTCCGCTGGCCCGGAACATAAAGGGCTAAGGAAGGAACACGGGTGGGTTTTAGTCAGTAAGAGTCTGACACTCCCTTCCGCTCCACCCAGAGCGGGAGGAGTCATTTGATGATTTCCCATAAACAAAAAAAAAAAAAAAAAAAAAAAAAAAAAAGCCCGGGGTGTGATTATTATATTGGACTTAAGTACCTAGTTCACCCACATTTCGCCAGTTATGGGACTTAAACATAACTGGCGAAATGTGGGTGAACTAGGTACACCGTCCTCTGCCTTACCCTTCCGGGATTAAAAGCATGGGGGGCAAATTCCGTTTTTAAATAAAAAAACGTTCATATTCTAATTTCAATTCCATGCTGTTTGTTTTTGACATTAATTGTTGCTGAGATGAGACTGTGACTATCATTTCGAACGTTTTTGAATACGGTAATTGGCTTTCTGAGGGGCAATTAACGTTCAGTCAGGGGGCCTAAAAAGGACGAAAAAAATTATAAAATCATAACATAATGGACAGTTAACTGTCAAGTTAATCTTATTAAATCCCATTGGTGAAGGATTTTGGTTCCCTATCCATTTGCATAAAATTTTAAGACCTAATATAACTTAGCATAATTTTGTTTGGCACAATTATATTTTCGCATAATATAATTACGCATAACAGCTTACGCATAATTTTTTTAAGCATAATTTCTCTAACCATAATAATGATTAAGCATAATATTCTAAAGCATAAATATATTAAGCATAAAGTTTTAAAGCATAACTTTTTTAAGCATAATATCCTAAATCATAAATTTGCCCGAAGAGGATATACCAATTTATTTCGACGATTGGAAAAAAACCATATCTCCTGAATCAGGTAATATATAACATATTAATATAATATAACGTATTGAACAATTTTGTGTGTTTTTTTTTCGCTGTAGGAAGCATGAAGCAAGCAAGCATACAGCATGCAAGCAAGCAAACAGCATGCAAGCAAGCATACAGCATGCAAGCAAACATACAGCATGCAAGCAAGCATGCAAGCACGCAGCAAACAAGCAAGCATGCAGCATGCAAGCAAGCATGCAGCATGCAGCATTCAAGCGAGCATGCAACATGCAGCAGGCAGGGTTTCTGTCACGGCTCCGGCGCTGCGGGCCTCCGGCGGCCCCACGCGTGCTAATCGTCGCAGACGGCTTTCGCTCACCACCGCAGCTTCGGCTTGTTGGCCGGCTTCGCCGGCCAGCCTCAGCCGCGGCGGATCGCTCGCAGCCGCCTGCTCCTCAGCCCACGGGCCGCCTCGCCCCTACGCGCCTACGCGATTTTAAATTACACTCTAGGGGTAGGACAAACAAGACTACGTGAAGTCGGTATTGCAGAAATTCGGTTCTGTCACTAACTTTTGTTGCACAGCATATTAAATTGAATTAATTGTATGCCTAAATATTATTATGCTAATAGTCATTACTAACGTTATGCGAATCAAATTTATGCCAAAACAAATTAGTCTTTAAAATGATTATGCCAACATAAAATGTATGCCTAAAAAAATTATGCCGAAGTATTATTATGCCAAAACATTGTGCCAAAATCGTTATGGCGAAGTATATTAGGACAAAGAACATTATGCGAAAAGAAGGGATCCCATTGTGGGTGCGTTCACAAACATTTAAACACACATACACAAACAGCCAGACCCGGAACAACTACTTGTAGGTCATACAAATATTTGTTACGTGTAGGAATCGAACCCGCGACACGCAGCGCAGCAGTCAATCGCTTAACCACTGCGCCAACCGTGCCGTCGTGTTTTTCAGTTATTTTTTTTTGTCTGTGCTAAAATACCAATCAATCCAATCCAAATCCAATCCCAATCTCAATACCTCATAATCTCTTGATTATACCTACGTAGTGCAGCGAAAAAAAGAAAAACGCGGACTGTCTTCGCCATATTACGATTCATAATGTTATCATTTTATGATTCTCCAAAGTGGACTTTTTAGGCTCCCTGTTGTTATGTTAAAACCTAAAATTTTCTGCTACAACCCAAAACTTTATTAGGCTGTCTGCATACATGTTTATTAGCCGTAAACTTGAAACACGGCCATAAGACGCCGAATCGAAAGTTGTGAGTGAATAATTTAGAGTGAGTGAGCTATTCCGTTCACGTGAACTGTATGCGTGCTGTTTACTGCCGAACCACACTGGCTGCCTCATTTATAAGGGTGTAAGGGTCTGTTACATGGGCTGTTGATTCGAACGATAGCTTCGTTCTTTTATAGTTGTTGAAACTAGCTGTAGCATGGAGTTTTTAGTGGACCGATTCGGTTGTTCACAAACCAAACTAAATTAAGTTCAATGCATCTTTTTCTTTCAATTTCATTAAGAAAAGGGCAGAAGATAAATTTTAGTTTAGTCCTGTCAAATTAATCAGCGCCTGATTTAAATTGACGTAATTTTAGCAGGCAAGTATTAATCATGTCCTATACTTGTATGGAGTAGCGTCAAGCGCTGATTGATTTGACAGGACTAAACTAAAATTTATCTTCTGTCCTTTTCTTAATTAAATAGAAAGAAAAAGATGCACCTTACTTAATTTAGTTTAATTTGTGAACAACAAAATCAGCACCAATGTTTGTTTTATTAACAAAGAAGATTTTCAATAAGTATTCATAATATATAGAGAGTGGCGATATTAAGTGGCTTATTTTTTGTCAATTTTTGCGCTATTTATTTAGTTTGAAAAATTCGTGTATTCCCGTTGTCCTCGTAATCTGTGTCCCCGTTACGGGGACAACGGGACGTCATAAAATGACAATGCCAGATCCTGCCCCACCTTTCATTAATTTACAAGAAATGTAAATTAACCAAAATTATGCAATGAAAATAGGACCCTTAGTTACTTAACTGTTATTCTGTTAAACTTGCGGATAAAAAGTTACTGATAAAAGGAATTTAAAAACCCAAGTCCTACTTCCTGTTTTTATCGCGACCATCTGCGTTACTTAGTACGCACACACGCGGAACAAAACGAGTCATTTATTAAGAAAAAAAAAAGACATCTATTAAAGTATTATATTACAGATTTTAATATGTATTTGGTTAAAATACACACAGTTAATGAAAATAATGTTTTTTTTAAATATATTATATTATTATGAATGTATATTCTAATCACTATTTCGCATTTCAGCGTTAGTGATTAGGGGTAACGAAACGTCATTGACGCGCTGATAGTTATGTCAAAAAGTAATTCATTGACATTCGCCCTGTTCTGTTTGTTTGTTGTTTACGCTCCCTAATCTCTCTGTGATCATATTACTTTTATATTATCATGAAGATTTTTGCTTTTGTACACGGACTCGATCTCGCCTACTCGCCGACTTTGTGCTACTTGCTACGGATCTTGTGGATCGCCCAGAGGACACGGTGGAGGTCTGCCCGGCTTGGGCAGAGCACCGCCGCATAATCACTGCGGCGATCGGCGGCGGTGATCTCTCGCGTCCCAATATACAGCACTTGTTTAATAATTTCTACAATTGTAACTGCCATTAATCTAAACTTAAGGTACCTAACCTGAATGTAATAATTGTACTTAGATTCAAACAGAAACCGCAAGTTTTAAAGGCATTTACACATGTTATTAGTTATCACTAATAAAGCAACAATAGAATGCTATATTTAGCATGCTCGTAAACCAACTTTTATTTGGTGGGTTAAAGCTCTATAGGGTTTCTGGCATTGTCCTTTACTTACCGTTGTCCCCGTTATGACGTATAGGCAACAGGGACAACGGGACGTCATAAAATTTCCTTACCGTTGTCCCCGTTATGACGTATGGGCAACGAGGACAACGGGACGTTATAAAATTTCCTTACCGTTGTCCCCGTTATGACGTATGGGCAACGGGGACAACGGACAATTAAGATTTCACGTTCTCTGTATTCCCGTTGTCCCCGTAATGTGTGTCCCCGTCACGGGGACAACGGGACGTCATAAAATTTACTTACCGTTGTCCCCCTTATGTACTTCAGGGCAACGGGGACAACGGACAGTTTAGATTTCACGTATCGTTTGTGGTCCACTTTATTTTGTGTTACTATTTACAGTAAAAATGTTTATACGAAATAAACATTTTTACTGTAAATATTTATTTTAACCTTTTGACCGCCACACGTCAAATAATCAAAAAGTTGCCCTCAGCGTCAAAGTTTGTCATGTAGTCGAACCGTGGCATGCTGGGCACATTTTGGTTTGTCATCTATACATGACTGTGGCGGTCAAAAGGCAGACTGATAACAAATTGTAACAATTGTGATTAAATAATCGAAACCCTTTTTTTTTTCAGGATGGGAAATCATCAAATGACTCCTCCCGCTCTGCGTGGAGCGGAAGGGAGTGTCAGACTCTTACTGACTAAAACCCACCCGTGTTCCAGGTTCCTTCCTTAGCCTTTTATGTTCCGGGCCAGCGGTAACTCTTTCGGACAATCCCGCTGACCCGGCAGGCTTCGGCTCTAACGGGCCCCTTCACTGGTGCTGACATCTCTTTGAGGCGCGCGTGGAACACGTACGCGGACCGAACACTGGTCTTCGCCACGGACGTATCCAGAAAGGAACTCCAGTCCCCGGGCACACGTGGAGGTTTTCTGCCCAAGCACCTCTAATCGACGTCCTTTATACGACTGTTTTACCTATAAACCCACACGCGAAACACAAAAATTCCCATTGAAACGGCTTATAAAACCGAGCAAATCAAAAATAAATTTTCCAACTTTATCGTGACCGATTTCATCCCAGTCTAAACGTACTTTATTTTAGCTCATACAATTTTTATTACATGTGTGTGCTATAAACATTTGTAGGGCCGGCTCTAAGTTGTTTATGTGAATTTATGTACTAACTGTCCGATTTTATGGGGCTCTTAATATAATTATGTTTAGTATTTTGATTTTAAATTGAGTTAACTTCGTTCTGTAAATTTTCCGCTGGCTTCTAAATAGGTAAGGCTTAATACACAGAATTAATGAGCATTAGTTGGCATGTTTGCTCACTGGTTATTGCCGATTTTAGGTATTTATACTGTAATGTTCTCACTCTGGGACACAGGCCTCCCTGTCAGAGGGAATGGGCCGTAATCTACCACGCGGGCCCAGTGTGGGTTGGTAGATGTCACATGACTTCAAATTTTTGGTTCTAATGTGGCGGTATCTACAACGCCACATGCTCACTTCGTGTCATACTGACGTCACGCAATCCTGCATCACGCAAGCAGAGATCCTTCGACCAGACGGGTGTTGTGTGTGGCGGGCAACTGCCCGATGATTCATTTCGGGCCGTTGTATCTATGCTTGTTACGCGGTAAACTCTGCTTGCGAGATGCAGGATTTTGCGTGACGTTATCGCGTCAGTATGACGCGATGTTCGCATGTGGCGTTGTAGATACCGCTACACTAGAACATGCCGATTTCCTCACGATGTTATCCTTACTGTTTTGAGAGCAGTGGTGATGAAATTAAACACATAAAGTAAAGTGCCTGTTTGTATGGGTTCTCGTACCCTAAATGAAACCCGAAGGCCACCACTGTAAGTTCTCAGTTTGCATGCTTGCTCAATGGTTGTTGGTGATTTTAGCCCTTTTCGTCCGGTATCCGCAAGTTTTAATTTTAATAAAATTTAGTAATTGTATATTGTTAGTCTTTTTAGGTTTCCGTACCCAAAGGGTAAAAATGGGACCCTATTACTAAGACTCCACTGTCCGTCTGTCTGTCCGTCTGTCTGTCACCAGGCTGTACTGTATCTCATGAACTGTGATAGCTAGACAGTTGAAATTTTCACAGATGATGTATTTCTGTTGCCCCTATAACAATAAATACTAAAAACAGAATCAAATAAATATTTATGGGGGCTCCCATACAGCAAACGTGTTTTTTAGGCGTTTTTGCCTTGTACGGAACCCTTCGGGTGCGAGTCCGACTCGCACTTGGCCGGGTTTTTCTTCTTGACAGTGGCCAAAAAGGGACATAAAACATACAACATAATCAGCCTATAATGTTCCCACTGCTGGGACACGGGTCTCCTCTCTGTGAAAGGGAGTGGGCCGTAATCCACCACGCGGGCCCAGTGCGGGTTGGTGGATGTCACATGTTTGCATTAATTTTTGGTTTTAGGACTTGCCGGTTTCCTCACGATGTTTTCCTTCACCGTTTTGAGAGCAATGGTGATGAAATAAGTTACACAAAGTAAAGCGCCTGTCAGGGTTCGAACCTACGACCGAACCCGTAAGTCGGGGACAAAGGGAAAAAGGGACATTCAGTAATTAATTTCACAAAATTGACAGCAAGACTCTTAGCCTATTTTCGATCCTGTCTTTTTTTAACCTATTTTTCTGAAAATTATTCTAATTATTATATCAACCCACAAGCATGACATTAAAAAATATTAATTACCATTCTTGGCAGACAAATCGGTAATCCATATTGATTGATCATCTACCAAGCGTTACCTTTGAGTAAACATGGAATGCAACAACCAAACCACATTTCAGTAATAAATGAATTCTATGACCATAAACCGATTACAGAAAAATTGTGGGCCCCAAGCTAGGTTAGAGTACCTACTTGTATTTCAGGAGCCAGAAATTACTTCCCCATAAGCAACCCCATTTATAAAAAACAAACAACTCCCTCAAATCCAATCTTATTTATATTAGACTAGCCGACTCGACAGACGTTATCCCGTTTTGATTCGAAAGACACGTGGCGCCATCTATTATCATAATAACGTTATTGTTGTTTTCCTCAGGAACAGCACTTTTTTCGGGATGAAAGGTACCCTATGTCCGTTTCTGTACACCTGACAACGTATATACAAAATTACAGGATGACCGGTTCAGTGATTTAGGCGTAACAAACAACTAAACAAACTTACTTTCGCATTTATAATATTAGTTAGGATTAGGATAAACATGCTTAATAAAACTGCAAGACCTTGGTAAGAACATCAAGACACTGAACGAGAAAAAAAAACCGTCCCAAAGTTTGTGGAGGCCAGATCATTACCGAAATACTCCAACCGTAAAACGAAGTTATAAAACGGAGGGGCAGAGGGAGGAAGGGATCTCCAAATTATGTGTTTACTTTTAAACGTTAGCCACAATAGGTTTTTGGGGCCCTTGTTTTTTGTTCGAGATTGAGACGACGTTGGGATTTTGATTGGGTTTTAGTCGCTATACGTGGCTTCAAATTATACTATGAAGTTATATTATGGAGTTGACACTGTGTGAGCATGCGTGTTCCATCGTCGCCCATTCGATGTCCACCGCGCACAGGATGGATGGAAAGCAGCACAGAAAGTAATTTTCTATTGCTGTATAGCGTTAATAATAATAATAAATTTTATAAGTGAAATGTGAAATGTCGGTTTGTGTAGCCGCGGTCTCGCATCTCTTTTCTTCTTTCACTTCGAGGGATATGCTTGTCTCTTTCAGGTCTAGCGTCATAGTTTTCTTCTTGGTCAGCAGATCGGGGTCGTCGGTGGTCTTGGATCGTCTGTCGATGGCCTTGGACAGCACGTTGCCGAGCAGATGCGCGTACTTGATGATGTTTTGTGTCTCGTGCGGCGTGAGGTGCAGGTCCTGGTTGCGGATGATGTTGTTCATCCAGTGGGGCGACGACAATCTGGTCAAATTCAATGCTCTGAAAACACAGGCATGTCTTTTCACTGCGAAAAGGAGCCAGTTCCAGTTATATCCTACTTTCCGAGGTGCATCTGTAGCCGGTTACCGACCGCCTACAGCTTTTGGGCATAGAGTTGACATCTGATCTCAACTTCGGTTCAACCATCGAATCAAAATCTCAGACTGCAGCCAAGAAGCTGGGCATCCTTAATAAGATGAGGCGATACTGAAAAGCAGCTGTCCTGATGTGAACATCAGGAAAGCTTTTAAGTCTGTACAAAGCACAGGTCCGTTCCTGTATGGAGTATTGCAGCCACTTGTGGAAAATACTTGAAAAAAAAAAATTATAATACCCACTTTTTCTTGCCAGCAAAATACCAGATTGCTGCACCTGACTCGGTGGAACGCAGAGCTAAAAGGCTTATAAGCGACGAAACGTTGGTAGCTACGCTTCACAGTCTAGCTCATCGGCGTAATGTTGCTTGCCTGTCGGTCTTCTACAGACTGTACTTCGGAGAGTGTGCGCAGGAGCTCCACGACCTGATCCCACCATCGCCCTTATACCACCGGACAACCAGACGTACTGCAGCGTACCATTCGCACTTGGTTGATATCCCCACTAGTCGTACTCAGCGCTTCTCCTCCACTTTTATTATGTGCACAGCAAAAGTGTGAAACTCTCTGCCGGCATCTGTGTTCCCTCCCACATATAACCCGTCTGCCTTCAAAGCAAGAGTGAACAAGCATCTTCTGGGCACGCTCGTTCCATCATAGACCTCATCTATCGCTTACCATCAGGCGTGATCGGGGTCAAGAGCGGGCCCATTTAATAATTTAAAAAAAATCATCTCCACGTTGTCCGGCGAGCGTTTCCTTGAGCCGTCGGAGAATTCTGAAACGAGAAACTGTAAATGTTGACAGATAGCGACGACTGTTAGTGATCCAAATTGATGATGCTGGCCCCGCAATCTTTGCACCTTTTAATATGGACTGTATTTGTCATTTTAGAACTGAATCAAAAGCACTTCTTCATTTTCATCATCATTTTATTCAGCCAAAAGATGTCCACCGCCGGCCAAAGCAGTTGCAAAGTTGCAAATTCAACAACTTTCCAACTGCTATGGCCGTTGGTGTTTGCTGTATAGCGTTAATAATATTAATAATAATGTTTTATTCACAACCCTTATTACAATTGGTCTTATTCTAAGGTGTACATCGTAGTGACTTAAAATAAGAGATTGCACATTGGATTACAATTTTATTGGGTACTGTAGCCAGAGTTTATCTTTGGCAAATAAAGTATAAGTATCGCTTACTCCAAAACTAGGCACAGCCAGAGGCCTGGCTGTGCCTAGTTTTGTGCCTAGGCAGGCACAGTATCTTCAGAGCCAGAAAGCGTTACAGTAGGAGGATAAATAAATAATAAATAAATCATAGGTATGGCCCAGTAAGATATTGAAAGAAAACACATATTGATGGATATTGATATTGTAAGATATTGTTTAGTAAAACAATATAACAATTTCTGGTGATGTCATTTAATCTCGGTGAATGGGACATGAGCAAATTGCTTATTGTCGTGCTATCTAAATCTTTCCAAATGGCCAAGAGCATAATTACTCACTCTCAATCTTAATAAATTGTATTTTGAGTCTAAATAATATTATTTGTCGATCTCCGATGTGAATAAAACTTTTTAACAAAAAAAGAAAACAACCGACTTCTAAAGAAAAAACTACATAACTTTAATTTCGGAAGTCGGTGTCGTTGGTTCCGCATTTTAGTTTTTTGCCAAGGACATCCGAAATTAAAGTTATCAGTAGTTTTTTTTTTTGTAAAAAAGTTTTTATTTTCCTCTTATTTGTTGTACCTAACCCACACAAATTCGTATAATACTAATTTCTATGTAAATATCAGTGACAGGAAGTTATTAGGTATAATATCTTCAATATAAACTTAGTGGAAAAAATACGTATTATTGAAGCTGACTCAAAAACTACCCAATCAAAGGTAATAACGTTCTTAGGGGACCAACCCTGAGACATACCCTGCCCTATCCATTAAAAATAATTTTCGAAATCGATCGACAGTTGCCGGAGATCTCGTGTAAAATACATACAAAAAAAACAGTCAAATTAAGAACCTCCTGCTTTTTGAATTCGGTTAAACATCAGGAATAATTTTAATTTTGTAAGCAAGTTATTTGCTTTTGAATTTAGTGCGGGCACTTTAGTAAGATTCCAAGTATAGATATCCGAGAGATATGCCTTCACTGCATATTTGTTCAAGTTCAAGTGTCGCCACATTTTCCCCGCCTCGGAAACTCCCACAAAAACAAAAGAATAAATACGGCACACATTATCAAAAGGGGCGGCTTTTTTGGCACGCACACAAGAAAGAGAGACTTTTGTGATATCTTATTGTACACATGCTCAAAAGGGGCGGGCACTAAAAAGTATAGATAGAGTCACTGAATGCACACATGCAATTCTAGAGAAGATGGGTTAATATAAATATTTGATCGATAAAAATATCGATAGAAATCAATCACAAAAAAGAGAGAAGGGTTTTTGTTGGGTGGACCACTGGTCTCAACACACTACCTTGCGGCACGCTAGCTTTAATTTTCTTTATTATTCGCGGGTAAAGTGCTAGTAGTATATAAAATTCAAAGTCCTGAGCCTGACTGACTGATATATCAGCGCACAGCCTAAAACGCTGGTCCTAGAGACATGAAATTTGGTGGGTGTGTTCTTTGTGAAGAGTAGGTATCCACTAAGAAAGGGTTTTTCGAAATTCCACCCCTAAGAGGGTGAAATTTCACACGGACGAAGTCGCGGGCGTTATCATCAGGCATATTTTAATTACTGCGGGTGTACTATGGGTAGTGTTGGTTATTGTGCAATAGAAAAACAGTTTGCAGTTCAAATCAGATTATAATTTTACGAACAGTTTAATCAAACTAGCGAATCACACACTGTAGGTACACACTCAACGATACGGAACGCGCGACAGTTTCTGAGCACATGTTGTCCGTACGATGTCCAATGGTCAAGTCCTCCGCTTCACCTCGAAGCTCGCTCTCCTCGACCCCCCCGCGGACTCAGGCTAGACTCTGTCCAGTGCCACCAGATGGCGCTGACGTTCCGAATAGTCAAACGGATGACGTATTTCCGACATACATATAGGATACATATTATAATTATCGATTTATATAGATGGGCCTGATAGGACGATATACAGATAGGCTCCATATGAAAATCTTCAATCCCCTTTAAAAAGATAAAAAGTACAAAAATACGTGTTGTCCCATAAAAAAAACTTGAAATTCCTATCTCTTGTTTTTATTATCAAGTAAACATGCATAATATTTTTGCACGTGGCTGTACTAATAATAGTTAACTTATGGTTTGTTAACTTATGTATCTTAAATTGAGTCTAGGTACAGCCCACTTAAAAAGCATGTGTCTTTTCGCGGACGGATTAAAACAATCCTCTTTAAAGTGTAAAGAAAAAATTACACTTTGGTTTGAGGCAATCCAATTATTTTCCCTGTGTTCAGTTGCATCTATCCATTTATTTTTCATTTCTGGATCTTTCGGGAAACTGAAATAAAATGTATTAATTCTTGTAAAATAGGTTCTTAATATAATTTCGTATTGAGAAAAACTAACAATTATCGATATCCATATAAGCGCAACGCATCAGTAATGCATTTTTTGATATGCGTCCGTTGCTAGGCAATTTTCTCATATAACAACGGTGCTTAATGCCGCCGCCCCGTCGCGCGTACCAACTTATGGTCAGGTTGATACACCGCATTATATTGTAGTCCAAGTGCGAATGGGACCAAGTGCGAATGGGACCAAATGCGAATGGGACCAAGTGCGAATGGGGCCAACTGTGAACGCGGGACAAAGTGCGAATGGGACGAAGTGCGAATAACCCATTTTAACAGTTTACCGAGCCACTGAGTTTGATGTAGGTCGCATGTTAATAAGCATCAATGCTTAATTTGACAGGACTTGTTTTCCTTTTCATAAAGAAATAGAAAGAAAAAAAAGATGCACTGAACTTAAATTTAGTTTAGTTTGTGAACAACAGAACCGGCACCATTGTTGGCTATGGCTAACCTAAATAAATAAATATAGCAAACAAAAGACCGGGATGATGCCACGTTTGAAAATCAACCACGCACACAGCCTGCACGCATCCAACTACCATACTCTACATACATATATACTGGGAACAGTTTTTGACAACTCGTTTGGCATAGTTCGAGTAGCTAACAGGAGATTCGATAGGCCGCACACAATATGTGTTCCGGTCGTGGGCTGGGAACAAATATTTGAATGGCCTACAGATATTTGCTTTGGGCTTTGGTTACGACATTGAACCTTTGTATTGAAATACAGGAGAAGTCATGCAATTATGAGAAATAAAGTCGTGTAATAAATTGCTTTTTTGTCGTTGTTACTGGCTTTTTATATTAAGTATCGGCCATACGTGCCATAAAAATCTATATATTTATATGTATAGAATAATTCTAAAAATACACACATAAAAAGTGATTTTAATATAGGTACAGGGTTTTTCAATAGGGATCGGGTATACCTATTTGAATTGAAAAAAAACCACATTGATTATTTACAATTAGATTATATTTTCTTTTTTTGAAGGCTTACTTTTTGGCATTATGTATGGAATACCATGTCATTTATAGATCACTACAGATTCGTATGGTAGCGTGAATACGAGAGGTTCAATTATCCATAGGTTTTTCACATAATGACACCTTTATCTCATTTATGACACGTGTAATGTTAATCTTTAGGTCTTCGACAGTTCTTGGCTTGTTCGCATACACCAGTGATTTCATATAACCCCACAAAAAATAATCAAGGGGCGTTAAACCTTGGAGGCCATGTCTTGTCCCCGAACCTTGAGATCAGGAAGTCGTTGAATTTCTCTTTCAATAAATCTCGTTTGACGATTTGATCACTTTAATAATTTCAATGTGCTGTTCAACTGTATAGCGACTTATCTTGATAAATTTCGAACATTATTCGACTCATCTATCAAACAATCGCGCCAATAGACAGTCTAATATGGCCACTATCGGCTGTCAAAGATACCTTGTCCCTAATGAAAAATGATTTACGAAGTTATTGGACCAAAAAGGTCAGATAAGAGTCGTCGAATCGATGGTTGCGTGGCGACTGTCTTCTGATGACAGATGCCAAAAGCCGCTGTCATACCAAGTCCACGACGAACTACTATATTCCGGCAAGGTAACTTCTCTCTTAGTCTGTGATTCCGGCACAATCCTGATAATTTTGAAGCAGCTGAACCACTAATACGATGACCACTTCTGGTAAAGGACAATCTGCGCCGTCACACTAATTTAAGATTTAAATATTTTTCATTTCGCTGATATTTTTCTTGTGTACCCATACCCGTGTCAAACTTGAGCATTTAAATTTCCGTCAAAAGCTATTTGACGCCTTTACGGTATTTTTAATACGTGCTTTAGTGCATACGTAGAATATTAATGCGTTTAAAATATGTGCTGGAACGTATGTTTTCCTCATCGTGACGGAAACGTTTAAATCTGCATTTAAAAACGTCTACAGTCCGTTCACAGTTATTTTACTTCTGACAGCAGCAACTGAATAGCAATCTTACTGCAACGGTAATAAATATTAATGTGATTTGGACAGACTTATCAATGGCAACAACCCAACAGCAACCTTATAGCAACGACAATAAAGATCGGTGTGCTTTTGACAGTTATAAAACACAGTGACAGTGGTAAAATCAGAGGTAATACTCGTATAACTCAAACTCAAACTCAAACTCAAACCATTTATTTCAATTAAACCATTTACAGGCACTTTTGAATTGTCAAGAAGTCGGTCAGTCAGAAAATATGAAGCTAGTTGCCCATTCCAAAGCGTAGGTACCTATGGAGAAGAACGGGCAAGAAACTCCATGGACACTCTTTTAAATTGTATTTTTACAAAAATATTAGTTACATCATTAATGTTGAATTTACAATTATATGTGAGAACGATGTAAAAAAATACGTACGCGTTAAGAGCGTCCAGAGTACAGCAAATAGTAAGAAGACAACAATCCAAAAATAAAATAATTAAAAATAAGCCTAGGCAGCTGAGTGATGACCAGCCCCAACTGACGGCGCCCATTCACGAACATGACGCATGGATCAGCACCATTCAGCTCAACCATTTTGAAGGGAGCTAAATGATCCAATACACACGCCACCGTCAGCGAGACATTTGTGTGAGCATGACATACTATCAGCCGCCATGGCACATTCAAGTCAATGTAAGACATATTACCCGGTAAAATGGTAAAGAAGGTATACTTACATAGAACTCACATCTGTGCTATGCAGTTATACAATGCAAAGGAAATTGAGTTTATACAATGCAAAGATAATCTTACAATCTTCAGCAGCTCCAACAGTATTTTCAAGTGTTAATCAATTAGTTGTGGTTGTGGAGCAGGACCAGCATTGAGCCAGGCATTTTTATCAGCGATGTAATCCCCTAACTTATAATATGCCTGACTGCATAGTGTGCGTTTTATACAAGACTTGAATTTTGTCTCATTCAGTTGAAGAATGTGGGGAGGTATTTTATTATAACATTTTAAACAGTACCCCATAAAAGATGAGTCTACTTTAGCCAGTCTGAAACCTGGTTGAACTAATAGGTCCCTATTCCTAGTACTATAATTATGTCTTTCACCTCTTTTACCAAAAAGATGTAAGTTTTTTCTTACATACATGATGTTTTCGTAGATATATTGACAAGGTACCGTCATGATGTTAATTTCCTTAAACAGTTCCCTTAGAGAATCACGCCTGCAGAGGTTATATATGGCTCTGATGGCTCTTTTCTGCAGAATAAAAATAGAATCAATGTCTGCAGCCCGTCCCCAAAGCAAAATACCGTAAGACATGATACTATGAAAGTAACTAAAATAGACCAGTCTCGCGGTATCTATATCAGTAAATTGGCGGATTTTTCTGACAGCATAAGCTGCTGAACTTAGCCGTCCTGCAAGAGATGTTAAATGAGGACCCCATTGTAGCCTTGAGTCGAGCGTGATCCCCAGGAAAACCGTTTCATCGACGAATTCTAGTTTCTCTTGATTCAATACTATCTCACAATCACTACTCTTTACATTTGGTAGAGAAAATCTTATGCACTTAGTTTTTTTCCCATTTAATACTAAATTATTAGCAGTGAACCAACTTTGGACCTGCAGTAAGGCGTTATTTACGTCGTCATAATTTGTAGCACGTCTATTTACCTTAAAAATTAACTGTGAATGGACTGTAGGTACTCGAGAGTGGTTGACAGGGTTTGCGTTTGTGGTTTGACAGCTAACAAATCTGTGTAAGGCTTAGTTTAGGACCACGTGATTTATTGTCTCCAGGAATAAAAATACGTAGAACGAATACCACTTACACTTCCTCCCCGTCCTCATCCTCCTCAACCTACAATTAAGACAAAACAGCGAATCGTGTTCACTAAAAAGGTAAGCCCAGAAGACTTCATCATCATCATCTGCCTAGCCTTTTCCCAACTATGTTGGGGTCGGCTTCCAGTCTAACCGGTTGCAGCTGAATACCAGTATTTTACATGGAGCGACTGTCTTTCTGACCTCCACAACCCAGGTACTGAGTAATACGATACCCCTTGGAAGGCCCGAAGACTTAAAACAGTTAAACTTTTCTTGGGTGTGTGAGTCCACACGATGGCAACATCACCTCGCGAGAGAAGCTTTAAGCCTCCTGATTCTTTCATTGAGCCATCAGAGGGCCTTTTACCAGGGCACGCGTTGCCTGCCAGACTTCTCAGGTAGGCTGCAGCAAATACAATCTCCTGAGGTCGGGTTTCTCGGATGGTTCCAATCTTCAATGAAGTAGCGGCGTCTCCCCGCAGACGATGGCCCACCTTCCATCTTGCTGCGCATGTCCTGTCACCTGAACACGTGAGGACCTGATGTCTGCATCAGCGAACGAGGTTAGTTTCGGTGAGTTGTTTGGCCCAAACAAACAAGAATCTTGATATTTGCCATCGACACGCTAAGAAGAAAAGGTAAACACAAGCAATCAAAGAATAGAATAGAATACTCCTCAAAAGCTCGATCCTCAATATTTCCACAACTCAAAGTCAATCAGTCTGCCTAGCTTTTTCCCAACTATGTTGGAGTCGACTTCCAGTCTAACTGGATACTAGTCTTTTACATGGAGCGACTGCCTATCTGACCTCCACAACCCAGTTACTGGGTAATACCCCTTGGTAAGACTGGTTGTCAGACTTTCGGGCTTCTGGTAACCCGTAACGACTGTCAAAGATCCAAGAATGACAGCCGGGACCTACTGCTTAACGTGCTTTCCGAGGCACAGAGGAGGGGCACTTGGTATGTAAAGACGGTCACCCATCCACGGACCAACCGCGACAAGCATAGCTTAACCTAATTGATTGACACGTGCGGCTGTTATAAGTTAGCCGCAAGCCCCTTTTTCTTCTCTTCTCTTTCCACCACTCAAAGTAACCGACTAAAAATATTTTATCTTCTCCCCATCACACGATAAACCTCCAAAGGAAGCTGCAATATTAAATCTATCTGGCAGCCTTCAAAGCGTTTGAGGTCGTTAAAATCCCGTCAGTTTTACGACAATACATCGAATCCATATTTTGAAAGATCATAACTCGTACAGATATGAAATCGCTTTGACGTTAACTTTATTACTGAGTTAAATGTATAAGTACTTATGTATAGGAAGTGATATGCCAGCAATGGCGTTTGTCTATCTGATTTTAGCTTTTTATAGGTAGCCAGTTTTAGAGCAAATTTCACGAATGAAACTGAACGCAATCAGCATATCTAAACCGCGTTTAAGAGCTGTCAGTGGCACTATTGTTGTGGAATATTGACAATGATAGATCTAGAACGCAGTTCATCATCATTATCATCATTGCAGCCGAAAGACATTCTCTGCTGGACATAGGCCTCCCCAAGAACCTTCACTTCGACCGGTTCTGTGCTTCTCGCATCCAACGGGTTCCTGCGGCCTTCACAAGGTCGCCACTCCAGTACCTTTCGGCCCCATCGGCCATCTGTTCTGCGAGCAACGTGCCCACAACGCAGAACATCAAACAACGCAGCAACGCGCTGTGTAGGTACTAATCATAATAGCAAGAAATTTATGTTATCTTGAAGGTCTTGCCAACGCTACTACTAATTTTCGTATCAGCTTGCACATTGGTATACCTAAAATCAAAATCCCTAGCTAAAAACAAGGTATATAATATTTTTGCCGCTTCAGAAGTTGGTTTAGCTAAAATATCAACATTCCAAGATCGATCACCGACAACTTCAAGGAGTTGAGAAGTGAGTTTCTTTTGTTTTTATAATACCGGACACATTCCTCCAATACATGCTGAGCATAGGGTCTTACCACACACACGAGAAGCATAATCAGCCTATTATGTTCCCATTACTACTTCCCGGTTAGACTGGAAGCCAACCCCAACGTAGTTGGGAAAAGCCTAGGCAGATGATGATGTTCCCACGACTGGAACCTCCCTCCTGAGGCCTCCTCTTATCGAGAGGGAGTGGGCTTTAATCTCCCACGCGGGCCCAGTGCGGGTTGTTAGATGTCGCGAGATACTAAAAACAATATATGAACAAGAACATCATAAAATTGTTTGTCAACATTTTATGTGTTTTATCGTCATTTGTATAAGTGACGCGTCGAAGACTTGGTATCGACCCTTTTTCTGTTTATGTATTTAAGTAGCGTACGTGTTCTGATGTATTCCCTTAGGTAACCAGTTCGATATGTAATTTGATCGCCCCATTAATTGCGCAATTCTTATTCTATGTTTGTTGTGGTTAAAAGGAAATGGATTGGTTCCAAAAATATGTCGCGTGATGTCTGTGTTTGCTTTCTTTTTTCTAAAACTCTGGATAATTCTAGAGTAAGTGATGTTGTAGCTCAAATGGATTTCTCACAGATTCGTTGTAGTAGGATGTAGGAACATTATAAGGCAGCTTGTTCATTAAATAAATTTAATATTGGCACTTGTGGTGCTTATCAAATAATTTTGGTAATATTAGGCACCTAGTTAAAAGAAGTCTGCTGGAAATATTTCTGACTGGAGTAAATATGTTTTTAACGGTAAGTGATAGCGGCATTATCTATGCAAGACCGTGTCTGCGCTAGGCCGAACTAGTGATACATCTTTGCACATCTCTATTGCTTATTTATAAACTACGTTATACTGATACCCGGAAAATGTGTATTCCTTTGCTCGTTCCGGTTCTAAGCCACGTACTATTAGAAATAGAACAGATACACCTATAGCACCGCTAATGAATACACATTCTTCCATTTCTCCAACTAAATCACTCAGAACAAAACGATCTCCTTCACCAAGTCAAACAACAGTGCCCGTCTTAACCCGATTCTGTCATAAAATATAGAATTCCACTCGTAACCGGCAGCAGTGATCACCGGTATAAATGATACCCATTACGCTGGCGCGGGCGACGTGTTTGAGAAATAACCCTTTAGATGCAGCTGCAGACGTGGCGAGGGAAATGTTACTTTCGGACACACGGACGGAAGCGTTCTGCGGGTTAGGTTTTTGTTACAGTTGGTTTTTGTGAGTTGTGAATAGTGTGAAGTATTTAGTTTCTACTTTGTTACTGTTTACTACTTTGTATTGGCACTGCTCTCAAAACAAAAAAGTTAAAAAATATATGACATCCAACCCGCACTGGGTCAGCGTGGTGGATTGCGGACCAGTCCCTCTCACAGAGAGGTCTGTGTCCCGGTAGTGGAAACATCTTACGCTGATTTATACTTAAAAATATGCTATTTAACCCGTCAAGCACCGCGCGTTTCCTATGTAATACGATACAATAGAAAATCAATCGTGTCACTAAATCATATGCTATATAATCTCCACATATTTTTTTTAAATTTCAACCGTCAAATTGTGATATTGTTTGTGTTTATTTTTCTAGTCCGTTTGTCGGCTTTTGCCGTCAAAGGCAGTTAGCTCATACCCGGCAGTGTATGATGAGATTAGCCCTGTGTCAATAACCATATAGCGGCAATTTTGGTTGTAACATTATTCACATTTTACATAGTTGCGGCCCGTTTAAAGATAAACATACAGTACAGTTACGTACAGTCAACAGCAAAAGTAGATGATCAAAATCAGAAATTCAATACTAATGAACGGAGTTCGCGTCAGAACTGGGTGGCGTCGAAGTGATTCAAACCACTCAACGCCACATCAACGCCACACAGAAATCACTTGACGCCCCACAGTTCTGACGCGAACTCCGTTAATTAGTATTGAATTTCTGATTTTGACCATCTACTTTTGCTGTTGACTGTACAGCATATACAGCAGATATTAAGAAAGAAATAAGCTGCCAGAAAAAGAGAAACTCTGGGAACCGTTATGGCTTGATAACGTTACCAAAGCTTCCAAACTTTCGTAATAATAACAATAACCTATTCAGTAAAATTGTAAATATTATACCAAAAATAAACATAATTCCAAAAGTGAAATCGAGCTTAGGTCTATTAAGGTCTCCAACAAAAATATAAAGTTCCGAACACACCTGTTAAATTCTCAGGAATTATTAGAAAACTGGAAGTGGTTTTCTTAAAGTCTCCGAAGAGTGACCTTAATAATTTGGGCCTAGATTATTCTGGGCCCAAATGAAGGAATGGCAATGGACTCTCATTGTGAAAATTGTGGCTCCCTAGCGAACAATCTGGAGTTTACGTTTCGCGTAATCAACTTGGAGGATTTTAAGTCTTAGAGAGTTTTTGTTTGTTTGTATTATCTGTGTATTTGTGAATAACTTTTTTACTTGCTGTGCCATATGTTTTACCTGAGAATATTGTTCCTTAAATTCAAGTCATTAGGTGATCAGCACGCGTGGCATGATCACCGCAGAAACGCAAGACAAAATGACAAATTGTAGAAAGATTCTTCTTCAGCGCGCACCCGTGTAAATTTCTACATTTATATCTGTACTAGCTTCCGCCCGCGGCTTCGCCCGCGAGGTATGTCGATAAAAACTATCCTATGTCCTTCTCCGGGATGCAATCAATCTCCCTGCCAAATTTTATCGAAATCCGTTCAGTGGTTTAGGCGTCAAAAGGTAACATACAGACAGATAGACGTACAGAGTTGCTTTCGAATTTATAATATTAGTATGGATTTTTATGGTGTATACACCATAAAAATCCATACTAATATTATTTATTAATATTATTATATTATTTATTATGTATAATAAAAAGTATTCTCTACCGTCCGTTCACATTTATTTTAACTCTGACAGCAGCAACCTAACAGCAACCTTATTGTGACAAGAATAAAGATCATAATGGTATTGACCAAAGACATGCACCTATCGTAAATCTCTTTGGTTTTGACGAACTTGTCAAAGGCAGCAACTCAACAGTATCCTTATTAGAATGAGAATAAAGATCACTGTGATTATTTATTTATTGCACAATGTACACATACATAGTTACACACATACGCTACATACGTTAGGCTTAAACAAGTGAGTACATGACCCTGTTAGGGCGCAGCAAGATTACTTAAAACTAAAAATATTGTAATGAGTATAAGTAGTAGTATTATTATTAAGTAGTATTAAATTGGATTTGGACAGTGATGCAAAATCAGAAGTAAAATAACCGTGAACGACAGTCCATTCACAGTTATTTACATCGACAACGCGATGTAAATAAAGAAGAAATGTCACATCACATAGAAGATATAATAATATAAGAGATACGTCAACTCTTTGTAGAATTGAGAAAGAAGTGTCATGCTGCGAATGAAGTTACATATTTCTGTCTAAAAACTAAGTACCTAGGTAATTATTTCCAACTAATTTCGTTACGAGTTCCCAGGCAGTTAAATCATTCACCTCTGTAAATTCTGGCTTAAAGGAGTTAGTGGTTGGGAATAGTGTGGCGAGAGTTCTCCAAATATCAGCTTTGAAACAAATAATGAACACTGAACAAGCCTTGTAGAAATCATAATCCCACAAAAACATTTCATGTTAAATGTTGCCAAGACGAGACCAAGTAGCTCGCACTGTCAAAAAGTAATCAGATCTCATGTAGAGCCAAGCTTCTAACTCTACACGCCCTAACTCTACAACACCTAACTTCGCAAACTCTACACCTTAGTCAAAACATATGGCTTGGCCGTTTCGTTACTACAAGAACCATTAACAGTGTGAGACTTTTCACCTGTGAGGCTCATGTGAATGTAGCGAAATGGCCAAGCCATATATTTTGACCAAGGTGTAGAGTTTGCGAAGTTAGGCCTTGTAGAGTTAGGGCATGTAGAGTTAGAAGCTTGTCTCTACATGAGATCTGATTACTTTTTGACAGTGCGAGCTACTTGGTCTCGTCTTGGCAACATTTAACATGAAATGTTTTTGTGGGATTTCATTTCTTTTTGTAAGTTGCTTATGATATTTATACGAGTATTTTTTTTTTTTTTTTTTTTTCTGTTGTTTCTTTTTTTCTTTCTTTTTTTGGGGTTTATTTATAACAACAACCCCCTATATAAATTTTCAGACCTCTAGCATCAAAATTTACGGTAGTCTCATACAAACTTTCACCCCCTAGTTTAAGGGGTTGGGGGGGTAAAAGTTTCAAGTTTTAAGATTTTTTTGTCGTTTGTGTACTATTACTAGCTTATATACCAAATTTCAGCTTTCTAGGACTTCAGAAAGAGCCATAAGAATATTGATGATCATCAGTCAGTGAGTCAGTGACGAAATCGGGGTATTTTAGATATCAATAAAATCTAAAGTATAAGAGCTATGCAATCGAAACTTTATAGGTTTAATAAGTCAACCACTGACATCATATCCCGAAAATTTTGTTTATCTGGTATAATCCAAACCCAAGTTAAGAGGGTTCAAAAATACGACGAAGTGCTTCGAGAAAAGGTAGGTAGTGCCCTTGCGCTTCGCTTGGCTCGTCTTGGCGGGGGCACTCCCGTGCCCCCAGATCTGCCAAGTCTCTTCCTAACTATGTCGAGATCCGCTTCCATTCCAACCGAATGCAGCTGAATACTAGTATTTTACTTCAAGTGACTGATGATCTGACCTCTACAACCCAGTTACTCGGCAAAAGGATACCCTTGGTAAGACTCGTTGTCAGACTTTCAAGCTTCTGAATGCCCGAAACGACAGCTGTCAAAGATCTACTAGTGACACCCGGGATTGACCGCTTAACCTTCTTTCCGAGGCACGGTCTGTATAAAATAAATGATCAGCCATCAATCGGACAAAGTGTAGTTGCTTAAATATTTTATTATAATAATGTAATTCAAGTTATTCGCCAGTGTGTCCCGTTAAGCTATTAAGGCGCCCTGTAGCACGGTGTTTAGAATTGTTGCTAATGCAAAAATGCATTTGTTCTTTGCTTCTTACAGCAAAACATTGTGAATTTGTGATATTATTTCTGGTACTACTTGGATGCTTTGATTTCCTGGTAGCGGTGTTTTGGTGTGGAACCTAAAATAGAAAGACGCTTGTACGATACGACTACATACAGAAAGCAGAGCTAATAGAAATCTCTATTCCTAGACAGTACGTTAAAAACTTTGTTGGTAGAAAACATTGTTTGTAGATATCTCGATCCATAGGAAGCACTATTGACAGAGATCTTTGTTCATAGATAGCACTTCTTGCCGTAAACTTTATTCATAGAAACCACTGTTTACAGATACCTTGGTTCACAGAAAGCGTACAAGCGTGTTTCTATCTTAGGTTCCACACTCGCGGTGTTTTACAGTGGAATTTTGGGATACACTAAGCATTTGGGAGAACTCGAACTTATGAGATCGTTGAGTTTTGTACTTGATACGTCATTCCATAAAGTCTTTTCACAGTTATTTTGCATCACAGTCAAAATAAAAACCCTCCGTACCTCGCAAAGCACGTTATGCCGTTAGTCTCGGCTGTCATAAGTAGATCTTTGACCGTCGCTACGGGTAGTCAGAAGCCCAAAAGTCTGACAACTAAACTTACCAAGGGGTATCGTGTTACCTAGTAAATAAGTTGTGGAGGTCAGATAGGCAGTCGCTCCGTGTAAGATACGGATATTCAGCTGCATCCGGTTAGACTAGACGCCCCGACCCCAACATAGTTGGGAAAACATGGTCACTTATGAAACGTCAACACCTAGGAGCACGGTTGCAATTTGTCATTTCCTACGGAGGAGAGACGGCAAGAAACTCCACGGTTAGTGATCTTTATTCTCATTGCTTTAAGGTTGTTGTTAGAGGTAAAATAATTGTGAAAGGATTGTAGTTCATTTCGAGACCATATTTGTTGGAATTTAAAAAAAAGTTTTTTGAATACCTATACAGGAAAAGTTTTTAACCAGTGCGCAAATTTTTTTTGGTGGCTCAGTGTAAGCAATAGAACACATTTCCATTTTTAGTTTATGACTTTTTTTTTTTTCATTTTTCCACTTTGTCCCAATTTGAAATAAGCAAGACATGGATATAATTTAATAGTAATACTATGAATGAGCATGAATGAAAACGCGAAGGCCGCCCGCCGGCCGCTGGACGCCCAGCGCACGAGACGGGGCGGGGGTGCGGGGGCATGCGGCGCGGCGCCGGCGTTTGATAAACAAAACGCATGCACATGCAGTACGTCACTTGCGGAAGCGGAGGTCGGATGTCCCTTTGCCGTCCCTGCGCGCGTGCCGCGTACTAGACTAGCGTAGTGACAATGTCTCATTTTACTCACCGCGAGTATTATGAAATCATGCGAGTGTATTTGTTAAGCAATGAAAATTTACGAGCAGCACGAAGAAGATTCGAAAGGGAGAGCGTACCTCGTATGCGAGCCCAAAGGATCCTCAATCCCACGGTCCCTAATGAGAGGACAATTTTAGCAGCAAACCAAGATGTATGAAAAGTGGTGTTAGTGTCCTAAACAAACTAAATGCTTACTTATTTAAACGTGCACGTTTATGCCTTGAAAAAGGAGGAGGTCACTTCGAACAATACCTAAAATTATTGTGATTAATAAAATGTAGAGGTAAGAAGAAATTATAAACAATCTTAGTGTCTTAGGTTCTCTTTGATTAGACATTGACGCAAATTGTATCATGTCTAAGTACCTATCATACCTAAATGTTTTATTTTGAATGGACTAAAACGTATTACTTTCTTACTTATTATGATTTATTTTCTGCATTTTGATGGTCCTAAGCCCATGAAAGTATGAAGGATAAATTGGAATTTACGAAAAATTACGTTTACAAATAACTTTACACAGTCTAAACTTAAAAAATTGTAGCGCTAAACTGGGGTCAATAATCCGCCGTCGTTAGAGCAAGCGCGCGCGCGTGAGTACTTCTGATAGCAGCTGGCGCGTCAGGCGACCGGTCGACGCGCGGCGTGAATCGGGCGACCGGTCGACGGACTGGCAAGCGACGTCCATAAAATAAATTTCTGAGTAAACAAGTCTCGTAAGCGTTAACTTAATTTTTTACTATTGAAACATATCAAAACAAAAAATACGTGTTTATTAAAATATATTCAAGTTTATTATGTCAAAATTTGCGCACTGGTTAAAAACTTTTCCTGTATAATCGTTCTTGTTTGTTTCCAACTCTGTGTCAGTAAAAAAACAAAAACTTTAAGAGGGTTAATTCCCGTAATTTTAAGAACGTTCACAGTCTGATCTCAGTCTCAATCTGTCAAAAATACCCCTAACCCCGCTTTCCGAATTGCGTCAAAAGCAATTATATCGCGAATCCGACCAACGCGCAACGTCACAAATAGTACTCGATAGTCTTTATATTATGTGACTGTTAAATTTGGTCGGATTCGCGATATAATCGCTTTTGACTCAATTCGGAACGCGGGGTAATTTGTCTTCATTTTTGACATTCATTGTCATTGGGATTGTGACTAGTTTTTGAATGTTTTTAATTACGGGGATTGATCTTCAGGGCATTAATTGAATTACGAAAGAAATATGTATGTTTATTTTTCAAGGCTTTGTATGACAACACGCGTTTGATAAACTTTTAGGTAAGTTACGCTGAGATAGCAAAGTTATTGTACGTTTTTATACCTTACTAGCTGATCCGGAAAACGTTGTTTTTCCATATAAATTATTTCTAATTGCCCGGCGCTACTTCGTTCGCATCGTGTCCTACCCTACCGTACCCCTACACTACTCCTATATGTAAATAAAAGTATTTAAAAAAAACTGATAAAAAGTATCCTATGCCCGTCTCCTAGTTCTAAGCTACCTCACCACCAATTTTCAGCCAAATCGGTTCAGCCGTTCTTGAGTTATAAATAGTGTAAACGACTTTCTTTTATTTATGTAGATTTTAGTTTAAGACGTCACAAAATCATACCTATTCTTCACTTGTTGTCACTCACTTTGTTGACTGCATTTCTATTTCATTTCTCCTTTCCTAAAAAGGCCACTTTGGCAGAATCATAAAAGGATAACATTATGAATCATAGTCCGTGTTTTTCTTTATTTCGCTGCACTACGTAGGTATAATAATCAAAGAGATTTGATTGGATTTTGATTGGATTGATTAATATTTTAGCACAGACAAAAAAAAAATAACTGAAAAATCCTTTACCAATGGGATTTGATACGATTAACTTAACAGTTAACTGTCCATTATGATTCATAATTTGTTAACCTTTTATGATTCTACCAAAGTGGCTTTTTTAAGGCTGCTGGAAGAAATTTCTTAAAAAAATAAGCAGTACCTTTATCCTCAATAGGTACTTATAATTATATCGCAGCTGTACCTATCTATTTTACTGAGTGTACATAAATAATAAAAATACCTAAATAAATAAATTTTACTCGCAGCCGACTTGCGTGCATGACCATGTTTGAACGTAAGCGAAGCAAACGAAGTATGTAAGGCTCATAGCAGGTGGCGCAAGGCTAATAATAATCTGCATTCGTGATTTATTTGCCAAAAATGTAAACAAGTATACGAGTTTTTGGAAAAATAACTTTAATTCCTACACAATTCAGTTCAGTTTACGCTACAACTTCAAACATTTTTATAACTTTTTCAATATTGCTAGTCACTCTGAAATCAACTTAATTACTATTAAAATAAAGTTGATATTTATTTAACTTGGAATAAAATCAATTTGAAACATAAATTTGAATTGACTTTATGTACCTACGGCGAAGTAATCTTCTCTAGTACGAAGATCAGCGTAGCATTACCCAAAACAACACCAACTATTTCACGACTACTCACTAAAATACCTACAGAATTTAGACTTGAAAGGACTGAACTACTATACAATTCTATTTGTGTGTCTCAGGTCAGTAAGCGGCCACGACACCTGAATAATTCACGCAGCCAACCGCACAGGAATGTTATATTTTAACTGATTAAGTTATAGAGGGTGTACCTACTTTGAAGTCAAGGGGGTTCATATAATCCTCTTGAATGACTATTTCATGAAATATCAATCAAAGGGATTATGAACTTAGAGTGTTGTATTGATGATTTTAATTCTATGAATACATACTTTTTACGTTCTTAAACCATATTTTGTTCAACGTACAACCTGACACTGACCAGTAAATTGCAAAAAAAACTTAAGAAGAACTCAAATCAAATCAAAATATTTTATTTCACATAACCCTACATTGGGCACTTATGAAACGTCTGAAGCCGAAACACGACCAATTGGAACCGTGCACCTAGCACGGTTCCAATTGGTCGTTTCCTATGGAGAAGAACCGGCAAGAAACTCCACGGTTACTCTTTTTAAAAATAATTGTCTCTAACAATGTTTTCAAATTACAGTAGGCATAGGAGAAAGAAAGAAAGAAATCATTTATTTTGCAAAGAATGTGGGTACAAAATAAGATGTGAACATTCTAAAAACGGTTCCAACACACTCAACCTTACGGCATGCAAAAGTAAAAAAAAAAGTATTTATATTAATTCCTCAAATAAACAACCATAATTTATAGAAAAAGAAAAACAGTATTAGTAATGTGGATCTACAGCCTTCCCACATAAACTAAACATCAAAAAAACAACGATCTTAATTCTATATTTTACAAATGATTGATTAAATTGATTATTTTTTTTCATTAACAGCAATATCAATAATAACAATAAACAAGGTAGATATATAATGAAATTTAAAATAAAAATAATAAATTAATGTAACATTATAAACTCTTATCATTCAAAAAATCTTGTATAGAATAGTAACATTTATCTGTTAGTAAGGATGTTAGTCTCTTTTTAAATATACTTATTGATTCTTCCTTGTAGGCATGAGGTATTTTATTATAGATGACGGGTCCCATTGATAGTAAGCTTTTTTCTTAATAATGCTGTTTTGTGCCTACCTGTAAACATTAGATTTTTGTATTGTGATCTAACAGATCCCGGACGTTTTCTAATATCGTCCATTAGGGTAATAAGGTGTATGTTTGTTCTTTCTTTCTTTCTTTCTACTAAAACCAAGTGATATTATGATTCCCATTACAACCACTAAAAATTGTGGGGCTACCTGGCGCATCTCTTTTAATAAGAACAATTAGTTATTTTATGAATAGCGTTTTTAGTAGTATTGAAGATGCAATTCAGCATAGCATAATCAGCCCTTAATGTTCTCATTGCTGGGACACATACCTCCTTTCGGCGAGAGGGAGTGGGCCGTAATCCACCAAGCGGGTCCAGTGTGAGTTGGCAGGTGTCACATGTCTTCGAATTTTGGGTTCTAGGACATGCAGGTTTCCTCGCGATGTTTTTCTTCACCGTTTTAATAATCTTTATTTATTTATATTAAAAAAAAAAACAGATTGCAGTACATGTAACAGTTTTAACAAAGTCGTCGTTTCAGCCGATAGACCTCCACTGCTGGACATAGGCCTCCCCCAATTTTGGGAGGGTTTGCCATAATCGCCACGCTTGGCAGGCGGGTTGGCGATCACAGTATGGTATGATGGTGGAATAAATAGAGAACGCTGCTGCCCATTCTCCGGTAAGACCCTTAGTCGCCTTTTACGACACCCACAGGGAGTAAGGGGTGGTGCAATTCTTTAAGTCCGGCACCACACAGACAACAAACACCAAAGTAGTTTAACAAAGTAGGTAGTATTAAATCTCTGGCAATCAAGTGGGTGACGTGCTGCTCTCCTTGCTGGGCTATGACATAGCCTGTATTAAGGAGTAACAGTGCCGATCCCCTCTAATTGTATTCATCATTTCAGCCGAAAGACGTCCACTGCTGGACATAGGCCTCCCCCAAGCACCTCCACTTCGACCGGTTCTGTGCTTCCCGCAACCAACGGGTTCCTGCGGCCTTCACAAGGTCGTCGGTCCACCTTGTGGGAGGCCTTCCAACGCTACGTCTTCCGGTATGCGGTCGCCACTGCAGAACCTTTCGGCCCCATCGGCCATCTGTTCTGCGAGCAATGTGCCCTGCCCACTGCCACTAAGTTTGGCAATTCTTTGGGCTGTGTCGGTTACTTTGGTTTTTCTGCGGATCTCCTCATTCCTGATTTGAATTGTATTACTACAATTTATTGTTACAAGTTATTATTTTTAAATACGAGTTTTGAGAGCAGTGGTGATGAATAATTTACACAAAGTAAAGCGTTTTTCTGGGTTCGAACCTACGACTCACGCCTCGTAAGTCGCGCTCTTGCTCAGCAGTAGTGCTTGTACCACTACACCAATGAGGCAGTCATTCAGTAGTAAAACAATGTAGTGTCTCTTTCTCCCTTTGGTCAACTTACATCTTTTATTTCGTCATAAGAATTAGTCTTGACTAATCCAAACTTTGAAAGGACTACTTTGTGGCCCAAACTGGGTTAAAAGTACCTAATTAAATACAACTTTTCGCGACCTTTAAGGGGTTACGTGACCTAAAGTGCGGTCACTTTCGGACTGCGCAGAAAAGAAAGAGAATCGCGATGACACAACTGGCTCGCTGGTAAATTATTGCAAAATATGAAGCAACTATTTAATTACAAAAAATCTTTTGCTCGGACAAAAAAATTAAAACAATAGTGTTCTAGTATGTTGCTTGCAAAATAATCTAACAAAAAACCAGAATAGTTGTATGTGTATTAGTATGGTTTTTATTGTAAAAAAAAGAGTGGTATCTTTATGATTTTTTTCTATCGTATCAAATTAGTTGTATTATGTTTTCAACACCTAGCATATATCCTGAAGAATATCATATATTTTACTGAATTTGTTTACTTTTATTGTTTCTAAAACTTGCGTTTTTTGCGTTTAGGTCCTGTAAGCCCCTTAAAGCTAGTTTACATCACAGGTAAAATTCATTCGGGATTTCTTATGAAATAAGCACCTATTTTTCCTATTTTTCCTTTGTACCTATTTTTCTGTTCTGTTTTTTTCTTGTCTGTTTAATTAAGTGTGTACAAAATGGTAAAATAAATAAATAAATGAATAAAATTGCCAGAAAACTATTTTTAGACTATGAACTGAGTTGTCTACTTACAAACATGCCTGTAATCCCCGCAGGGTTGGGCAGATATGTAAGTACCTACATTATACCTACATTTCGCCAGTTACGATGGCAACTAATTGGTAAGTAAAACGATCCGTTCTTTAATATTGGAATGGCGTTTAATTTTTTTTACTAAAGATGAGCCAATAACCACTTTTATAAAAGGACGCGCCCGCGCCTGCGCCATGCACCCACTGCGGCCACTTGTATGAACGAGCTATGGCGTGAGTTGCCCGCGCGCTCCCCGCGCCCGCGTGCACACTATAGACACTCAAGGAAGTTCATATGTTAGAGTTCGCCACGCCGCGCCCGCCCCGCGCCCGCGCCCCAGTCTGGCCAAACACTTAGTGTTACGGAGTAGGAAACGCCCATAACATCGGCCGTAACTACAAATTTCGTGCTTAGTGTGTATACGCACGACCGACACGCGTTAACCGTAGAGGCAACTACTGCCATCTACGCCCGCCGTCAACCCGCGTTGACAAAAGCCGTCGACAATCGTCGACAGCTGCAGTATCCTCTGACAGAGGATACTGCAGCTGTCGACGACTACTGGAAACGTTAGGAATTTAACTGTGCTGTGAACGGAAAGAACGATTTCGAGCAAAAATCGATGTAATGTTTTAGAAGGTTTAGAACGAGTGAACTAGATGGCGTTGCCATAACCATAAACATAAGCCGTAAAGATCGCAAGTTTTAAATCGGTAATTTCCAAGATTACCCATTTAAAACTTAATTTCTTATTCGATACGATACCTGCCAAAAAGTACTCATTGAGTAAAAGCATCGAATACAAAGTATCGAGTACAAAAGTATCGGTATCGAATGGAAATGTACTCGATACCACAAAGTATCGATACTTTTTTCGTGTCCCTATCCTCTGTCGTTGACGCGTGTTGCTCGTGTGTATGGGCACTCAGGGAGTAGGCCTCCTGATCATACACACGCCGATGACGTATTCCACATTGGGCAACGTTTAATGGCACCTGAGAGAGTGCACCTGACACACAGTGGCACATTCCCTCAGGTGCCATTTATCGGGTGCCTAATGTGGAATACGTCACGCCGATTGCGAATAATACCTAACTCACCATAGTCACCTTATAATTTTAATACAAAGGAACATTCACTATTGCAGTGCAGTAACAGTTCTTTGCCAATAAACTCTTAACTATCTCCACACGGAAGAACAGTTTCACAAAACAAAACGCAATTCAGCAAAACGCTAAAATAAATTATATACTACAAAGTTCAAGAGCTAACTTATTAAATAAAAACATAATAGCAGATCCGTAGATTAATTGGAGTGAAACAATAGTGCAACTACCCGAGATAATTAAAATAAACTTTCGCAAAGTTATAGTTAAGTTCAGTCAGGTGATGTTGCGTTTGAACTTAGTCGGGTACTAGGACAGTAGTCGAGAGAGTACAGTAGATAAGTTGACATTTATCAAGTGCCTAGCCTTTTCCCAACTATGTTGGGATTGGCTTCCAGTCTAACTGGAGGCAGATTATCAGTATTTAGATAAGTCGACACTATTCTATGAAATGTATTAAAAGAGCGTTTACGACGTACGACATTTCATACAAACTTTCAAGCCCTTGTTTTTCGAAATGAATGAACCGATTTTAATGAAACTTCATACGCATAAGCAGGCTACAAATTTCTAAAAAGCTAAATAAGAACATTTTCGAAAAATAGTGTTATAGTCAAATTAGACCGATTTTAAATTTTCCATAGAAACAGATTTCCAGTTATCTTTTTTACTGAAAAGAACATTTTAGAAATAAAATGTTCATGAAAAGAACATTTTAGAAATAAAATGTTCTTATATAACTTTTCAGTTAAATCTAAAGCGCTAAGGTAGCCCGCAAAGGCATCAACACAACTCTCTAAGACCAAGTAATCCCACTGAATGAAATAGTCATTCAGTGGGATTACTTGGTCTTGGTCTTACTTGGCTTACTTCATGAAATCTTGACTTTTTGGATTACACTAACTTAATTCTGTAAATAATAACGAGACACACTATACCTTCCCCGTCATACTTATAAAGTACCGCTCAAAAACGAGATCAGTTTCGAGCGAGTTACTGGCCTCCCAACTATGCTAGTGAACTAGCCTTTTGATCGACGAACATTATAGTACCGAAAGATACTTTAACTAGGTATCGAAGTTAAAATATCTCTTTCAAGTAGCTCTTGTAGCAAGTTTTACAGGTAAAGAGAGCAGTGAGCTGGAAAAGTAATACATTCTGAGAGCAGTGTGATTATGTTTGATTTTTTTTTTTGTTATCTTTCGTTGTGTCCCACTTCTGGGCAAAGGATGTGCGTGTGAACTGAGGGACCATACTGATATTTCGCAAAATAAAAATGTAGGATTTAGTAGTAGACCTAAAACAATTGTAGAACAAATCTGGGAATTTGTAAACAAATATATTAAAAACTACAGCCCTTCAAGTGCGGTCCCTCAGTCCTCGCAGACCATCAGCCAGATCTCGGAAAGTATCTGAAAAATTAAGTTATTGTGACTACAGACATTTAGTATAAAGAATTTGTAAATATATTTATTGAATAACAGACCACAAAGGATTAAAGATAAAAAAAGATATAATGCCCCTTGTTTCTTCAAAACCTCCCTGTCTTGTGTGATCTCTGGCCATGTTGATCTTGTACCACATTGTCTTACCACCTTCGATGTGTTCTACCTCGACGGTGATGGCCTCCCTTAGAAGTCCAGTGAGTGACGATTTTCAATCACTCACTGGATGTTTGAAATAAGTAAAGTAATTGGTGTTGAACGATCCAATAGTAATAATAACCCATTTATTTCAGGCGACGCAGGCCCATGCATAAATACTAAGGTAAGACCTTTATGATATGCTAAGTAAGGTAGGTTAAGACCTAAGCATGCATATTTGAATTATAAAAAATATATATTATATACAAGTGTATAATAAAAAAAGGAAAAAAAAAGAAAAAGGCAGGAGCTCATTGGGCATCAAAAAATTCTTCCGCATCGCTGTCAATGGAATAAGTGTCCAAAAGGCTAGCAGCATTACCACGTTGGATGGCAAAGCTTATTCTTTGGGCTAAAAATAGGCCAGCCCACAAGTCACAAAACAGGTTTTCGTGCAAAAAAAAACCAATTTTGCACGAAGTGTCGGTCTATATGTATCGGTTCGCAACCACGGCTGCAGCGAGCAATTAAGTACCTCCGGGTGTTCAATTCGCCTCATTTCATTAAAAGCATCTAACGGATCTTTGCGAGTTGATTCGGCCCCTCGTACACCTTCCAAAGATCCGGGACTATATGGTTCCGAGAAATAATAATAATAATAAATAGTTTATTTATAAAAATGGTGCAGACTTACAATAACTTATCTTAAAAATTATAGAGAACACAGTTGCTCAGAACCTGTGTGTCAGGCTAGAAAGGTGCTTAGAATTTTAAATAAAAAATTAAAAACTGAGAAGACTATTTAAAAACTAATATTAACTTAGAAGACTAACATGTTTTATTTACAGACAACGAGTAAGTCCTCTGTCTCACTGTATGATATGCTAAGTAAAAATTGTAGAATAACCTTTTTACAGTCGCAATTATTTAATTTATAGATACTTAATTTCCTATTTAATGGAAAAAATCTGTATACAAAAAAAAAATGTAAAAAATCTGTATACAAAGACATATTTAGAGAATGCATTTGACTCACATACAATATCATTCCGTCTAAATGTCTAAATGTCAGAGACCTAAAAACAATAATTTATTTTTAGTGTGCCTCTGCAGGGCAATGACCTCTTTGCATCCAGGAAATCAGGATTTATAGTAAAAAGTAAGTCTGAAATTACAGAACAGCACTACTAAGGAAAAATATTATGTCGATGGGACCTATCATATACAATAAAATTCCGCACAGTTTCAAAGAACACCCTATTCGAACATTTAAATCTAAGCTTTACTGCATTATTATTGGATAAATGTTATTATTGTATCAATGACTTTTTAAATGATAAAAAAATTTGACAATAAAATTTGTAAATGACATTATGTTTGTAAAATAATATTTCACTTAATTATAATTCCAATGAAATTCATTTTATTGACTAGATTCATTTATGTGCAATTGACTATGTGTTACTGTTGACTACTATTACTTTATTATTATTTCCTTCTTTTTATGTCTCTTTGTGTTAATTAGAGTGACATGTTAGTTGTTAATTTATAATAATATTGTATGTAATATATTAGTTTCTATGAATTTGCATGCCGTAAGGTAGAATGTAGCGGTAACCTTCAGCTATTTGTATCATCTTAAACTTGTACCTACATTGATGGCAAATAAATAAATCTGAATCTGAATCTGAATCGCTAACCAGTCTTGAGCAAGCGCGGTGATCAATAAAAAATATTAATTGACTCAAAATTAGATCAGACAATTCGAGGAAGTTATAAAAATATTGATTTCTGAAGATCATTATAATCAGCCTATAATGTGCCCACTGCTGGGACCCTCTCGGGGATCGGGAGTGAGCCTTAATCCACCCCACGGGCCAAGTGCGGGTTGTTAGATGTCACATGTCTTCGAATGTTTTCCTTCACCGTTTTGAGAGCAGTGGTGATGAAATAATTTACACAAAGTAAAGCCTGTCTGGGTTCGAGCCTACGACCTACATCTCGTAAGTCGCGGTCGTTACCATTGGCTCACCTTTGCTCTACAACACGTGTCTAGTATTTTTATGTAAAGAATCTATGTACAAAATTTCAAAACTGTATTATGAAAAATCACAAAATTATAAGCTTGCTAAGTTACCTGTTGTTTGTCCGTACAAAAACATGCTCACACGCGCCGCTCGCGCCGCACTGTCTTGCGCTCATTGATAATAGTACCTAGGTACCTAACCGTTCGGCGCGGAGATTGGATAATCTACTTAGTGTAGCTTGGTGTATTGGAATCGATTTAGTTACTTATTCTGAATAAACTATATTCAGGTTTCGCGTATACCTACTAAAAATAACGTTGTATAAAACAAAACAATTCCTTCCTTGTCTACTTTTAAAGACACAGCCAAAGAAAAAATCCCACGAAACAAATTATTACTAACGGCACAAATATACGACTATATTTTGCACCTACAAACGGAAACCGAAAATTTAATAACTCCGTACTAAGAAACGAAATAAATTCGCAGAGTGCCGCGCTACGTCATATATTTTTCTTAAATTCTTCCACGAAATTTAACAACCAGGTTAGTGTACTGTGAACCTGCCTATAGCAGGGATGGTGAACATTTTCAAACATGGGTGACACTTTAAAATATGTGGCAATATCTTGACATCTATATCTTGATTTCTTTCTTTTATTATCATCATCACTGAGCCAAATTACGCCCACTGCCTCATCAGTGCACATCACAAGCATCGTCACAACGGATGTCTTTTGCTTCTTACAGCAAGCGGATTCTCACGACATCCACCGGTCGGTGGTCATCCGTCAAACCACAGTTACCAAGATTAAAATCATTAACTAAGAACTAAAAACGATAGTTGAAATTATTTGATCTGTGTCATAGAAGACATAGTCCCCTTTATTCATAAATGTTGCTTAAAATTAAGCTTGTGATTAGCGACTGTTTAACCCTACATTTTCGACGTTTGAAAGTCACTTAAATTTAATCATCATCATCTGCCTAGCCTTTTCCCAACTATGTTGGGGTCGGCTTCCAGTCTAACCGGATGCAACTGAATACCAGTGTTTTACATGGAGCGACTGCCTATCTGACCTCCACAACCCAGTTACTGGGTAATACGATACCCCTTGGTAAGACTACCCGTAACGACTGTCAAAGATCCACGAATGACAACCGGGATAACGGGTTAAAGTACTTTTCGAGGCACGGAGGGGTCTCGGTATGTAAAGATGGTCACCCATCCACAGACCAACCGCTGCAAGCGTAGCTTAACCTAATTGATAGACACTTGCGGCTGTTATTAGTTAGCCGCGGGCCCCTCACTTAACTTTCTTCATCGTTTATGAATAAACCTCAATAGTATTAACATCCTTATACTGTGTCTCTGTTGAAATTGGAGAGAAATAATTAATGTGTGACTTCTGTTTTCTTTAAATTCATTTTCTGTCTCGTGCAGTAATGCCGCAGGTTTGCCATCCCTGTCGTATAGTATTACAGTTCTTTACAAACTGAGGTCGTTTGGAACTGAAGCCGTTTGAGTGAAAATCGGCGCAAGTTTGCTTCAGTATCTTATATCGTAAAATTTTTGGATAAGAAGTCTTGAAGTATACGAACAGGTAATGTTTTGGCGGTTAGTGACTGATGGTCTTGATGATATGTTGTGTGTTATGTGAGACTGCCTTTCTTACGCTCTACTTGTTTGTAAAATATATCAAGAAATGCAGCCTTAGCGACCTCTGCGCTGCGAAGCGCAGAGCGAAGATGCCGATAGCGAAGATGCCGTGGAAGTGGCGAAATCTTGGGCCAACAAAATTTAACGCACTGCCATATTATCGACACGACGAACAAGAGTACGCTAACTTTTTTTAAGGGGGTTTTAAGGGGGTTGTGTCGGAGTTCTATCGACTAAAACCCTACTGCTCCTTCTACTGCTATAAGTCGGGCCGGGAGATATTTGTACATACCCCCGACTGGAATACGAAACACCTAACTCTTACTTCAGCGATTTAAAATACAGCGGTATTTTTGCGATTTAATTTGGGAAAGTAACATATTTTCTGCTTTTTTCAAGAAATTTTCTCAATACTTTAAAGTACGACAAGGTGGCCTTTATAAATTTTAATTATAAAATATTAAAACCGGCTTTAAAAAGAAGAATTTAACGTAAGTTTTGTTGTGACCCGGAATGCTTTGACGAAACTTGCATTTCGAAAATAGTTGAAATACACTCACCTGCAAAATTGCATGGATACTCTAATGTGTATTTTGTTGTGAACGTTTGAGTTAAAGCTTTCGAAAATGAACTAGATGGCGTTGGTTTCTTCACAACTATGACTTATTTACGAAACGTAAGTAAGGAGTTGGGAAGAAACGTATTAAGTAGGATTGACCAAGGAATTACACAGCTAATACATTTATCTAATTATTACATTACATTTACCAGCTTACGTAGCTTAAATGATAAAAATAATAAAAGAAACCGATAGGAATAATTAAGTATAACGAGTGGGTATTTTTAATAATTTTAATATTCGTGTTTGGTAATTACTAAGCAACAGGAAAAAAGCGCAGAGTCATCGCCTTGTGGGCTCGCCAAACAAAAAGTCACAATTAAAAAATTATGGAACCTCCATAATTTTTTAATTGTGACTTTTTCTTATAGTTTATTATTCAATTTTTACAGTCAGTTTATTAATTATCGCAGGTACAGCATTATAATATTATGTATAACTTCTTATTGAGGCCATAGCTAAAGTATTAGTTCGTTTCCAAAATCAGAAAGAGGATTGAAGCTTATGTAACCTTATTAAAAACAGACAGAAGACCAGATTATTTTATCACAAAGGTCAAACGGATTAAATGGATTAAATAGGTAGGCTAAAAACTACAAAATTGCACAAAAACATATCAAATGGTTAGTAGGTAACATAGAAAACTAAAAACTATGTTGTTTGAAAAGTGTTCATTACTTTTTAAATTAATAAAATTACGTAAGTACTAGGTTGTACACACATAACCATGTCTCCAGTTAATATAAATCATAAGTTCTAAGTAAAATAATATTAATTAAGTACAATTATGTATTAATAGCTCGTAGTTACATGACCACTTGTGTATCACGTATTATTTCGACACCACAAACATAAGCGTCCGTGTTCACTGGACTTACAACCTGGGTCTGGAGTCTGTTTAAAGACTTCCAGGTTACCCAAGGTAACTCATGTCCAGGTGGGGGTGGGACGGACGGTTTGGGTAAGGAAGTACTGTCTCAGTTTTTTCATCTGTAAAGATGACATTACTCCAATCGAAGTTTATCTGATCCAAAGCGAATCTTGCCCTTTTATGGCTTTCCGTGAGCAAGGGTTTCACAGCATGCCTCCGATAATGCAGCCCTTCACTATGAAGAGCACGACGCGACGGACAGTGTCAACACTTGTGTCGAATAAACCAGCGTAGTGGTTTGTCGGCAGTAATCCATTTTCTCACACTCCCTTATCATGGTTTGTTGCTGCAATATGTTTATAAGGTGTCTACTAGTTCTTTGATGGTGTTGCAAAGAACCCTCCTCTTCAAATCGTCGTACCCATTGAACTACTGTTTTTCTCTGCAACAATAAAACAGAAATATATAATACCCAATACTGATTAGTATGTATACTACATACTAATCAGTATTGGGTATTATTATATTTTCTAGTAACAAACAAATAATGGAGTTTTGAATAAAAAAGTGTAAAAATAAAATTACTTACGTTTACACCGGTCTCTCTGGCTATTTCTGACAAGTTCTTGCCTTGATTATGCATACATTATTGCATAGCAATTATTTGAGCTCTTGTCACGAAGTCAATATTACAACTTGTTCCGTTTTTATAGTTTTAAGGTGTATTTATTTTGCTGTAATGCCAATAAACGCATTTTTCTTTCTTTTCTTTCTTTTTGGTAAAATAAGTAGGCAATTCACCTGATTTAAAATAAAAACTGAACAAAAGGCACTCGAACGAGGTAATCGAAATGAACTTAGCGAACGATCAATTGAGCTTAGTCATAAGTTCATAACTCTTCGATTTATATATATACTACCTATCTCAAGTTTGAAAACTAACACTAAGGGCTGATTTTTCCATCGCCAGATAACTTTTGTTCGAGGAATAAAATTGACGTTTGACAGTTTTGTAAGAAACAACTGTCAAAATTTCAAAATTATTCCTCGAATAAAGTTATCAGATGATTGAAAAATCAGCCCTAGAAAATCAGATACCTATCTACTAATAAATCGATATTAGCAATGCTGATTTTACGCTAGATGGCGTCATTTCTCGCTTCACGCGATTTTCTTTCTGTACTGTCCATAGATTTTTGCAGCCCACTGTACATAGGTTGACCGACATGTAAGATTTCAAAGGTCAGAAGTTCTACTAGAATAGCCACAACCTCGGACAAGGCCAAGTCATTAAAATAACTCAACTAGCTGCTGCCCGCGATTTCGTTCACGTGGAAGTCGTAAGATACACAATATATTCAAATAACATCTACATTTTTATAAAACTCTCTCGGACCCCGACTTACCACATCGCATCGTATTACCAGCCCGCGCTGTTACCTACTTCGTTTTCACTTAACACTCTTTCTGACTTTTTTTCTTGGCTCCTCAGGGTCATGGCATAAAGTATTTTTTTTATACATTATAAACTATAATAATAATAAAATACCTAATTAATAGCCAAGAGCCTCGACCAACACCTAAGGAGGCTCTCGTTGGGCAGCTGGATCAACCCCTTGATTCAGAAAGCGGTACTTCTGGACACAGCCCGCATTATTACGAGGTTCCTCTCTCTGGAACCCTGACCGCCGGTAGCTTAGACCCTGGGCCCGATACCGGAGGGCTACTATTTCTTATATTTTTAAATGTTTTTATAACCTAATATTTAAAAATATAATTTATTATGTGATATTTAATGAAGTAAAGGAAATACCTAAAGGAAATAATAAATATCTTTATTTCCCAAAAGTACAGATAATTGTACTTTATGTTTACAATTTTTATTAGTGAACATTTACATAAAACATTTGGATGCTCAAGAGATCTGTACACAATAGATTAAACTCTGTCTCTTAAACTAGGGAGACAGTGCTTCGCAATGAAGTTCCAGTTGATACCGTATGAGTGGACTGTGTGTGGGCTATCAAATACAAAAATATTAGGTATTCCAAATACGACTGGCAGTTCCAGAGATTCGCACGTTCAAACAAAAATATAAATAAAAACTCTTCAGCTTTATTAGATTATAGTTTATATATGTTACTACCAAACATACTTGATAGTTTCGACATTAATCTACGGAATAGGTCTGAAAAACAATAAATGTATCGGTATAAATTGCCTGCTCCATGACAAATATGCTATCAATTCTATAAAAACTTTTCATATAAAGTCCACATAATAAATTGATTATTATGAGATCGTCAGTTGTTTATTTTATATTGGTATTTAGTATTGAGCTAAAAGGATGTCGTTGCCAACTTTGTAAACTAATGGATGTATTTATAAAAAGGTATTTATTTGTTTGTAATGAGGTGGATACTTAAAGGAGATCACGCATTTTGTTCGGCGACTTGGGATAAGAAATAAAAAGTCAGCGGCCAAGAATGAATTACATTTATTTGAATGGTCGCAGTAGTAGAAACATTTATTTGTATGGCGACAGGGCTGTAATGAATTTGAGAACAAAGATATACAACGATCTTATTTTTCGATCCACCTCCAAATATATATAACCGCTAGTTATATATATTTGGAGGTGGATCGAAAAATACAAAATTTTATCAAAATTGGTCCAGCTGTTTGAGCGTGAAGAAGTAACAAACATATAAACACACACACTCACTAACTCACAAACTTTTGCCTTTATAATATTAGTGTGATAATTATACAGGGTGTTTGGTGAATCGTTTGCCAAATGTAATTGGCCGAAAGGAGAGGTCATTTGCTATCTTTTAAGGCCCAGTAACTCATTCCTTGTTACACCGGTTTTTTTTATAATTACTGTTTAATTTTTATATAGAAAAATACAAATACTCTGCATTTAAGCTTAAATTAAAAAAAAAGTTATGAGTAAAGCCTTCAAATTTCATTTTAATTCTTATGTTTACTCTTGTATGGTTCTATGAAATTCAAAATTACTTGCTAATAACATCTAGTTCCTTTTTAATAACTCACAAAGATTTTGAAAAAAGGAAAAATACACTTAACACTCAACTGTAAATTGCTGTAAAAAAAAAAAAACTAAAAGCGATCGGGATCTTTGAATTCTTTTAAAAAGTTCTCGTAGTTTGTCCCCTTTCCAACGGTGTCCAATATACAAAAAAAAAAAAACTTTTAATAACTTCAATAATTCGCTAAATGTGTAATCGAGACACGTCAGGCTGATATTCGATATTACGGTAAGAACACTAGTTTTCACATAAATAACATTCTTTAAGTAGGTGGATAGTGTTATATCACTCTTACGCAGTCTCTTATCTCTTTCTAGGGTTCTAACTTTCCTCGAACTTGAAATTAAAAAATAAAATTTTATTTAATAAGTACCTAATTATAAATTTGGTTCAAAATAACAGCCGCACAGGTCGATCGATCAGGTTATGCTACGCTTGCCGCGGTTGGTCCGTGGATGGGTGACCATCTTTACATACCGAGACCCCACCGTGCCATGGAAAGCACGTTAATCCGTTGGTCCCGGTTGTCATCCGTGGATCTTTAACAGTCGTTACGGGCAGTCAGAAGACCGAAAGTCTGACAACCAGTCTTACCCAGGGGTATCGTATTACCCAGTAACAGGGTTGTGGAGGTCAGATAGGCAGTTGCTCCATGTAAAATACTGGTATTCAGCTGTATCCGGTTAGACTGGAAGCCGACCCCAACTATATCCTGCAGTCCTGCACAGCTTAGCTGAAGAGCAGTGGTGGCCCAGTGACGGCCGCGACTTACAAGTATCGATTACGTACAGACGCCAGCACATCAAGCTACGCGAAACTGTCAAATTTTCCCAATCAACTTTGAACCTTATGCTTCAGCGATAAAGTTGAAAATCTATTAAAGAAATTTGACAGATTGCAGTGGGTTGATGTGCTGGCGTCTGTACGTACGGTCGTGGGTTCGGACCCAAGGAAACACTTTATATTGTATTAATTATTTCATCACTAGTGCTCTCAAAACGGTGAAGGAAAATATCGTGAGGAAACCGGCATGACTTAGAATCAAAAATTCCAAGACATGTGACCAACTCGCCTTTTTTTTTTTGGGTTGGAAATCATCAAATGACCCCTCCTGCTCTGGGTGGAGCGGAAGGGAGTGTCAGACTCTTACTGACTAAAACCCATCCGTGTTCCTTCCTTAGCCCTTTATGTTCCGGGCCAGCGGTAACCCTATCGGACAATCCCGCTGACCTGGCAGGCTTCGGCCCTAAGGTCTCTTAGGGCCGAAGCCTGCCGGGTGTCAATTGGTGTCTGCCGGTTGGTGTCAGCATCAAGGAAGGGGCCCCCTTACCTTGATGCTGACACAAACCCGCCCTGGGCCCATGACGTGGCCCACTCCCTCTCACATGAAAATAAGGATTATCGGGTGTTTATGCTGCACAGTTTCTCAAAAGTGCACCGCAAGGTTCAATCTTGTTAATATTATTTCGATAAATTACTAATAGCTTGTGTTATGCTGCATGGATACACAGTTAAAGTTCTTGATAGCTTTAGTGGCAAAATTTTAGCACAGGAGTTAGTGACTAGAAAATGATTGGTGTAAGTTAAATGACTTCAGCGATTTGTATAATCATCACTGTCGCACATGGTTATCTCATTATCATCATCATCATTTCAGCGGATAGACGTCCACTGTTAAACATAGGCCTCCCCCAAGCACCGCCACTTCGACCGGTTCTGTACTTCGCACATCCAGCGGATTCTTGCGGCCTTCACAAGGTCATCAGTTTAGGTTGTAGGAGGCCTTCCAACGCTACGTCTCTTCCTGTACGCACTCGCCACTCCAGAACGTTTCGGTCCCAACGACCATATGATACACATACTTAAGTTTGGCAATTCTTTGGGCTATGTCGGTTATCTTGGTTCTCCTGTGGATCTCTTCATTATTATCTAAACCAATATTGAATATTATAAAAAAGATTTAAAATTTTGTGTTTGTTTGTTACACTTTCCCGCTAAAACGGCTAAACTGATTCGGATGAAATTTGGCACATGGGTAGATCATGACCTGAGTTATGACAAAGAATAATTTTTATCCCGATATTCTCACGGGATCGATACTTATGCGGGTGAAACAGCGGAGCCTAGAGGTACTTGATCCTAAATTGATAAGTGATCTAGATTCAGAACGTCAAGACCATCATAAATTTGAGAGAAAGGAAGAGGAAGTACGAACACTCAGTCCTAGACATTGATGTACTCATTTTGAAATTTGAACTAGCGGTATTTATTTATTTTTTTGAACTTTATGCACAAGTAAAAAAATACTGTACAAGTCAACATTAGGGTGATACAAAACAGCACCCTAAGGTTTTTACCTGTATTGACCTGCAATGTAGATAATAATCACACTAATATTATAAAGGCGAAAGTTTGTGAGTGTGTGCGTGAGTGTGTGTGTGAGTGTGTGTGTGTTTATATGTTTGTTACTTCTTCACGCTCAAACGGCTGAACCAATTTTGATAAAATTTGGTATGGAGGTAGCTGACACCCTGGATTAACATATAGGCTACTTTTTATCCCGATATTCCCACGGGATCGAAACTTATGCGGGTGAAACCGCGGGGCGCAGCTAGTTTATTTCATAAGCCTAATACAGTAAGGATTAACAATGTATTAAATAACTTTTATACTTATATCAATAGGCTTTTGAAGAATTTTATAATCATCATCTGCCATCATCATCTGACGAATACTTTCTCCCGAATTGTTTTTGTTTTATTTTTCGTTTGTGTTTTTATTTTTATGCGTCACGTTTGCCGCAAATAAACGTATTTTCTTTCTTTCTTTCTTTCCTAGCCTTTTCCCAATTATGTTGGGGTCAACTTCCAGTCTAACCGGATGCAGCTAAATACCAGTATTTTACATGGAGCGACTGCCTATTTTACTGAAGAATTTTATACCAATAAGCTATAATGTTATGACTTGCACCACACACAATTTGATTCTAAACTCAGTGAACGCCAAATATTTAGTTCCACTATTTGTTTTGGCAAACTGATGTTTCAAATTGCGGTAATAAACATCACTACCATAATTTGAATTCGGCTGTAAATTAAATTTAAATTGGTTACACTTCCTTGTTCAATAATGTTACTAGACAGTTATTGGGCTCGTTACTTTAGAGTGCAGCAACCAGTCTCAACATCGTATCGCGGGACCAACCCATTAACTGGGTTTTTGAGGTCAGATAGGCAGTCGCTTCAAGTAAAATACTGGTATTCAGCTGCATCCCGTTCGACTGGAAGCCGACTCCAAGTTAGTTGGGAAAAGGTTAGACTGATTGATTGAATACTGTAAAATCTTCAAGAATCTAGATTTTATGCACCACTAGCGCCCCGCGGTTTCACCCGCGTAAGTGTCGATGCCGTGGGAATATCGGGATAAAAAGTAGCCTATATGTTAATTCAGGGTGTCAGCGACCTCTATACACACACACACACACACACACACACACTCACAAACTTTCGCCTTTATAATATTAGTGTGATTATCATAGAAAATAAATCTATTCTATTCTATTCTATTCTATTCATCTGCCTAGCCTTTTCCCACATATGTTGGGGTCGGCTTCCAGTCTAACTGGATACAGCTGAATACCAGTATTTTAGATGGAGCGACTGACCATTTTGAAGACTGATTACCTATTGCTACTAACCCTGTAAAATTGGCGTGCCTTGTTTTTAGGGTTCCCTTCCTGAAAAGGAAAAAACGGAACCCTTATAGGATCACTTTGTTGTCCGTCTGTCTGTCTGTCTGTCAAGACCCTTTATCTCGGGAACGCATAGAGGTATCGAGTTGAAATTAAAACCAAATGTGTATATGGCTTTAATTTCAACTCGATACCTCTACGCGTACGGACTAGACGTAAGTACGTCTACAGTCCCTTGAAGCTGTGAAAAAAATAAAACTTCTAACTTAACGTAAAAAAAGATACGGCCGTTTATGCCTCAAATAACGTATATTTCGACACTTTCAAGGGAATCAAAATTTATAGAGTATTTTCGAATCGTTGTCAAATTTCATGATTCGTTGACCTAGAATCATGGAATTTGGCAAGAAGCAAGGTCATGTAGCACAAGTAAAGGAACAAATCTGAAAGCCTTTAATTTGTAGTCATATACGTACGTACGGAACCCTTGGTGCGTAGGTCCGACTTGCACTTGTTTTTATAAATAAATGAATCTGGGGGCACGGGAGTGCCCCCGCCAAGACGAGCCAAGCGAAGCGCAAGGGCACTACCTACCTTTTCTCGAAGCACTTCGTCGTATTTTTGAACCTTCTTAACTTGGGTTTGGATTATACCAGATAAACAAAATTTTCGAGATATGATGCCAGTGGTTGACTTATTAAACCTATAAAGTTTCAATTGCACAGCTCTTATACTTTAGATTTTATTGATATCTAAAATACCCCGATTTCGTCACTGATTCACTGACTCACGGCCAAGCCATAATATTTTGAATAAGGTGTAGAGTTTGCGAAGTTAGGCCTTGTATGTGCCAGTGCGAGCTACATGGTCTCGTCTTGGCAACATTTAATATGAAATGTTTTTGTGGGATACCATTTTACCCGGTCTGGGAGTCGAACCCAGGACCTCATGGTCTTTTAATGCACTCAAATAACCATCTAATGCACAGTGATAATAGGGATAAAGTAGCTTAATAAGCACTTAAAAGCTAATTTCCAAAGCATTCATTTCATTTATCTCACAATTTTGCCTATCATTCTGCAAATACAATAGCAGAGTTTACAATAATCAGCAAATATATCTTCATTTGCGTTCACAGCTGTTGGGACTGAATCTATTAATAATACAATAATAGCAGAGCTTTTAATGGTCGCTGCGAATACATTAAATATATGTTAGTTTACATTATTATGTATGTATTTAGTATACCAACATACTGCGGTCTTTGATTTATTATGCAGGACAGACAGGACACCCATATGCATAAATAAAATGTGTTACTACAACAATATGTATCATCATCATCAGCGTACAGCAGTCCACAGCTGGTCATATGCCGCTCCAATAGCACGACATTCAGCTCGATTCTCAGTAACCCTTATCCAGCTTCTATCACCCCGCGAAGATCGTCACTCCACCGAGCCAGAGGACGTCCTACCTTCCGTTTGCCGATTCGCGGTCTGCACTCAAGAACACGTCTACTTCAACGGTCATCGGTTCCACGGCTAAACCACTACAAAAGTTATTTATTCAAATTAGGCTAAGAATCAGCACTTTTCGAACGTCAAAATTATATAAGTTCCTAGTGCTTTCGGTAAGAAAAACAAAGTAGCAAAGCATAACTTGCTTATTCTATGAGCTATGTCGAAAACTTTGGTTCTCTGCCGGATCACCTCATTCCGGACTCTATCCCTCGGAGAGACCCCAAGCATAGCTCCTTCCATAGCTCGCTGAGTGACCTTGAATTTTAGGACCAGCCGTACCGTGAGTGTCCACATTTCGGCTTCGTAAATCGTAACAGGCAGGACACACTAATTGAAGGCTTTAGTCTCTAGGCTCTGCAACAATATGTGTAAACATACATAAACAACTCGCTTGTATTTCTTGAAGAGCTGGGCTGAGGTGAAATTTAATCCACATTTGCTAGTTACGCTTTAGTCCCATTTTTGAGCATATTTTCATCAACTGGGCAAAGGCACAAACTGCAGGCTGTTGCTAAAAAGTCCTTATGGTAAAACCCAATGACACCAGACTCGGAGATTGAAATCAGGACTTCATTCTTTAGCAGCCATGCTTGCTACCACAAGACTAACGATGCAGTCAAACCGACAGAAATGGAAGGCGACTAAATTGGCAAAGAAACGGCAAGTGCGGCTGAACATCGCGCATTTGTCAGCAGTATTACCACAGATATAGATAAACCTAGATAACGCATGAGCAACTACTTCGCGTGCACAGCTTACGTACAAAAATCGTAAGCCGCCACTTTCGCGCTCAGTCCTGTAGTACTGCTGGCTGGATGAGCGTGAGCGCTGGCGCTAGGCCCGGAGGTGAGGCGAGACGGGTGCCGCATACGGCAGCATCTTTGGTGTGAGTCTATCTGGCGGGCCCCAACGAGAACAACAGGTGATAGCTTTTCATAAAGACATTATTTTGTACCTAAAGAAAATAAATAAGATATATTTTGTACCTCGACAGTTTTAGATTGAACGACGTTTTTATGAAGTGTCTAGCTAGCGGGCCCCTTATGATTATTTTTGTTGTTATTATACTTTTAGATCGCCCAATAGTGCTCGGAGTAAGAAACTATTTTGTACCTTATAAATCCAAAATTTCGACTTTCTGTGAGCTTTACTTCAAAAGATATTCGCTATCTAAACAAACGTCCAGCCAGCTGGCCCCTTTTTAAATACTACTCTTTTATATCTTACAATTATGTCAGGAGCTTGATACTATTTTGTACCTTAAAAATCCAAAATTTCGACTTTCTGTGAGCTACACTTCAAAAGATATTCGCTATCTAAACAAACGTCCAGCCAGCTGGCCCTTTTTTAGGGTTCCGTAGCCAAATGGCAAAAACGGAACCCTTATAGATTCGTCATGTCTGTCTGTCTGTCCGTCTGTCTGTCTGTCTGTCTGTCCGTCCGTATGTCACAGCCACTTTTCTCCGAAACTATAAGAACTATACTGTTGAAACTTGGTAAGTAGATGTATTCTGTGAACCGCATTAAGATTTTCACACAAAAATAGAAAAAAAACAATAAATTTTAGGGTTCCCCATACTTAGAACCGAAACTCAAAATTTTTTTTTTCATCAAACCCATACGTGTGGGGTATCTATGGGTAGGTCTTCAAAAATGATATTGAGGTTTCTAATATCATTTTTTTCTAAACTGAATAGTCTGCGCGAGAGACACTTCCAAAGTGGTAAAATGTGTGTCCCCCCCCCTGTAACTTCTAAAATAAGAGAATGATAAAACTAAAAAAAATATATGATGTACATTACCATGTAAACTACCACCGAAAATTGGTTTGAACGAGATCTAGTATGTAGTTTTTTTTCAATACGTCATAAATCGTAAACCGCAATTTACCATTCATTCAATCAACTCAAAAATAAAAAAAAACATTTAATTTCATAAACATAAACCTTATGCATACACCCGGATGTTACGGAACCCTCGGTGCGCGAGTCCGACTCGCTCTTGCCCGGTTTTTTTTAATACTATTCTTTTATATCATATAATTAAGTTTCATGATTTACGAAATTAAATAAAGATTCTCCTACAGAGTGGCAGGGACATCGACGTACAACTAGAAACATCTTGTTTTGCATGATGTTTCTTATATAGAAAGAAATAGAAAAATAGAAAAATATTTATTGTCCAGGTAATACAGTAAGCAGGTAGTTAACAGCAAGTTAAGACGACATGAGTAGCTTAAAATATTACCTATAGCTAGGTTACAATATAGTATTAACTAGTGAGCCCCAAACTAGACAGTTAGTCTGTATCTTGGGGCTCGGAGTACGAATTCCAGAGTGGAGACTAGAGAGGTGATTTGAGGTACGGTATGGTATGGTACGTGTGTATGTGATATTTGTGTGATGTGTGTGTATATGTGTGATGTGTGAGTGGTGTGCGTGCGCGTCTGGTATGTGTGTGTAAGTGTGAGTGTTTGTTCCATTGTGCTTCGTTTAATTTGGTGTCAGGTGAGGGTCTTTATATTAATTGTTCCGAGTCATCGTAGCCAGTGTTATGCAAAATTTCCTTTACAATTTTTTTGCAGCCGAATGAAGTTGTATTTTTAATTTCGCAGAGTTTACAGACTTTATTGTACGTATTAATGAGTGAGTAGGCCGGGGAGCGTCTTGCTAGCAATGAGGTGCTGTCAGGTGTTGGGATTCTGTAATTTCTTTTGCTTATGATAGATGCGTAGTCGGGTCTACTTTTAATATTTTTGTGCGTTTTTGTGCAGGCAGAAAGAATGAAAAGCTGACGGACTCTGAGGACTCTCGTTTCGCGGTAGAGTAGATCAGTAGAGAACCGGTAGGGCTTCCTAAAAGTCACTTTAAGAAGCGCTCTCTGTGCTCTTTCAGCTTCGATTAAGTAGGTCTTTCCAGCGCTACCCCACACGCTGATGCAATACTGAATTATCGATTGGCATAGCGCTAGGTAAACTTGTTGTAGTGTGTCTGTGGGCAGACAGTCTCGTAGTCTACGCATGGTGTGAATAAGTTTTCTTATTCTGCCAGAAAGGTTGCATATATGTTGCTTAAATGTTAGGTGGTCGTCGATAAGAATGCCAAGGTATTTAATGTAAGAAGTACGTTCAAGAGGAGGACAGTCGCAAGAGGAAGTAGAAATGTTTAAAGAGCAGTGATGTAGTTTGAGTTTAAGGTGTTCCGGTGGGTTTGAAGCGGCGGTTTTGGAGAAAACGATATATTTCGTTTTGCTGCCATTTAGCGTGAGCAGGTTTCTGTCCAGATTGTTTGCTATTAATGATAAACCCTCTTCCGCTAGAGAGTATACATGTTCCCACGATTTTCCGTGAAATATTACGGCAGTGTCGTCTGCATAAGTTATGATTTCAGCATTATTTACGGAAAGGTTTACTATGTCATTAATATAGACAATGAAAAGCGTGGGACCAAGTACACTACCCTGTGGAACTCCGAAATCAATGGGAAGTTGATCACTTGTGAAAGAGCTTACTTTCGTGTACTGCTTCCGGTTTGTCAGGTAGCTTTTAAACCATTCTAGGCATATTCCTCGTATTCCTATGCATTCTAATTTCTTAAGGAGAAGGCCAGTTGAAACCGTGTCGAATGCCTTTGCAAGATCAAGGAAGATGGCTAGGCATTTTTCATTTTTCTCAATATAAGAGGAGACACAATCGGCAAGATGAGTTACAGCATCCTCGGTTGACCTATTCCTTCGAAAACCAAATTGGTTATCAGAGATGAGATGATTTTTATCAATGAAAGAAATAAGACGGGAGTTAACTATCCTCTCTAATATTTTAGATACAGAGCTTAGCAGTGCTATAGGTCTGTAGTTATCTGGTGCATGTTTGGGACCGCTTTTGTAGATGGGGGAAACCGCAGCTATTTTCCAACATTCTGGAAAGGTACCGGTCTCTAGGCTCAGGTTGAAGATGTGCATCATTGGTACTAGTAAGGATTTTAAAGCTCTTTTGATAAGAATAACCGAAATTTTGTCAGGTCCTGGAGCACTATCGACTTTGAGGTCAGATATAATTTTAATAATTTCGTAGGCATCTGTCGGTTCAAGGAAAAGAGAGTGTGGGTTTGATACGTCCGATGTGTAAGTGTTTATTAAAGATTCATGAGATAGGTTATGTTTTTCTAGTATTTTGTCTGCCAGACGGGTTCCTACTGAGGTGAAATGTGAGTTACAGGAGTTTAGTGTTTCTTTTTCTCTATTGGGGCTCAGTAGTTGGGAGGTTTCATTACTTTTAAGAGATATGTGACCTATAGATTTTATTGCTTTCCAGAGGTTTTTTGGATTGTCTTTGTTATCAATAATCTGTTGGTTATTGTAGTCAGATCTGATTCTTGAAAGAAGTTTGGAAAAAAAGTTTCTGTATCGAGTGTATATTTTATTTCGGACAGGATCATCAGGGTTAGATTTACAGTCATTATGCAACCTGTCCCGATGAATCATGCACCTTATTAATCCCGGGGTGATCCATGGTTTTATGCATGCCAATTTCCTACCAATTTTTAAATTTCGCGTGTGCTTGTCTACAGTTGCAGTAACAATGTTCGTAAATTCAGTGGTTGCTGTGTTTACATTTGTGTCATTTGTGATGACAGACCAGTCAACACTGTTTAGGTCAGCAATAACTGCTTGGGTATCTGTTTTACTTATCCACCTCTTTGCAGTAGTAGTTGAAGGTTTGCGTGAGGAAATATTAGCAATAACTATATCATGATCAGTGATTGAAGACTTACAAACGACTCCAAAGCATTTGTTCTGACACTTTATAAATATGTGGTCTAGGCACGCTTTGTCCCTAGTTGGACTGGTTATGGCAGGAAGTAGCCCATGGCAAGACATTAGACAGAGGTACTCTGATGACTGACTATTGGTAGTGTTGCAGATATCAATATTAATGTCGCCAGTGACAATCAGTGTTTGTTTATTTGCCAGTGAGCTCAGTAAGGTTTCCAGTGAGTTTAAAAATGGTTCAAGATTACTAAACGAAGGAGATCTATAAATGCCTAGTATTGCGACTTTATCATCGATGGTTATGAGAAGTCGATCTGCGTCTAGTATTGTAGGTTCGAAGGCTACAGTCTTGTAATTAGTTTTTACAAAGCAAATGACACCTCCGTTTTTATTTTGCTGAACTGTTGTGCGGTATGCATTGTATCCTGGCAGAGGGTCTATAATACTGCCGTCAGTAAGCCAGCATTCTGTTAAAATTATAACATCAAAGCTGATAGTGGTTCGCTGTAGCATTACCGTAAAGTTGTCAAAATTGTGTTGGAAGCTTCTGATATTGAGTGAAAGAATTTTAAAATTAGACTCGGTATTTTTTATTAACGTTCGGCAATGTTCAATAGTATCAACGGTATGACAGTTTACTTCTAGATTTTCGTCTAAGTCTTGGACTATGTTAAGTAATGCCATTAGTGTAGTTTATTAATTTTGAGAAATAACTTTTATTTATAGGGGCTGTCAGTGACCAACAAGTTAGTATGTTCCATTTGCCAAGATTAATGTAAGTAACTTTTGGGAATTTTAGGATACCCTGACACTGAACGAAACGTCGTCTGTACGATAATAAGTGTCTGAATATGTGTAGATGCACGTCAGTGAGTGTGTTTAGGGTGTGTATTAAGGTATGTGTAGGTGGTATGGTGTGTATTTTTAAGGTATGTGTAGGTGACATAATATGAACATGAAACGTTTTATAAATTAAACTTTTACAGGACGTAAAATAGTAAAAAAATAAAAATAAATTGTTAGCAATTAGAGTTATACAGGTACAAAAAGTTAAATTGTAAAACACGAAATAGTTAACAATCAAAATTGAACAATATGAATAGGAATCACTAGACACAAAACATTTGTTGGCAATTAAAAATAACCAAGAACACAAAGTTAGCCTGTATGACACGAAGTATTTTATGTTTAAATGTAAAAAAGAACAAAAATTACTTATAAATGACAAAAAATAGTTAAAAATTGAAAGTAAACAAAACAAAAAGGTAAATAAGGTTTTTTTGAAAGTACTAGTTGTCAATAATAGGAGTGTTTGTTTGTAGAGAGGTGCAGTCATGTGCACCAGGAACTTGACGATGAAGTTCGTCCAGGCTTGTGATATTAATGGGTGGTATTCCTTCCCGTTTACGTATGTAAATAGATCCGTTTTTAATCCAACAGTATTTGAATCCTGCATTTTTGCTGAGTTGGCGTGTCTCACGAAATAAACGGCGGTTGTCTGGTGTTAAGCGCTCATTAAAGAATATATTTCCTTTGGTACCTTTTATGTCAATGTCGGCGCAGTTAAGGTTACGTCTATTTTTAGCGGAACTTAAAAATTCATTTCGTTTGTCTCGTCTCAGAAATCGGATCACTAGTGGTCGGGGAAGCTTGTTGTCAGACTCGGATATTATATCGCCATTGTTGTGTTTTTGGCGGCGCGGTCCAGCACGCGTCACGTAGTCTAAGTCCTTCTCGTCAAGATCAACACCAATTTTATGAGCGATAACGCGAACTATGTGGGTCGGACTTTCTGTTGGAGTTTCGTTTATTCCTATAATTTCTATTTCATTTCTTAGGGACTGCTGGGCCTGAGAGTTGAGTTGTTCTTTGAGTTGCGATACAGTATTTTGTAGTATTATGTTTTGGGAGGCACATTTTTCGAGATTGTGTATTTTTTCTTCGGCACGGGCAATTTTGTGCCCGTATTCATCAAGGCGGCTATTGCACTGCGTGATATGGTCGGTCAATGACCTCATTTCAGACTTCATCTCCATGACACTTTCGCGGATTAACTTCATTTCTAAAGCCAGGTTATTCAGAGCGTTAGAGTCCACGGTTACAGGTTGAAAGGCAGGCTTATTGTGTAATTCGACAGATGTGTTGCTCTCAGAAATGGGTTGGGATGAGACACAGGCGTTGTCAGAGGCGGAGCTCGTGAGACCAGTGCTGGTTTCACTGCTTTGACAGTGAGGGCATGTCCAACGCTGCCGCTGTTCTTCGGTCAATTTGCGCGACTCCGTTATGTTTGCGCATATAGCGTGATAATGGTAGGCACAGTTCGAGCATTTTATGGCTTGTGTTGATCTTATTGGTTTAGTGCAGTTCGCACAGCTGTAGTTAACCATTTTGACAACAAATAAGATATTAATATTTTGAGGCGCTTACGAGTTCCAGGAATTTTGAGCCGCAGGTGTGCCGCAGGTGCAGTCGTAGGTAGTTAACGCACGTGCGGGCCGGCCGGCTGCTGTGCGACAGGGATGAATTATCGCAAATCAGCAACTTGTCTCTTTTCCCCGAGGTGAGGAGGAGCCTACCTCAGCTACTGCAGCACGATCGGGAATATAATTTTGGCAATATTTTTAAATTAATTTCGCGCACTTGTTCACTCAAATTTTGTCACTATTTGTTAGAACCTTAGGATGGTTTTGTATTGTTTTATTTAATGTATTTTCGTGAGAGATTTTATTTCACCAAAAAACACGTCCACTCTTTGACAACTCAGATTGGTAAAGTGATATATATAAATATATATTTAGTTATATAAATTCAGACACGATGTGAAAATTGTTATTGAATAAATGAATTGAATTGAGGTTGAATCTAAAAAAAAACTGCTGTTCCATACATTTTGACCGCTTACCTAAGTACTTATAAAGGAATCAGCAGTTTTTTTTAATAACTTATGAAAAATGTACGCAGAGTGAGCCAGAATCATGTACTGAATCCATGCTTCCTGTAAGCATGGATTCAGTACATGATTCTGCGCGTCTAAAATTAATATAATTAAGTAAATAATAAATAGATTATATCGTAAAAAAATATGACATACCTACCACAGAAAATAGTGTGGAATAAATACCAACGACCACATGACCACATTTCCTTTTAAACACAGTCATAAACTATTCTTAATTCCAAAACAAAACACGATCCAATTTCAAAACAGACACCAAAAGGAAATCGTTTACAAAAGTAATCGATTCAATACTAAACCGGAACATAGCAATCCTAATCATACAACTTACTATCACAGATCAAAATTGTTAAATGGCTAGCGTTTCCACTTGACGGGGGTAGCAAACAGCCATAAATTTGAGGCGCACTATACCGGAACTACTATCTCAGTATAAACGTCCCGAAGCACTATGTCACAACTAGGGATGCGCTTTGGCGACGTGTCATTCGATATTTAGTCGATTATTATAAAATGTATGGAATATGTAACTATCGTAGCAGATGGCCTTCTGCAGTTTCTGCCTACACCAATGCGAAGAACGGTTGAGTTTACGTTATTATTGCTCGTAGTCATAGTCAAGTCCAACTGTCTGGTGTGACGGGAAATGCATCGACAATAATTATAATCGGGCCGTTGGTCGTAAAAGATAAACAAATTATTATTATGTGAAAAGTCGATTGAGACCAGAATCGCAATCAGTCAACAAAAAAACCTAATAATTGAAAGGCATAATTAAACGACCTTAGCAATCGTAAATTCATAATTTCGAAGAAAAACAATTTGCAAGTCAATTTGCCGACCTGTACAGTCACGAGCATAAGTATGTATACACTTGGCTTTATTCAAAGGCGATTTTCTCCTTTATTTTTGAATGAAATTTTATATTATTAAGAACAGTATTTTAGAACCCATAGGTTTATGTAGTGTCGTATTTCAACGTTGCATTCGTCATTTCGTGAAAAAATCGCAATTTAAAGTTGCCAAGTGTTGACATATTAGTGCTCGTGACTGTACGTGCACCGTTTCTGTGTTTTGTTTTGACTTACGAGTAAAATAATTGAAAATGATCTCGATTTGAGTCCGAGTCGATTGCTGACTCGACTAAACATTCAAACTCGATTCTTTCAATAGTAAAAACATCTCGGTTGCCCCCAACGCTTGTTACAACCGGTGGCAACTTGAAACAAAGCCGGGAATTCCTCGTATTTTTAACGATATACGAGGGTTTTTGTATGAATTGCATTCGGATGTGCTACCAAGTGACGGCCGTACAGATAGGCATGTTATAAAAATGTTTCCCTTTTCCCACACAACTATTCGGGATCTGTGTGAAGTTTTCGCATGATACGGGATGTAATGTTTTAATTTTGGAACGTTTTTCTTTTTGAGGAGTTGTGGAGTTTGTAAATTCTATACAAGCTGGATAAAACAGCATTTTACGCTACATATATGTAGCGTAAAAGGCTAGGCAGATAAATATGGCGGATATATCCGCCATATTTATCTGCCTAGCCTTTTCGCAACTAAGTATGTTGGGGTTGGCTACTAATATAACTGAATGCACTTCTAATATAACCGAATACTAGTATTTTACATGGAGCGATTGCCTATCTGACCTCCACGACCCAGTTACTGGGTAACGCGACACCCCTTGGTAAGACTGGTTGTCAGACTTTTGGGCTTCTGACTACCCGTAACGGCTTAACGTGCTTTCCGACGCACAGAGGGGTCTCGAATTCTCGATATGTAATCCCCATGTTGTGTTGCGTAGAATGCTGTTTTGTAAGGAGCAAAAAATGCTTTACTTCTACACAGTAAATTGGTTAATTACTCCCGGAAAAATCCTAAACCTTCCCTAAAATTGGTGAAAACTGTAAATAAGATCATAATAATGTACTGTGAAAGGCCGATTAAAAAAAAAACCCTTGAATAAAAGTGAAATAAAACATAAAACCTCTTTCCAAAAACTGCAACAAATTAACACAGGCACATCACAAAACAGTATTGTATCCTCAGAAAACCGCCAATAACGAGCGATTCATCATTTAAAAAAAAGAACGCCCCGTTCGACCGCCCTGTTAGTAGTAAACAATCGATGAGTTATTATCAGTCGCTCGCAGGCTTCTATTCACTGACGCACAGGCAATACAAAAAAGAAAAATAATGTTCACCTGTGCTATTATTGTTGTGGTGAAAAATATGAATTATTCAAAAGGTAGGCACCAACCGTTCGTGATTTGTACCCGGGTTTTGTTCCTTCAGAAAAAAACGCGCGGTTTTTACGAATTTAGAACGCGCACTTTTTCTTTTTAATTTTTTTGTGGATGGCGAAGGTTTGGTAACGAACTGGACGGGCGATACTAAAGTAGATTTATTCGTAGAATTTCAGAATTTGTTAGTGGTCTGCACAGTAGTTCCTGGTAAAGAATAACACTTTCACTTTATGAGGGATTGCTTGCAGTACTTTTTGGGGCAACGTTTACCTACACGCTGTGATTAACAGATGATGGTTTTTTTGAGACTATCAGCAGCATTCCAATCCATCAATAATTTTTAATTTAATTTTTTTTTTTAATAATTTTAAAAATCATCTGAACAAACGAAACAGCGCTACATCGGTGTGACAGGATACATTTATGGGTTACTCGGTTTATCCACCCCAAAAATCCACCCTAAGTTGGACATACGGAAAGGCATGTCCGAAAATCCATCCTAGGCCTAGTTGGATAAACGGAATTTATAGGCCAAGGGACATGCCGCGTATCCACCTTAGGGTGGATTTTTTGGAGTTGATCATTATGTTATGGGATCCGTTTATTCACTGCAAACAATTATAAGCGTCTTTGTTTTTTTCCAAAGTTATTGTCACGAACTGGGTTGCAACGTACTTAATGGCAATTCGTCGTCTTTATCACAGGAGGTCTTTGCGTTGGTATGCGGGCGAGAAGATGTAAGTAAATGAAAGTCAATAATATTCTGAATAATCACAAGTCAGTCTCCAATCACACAATCGTCGACGCGTGTCGATGGATGCAGTTGCCTATGTCGTCGACGTATGTCGCTCATGAGCACTTATGTAAGGCGCGAGCGCAAATCAATCAACTCACTGCACTACAAGCCGTTTGTCTACTCATGTGCTACAAGACTAGAAGGGTAGTCACAATGATCACAGATATCACAATAAATCAATGCCGGCTCTTCTATCGATCTCCCTGATCCTCATTTGTTTTCATTTTGGCGGGCGCCTCAGTACCCGGGCTTACGTCAATTTGACACCTGTCAAATTCATTCTAAAATCAAATCTGTAAGTTTAGCATCGCAAAATCAACTCCTTGGACGCGCCGTCATACTTGTTACTGTGCATTTGTGTCAATATACTTACTGTAATTTACTACTTCATTTGCTATAATACCTACGTCACATTATTTTTGTTGTATGGTCTTTTGTAGGTCTTGATATTAGTTATCCGTGATCAGCAAAAACCAGAGTAAGTACAGACGCCAGCACATCAAGCTACCCGAAACTGTCAAATTTTCCCAATCAACTTTGAACCTTATGCTTTAGTAATAAAGTTGAAAATCTATTAAAGAAATTTGACAGATTGTCAGTGCTTGATGTGCTGGCGTCTGTACATAGCTTGTAGAGTAAGCAAGCTGAAGTGACAGTGGGCTGGCCATGTTTGTCAACAGACCGATGGCCAGTGGAGCAGACAAGTCCTGGAGTGGAGACCACGTATTGGCAAACGTAGCTGGAGGTTTCCTTCACTACATGGTAGTAAAGGAAACCTCCAGCTACATGGACCGACGACCTTGAAAAGGAGCCTGCGAAAGACTGGATGCGGAAGGTGGAGGACAGGGTTTTCTGGCGCAGCCTGGGAGTGGCCTATGTCCAACAGTGGACTGTGATAGGCTGAGTTGATTGATTGACGTTCAGAAAAGCTTTGACGTCTTCTTAAATCATTTTACAAAGGTTTCACTTCTGTAATTTTTATTTTTCTACTCAGCATAGATTACTTATTTGGTGTTGAAGGGTAACTAAAAATTAAAAAAAAAAACAAGTTTACAATAATTACCTTCTTTATTTTTTTATTTCCCGTTTATTTTATGAATACATTATCAGCTAGAATTATGTTCAATTTAATGCACAATTAGGTGAATATATTGTAGTTAAGAATGTAGGAAATGTCTTTAGGTTAAAAATAAAACTAATATGGAATGATGTTTCCTATTAAATAACAAAATGTAGGTAAATAGTGTTTTAAAACCAAAGAAAACATTGCAAAAAACATTAATTTCGAGACGTAAGAAACACAGAGTGTAATATGCAGATGGATAACGAATCAACTTACGAATTATTTATTATTTGACCTATTTAAAAATCATATAACTTCATGAGGAGATTTCATTGCAATGGAATATGAAGGGTTAATTAACAAATAATACAGAAAAAGCAAAAGACAAGAGAATGGAGGTATTTTTTTGGTAATTTTGTAACGTGAGCTGACATGACGTATGAATAAGACAAACTATCGAGCGCTTTTATTTTCATTTATATTGTGTGAAACACAGGTATAGATACACCTAGATAACTCAAGAGCAACACTTTGCATGACCAGCTTACGTACAAAAATCGTAAGCTGCCACTTTCGCGCTCAGTTCTATGTACTGTTGGCTGAGTGAGCGTGAGTGCTGGCGCTAGGCCCCGGGGGTGGGGCGAAACGGGTGCCGCACGCGGCGGAGTATTTGAATCGATTTGATTTTCCCGTCACTAAGTACTTGTGACGTCATAGTAGGTAGTCAAAAAATGGCACGCTTTGTTTTCAAACAGATCGTGATACTTGCGTTATCTAGGTTTATCTATATCTGTGGTGTGAACAGTTTGTAGCCATCTGTTTTATAAATTTTATTAACGTTACAATCTGTAGCTTGTCTTTGTAATACTTTAGGGTTTAATACTTATAGGTAATATAGCTCACATAGTTTTATGTTTTAGGATTACACAGTTTTAGAATTTAACAAAAAATATCATGCACAAATTCCTTTCCTTGCAAACATAATTCTTAACTAATTTCATAATTATATACAATTAATAATATTGTTCGTAATATTTAACATTTTTTATTATTAATTATTTAATGCACCATCAATTTTAAAGTATAGCAAATAAAATTAACTAATAACATTTACATAGCTCGTTTTTTTATTTTAAACACAGCCTCGTAGCTACTTTTAAATTAATTATAACGTTTTGTTTTATATTTAAATATTTTTTAACAAACCCACTTTTTTACATATTTAAAAAAATTAATAAACAAATAATAGATTATTATTTTTCTGACATGTATAATGTTTACGTAGGAATGTTGTCTCATAATTTGAAACTGGTCGCTGAAAACAAAATTAAAACATTCTTTAACATAAATTATTTTATAAAACTTCATTATTATTTAATAAAACAGTATACTTAAATTTTCATTCCTCTTGCATACAATAATTATTTGGACTAACACTTATTTATAAGAAATATTAACATTATTCTGATTAAAAATGAACATTATTAATAATTTAGTTTGTAAATATTTACAAACAATTACTATAATAATTATTTACACAAATTATTCTATATAATCAGTCTATGTTAACAGTATATTTCCTAAATATGATTTAGTAATATTTTAAGTGCGCATTATTGTTACAAGTTAATTTTTTTTCTGGTGAAACTATCGGAAACAGTGTTTTAATACAAAAAGGTATTGTTTTAAAAAATGCGCGCTCAAATATAACTAATAATTCATTTATTAATTAGACATTAACTATAAACATCGGAACAGTTATTCATAATTTTTACTTTCAATTCCTTAACTCGGAATGATAAACGGGCAAAGACACAAAAATAAAAAGGTAGGTACACACTTCCTATTCTTGTTAAATTCCATTCGAGCATCGGGCAATTTTGTTAGGGAGCAGTGCTAACAAGACACTAAGTAGGCAATTAGGATTGGGCAATCAACTTACTTTATCATGCTCCTGCCCTTATCCCAATTTATAAGGATCGGTGCAGTACGTCAATCACCTTACGTACTTAGTGAAGCTAAACGCTCGGGACACAGACTTTATAGCAAATGGAGTGCTACGCTCATTTTCACCTGAAGACAATTTATGTTTCCATGTAACAAAAATTTTTAAGTGAGTGATAATTTCACACTAACACAAGTTTAAGACTTGTCATGTGTGACATCATCTTAAAAATTCCTAGTGTGGAGTTGAGAAAAACTGAAATAGTTTTTACATTCTTTCTCGATTAAAAATCAGTACGTGCACAAAAATACAAAAAACTAAAAAAGCTATAGGTACATTTAATTTTCATTCCAATCGAATTGTTTCAAACCCTGACATTTCTAAATACCATATTTTACGTACAAATTATTTATTCTAAAACATGTAAGCGTTACAGCTATCTTATTGAAGTCCCGCTGTATCTTTGGAGAAGAAGTTGTAGGAAAAATTGAAGAAGCAACACCATTATGGTTGGCAGGCAGGTTTCGGTCGCGGCACCTGTGAAGAAAATATGGTTGATTATTTCTTTAATCTCCCAATAAACAAACGAAAGACTGGAGGGGGGAGCTTAATCTCGTAATTATAAGAACGTTCGTTCGTTATGTCAGTCTCGCTCAATCTGTAAAAATACCTTTAATTTGGCACATACATTTTTGACGTCGACTGTCCCTGAAAAAACGCGAAAATTACAATTCTGTATTTTAAGCGTTGTCTACACCCACGCAGTGTTCGTGCTTCCAATTACATCTGGACCAAAAAATGTGCCTACTTAGAAATGCCAATGCTGTTATTCTGCCCACTCGAAAATCTTCAAAGAGCCCTTTGTTTAGCAGCTTTTATTGCTCCTCCGATTTTTCACCTTGCTCTCTTTGGTATTGCGTTGGTAAAAACTACAAGGAAAAGTTTTTGTTATTTCTTTCTTTGTGGTTTCCTAGTACATTGGTATTTCGCTAAGCTTATTTACGTTTGAAAGTTTCATCCACCGGTCAATTTTACTGTAATAACAGGTAATTATAAAAGTACCAGCGACCTGCTCCTGCTTTGCACGGTTGTTGACAAAGCATCGAGATTTATTTATTATATGTAAGTTATACATACACCTAAAATTCCCGGAATAAATTTTCTAAATGATGGTAAAGCAACGTAGTCACACAGCCATAAACAAAAAGCGACTTTAATTTATAATACCATAACCATAATCAGCCTATAATGTTCCCACTGCTGGGACACAGGCCTCCTCTCGGCTAATTTATAACATGTATAGATATATGTAGATGTATAAATTTACCTGTAAAACTTCTGCCTAAAGCAGAAGCAGGGTTAGCGCTTCGCTCCCGTAAAACTATCGTATGACTTGTCGATCTCCAAACGTCGAAAATCGATGCTTCACATCTGCAACAAGGAAATAATAAGAGGTTATATTCACGAGTGTGTGGCGTAAAATGTTGTCACCGGTGCAGATAATTACTATTATAAGCGTTTGTTGTCCCCTTGCACAAAGGCTTCCCTTTCCTCTTTTCAGCAATCGCGGGCCAATCCTTTAAGAAAAATCATCTCTTTCTGGGTCTGCTATGTAGTCGCTTTCTGCTAATAGGTATTGATCCTCTGAGTGATGGTTTTTGTACATTGCTCCTCCGACATGCAACAGATCATGAGAACAACACTTGCATAGGTGTGGTCTAGATATAATTGATAAGTTAAGTTCATAAGCCAAAGGTGTTCAATAAACGCTTTAGTTTGAACAACCAATCTGTACGAAGTCAGTTTGCAGAAAAATGATGGATCTTTATCTTTGTGCCTCGGAAAGCACGTTAAGCCAGTCGTTACGGATCATCAGAAGTTCGAAAGTCTGACAACCAGTTCCATGGGTTGTGGAGCACAGATAGGCGGTTGCTACGTGTAAAATACTGGTATCCAGCCACATACAGTTAGACTGGAAGCCGACCTTAACAGAGATGGGAAAAGGCTAGGCAGATGATGATGGTAGTAGTAGCTTACCGTATCATGAGTGTAGGCACTGGCGAATGCACGGCTGCCTCCAACTCTAGCGTTGCTAGGCTGGACGCGTAGCCATTGCTGAAGTTAAGCACATGGTTGGCAGTGAAGCCGGGCACCTGAAAGTTGAGTATTATTAGGCGTTTTCATGTTGTGATTAATTTTCAAAAGGCTTTTGAAGTATTGCTTGAAATATTAAAATCGTTATCAGGCGCATATCAGGCCATTCGAAAGATATACTGTGTATTAGCTATATGTCATTTTTGTCGCTAAATCAGTAATACTACGAAAGTTCCTTTATGGTATGTTGAGTGAGGAAATAAGTACATTTTCTTAAAGGTACTGACTGCTTCATGCATTAGGTACATATTTTAAATAAAATTGATTAATTGATTCACTTAAAATTATTTTGGACCATGGTATCTCATGATTATATTGACCGATTCATTTTCCAACCCAATTTGTGTATTTAGTCTCCGTCCACTACATACTCTGTGGTCCCACACTGATTAGCTGACGTCATAACTCACCATTTGCTCGTTGACGTACCACGTGATGTTGGCAGCGGGTAGTGACGGTGGTGACGAACAGTTTGCCCTTATGTGGTCCCCGCCGATGTAGGAGATACGATCTGATGTCACGTTTGGACTTGTCAGAGGCGGTTCTGTGGGAGGAAGAGGATACATTTAGTGCAGTTTTGATGACATTTCTTGAACAAGAGACTCTTGGCGCTAGTTGTTTTCAACGCGGATTTAGTATCTAAACAATTATCTCCGTTTATAATAAAATAATCAACTGTTCCAGGTTATAATAAAAATCTACTGTTCAATACATTTTGACCGCGTAGTTAGTGCACTTTTACAGGGCAAAGTACTTCGGTAACCCGGGTACCCTACGTGAGACGGTCAGCGTTGCTGGCCTTCCTTGAGGAGCTGGGGTGGATCGAATAATCGATTTTCCCACCCGTACGCAAAATACGCGCATTAACGTGGAGTTGCGGAAACCAGCCCGTATTACCTATTACCTAGTGCACTTTTGTATGAAACAGCTGTTTTTTTCCCATGTAAAGTTTTTTTTGCTGGGAGATCTAGAATCATCTATCAGTCTACAGTGTTCCCACTGCTGGGACACAGACCTTCTCTCTATGAGAGGGAGTGGACCATAATCCACCACGCGGGCCCAGTGCGGGTTGATGGATTTAGTCGTTGGGAAAATCTGACAGTTTCGGGTAGCTTGATGTGCTGGCATCTGTACATCATGTCCATTGCTGGACATATGCCTTCCCCAAGCATCCCCACTTTGAGCGGTTCTTTGCTTTTCACATCCAGCGGACTCCTGCACATCTGGTAATAAAAGCAAAAACTAAAATATTGTTATGCGAAGATAGTTCTGCGATTATGTTAGTGATCTGTTAAAATAAATATTATGGACTAGCAGCGCCCCGCGGTTTCACCCGCATACGTGTCGATCACGTAAAAATATCGGGGTAAAAAGTATCCCATGTGTTAATACTGGTTATAAACTATCTGTGTACCAAATTTCATTCAAATCCGTTTAGCAGTATTTGCGTGAAGAAGTAACAAACATACAAACACACAAGTTTTCGCCTTTATAATATCAGTGTGATATCAAAAACAAGATGGAGAGAAAAAAGAATGATAGATGTGATAAAATCAACAGTCGCATCCAGTGGATTTCTGCTGTCTTCACAAAGTCATCGGTCCACCTTGGGGGGCCTTCCAACACTACGTCTTCCGGTACGCGGTCGCCACTCCAGAATCTTTCGGTCCCATCGGCCATGTGTTGTACGAGCAACGTGCCCTGCCCACTGCTACACAAAGTTCATATAAAATGTAGGGGGCGTTTTGCAAAGCGGTGCGACCTGCCCAAATCTGCGTCAGCCTTAAAAAACAGTTCATTATCATCATCTGCCTGCCTTTTCCCAACTATGTTGCGGTCGGCTTCCAGTCTAACCGGATGCAGCTGAATACCAGTATTTTACATGGAGCGACTGCCTATCTGAACTCCACAACCCAGTTATTTAAAAAAACAGTTATAGACTAAAAAAGCGACCATCTGCGTTCGGCCTGCGTTTACTGATTGGTGAAAACTGAAAGCCCTGCATTGAAATTGAACCGGTCAGTTATTTTTGCCGACAAAAAACCAGCTGTATTGTGAATATGCAATATTTCAGGGAACCTCATAAAAGATTTGGGGTAAGGGAACTGGTGGCAGATGGCGAGCGGCCCTTTCTCACTGATAACTGACGCTTTTGTTTGAAACTACATAATTTGGGAATTGGAGTTCGATGTGAATGATTATGCGGATTTGTTTTCAGTTTTGATTGAATGTTGGATTATGCTGTAACATATAACTTACGAAAATGTTAAATGATTTTTATTTCTGTAAGTAGGTTTGTGTAAACAGTTTTACACGTCAATATTATTTAAAAAACTAGATGACGTCGGCGTTTACTATCTAATTACTCTGAGAAGAAAGGCCGAAACAAACTCAGAGGTCATATTCTCTTTTAAAGTCCAGACATAATCTTGGTCAGATCATGTGAATATCATGTATCAGGTTTACACAGTCATCAGGGTAACACAGGTTGAGTGGACCTGTCCAGTCAGTGCATGTATTTGTCAGTAATCGTGCAGCTCAACACAGATCTTAAGGAGCTCAACGACTCGACGAACAATCCAAAAGAATGGACATTTGGGTGAGCCTCATAAAGTACTCAACTGCCAGATTATCATTAAAACTATCGTAGAAAGGGGAAAAAAATAAGCCCCATACCTATTCACAATAAAGAAAACAATATTAAGTAACACGAACATTTAGATAAAAAGAAAAAAATAGCGGTCGATAAACAGTTTAGTAAAAAAGCTGTTGGTGAAAAAACTGATTGATTTTATTTTATGGTGTTTGATAATTAGTAAATCCCACTTTTTTATGCTACTGAACTAATTCATGAACTCAACATTTCTACTCGATTACATTGTTTAATAAAATCTGGAGTTAATTTTTGAATAATTTTATTGTTTTCTTTGTGGGAGGACGTGCGGTCGTGGGATCAGCAGCACATGGTGACGGGGCCCGGTAAAAGTGCATACATACGAGCGCCACAAGTCAACAGCAGAGACAACTGCAGCTGTCTACGAGTGTGAGTGACAGTTGCAGTTGCGTCTGCAGCTGTTGATGCATGTCAGTCGTGTGTATAAGCACTAAGCATGGCGGGCTGATACCAGTCGGAGGTGCAGAGAATGTACCTGCATCCCACAGGCCTCCGACTTATAGTAGTAAAAGGAACAGTGGAGTTTTAGTCGTTAGGAGTCTGACAAAACCCTCCGTTCTCCCCAGAACCGAAGGGAGAACGGTGGGTAATGTCGATCCATGAGGAGTTTCCCAAGGAAAAAAAAAGGTGTAATGTTACCTGAGCCAGACTTTTAACCATAAAGAACGTGTTTTACCAATAGATTAACAGCATTAAAAGTTAAACGAAGCTTGTCCATTAAACTTTACATAGGACAATAGTCTGTCCATAAGTCGTTAATCAAAAAGTTTGCCTCTGGCACTGCCAGATTAGCAGCAGACCTAATTAAACAAAATAAAGCGAAATGAACATTATTAAATAAATAACCCCTACCTTTTAATACCCTCCAAAAAGCTGGCAAATTATTCAGAGAAACTAGGGAGGAATTTAAAAGAAAATTTGTTTCACAAGACATTAACCCTAGTCGTTGGTAAGGAAACACTGCAATTTATTTATGTAAATGCTGGATAGAGGACTTTCGCATATTTTTTCCCGAAAATTTCCAACGGAATGAATTAAAATTTGGAGATTTTTGTGAACAGCTGCTGGGATTAGGTGTAGGCTTGAATAATGTTGTTTGTTGTCTTTAGACAAAGCAAAATCTGAGGATTATAGGAAAAGAGGAGGTAGAAAAAGGAGGTTTTAATTTTGAAGGATCGACGGAATTTTCCGGATCTAAATATTATGGCAAAGCTAGTTTAGGGTTGATGACCTGGCAAAGACCGCAGAGATCCGCTGGATTCCAGAACTATAGAACCGGTCGACGTGCTTGGGGAAGGCCTATGTCTAGCAGTCGACGTCTTTCGGCTGAAATGATGAAGATGACGAAAGCTAGTTTAATCAAAATAATAATAATATAGCTCCTGTTTTTTTAAGTTTTCATTATAATAGAAACCATACAACGAACGACGAAATATTTCAACGCCGCGGGGTCAAAATTTCTCGTCGGTTCATCATCATCATCTGCCTAGCCTTTTTCCAACTATGTTGGGGTTGGCTTTCAGTCTAACCGGATGTAGCTGAATACCAGTATTTTACATGGAGCGACTGACTATCTGACCTCCACAACCCAGTTACTGGGTAATACGATACCCCTTGGAATTTCTCGTCGGTTATCATAAAAAATTTAGAATCATGTACTAAATTCGATTTATTCCAGTCTGATCCCCTGAACCCCTCCACCCCCCCTCCTCGATCCCCTGCAGGTTGTGCGTCGATGTAACTGTCACTCTGTTTATGTTAGCACAAATCATTACAGGTACTCGTAATAAACTACTTCTGTCTTCTTACGATAATATAGAGGTATGAGGAACTGGGTGTAAAATTCACTCATCCTCTATAGAAAAGGGAGGATCCTCCGACTAGACGGGTGTTGTGTCTGGCGGGCAACTGCCCGATGATTCATGTCGGGTCGTTGTGTTGTATATGCTAGTTGCGCGGTAAACTCTGCTTGCGAGATGCAGGATTTTGCGTGACGTCAGTATGACGCGTATTCGCATATGGTGTTGTAGATACCGCTACAATAATTAGGGTTAAGTAACTCACCGACTACTACCATCATGGCCGCCTTTATGTCGGTATGGAACAATGGCGCGTCAGCTGACACTTCACACTGGTACTCTCCAGTCAAAGTCCGGTCCACCTCTGTTAACACCACCCGGTTTTGGTCTGATGCTGCTACCTGTATGACAAATAGTATATATTATTTTTATTCAAATGATTATCTATAAGAAATAAGACAGTACCTCTCTTCATTATTTTTCTGTCAATATTTAACGATCAAGGATAGGTCATCATCATCTGCCTAGCCTTTTCCCAACTATGTTGGGGTCGGCTTCCAGTCTAACCGGATGCAGCTGAATACCAGTATTTTACATGGAGCGACTGCCTATCTGACCTCCACAACCCAGTTACTGGGTAATACGATACGATCAAGGATAGGTACGGCCCCTAATCTATTTAGCGTAAAAATCATATTTTATTATTCCGTTACTTCTAATTTGACGTATTCGTTCCAGGACATGATAGTGTGCACCATTTGCAACAATTGAGCACCCCACAAAGCCTAGGCGAAAATTCATGGGATTCGAGAAAACACAATTATTATGTTTTTTTTTTAAATTCCCAGAATTCGTAACTACATAATTATTTTTCTCTAAATCCTCAATTTGAACGGCCATCATTGCTGTTCTATTGGGTACCTAATACTTCAAAAAACCTTTTGATGTAAGTAGGTATCCAAATTTTCTAAAACATCAAACAGTTAAAGGAAAAGGTTTATTAACCATTTTCAAATATCATCTACATGAAGTTTGACACCAGTTATCTCAAAATCCTACTATCTATAGGTCTGGTCTACTGGTCTGTGTGGTGCCGGACTTAAAGAATACCACCACCCCTTACTTCCCGTGGGTGTCGTAAAAGGCGACTAAGGATCGTACCGGAGAATGGGCAGCAGCGTTCTTTATGTATTCCACCATCATACCACACTGCGATCGCCAACCCGCCTGCCAAGCGTGGCGATTATGGCAAACCCTCCCAAAATTGGGGGAGGCCTATGTCCAGCAGTGGACGTCTATCGGCTGAAACGACGACTATCTATAGCATTACGCATACACTATCCCGTCCTGGAAGAAATACGTCAAATTACAAGTCATCCTGTATACCTAAACTATATATATATGTTGCTTGATTGTGAGAGAACTATAATATAGGTACTGACATTTACTGATTAATTCCGTTTCAATGGTCATTGTGGTCATGCGGTCTCCGACAAAGGATAGAATATCATGGCATCGTAGTATAGAGCTTTATCAGAAAGCATTGAGTTGATACATTTGTGGCTTAAGTCTGCATCGTTCCTTTAAAAGGCTTTTTCAGACATTACCAATCACTAATTATTTTCACACAGTCTGATGCCAAAAAAAAAATGACTGCAACTGAAGTAGTTCTTAATTAATCTAATTTTCTACTTACATCAACTTTAATTTCAGCTACAGGGAAGACCTTTGTCGCAGGCGATTCTTTCGGCACAAACCGGTAGAATTCGATCATATTTCTGTACCATCTGATGGAGTACAACTGTGCCCCTTCCAGTTCATAGGAGCACAGTAGTTCCGCGTCGTGGCCAGTTAGCACCGCTTTGGGCACGTGGATTTGAAGCGATTTGAGTGAATTCACTGTACCTGGGGACAAAATTTAAATTGTTAGTGCCTTCTGGCTTCACAAAGTATTAGCTAGGTTTATTGACTGTGGTAGTGTGCTGAGGTAAAACCTTACGTGCATCATTGCATGAAACCTATTACAGGAAGGTTTTGAGTTGAAATTCAACTATTTCTGTAATTCTAAGTACTGTGTTGACAGACTAACCGAAATTCTGGGTAGCTGAAGTAGGTCTTTATTGATCTTGTTTTGAAGTCGCATGCAATATAAATAAAAAGCGGTGAAGTGGGTGTGGGAAGGCTTCCATACCATTGTACAATATTTAAGTGTTTTCTAAAAACGCTGAAAGAAACACACCTTGTATGGGGTCCTCATGTAAAGTACCTACGTATTTTTTTCGGCGTTTTGGCCTTTAACTTATTTTTATTTTTTGTTATAGCGGCCATATCTGTGAAAAATCCAAGTGTCTACCGATTGCGGTTCAAGAGATACAGCTTTGTGACAGACGGACGGACGGACAGCGGAGCCTTAGTAATAGGTCCCTTTTGCACCCTTTGTACGCGGTACCCTAAAAATGTGTACTGATGATTTTATATTATAGAATTCATCTGAAATTGAATAGTACTTCTAGGCCGTTTTTATCCTAAACGGATCGTCGTAGTTATTTTCATAACTCGTTCCAACACGAAATAATATGCCCGTTCTCCACCGGCCTTTACCTAACAGTAACTCATTTAAGGAAAAAAACGCCAAAACTTCCCAAAAAATAAAATGTATGAAGGAAAAAGACATTGCCGGACTTATTATTAAAGTCAGTCGTAATAGGCAATTTATTTTCATTGTCACTTCTCTGACACTACGTATAAAAGTTAATAACTTACTTCGAGGCAATGACAATGACGAAACAGCTTCTTCGTAACTTTTTTTTGTTTAGTGCTATAGAGTAAAAGTAGAAAAATTCCGAGGTACGAATTTTTTTAGGTGAGAACTGTGAAGTGTCGTTTTTATGATGACTGTGTTTTGTTTTTGTTACGTTTTATTTTTCTTATTTTAAGGTCTCGTTTTGATGGAAATTAGGGTTCTGAATAATATTATGAATGTTTGTGGCCTGTAACAATATTATCATGCTAATTATAATATTACTACCTGACCCGGCAAACGTTGTTTTGCCATATAAATTATTCGTTCGCGTGGTGTCCTACCTCTTACCCTACCGTACCCCTACCCTGCTCCTACACTACTCCTGCCCTGCTCCTACCCTACTCCTACCCTACTCCTACACTACTGCTACCCTACTCCTATAAGTCGTCGTTTCAGCCGATAGACGTCCACTGCTGGACATAGGCCTCCCCCAATTTTGGGGGGGGTTTGCCATAATCGCCACGCTTGGCAGGCGGGTTGGCGATCGCAGTATGGTTTGATGGTGGAAAAAATAGAGAACGCTGCTGCCCATTCTCCGGTAAGATCCTTAGTCGCCTCTTACGACACCGGGAAGAACGGTAAGTACGGGAAGTAAGTATAGTACTCCTATAAGTAAAGAAAAGTATTTAAAAAAAAGTGTCCTATGTCCGTCTCCTGGTTCTAAGCTACCTCCCCATTTTTCAGCCAAATCAGTTCAGCCGTTCTTGAGTTATAAATAATGTAATTAACACGACTTTCTTTTACATATATAAGATGGAAGGGACGTTGGATACTTCGAACCGAGAAGATAGTTGCAGTTAGTCGAATGTTGTATAAGGTACCTATACAACATTCGGATTATTCTGGTTACATGTATTTCGTATTATTTAATTGTTACTAATAAAAAAGTTAAAATAAAAAAGTCGGATTTGTAAAATCTTTTCGAATTTGAGCCTAATTCTTGAGGGAGGCTAATAGGCTTACATCAACATAGGGCCCTTAGACGACGAACAAAAAAAAAATAAGAAGGAACGCTGAGCGAAAAAGAGGCAATAGCGCGGGCAGAAGATGCGATGCGACGAGGTGGGTCGAGCAAACAAGAAATTTTACGCGGGCAAAGTCGCGGGCAGAAGCTAGTTTAACTTATTAATCTCGAAGTCTGTAGTTAGTACCATCAGTAAGTACTTAATTATTTATTCAAGTTATATTATCCTTCAATCAATTTTCAGAAGTCTCTGTATTTTGGAATCTTGAGAGATATGAGAATAATGTAAAGACTGAAATATTGTACCAACAATCTCTATGATTCAATTGAACTTCAACATAAAAGTTGAAAAATGTAAAAATAAAATCCTTCGCAGTCGAAAAACCCTGCAGCTAAAAAACCCCTAAAATCAATATCATCTCTCAAAAAGATTCCACAAACACGAATTACCTAACCCAGAAAACACGATATCTATCCAAACACTCCCACATTACCGTGGCTTAAAAAAAATCTATTCACTTAAACACTTCTTTCTTGGTACCAGGAGACTAGGAGAAGCAAGGGGGTAACATCATAAGATTTTACGATAGCGCTCGTACAGTACATTTTTACCTTGAGCGCTCTTGGAGGTGCGTCAAGTAAATACCTACTTTATGACAGCTCGTTAGAAGTTGGGCTATAACGCTAAACGACGTCCCTTCTGTTATCGTGGCTTTTTGCTCTCCAAATCTGCCACTTAATACTTCGTCAACTTATTATTGCCTGGTAGTTCGTTTGTATTTAGTATTGAAATGTATACGTGGTCGCTATGTAAAAGTTTACGACCTTAATGAATTCCACATTCATTTGAATAAGACCACTTATTAAAAAGTATATATGGTTGAAGTAATTAGTTACTTCTCAAAGCACACATAAAAAGTGGAACGTATCTAAAGTGCTTAAACAGAGTATGCTGATTGGTTACATTTCATTTTGTAATGACGCAGGCAATCAATCAACCAATGAGCGACGCGCGATTTGGTTCAAAATCTCACAAGCGTGTCTTCGAATAACGGTAACCTCAAAGTACCTTTTCTCAACATTTTATCGCTACCACCAATATGATATACGAGCCATACATCCTACGATTTCCAGCTCAGGTTTAAGATATTCATATCAGAATTCGCAGTTAAGCATATCCCACATTGAGGCATGATATTTTAAGCACGACTTTTATATTCAACGTGGTATTGCGCCAAACAGCAGGCAAACAAAGAGATAAAAGCTTTTTAAATCTCCGAATTTATGGTTTGTTTGTGCTAACGGAATACTATTTGGTAAATCCTAGCGTTTGTGGACCGATATTATTTTAATATGGAGGGTAGGGCACATATTTTATGCCGAATCACGCGTCTGATCACTATGTAAAGTTTTCACACGAATTTTCTGTCTAGAAAATGTGGATAGACGAGGTTTTTTCTAGTGTTATGATTTGTTTGTGTTCAGTACGAATTTGTTTCTGTCTTTTTTGAAGGGTATAAATCTTTAAGGTTACGTAAGTCAGAATGAAAAGACTGTAGTTTGTTACCTTGTATAGTCGAAACTACTGAACCGGCTAAAACAAATAACGTGTTGTTGAATTCTTTTTGATCTGAAATTACAGCACAGGTATTCAAAATGGCGGACAATAAATGTCATTTTAAGAAAATGATACCTATCATAATTTCACTTTTGTCATACCAATAGGTAAAAAAATGAGAAGTCGCTGAATTCTTTTCGATTCAAAATGTCGTCACAGGAATTCAAGATGGCGGGCACTATATACCATGATTTCAATTAACGTAGTTTTGTGCCTAGTCGAGTTATTTTTCTTGCCCTATTTCACAGTGAGAGCCATTTGGTGGGAATTTGCCCCCGTTTGAAGGCAAATACAGCCATGATTCGACATGCCGCCAAGCGCTGCGTTTGACAGTTGACACTGACGGGTCCGACGGCTGCCATTGCCTAGTTCGATGTCGCTTGCAAAGTGCTTTCCGCTACTAAGCGCTCTAAAAATCATTACGGTTTTAATTTTAACCGATTCGCGTGTTTGTTCTTCGTCGTTCTAACGATTTCTAATTAGGACATTCTTATATGTATATTATAAGTAGGTAGTAATGTCTTATTTCGTTTTCAGTCACGAAGCGTGGAGGAAAACATAATAGAATGATTGTCGAGATTCAAGAAGACATTTTTTTGGAGACAAGCTAGCTGCCTTTAAAAGACCATGGACAACACCTATTATGCGCATAACGCTAGAAAACAATTGTGTGATAATGACAGAAAGACCCCACGTTGAAAGAAACAGGATGAATCAAAGAGAAAAAGAAACGGAGACCACGAGACGGAGATAATAGAAACAATTGACGATCACAATAACCACACCTACATTTCTAACCCAACAAAAAACAACAAACACCGAGAACCATTAAAACAAAATAAAACCGAACCGTAACCGGAGCACATTCAGTGATCTGTAAAGGACCGATACTGTTCAGCATGGCACACTATCGTTTAAATTTACGCGTTTACAATGTCAAATAAATACCGGACACAGATTAGATAGGACCGGACAAGTGGGTACTGTACTTGGTCAGTTTTACGATTGGTATTGACTGTTTTTGGGTAGACTGTGGCCTATGGCTTAGATAACTTCACAGTCTTTGCATTGGGACTCGTGATTTGGACAATGCGCAAGGTCGGAATGGCCAACATAGCAGTGCATACATACATAAAGTCACGCCGTCTTCCCATGGGGGTTAGTCAGAAACTATAGAATGCCACCTGCTACGATCCTTACATACTCCTTTTGCCTCGTTTACGTTCATACATGGGGTCATACACGCACGCCGGTTGCGAGTACTACGCACTAGGTGACGCCCTCGGAGGACATCTAGCAACATATATCATGAGTAACAAGTTGTAAAGTTATTGGGTGCTAAAGAAAACGAAAATAATGAAAACATTTTAATTCTGCTAAAATATAATGCACATCACAAAAATATATAGGATGAAATACTAAAGCCAAAAGCCCTGTCATCATCTCATTCACCTAGTCTATTCCAAACCATCAATAATTACAATTTACAAGCTGACACTAAAATATATATAATTATGTATGTAATAATAACTTTAAGAAAAAGGCAGGAGCTCATTGGGCATCAAAAACGTCCGCATCGCTGGCAATGGAATAAGTGCCCTAAAGGCTGGCAGCATTACCACGTTGGATGGCAAAGCAGAATCTTTGGGCTAAAAATAGGCCGGCCCTCTGGTCACGTGAAGAGTCAACCAACCGCTTGGCGTTCCGAAATATTCGATGAGCTATCGGACCCCAAGGCCCTAGTGTTTCAACCCTAAACGGCTTAAACATATAGCTCCCAATAAGATTGTCCAACTAAGATGGTGTCGTCTTCCAGTCCAACTGGATGCAGCTGAATACCAATATAAAAAAAAAACAAAAAGCTCAAAAAATCTGTCATCTTCGATGCTCCAAAAAAACACGCCAAGAGAATATGCAGCAGCGTCCTTCGGTCTGCCAACAACGATAAATATGCATTGCGGAGAGCGTAATTATCAACTTTTATTTTTCTCATAGTACGGCCAACATCATCTACTGCTCCCAATAATTGGTACTATCCGCTTACCCTCTTTCCTTCATTAAAAAAAAGTCCGCACAGCCGACATTTATTAATCCCCGAGCCTCTTTAACGAAGCACCATACGCCCGACAATGCGCTGACACACTCGGCGTCAGTTTTAACGAATGAAAACAAAACAGGCCGATGCGAAACGTGGGCTCAAAAGTGGAAAACCAATTTCGCTCCGCCGTCCACCAACCGAAACTCGTTTGACACAAGTTTTAAAATAAAAACTATCGACGCTTGAATACGTTTTCAATCACGATTTCGGATGTTAGGCAAAGGGACTGAAATCACGGTTGGATTTTCAAGGGGACTCGTATGCTATAGCTTTGTAGTTGCATGAAACAAAAGAATATTTGATTCAAAATCAAAAATCATTTATTCAAACTATGCTGACAGTCAGCACTATTTGAAAGTCAAAATTACATTATGTGTACACAGGAGCGACACACGTCCACGACAGAGGCAACTGCAGCCGTCGACAACGTGCCGCTTGTGTACTTGAGTCATCATCTGCCTAGCCTTTTCCAAACCATGTTGGGGTCGGCTTCCAGTCTAACCGGATGCAGCTGAATACCAGTATTTTACATGGAGCGACTGCCTATCTGACCTCCACAACCCAATTACTGGGTAATGCGATACCCCTTGATAAGACTGGTTGTCAGCCTTTCGGGCTTCTGACTACCCGTAACGACTGTCAAAGATCCACGAATGACAGCCGGGACCAACGGCTTAACGTCCTTTCCGAGACACGGAGGGGTCATATAATAATAATAATAATAATCTTTATTGTTCAGAAAAAAAAAAAAAAAAACATAATTTTATCAGATAAATCACTGGTCTCCACACTAGGATTCCCTGTGTCGTGGAGGCCAGTCTCTTTCATCGTGGTTCAAAAAATACAGTATAACATAATATAAACTAATAAAGAAGAGTAAAACAAAAACAATAGTTATAACTACATGGCGGCTTTTGCAGTAAGAGTGTACAAAGGTGAGAGTTGTGTGGTGTTGGTGCAGGTATGTATGTGTGTGTTTGTGGTTGTGCGCGTCGTGTCTCCAAAAAACTAAGTGTCATGGTAGATTGTAATCGTTGTTTAATAACAAGTATTTAATAGTTTCTCTGTGTCGCCGTAATCCAGACCTTTTAGGTAAGTTTTGATGTGAGATTTGCATAACGTTTTTGTCATGAGTAATAGATTAATTTTATCGTTAAGTTTACTATAAAGGAATGGCCCCATATAGCAAAAACACCTTTTACCAAAATGAAGTTTACACTTTGGTTTATGCCATGTGGGCTTCCTTCGGGAATGCTCTTTAGACACTACTTTGGCTAAAGCCTCTTTATGGAACCTTAGAGCTACAGCCATAATATAGATCTGCCGCACGCGCATTACACCCGTCTCTTGGTACAAAGTATTAGTAGGAAATTGTCTTGGTTTTTTATAAGCCACCTTGAGAACGGCCCGTTGTGCGCGTTCAGCCCTTATCAAATGGGTCTTTAGTGCAACCCCCCATGCGACTATACAATAAGCAAGAAGAGATTCGCACAGAGTGTGATAAATCATCTTCAAAATCTTCGTGTTTGCAATCTGACCCATTCTCTTAAACACATGTAGCAGTTTCCTTACACGTCCAGTCACATTCTCTATTTGCTTTGTCCATGTGAGGTGTTTGTCAATATATACACCAAGGTATTTTATGTGTGCTACTTGTTCAAAGCACGGACATGCACATTCAGAGACTGGGCCACTACGGCAGGTATGCAATTTAATGGCAAAGTGACTTGGGCAAGTATTTTTTGCGCTGACACTAAAGTTAATTACCTTCGTTTTGGTTACGTTTAGTGTCAGCAAATTGTGATTTAGCCATTGAGCAACCTGCTTTACGCCAGACTCAGCTGCCTCGTAAACGGACTCCCACGTCTTATCATAGAATACTATAGCTGTGTCATCAGCATAGGCGAAAATTTTTGCTTTGCAAAGTGGTAATGAGCAAAGGCTGTTGACATATATAATGAAAAGAGTAGGGCCCAATACACTACCTTGAGGCACACCGTAGTTAAGGCTGGCGTAAGAACTGTAGTTATGACCTAAAAATAACCTCTGTGTGCGATTGCTAAGGTAGGACTGGAACCAGTCAAGTGCAGTGCCACGCACACCTATGCCTTCAAGTTTTCTTAAAAGGATGCTTCTAGAGACGGTATCAAAGGCTTTCGCAAGGTCAAGGAAGATTCCAGTACATTTGTTACCCTCATCTAGTTTGGTGACAACAAAGTCAACTATATCTGTAACTGCATCTTCTGTTGACCTGCTCTTGCGAAAACCATACTGATTGGCTGATAGAATGCCGTTCCTTTCAAGGTAGTTTAATAGTCTGGTATTCATAATCTTTTCTAAGATTTTGGACAGCGATGTGAGAAGAGAAATGGGACGATAATTGGATACAACAGTCCTATCACCAGACTTGAAGATTGGACAGACATTTGCCATTTTGAGAGTAGTTGGTACTACTCCAGAGGAAATACTCAAATTACACAAAAAAACAATGGGGGGAATGAGGTGTACCTTGTTCAGTTTAAGAATTCTGTTTGGAATACCATCCCAGCCGGGTGCTGAAACATCTTTGAGATTTGAGATAATCTTATTGACTTCATAATTATCAGTTGGGTTTGCATAAAAGGAGTTAATTGGGGGTGAGTTGGAATATAAACTACTAGTTAGCAGAGCCAGTTCTGATTCGTTAATATTAAATTTTGAAAGTGTTTTTGCAGCAAGCGTCTCACCAACAGATGTGAAAAAATAATTCGCTTTATCTAGAGAGTCATTAGGGTCGGGACAGGCGTGCAGTAGTTCTAAGTTGTTAGTCATGTCCTTTTTTAGATTACATATGTTTTTTATAGCTGTCCATGTCTTTTTACTATAATATGTAAAGATGGTCACTCATCCACAGACCAGCCGCGGCAAGCGTAGCTTGTCAACTGCTGCGGTTACCTCTTTTGTTGACGGGTGTCGCTCATGTGTATGAGTACTTAAACAATCTTTCAAAACGCCAGCCCTTCACCACTTCCTAGTGCTATAGCATGGAAGAAAATGTGGCGCAACAAACTCCCCAGCAGTACAGCTGTCTGCAAAGTTAGAAAAGATTTTAACCTAAAACCTGAGAAGTGGTTTTAAATCTAATCTAGGTACCAAAGTACCAATATAGGCGAGACCCGCAAGTTTGTCTAAAAAAAAGCTAGAAGCTTTTAAAGAAAACAGCTTGGGCCAATAACAATTTGTAATTCGTAAAAACCTAATCACATTTTGAGGATTTGTCTCTGACTTGAGTACCCACGCACGTGAAATCACAAAATAGATTTCTCAATGTAGACGTACCTATTAAGTGAGTAGTGGAGCAATTTGGAAGTAATAATATACTCAATAGGTTACCAGTTGTTCTACGTCTTCTTCAAACGTTTCACAAGGCAGTCCCTTTGAAAAAAACTGCTTGATATCTTTTTATAGATTACTGAAACTCTAATTGAAAGTTATCAAATTATTGAAGCCTGAATAACCTTCTTTTCTTTTCTAGCCGACTACTAAGTTATTTCAACAGGACCGTCGTATACCTGTACAAAGCTATCTTAGTCTTATGTCAGACTATACAGCGTGCCGCAATAATGGCTATGTAGCGATATCTAAAACGCCACATGTGAACTACGCGTCATAATGACGTCACGCAAAATCCTGCATCTCGCAAGCAGAGTTTGCCGCGCAACTAGCATAGATACAACGGCCCGACGTGAATCATCGGGCACTTGCCCAACACACACGCAACACCCGTCTAGTCGGAGGATCCTCCCTTTTCTATATGTGAGTATGAGTGAACTTTACACCCATACTTTACACCTCATACCTCTATAGCTACATTGATTTAAACACGTAAACGGCTTCGCGTTTTCGTTTTATGAAAATATTTTAATTTACTGACCTATACAGGCACACTGGATGGGAAAATTATAATTGTAAAAAAAAAATACTTTTTAATTTAATTTTACTTTCTTATATTTGGTACCTACTAAAATAGATCTTAAGAAAATTGTTACTTACACTTAGTTATATGGATTCTGTTCGAAATAAATGGAAATTATTAAACGTTACGTACGTACGTTACGTAACGTACGTTTATTATTATTAAACGTTAGTATTTATTTACAATTTTCTAAAATAGCATCTTGGGGCCACGTACTTAAAGATCTGTAGTAGCACAGGGTCACGAATTATAACATCGCTTCAATTAATTTAAAACAAATAACGTGCAAAGAGCAGGCGAATTGCAGGAAAGAGAGAGAGCCCTATGTCGGCGAGCAGCGCAGGCGGTACTTAGTTTTCAAATTACGAATTATTTTATGTTGTTATAATTTTAATAATTACTGGCTACTAGCCCTACCCGTGTGTTTAATTAATATCGCTATTGTAGCGCACGTTGTATTAGGTCTATAAAAACAATGACGGAGCAAAAAGTCCTGTTACAAAACTTTTTTACAAAAAAAAAACAACCGACTTCCGAAAAACACTATAAAGTGAAAAATAACTTTATTTTCGGAAGTCGGTGGCAAAAAACTAAAAAACAAATCCAATGACACCGACTTCCGAAAATAAAGTTATTTTTCACTTTATAGTGTTTTTCGGAAGTCGGTTGTTTTTTTTTTGTAAAAAAGTTTTTAGTGGGTCAGTTTGTAATTTATCTAAGTTACAAAAGCCTAATGCCAACTGTTCATCACCTTTTACAAAATATTGCTTTTCCCGATGCTGGGACGTTAATTGTTGAGGAGTTCTCCCGGTAAGAACCAGGAGATCCTCAACAATCACTCGCAATACGCATTGTGACGAGCATAAATTGCTTAGCAACCATATTAAAGTAATCGAATCGCAACCCGTGAAATATTTGTCAGTGAGTAGTTCCGATGGCCATCTGTGATCTTCATCATCAGCTCCACTTTACCAAGTGATGATTTTCGAGAGCAAATGCTCAAGTTACTTTAAAAAATATCCAAATCGCTGTAGCTTTGCCTATAAAATTTGAGGGTTGCCCTCGATTTCCATGGAATCCTCTCATCAGATTCCAACTTGATGATAATGGGACCATCTCGAGAGTATACCCTTTCAAATAAAAAAAGAACTTTTGGAATCGGTCCAGCCGTCTTCGAGTAATCGGTGAACATACACAAGGTAGCTACTGTAATCTGTTGAGGAGTTCCCTTAACTGTCCTTCGTCTTCATCATCAGACCCCTAATGACAGTCGCAACCCATCTAGGTGTAAAGTTCACATCAATACAAATTAATCAAGCCCAAACACAAGGTAACTGCTGTAAATCGTTGAGGAGTCCCCTCGACTGTCTTTCGGCTCCATCATCAGATCGACTCCAGGCCTTCATCAAATTGTAGTGCTTTAAAATACTTAATGAAAAAATTAACAAACGCACTAGTCGCTCCTACGATTTTCGAAAGCTCCCCTCGATTTCACTGGGATGCCATCATCAGATCCTGGTTTCCTTATCATGGGACCACCCTTGGCATATCCCCATTCCAACAAAAAAAGAATAATCAAAATCGGTTCATAAACGACGAAGTTATCCGCGAACACACATAAAAAAAAAAAAAAAAAAAAAACATATATACGGTCGAATTGAGAAACCTCCTCCTTTTGAAGAAGTCGGTTAAAAAGTGTACTGAAAACATATTTTTATTAGGTCTGCGCACGGCCTTATGTATAAGAAAATGTGCTCCAGAATTTAAGCCTTCTTTCACATACATGGAAGTAAATACTTAAGTATATTAACGCTATAAGCAATAAACTCCCCTAAATAGCTGAATATATAATTCCAAGCCATTTAACCGACCGCGGAGGCAGCGCGAGGGGTTCCTTGATTAGAATTGATGTTTGTCTGTGGGTTCGTTCAAGTATGCTAAATTCGAGGAGGAAATTTTGTATAGCCGAATTACGGGTGATTTGAAAATTGGTCCGTTCATAATATTTATTTTTGGCTTATTTTTGTTCTGGATGATGAATATTTTAAGGTTTGGTTTTGCCTTTATTGATTCAGATGTTACTTCAAAGGTTGTTTTTGTTCTGTGTTAATTAGATTCCGTTTTATGAATTACTTATTTCGTTTATTTTCTACGTAATAAATTTTTTACACAAAAGTAGGTACCGTAAATATCGAAAGGATTTTTGAAAAATCACCTCATAAAGAAAATAAGGGAATAAGGTTCCTATAGGCGATGAAATGTTTGATTTTGTATGGAACTTCGTCAATGCCTTCGAGTACGGCTTATATGATTTATATTTTCTAATTGTTGTGCCCTAAAATCTTGTATTATTTGTTGTAGGACAAAGGGGTTAGCTTAAATTGGCTTAAGCTAAGGAAAATTAATTAATAATTTTCTTGTAGTCACGAGCATAAGTGTGTATACACCTGCTTTATTCAAATTTTCTCCTTTTTTTTAAAATGAAATTTTATGTTATTGCGAACATAGTGTTGCGCGCCACAATTAATGCCTAGTACATGGCGACAGTAGTTACCACTAGCGCCATCTAGTATCGAGTAGCGGAACTAGTAGTCAAGACCCTTCTAGAAATTTCGATGCGAGAACTTTCTAGAACATTCCCGAACTTTCGACATCTGGTCGATCGGGGCCTGTATGTACTCGAACATTCTAGATGTTTCTACAATGGAAGGTTCTAGAACTCTCTTTGGCGCTATATAAGGCCGAGACGCGCCACGACCGACACAGTTTGGATAAAGCGATCGAAGCGATATTCAAGTGCGACTTAAAGCGATCAGTAGTGCAATTGTGTTTTGTAATTAGTGTGTTTGAGTTGTAATTTGTGTTGATAATTAAAGTGTCAATTTTTGGTTATTAAATCGGCAGTTTTTATTGTCACGAACCCGAAGCTCGTAACAATAGTGTTTTCGAACCCATAGGTTTATGTAAAGTGTTGTATTTCAACGTTGCATTCATAATTTCACGAAACAATCGCAATTGGAAGTTGCCGAGTGTTGGAATATTAGTGCTCGTGTCTTAAAATACATCTCCGCCAGTAAAACACTACACAATGTGTTATACAACACAATTAAACAGGGTGAGAGGAACATCGTCTCGCAACCTGTAACCATTGGTGCAGTACATGATTCTGAATCCCCTGCGATGAAATATTTAATCCATACTAATACCAATATTATAAATTCGAAAGTAAGTCTCTCTGTATGTTACTTTTTCACGTCTAAACCACTGAACGGATTTCGATAAAATTGGGCAGAGAGATAGATTGCTTCCCGGGAAAGGACATAGGATGGTTTTTATCCTGATATTCCCACGGGATCGACATTTATGCGGGTGAAACCGCGGGGCGCTGTTAGTAAGTTACTAAAAAAAAACTGCTGTTCCATATATTTTGACCGCGAAGGTAGATTGGATTTTTCTATGAACCAGCTGTTTTTTTTTTTTGATACTCGCCTAAAAATGTCTATGCTAAGGGTTCTGGAATTCCAGCGGGATTGTCCGAAAGGGTTACCGCTCGCCCGGAACATAAAGGGCTAAGGAAGGAACACGGGTGGATTATAGTCAGTAAGAGTCTGACACTCCCTTCCACTCCACCCAGAGCTGGAGGAGTCATTTGATGATTTCCCATCCGCAAAAAAAAAGAAAGGGTTCTGGAATTCTGTGCTGGATACAGTTTGTGCGTCGATATAACACGCCATCCTGTATAACATTGAAATTAAAACATTGTTTTTCCAAATAAATTAAATAGTAGTAATGAGCCGAGTATAGGTTTTGCCAATCTTTGACTGGCTATAGTGATTAAACTATTGGATATATTTGATTAAATTTTTGTATGCAGACTGAGAATTTCATCTATACATATAATAAATCTGTAGAAGGGTCAATTCTGTACATTGAAAATATTGAAAAAATAAATAGCGGGGGGTGTTGCTGGATCGATACCAAACCCAAATGTGTGATTAAAAAAATTTTTGTCTGTCTGTCTGTCTGTCTGTCTGTCTGTATATGCAGGCATCACGTGAAAACTAACGGTTCGATTTCGATGAAACTTGGTATAATTATACCTTATTATCCTGGGCATAAAATGGGATACTTTTTATCCTGAAAAAATACGTAAAAAAAAAAAACTTATTTTTCAGTTTTATTCATAGACATTGTTCTGTAGAACCGCGAACACACGTTGCATTATCCGCAGTGGATAATTTTCCATTTCAATTTAAGAGAATACAGTTTCCTGTAGCTTTGTGTTACGCCATGACAATAAATAAGGCTCAAGGTCAGACCCTAGGAGTTGCTGGCGTAGATCTTACCGCGAGTTGTTTTTCACACGCACAACTTTACGTACCTAGCTCTTTCCCGTGTGAGCAGTCCAAGAAATCTACATGTTCATATTCCGGACGAGCTCACTAACAATGTTGTGTATGCTGAAGCTCTCAATTAACTTTCTGTCGCATTGTCACGATCACTTTTTTATTATTGCAAACTTTTCGTCACTGTCAGTAATTTACTGCTACATGCTACTTATCAAGGTCGGAATTACTATGAAAAAAATATTTACTACAGAATGCGAGCTCAATAGCAGTAGCTTAATAGAGGGATCTCCTTAATTATTATAGGCTTAGCCGTATTTGGGTCCAATAGATATTTATAAGATGTCATTGTCAGAGTTACTCAAAATGGAGAAATAAACCATCCACTCGAAGACCGACATCCGCGCGGACGGAGTCGCGGGCGGAAGCTAGTCCATACTAATATTATAAATTCGAAAGTAACTCTGTCTCTCTGTCTGTATGTTACCTTTTCACGCCTAAACCACTGAGCGGATTTCGATAAAATTTGGCAGAGAGATAGATTACATCTTGGGGAAGGACATAGGATATTTGTTATCGACATACCTCGTGGACGAAGCCAAGGGCGGAAGCTAGTTAGATATAAGTACAGATGACAGCACATCAAGCTACCCGAAACTGTAAAATTTCCCCAATCAACCTAGAACCTAATGCTTTAGCGATAAAGTTGAAAAATCTATTAAAGAAATTTGACAGATTGTAGCAGCTTGATGTGCTGGCGTCTGCTAAGAACTTTAATTTAATGTTGTATTATCATCCCCATCTTGTAAATTGGTAACATTAGAAGACTAAAAAGCAAAAACCAGCCAAGTGCGAGTCGGACTCGCACACGAAGGGGTCCGTACCACAAGGCATTAAACGCCGAAAAAAACGTTTCTTTTATACCCTTTTAAATTTTTATTTTTTTATTTTTATTATTTGTTGTTAAAGCGGCAACATAACTATATGATCTGTGAAAATTTCAACTGTCTAGCTATCACGGTTCATGAGATACAGCCTGGCGACAGACAGACAGACAGACGGACAGTGGAGTCTTATTAATAGGGTCCCGTTTCTACCCTTTGGGTACGGAAACCTAAAAAAACAAACCAAAGAACTTCAAAAAACCTATTCAGTACTCTCTCATATTTTTCCTTATTATTTCGCTGCTCGTATACCAAGTGGAGTTTTAAAAACATCGATGGTTTCCCCCGATATTGTTTTCAACAAAAACAGAAAAACCGTACTGAAACGCTTTAGCGGTAAAAGGGGTAGAAACCGGTAATTGTGAGCGCAGCTGATGTTTCTCTGCTGCACTGTTTTCCCTCGTTTCTTGCTTGTTCTTTTAAACAAGCTTATTAAAGATATTCTTAATGGATTATTTTATGTATACCTATGTGATTTGCTCTGAATTGTGTTTAAATTCCTTAGAATAAGTAGAATAATCGCCACGCTTGGCAGGCGGGTTGGCGATCGCAGTATTGTATGATGGTGAAATGCATACAGAACGCTGCTGCACATTCTCCGGTACGACCCTTAGTCGCCTTTTACGACACCCACGGAAAGTAAGGGGTGGTACTATACTTTGTGTCTAAACACACTATGCCGAAGTTACGCGACCGAAGTTCGGCAAGATTACGCCCGCAATGCTATTTCAATGCTATTTAACGCAACGTAATTTCGGCATAATGTGTCGTCAGTAATTCAAATAGCATTGCAGGCGTAATCATGCCGAACTTCGGTCGCGTAACTTCGGCATAGTGTGTTTAGACACTTTAAGTCCGGCAATAATCGGCGGTAGAATAATCTGACAAAAAATCAGAATGATTGTATGTATATTAGTATGGTTTTTTATTGTAAAAAGAAAGTTTTTAGAGGTATCTTCATGATATTTTTCTGTCGTATCAAATTAGTTGTTTTATGTTTTCAACACAGTATTTACCTAGCATATATCCTGAAGAATATCATATATTTTTCCGATTTTGTTCACTGTAGTCGACATACTTTTATTGCTTCTAAAACTTGCGTTTTTTGCGTTTAGGTCCTGTAATCACCATAAAGACCGTCGATGCATAAATGCAAAATGTAAGTAGGCAGAAAAATTACAAGAAAATGCAAGGAACGTCAATGAATGCTCAACGGGTATGAATCTAAATAAAAATGCAAGTTGTCCAGTCGGACAACTTGCATTTTTATTTAGATTCATTCAAACCACGTCTATTCGAACACTAATTGCTCCCAAACGTAGGTCGCGATCAAAGTGCAAATACACGAGACTACTAACTAACTTATTGCATAAAAAAATCATATTTCAAAACATGGTCTGTGTGGTGCCGGACTAAAAAAATAGCACCACCCCTTACTTCCCGTGGGTGTCGTAAAAGGCGACTAAGGGTCGTACCGGAGAATGGGCAGCAGCGTTCTCTATGTATTCCACCATCATACCATACTGCGATCGCCAACCCGCCTGCCAAGCGTGGCGATTATGGCAAACCCTCCCAAAATTGGGGGAAGCCTATGTCCAGCAGTGGACGTCTATCGGCTGAAACGACGATTTCAAAACCATGTTACGTACACCGTACAACAACTTTTTTGTTGTTTTAGGACATGCCGGTTTCCGCACGATGTTTTCCTCCACCGCTAGCGACCGGCTTCTCGCTAATTTCTGGTAATGGGACAGGTGCCTACCGCCACGTCCTAACCAAAGGCGATCGTAGAGCTCTTTTAAATGAATATGGCATACGCGCCATCAATCAAGTTGCGTATGTAAGTACGTCATCATTCGAGTAAACCATAAAATGGGTAAACGAAATCGCGTATTCGCGCGACAGTCCCTCTCGGTTAGGATGCACGGTATCTGACGGAAATAGTCGGATGACTGGTAACTCATTAAAACAAAGGACGCGCGCAGTGTCGTCCCGAATCGAGCGAGTTTCGCCTTAGTGTGGACAGACGACGATACATCAGGTGCATACTCGGCATATCTTAAAGCATCGCCAATCTAGCAGACTATTTAGTCTGACTTGTAGGTGATAACAGATCATTTCTTTCAAATAATTTACGATAAATTCTACACAAATGAAAAAAAAAAAGAAAATTGGATAACCATTGAGCGCGCTAACTCTTATACAGAATGAACAAACATTAATAAATGAGCTTAACCTCACACAGGATGAACAAACATAAGAACACATGAATAATCTAGACACTGACATCTTCACTGTAAAGTTTCCCCCAGCATTTTTGTGTCACGTTAATTACGGTCCCACAGGAAACGTGTGACGGTTTGTGAAATTTATTTGTTAGTAACCTCGCTTCATACTGCCTGTGTTAGGGTGAAAATCCTGTAAGAATTAGTGGGATGGTCCTGACGCTGTCGTCGGGCCGGGACGACTCGTGAGTCAGTGTTGGGGATCTGCACCCTAAGGCGATTGGCACATTGCACCGCGTCACGCAGCGAGACGCAGATAACGTGCCCGGGCGCGTGATTTTTTACATACATAAATTCAATAAAAACGCGCTTTCGTGCGGGGAATTTGGCTCCATTTCACGCACCCCGCTGCGTAATGCGGTGCAGTGTGTGAATCGCCTAAATGTAGAACTAGACAGGTTTTTAATTTTCGTCGATCGATTGGTAAAATTCAAGCTATTGAGTTTACCAGTATGTCAAACAGGTAACTAGGGAACGTTGCATTATTTTTATCAGTAAATAATTATTAATCTGATGCTTTTTTAATTGTGTGGGAGAAACTTTTAACGAGTAAGTACGTTTTTAACCCCCGACGCAAAAACGACGGGGTGTTATAAGTTTGACGTGTCTGTGTGTGTGTGTGTGTGTGTGTGTCTGTCTGTGGCATCGTAGCTCCCGAACGGATGAACCGATTTTGATTTTGTTTTTTTTGTTTGAAAGGTGAATTAGTCGGGAGTGTTCTTAGCTATGTTTGATGAAAATCGGTCCAAGGTGGCCGCCGCCACAAAATGGCGGACTACATATTTTTTCACAACTCCCTTAATATGGGTATCAAATGAAAGGGCTTGAATAGTAGAATACTATACACTATGATAAATTTCAAATCCAAGATGGCCGCCACCACAAAATGGCGATTTACATTTTTTTTTCAAAACTCCCTCAATATGGGTATCAAATGAAAGGGCTTGACTAGTAGAATACTATACGCTATTACAAATTTCAAATCCAAGATGGCCGCCACCACAAAATGGCGAATTATAATTTTTTTCACAACTCCTTCAATATAGGTATCAAATGCAAGGGCTTGACAAGTAGAATAATGTACAGTATATTGAAAGGGAATGAGGAATATTAACTAACGAAACGTAAGCTAAAAAATTGAAAATATTTTTTTGTCTGATCAATGCTGTAGAATAATGAGGAAAGTGGAGTGATGACTGGTACCTACGACCACTGAGTTTGACTATTTTTATTACGAATGGAATTATCCTACTTAAAAAGCGTATAGGTATTTCTACATCAGATACTTAGTGTCGCAGTCGCATTTTATAAACTAGATCTGAAATACCTAAGATATCTAATAGCTATGAAATACTTGTACGAACTACGTTGAATAACTAAAGGAAGAACTAGAAAAAGGATATAATAAAACAAAAAAATCTGTTTAGTCTTAAAAAATATTCTTCAACTATAAATTAATCATTATTTTTTGACGGATAAAAAACCTGATTAAACACCAAATTACCTGAATCTAAAAACGCAAGAAAATAAAAGAAATGAAATACAAAAATCAAGGAGTCCCTACAAAAAGCATGATATAAAAAATTAAATTTAAAATTTAAAAAACCCCCGACACAAAAAATGATAAAATTAATGAAAAAATTGGAAAAGGATCAAATAATTTAAAAACCCCCAACTTAAAGAATCTAGGTAACGAGACTAAAACAGATAAATTCATATGGAAGTCGGGGGGACCGTTCTGTGGAACACCTTCTATGCTAAGAGGTCCCCCGACTGCCATATGAATTTATCTGATTTAGTCTCGTTACCTAGATTCTTTAAGTTGGGGGTTTTTAAATTATTTGATCCTTTTCCAATTTTTTCATTAATTTTATCATTTTTTGTGTCGGGGGTTTTTTAAATTTTAAATTTAATTTTTCTTTACATCGTTCTCACATATAATTATAAATTCAACTTTAATTATGTAACTAATATGTTTGCAAAAATATAATTTAAAAGAGTGTCCATGGAGTTTCTTGCCCGTTCTTCTCCATAGGTACAGTCAGCAACAAAAGTCGATTAACACTTCAGTTTTTTAAATCTCAGTTATTGAGCAAAATATTTGTTCAAAATTGCAGCAGAAGTACAATGCAATTTTGAACAAATATTTTGCTCAATAACTGAGATTAAAAAAACAAGTCGTTAGTTAATCGACTTTTGTTGCTGACCGTACCTAGTACCTACGTTTTGGAATGAGCAACTAGCTTCATATTTTCTGACTGACCGACTTCTTGACAATTCAAAAGTGCCTGTAAATGGTTTAATTGAAATAAATGCTTTGAGTTTGAGTTTGTGTTTGACTTTATAAAACGGTACTTAAAGTTAAGAGGCGTTTAAACGTCAGAAATATATTGTTAAACAATCGGCTTATAATTACTCAACTTTAAGCAACTTTTATAAATGAACCCCGTCATATTTACGCAAAGAAATCCATCAGGAAAAAATTGTGGGCTGTCTAGAAGATACGATAAAGTTTCCGAGAAAATTTGACGCCAACGTGAAATAGACATTCTTTTGATAAGTTTTTAATTATCAGGACAAGATGGTCGTTATGAAACAAGCAGTAGTTTTTTTTATCTCAAAGTAAATACGAATTATTAATGTAACAAACACTGCTAGGAAAAATACATTTCCCAAAATAGAAGAACGTACGTCGCAGTAAGCTTATTACCTATCTACAATTCTTACTAAAAATACATCTTAAGATAACAAACGGATACGTTTTCCCAAACTCAGCAGAAAAATATGGTATCTCCGAAATAGCTGCAGGGAAACGGGACGTTGTCCATTATTGTCTAATATATTACGTTCACATGGTAACCCTACCGTTTCGATGTCACAAAAGAGAAATTTTGTTGGGAAGTTGTGATAAACTGCCTTGGTGGAGGAAGTTCCGTTACTGATTAGCGCAGAAAAGAATTTTCTGTAATGTTGTTTGTGCGTCGGCTTATTTCCACTTATGGCGTTTTTCTCGCCCGTTTATACTTTTATCAAGTCGGTCTTTATGTTTATCTTGTTTGCAATATAAATATATCTAAATATATAAAACTTAAAGGTGACTGACTGACATAGTGATCTATCAACGCACAGCCCAAACCACTAAAGGGATCGGGCTGAAATTTGGCATGCAGGTAGATGTTATGACGTAGGCATCCGCTAAGAAAGGATTTTGATAAATTCTACCCCCAAGGGGATAAAATAGGGGATGAAAGTTTGTATGAAAGTTTGTCAATTTTAAACAGATCGGGCTGAGACTTTGCATGCGTATAGCTACTATGACGTAGGCATCCCCTAAGAAAGGATTTTAATAAATTCTACCCCACGGGGATAAAATAGGGGATGAAAGTTTGTATGAAACTTTGTCAATTTTAAACCGATCGGGCTGAGACTTTGCATGCATATAGCTACTATGACGTAGGCATCCCCTAAGATAGGATTTTGATAAATTCAACTCCCATGGGGATAAAATAAGGGATGATGGAGGATGTAAATGTATTAGTTTTTTTTTAATAATACTTAACGCGAGCGAAGCCGCGGGCAAAAGCTAGTACAATATAAAAGAAAGTCGTGTTTGTTACACTATTTATAACTCAAGAACGGCTGAACCGATTTGGCTGAAAATTGGTGTGGAGGTAGCTTAGAACCAGGAGACAGACATAGGATACTTTTTATCTATTTTTTTTTTAATATTTGTAGGAGTAGGGTAGGAGTAGTGTAGGAGTAGGTTAGGAGTAGGTTAGGAGTAGGGTAGGAATAGGGTAGGAGTAGTGTAGGAGTAGGGTAAGAGTAGGGTAGGGGTAGGGTAGGGTAAGGGGTAGGACACCACTCGAACGAAGTAGCGCCGGGCAGCTAGAAATAATTGATATGGCAAAACAACGTTTGCCGGGTCAAGTTTGCATGAAGGTCTATCATGCGGCCATTTCACTTATTTAAATATCAGTATTTTTTTTTGTTTACATACCTATTTGTTACTGTTTTTATGTGACACAAATTGATTTTTATTTATTTATTTAACTGTGCGTACACGCATCACGATGTATAAAACTGATTTACATCAGTCACCTCACACAACAGGTCCAGTTGAAAAGCAGCGTCAGGCACTATAATTTGTCTGCCATTTTTTCTGAACTGGGCCTTTTTGGCGCAGCTGTGAGGCACACATTCCTGCTAATTTCTTACATCGGACTTGGCACTTTTTATTTTTATCCTTATTTTTGTTTTTATCTGATGTACGACTATTATCTGACTATCTGGTGTACTGTGTGTCTTTTAGTATGTGTTAAATAAATGTATTTTCTTTCTTTAAGTACTAGCGCGATATGCGATGCGATGCGATGGGGTGGGTTGGGGAAATAATAAATTTCACGCGGACGAAGTCGCGGGCAGAAGCTAGTTTCTACAATAATTACTTACGTAAAATCTAAAAAACTAAGAACGAGAAATTACAAATCTAATTTATTACAAAATAGACATATCCAGGGTGACAGGGAAACTCAACGTATTCCTTGAAAGGGGTTATTAATATAACCCCTTTCAAGGAATACTTTAATTTGTTGCTAATGAACAGTAGTGTGTTCATTATCAACAAATTAGCCGACGAAAAATTCCTATTCTTCGTCGGCTATAAAATACTACTTAAACTAACTACGCCCCGCGGTTTCACCCGCGTAAATGTCGATTCCGTGGAAATATCAGGATAAAAAGTAGCCTGTATGTTAATCCAGGGTGTAAGCTACCTCCTTAAAAATTTTATCAAAATTAGTCCAGCCGTTTGAGCGTGAATAAGTAACAAACATATAAACACACACACACACACACCCCCACACACACACTCACTCACAAACTTTCGCCGTTATAATATTAGTGTGAAAAGTTGCTTCTATTTTATGCCACGAATACCTACGTATAAATGGACAACTTTGTAAAAGCAGTAGGTACCAACAGGCAAAAACCGAAATCCTCCGACCATTAGTATTCCCAAAACCTTAATTGAAATCCTTATTCCCAAAACGAATTTATCTAACAAGATTATTTTAATTTTAATCTTTTACCGACCATTTGCATAAATTGCTTGCGGCATAAAATAATCAGTTTGTATTCTATTTTCGGTATTTTAAATTGATATTTGTGAATCTAGAATTAAAAGGAAAAGTTTTAGGAGCTATAGGATGTAGATTGGTTACAATGTTCCTATCGTTATGAATGGAAATTGTTCCGTGTTGTCCTTGACTGAGAACCTGTATTCCTGTGAGACTTTGTAAAAACATGCAAGGAATTATTTCAGGCGGACGTCAAGCAGATTTATTCTTTATTATTATTATCCATTTATTTCAGGCATCAAGGCCCATATAAAACAGATACAATACAATATGAATATCATCATCATCATCATCATTCTATATGAAGACTGCTCGAACGTGATCAGGGAGTCTTGACATCCACAGGCTATGCAGTGTTTTTTCGGCCACCTGACTCTTACGTACCAACTCCCTCATTTGTCTCAACAGTTGTGACGGTTTTTGGTCGCCTAATTCCACCTCACTGACCAGCTTTTGGAACTGTCGCTCCTCTGACTCTTCGTACACGGCTAGGAGTCTTTCCTTAATGGCACCATATTTATTAGTGGCAGGGGGTGACATTATTATGTCGGCCACTTGGCTTACTGCGTCTTTGCGGAGCTTGGAAAGCACGACGCCGTATTTTGCTTCATCACCCTGTTTTTGGGGAGCCATCATCGTCTCGAATTGAGCGAACCACACTCTGGGCGTCTCGATCCAAAAATCCGGTATCTTCGAGGATATTCCTAGTGCTGCAATTTCGGCCTGATCGACGCCCGCCGCTCCGCATGTTGATGTCCCACTTCCACAATCTTCACTTAAGTTCATGTCTTCGATAACTATGTGCCTCTTGTAAACCAAACCAGGGAGATCCGCTTGTGGAAGGCTGATAAGGTTGTGCAGTGCAGTTATCACGACACAGAAAAATCACGAGAACACTTTTTAAATCGCGGCGTGTGTTAGTAATGTTCGATATCGGGGTCACCAGATGTAAGTGTACCTACTGAGTACGTGTTTATTAGGTGTTGTGAGTCATGTAAATAAAACAACCGATTCCGGCGAGTGCAAGTAGGTACATAACTGACATGTATAATTATTTATTTCATTATTATAAAATTTGATCTACATACAAACGTATATTGACGATGCACCACATATAAATACATACGACATTATAATTACACTAAAAAAAAAAACTAACAAACTAAAGCACACGAAGTGTCTGCGTCGTGCTTCGTTGACTGGTGTCATGTGCATGGCCACGAAACCGGTGGTAAACAACACCCTTCGGCCAGAACTCTTCCTTGAGGAACTTCTCGAGATGATGTGTCGGAACTCGTACCACGAACGACTTGAACTTGGTGTTGTGACGCGACTCCAACTTCTCGACCTCAAAGTCCAGCTGGTCTTCACACGCATGTAATCCACGATCTCCTCAACCTTCATGGAGTGGTGCAGTCTGGACACGTACAGCTGCGTCGTCGGGATTGCTGGATGCAGCAGCAAGTTGGTCCCCCCAGCGCGGTGCCGCACTGATTCCGACAAGGAACCGGGTTTATACAATCACTTCATCATCATTTCAGCCTGGAATCACCCACAGCTGAGTATAGGCCTCCTTTTTCTTTCTGCCATACTTCCTGGTTCCATGTGTCCCTCATCCAGGCGTTTCCCGAAACTTTGACGGTATCATCAACCCAACGCGCTTTTGGACGCTCCTGGTTTCTTCGGCCTAACTTTGGCCACCTTTCGGTCACAGCTTTACTCCATCGCCCATCTCCTCGTCCAACTTTATGCCCTAATCAACTCCACTTGAGGCGCATTGCCCTTTCCCTGACGTCGTAAACCTTCGACCGACGACGGATTTCGGTGGGTGTAGGCGCTTATACAATACAATACTGAATAACTATGAAAAACTAAGGAATATAGATAGCTCAGTCTGCTCAGTCTGAAACGAGACATTTTCAGATATTTAAATATTAAGAGTTACAAGTTCATCTTGAATCTAGTCTTCAATTTAATGTATCCGAATCAAAGAACCAAAAAAGTGTTTTAATTTACTCTATCATCTTCCTCATATACTTTTTCAAAGTATCATTTAATTGCAATTAATCAGCCCCACGTCGGGCGCCAGTTTAACATAGGTAGGTAGGTCTGTGTGGTGCCGGACTTAAAGAATTGCACCACCCCTTACTTCCCGTGGGTGTCGTAAAAGGCGACTAAGGATCTTACCGGAGAATGGGCAGCAGCGTTCTCTATTTATTCCACCATCATACCATACTGCGATCGCCAACCCGCCTGCCAAGCGTGGCGATTGTGGCAAACCCCCCCCAAAATTGGGGGAGGCCTATGTCCAGCAGTGGACGTCTATCGGCTGAAACGACGAATAGGTAGGTAAGGTGGGCTGGTGTCCGCAACTCCACGTCAATGCGCGTATTTTGCGTACGGCCCAGTATAACATACACATATTATGTCGACTGTAGGTGCTTTATTTCCACTAATATAAATATATGTATATCAAAACTATTTAGGGTTCACGGCGAAGATAAAGTTTCGTAATTTGTATAACAGAGAATCCGTTTTCGGTGCGCAGCCCATTTCACGGACGTACCACGGCTTATAGCAAACAGAAGTGTGTTTTTAAAGGAAGCTTCTAGAATGTTCTAGAAGCTTCGACTCGCCCTCATTGGCCGAGCGGGAATGAGAAGCGTTTCCGCCAGAAGCGCGTAAATTGTGCCGGGAGCGGTTGGATAGTTTCGCGTTATAAATTCCAGTATCATGAAAAAAGGAACTATCCTTGATCACGTTTATTCGTGTTTTCAATTACTCTTTTGGTATAATCGTACTAAAGGAGTATTTGTTAACTCGTTAGTACTTTTAGAAGGAAATACTAACGTAACCACCAGTTTATATACCTAAATCACACTATTATTATAAAGGCGATTTGTGAGTGCGTGTGTGTTCATATGTTTGTTACTTCTTCACGCTCAAACGGCTGGACCAATTTTGATAAAATTTTGTATGGAGGTAGCTGACACCCTGGATTAACTATTATTTATCTCGATATTCCTACGGGATCGACATTTACACGTGTAAAACCGCGGGGCGCAGCTAGTAATACATAAACAGTGTTCGAATATTAAATCTTAAAGATAATATTAACAAATTATTTTAACATTTAGTAGGAGAACACAGTTAACAAAAATAAAAGAAGAAAAAGATACAGTATAACTCTGTGATGTCAGTTGTTGACATTTTCGATATTTCTTATTTAAAAAAAAACCGGGCAAGAGCGAGTCGGACTCGCTCACCGAGGGTTCCGTAACATCCGGGTTTATGCATAAGGTTTATGTTTATGAAATTAAATGTTTTTTTATATTTGAGTTGGTTGATTATAAGGTAAATTGCGGTTTACGATTTATGACGTATTAAAAAAAAACTACTTACTAGATCTCGTTCAAACCAATTTTCGGTGGAAGTTTACATGGTATTGTACATCATATATTTTTTTTAGTTTTATCATTCTCTTATTTTAGAAGTTACAGGGGGGGGACACACATTTTAAGACTTTGGAAGTGTCTCTCGTGCAAACTATTCAGATTAGAAAAAAATGACATAAGAAACCTCAATATCATTTTTGAAGACCTATCCATAGATACCTCACACGTATGGGTTTGACGAAAAAAAAAATTTTTAGTTTCAGTTCTAAGTATGGGGAACCCCAAAATTTATTGTTTTTTTTCAATTTTTGTGTGAAAATCTTAATGCGGTTCACAGAATACATCTACTTACCAAGTTTCAACAGTATAGTTCTTATAGTTTCGGAGAAAAGTGGCTGTGACATACGGACGGACAGACAGACAGACAGACAGACAGACGGACAGACAGACAGACAGACATGACGAATCTATAAGGGTTCCGTTTTTTGCCATTTGGCAACGGAACCCTAAAAAGTAGCTGGAAATCTGTTTCAATGGAAAATTTAAAATCTGTCTAATTTGGCTGTAACACTATTTTTCGAAAATGTTCTTAAGTAACTTTTTAGACCTTTCTAGCCTGCTTATGCGTATGAAGTTTCATTAAAATCATGAATCATCATTTCATTTCATCGGTTCATGCATTTCAAAAAACAAGGGCTTGAAAGTTTGTATGAAATACCGTACGACGTAAGTGCTCTTAAGTGAACCAATATATTCACAATATCATAGAAACGCACACTACATCCTAAACGATCAGTGAGGTGTGAGTCATATATTGCTACGCATGACTTGCGTTGGTAACACTACTATAGCTATCACATGAGGTGAGACTTTAAATGTATAGTCAACAAAAGAGATAAGTATGCAGGATTGTCGGATATAGTTGAAGTTTAGTAAGAAACCGATGGGTGTTCTCGAATAAAATTTTATTTTATTAATAGAAAATAAAACGGCTCATTTATCAAATTAAATTTCAGTCGACAACATCCATCGGTTTCTTACTAAACTTCAACTATATCCGACGATCCTGCATACTTATCTCTTTTGCTGTCTGTACATACTTCCAGCACACTATAGACAGTCAAGTCTGCTAGCACCCTTTTTATTGGCTAATATTTACCAAGGCATGAGCAATTCTTATATAGTTCGTGGCCTTACATAATAAGAAGAATATGTCCAGCCTCAAGAAGTCCAAGTTGTAACCGCTTTCAAAGCATTTCGTACTTTTATAACGACTTCCAACAGTATTAACATACGCTGTTCGATAGCTTACGTCAAACGTCGTCAATATTTTTGACTTTACTATCATCGTTATCGCTAATAGAAAGTCCCTTTGTCTAGGCTGTCTGGACAGTCTGCCTGCTACCACCTTTTTGACTGGTGTTTCTTAAAACAGTTTGACTCTGACTGCCAAAGATCAGATTCTAAAGCACTCAATATACGAAAGGTATAAAATTTAAAGCATACATTGTTCAATCTAAAAGATTAACTTCGCTAGAAAGGAACTTATCCAAAGAGCATCTAAATTCTAGTATAAATCCCAAAGTTTCCATTTAAAATTCACAAATCCTCCAATAAACAATAGGTAAGTGAGTCTTCAATCATGATATTTCACATAGGAACACTCTGATATATAGACTGTTCGAGATCTCTCGTCTCGAACGCCTCCTAATTTATCAGCTTTCCACTTCGATTACTTAAGCGCACCAAAATGATTCGCCCCATTAAGTTCTTGTCTTACATTTGAACGCTGTGATATTTTATTTTAAGGCACGAGGTGAATATTTTATGGATGAATATCGTTTGTTGAGATGTTGGGTTTCTGGGTCGTCTTTGTTTCTTCATGAGTGCGTATATTAGTGAGGACACGGTTAGTAATTGTAATGAGAGCAATTCTTGGCAGTTAATACGAAATAATAATGTAGATAACGTAAAATTAATTTTAAAAAATCTGACAACAGGGATATAGTGCGTAGGCTAATTAAAAAGAACTACACCATTTGAGTTAGTTTAGTGTATAAATAGTGAATGAATAATATTAACAATGCTGCGCATGTAACACAAATGAACAAAGTATTTTTATTAATTACGACACCCTAAGAAAGTGCTACGAAATTGTGTAAAAGTGAAAATTGACACTAATCTTAGTTATAACATAATCTATCACGTAAAATCGTCATTGCGCTTTACCAGGTGCCCTGCTCAACTCTATTTGAGTTCCAAAACTCGTTTTCCGATATCGAAAAACGTTAATTTATTACTAGTAACAATAATCTATTTATGCAGGTTGCAATACTGCTGATTAATTTTGAGCAAAAGAACTACGAGTTAATGATCTACACTTATTTTTAATCATCGTCATATTCAAAGTTTTCCCCAAGGACCAATAAAACAAACTGCAGAAATAATTTCATATAGCTGGAGTGAATTGTATGTATTTTATATACCAAGTCTGCACTTCCTTTAATAGACACTACGATTAATCCTCTTTTACTTACTCTTAAGCAAACTACAGTAGAAAGTTATACTAAGTGGTACCTAATAAAATCGATGAAGACTTGTCCAATATAGGTCAGGCTCACTCACTGGATATTGCAATCTCTAGACACAAGAAATAAGGAATTACAAAAGGAATACCTGACTGGTATCGACTTTAGATAAGTAACTGGATATTGCGATATTGGATACTTGTAGTTTTAAACAGTTAAGATTTTGCTCTGTAGCGGATTATGTTCCGTCGTGTACTGTCTTTAGAATAGTGTTTTCAATTTGAGACAACGAGGTGACATCATTGATATTATCATGTTTGAGGTTAGTAGATGTGGCAGTTGTATCTTTTCACACACTAAATATATCATATTGATTGTCAAGTCCTGTGTTTTGTAACTGGTTTTTTTTTTGTTAACTGGAGTAATGTGGGTGTTATTATAGGTACACCTCTGCGTAATCCTTCAGGCGTGATGTTATGTATGTTATTTCTGTTTTCCTAAAATAGTTTCGTTACAGCGGTCTAAATTGTGTGGTGGTAATTGTGTAGTGTGGTGTGGTGTAATTGTGTGTTATCTACATCGCCACATGCAAACTACGCGTCATACTGACGTAACACAGAATCCTGCATCGCGCAAGCAGAGTTTACCGCGCAACTAGCATATATACAACGCGACGTCCCGACATCAATCGTCGGGCAGTCACCCCCAGACTCAACACCCGTCTGGTCGGAGGATCCTCCCTTTTCTATGGCGTATGAGTGAACTTTACACCCTTTTCCTCATACCTCTATAAACAATTAACTTGTATAGTAGTTCATGAATTTAACGAGTTAGTTTCTTTATGGAATGCTGAATATTGGTATTTACTAAAGTCTTCAAAAACAGCAGTCACCTTTAATAAAGCTGTCAATCCTTTTCCGGCCATTCATAAACTCGCCTCTAGCATAAAAAGGATCCCTCCCTACTCGCCCTTTTCCCAAATGATATAAAGATACCAAAACAACCTTCTAACTCACAACTTTCTTCCTATATTTAAAGCCCTCCCTTTGTAAAGTCACGTGGCCTAAGTGCAAAATCACATTAGCATTCTAAAATATGCGGATAGCCTAACTTTTCGTCTATTGTACCTCCGTCTTGGTAACGGCAACTCTGGAAAACAGTTAATCACTTAAGTTCGATAATGTCTTATACGAAGTTGTGTTCTCGTGTTCTGGTGTAGCGTGTAAGAGTTGTAATGAGTGTGATAGATGTGAGTTTTTTTTGTTCGTTGTAACCGAGTTTTGGGTTGCCTTTCGATTTAAATTAGGTTTTGTTGTAAGTACAGTTAACCACGAAACACTTGCACTGCCTTACTGCTGAGACATAAAGGCGCTGTCAATTTCAAATTAATACCAGTGATATACGGTTGACTGTACCTACTACGATGGAAGCATTAAAAACACTGACGCAGTCACTTCTTTCTTAATTTTCTGTGGTCTTTTAGACGCAGCTGAATAAAACTTAATGATAAGTCGGACAGGATAGATAATTCAATTATTTTTTAATAAAGTTACTTATAATAGAAGACCCACTCCCTCCCACTGAGAGGAGGCCTTTGTCCCAGCAGTGGGACCATTATAGGCTAATTATGCTATACTATGTCACAATAGAATACAATACTATTTATTGAATGCAGCTTAATGAATTACAGATATAAATGTCGCTGCTGTTAACACATTTATCGCTTAAAGGGAATTTCCTATGAATTTGAACCCACGAGTTTTCTTACATTAAACTGTGTCGCTGAGCTAAGTCGCCTACATTAAACTTTTCAGCAGAGTCTCAACAAGTTTGGAAAATTTGAATTATAATTTGGCAAGAAATTAAACTTGTCTACACAGCAACCTATATTTTATTGTTAAGTTACTAAAATATCTGAATAATCGCACTTTACAAAGACAAGTTATGTTAATTTTAATGGACAAGCACAAATTCTCAGGAATAAGCTTGATATTAATTGCAGCGATGACAACATATTTTTCATCCCTTGCCGTGAATCTATGAAAATTCAGCTTTAAAAATCTCTCAAAATTGTTATTACACTAAAATCGAACATAGCACCGAAACGGCGATAAAATATGACAACATATTTCACTTTGCTGAACAAAAAACCGCAGGAAAAAATTCTACAAGCATCGTTATTGATATTTATCACGGATACCTGACATGATAAATGTGATTTCGACAATAATAATAAATGTAAGAAATTACTTCGCGTCTCTTATAATAAAGTTATAAAAAACCGTGAAGGGGAATTATGTCCCGTCTATGGAAACTTCGTTGCGTTGCTCGAGGCAAAGATTTTTATTATTCAAAAGCTTTGGCCGTGACGGCTTGATGAATGTTGTAAAGAAGTTCAAATTTTATTTCTCGCTAAAGCGAATGGAAGTTATAAAATTTACGATTCGACTGTGAATAATATAATTCTGTTTGTTGTACGCCAAGAAACGACAGTTTTAATGGCTTTTTTAATTTTTTTGAGAGGTTGTTTCGTGATTTTATGAAGATGTAAATCGCTTTATTAATGATTGTTTCAGTTGCATTTAACATCAAAATACATTAAAGTGATCATTTTACTTTGTCTAGACATAATATGACATCGTTTTCATCGATATGAATGCCAACATTTTTGCCTTTAACATTATTATTTTAGGAAAGATGGCTGGTGTGTTTCATCGTTGCGTGGGAGTTCCAGAGCCTTAGGCATCTTCTGGGCATGCTCGTTCCATCATAGACCTCATCCGCGTGTCCTCATCCTCAGGCGTGACCAAGGTCAAGAGCCTAAAAAAACCTGGATTCCCAATTACCGACCGGATCCTGTTCACTAATCTTAGAGTCTTCTATAGACTGATCTATTTCCACACACATAGGATCCATTGCCAACAGTAACAGACAGTCCTAGAAGCTCTTTGGACTATGTTCACGAATATTTTCAGCTGAATTACCAAACATTATTGTAGCAGACAGTGAGCCCGACATTAGAGGTTTTGCTTACCCTCTTTTGTTCTATTAATTGCGACTGTAAGGACTGTTAAGGTCCCTATTGTCGTTGTATAACCGTTGAAGACAGAGGCTTTTGTGTTTTAGTATTTTTGGCTTATCTCGATGACATCTTCATATTCACTCGTTATGTAGCTTAGCGGGGTATTGTGAAGTGTAAACTTGGTGTCGTTTTGTTATTAATGGAGTATTCTTAACCTCGTTTTCGGTTTTATGTTTTGGTGAATTGACTTTTTGTTTTTACTATTTTGGTTGTAGAATGATAAATGTTGAAAGTAGGAACATTGTATTTAAGGTGTTGTATTATGTCCTTTATAAAATAAATACTTCTAAAAATATTTTTAAATCGTGTCCAGTTCTACTCCTAATACTCCTTCCAAAAATAAAGGCTATTGGTATAGTAGTATTAGGATATTAGTTTTATAAATAACATGCTTCTGCGCGTGAAATTTCTTGGTCTCTCGACCCGCCCCATCACATAGCATCATCTTCTCACGCTGTCAGTTACTTCGTTTTCGCTTCGCGTTCTTTCTGACTTTTTTTCTTTGTGCTCAACTCCTAAGTTCCGTAGCATGATGTTACATGACCTTAAGAATTAAACTATAAATTGCAAAAAGATTTTTTCAAATCCGACTCCGTTCATACAAATAAACAAACTCCTTAGCATTATTAAATTACCAGCAGCGCCCTGCGGTTTCACCCGCATAAGTGTCGATCCCGTGGGAATATCGGGTTAAAAAGTATTCTATGTGTTATCCTAATGTATAAGTTAAGTTACTGGAAAGTTTCATCGAAATCTGTTCCGTAGTTTTTGCGTGAAAGATTAAGAAACATCCATCCATCCTCACAAACTTTCGCGTTTATAATATTAGTAGGATTTATAAGTATAGATAAGTTAGATTTAGTAAAAACCTCTGTAGTAATATCCAAACCTACATATAACGTCGATCCCAAGATTCCGTCCTAAGTACTGACATATTGCACTAGCTCATGCTTAATATGACAAATGACGCTAGCCATTGCTCCGAGGGAGACCTCAAGGAGGAAGATATAGACTAGCTAGATTATATAGACAGATGATAGACAGATTAATGATCATACAAAGATTAATGACGTCATCAATCTACCACGTCTTGCGACATTTGTTAGATGATGGTGTACTTACGGGTACCATAGATTGATCTCGAAGTATTTACTAAGGACTTGAAGTATGTACCTACCCATTTACTAGACGACTGGTTCCATGAATTATGAATGGTTTATTTTGTTTTCAGTATGTAGATGGTAATATCTTGGGTATTTTCCTACATGTGCCTATTAGCATTTCATATAATATTTTATATTTAGAGCAACTTAAAATAAATTATATTAAGAAATTCTAAACGGAATTTAGGTAATCGTTACACAAAACTTGTTGACAGGCCTACGCTGTCCTCCCATACCCACTGTAATTCTGTAGACCATTTTTTATTTTATCAAGTACCTGAGGGGCCCGTGGCTAAATAATAACAGCCGCACAGGTCGATCGATCAGGTTAAGCTAAGCTAGCCGCGGTTGGTCTGCGGATGGGTGACCATCTTTACATACCGTGACCCCTCCGTGCCTCGGAAAGCACGTTAAGCCGTTGGTCCCGGCTGTCATTTGTGGATCTTTGACAGTCGTTACGGGTAGTCAGAAGCCCGAAAGTCTGACAACCAGTCTTACCAAGGGGTATCGTATTACCCAGTAACTGGGTTGTGGAGGTCAGATAGGCAGTCGCTCCATGTAAAATACTGGTATTCATCTGAATCCGGTTAGACTGGAAGCCGACCCCAACATAGTTGGGAAAAGGAAAGGCAGAAAAAAAAAAAAAACCTGGTACTTGTTGACAGGCCTACGCTGTCCTCCCATACCTACTGTAATTTGAAAACATTGTAAAAGCCAATTATTTTTAAAAAGAGTAAAAGTTGGGTTTCTTGCCGGTTCTTCTCCATAGGAAACGACCAATTGGAACCGTGCACCTAGCTTCTGACGTTTCATAAGTGCCCATGTAGGTTTATGTGAAATATTTTTTTTAAATAATAATAAGGGCCTGTGTTATAATATCCGTAGAAGTGCTATCAACAAGACAAGGTCAAAAAATAGAACAAAGTTTGTATGAAATTATTAATTTGCCAGATCACCAACTTAATTGCGCAACGCACTTTCAATCATAATATGAATCTCTTTGAAGGATATTGCGTATCCATTGCTTCATATGTTCGAAAAATTTGTCTGCTCACGCGTTAAATAACGCAATGAATGTTGTTGAACCGTCAAAATGAAAGCCATTGCTACTGTTAGTGTGTTACGCAATTACCCCACTAAACTTGTACGTAGGGGTGAAACAGGCCATAAAGATATCACATGTTACGTTCAAAACAAGAAAAGAACCGATAACATAAGATAAGTTAATTTTATTTTGCAAATTTGGGTATACATACAGGTTAACAAGAATAATACACGATCAGCCATATTTTACCACTAGCTTCTGCCCGCGACTTCGTCCGCGTGAAATTTCACCCTCCCCCCATTCACCCTCTTAGGGGTGGAATTTCGAAAAACCCTTTCTTAGTGGATACCTACCCTTCACAAAGAACACACACTCCAAATTTCATGTCTCTAGGACCAGTGGTTTAGGCTGTGCGTTGATATATCAGTCAGTCAGTCAGGACTTTGAATTTTATATGTATAGAAGATGCAAAAGATACACAAAAAAAAAAACTAACTTGAAAAATCTTTTTCATATAAGAACTCACTTAAATTATAATAACCCTTCACCACTACAAAGCTACGAAGTGTTTTTTAAATAATGAAATCGTCAGCTCTTTACATCTCTTCGGTATTTTATTAAATATTACTGGAGCCATGCAGTAGACACTTTTGCCCATAAGTGCTGTCTTGGCTGATTGTAGACATAGCACACTATTATTACGTCTATTGCGGGGAACTACGTCATCAATAATACCGAACACAATAATCATTCATTCTTCTCAAATGAGCAAATTAAAACGAGGACGCGTAATTAAGGACGCAATTAAACATCAGCAAACAGTAATTAGCAAACAGCCAGTGCCATACGGAATTGTCGAAAACACATTTCAACAGTTTTCATAAAATTGTCTCCCACGGATTGAAAAATGGTAGTTACAGTCAGCTTCCCATTCCTGCAACTGAAATAAAATTTCAACTTTGTTTAATACATTAATCAAGACGTCGAGTCTTTTATGAATAATGATAGCTTCAGATAGAAATGTTATAACGTTCCTTTGCTAAAATGCAACCGTTGCAAATGGCCTTGATGGTGACAGTTTCTTAACTAAATGTTGGTGTGTGCGATTCATCATCTTCCTGCCCTCATTTCGATTTAGTTGAGGTCAGTGAAGCACGTTTTCTTTTGCCATACATCTCTATCAGCCATTGTTTCAATATTGCCCTGACGACCATACCAACTTCCACAAAAAAAAAACAATCTATTTAAATATTCAAAGTACATAACATAACCTACATAATCAGCCTATAACGTTCCCACTGCTACAATAACTACTAATAACTTGCTGCTGCAATATTCAAAGTATTGAATGAAAATTTGTATTACATTTCACGGATAACTGCACAAAAAAGGTAAAATCCAATTGATTTAAACTCAAGCTCAAAGCATTTATTTCAAATAAACCAATTACAAAAAAAAGAATTACGAAAAGAAATAAATAAAATAGTGTACACATACAAAGTAGCCAAAATCTTCGTACTCCAGCAATAAAAGTCTGGCAGGCAACTTTCGAATTGTCAAGGGGTCGGTCAGTCAGGAAGATGAAGCTAGTTATCCATTCCAAAGTGTAGTAGGTACCTATGGAGAAGAACGAGCAAAAAACTCCACGGACACTCTTTTAAAACAAAATAATATGGTTGATGATGCTAATCTGCTTGATGAATTTTTCGCAACACATACGCCAAGAAACAGACCTTGTAACACTACACTAACCCCAAGCCTTACAAAACCTCCAAGTGCTCACGTAACAAGCAACAACATACATTCGTAAGATTTTAATTCACATTGAAAATGAACGCGAGAAAAGAACGGTTGAGCTGCAGCATTCCGAGCAAAACTCCCAACTTTTCACTCCCATTCTTTAAGACTTAAGAAAAACGAGGACAAAAAGGGGTCGAAATAAGCTGTGAATAGCTACTACGTCTGTATTTAGTACTTGTGTACACTTGTGATTATTGGAGACGGGAACTGTTACGTTCTGTTTTGTTAGGGTTTTCCAGATTAGACCATTTGTATTATTTGGCTTGAATGAGAATTGAATGATCCAGGGAGTACGTTAGTAAAGGAAATTATTTTAGTTATAATAGTGACGGTTACGATGAGATTCTGGTTTATAATAAATAGCCTTGGGTTATCTGATGATGATAGGGATGATGACAAAGATAAAACTTGCCTAAAAAGAGTACAAATCGATAGAATTATTATTATGAGAGCACGGCCGGCTGTGCTGGAGTGGCTGCTGCAGATGCGCCAAACCTCAAACGGCGCAAATTTTCCAATCTTAATGGAAGTTATATGTTCGACCCGTTTGTGATTGAAACTAATGCCCACTTAGGTTTTCGAGACATTACCAAGCGGTTGGTCGACTCTTCACGTGACCAAACTGCTGGCTTATTATTTGGCCAACGAATCAGCATTGCCATACAACGTGGCAATGCTGCCACCTGCCAGCTTTTTGGGCACTTTTCCTGTTGCCAACTATAAGGACAAATTTTTTGATGCCCTTTGGTACTTTCCTCTCCCTTTTTATATATGTACTTGTACAGTCACGAGCACTAATATGTCAACACTTGGCAACATTGAATTGCGATTTTTTCGTGAAATCACGAATGCAACGTTGAAATACGACACTTTACATAAACCTATGGGTTCGAAAATACTATGTTCGTAATAACATAAAATTTCATTCAAAAATAAAGGAGAAAATTGCCTTTGAATGAAGCCAAGTGTATACATACTTATGCTCGTGACTGTACATGGTATTATTCATTTAAGACTGTTAGCTTCTAAATTATGTAAATATTTTAATGTAATATAGAGAGAGTCTTTTTACAGAGTATTTAGCTAAATAGAGACGGGTATTGACAATTATAATAAATTCATTATTTTAGTTGTCAAGAACCATATTTCGCTTTTGTTTAACATCTTCTTTATATAAACTTCACTACTTAAAGTTACATAGTGCTATCGACAGGTTTATTCGTAGAAGATTTTCCACAAAAACAAATCATACAAGTAAGTTTTGATCAGTGATCCAATGAACTAGAAAATTGGTATCCACTAGCTCTCCGCTTTAACAAAACATTTTGTGAACTTAGAGGCAAGACCTTTTCATAGAAATAATAAACAAGATCATCTTGGGTGAACCAATTAACTTAGACTACATAACAAGAACTAGAGAACGAATCCTTGAAACTCGTGAACTATAAAACTTCTAATATTAAATTTTCAAACACTAATTAACTATAAAAGGATGTAAACTTACATTAATTAAACAACTGGCGCGGCCAAGTTTATTCGCTCTAAGAACTTTATTTAATTTAGTCTGTAAGAATGGAAGAAACAAAGTTGAAACAAAATAAATAAACGTTAGGGAAGTTGCCGAAATATCGGAGGGGTAATAAATCCAACTAAATGCTGGGACTTAAGGCTAGCTGCCAGAGGTGTATTGCGGGGTATTCCGTAGCAAATAAAATTGCCAGTGAGTTCGAAAGCAGCTTAGCAAATGCCGACTCGTTAATGCCAACTATCACTGTGTTTTTCTTCATCGGTTGGTTTGCGTTTTGCACGTTGATTCTTTTGTTTGGTTTCGTTGATCTGGAACTAAATGAATAATGAAGTGTGCGGTGTTTGTCTTGTGTCATTTGTTTTTCTTTTGTCCAATTGGTGATTACTTTAATTCTATATTGCTATCTGTTTCATAAGGATTCACCTTTAATTATCGTCTTCTTTTCTTCCAAAAATGCATTGCTGTTAATCCATACTTAATAATAAAAATGCGAGATCAACACTTTTTTTTGTTGCTGAGGTCTATCATGGAACGAGCGTGCCCAGAAGATTTGTTTGCTTGTCTGTCTGTCTGTTACTATATGACCTGGATTAGGACATAGGATACTTTGTAACCCGATAGAACGGACGCCAGCACATCAAGCTCCTAGAATCTGTCAAATTTCTTTAATAGATTTTCAACTTTATCACTAAAGCGTTAGGTTCAAGGTTGATTGGGGAAATTTGACAGTTTCGGGTAGCTTGAGGTGCTGGCGTCTGTACATTCTCGTGGGACAATTTCCGACATCCTCCACTAGTCTACCATTTATACTTTCTCTATGTCTCCGGACCTTTGGTATAGTCTTACTGTTTACCCAATTCTTTAAAATTTTAGTCGACTCATTTTTATTTAATCCAGAACTCACTTGAGTCTTTAAATGCCCTCACCGAGAAAATTCCAAACACTTAAAACAAATTAAACGCTTTGTACCTAGTGATTTGGTTTATGAGACAAAATGCTTACAAGATGCGATCCGTTTCCCTCTTGCTTATCAGACGTTTACTCGTATACACGATTTATCACGTGTCCCAGGCGAGAAGGGAAAATGTTCTGAGAAACCAACACGTACCTACGCAATAAAATGTTACGCGTGTAATAGTTTAAAAGCCACGATTGAATGCACTAGATTCCATGTTTTGTGTGGAGTACGTAGTAGCTGAGTTGATCGGAGCTTCCGAGAAATATGATCATTAATTTTATTGTGTACGAGTATTGGTAACTGGAATGGCTTTTGTTACTTGCAGTAGGGTTAGAAGAGGAGATAGAATTGTAGAATTTATGGATGTAGTGTGGGACGCCCCTCAGCTAGGCGAACCGACCTTCACAAGGTGGCTGGGCAGTGGGCTGGCTATGCTTGTCGAAGGACCGCTGGCCGGTGGAGCAGACGTGTTCTGGAGTGGACACCGGGTATCGGATACCCGGTCTCCACTCCAGAACTCGTCTGTTCCACATTACGCTTACCGACAAGCGTAATGTGGAACCACAGCTACATTGGCCGCGACATGAAAAAGGTGGCTGGGACAGACTGGATGCGGAAGGCGGCCATCATGCCATCATGATTCTAGTGGAGGAGGAGAGGCGGAGCTAGGCATGACCGATAGCACTATCCATTTTTTGGACTGGAATCATGATGATCGAAAAAAAAAAAACTGTAGCTGATTTTTTTGATTTCAGCTTTGGTCCCGTAGTAAATGTTGGTCATAATGATAAGTACAATGACTCCTTAAGAGATTATCCATTCATTACGGGACACCCTGTATATCTACAGTAAGCCTCCACCAAAGTCAGTCTTCCACCACCAAAATCGAGTCTTTAACTTATTTGATCGATGAAAGGCGACGTTCAAATGAGTTTAGTCAAATATGTGCATGTTCAAAGGAACTGCTTAATGAATATGCAAAATAACCCTGTATGACGTTCTGTACCTACAAGCCGCTACGTGATTTAACTTGGGGCTTGTCACACCATTGTGTAATATTTTATGTGTAATGTTTTAATTTAAGGATAAAAGCAGGAAAGATATTATCATCAATTGGCATTAAGTCCGCCTCATTACATTTGTGTGCTTAAAGTATTAAATAAAATAAATAAATTATCCAGAAAAGAATCGGATTTTCCAAAATAGCTCGCAGAGTAAGCAAGCTGAAGTGGCAGTGGGCTGGCCATGTTTTTCGTAGTACCGATGGCCGGTGGAGCAGACCAGTTCTACAGTGGAGATCGCGTATCGGCAAGCGTAGTGTGGGTCGCCCCCCAGCTGGATGAGGTAGCTGGAACAGACTTCGGGAGGCGGAGGACAAAGTGTTGAAGTGCAGCCTGGGAGAGGCATATGTCAAGCAGTAGACTGTGATAGTGTGATAAGTTGATTGAATGTTTTAATTTCTTAAGATTATGACCTGGCCCACTCCCTGTCACAGAGGCCTGTATCCCAGCAGTGGAAACATTAGCTGATTACGCTCATGCATATATCATGTTTTAATTTATAATGAGTTGTTTTGAACCCGACTGTGGCAGAGAGGAAGGGTTATAAATCTGACTGGCTATGCTGGCTGACTATATATCAGGCTGGCATCTATATATCATCTATATGTCTGGCTGGCTATATATGTTTACATACAGTTTAAACTACTCCAAACTACTGAATTGATTTCTACAAAAAAGGTGTCCTTGGATCGACCGTAATCCAGAGACATTTTGCATATTTTCGTATTTCTGGTAAATTATTATCAGACTTTTTAAGAAAGACGCAACGTGCGCATGTACGGAGGGTCTTTAATATTTTTTCCAATTTTATTTTTTATTATTCCATTCTTATTGAAAAAGGGCTCAGTTGGTTTGTTTGTCTCAAAAATATTGCCTCATTGATCTGGCAAAGTAGTTTTTCTCGGAAGAAATTCTCAGAACCTGACTAAATTAATTATTTTTTAAGTCCAGGTACATAAAAAATATTAATATAGCTTATACTTATCAATTATAGTTTGAATATTCATATATATACAATGTATTCTGTGTAGCTATCAAATAAAAATTAATATCAATCTGTTTTTCCTTTGAGAGGCAACGAAAGCAATTTACGGTATTAAAGCGAACACGCCTTTCTGCATTCGCAAATTTAATTGAATCGCAATTGCATTCATAATTTTCTCCATTTCGTAATCAACGGGCTCAGTACTATTATCATTGCTGTACCATAATAGTTATTTCCCAGCATCACTATCTAACCTCATCCCATCTCGTTTACATTATGCGCTATCACGGAATCTGCCTAACTATGTCCTACCATCGTTAATTTTAATCACTGCACTTACATTAGTACCTAATATTCATCCTCTATGTTCATATATGGCTGTATATGGCCTATTCAAAGTGGTCATTTTAGGTTGTTTATTGAACACATAGAGGTGGGTTTTGTGTCGCAGATGTGAGAGGAAAATTATGAACTTAATTATTATTTGAATTGAATAATAATTTTCATTTCAGAAGTGGTTTAAATTGAAAGAGACGGTGTTATTTTTTTAAAGGTGACATTTTTGAGTATTGATATTGGTTTACGAGGTTCTTTGGTTTAATCAATCATTGGTATTGATCAGAATCTTGCAGTTTAAATAAACAAAAGCTAACGAGCTTGCGCAAGTCACAACACTTTAAGACGTCCTGGCTCATCTTTCCTCATCTAATTAGTTCTAGGTAAAGCTCGCGAGAATGATAACAGACGAGATATGCGTGCTATGCGTGCTCACTAGAGCTATGCGTGTGGTGTACGAGGTTCACGAGACGGTTAGTATATTGTGGTGCAACTTGAGTGAATTCGCAAAAGTTACATTATAATTAGTATATATGTTATTTAGATGTAGGTTAAGATTTAGGATATAGTATGTAATTTTATAGGATGTAGATTAAGGATTTAGGGTGTAAGGCCAATCGTATTGGATCGCTGATCTGTAATGGTAGTTGTAGGTAAGATTTGCATGAATAAATAAATAAGAAAGTAAACCCAGAATGAAACAGGCCTTAGATATTTTAATGAGGAGAAGAAAATACTATAAGTACCTGCTTCTACCATAATTATGTAATAGAAGAAGCAGTAAAGATAAATCATACAGTTACCAAGCCAGTTATCTACAGAAGACCACATCGATATTTTAATAAAAGCTTAGAAATTTTTCTTTTTTTTTTTCAAAAGGATAAGAGGACTCTCGATTGGTGCCCAGTTGGATTGGTGGCACTAGGCTCGCCTCCTATTATATAACATGGGACATAAACATAACTGGCCAAACGTGGACGTACTATAGGTACACATCCTATGGCCCTAATTATTTACAATTAATTACCAAGTGGTTGGAAAGAAAAAAATCGAGGAAAATCTATTACAATATTTGTAACTATGTGAGCACCATGTTTCTATCACAAATTACCAATTATTAAACCAATACCAATTACAAACCAATTAAAATTATATTATTACCAATTACCAATTATTATTTTTATTAATTGATTTACCTGTCATTGCTTTATTTTTAATTCTTATCACCTTTTGTGGTTAATAATAATTAATACTAATTTTATTCTAGGTGATGTCGTCTTCACATATAGTTATTATAATGAATGTATACAAAACCTTGTAAAACATTTTTAAATAGATTAAATTTTTCATTTTTCCTTTTTTTTTTTAAGTTTCTCGCCCATTCTTCTCCATACACACTCACTACCTTTTGGAAGGGGCGACTAGAATCAATTCTATTTTATTGTAATTTTTGACGTTCAGAAGTGCCATTTATGTGCCTATTTGAAATAAATGGTTTGACTTTGACTTTGAAGACTTGCCCACAGTACTGTTCAAGAGTAGACTACGTACAGATGCCAGCACATCAAGCTACTACAATCTGTCAAATTTCTTTAATAGATTTTCAACGTTATCCCTAAAGCATAAGGTTCAATGTTGATTGGGAAAATTTGATAATGTCGGGTAACTTGATGTGCTGGTGTCTGTATATGTTTAAAAGATAAGACGATAAAAACTCAGTCACACTTAATACAGTGTGACTCAGTTTATCTCGTTTTATCTTTAGTTTTATCTATCTCGATTATATCAGATAAAAGAATTGCCTGAATTTCTCTAGATTGATGATTCTGGCTTTTGGTTCAGCTTAAGTGAACGGTGAGCTTGAATGTACTAAAACACCTATTATGTAAAATAAATGTAAATGGCATATTTATAAAACAAATGTCTATTCTATTATATTCTAACCCTTCATGGAATACAGGCGTGTCATGTTATGCGAAGAGGAATTTCGCCATCTTAATAATCTTCGCTGTCACTGGGGAACCACTCACACCGAACATAACCCTAAAAATAAATACCCTATACACTTAAACCCGTACTAATAACGAGTACGGTGTAACAAACGGCCACGATTACGCCCTTAAAGCAAGCGTAACGCGGTGCGCGCTTTCATCCGATGTAGGTTAAAAGCAAGTTGCATTAAGGTGCCTTGATATGGCGATACAGTCAGTAATGTGCTTCAGTATTCCCCGTGTGTTATAGGCACATTGAATGGCAATGTTTAAGGTTAAAGGCACATTGAATGGCAATGTTTACAACGTGTTTTGTTCAGATTTGTCTAGGGACGGTTGTTATTTGTTCTGGTTGTGGAGGAAGAGTAAATTTAATGCCATCAAAAACATAACTTGTAAAAAAAGCCAAGTCTCGCAACTCAGTTCTTCTACCATAAAAATTTGTGAGATCCATGTAATACCAAGTCGGTTGATTTAGTCAGTCCCTACTTAAGGGACCTTCTGTCTTAAGTTATTACGTAATTAGCTAACCTAACAACATCTTGTAGTGACTATATCAATATTAAAAATCTTTTATGTTTTAAATAAATAGATTGACTTGGCAATCGCACTGTGAGATACATTGTGTTTTCATGCGATGGCCAAGTCAATCTATTTATTTAAAACATAAAAGATTTTGACAAGGGTTTTGATAGAGTTTTGATGATCGTTCAGTCAGTCAGTGAGTGAGTGACAAAATTAAGAAACTTTGACTAGTTGTAATTCTTAAACTACTGGTTCAAATTGAATGAAATTTGAAATATACCGTGTGTATACAATGACTGCTTGATAACTGAACCTTTTAGGTCTCTAGTTTTATCCACAACGAAGTTATAGGGGGTCGAAAATGGCCTGAACTGCTTTGAGAAAAGGATCCCGCTTTTTGCTCGACTTGGCGGGGGCACTACCGTGCCCCCAGATTTCGAATATTGAGCCTTTACCCCATACTTCCCGTGGGTGTCGTAAAAGGCGACTAAGGGGCATACCGGAGAATGGGCAGCAACGTTCTCTATGCATTCCACCACCATACCATACTGCGATCGCCAACCCGCCTGTCAAGCGTGGTGATTATGGCAAAATTTTGGAGGAGGTCTATGTCCAACAGTGGACGTCTTTCGGCTGAAATGATGATGAGCCTTTAATGCAAAAAAGCAAATACAGGATGAACAATATTCAGCGTGGCGGGAACATCGATATACTACCAGTTACCATGATTCTGATCAGCGTTGACATTTTTCGTCGGTTAGAAAAAAAAATAGCACTGCCATAGATTTTGACCGCGTAGGTATTGCACTTTTCTTTGAAACAGCTGATTTTATTTCTAGAATGGTGTCTAAAATCATGTCCTGAATTCATAGTTATATTGTTCTAATGATAAATGTGGCAATTCTCCTAAATACATATCAACTAAGTTCTAATGCTAAAGCTACTAAGACTGCGCAAACCAGCAACACTGCGAAGCATGATCATGAATGTTTATTGGGTTTCGACCGAATAAGATATACCAAATAGCCGGGAATTTCATTAGGTTTATAGATTATAATTATGTTATGTTAGTAACTTCTTGTTGACAATGCGTTATTTAAATTGTGTCATCATCACCATTTCTGCAAGGCTGTTTTACGGCCGGTTCACACATGTCTCCGTTTTACTGTTCCGTTTTATCGTGTACGTTTTTTTTTCGTCGATGGCGTATGTAGTTGTATGAGCGACTTCACACATGGCACAGTATTCTGTATACAGTAAAAAATATCGTTCCGTAAAAAAATGACATTCCGTTTTGTCATCGAATACTGGACGACGGAACAGTAAAAATATACGGATACGTAGAATTTTAACGGATAGATACTGTGTGCGACGATAGTACCAATACAACACGACAGCGTCCATTCTTGTAGAATAGCGGCGGTATACTGAGAGTTTTCTGTTCACACATCGCATCCAGTAATGACGGATCCGTTGAACGTTATACGGTGCCTATGTGTGAACAGAGCATAAATTTATGACGTATCCGTTAAAAACGTACCAGTAAAACGGACTCCCATGTGTGAACGGGCCGTTAGTCCGAAATTTTCTTTCTCCATAAACAGGGTTGGTTTTTAAAGACCAGCCAAATTTAAGGATGTGGTACAGACCATCCAACTGAACAACTTTCTCCATGGGACCAACATCGTAATCGCGAATAAAAATTCAGCCGTCCCATACGTTTAGGTCGAGTAGGTATTGAAGTTTCCTATGGAACAGTTGATAAATTTTTCGTGATTACGATATTGGTTCTATGGAGAAAGTTGTTTAGTTTGATGGTCTGTACCACACTCTTAAATTTGGCTGGGCATTAAAAACTAACCCTGTATAATGCTCCCGTATAGCAGAGTATCTTTCACAAAATTTTTGACACATGCATCTATAAATATCAGTAAATCGGTAGTAATGGAGTGTAATTCCTGTTATTATGTCTCGGTAATTATGGTAAATGAGTGCCAAATATACAGGTAATTATGATAATAACCACGCTCTACCGCATATGGCTCCAACGGGTGTCATTCAGATCGTAAAGAGAGCGAAAATAAATGGTTCATACCATCATGGAGGCCATTCGTAATGAGATGAACTTTTGCTATTATTGTTACTGAAACTATGTAGTATGACTAGTGTTTTCAAATTGTACCTATATAGTAAAACATTACCTACTTAGTTTGGGCACTACAAAATTTGTCATTGCTACAATACTGTTCTAAAGCTACTGACAGCACTGCTCTCATGAACTTGCAGCATTTTACATTCCAAAAATAAGGTTCACTACTTTTACAACATAACAATTTTGAGTCAGCGCCAAACAATCTATGAACAAAGATCACTAAATTACCTTAAATTGAAAGAAATAACCAAATCAAATTACCATGCAACGTGAAATCCCCAGTGATCGCCCGCTGGCGCCGACTCAAAATTACTTAGGTATACTTACATTAGTTTAAGAACTTTGTTATTAAGGTTCAATAAAAAAGGTTTATTATTTTTTGCTTTATAGGTTTTTTGGGCATTTTAATTTTTAGGGTTCCGTTGCCAAATGGCAAAAAACGGAACCCTTATAGATTCGTCATGTCTGTCTGTCTGTCTGTCTGTCTGTCTGTCCGTCCGTATGTCACAGCCACTTTTCTCCGAAACTATAAGAACTATACTGTTGAAACTTGGTAAGTAGATGTATTCTGTGAACCGTATTAAGATTTTCACACAAAAATAGAAAAAAAAAAACAATAAATTTTAGGGTTCCCCATACTTAGAACCGAAACTCAAAATTTTTTTTTTCATCAAACCCATACGTGTGGGGGGGTATCTATGGGTAGGTCTTCAAAAATGATATTGAGGTTTCTAATATAATTTTTTTCTAAACTGAATAGTTTGCGCGAGAGACACTTCCAAAGTGGTAAAATGTGTGTCCCCCCCTGTAACTTCTAAAATAGGAGAATGATAAAACTAAAAAAAATATATGATGTACAATACCATGTAAACTTCCACCGAAAATTGGTTTGAACGAGATCTAGTAAGTAGTTTTTTTTTACTTCATAAATCGTAAACCGCAATTTACATTTTATTCAATCAACTCAAATATAAAAATAATAAAAAAAACATTTAGTTTCATAAACATAAGCCTTATTCATAAACCCGGGTTTATGAATAAGGTTTATGAAACTAAATGTTTTTTTAGGACTCGCGCACCGAGGGTTCCATAACCGGTTATGGAACCCTCGGTGCGCGAGTCCTACTCGCACTTGCACGGTTTTTTTATCTACTAATAATTTCACAAATCTGATTTGCAATTTTTTCATTTTATCCAAATATGTTTTAAAAGTGTTACCATATCACGCCAGCCCAGAAAGCAGCGAGTCCACCAGCGCATAGTAGACCATGTACAATGTTGCCCTATCCAACACAAAACTATAAAGGTGATGGAATTTTACAAGTACCTACATACCTGAGTTTGTCACATAAGTGTATAATGTGTGTTTTCCATGAGAAGCTGTTGTCTATGACTAAACCCAAGTACCTGTATTCCTCCACCACCTCAATGTTTTCACACTCACACAACGTCAGTCCACCACTGAGCAGACACTCATAGGTATGCCCCACTATGCGCAGTAGACGTTCGATCTTTTTAAGATAAGGAGATCGTATACGCATACATTTGGTTTTATTTATATTGATTATGATGCCATTGTCGTGAGCCCATTTGATGATATTAGTAAAATCCTCCTGAATGTTACATTCAATTAAATTTAAATCGAATCTAGATCTAGACTAGACAAGTATCATCATCATACATGCGACATATATATATGCGACATTTACGAATCACATTGCACATGCTGTTGACATGCATGATATATCCAACGGGACCAAACACAGATCCGGTTGGCACACACGTGACGTGTCTGGGCTCTCCGACGACGCCGTCAATGACCGTTCGGAGTGTCCTGTCTGTGAGGTAGGCACGGAACCACCTGTTCAGTGGTCCTACGACCCCGCATTCCTCCATGGCTTGAAGCAGCTGGTGGTGCTCCAAGGTGTCAAATGCTTTTTTGAAATCAATGTAGACCACCACCACCTGCTTCCTTTGACCCAAACACTCATTGACGTCGTCCGCGAACTGCCCCAAGGCCGTCGCCGTGCTCCGTCCACGTCGGAAATCATGTTGTGCATTTGTCAAAATATTGTGTTTTCCAAGAAAACACTTGCCTGGTTCATAAAAACTTTTCTACTAAGTATTTTTATTTATAACTGGCAATAAGGCTATTGGCCTGTAGTTTGCGTAATCACTATGTAAGCACACTTTGTTTAAAAATAAGTCTAATTAATGCAGTTTTTAGTTCCTCGGGGTTTAACCCCTTTTCAAAACACAAAGGACATGGATAAAGTGTGGCCCTGCACGGACAAAGAATTAAATATATTTAAAAAAAAACTTATAATACTTGAATTTCTATCATGACTTTCATTTCTCCGCACATGTGTGTGGGAAAATATCTATTTAAAAGGGTATTATTTTGTTTGTTTTATTTTGACTTCCATCCGTGAGTTTCAAATGTTGCAATTATTTGAAATAAGATGGTAATTAGTACATGTTCATCGTTCGAAACAACATGTATTTACCTGTATTTTAGATAATAGAGTAAGAAAAAAAAATATTTTTATGCGCGTTTAGTGATAACGGAAGTAAAAGTAAAAAAGACACATTTTATTTATCTCTAATTAAAAATCAATAAATCAAGTAGGTGGTAGTAGTTTTCTTCAAAGTAATGGAAACACTGTATTCTTCTGTTAAGGCAGTTACAGACGAAGTAATAGATGTTTTCAAAATAAATCTTAATTTGATATAGTGTTTGACCCAATATTCACATAACATCACGCCTGTAATCCTCGAAGGGTTAGGCAGAGGTATACCTATAGCACCTACCCCCCATTTCAACAGTTATATTCAAGTCTCATGACATAGAGGGCGAGCCTATTGCCATCCACCGGGACAAGACAATATCCAGACTCCGGGCTGCTACTGAGAAACTCAATACAACATAACATAATTACATAGAAATTAACAGATAGTGTCTAACAGATATTTAGTGCAGGACACATTATTGTATTATTATAGTAAGGTGATTTAAAATATATTTTGACATATTTTTGTGACATTTACGATATTATAATTTCTGTTATATTAAACACATGCACAGCTATACCTAATAATTATATATTTGACTGCACCTTATGTACAACACAATATATCAGTTTTATTATTGTGACGCGCCTAAATGACTAGATGTATGAACGTGGACAAACCAAAACGAGTAAGTAGGGGTCATAATACTTAATAGAGGACGTTTTATAGTTTTTGCCTTCCCGCATGGCAAAAGCAGGTAGTTTATGTATGTTTGTATACATATTGCAGCTAGGTACGTGTGATATGGGTTTTATGTCGATTGTCATGACAAAGTCAAGACATTTGCCTTTCATTAATAATTTGACAATTTAAGTCATTCCTGTGTAGCTGTGTAGGTTCTTGTGGCTCGCATATTGAGTGATTTGTTGTGGTGTTATACGATGACCTTTGGCTTTGTTTCTGGATATCTGTTGTTGTACCTTGGCTACTTGCACTTTGGACAACTGATTTTACCCTATTTCTAACGAAGAACCAGCGCTGCACTAACTATGGTATAGCAACGTTTCGCATAAGGAGACATTTGTGGGATTCGGATGAAATACAATCTGTTATAAGACAGTGGATTACTCCGCGATTGGTGAGTTTTAACACGCGTGAGTTTTCAGTAACATCTTGGGCACGTCTTTTAAGGGTGTAGCTATTTGTGTATACTTATGTAAGTTGTTTATTTTAGGTCACTGCGTCTGATAATGTGTGCCATTCTTGCTAGTTACTGGCTAGGCAGACATTATCACAGTCTGGTACAAGTGGAAGACCAAACCCTAGTGTTTGCCATCGTAATGTGTGTGTAAACTGTGGAAGATCCCTGATGCGTGTTCGTTTACACACACTGACACGGAACTCTGAGAGCAATAGACACATTCATGATGTTATATCTGAAAGGATTTTTCCTCAACAAGTTAGTATGAAAAATGTTTGCGCTTCAATATGTTTATACAATTATTATGTTATGAAATGATACATTATGAACTTTTTCGTATATATAGGTGAGACCGACAACCTCTATTTGCCACCCATGCTGCCAACGAGCTTACAGAGCGCAATCTCCAGTACCTAGGCGGCCCAACAGCGTCAACGACGACGGTCAGCAACAAGAAAATATAAATGTGCCACCAGTCCCCGAGGTTCTACCGTTCCCTGAAGTTCCACCAATCCCTGAAGTTCCACATGTTGAAATATTTGTCACATTGCCAGATTTCTCTAGAGCTAATAGTACAGAAAGACATTGCTTTGTTTTAGGATGCCAGAACATAGATATTAGAAAAATGTCTTATGTCGGGCGTCTTGGGGGACTGTCTTATGTAATTTTGCCGTTCATAAAGTGCTGATTCTCAGCCTATTTTGAATAAATGACTTTTGATTTGATTTCCTAATACAGAGAAAGAACGAGCATTGATCACTACGCTTATTCATATATTACGTTCTTACAAACGAACTAAAGAGTTTTCTTTAAAATAATAGTCATCATCATCATTCAGCCAAAGAAGTCCACTGCTGCTCATAGGTACCTAAGCCTCACATGCTGAACAATATGACCTGGTAGAAGTCGCAGGAATTCGCAAGAAGCACGGGACCGGTCTATGACCCGTACACCTACCCCACCTACCCACCTACCCACCCTACAACCTACACATTACCCTACCTACCTATACATTATTGTACACACGTAGTTAAATATTATTAAAAGTAAATAATAATAATACCAGCCTATTATTATCTCATCTCTTACCGAAGAGACACGAGCATTGCACGTTTGCTCAAGACCGGGTTGGCGATATCTATTTAAACTAGAAGTCCAGGTTTCCTCACGATGTTTTTTCTTCACCGATGTCAGTAATGTCCAAGATAATCTCGGAAACTACATATGAATTTAAAAAAGTGACATTGGTACTTGCCCGGAATTGAACCCACAACCTCGTGCATGAGAAGCGAGGCATTAACCACTGGACCATCACGACAATGTACATATTGTCTACTGTATTTAAACGTCAAAATAACCAGAACCAGAATGTTCACCTAAAGTGTCTTATATCTCGTCACCACCGACTTCTGGAGTAATAAAATATAAACAGGACTATTAAGTACAAATATTCCTTCATGATATATATTGTTTTATTAATGTCCGTGCTGGACCATACTTGTATGGGAGCGTTATCCTTCTCCTTTATAATTATAGCAATAAAAGGGCTCAACTTAGCTTTTAATTATTTAATTTCTTTAACTCTGATTTTATCCTTTTTTTTCTTCTTCTGATTTTGTCCTTCAGACTTATCACAACTTAGCAAAATTATTTTATCTATATCTATTTGATAAGCTTTCTGAAACCGCAGTGATACATTTCCAGAATCAACATAGCCAGATCTTCTGATTTGAGTGCTAGAACAGTTAAGATTCGGAATTGCATGTACGACCCAAGTTATGGACTGTAGCTGGTCAAAATATAAGACATTGAGTATTGTTCAAATAAAAAAAATAATAAAATATGCATAATGATTAAATTACGAAATCTAATGGATAATATTCACAGAATAAGGTGATTAACGAAAAGGAAAAAAAATCATTGCCATGATCATAGAAAATAGAAGTGTTATCAAAAACGTGTGTAAATGAAAGAACAAGATTAAACAAAGACAAACTAGTGAAAATAAACAATATGATACTGGAAAGCGACACAACATTGCATCTCAATATTACCAAGTTTACATGAAATTCTTACGACATAACTGAATGCCACTAAAATGTACATTTTAAACAAAGTACATCGCCTCAGTTCACAAATTGTACTATAAAGCCAGCTAGAATATGTAAGGATTGCACACAAGAGACAGAACGGGCGAGGCTTTGCGATTTCTTCCTGTAAATTGGAGAAATAAGTGGCGTTACGTGTATCGGAACTATTACGAACAAATATTATTAAGTATTGTATGGATTGGAAGTATTCGAACATTAAAGCCCAGAGGTGCTGTGATTACAAAAGGAAATGGCTATAATTAGGAAAGAAGATACTACTATAAACGTTGATGACAGTGTCATGAAATTCAAATTGAGTCCCGTTAATTCAAAAGATGATAATAATATTATTATTAATTACGTAACAGAAAAAGGCAGTCGCTCCGTGTAAAATACTGGTATTCAGCTGCATCCGATAGTCTGGATTGGATTGGATTGGATAGTCTGGAAGCCGATACCAACATGGTTGGGAAAAGGCTAGACAGATGATGATGTAACACAAGAAGAAATAAAATTATTATTTGACTATATAGCTGCGCCCCGCGATTTCACCCGCGTAAATGTCGATCCCGTGGGAATGCCGGGATAGAAAGTATATGTTAATCCAGGATGTCAGCTACCTCCATAAAAAAATTCATCAAAATTTTACTTCTTCACGCTTAAACAAATGTGAAGAAGTAACAAACATATAAACACACACATACCCCCACACTCTCAAACTTTCGCCTTTATAATAATGAACAATGTCGTAATAATGGATAATAGTAACAATTCTGTAAGGGCCTTAACGACTCATCATCTGCATAGCCTTTTTCCAACTATGTTGGTGTCGGCTTCCAGTCTAACCGGATGCAGCTGAATACCAGTACTTTACATCGAGCGACTGCCTATCTGACCACCACAACCCAGTTACTGGGTAATACGACACCCCTTGGTAAGACTGGTTGTCAGACTTTCGGGCTTCTGACGACCCGTAACGACTGTCAATGATCCACGAATGACAGCCGGGACCAACAGCCTAACGTGCTTTCCGAGACACGTAGGGGCAGTGGTATCTAAACATCGTCCCCCATCCACGGACCAACCACGGCAAGCGTAGCTTAATATGATCGATCGACCCGAGTGACTATTATTACTGAGCCACAAGGGCCTTAACGATGAGAAAAATAATGTTGAAATGTTACAAAATATTAAAATAAAAGTATAAACTAAGATATCAGTATTTATTCGGGATCAAAATAATGTAGTATATGTTCGTAACGGTAGAACGAAAAAAACTAAAACAAAAAATAATTTAATTAGTACAACAAAATATATAAATTAAAAATTTAAAAAACCCCCGACGAAGGTGTTCCACAGAACGGTCCCCCGACTTCCATATGAATTTACCTGTTTTAGTCTCGTTACCTAGATTCTTTAAGTTGGGGGTTTTTAAATTATTTGATCCTTTTCCAATTACTTACATTTAATTTTATTATTTTTTTGTGTCGGGGGTTTTTTAAATTTTTAATTTAATTTTTTATTTCATGGTTTTTGTAGGGACTCCTTAATTTTTGTTTCATTTCTTTTATTTTCTTGCATTTTAAGATTCAAGTAATTTGGTGTTTAATCAGGTTTTTTATCCGTCAAAAAATAATTATTAATTTATAGTTGAAGAATAATTTTTAAGACTAAACATATTTTTTTGTTTTATTGTATCCTTTTTCTAGTTCTTCCTTTAGTTATTTAACTTTCGTACAAGTAGGTATTTCATAGCTATTAGATATCTTAGGTATTTCAGATCTGGTTTATATAATGGGACTGCGACACTATCTGATGTAGTATTATTAATTAGTAATTCCATTCGTAATAAAAATAGTCAAACTCAGTGGTCGTAGGTACCACTGGTACCTACGATCACTTAGTTTGATTATTTTTATATTTAAGTGGAGTGATGACTGCATCACTCCACTTTCCTAATCATTCTAGAGCACTGATAAAAAAAAAAATTTTTTTCAAATTTTTAGTTTTCATTTCGTTTGTTAATATTCCTCATTCCCTTTCAATATAGTGTACATTATTCTACTTGTCAAGCCCTTGCATTTGATACCTATATTGAAGGAGTTGTGAAAAAAAAACATAATTCGCCATTTTGTGGTGGCGGCCATCTTGGATTTGAAATTTGTAATAGCGTATAGTATTCTACTAGTCAAGCCCTTTCATTTGATATCCATATGGGAGTTGTGAAAAAATATGTAGTCCGCCATTTTGTGGCGGCGGCCATCTTGGACGATTTTCATCAAACATAGCTAAGAACACTCCCGACTAATTCACCTTTCAAACAAAAAAAAACAAAATCTAAATCGGTTCATCCGTTCGGGAGCTACGATGCCACAGACAGACACACACACACACACACACACAGACACGTCAAACTTATAACACCCCGTCGTTTTTGCGTCGGGGGTTAAAAACAGAAGTTTCAGAATGAGGTCACAAAATTGATATAACATCAAGCCAAAACAAATTATATCCTTAGGTTCAAAATCAATCTCGTCAACTTTCGAATTTTTTTTTCGTGATAAGTAATCACGGAATAACATTCCAATTAATATTGTAAAACAAATGAAGGAAACAGAAACTTTCTTACAAAGCAATGAAGCAATAAAGAGGAACACGAAAACAGAATAAAATAATGAAATACTTTGAGGAACCGAGCTTCAATTTTGTTTTCATATTGGTAAATGGAAAAACACAAGAAGTAAGTGGTGACTTGGGATTCGATGATGCTTTTAGTTCGGATTACAATTTGCTTACACAATGTACGGAAGCTTGAGTTGCCATAGTCACCGACATTTCTTCTGCTTTTGTTGGCAACGTCAAATTAGGGAAATTGACTGACGCAGTTTTATACTAAAGGGTATTAGACGGTGGGAATATTTTTGCTGACTGTTGTTGTTATTGCCTCGTCTGTTAAGGTAAGCTTATTAAGTTCGGTATCAATAGAAAAAGTAATTTTGTCTCAATAGTGATAGTTGAGCTCATAAGTAGAATATTATTATTAGACTAGCGACCCGCCCTTGATTTGCACGCATAATTTATACGCAAACACATCAGCTTCCGGAATAAGTTCTCTAAATGACGGTGAAAACTGGATCAAAGTCCGTTTCGTAATTAAGAAAAACAACACACAAAAACATCTTTATTTATACCGACTTCAAAAAAAGGAGAAGTTTCTTAATTCGGTTGTATTTTTTTCTTTATAACTAGCGTCTGCCCGCGACTTCGTCCTTGTGAAATTTCTTGTTGTGACAAGTTTGTATGAACGCGCTAATGACTTGTAGCTTTATTATTAGTATACATATAAGGTCTGTTGTTTTGATATTATCTAAAACAATTAATCTTAGGGTTAGAAAAAGTAAACCATTTATCCTTTTCAAAGTCAGACTAGGAGAAAAAAAAAGAAAGAACGTGTCAAAAATTTGTCCTCATCCAAATTTTACTTCGCTTCACACAAAATCAAAATACAGGCTAACGCAGCAGTGTTGTATTATAAGTTATTCTAAAATGAACATATAATTCGAAAGAGGTTACGTAATGAAACTTAAATTCAAGTAAATAAGTACTCGCTAACATTCCCTAAGATTATAATTTTCCAAGCTCCCAAGGCTAAATCTTTTCCCAAACGCAATTATTTAAGAAAACCTTCTCAGAAAGCCGGCGAAGCTAATTACAGGATTGTGGCTATGTTACACGTTACTTACTGTAAGGAGCAAAATCCACCTTGTTATTCGTATAATACAATTTCGTAATGGTTTTTTTATAAAGGTGAACAAGAAGGGCAAACAGATAAAGAGAAATTCGAGGAAAGTATTGATAATATTGTTAAAAGACTTAATGCTTTAAAGGTCCTAGTGGATCTTGCTTTGAATTGTAGCTAACAACAAAAATGAAATGAATTGTAGTAAACAACAATGTATCTAACAATTGATTAAAATGATATTTCTTCCAAAAGTGACGTCGGTCCTTGGAGCATGTAACACGACCACGTTCAGTCCGCGGATTGGTGAGAAACCCCTTCGTACCTCAGAAAGCACGATAAGAGGATCTTTGTCAGTCGTTATGGGTCGTCAGAAGCCCGAAAGTCTGACAAACAGTCTTACCTAGGGGTACCGTATTACCCAGTGAGTTATGGAGGTCAGATAGGTAGTCGCTCAATGTAAAATACTGGTATGCATCAGCATCTGGTTAGTCTGGGAGCCTACCCCAACATAGTTGGGGAAAGTAAATAAATAAATAAATAAAAAAGCTTTATTGACACAAAAATATTTTACAAAATGATTTTGTTAACAGTAAATACAATTCTGCAATTGAACACAATTTGAATGACCACTAACACCTAAACTAGGCCGAGCCTGTACCTTAGGCGTTAGATCTTTCCCGGGTAACTATCTACAGACGTGTACATTGATAATCCAAGATCCAATTGTATATTGTAAACAACTTTTGCACATTAAATCAATACAATAAAACCAACTAAACTAATATAATAAAATATAGATTAAACTGCGGGTACTCTTACTGCGGGTATAATGTAATAAACATATTATAACTAACTGGTTGACAAATATTCATTGTACAATTTTTCCAAATACCGTCCATTTAAAAAAACAAATAGTTTGACCACTGAGTGTATGAACTTGCGACTTTTTACATTTTTTGTTTTTCTATTTTGATTATGTTATTTTACTTATTTAAATTGATTTCATTGTTTTTGGGACATTACTGTTTTAATTATTATTTTTATATTGTTTATTATTTTTATTTTATTTATTTATTCAAAGTTTCCTATTGTGGGTTAATAAGTAAATTTTCAATTTCTAGATATGTTTTTGATTTTAGCCAGGTTATTAAAAGTTTCTTACAAGAGTGTTTATTTAGCTGGTAGAATTTGATAATTTTATTCAATTTGTTGTATAGCATTGGCCCTAAATAACACTGGAATTTGTTTATAAAGGATGTGTTATACGGAATTGTAGAACATACTCTACCTAAACGTCTATTATTCATTATTTCTTTATTATAATTAAGTTTACTATGTTGCGCCATTATAATTTCTTTAATGAATAGCTGCCGAACTGTCAGAACATCACATTCTGAGTACAAGTTAACAGTGGGATATTTATAAGGCTTGAACATCATAACCTTAAGCAACGCTCGCTGCGCTCGCTCCAGTTTCATAATATGCGTTTTACGCGCTCCCCCCCATGACGTAATACAATAAGATATTATTGATTGAGCCAGCGCGAAATAAACGGTCTTGAGTAGTTGTTTATCCGCTACATGTCTTAATTTTTTAAAAATATAAATAAGTTTACGTAGTCTACCTGACAATAGATCTATGTAAGGGCACCAAGTCAACCTTTCGTCAAGCAGAATACCAAGGTACTTTATTGTTTTAAGTCTTTCCAGAGGGTAACAATTACAGGGCTTAGATGTTATATCTTGGCAAGAATGCATCTGTACTTTAAGGTTTTGGGTAGTTTTTAGAGTAGTGTAAGTATTGGCAAAGGTTATGAACTTTGTTTTTGAGATATTTAGGGTTAACAGGTTTTGAGAAAGAAATTTTGCCATCGTTTGTAACCCTGATTCTGCATGCTTTTTTGCCTCTTCCCATGTCTTTCCATAGAAAATTAATGCAGTGTCATCGGCGAATGAGAAGATTCTGCAATTTTTTAGGTTTAGCTTACATAGATTATTAATATATATAAGGAAAAGTGTCGGCCCAAGGACACTTCCCTGAGGCACGCCAAATGAAACTGGAGCATCATTACTGTACATCCCGTCAATTGTTACTCTTTGTTTTCTGTTTTTTAGATAATTACTAAACAAATCCAGTGCTTTACCTCTTATGCCAACATTTTCCAAGTTCTTTATTAGGATAGAAATAGAGACTGTATCAAACGCTTTTGCTAAATCAATAAATATTCCAATACATTTATTTTTATTGTCAATGTTGGTAGCAACAAAATTCGTTAGGTCCGAAACTGCCTGTGCTGTTGATCTATTTGCTCTAAACCCATATTGGTTGTTAGCTAAAAAGTTATGTTTTTCAAGATATGAAATCAATCGTTTGTTCATTATTTTTTCAAGGACCTTAGACAGGACGGGCAGTACCGAAATAGGGCGGTAGTTGTTAGTACAGTCTCTATTCCCGGCTTTATGGATAGGATGAATAACGGAAATCTTAAAATTATCTGGGAATAGTCCTGTTTTTATTGATAGATTTGTAATATGTGTAAGAAGTGGTACGATAATATGTTTAGCCATTTTTAGTAGTTTTGTAGGTATACCGTCCCAACCTATTGCACTATCAGTTTTTAAAGCCATTATGATAGATTCGATTTCAGGCTCCGTTGTTTCCAACAAAACCATGGAGTTAATTGGTGGAACCGAAGATTGTATAATTTGATCCGCATAAGGTGAAATCTTGCTTGCTAGCTCATTAGCAATGCTAGTAAAGTAGTTGTTGATTTTCTCTAAAGATTGTTCGGGTGTATCTTCTATTTTAAGCAGTTCTGATGGATTGGTTTTACTTGTGTTTCTGTTTGTTATTGAGTTAATTACTTTCCATTTCGTCTTTGGATCTTTAGCGTGTTTGTTTATTTCATCTTTTTGGAAGTTGTGTTTAAGTCGTTTCAGTAAATCGTTGCAATAATTTTTATACCGTCTGTAGGTTATGGAAAGAATTACATTGTTAGGTTCCTTTTTACATCGAATGTTCATGCGATCTCGGTTTATTATACATCGGACTAACCCTGGCGTTATCCAAGGCTTAATGCAGCGCAGTCTTTTAGGTATTAATACGGTAAGAGTGTTTTTCGAGATTGTTTCATTTAGGATCCTCACTAGCTGATCAGCAGTCCAATTTACATCTTCGGATTTAATAATGCTACTAAAATTGACTGTATTTAAATGATCCATGATAGCCTCGTAGTTAACTTTACGGATTATTTTTTGGGTCACAGGTTTATTATCATTTACCAAGGCAACACACAACAGAACTGGAGCATGGTCAGTGATTGGGGCCTGAAGAACTAGTGTAAGTATAGAGAGTTTTGTTTTTATCATAGCATGGTCCAGGCAATTGGTATCTCTCGTTGGCAATAAATGACCAGGCAAGAAACCATGACAGGCTAATAGATTTAGATAATCCGTCGAGTTGCGGTCTGCATTATCATACTTCACGTCTATATTTAAATCACCCATTATAACTATGTTTTGGTGTTTTTTATAATTGTTTAGTAAAATATCTAGCGAGTTTATGAATTGGTCTAGGTTAGGATTTGATGGGGATCTATAAATACCTATGACTACAGTTTCGTTATCTATTTTTATGACCATACAAGTAGCATCACTTAAAGATACTTCCTCTACTGAACAACCAAGTGAATCTCTAGTGTATACTACTATTCCGTCATTTTGGTTACGATTGTTTTTTGTATAATATGTCTCATAGCTTTTTAGAGATGGGAAATGTAAAGCTTTCGAATTCCATGATTCCGTTAGGATAATTACGTCACAAGTTGTATTTAATCTCGCTAGAAAAATTTCAAAATGGCTAAAATTTTTAGTTATGCTCCTTATATTTTGTGTTAAAATTTTTATGTGTTTATTATGTGGTAAATGAGATGTTATTAATGATTTATATGTTTCCGGTTTACACAAAAATGATGGTCCAGCTGATATACTATCAATATTGCTGGCTAAATTATTGTTTAAATTGCAATCGAATTTTGTTTTGTGGAAATATGTGACGTAGTCAAAGCATTCATAAGTTTGTCAAGCTGTAAATAAAAAAACAATATAGGTATGTAATAACTTTGAATTGAGTCCAAAATATAATTCTGGACAACGACGATATGTGGAAAATTATTTGTACTCCGCAAAACTATATTAAAGAGAAAAATGTAAGAAGCTTGATTATTTAGCATAAACCGCAGTGCATCATAGAAAAAACAAAAAAGAAAAAGGTTTGAACTAATAAATAAAAAATAAAATGAGTAAGCAAGTGAATTAACTAACCCTAGTCACATAGCGTTTCTCAGAGTGGCAATTTGTGATTCATCCTTTATTTCAATGCGAGGAGCATCTATGGCCTTGCGAATAAATATTTTACCGCTATTTGACCAGCAGAATTTATATTCTTTGGATTTCGCTAAATCTCTCGCTAGGAAGAACAGTCTTCGACCCTTGTTTGTCAGAGCTTCAGAAATATAGATCGGTGTAGTTACTCCTTTAAAACCAATGTGGCCAGCGTTTAAGCGCTGGTCAGGGTGTTTTTCATTAAAGGCTTTAGCCCCCTGTATTATGTGGTTTTTCATGATGACAGTAGTTAGCTCAGCCACTATTGTGCTCTTTCCAGCCTTCGATGTAACTCGGAAAACATCCCGAATGCTTGCTGCTTGTATATTCACGTCAATCACTTTGCATGTCTTTTCTATGATGTTACACAAGTCTGTTTTGGTTTCAGTATCAGTTGTTTTCGGTACATTTCTCAGTTCAAAAGTAGCCGACTTCAGATTTCTTTGAACTTCACCAATTTCCGATTCTAGACTAGCTATTTTTAATAAATGTTCTTTCCGCTCACCCTCTAAATCTTCGACCTTTTTCTTCATGTCCTCGTATTTTTCATTTATGAACTGGAGACTCTTCTCGATTTCTTCGTTCGTATGTTTGATCTCGGCATTTTGCTGTTTTATTTCAGCGACTTCAGCGACGAGCTTTTTGAGTAGGGTATTCTGGGTATCCTTCCACTCACTAAGCATGACTTTTATTTCGTCCTTAAAAGAACAGAAGCGCTCTTCACTAGACTGACGCTGTCTTTTGCGTTGAGATACAAAATTAGGCGGCGTATTTTGGCTAGGAGTATTTACGACGTCGGAATCCGATACAGTCCTTTGCGAGTCCGAGTTGGTTGGTGATCTTAGTAATCTGGACATGTTTCCCAAGTTCGGAGTTTACGTAGTCGCACCGCGCGTACGTAATACAGCGCCGTAGTTCTATCTCGCTCGAACAGTAACACCAATATCGATACCGCTCCACTTCACTGCGCGCCTAGTACTTCTTAGATTTTTAATACTAATTAAAATTAAATAAAACTTAAATAACTTTGTGCACACGTCTTTTCGCTAGTGCGGTCCAACGGGGGAAATCAAAAAAAAAAGGCTAAATACATGACTATGACTTAGCTTAATAGCGTTTCAGTTTTATATTAGGTACTGATCAACCTCATCATGCAACCCCTTCACCTAAGCTAAGCTATGGCTGGCCATATAAACACACACACACACACTCACACACACACACTCACAAACTTTCGCCTTTACAATATTAGTGTGATTTAGCTAGCTCCATACCCAATTTTATCAAAATTGGTCCAGACCAATTTTGATAAAATTGGGTATGGAGCTAGCTGACACCCTGGATTAACATATAGGCTACTTTTTATCCCGAAATTCCCACGGGATCGACATTTACGCGGGTGCAACCGCGGGGCGCAGCTAGTATGCGTATAAAAATAGTGTCAAGACGGGGTTAAATCTCAAGTAATGAGCAAAGTAAAGTCTCACATATTATAATTATGTCACAAAATCTATCATTAACCTAAGAATCGACATTAATTTTAAAAGCAGGAGAATACTCAACAATATTAGTAGGAATAATTGTAAATGCATTAGAATTTCCAGGAAGTACGGCTAGAAGTTCTAATACCCGAACACATGTAAGATACATACAGAAGTACGTATATAATCCATTGTTCGTAAAGTAACTTCGAAATTACCAACGGATAGCTTGTGCCCACAACTTCGTGTGTGGTTTCGGATATAAACTCACCAGTTGATTTTGCCGTTACTTCAATGCCTCGTTGCATTTTTCATTAATGGTTGATTTATTATGTTTTTTGATACTCGTATTTTTTACCTTCTATTTTTACCTTTTCGTTTGTCTCGTGAAGTGAAGCGTTTTGTGGCGGCATGTACCAAACTTCGCATCACATCTGACGTTACGCAAATCTTACATCGCGAATGAAACGCAACATCAGAAACCTGACAACAACCGTAAGGCAGTAGCCCAACAGATATAGCGCTCGCCTGAATGGAGGCTTCTACTTTTTCTATATGGGATGAGGAACTTTCGACCCTGTTCATCATACTTTTTAGTTCTATTGTAGCAGTATCTACAACGCCACATGCGAAGAACGCGTCATACTGACGTCACGCAAAATCCTGCATATACATGCTAGTTATATGAATCCATACTATATTATAGTATAGTATGGTTTTATTGGATATTATAATTTCGAAAGTAACTCTGTCTGTCTGTAAGTTACCTTTTCACGCCTAAACCACTGAACGGATTTCGATAAAATTTGGCAGAGTGATAGATTGCATTCCGGGGAAGGACATAGGATAGTTTTTATTGACATACCTCGCGGGCGAAGCCGCGGGCGGAAGCTAGTTACACGCGATATAATCGCGCGCGACACAATGGCACCGCTCGTTGCGCGACTTGCGGTGCCTTTATACCGCGCGCGATTTTATCACGTGTCGCGCCTGTTTGAAGGAGCCTTTATAGATATAGATTTAACAGAGTAGAATCTAGTTCAATGTATTTGTTCTAATAAACTTGGCAGCGGAGTGTAGGAGCGCTGTGGGCATTAGCAGATTTAATTTTTGCAATTCGAAAGTTTTTATTGGTAGCAATTTGTTCGGCAGTAATGGATCGAAGCAATATGATTCTTCAGATGCAATTACAGTAGTAGTTTCAAAGTTTGGCATTCAAACTTTTATGTTCATTAGGTAGTAACTTTATTGATTTGAGTCTTTTCTCTACACTCCATTTGAAATAAGATTAGACATTTAAATAAACCTTTTTTACAGTCCGTTCAACCGATTTTGAGTTCTATACCGTAGGCATAAGGATGGTATTAAAAGCAAAAAAGTGGTTACAATACCAACTGTTTACTGCAGCTGCCATATGTCATGCCACCAACGCTATAGAAGTCAAAATCGGTTGAACGGACTGTAAAAAGGTTTATTGAAACGTGTAATCTTAATTCAAATGGAGTATAGTTTTCTATAATTAGCTTTTGTCTCTTGAGATCATCATCATAATCAGCCTATAACGTTCTCACTGCTGGGACACAGGCCTCCTCTCTGTGAGAGGGAGTGGGCCGTAATCCACCACGCGGGCCCAGTAAGGGTTGGTAGATGTCACATGTCTTCGAATTTTTGGTTCTAGGACATGCCGGTTTCCTCATGATGTTTTTGTGATTCCTTCACCGTTTTGAGAGCAGTGGTGATTAAATAATTTACACAAAGTAAAGCGCCTGTCTGGGTTAGAACCTACGACCTACAAACTCGTAAGTCGCGGCTGCTCTCTTGAGATACAGATATAATAATTACATAGTTTTGAAATTACTATTTTCAAGGTCTCTATCATATTATACAGGTGGCATGAACATCCATACATACGGTATTGCACTTTGGTCATCATCATCTGCTAGCCTTTTCCCAACTATGTTGGGGTCGGCTAACAGGATTCAACTGAATATCGGTATTTTACATGGATCGACTGCCTATCTGACCACCACAATCCAGTTACTGGGTAATACGATAACCCTTGGTAAGACAGGTTGTCAAACTTTCGGGCTTCTGACTACCCGAAACGACTGTCAAAGATCCACGAATGACAACCGGGACCAACGGCTTAACTTGCTTTCCGAGGCACGGAGGGGTCACGGTATGTAAAGATGGTCACCCATTAGCTTAACCTGATCGATTGACCTGTGCGGCTGTTATTATTTAGCCACGGACCCTTCCGGTAGGTCTTGCACTTTTATATAAAAAGCTATTTTTGATAACCACTAAAATATCCGCTAGAGGGTCTAGAATCCTGTGCTGAATTCATTATTACAGTTTGCGCGTTGCCACCCTTTATACTTTCATTGTGTGGAATAGCATTGGCACAAATTCTAAAAATATCACAACAAAAATAGCCTTTCCTGATTCTACCCACCCACATCTTGTTCATTACAATATTCCCGAAGAAAATACCAAACTCGATTCCTCACTGACTTGAACCAAAACTTTGGATACACGGCTTTGTGCCAAATTCCACAAAATTTGCTTAACTAACGCCGGTACTCGTTAGGTGTCATATAGGGAGAGCTGATACTCATACCCGTATTGCGATTCACCCAATGCAGTTCGACTTCGATGCTTATTGATTTTGGCAGAGTGTTGTAAGTCAGCCTTCGAGATAGAATTATCTCGGAGAAGTTATGGTGTTACATCTAGAGCTGTGTCAGCATTAACGTTTGAACGTAGTTCAAGGAAATTGAGCAATGCAGATGTTTGAAACTCCTTTGTTTATTGAGCACGAACACCGATAGGTAATACTAGTAAACATTCCAGGTTTGATTATTGCAGCTGTGGTTTACTGGTTGGATTTCTTCACTTTAAATTTTGAACTCAATTGCATCACGTATTATATAATTATGTATTTGTACAACTTACAAGTAAATTATAGTAAAGTTACATATACAATCATTGTATACTTAAGTGTAAATACTACATTTGTGAATTGTGTGAGTGATATACACAGCCACATTATGATTAATAAAAGTATGGACTAAAAACAAAGAAAATTTTTTTACAAACTCAACAAGTCTTGCAACTATTTATAAACTAACTCCAAAACAAGGAAGCTCCCAAAAATAAAGTTACCAAAATTAATATTCAAATTCCAACAGGCAAACTTTGTGACAATATTGATGCTATACAGCCCGAAGTTTGAACTAATAGTGTTTAACGTGTAACAATAATCAGGCTAGTCCCGAGCGAGTGCGCTGCCAAATTAAATATGAGCAAAGTTTTAGCGAACGCCCCGCGGTAGGGTGAATTGGTTCACTTGGACCAACTCGTGCAATTTACTGGTACGGAACCGCTCCTGATAGTCGAGTGTGCGTTTCGTTGAATATTAATTATTGTTTGTCAGTTTGTTGCTCCAAAATGGAATTTATACGGCTAAGCTTGGTTAGACGTTGTTTGGACCGCCACCATATATGTATTAAACAGACACTTTAGTGTTGTTTGCGGAATTGACACTGAAATGAACTTTTGCTGACTTTATTATTTTTTAGTCTAAACGTTGATAATCCTTAGGGTCTGGACAAGTGGCAGTCCCTTACAAGTAGTTTCGTATTTTTACAACGACTTTCAACAGGATTGCAGCATATATGAAACAAATACACTTTTGATTTTTCCATCATGGTTATCGCTGATAGAACGTCACTTTGTCTAATTCCTATGGACTTCTTGCTTAGCTGTCTGGTTTCTTTCTTACCGTTTAATCATAAGCGTTTTCGTTACTCAGATTCTAAATCATTCAAAAGTTTTGTTAAAAAAACTGGGTTAATTCTGTTCCTGATTCACAACTACGATACTAACGATTATATTGACTACTATAAGAGCTTCATTTTAGAATCCAATGTTTTAAAGTACATAATACCAAACTAAACCACCAAAGGTCTTTAAAAGATCGCTTTCAGCGATAAGACCGCCCATTGTGTCACCCTTTGTAGAGTTTCTATATTTATATGTCTGTAATTTATATGGTGTACATAATAAAGAGTATTCTATTCTATTCTATAATCCGGTTCGCCTGTATTATTAACATAATCCACTAGAAATTCTCCTCCGACCATCACCATGGTTATCACACATGTTTAATATTTCAACACACGCTAATACAAGTTCAGGTGCAATATTACCTAAAACTAACTCAAACTTATCACGAATTAATTCAACTACCAACGCGAACAATCTCGACTACTTAGCTAAGTTTAGCACATTGTTAAGTTTAAATGAGTCTTAGTTTATCTTAGAATCTCTACAAACCGCATGTTAGCGGCCTCGGTTTAGTGCTGGAAAACAATTTGGGAACTTCATTGCGCTCGCCTTAATGATTGAAGGTTTTAATTTGGGGCTCAATAGCATTAAACGTAGAAAGTTTTTTTGATTCATTGCAGACACTAGGAATTGTTTTAATTATTATTTTTCTTAAACCAACTGGGTTGGCCTTGATGAAGTTTATGATCGGTTTGTCTTTCATAACTCGCTTTATCTTTTAAAGGTAAGGCACTTCTTAGTCAAATTATGTTTAGCAACTGTTGGGTATAACGTCTTCGCGTGGGATTTATCGGTCATCCACAGTTCAAGATTTCTGAATTTTCATCGAGTATTTCGGAACATCGCTAAGCGATTGGTCGACTCATCACGAGACTAGGGCTGGCCTATTTTTAGGTCAAAAAATCAGCATTGCTATCCAATGTGGCGACGCTGCCAGCCTTTTGGGCACTTTTTCCACTGACAGCGATGCGGTTGAATTTGTTGATGCCCAATGAGCTCTTCCCTTTTTTCCCAGTATATAATGTACTAGCAGCGCCCGCGGTTTTCGTGGGAATATCGGGATAAAAACTATGTCCTTTCGCGGGACTCAAACTATCTCTATACCAAATTTCATCTAAATTCAGCTAAGTTCAGCGGCTTAAACGTGAAAAGGTAACAGACAGACGGACACAACAGTTTCGCATTTATAATATTAGTAAGAATATATTTTAGTGTAAGATTAGAGAATAGAATATTATTTATGGTAACTACTGGTGCCATACCAGTGGTTTAGAAATAAAGTTGTTCAAATTAAAAAAGTATCTCAGTCTATGTTACAGTATATGAATAACATTCTAACATCTAACAACTTCAACACAATGAATAATATTCTAACATGAATAAATAGAAAACTAAACTTCGTATGAGAATTATTATTCTAAAGAGCTATTTATCAAAGATAGAACGGTTCGCTTACTATAAGTTTTAAGAGATTGTCTGTGTACCCATTCAGTCCATCCATCCATTTATAATGTTTCTAATGATTTGACGATTATTTGATTTTTAGGGTTCCGTACCCAAAGGGAAAAAACGAGACCCTATTACTAAGACTCCACTGTCCGTCTGTCTGTCTGTCACCAGGCTGTATCTCATGAACCGTGATAGCAAGACAGTTGAAATTTTCACAGATGATGTAATTCTGTTGCCGCTATAACAACAAATACTAATAAAAACAAAATAAAATAAATATTTAGGAGGGCTCCCATAAAACAAACGCGGCGTTTTTGCCTTGTGGTACGCAACCCTTCGTGTGCGAGTCTGACTCGACTTATTTTTTGATGATTTGATTTGATTTTGATGTAGTCATCATTCTCCTGCCCTTATCCCAATCTGTTTGGGGTCAATATGTCTTTTTCTTCCATACTTCTCTATTGTTATTCTATATCTCTATTCTTGATTTGATTGTCTGTTTGGTTGTATTTTTGGCCCATTTCTATATCGTAGGTACAGAGGAAATCTGATAAAAATACTAAAGTAATAAAGTACTTTACAAATTACTTTAGCGTACAATGTCCTCTATATAATATATATCGGCGCTAACAACGAGAATAATTAAGATTAATAATCTGATTGTCCTAAAATTAGTTCATAAATCGTCAATTGATTACTTTGAGTTTATTATGATGTTAAATTAACGTTAAGCAGCATGTTATTATTTCTCTTATTGTAATTTCAATACTTAACCTAGAAACTTAAAAACACGTGCACGTGCGCCGAGCCCTATAAATACGGCCGCACTGTCGGCGCTCGGTCATTCGTGTTCGAGCCGTCGTACAGTACGGACCTCTCTGGGACGTCGTTACGCTGCCCGTTGAATATACGAAGTTTACCTACTACCTGTGAAGTTTTCTTTCAAGGACCCAAACATGAGTCATCATCAGGAAGTCAACAATTGTGACGTCAGCAATGCTGACGTCACACCTTTTAAAAACACTACGGAGGTGCCTCCTCCGTCATCAGAAGTGGGATCGCAAGGATCTCCTACCCAAGCTGCTTCCTCATCAGCTCGTTCACCACCTGATCAACTGGAACCAACCAACACTCAGCAGCAGGAACCTGTGCTGGTTAACAATACACCATTCGAAGCGGTACCACAATCAAGACTGCAAGCGTACCCTCACTATGGAATGCAGATGGGAGGGATACCACCACAATTCCTGATGCAAATGATGGAAACGATGCAGAAAATGTCGGAGCGCTTATGTGCTTCACCTACCGAAGCAAAAATAAGAATCAAGGACGTCTATTTACCATCATTTGATCCGGACACCCACGTCGGTGTACGAGAATGGTGCCAGCATATAGATCAAGCGATTGAAGCGTACAATCTAAATGATTTCGATGTACGTATGAAAGTCTGCAGCCTGTTAAAGGGACGTGCAAAAATGTGGATTGATGATTGGATGGTCACCACTACAACGTGGGAAGAATTGCGGAAAAATCTCATCACCACGTTCGAACCCGAAAATAGATACTCCCGGGACATCATCATGTTTAGAGAACATGTTTACGACTCAACAAAAGACATTGCGGAGTTCTTGTCACGTGCTTGGATCTTGTGGTGAAGAGTTACCAAAGACAAACTGGGAAACGAACATGCTGTGGAAGCAGTGATTGGATGCGTAAATGACGAGCGCTTGCGTATCGAACTATTGAATGCCAGGGCAACCACTGTACCTGAGCTCATCTCGGTTGCAACATCCATTCGGAAGAAGCGTAGTCACCCAAGCGCCAGTTCCACTACATATAATAAACGTCCACGTTTTTCGGACAATATGCCATCTACATCAAGCTGCCGCATATGTAAGAAGACAAACCACAACACTAACGACTGCAGATTCAAACCTTCGGAGTCTAAACCTGAAGCTAGCAACAATAAGGATTCGAAGACAGCAGCCACACCTGCCTGTACCTATTGCAAGAAACCAGGCCACACTTACGAAACATGCTTCAAACGCGAACGTTCACTAACTTCAAACGTGAACTGCGTAGCAAGCAATAAGCTGGCTCCTATCATCATCAAAATAGGTGAAAGGATTTTGCAAGCTGTCTTTGACAGCGGGGCGGAGTGCTCAATCATCAAAGAATCTATTGCTGCAGCTTTACCTGGTCAAAGGAGACCAGTAGTCAATTATTTGAAAGGGATTGGTCAATTCCCCGCACTATCATTAACAAAACTTACAACTGTATGCGTCGTAGATACAATCAGTGTAGAACTGGAGTTTTACGTATTGCCCGACTATGAAATGTCAACAGACATTTTAGTGGGCATGAACTTGATCCATGACACTAATCTAAGTGTGATAATTACATCCAACGGGACGAAGCTAATCCATAAAACGCTCGTCAATCATGTGAGTACGAGTTCTTCTCTCTTCAACAACTTGGACTGTGACCTAACCAATGAAGACGAAGTCGTGCAGCTACGTCGTCTTCTAAATAAATACGAACACCTATTTATTCGTGGATATCCTAAGACTCGGGTCAACACCGGCGAGCTTGAAATCAGACTTAAAAACCCTGATAAATTCGTCGAAAGAAGACCATATCGCCTCAGTCCAGTGGAACGAGAGAAGGTTCGCACCATAATCCAAGAACTTCTGGAACATAAAATAATTCGTGAAAGCAAATCTCCCTACTCAAGCCCCATCATCTTAGTCAAGAAGAAGAATGGTAACGATCGGCTTTGTGTGGACTTTCGAGAACTAAACTCGAATACTCTACGTGACCATTACCCACTGCCGTTGATATCCGATCAGATTGACCAGTTGGCAAATGGTTATTTCTACACAAGCCTTGATATGGCAGCTGGCTTTCACCAGATTCCCATCGGTGAGACCTCCATAGAGAAGACCGCCTTAGTCACACCAGATGGATTATATGAATACCTCACCATGCCATTCGGTTTGAGCAATGCTTGTTCGGTTTACCAACGATGCATCAACAGAGCTCTGACATCATTGCTGGGATCAGCTGCACAAGTCTACGTAGATGACGTGTTAAGCAAATGCACAGATTTCTCTGAGGGTATCTCGCACCTGGAGCGAATCCTCATAGCACTGCAAGACTCGGGATTTTCTATCAACGCAGACAAGTGCAGTTTCTTCAAACGGTCCATTGAATATCTCGGAAACGTAGTTTCTGATGGCCAAGTACGACCGAGTCCACGAAAAGTAGAGGCCCTCGTCAAAGCACCAGTACCCAAAACTGTCAAGCAAGTCAGGCAATTCAATGGTCTAGCTGGATATTTCAGGAAGTATATTCCTGACTTCTCTCGTGTAATGGTACCTTTGTACGAACTAACAAAACAAGGAGTAAAATGGACATGGACAGACAAACACGAAAAAGCTCGTAACACAATCATCGAATGCCTAACGTCTGCTCCAGTACTTACATTATTCCGAGAAGAAGCGCCCATCCAACTATACACGGATGCAAGCAGCCTTGGATTTGGTGCAGTACTGGTACAGGTGATCGATGGACGTCAACATGCAGTCGCCTTTATGAGCATGAGGACCACAGAGGCTGAAAGTCGCTACCACTCCTATGAGCTGGAGACTCTAGCAGTGGTACGCGCTATAAAACACTTTCGCCAGTATCTATATGGTCGAAAATTCACCGTGATAACAGATTGCAACGCGTTAAAAGCGTCAAAACACAAAAAGGATCTATTGCCAAGGATTCATCGCTGGTGGGCGTTCTTACAAAACTACGACTTCGAGGTAGAGTACCGTAAAGGCGAACGTCTCCAACACGCTGACTTTTTCAGTAGAAACCCAGTTGAGTTTGCAGTCAATGTTATGACAAAAGACCTGAACTGGCTAAAAATTGAACAGCGACGGGACGCTGAACTACGACCAATAATGGACAGCCTCAGTGATAATAACCAAGTAGAAGATTATGTGTTGGAGGACAACATCTTAAAGAAGAACGTCAATGATCCTACCTTCGGTCAGCAGCTCACTACAGTCGTTCCCAAGTCTTTTCAATGGAGCATTATAAACTCTTTTCACACTGCATTAAAACACCCCGGCTGGGAAAAGACACTGCAGAAAATACGAGAAACTTATTGGTTCAACAAAATGAGTTCTACTGTACGAAGATTTGTGGATAACTGCGTTATATGCCGAACATCCAAAGGAAGATCCGGGGCCATTCAAGCCCAATTACACCCGATACAAAAACCGATGACTGCCTTCCAAGTTATTCATATGGACATAACAGGGAAGCTGGGCACTCCAGATGATCAGCAGTACGTCATAGTCACCATTGACGCTTTCTCGAAGTACGTTTTACTGTACTTCAGTACCAACAAAAACCCACACAGTACATTGGCTGCTCTAAAACGTACTGTGCATCTATTTGGCGCACCGGTCCAAATCATAGTCGATGGAGGAAGAGAGTTCCTTGACGAGTTCAAAGAGTACTGTGACAATGTTGGAATAAATATCCATGCTATCGCTCCAGGAGTCAGCCGAGCGAATGGCCAAGTTGAAAGGGTCGTTGCAACCCTCAAGAATGCATTAGTAATGATTAAAAACTACGAAACAGAGCAATGGCACACCGTACTTGAAGAACTTCAACTGGCAATGAACTGTACAACTCATCGAGTCACCGGTGTTGCACCACTGACACTTATTACACAACGAAAGCACTGCGTACCTCCTGAGCTTCTCAACTTGGTGGATATTGACAACGAAACCGTTGATATTGAAGCGCTTACTCAACAACAGAAAATGATCCGTTCCAGCGAACAAGACAGACAACGCTTCAACTTACATAAAGCCAAAATCCATCATTTCCAAAGAGGAGATTACGTATTGGTTAAGAATAATCCCCGCAACCAAACCTCGCTTGACCTTAAGTTCAGCGAGCCGTATGAAGTCAGCAGGATACTGGAAAATGACCGGTATTTGATAAAGAAAGTTGTGGGCAGAGGACGACCCCGCAAGGTTGCCCATGATCAGCTGCGCCGTGCTCCACAACCTGGTGATCAGTTGACCGTATCGGCGGGAAATGAATCACCTACTCACCAAGATCCTGCTGCTGAAACAACTGAGCCCAGTCCATCGACCTCACGACAATAACTACAAACACAGCCAAGCCACGACCTACAGGGTGAAGATAACCCATCAGTATAAATGGTAAGTAACTCAATTCAATAATTCCAAATAATCCGACGAGAACCTCCGAGAACTCTTCGAGAACCTCCGAGAACTCTACGAGAACCTCCGAGAACCCTACGAGAACCTCCGAGAACTCTACGAGAACCTCCGAGAACTCTACGAGAACCTCCGAGAACCCTACAATAAAATCTCCGAGAACCTACTAACTAGCATTGATATTCTCAAACTCACATAACAGTTGTGTTTATGCAGCAACTAAGATAGACAACGCAAGTTGCTTACAGATGCACTACTCAGAGAAGTTCTTTCTATTCTTGCAGGTCAATGAGATTTGACGAACAACCTACGAGACTCTACGAGAACCTACGAGACTACGAGAACCTATGAGACTACGAGAGCCTACGAGACTCTACGAGGACCTACGAGACTCTACGAGAATCCACAACAACTTACGAGAATCAACGAGGCTGGTGCAGAGCGCGCACCGCCTGTCAGTATGGCCGTATCGGCGCTAACAACGAGAATAATTAAGATTAATAATCTGATTGTCCTAAAATTACTTCATAAATCGTCAATTGATTACTTTGAGTTTATTATGATGTTAAATTAACGTTAAGCAGCATGTTATTATTTCTCTTATTGTAATTTCAATACTTAACCTAGAAACTTAAAAACACGTGCACGTGCGCCGAGCCCTATAAATACGGCCGCACTGTCGGCGCTCGGTCATTCGTGTTCGAGCCGTCGTACAGTACGGACCTCTCTGGGACGTCGTTACGCTGCCCGTTGAATATACGAAGTTTACCTACTACCTGTGAAGTTTTCTTTCAAGGACCCAAACATGAGTCATCATCAGGAAGTCAACAATTGTGACGTCAGCAATGCTGACGTCACACCTTTTAAAAACACTACGGAGGTGCCTCCTCCGTCATATACGTTAATAATTTCTTCAACAAAGCCTATAGCTATAATTTGAATGCGAATTTATAACGTGGCAGTCACATTCCTTTTAGTTATTTGAATAGCAAGTAATGTACCGTTCTGACGTGAAAAATGTACTCTATGTAATTAAAACGTACAAGCTAGTGTTGGGACAAAAGCGCGGGTTTTTTTTTTCTTTAGCCTATGTTGTGTGCCTCTGATGGGCAAAGTCCTCCCCTTTTTCCTTACAAATCTCCCTGTTTTGAGTGATATCTGGCCCTACGAATCTCGTCTGATCGTTATACCACATTCACCGTGGTCTACCTCGACGGCGATATCCTTCAGGCATGCAGTAAGTGACGATCTTTGTCCATCTCACCGGGTGCATTCGCGCGACATGTCTGGCCCACTCCCACTTCAGCCTGACTGTTTTTTCTCAAACTTACTTAATTTAGCGATTGTTTTAAAAATAAAATGATCATATTTTGTTTTATTTTGTGACCCGCGGGTCTACTCTTGCGCGGTAAACTCTACTTGCGCGATGCAGGTTTTTGCGTGACGTCAGTATGACGCGTTGTTCGCATGTGGCGCTGTAGATATCGCTACAATCTAACCTACTCTTAGAGCCATTCACATTCCTACTCAAAACTTTCCTCACGACATTTTCCTCATTTCTCCGCAATACATGCGCATACCATGACCACCGATTCCCACCCAACTTTTCAGTCATGATGACACAAGATCTATAAACTTTGAAATGTAAACTCACTGAAAGTTTTTGTTCGTGATCACACCACTACAGAATAACGCAATGGTTTCACAGGGGTTGTCATCTTGATTTATTATAGCTAATAGTTTTTATACGTTCTTAATAATACCCGTGTATAAATTATACATTTCACCCTCTTTACTTACTGTAATACCCAACTTAATTACCGTTAATAAAGTTCAAATTACCTTGTGAGTGCTTCAAATTCTGTCACAAAGAGTAATGTGCCAGTTACAAATTATAAAATTTTAATTGGCCTTTACATGTTAAGTCAAGAAAATGGTATTCGTGGCATTAATATGTGATTAAAGGTTGGATAATGTCAAACGATAATTTTGTTTGACATGCAAAGTGCTTTGATAGTTTAAATGTTTTTATGTTATTGAAAACATACACATAAGCTTACGCCTTCTCCCATTAGGGTAAGCTAGGGGGCTTACAGGACCTAAACACAAAAAACGTAAGTTTTAGAAACAATAAAAGTCGACTACATAAACAAAATCAGAAAAATATATGATATTCTTCAGGATATAATTATGTTAGGTAGATAGTGTGTTGAAAATATAATACAACTAATTTGATACGATAAAAAAAAATCATGAAGATACCTCTAAAAACTTTCTTTTTACAAAAAAACCATACTAATATACATACGAGTAAAATCATTCTGTTTTTTTTTTGTCTGATTATTCTACAAGCAACATACTAAAATGCTAGTGTTTTAGTCCAAACAATAGATTTTTTGTAATTAAATAATTGCTTCATATTTTGCAATAACTTACCAGCGTTGTGTCATCGCGCTTCTCTTTCTTTTCTATGCAGTCCGACAGTGACCGCGCTTTAGGTCATGAAAGTCCTTTATAACTGCAGAAAGCCACCAGCTACGTTCCTTACATACTTTTGCCTCGTTTACTTTCATACATCTAGTCATACACGCACGCCGGTTGCGAGTAGGTACACACGCCAGCACATCAAGCTGGGTCGAAACTGTCAAATTTTCCCAATCAACTTTGAACCTTATGCTTAAGCGATAAAGTTGAAAATCTATTAAAGAAATTTGACAGATTGTAGTAGCTTGATGTGCTGGCGTCTGTACTACGCACCTGACTTTTCCGAAAAACATCACACTAATATTTTATAGACGAAAGTTTGTGAGTGTGTTTTTATGTTTGTTATTTCTCCACGCCAAACCTACTTATCGTATTTGGATGAAATTTGGGACATAGATTGTTTACACAGGATACTTTTTATCCCGATTTTCCCACGGGATTAAAACTTATGCGGGCTAGTCAACAATAACAATAATAATAAACCATCTATTTTCAGGTAACAAAGACCTATAGGTACATACCCTAACCTAAGTATACATAATAATATAGTTGCAATTTTTTTAGTAAATAAAACTTAATAACTATTTTAGTATCACTTAGTTGCACTAAGTCTTTGTGCGTTCTGGTGGCACTTGTCCGCGAAAGCGGCGGAATACCACATTCTGCAGTCAAAAGCTTTCTTCCATCACCAGGTGCAGGTAGCATGTTGGTACGCGCACCACGAACGCCTTGAAGTTGACGTTGCGGTGCGACTCCAGTAACTGCACCCTCGGTGTGTACCTTAGCTCGGTGTGCACGTACTCCACTATGTCCTCTGCCTTAGTGGTGTAGTGTAGGCGGGAGATGTACACCGGTGTGTTCGGCTTTGCGGCACGCAAGCTGACTTCGGGCTCCGTAGGAGCTTTGCCGCAGCGGTTCTTGTACAACAACAAGGTCGCTGTGTCTAGGGCATCCCCCTCCGGCATTTTCACTTGTTTTTGAAAATTAAATTTAATAAGTAGGTAGTTATTTAATAACACTATAAAAACATATATACTTGCTAAACTTCTTATCCTAACTCGAACTCAAAGCATTTATTTCAATGGAACCATATACAGGCACTTTTGAATTGTCAAAATTAAATAGTCTGTCAGTTAGTCAGAAAGTTGAAGCTAGTTGCCCATTCCAAAACATAGATCTCTATGGAGAAGAACGGGCAAAAAAACTCCAAGGACACTGTTTCAAATCAAGATATTACAAAGTTCTGGGTACATTATTCTTGTTGCTTCTAGATGTGAGAACGATGTAAAAAAAAAAACACAAATGAAGAAACAATTCAAAATATAAGATTAAAAATAAGCCTTGGTAGTTAGGAGATGACCAGTCTCAACCGACGGCGACCGTTCACGAACATGACGCGTGTATCAGCACCATCCAGCTCAACCATTTTGTAGGGAACCGAATGATCTGTGGCGTCAATATCAGACCCACATTAATATGATGTTATTGTTCACAGTATGCCTACCTACTAGCCTACCTACCCTTTAGTAGCTGTTGTAGCTCCGCATATTTCTTATTAGCTCGCGTATTCCTTATCGCTGCATCGCTGTTAAACCTTACCGCATTATACTTTTCTTTAATCGTTGTCGTGCGTCTCATTTACACACGCCTATAAGCTTCCAAAGATCCAACAGACGCGCCACCATCAGTGAGACATTTAAGCATGCATTTAAGTTAGCATGACACATTCCCAACTGCCATGCTCTTTCAAATCAACATCAATAAATCAAAAGATACAGCCCACTAACAGACAGACGGCCGGACAGCAGACGCTTATTTTCGTTCCGTTGACAACCCTGTGGGTACGCAACGCTAAAAATAAATATATCAATTTAGAGATCTCTAGAACTAAAATCCTATAAATAACTGCACAGACTAATTCAATACAAAATAATCCTTTCCCAATGCATTATAAAGCTCCACGCCGTTTATTACACCGTCGAACTAAACAAAAAATACATTTAACGACCCACGAAAGATATCCTCACAGTTTAAATATTTTCTACTAGCTTCGTCGTCTCATCAAAGAGGTACCACAAAAGTGCATTTCATTTGCCGACCGCCGATAAATTGAAGGCTTTCAGATCAAGATATTACCGTAATGGCTTCCTGTGGATTAAAAAATAAACTATCACCGGCAAGCAGCTAATGGGATTGAAATCGAAAAACGTGTGGAAGTTGAGGTGGATATCAGAGATATAAGTGTTTGTGCTGATGTGGTGACTTGTTTGTTGTTTTAAGCTGTTTGCTGTGGTGCACTGAAAGTGAGTGTTACGTTTCTAGATCTGGATAATCTCTGGTAATCACTTTGTGATTAATAATCACCTGGTACCTGTCAAGTTTTGACAATAAGACAATTTAAAAAAATTAAATATGAAAAAATGAGAAAAGGTTAGTTAAACAGGAAAGTAAGATAGTAACTTTCCTAATGTGATGGAGAGAGAGATAAAAACGCTAGTTGACAAGAAACAAAAATAGATAAAGAACTAGCAACCAAAGTTCAAAAACTATAATGAAACAAACGGAAAATCCCTAATGTCAGCGGTAAGTAGAGACAAACGCAGACATTATTAGACAGCCGATATAAATGAGGAGTTGAAGAGCTTGCAACCATAAATGCAAAGACAATTTCAGTATTTGAGAATTAGCATACACTAAACGCTAACCCCAGTCATTCCAAATGTCAGCGTTAAGTGGAATCAAACGCTTACAATATTAGAGGGCCGGTATCAATTATATGAAACAATATTTAGGCAGACGCAAACTGCGTTAAAATGCAAATCGGAATCAGAGCCTATTGTGCGACTGCGTATGTATCTCTGCCGTAATAGTATTGTGATATTGTGGGGTTAGGGCTTAGTGATAAGCGGATGGTAGCGGAGGAAAATATGTTTAAGGTTATCGTAAAACAAAAATAACCTTTCAGAAAGTAACAACTCGTGACTGGATGCCTGTGGCGACACCTTCGCACCATCCCAGGGGCGGCTGCTGCAGGAGCAGAAATTCTCGAACAGCGCAAATATAACAACCTTATTGGCAGCTTATGTTTGAGCCGTTTGAGGTTGAAACACTAGGGAGTTGGGTCCAAATGCTCATCGAGTGTTTCGGGACATCGTCCAGCGGTTGGTCGACTCTTCACGTGAACAACGTTCTAGAGGGCTAGATTACTTTTAGCCCAAAGCATCATTGCCATCCAAAGTAGTAATACTGCCAGCCTTTTAGGCTCTAATCCCATTGACAGCGATGCGGATAAAATTTTTGATGCCCAATGATATCCTGCCCTATTTTGTAATTTATTATATATTTGTACAATATATATAGCTTGCATATTGTAATTACGGCTTTCTGATTGTATTTAAATAAAAAAAGTTTAACTTGTGACTGTAGGTTGTGAAGTCCTAGGTTGTACTTTCAGTGAAGAAAAGACAGTAGCAAAAATGGGCCCAGTTCCTCCAGCCAGTGCTGGCAGTAATTCAAACATTAATACAGCAGTAGACACGACATCGTATAAGAATGTATCTAACCAAGTAATCAGCGATGATGATAATACCATTCATAAAGATACTTAAAACAATATAACCCAAGATATTAATAAACCCTTTACCTAAAGCCCTAACAACACATCGCCCTTACGACGGGTAGAATGATTCTAGATACTAGGTTACCCTAGTATCTATAAATCAAAGAGCGAAGCCCCTCTGTGACTAGACTAGAGTTCTACGTAGTATTGGGTTAAATATTAAATCAGGCAATCGGACTAAGGACCAAAGGTGACATTTCTCTGGTCGTAGATGTTGAAAAGCTGACGTTTGATGAAGTGGAGATTAAGATTGGGTTGATGGCTTAAACTGATCCTTGCAAGGAATAGGTGGCTTAAGTAACGTGACTGTGAAGACATACGTCTTTATATACGTGTTTAGAACTGTATGTAATGGGATGAATAGATGAGAAAGGTATTATGGGGTAAATTAATAATTAATTGATAATTATATATTGTTGTGTCATTGATATTTATTGTATCCTTTTCTCCATCATTAACTGCCTCTATTGCTAGATATAATTCATTTGCAGAAGAACTTCCACCAGCGATCAGTGCTTGGGCTAGCCCCAGCACTGATCGCTGGTGGAGGCCCTATGCCCTAGGGCATAGGGTCGTAGCATTATGCTGAGCGATGGCCGTTTTGGGTGGATGTAACGCATACGTTCTCCCAACTTGTTATTTTTTTGTATTTATGTTCTTGCTCTGCGTCATGTTTACCGTAAATACACGTATTCTCTTTTTAGGAATCTTTAAGTATCCTCTTCTTATATATCATCTTTTTTGTTTTTATAACCTTCTTAATACTTTTCAAGAACCTTACTAACTAAATAATTACCTGCAAGTATATTCCTCACTTTATTTAGTCCCATATAATAATCCCAGTCGACCGAATTGGGTTATAAGCCCGACGACGTGATCAAAACAAATAGGCGTACGTTCCAACTCGCTAATCTGACTGTCGTGTGTCCGCACCATATTTTCCGCATATAAATTAACTCATAACTCAACGGGAGTATTCAGGTCAAGCGATCCTAAATCATTCGCGGGGGTTCACATTACTTCTATGCAAAATGACCCTGTTGAAATCACACTAATATAATAAAGGCAAAAGTTTGTGGGTGTGTGTGTGTGTGTGTGTTTATATGTTTGTTACTTCTTCACGCTCAAACGGCTAGATTAATTTTGATAAAATTTTGTACGGAGGTAGCTGACACTCTAAATTAACATATAGGCTACTTTTTACCTTATATTCCCACGGGATCAAAACTTATGCGGGTGAAACCGCGGGGCACAGCTAGTTATTAATAGACTGCTTTCTGGTATTGTTATGGAGTGGTTATGTAGTTGAGCAGTTTATTCTAGATTTTTGATTTGATGAATTAGATCTGACAACGAACCATTAAGCTTTATTACTTACTTTTTCTTAAGCTTTACAGATAAAAAACATGTCTAAAGTTTCGTTGATATCTAACATGTTTATAGGGACACTAATTTGAGTTTATTGTTCTGATTATAATTTATTAGACTTTACATAATATTAAACATTTATATTTAGTTTAAAAACTATCATGTCTTAAAGGACCAAAAGAAAATTATGTTAAAAAAACATAAAGTACGGTGCGAGATCATCATAACCATAGTTTTAAGTAATGTTGGAGACTATCAGGTCTTACAGAACTGAAAAAAAAATACGTTTAAAAAAACCACAAAATACGGTACGAGCATCAATCAGCTCGTACCGTATTTTGTAGTTCTTTCCGTATTTTGTGGTTCTAACCATATTATATTTTCCAGTAACATTTCTAAGGCCTTTGGTCCAGTCCTGTTATTTCTAGACCATTTAACAAAATATAATCTACGTTGTTTACTCTCCCGAGACAAAGATACGCACTTAAGGCAGGATTAACCATAATTTATTACGGTCATATAAAAAAGGTGCCGAAAACGGCCTAATAAATTCAGCCGTATTATTAACATTCTAATTAGAAAATTAAATTAGTATGAATTTAAGTAATTAATAAATGGTGACAGTAAAGGAGTGTCAATTAGGACCTCTTTCTTAAAGTTCTTTTCAGTAAGTAATTCTACTGCAATTCTATGCAAATCACTTTAAGAATTATTTAGAAATATATACTTAGCAAAGCAAATAAAGATCATTTCTGAAGTTCCTGCTCACCCCCATGAGAATAAAGCTCGACTTTTTTTTTCCGAATGGGAAATTATCAAATTACCCAGCTCTGGGTGTGTCAGACTCTTACTGACTAAAACCCACCAGTGTTCCTTCAGCCCTTTTTGTTCCAGGGCAGCGGTAATCCTTTCGGACAATCCGGCTGCCCCGGCAGGCTTCGGCCCTAGCGGGCCCCTTGTCTGTTGCTGACATATCTTTGAGGCGCGCGTGGAACACGTACGCGCCGTCCGGCACGGGCCTGGTCCTAATCGGACGGTGAGCTACCCATTACTCTCCGTCCGCAGGCCCGCGCCTACGGTGGCCGGGAGTCGTCATGTATCTCCCGATGCCCGGAGAGTCTCCTGCGGCGGCTGGGACGCTCATAACACATACATAAAGATAACATACATAAAGCTTGACTTTATGCATGTTTGTTGTAAATATTGATATTAAGTACTAACACATGTAATTTTCATAAAATATTTATTCTTATTTGATTCAAATATGAATATTCCTAAACCATAAGTATTGAGAAAATTTACCTGCATTATTCCAACAAAGCCTTCCCATATAATATGAAACTAGAACTCCCAAACCTCGAAGTAAGCGGAAAGTCTATAAATCAGAGATAGGAATCGGTAGTGAAAACTTGTGAGCAAATTCCTATAAGCTTCGCAATAAACCACTTCCTTCCTCGCAAGTTCGTGGACGGGATCTATCCACGTCATTCAAACAATTATGTTCAACATGATCCCACCAGTTCGTAGCCCGTAAAATCGGTAAAACTAATTTCATTCGCCTGACCTATTTCCTCTAACATTAATCTTTTACTTTACGCGGACAAAAAGCCCACGAAATCAAATCAATGGCTCTCCTAAAAGACAGCTTAAAGGTAGATACTTGAGCCATTATCGCACTTACTGTAATGTCAGGTCGCAAAAAAATGCCCGAAAAGGACTCAGTGCAAACAATGAAAACGCTGTGTTGCAAATGATATACTCGAAAAATAATGAAGGCTAGACCTCACTTGAGGAAACGACCCACATTATATGGTTGGAAGTAAAATGTGTACGTGCTACGGACATTTTAAAAGGATAATATCTTGGAGAGCCTTTGCGGCTCTTTTGAAGGAATTATGGGGTTTTTATAAAAGTAGCTTTAAAAGGCAAATATCTCTTTGGCCTTCAGTAGTTTTCATTTTGCTTATTAGGGAATCAGAAAGAGGTTTTGTACCTAGAAGCATAGTAATAGAGTTTGAAATAGAACGTCTATTATGACCTGAAAATCTTCAAGCATCTCATTATATCTAACATGGTTTAAGTTTTTTTATATGGTACCTACTAGCATTTGCGACTTCGTCTACCTGAAATTTCTTGCTCTCCCGACGTCGCATCGCATCGTTTGCCCTGCTATTCGTTTTCGCTTAACGTTCCAGACTTAATCATTTTATAAATTAAGATAGACGAAGAGATGGCGCGATGACCTGGACGCGCACCACGAGGGATGGTGTGGTGCGTGGCTCGGGAAACGAGTTCCTGAAAGCATTTGGGGGAAGCCTATGCCCAGCAGTGGGACAGTTTATGCTAACAAAATAGATAAAGATAGATCATGAAGATTTTTATAAGCCAAAAGTTCTATAAAAAATGCATACTAATATTATAAATGTGAATTTTCACATTATTTCAATTGTGTCTGTTTGTTACCTCTTCAGCTGGTGGTGGTGCTGTCCCACAAACGATGGGACACTTAATATCGTGTCCTGCGTGTCCTGTCAGCTGCACGTTACAGGAACTGATGGACGGTGATGAAGGTGCCAAACAGGTAACCAAATTCTGGGCCGAGTTCATTTAGATTGCTGTCGACACGCTAAGAAGAAGACCTCTTCAGCTTAAACCGCTGAACCGATTTAGAAGAAATTTAGTATGGACATAGTTTGAGTCCTGGGAAAGGACATAAGATAGTTTTTATTCCGATATTCTTACGGGATTGGCACTTATGCGGGTGAAACCACGGGGCGCTGCTAGTACTGAATAAATCAAAACGATGTCGACATACGCATTGCGACAATTAATACTGATTAAAACTATCACAAAATCTTGTTAGTGCCGCAAATTACAGTGTAAAATCATTAATCATAGGTTGCTTTGAGTATTACTCGCTATCCTTTGTTGGCTTAACAAACTAGTACTTGTAACGAGCTAATAAGTACACTTTATATTTTTCTTTTGATACGAGAACAGTATGGAAAATTGCAAAGTTCATAATCATGAAGCTTGAACGTGCTTTAGCTGTTCTATTATCGTTTTACTGTGGTTTTGCAGACGCTGTTGATATAATAGAGGATGAAGATAATCTCATTTAACACAGGAAGAAAGGAAACATTTAAAATTTCCTAAACTTTTTAACAAAGAGACATTTTACAGATTTTGAAATGTATAATGAAGGATTTGAAATAAGTACTGTTAGAACATAGAGCAGTGGTGGTCCAGTGGTGTTGGCCCGACTTACGAGTTGTAGGTCGTGGGTTCGAACCCAGCCAGGCGCTTTACTTTGTGTATCTAATTTCATCACCACTGCTCTCAAAACGGTGACGAAAACATCGTCAGTAAACCAGCATGTCCTAGAATCAAAAATTCGAAGACTTGTGTCATCTACCAACCTGCTCTAGGCCCGCGTGGTGGGTTACGGTCCATTCCCTCTCACCACATTCCACAATTTGTAAAATAAGAGACATTTTACAACACAAGATTTAAAACTGTTTAAAACCAGAACTTGACATAAATACTGTAACAATGATGTGAGCTGTATCTAAGATACAGCTCACATTATTGCAAACTGTTTAAAACCAGATTTAAAACCAGAACTTGACATACATACTGTTAGCAATGATGTGAGCTGTATCTAAGATCTAAATCTTGTGTGTCTTGGTTAAGATCAAGACACACAAGATTTAAAACTGTTGGATTCAGTTAGACAACGACAGCTTTTACCTTTGAATACTGAAAATAAAGTCTTATAAATTGAAACAACTCTACTTACTTAAAATGTACAACCACGTGACCCTAAAAATAATTAATTTACAAAAATATTTATGTAAATTAATTATTTCAATAAACTATTTTACGCGCTCCCCCAGGAAATCAGGATGGCAACCAACCGATTATCCTTTAAAGTTAAGCTTTGCGAGCACATTCGCAAGAAGCTGGCAGTATCATCACAACGATAATATTTTCCCACTGTTTGTCTTATTTCTCTTTATTATGTATATTCATGTAGTATTTATGTATATTTATTTGTGCTTATATTTATATGTAATTAGGTATATATTATAGTCGTAGTTTTAATAGGGTTATGCGTATCTTTATATTTAAAATATTTATTCCTCAATTTTCATGATTGCACCTACCACTATTCGTCTCTGCATCACCCAAAGATTGACTGGTAGAAAATGCCAATGACATTAAGTCCGCCTCTGTACATTTATGTGCTTGATATATTAAATAAATAAATAAATTTCAATTCAATAAATGTCTCACTCACAATAGTATTTCAAGAAACAGGGTCGTCGTCCAATCTTTTTGTGACCCGTCCAACCGAATTATTTTCTTATATTTTCTATCTGATTGCCCTTCAATATACTTATAATATTATTAAACTCCATCAGACGAAACAACATCGTGGGCAGAAAAAACAAAAACACAAAATTGGTCCTTGGAGCCTTAAAAATATTTTTTGAAGAAATCCCATCCATGAAATTACATTGAATTCTCTACGGGAACGGTATGAATTATAAAGTGATCGTTATTAATTCAATTAAAGAAATAGAAGCGAGAGAGAAAGTTGAATACTAAAGTTAGACTCAAGATAGGAACGTCGTTATCGTATCGACGACGACGATTGTTGAATGCAAAAAGGAATAAGCGACAAAGTTAGTTTTAAAGGAGAAGCAAGAAGAATGACATCTTCATTTGATTTTTTCAGTAAGGCAAGTAATATGTTGAACTATTTTTCAAAACAACGCTAACATGCAAAATTCAGCCATATGTATCAATCAAGCCATGCCTTTTGACCGCCGTAGGTCGAAAAATCAAAAACGTGTCCTCAGCGTCAAAGTCTGTCATGTAGTCGAACCGTGGCGTGCTGGGCACATTTTGGTTTGTCATCAATACATGACTGTGGCGGTGAAAAGGTTATTTACTTAAAATGATTAATTTAAGTTAGATTTTCTTCTTTTTGACGTTCCCTCACTGCTGAGGTTGCGGGCTTCCGAAGTAAAGACCGCTCGTTAGTTATTTAAGTACCACTAGCTTATTAAGCATTATCAGCTTATAATGTTCCCACTGGGACTTCGGCCTTCTTCATGAGAGGGTTTGGCAAACGTGGACCCAGTGCGGATTGCGCGAACCCCTCAATTTTCATATAATATAGTATTTCAAATCTCCTTTCATTTTAATCTACATAATCGGAATCCCAAGAAAATCTGACCGTACAATTAATATTTCTATCACAAGAGCCAACGAACGATATAATCTTAATACACCAGGTTTTCATAAAGAAGTTTTTTTCAAATGAAACTGAGAATTTCAATCAGGCTATCGTCGCGCGACCGCGGCTTTAACAAAGGAATAAAAATCATTGTTAGGTAGAAATTGGAGTCCGAGTAATACTTTGGAAGATGCAATTTTTTCTTAAAAGCGCCGCCTTGGGTTCGAAATGAAGAGAAATAATATAGACACCGGGATGAGGCTTGGAATAACAAGCATTTATTAGCAAAGAAATGTCATTTTCTTTCAATTTGTTAAGAAATATTCAAAGATATCAAGATTTGTACAGAATTTTGTTTACATAATCAGCCTATAATGTTCCCGCTACAGGGACACAAGCCTCCTCTCGGTGAGGGGGAGTCGGCCCTACTCCACTAAACGGGCCCAGTGCTGGTGCGTAGATGTCACATGTCTTCGAATTTTCGGTTCTAGGACATGCCGGTTTCCTCGCGATGTTTTCCTTCACCGTTTTGAGAGCAATGGTGTTGAAATAATTTACACAAAGCAAAGCGTCTGTTTTGGTTCGAACCTATGACCTACAACTCGTAAGTCGCGGCTGTTGCCACTTGCCATCACTGCTCTATTATCTATTGGAAAATGACAAAGAGGAATTAATGATACACTAAACCTATTGATGAATGTGACCTCTCGAGCTCCGCTAATGAGACACAATTGTTTTTCTATTGTAACGTATTACATAGGATGGGCGCTGTGCTTGACGGGTAAACTACGAGACTGATTTACACCTTGCGATTGCCAGTGGCATGCAATAAGTTGAAGCAACAATAAAAGTTACATTATATAGACGACGCAAGTCAGTTGTTGTTGTTAATTTTATTAGTTGCCACTGGTAATAAAGTTGCATCGTGTATATGGGGCTTTAAACATGAAAGTGTTACACCAGCTACTACATTCTATTTATATCAATCTAGCTTTTTTTTATGTTGAGGTCGGCTTCCAGTCTAACCGGATTTAGCCAGTATTTCACAAGGAGCTACTGCCTATCTGATCTCCACAACCACTGGGTGGTGGAGGTCAGATAGGGGGTTGCTAAGGGGAGTCGTATTACCTAGTAACTGAACTGGGTATCAAAATGCCCTTGGCAACACTGATTGTAAGTTTTTAAGCTTCTGAATACCCGTAAAGACTGTCAAAGATCTACGAATGACAGCCGCGACCAACTGTTTAACGAGTTTTTCGAGGCACGGCGAGGACTCAGTATGTTATGGATGGTCACCCAGCACGCGTTGCTTCACCTTGAAGATCGACCCTTGTGGCTGTTAGTATTTAGCCACGAGTCCCTCCTGATATAGGTACGTTCTATTTATGATCTTATAAGTACTTCAACTACTCCAGTAAACGGTAATAACCAAACCAATTTTAAAACCTTTCACCCCTTTTAATTAACGACAAAGTTTCGTGACTACGCCTACAGCGTTTCATGTAAGCTATGCCATATACAACGTGACGCTACAATAAATTAACACACGGGTAGGACTAGTGGAGAGTAATCATAAAAATTATAACAACATTAACTAATTTGTCATTTGAAATCAGGCGATAGTTTTCAAATTACCTTCAATTCGCCTACTACTTGTTGCACGTTATTCGTTTTATTTTCATTGATGCGATATTATGATTCGTACTCCTGGCAAGTGACCCCAGATACAATAAAAAAAAGTAAATAATAATAATAATTTAATAATAATATAATTTCAGATTTTATGTATTATTATTTTTTTGTCTCCTTTACTCTTTCACACGCTGTCTACATCTCTATTTATTGTCCTATCGCAGGTATGCTGGAAGAGATTTCTTATGAAATAAGCATCACCTATGAACCAATTTTTCTGTTCTGTTTTTTTCTTGTCTGTTTATATAATAATGTGTGTAAATGGTAAAATAAAAATAAATAAATAATAACGTCTAATAAAATTAAAATACGTTCACAAAACACGAAACCGTATAATTATGTGTTAAATTAATGTCGCCAAGAAAGCGGCACGCTGTATAGCCATGTACTGACGTCAAAAGCATATTATATAGTTTGTCAATAAGCGTTTCTCCGACACGTGAACTGTCATCTGAAGTGAATGGTGCCCGGCGTTAGTTGCTTGAAGGTGTTTGTCATAACATAAGGCGGAGTACGGTATCAATTTCGTGGAAATGTGTGCGATATTCCGTTTGCTTTGATATGGTGTGACAAGGTACAGTCTTTGTGTTAAGTTATTCGGCTTTGCTGTAAGATTCCTTGTTACTTCATTGTGATTGTAATTGGTTTGCATGTGTGTTTGGTTGTCAAATTAATGTCGGTTGATTACCTATTTGTTGATTTAATTGGTCCTTTTGTACTGACATAATGCTCATGTTCAAAAGCATGAATATAAGTTCTCAAATAATTATTTACTTGTTTTTGCTATTTGTTATTTACAAGGCATATGCACAAAATACAGAGAAAAGGCAGTCATATGTATGTACTTCACTTTTCATACCTACGCTCGACGGTTGCGCTAGGGTTGTCAACTTTGGCTTGTATCTAGTGACTCGTATCTAGTTGTTTGATTTCTTGTTGAGCTTATTCTACAATATTAAAACAAAACAATAAACATAGTATTACAATACAAAAAGTTTACAGAACAAAAATATATAAAATTTTACATTTGTCAATTTTTCACTATCGAAAATCCCTAATAACTTCAAAACGGATTACCCTATTTACACAATTTATTTTGCCTTATCCGTTTTAGACCTAAACCTATCAAATGACACTAAAAACAACACAATACCTATCTACACAAATAAAAAATCATGTTTTCAACTTAAGTAATAGTTGGTGGCGTGAATTTACCTTACTAAAAAGTTACTTCGTTTATACTGATTCAAAAAAGGTAACTATTTTATAAATCGAGCTTAGAAAGCCATTTTTTTATTGCTCCATTTTTAGGGTTCCGTAGCCAAATGGCAAAAACGGAACCCTTATAGATTCGTCATGTCTGTCTGTCTGTCTGTCTGTCTGTCCGTCTGTCTGTCTGTCTGTCTGTCTGTCTGTCCGTCCGTATGTCACAGCCACTTTTCTCCGAAACTATAAGAACTATACTGTTGAAACTTGGTAAGTAGATGTATTCTGTGAACCGCATTAAGATTTTCACACAAAAATAGAAAAAAAACAATAAATTTTAGGGTTCCCCATACTTAGAACCAAAACTCAAAAATTTTTTTTTCATCAAACCCATACGTGTGGGGTATCTATGGGTAGGTCTTCAAAAATGATATTGAGGTTTCTAATATCATTTTTTTCTAAACTGAATAGTTTGCGCGAGAGACACTTCCAAAGTGGTAAAATGTGTGTCCCCCCCCTGTAACTTCTAAAATAAGAGAATGATAAAACTAAAAAAAATATATGATGTACATTACCATGTAAACTACCACCGAAAATTGGTTTGAACGAGATCTAGTAAGTAGTTTTTTTTTAATACGTCATAAATCGTAAACCGCAATTTCCCATTCATTCAATCAACTCAAAAATAAAAAAAAACATTTAATTTCATAAACATAAACCTCATGCATAAACCCGGATGTTACGGAACCCTCGGTGCGCGAGTCCGACTCGCTCTTGCCCGGTTTTTTTTGTATTTCACAGACGCGTGTCTCAAGCGGATGGCACTCGTGCTCGCACTACTCCCAACCACTTCGAGATAACGTGTCCGTGAGCGGTGTCTATGTGTGAGTTGCTCGAGCGCACCTTGTCGATTGCCTTCTGTATTATCTGTATTTTGTGATTATTGTTTCTCAAATAATTATTTAGGTACTTGTTTTTGCTATTTAGGTATTTACAAGGCAGATGTGAGTAGGATGACGCCGGGAGGGCATGCCATAGGAGAATATAATAAAGTGACTTTATTGGTGAAGTTCTTCAGAAAGGACCAGCGGGGCAATTGCGTAACACATTATCAATCGGAATCGGTTTAATTTTGACAGTTGAACAACATTCATTGCGTTTTTTGCGTGTTGAGCAGACAATTTTTTTTTTCGAACTTATGTAGCAATGGACTAGCGATTTGCCTCAAAATTATTCAGATTTCGATTTTATTCGCAATTAGGGTGCGGATGTATGAACGTAAACGAGGCAAAATGAGTATTTAAGGATCGAAGCAGGTGGCGGTCTATAGTTACTGCCTATTCCCATGGAAAGAAGGCGTGTGTATGTTTTTGCGATTTCTTAAATCTTAACTAACTCATTGAACGACAGGACACTGAACGAGACAGCAGAAGTTTTATTATTCTTTCGTCTAGGGGCGTTTAGTGTCCCGCATAGTATAGTAGCATTGTGCAACGTACAGACGCCAGCACATCAAGCTAACCGAAACTGTAAAATTTTCCCAATCAACTTTGAAGTTTATAGTTTAGCGATAAAGTTGAAAATCTATTGAAGAAATTTGACAGATTGTAGTAGCTTGATGTGCAGGTGCCTTTACATACAGTTGCACCAGTTGTTGTTGTTGTTGCAGTTGTTGTTGTACTTAAACTTCTCACACCAATAACTTAATAGCTACTCGTATAAAAAAAACCTACGGAAATACAATTTAATTATAATAGAACCATGAAACTGAATCCGGAAAACGATTTAAGCACAATTTAAAGGTAAATGTGGTGGAACACAGTATCCTCGTGAAGCTGTGTATTTTTTTTCTCGAGTACTTTAGCGTAAGGACAAAGCGGTGTGGGCCCGTGCCACGGAATTAATTAGGTGATTTGTCTCGTGGCAGAATAAGGAAGAGTCATAGCCTTAAATTGAATGGAATTCAATTTATCGGTGGAATGTGGGCCTCTCAGTTAATGGGCTCTTGGAATGTTTATTTGCTTTTTATACGCCTTAATGCAAAGATATAAGAGTCGACCGAATTCACTGATGGCATTCTTCATTGAGTACGGTTATTAGACGAAACACAATGTTATATAGAAATTTTTGCGTTTATTGTTCGTCATCTTCTAAATCATGTCGCTCTTTTCTGTTATAAACTGAACTTTTTATTGAAGGAAATCTCGTTAAAAATGAGAAAGCCCCTGGCTTAAAAGCGATCGCACGGCCTCTTTCAGGAAAGTTATGCCTCGCCTGAATAGGTAGCAGTTTTTTCAACAACATCAACTTTTTTATCCTGATCTTGTTCACCTTTAACTAGCTGAGCCTCAGAAATCTATGGATTAAACGAATTTTAACGACTTAGCCTAGCTAGTCAACTGAGATACAAGTTATCTTCGGCTCCTTTTTAATAAATACGGAGTAAAGCCCTTTGCACACAAGTTTTTCTTGTCATGAAGAACTACGGTTTATTCGCCATGTGTAGGCAGCGTAGCCACGATCGTCAGTGTTGTAGATATGGATCATTAGGGAAGTTTGTTGAATATAATTAATAAGTTCAGTTCAAGTGTTTTTATGTTAAACTAAATTCCAGCTCAACAATACGAAGATAAGACTCGTAGCATAAAAACATATTGTCAAATCATCATGAAAATGTCAACGGTTGATAACCCCTAAAAAAGTGGCAGTATGAATGCTCTGGTCCTTGCATCCGAACGCTGTGACAGTAACAGGGAGTAATAGGACCATCTTATGCTTGGCGTCATCATTATCTTGGCTTTATTCCAAATTTATTCGAAATTTAAGACAATTTATATGATGGGTTTTAGTATTTTAGACTGTGGGTGTCGTTTGACTCTTGCAACAATTACATTATAATATCAAGAGGGGATGGGGCCTGCGATGAATTTGAAAAATAGGTATTTGAAGAAACTATTGCCGTCGCCTTACCTCAAGTCTGCTCCCGTAGTGTGTGATAAGACAGCTGCAGCTCAGACCGAAATTTTCACAAAAAATTTGACGAGATTGACGTTTCGTATTCCCCTTTTTTCTCCTCGAAATCTGAGCAAATTAAATTATTTTTTACATTAAAATTTGAAGGAAGAGTATGTTTAGGGTCCTATAATTTCTTTTTATGTTAAAAACTTTCCTAATTTGTCTGGTAGTCCTCTAATCGCGGCGGTAAAAATAGGGCATTTATTGTAACTTTTAGAGGGTCATATTTTCTTTACTAATTAGTTGCTGAAAAAAAGAAAATGACAGGGACGTGTTTACAGCAGACCTTGATTTTATGAAAAGAAATTTTTTTTGCTCTAGAGGCATTATTCAGGAAGAAAAAAGGGGAATACATTTGTATGGAGAATCGCACGCCCTGTTCCCTCTAAAGTCATTATTTAGCAGTCGTTGGTCTTGGGGTCCTGGGTTAGATTTTCAGGTCGGGTAAAGTGTTATTTATTACGTTTTTTCATTAGGAATTTCTTGGTAATTCCAGCCCGGAGTTTGGAAGTTGGCGGTGTTATACCCTCGTGCCTCGAAAAGCACGTTGAGCCGTAGGTCCTGCACCTGATCTCTCTCCGATCGTGTCGGATTGCGTGCCGTCCCATAGGGCTATGAGAGTGAGGGAAGAGGGAGTGCAGCTGTGTTTTCGCACTCACTTGTGCACTATAATATCTCCCGCGCCAAAGGCTAGTTCTGTTGAGATTGGTCGCTATGGCTGAAATACGGTCTGAAGGACTATATTATGTCCTTTTTTAGTCGTGGTAACTATACTTTTTAGCCTGCAATAAATACTGTGCTCCGATAATTGTATAATGGTTGATATAAGAGACTAAAAAAACTTTAACATACATACCTTGTGGTCAGCGTTTGAAAAGTGAGATCGATTGGTAAACATTGTTAAATCAGTCATAGAAAAATGAAATATGCGTTTGTTAGGCCACAGGCTGTTTTCGAGAAACAATTCTGAATTTGTCAGAACAATCACTAAAGTAATAAAGAAAAGAGATCCTTTTGTTAGTTTTTATTTTGTTGTTGTGTGCCTTAAAGCTGAACAAATGATTTTTCTTGTTTTCTTTCTAAAGATACGGTTTTCTAGAAGAGCGGTGGCCCCACTTGACGGCCATAGTGATGGCCGCTATAATATGATGGAACCGCTTTCCTAGGAAACCAAATCTTTTGACCACCAATGAAAATACCGAGGCTCACGAGGTCTTGTTCGACAACGAGTTCTAAGAAAATAAGTTACAAACAGAAACAGTATCTTAGCCCCTAAGAACTTGGTGCAGTTCCGATAACAATTAAGCGAACCAGCCATAATATCACGGTGTGTAATGGCACCCACAGGTGGTAACAACATCGATGGTAAAGCCCTTATAAACTGCTGTAACTTATTAGGGTTGTGGGTTACCGTGAACCCATCGACATTTATAATACAAGTTATTCATGAACCACCCTAATGATTAATAAATTAAATAAGCTTTTCAGTTTGAATAAACTGTCAGAGAATGCACGAGGATCTTTTCAAAGGAGGAATCCTGTGTTGTGTTGTCTGTGTGGTGCCGGACTTAAAGAATAGCACCACCGCATACATCCCGTGGGTGTCGTAAAAGTCGACTAAGGGTTGTACCGGAGAATGGGCAGCAGCGTTCTCTATGCATTCCACCACCATACCATACTGCGATCGCCAACCCGCCTGCCAAGCGTGGCGATTATGGCAAACCCCCCCCCTTTTGGGGGAGGCCTATGCCCAGCAGTGGACGTCTTTGGGCTGAAATGATGATGATGATGATCCTGTGTTAGTAACACAGTACTAATCTAAGATCTATATACCTACGTATAATAAAGCTGAAGAGTTTATTTGAGCGCGTTAATCTCTGGAACTAGCAGTCGGATTTGAAAAAATATTTTTGTATTTGGTAGCTCAATTTTGGGGAAAAAAAACCCGTCAAGTGCGTGTCGGACTCGCGCACCGAGGGTTCCGTAATTTGTAGGTATGTAAATAGTTTATCACGGGATCTTTTTTTTAATGTACTTACAAATTTACGGTTTTCGGATTTTTTCCTTTACTTGTGCTACATGATCTTGCTTCTTGCCAAATTTCATGATTCTAGGTCAACTAGAAGTACCCTATAATTTTGATTCCCTTGTCGAAATATACGTTTTTGCGCCATAAACGGCAGTACCTTTTTTTTACGTTAACTTAGGTATTTGATTTTTTCACAGCTTTAACGTACTGTAGACTTGAGTATATGGTTTTAATTTCTACTCGATACTTCTACGCGCTCTCGAGATAAAAGGTCTTGACAGACAGACGGACGGACGGACGGATGGACAACAAAGTGATTTTATAAGGGTTCCGTTTTTTCCTTTTGAGGTACGCAACCTTAAAAACGAACAAAAGGTGGAAGGTTATTTAACTTCACGCTACCTTTAGGATCAAAGCAAGCCAGAAAGAACGCTAAACGAAAACAAAGTAACAACGATGGCGGGGATGGTTAGTCGGGGGCCCAAATTTCACTCGGTCGAAGTCGCGAGCAGGAGCTAGTAGCATTAATAACTTTCTTCTAACAAATTTATTGAGCTTTTTCAACTTTGATTAGACTTACACCCAACTTGTATGGACTTCAGAGCGAAAACCGAAATTATGGCAAAAGAAATTAGCAAAGTAGACCTCTGGCTCGGTTTAAAAAAAACAAACACTGTCTAAGTTTTATTAATAAAATCCAGCCCATTGCATACACACTTTATATAAACAGCCACATCATTCCAGCAATTCGATTCGCCAGAAATTCATCACTAAAAGCGAGACACTAAACCCACACTTTAATCAAATAAAAAGCTTCGTAAGACCACATATTAGATACAAAACATCACCCATACATTAGTCTAGCATACTCATACATAATACGTAGCAATAAACACAGAAAATAGATAGGTACAGAATGCTGGCTCCTTACAACGAGCGACAACGCATGCACACATAGACACGCTTCACGTACAGCGAGTGCGGGCACATTCGCTACTGGCATTTGCCCAAAGCACGAAGGCGGCGTTGTCAACACTTTCCATACCAACCAAGCGTGTCACGATTTTTTCACACTACACATAATAACATATAGAAACTTAACAACTTATCCTCTTGGCCTTTTGCGCCACGAATGTTATTAGTAAGACTTTGTCCGCTTGAAATTTCTTATTCCCCCGTCCCAATTTGTCGCATCGTATCGCCTGCCCGTGCTTTTACTTTGTTCTCGCTAAGCGTTCTTTCATATACAATGTTGATACGACAGAGGGGCTTTCCTTTAAACTGCCTATACTAGGTACTATTTTCAAGCTCTGTACCAAAAATCAATTAAATAGGAGCAGTAGTTTAGTGGCAAATGATTTTTTAAGTTTTGCCCCGTTTGAACACGCTGTATCTTTCCAAACAGCTGATTATGTCTATACGCATAGGTCATGCACCTTAAAACGATAATCTGAGTAGAATCTAAGATACGTTGTTGCCGCTCTGACGCAAGTCACAAGTACCTACAACATTTCACTAAAAAGGAAGCAATAAGTACACATACACTTGCACTTTCATTACGAGAGTGACAATCATAGCAAAACATCCCGCGCGTAAAAGAAATAGAAATAGGTCAGTGTGTTGCTATTGCATCTAAAGATCCTTGCGAATTTGATAAAAAACTTGTTTTGTCAGTGCGCAGACGCTGCCCTTTCGGGAACGTCACGCTACACGCAAGCTAAGAGCGCGGCCGCGCCGCCCCGCTATTGTTTTGTAGAATTCGCGCGCTGACAATTATGATTTTGTTTTGTTAGTGTGCTAAGACACTAAATAAGTTTAAGACAGTATTTCTTTTTTTTATTGTGACAGGACACGTAACTTGGGATTATTATTATTTAGTGTTAGTGTTTTTTTTTGTGATTGACTGTTTTGTGATTGAATCGGACCTGTTCGGTGGCCACCACGATCTCCGGACCTCACTCACATGAATTTCATTTTGTGGGGGTACATTAAGGGTGAAGTGTATGCCTCAGAGGTAAATACGATTGTTGAACTAAAAAATAGGATTATTTTAGCAATTCACAAATTAAAGTGCTTAGCGACGAACAGTGATTTAATTTGAAAAATAAATAACAGTTTTCTCCGTTGGTATAATTTGTGCATTAATATGAAAGGCAGACACATCGAGAATTTAAAAATTTTGTGTTTTTGTGTATGAGTACTTTACAACTACCTAACATAAAAGCCAGCGTGAGCGGCTTAAGCCGCCCGCCCGGCGCCCGCCACGCCAAAGAGATAACACACGCCGCGCTCCGGCCGGCGCGCACGCGACGTTGCCACTGTTACCTAGGCATCTAAGGCCAGTCAAATCTATTTATAAAGGGTGGTTGCGTTTTACTTTGATTTGTAAGCTATTTAGTTTGTTTGAAAAAAAAAAATCTCATTTTTGGCGCTTTTTATTTTTGTACCATATCGAATTAATACTATACACGTATAGTATACGTAGTGTAATTTAACGCCCCTCTGTCATATCAACTCTGTATATTTTTTCTTTTTGTTCGGGTTCTGAGAGTCTTCCTCAAGCATTGGGCTATCAAAAGCAAAATGATTTTAAAAATCTAACTGGCAGTTCTAGAGAATAACGCGTTCAAACAACAAAGAAACTCTTTAGCTTTATTATTAGTATAGATACATAGTTCCTCGCAGACTATACAGTCAGTAAAAAAACAGTATACATATACATGTAGGTATAATGTTTTTTTTTGTACTGCCGTCTCTACACGATTCAGTGCTCTGTGGGCTTTGACATCACTGTTCGAACTTGTCTATGTGTGAGTGCGTTTTCGCTCGGTGTATAGAGCCGGCTTTCTGTACCTATCTGTTCTGTGGTAAACGACTATGGTAATAAAGTAAATAACGTATAAGGCTTCGTATGTATTAATATTGGTATCGTATTTACGGTAACAGGTCCTCATAAACCTAGTTCGTAATAACCAGTCAATATTAGTAGATTGTCTGAGTATACGGTTTTGTTTGAAAAAGTATAATCGTAGATATTGTCGGTTTTATGATTTTTTCTGACTCATGCAAAGACTCATATTACAACCAGAATTATAATTAGTGCTTCTGCATAATCAGCCTATAATGTAGACACCGGCCTCCTCTCTGTGAGAGGGAGTGGGGGTCCTAATCTACCACGCAGGTTCAGTTTCCATAACCAAACACCCACAAACCGTAATAACATTTCAAACTTCCTGTTTTGAACTCTATTTTTCTATTACCACCTTTTTATCACCAAGAGAATGGCGGGCGAGGCATGAAAAGCCCTCGACTCTCTCGCAATCCAATAATAATAAAAAAGCAATAAAACCTATATTATTTATTGTCAACTTCCTACTTCTAGTCAAGAGTAACGGTACCACAAATTGACTGTTATATTATAACGTTTTCTCGCTTTTTCAACAAGCAGGATTAGAAGGGAACCAAGTCCAAGAGGAGTTAAATGTTTGACTTAGAAACCATGACAGGGATTTTGCAGGGTTTTATTTTGTACTCGCTTACTATCAGATAGTCAAGTTGCAGTGGTGCTGGTGACCCAATGATATCGGCCCCGACTTACGAGTTTGGCCGTGAGTTCGAACCCAGGCAGGCACTTTACTTTATGTTTAACTAGGGTCGCCCCGCGGTTTCACCCGCGTAAATGTCGATCCCGTGGGAATATCGGGATAAAAGTAGCCTATATGTTAATCCAGCGTGTCAGCTATCTCCATACAAAATTTTATCAAAATTGGTCCAACCGTTTGAGCGTGAAGAAGTAACAAACTTATAAACACATACACACACCACCACACTCACAAACTTTCGCCTTTATAATATTAGTGTGATTAAATGACCACTGCTCTCAAAACGGGGAAGGAAAACATCGTGAAGAAACCGGCATGTCGTAGAACCAAACATTCGAAGACATGTGACATCCGACAACCCGCTCTGGGCCCGGCTGGTGGGTTCTGGCACAGTCCCTCTCACAGAGAGAAGGTCTGTGTCCTATCCGTGGAAGCATTTTAGGCTGATTATCGTATGCATGTGATTGCAGCTTTGTATAAAATTCTCCTTAGACTTGTTACAGCCACAGCTAATTTGCTCGGAAGTCGATCATAACTGGCGCAAAGATTAGGCCGATAATCCGGAGACTTTAAAAAACCGGAGTTTACGGCGCAGGCTGAGAGGCATAAATTATGAGTACCAGGAGACTGCAATAGCATATGATAAACCTTTTCCAATAATGTTAGGACAGCTTCCAGTCTAATCGGATGCAGCTGAATGTCGGTATTTTACATGGAGAGAGGGCCTGTCTGACACTCACAACCCAGTCACTGGGTAACAAGATACCCCTCGGCAAGACTGGTTAGACAGACTATTTCGATATTTGGGTCTGGTTATGTCTAACTAGTCTAGTTCGACTAGTTCGATGTTTGGTGGTAGATTGGTTCGATAGACTTAGTAGATTAAGGCTAATTGTTGAGTATCAAGCTCCAGGTGTGCTGCTGGTGGTCTTGACTTGGTAATTGCATACTGCTATTGCTGTATTGCTGATTCACAAGGAGACGACCGATTGTGTGCGCAAGCTCAAGGTGTCGGCGAAGTCAGCGGGTTTGTCCGAAAGGGTTACCGCTGACCCGGAACATTAAGGGCCAAGGAAGGAACACGGGTAGGTTTTAGTCGGTAAGAGTCTGACACTCCCTTCCGCTCCACCCAGAGCGGGAGTGGTCATTTGATGATTTCCCACCCGCAAAAAAAAAAGGTGTCGGTGAACGAGTGAAAGGCGGGAGAAGCCTGCGATCGTGGTGTGGTGTGTGGCCCGATGTGACGTCAGGAACACTAATTCTATGACAAGTTGATCGTCAGATGTTATATAATAATTCTTTTTATCTCAAATTGAATAAACACATCATTATTAGAACCGCCATGAATATATTTTCAATGGAATTTTCCAGAACCAATTTTCCATCACAAGTAACAATCTACATCTTATATACCATTAGTTTCCTCCCAAACAATTTGCGTAAGCCTAAATATCTTGCAAAAAAAGACATGTTTTCCGCTGAATCCAATATAATCAGCAGAATTTTTCCGCAAAAAATCTTCACAAAAAACACACATGAGCATCCCTAGTAAATATATTATATCTTTGCCTACCTTAGTGTCACTTCCATTTTCTGGTCGGAATGATTCATGAAACGAAGGGGCAATTTATAGGCAAGCTTGGTCAGCTATGTTATGTCCATCGATGGCCTAAAATGAGGTATTTGGATTATACGGAGCGTTATCATGGTTATGGTATTTATGATAATGGCCTCGTCTTCGAAAGAACTCGTAATTTAGAAAAGTGATTGACCAGTGTTTTGGGATATTATGGATATGGGGAGATGTGTGGTTATGGGTTCTTATTTGGGGTCGTAAAGCTGTGGTCTATTGGTATTGGTTTTACTAAAGTGCATACATATTTAAAGGTTGCCATAGAAAATATTCTTGTCTCTTTTCTGCAAAGGAGCACATTTGTACTTTGATTTCTAACCTATGTACAGTGTGGCCGACGTGAGAATGCGTTCCTGACACCGGCCAGTGCTCCAATTCTAGTAGCTTATAAAGATCAAATTCGCAAAACACGTATTTGTTTGTATGATACTGGCAGGTGTCAAGAACGCATACTCTCGACCGCCGCTCTGCTCTGTAAACACTATTTCAAAGTTTTTTGTGGTTATAGTTACAAATTATATAAAATTGGCCAAATAACTATGTAGGTTTCCATTTTCTAGTGCTTCACCAAAAAACATTGGCCCATAATTCAGCAACGTAAATACCGTTCCCTGACGCAGCTATTTGCTGAATTTTGGGCCAAACAAAAAAAAAACCTAAATATATGTTTTCATGTTATTTTTGCCATCGACGCGCTGAGAAGAAGACCAGAAAATATATACAAATGGTAACGATTTTTCCAACATTAAGAGGCTTACATGACCTTAAGCGCGGTCACTGTTGGACTGCATAGAAAAGAAAGAGAAGCGCGATGACACAACGCTGGTAATTTAATGCTAAATATGAAGCAATTATTTAATTACGATTAGCAATTATTAAATCTATTGTTTGGACTAAAAAACTAAAACACTAGTATTTAAGTAAGTATGTTGCTTGTAAAATAATCTGACAAAAAAATAAAATTATTGTAATTATGTATATTAGTATGGTTATTAGTTTTGTTATGTTTTCAACACACTATTTCTGATTTTGTTTACTGTAGTCGATTATTTACTTTCATTGTTTCTAAAACTTGCGTTTTTTGCGTTTAGGTCCAGTAAGCCCCTTAATGTGCCATCGCATTAAATCAAGGGCAATAAATGAAAGTACAAATAAACGTTCACAAGAGGAAATTAATATAGAAACTCTTATTACACTTCATTTCATATCACAAACTTTGGGGAAAAAGGTTTCCATTATATTTCAAATTTTCTCCCCTCTTTTTATACCCAAGATGGCAACTACCGTAAAATATTATAAAATAATAAACAGAATAAAGAGAAGAGAAGAAAATGAACAATGACTCGCGTTAAAAAATATATTTTCTTTCTTTATACATATACTCACGCCTTCTTCCTATGGGGGTAAGGGAGAAACAACCGTACGCCACCAGCTACGATCATTACATACTACTTTTGTTTCGTTTACGTTCATACATCTGCGGGGTAGTTCCCGTAATTTAAAGAACGTTCCCAGTCTGATCTCTGTCTCAATCGGTCAAAAATATAATCAATTATTTACATACATTTTTGACAAGTTTTTGTAATAATTGATTGTCGCTGAGATGGATTGCCACTTGAATTTGAACGTTTTTATTTAAGTACGAGAATTGGTTTGCTGGTCATATACGTATGCCGGTTGCGAGTACTACACACCTATTTCTGTCTTTGTCCTGTCTTTATCTTAAAAAAAAAAACGAAGAAAAAAATTTAAGTATTTTGCACATGTCTCAGGTACACATAATCAAACTTGAACACAATATATACAGCATTATCGATACATCAAAGCCAAATAAATGATAAGCTTTAAGGTATTAAATAAAGATTGACAAATGACTCGACAGCAAAAGTAAGCAAGTAAAAGATTTATCGGTGAAAATGTATCAATAAAACGGTTTGACGAACAAAAGGCACGTAGAAAAGTAACATGATACATACGATCACATTGAATAACAAGCACTGGATAATATATATTTTCAAATGTTTTTTGATGTTAAGAGTGTTTACGCCGTACGGCATTTCATACAAACTTTCAAGCCCTTGTTTCTCGAAATGAATGAACCGATTTTAATTAAACTTCATACGCATAAGCAGGATACAATGGTCTAAAAAGTTACTTCAGAACATTTTCGAAAAAAATAGAGTTACGGCCAAATTAGACCGATTGAAAATTTTCCATAGAAACAGAGATTTCCAGTTATATTTTTTTAAATCAGACATTTCGAAAATTTTCGCGAGATGTTCAACCAGCCATGGAAATATCCTTTTCACTTCAGTAGCTCAAACTTGTAGGTTTTGCTGCCTGAAATCAGTGAGCAAAATGCTATTTTGCTCACTGAGTGAGACAATAACTTTTTATTTTTGTTTTCAGAAAGCCGCGAATTTCTTATTCAGCCTTGGGTTAATCATACAATTCGAAACATTCACACTCTATCTCTTTCCCGCCATTAGAAAGGGAGAGAGACAAAGACCAGGGGCCTAAAAATGCCACTTTGGCAGAAACATAAAAGGATAACATAATGGACAGTTAACCGTTAAGTTAATCGTATCAAATCCCATTGGTGAAGCATTTTTCAGTTATTTTTTTTTGTCTGTGCTAAATACCAATCAATCCGATCCAAATTCCAAATCAAATCCCAATCTCTTTGATTATACCTACGTAGTGCAGCGAAAAAAAGAAAAACACGGTCTGTCTTCCCCATATTACGATTCATGTTATCCTTTTATGATTCTCCAAAGTGGCCTTTTTAGGCCCCCAGACCTTTCGAATTTCCGATTTTGAATTCGACCTCAAAGACAAACACGTTCGGAATTTCGTACTAACTAAAAAAATTTTGCAAAAAGATAATTATGTCTTTTAATGTAATTTATTGAATTTTTAACTTATTGTTGTATTTAAACGGAAATAAGTATTTACTGCAAATAAAACTGATAGTTAACCTGTAAATATTTATTTCTAGTTTCAATAATGTTACGTAATATATTTTAAGTTGAATAATAAAACATCATGGGTGCTATTTCCGAACACGCCTTAATTTAAATAAAAGAGCGGGAATAAAATTTCGTGGCTGACGTAAAGAGTTGAATAAGTTAAAAAATATTAAAATAATCGTAAAATATGTGTGAAACTAGCGACGAGAAAAGTATTTTAAAACCGGAAGAGTTAAAACAACAAGTTATTAATGCAGAATTAAGTTTCCTACCTGAGAAGTCTCAAAGTCAAACTCAAACTCAAAGCATTTATTTCAATTAAACCTTGTACAGGCACTTTTGAATTGTCAAAATTAAATAGTCTGTCAGTTAGTCAGAAAGTTGAAGCTAGTTCTAGAAGCTAGTCTAGAAGCTAGTCTCGCGAGAAATATCTGAAAGCATACCTGTCTTCAATGAATGGAGACTTACAAAGGGCGCAAGCAGATTTCGGGGACGGTGTTGCTATCTTATTTTTTAGATTTATCACAGACGAGGCGATCATCTACAATGTGGAGGATTTACTCAATGTTGTAAGCTACTTCAAAAACAAAACATAACGTGCATATTGAAACATACGCAATACTCGTATTATTTAATTGAATTGCTACCTCTACCTACAATGTTAATTATTTTGATTCACAATAAATCGTTATTTCAATCTATTCCTGTTTATTATTTTATCTCCTAAAGTGTTCTCGCTGCTGAAGTGAAAAGCTATGTGTGTTACACGAGAGCAAAGTTTTTTGCATCTCGTGCCTTTGAATCCCTCGCCACACTCAGGATTCAAAATCAGCACTCGCAGCAAAAAACGACTTTGCTCTCTTGTTGCACAAATAACTATTGTTTCTTAAAGAGAATTTGCTAACAGTGAATATATTTTCTTTTTGGAAATTATCGTCACTGAAATTCACCAGTTAGGGTTTGACATTCTAAACTAACATAATAGGTATCATAAATATGAAAGCGTGTGTGTGATGTTTCGTTGTTTGTTACTCAATCACTCAAAAACGGCTGAACAGATTTGGATGAAAGGCACACAAATAGTTATAACCTAGATTAGCACATAGGATACTTTTCCTGTGAGATAATTTCTGATCTTCCCTGGCAAAGCTTTGAGCAAAAGTCAAATCCCACTATATTATTATAAATGTGAAAGTGTGTTTGTTTGGACGTTTCTTACTGAATCCCGCAGAAACGGCGGATTTGAAGGCCGAAAATATAAAATTTGAATAATATACGTACGACAAAAGCCAGTTGATCATAATTATACCTATCGACTTCGTGTTATCATATCCTGCTAAATCACTTACTTTATAAGCTTAGACAGCAACACTGTAACCATGACGTTACATATTCCACTTACACACAAATAATTACACACATATTTCACGACTCACTCTTCAGGGTTTCATAACATCATCATTTAAGGATGATACAACACAAACTACAATAAAAATATTACACAACCGTTATGACTGTATACAGCGTCAGAATTTGATTGATTGATCCGTTAGCGTACAAGCCTCCCAAAATCCTCCCAAAAAGGCGTCAAGAAATAAAAGAAGTGAATAATAATATTTTCTAACCAAATTATTTTTATGTTGCAAATGAAAAAAAATGAAAAATGTTTTATTTTTTGAACATTCAACACTCAACAATTTAAATGGGACTGGGCAGGATATGTCTGCCGCATGCCGGACAAACTTTGGGCTCAAATAGCACAGAGCTGGTGGATAATTTCCGTAATAACTGGAAGTAAGACGCGCGGGCTCGCGAAAGATAGAAGGAGTGGAGGGAGGCCTTTGCCCTGGGCCAATGCTGGGCATATAACAAAATAAGAGAATTAGAGCTAAACATGCAGCACGTATGCAGGCATGTGAATGTGATAGTGTGTGAATGTTAGCACGAATGAATCGGAGTGTATGCGTGAGGTTAAAAATGATACTGGCATCCTACTATCTTACTTCCTATTAATATTATAAACGCGAAAATTTGGGAGGATGGATGGACGTTTGTTACTCTTTCACGCAAAAACTACTGCACGGATTTAGATGAAATTTGGCACGCAGATAGTTTATAACTAGGATTCACAAAAAGGATATTCCCACGGGATCGAAAACTGCTAATTAGGTTATATTTTATTCCAGCAGCGCCTTCGTGTCGTCATAGGTAAGCGGTTTATAAGATGGTAAACAACTATGCAGTCCACCTGAGGGGTAATTCCCGTATTTTAAAACGTTCACATTTTAGTCTCAGTCAAGTAAGTATGATAAGAGGCCGCTGGTGGATTTTTGCAATACTAGAGTCATCGTAGATGCGTTGCCATCACAAAGACTAAGCTAAAATGTTTTATGTGCCTGAACATAAAGTGGTAATTATACCCCTCAAATCGGAACAAACAAACTATTTATTAAATAGTTATATGGCAGCTTCTAATCTATCCCACTAGCCTGTATGGATGGTCTCACTGCAGGGCTTCCTCTCCTTTTTCCACACAATTCTGCCCTTTGCGAGTCCGCCGGTAGGAGTCAAGCTCGTCCCACCATCTTCATCTTGGCCTGCCGTGATGGCGTCGTGGGTTTATTGGGACCCAATCGGTGGTTCTCTTTGCCCAATTGTCATCTGACATGCGGCAGACATGTCCGGCCCAGTCCCACTTAGGTAAGTTTAGCGGCTTTCTGGGTAACGTCCGTTATCTTGGTTATGGCAGCTTAGGTATTTATTTTATTTATTTGTCGTGAATAGAAGGCGCCACAGTTCAGCGAACAGCGCCATCTAACAATTTGATTAGAAAACGAAAAATTATGTGATCGGAAACGCAAGCGAGCCCTACCGCTTGGACACGATCGTCGTTGTAGGGGATGCAGCGAGGGCTGGTGGAGAAACCGAGTGTTGCAACAGTCTACAGTCAACAGTCGAGCTCGGACAGTCTCGGCAAACGCTCAATACCAACGCATGTGTTTGTTTCCGACGCACGTGTGCGTTCGGTTGTTAATCGCTAGTTTATTAAAGTTACTTTAAATTCAAAATAATCTTTTCGTTCGAGTACCCACATCAGTGCCCACACCTATCTAAACTATGTCGGATCATGAAGAAGACCCGATGTATCGCATCTCGACCACCCAGTGATGCGACATATTTCTATTTTTTTTTATGTTATTACTATCAGCCTTTTGTGTCCCTCTGCGGGATAAAGGCATCTCTTCCTTCCTTCCACTTATCCCTATCTATTCCTGTTCATGTACTTACGTACAATGTTACATTATAAATAGGTAGGTATGGTGGTAGTGCTTTCTCAGACGAGCTCCTACGATATACACGGTGCTGCTATCATCATCGTCTGCATAGCATTTTCTCAACTATGTTTGGGTTGACTTCCAGTCTAACCGAATGCAGCTGAATACCAGTATTTTATATGGAGCGACTGGCTATCTGACCTTCGAAAGTCACTGCAGGGTAATACGATATCTGTTGGTAAGACTAGTTGTCATACTTTCGGTTTTCTGACGAACCATAACGACAGTTAATGATCCACGAATGACTGCCGGGACCAACAGCTTAACGTGCTTTCCGCGGCATGGAATGGTTTCGGTATATAATGATGATACTCACCCATGAACCAACTGCAGCAAGCGTAGCTTAACCTGATCGTTCGGCCCGTGCGGCTGTTAATGCTTAATAAAAGTAAGACTGTGCAACTACCAAAAGTAAGTCTTGTATCAATAGCATCTACCTACAATGATAATAACTCCCAGGTTTAAATATGTGGAAAAGAAATTGCGCCAAACGAACCGGGTTTCCGTTCCGATTATTGCCCCAATTTATTTTGTACGGTAAAGCTTTAAACGTGTATACGGAAGGTAAGGGAAGCATACATCGTCTTGCTCTTAATCTTTATCATTCCTTCGGGATCAGTAGGTAAAGTGGTGTTTTGGTGCTTATTCTTGTGAAGCTCTCTACCTATATACTAATGTATATATACCGTGTTCTTCACGTTATCCATAAACTTTGTCAAACGCTTCTATAGCTTTTACAAATTAAATCTAACACAGGAAGAAGTACTTAAAAAGGCTTCGTTACAAAGATATTCGTAATTTCATTAAGTGAAATTTAATTGAGCTATGCTGTAAGAAAGGGTCTTAACTTATTTTTGACAAGTTTCAGTCCGCCAAATCTTATGAATAAAAATACGTCGTTGCCAATTTGGACATAGAGGCATGCATATCGGGTAATTTACGTCGAGGTAGGTATCTGGGGGCACGGGAGTGCCCGCACCAAGACGAGCCAAGCGAAGCGCAAGGGCACTACCTACCTTTTCTCGAAGCACTTCGTCGTATGTTTGAACCCTCTTAACTTGGCTTTGGATTATACCAGATAAACAAAATTTTCGGGATATGATGCCATTTCGCTACATTCACATGAGCGTAAGGTGAAAAACTCTCATACTGTTAATGGTTCTTGAAGTAACAAAACGGCCAAGCCATATATTTTGACTAAGGCCTTGTAGAGTTAGGGCGTGTAGAGTTAGAAGCTTGGCTCTACATGAGATCTGATTACTTTTTGACAGTGCGAGCTACATGGTCTCGTCTTGGCAACATTTAACATAAAATGTTTTTGTGGGATTTAGTTTATATGAATATTAACAAATAAGACTCTTAAAAAATAAGAATTCTTTAAGAGCGTTTACGCCGTACGGCATTTCATACAAACTTTCAAGCCCTTATTTTTCGAAATGAATGAACCGATTTTAATGAAACTTCATACGCATAAGCAGGATACAAAGGTCTAAAAAGTTAGTAGAGAAAGTTTTCGAAAAATAGTGTTAGAGCTAAATTAGACTAATTTTAAATTTTCCATAGAAACAGAGATTTCCAGTTATCTATTTTTAAATAAGACATTTTGAAAATGTTCTCTACTAACTTTTTAGACCTTTGTATCCTGCTTATGCGCATGAAGTTTCATTAAAATCGGTTCATTCATTTCGAAAAATAAGGGCTTGAAAGCTTGTATGAAATGCCGTATGGCGTAAACGCTCCTAATATGTCCTGAATGAAAAATGCTTATTTCCATGGTCTGAACATCTGGTCGAAGTTTATGTAAGTATATCGTCCGGAATACGGTGTATATAAACCTAGCTTCAGATTCCTCTAGTGTAACAAAAACTTCGTCTTGGTGCCCAATGAGCCCTTTTTTTCTCTTAATATATAACTCTAAATAATGTTATTTAGTGACAAAAATTATATCATTTTGTAATTTTTATATTTTCTTAAACATCAATAAACGACTGCCGCTTTAAATCAATCACAAATCAATCAATCGCCTTTTTAAATTTCTGGGCTAGGGAAGTAGTTAAACGTTAGCAATCCAAGTAATTTACGAAGCTGTTTGATTGAATGGCTAAGTATCATTCAGGCCGCCAGTTGAACGTCTAGGCAGTTAACTGAATGGCTAATATTTGGCTGCGACACATATACCAAGATACAAATAAAGAAAACTAAACGGTGAAGGAAACCATCGTGAGGAAACCGGCATGATTAAGAATCGGAAATTCGAAGACATGTGACATCCGACAACTCCCAATGGGCCCGCGTTGTGGATTATGGCCAACTCCCTCTAACGGAGAAGAGACAGTAAGAATAATAATTGTGAAAAAACACAAGAAAACCCAGAATCAGATTGTGATGCGTTTAATAAAACGATAAAAGGGCTAGCAGAAAATCTTTCCAACGTAATCATGCTGACAACTAAAACTGAAACAACAGAAGGACTGCTAGATACTGCTAGTTTTGCAGTAGCCATAATAGAAAAAGTCATCATCATCATAATTTCAGCCGAAAGACGTCCACTGCTGGACATAGACCTCCCCAAGCACCTCCACTTTGACCGGTTCTGTGCTTCTCGCATCCAACGGGTTCCTGCGGCCTTCACAAGGTCGTCGAACTATCTTGTGGGAGGCCTTCCAACGCTACGTCTTCCAGTACCCGGCGGCCACTCCAGAAACTTTCGGCCTCATCGGCCATCTGTTCTGCGAGCAATGTGCCCTGCCCAACGCCTCTTAAGTTTGGCAATTCTTCGGGCTATGTCGGTTACCTTGGTTCTCCTGCGGATCTCCTTATTTCTGATTCGATCACGCAGGGAAACTCCAAGCATAGCCCTCTCCATTGCCTTTTGGGTGACTTTTAGCCTTCTTATAAGGCCCATTGTGAGCGACTAAGTTTCAGTGCCATATGTCAACACTGGCAACATGCACTGGTCAAAGACTTTCGTCTTGAGACACTGCGGTATGTGAGACGAGAAGATATTGCGTAGCTTCCCGAACGCTGTCCAGCAGAGTCGGATTCGACGATTGACCTCTTTCTCGAAGTTAGACCTACCTAACTGGACAGTTTGTCCCAGGTAAACATACTCGTCCACGAGTTTGAGTGTAGTGTCTCCAATCTTTATGAGAGTGGGTGTTACATGGGCATTTGACATGACCTTCGTTTTGTCCATGTTCATTTTAAGACCCACTCTTTTGGAGGCTCTACTGAGGTCATCGAGCAATGTACTGAGGCCTCTCCGTAGAAAAAGTACAAGAAGACAAATAAGTACAATAAGTCACCCTGTAACGGTAAGCAGAAGAAATTTACGCTACCCAGTCATTTCTAAGCACCGAAGAAAAATGTAGGTGTACCAAAAAATGGTACGCAATAAAAATGAAAGCTTTTTTATTTATTCAACACTTTCCTTTCTTTATAGCTGCGCGATTTTGCTCTCAAAAATCCTTTTGGACCGCTGGGAGGTAATTTGGGATGAGAAATAACAATATTCTTCGCACAAGGGAATCCTTTACAAAAGGACATAAATATGTGATAATATAAATTTTAAGAAGGATTGTGAATTTAATGCTGTTAATTATTTTGGAGGGTACGTTTCCTATTGGAATAACACCACAGAATACATTTGTACAGAAGGCCGGCTTCAAAAAGCTGAAGTGTTTGTTTGTTTGAACACGAAAGTCTCTAGTCGGATTTGAAAACTTTTTGCATTTGAATGCCCAAGTCTTAAAGAAGGCTATAGGCTATTTAACATCACGCTGGGACCCTTAGAAGCCTAGCAAAAATTTAAAAAATCAGATAGAACGCTAAGCGAAATCGAAGTTATAGCGCGGGCGGGAAATGTGGCTGTTATTTCAGTATATTGTGGTGTCTTGGGACTTCCACGTGAACACAGTCGTGGGCGAAAGCTAGTATCTAATATAGGCACACGACGTTTAGACACGTTCATTAGACCGCACGATATTGGTAAAAAACCAGCATATCCCTTTGCTTTCTCTTATTTTGTTAAAACTGCGACAGCTCGATTCAAACTTTATGACGGCTCGGAACATGAGGCGAGTCCCTGCGCAGTAACAAATTTACATGTCAGCGGGGGTGAGGGGTCGGGAACTGCGCAGCGAGTAGGGCACTTCTGAGACTCCATAAAGATTGACGGGAACTATACTACGCTAAGCAAGCTCAAGGTCAAAGTGTTATCAAAGAAGTCCGATGGACTGTACGTGTGGCGATCTCAAAACAAATGCCGGTCGCGGGTACGCTTGCACTCGCTGTACGAGTAGCGTGTCATGTGTGCGTGCCTTCTTGCTCGTTGTATGAACCTGGGGGCCTAAAAAGGCCACTTTGGTAGAATCATAAAAGGATAACATTATGAATCATAATAAGGCGAAGATAGTTCGTGTTTTTCTTTTCGTATAATCAAAGAGAATGTGATTGGATTTGAATTGATTGGTATTTTAGCACAACAAAAAATAGCTGAAAAATCCTTCACCAATGGGATTTGATACGATTAACTTAACAGTTAACTGTTCATTATGATTCATAATGTTATCCTTTTATGATTCTGCCAAAGTGGCCTTTTTGGGCCCCCAGGCCTTCTGTACCTATGTATCTGTTCTGTGACAATACTGGTGGATGTTATTATTAGCTATATTGGGGCTTTCATGTGGCTGTTCTTGTGTTCTGTTTCATACAACATTTTGCAGGCGGTTGGAAAAGGTTTTCACAATAATTATGTCTGTGGTGTAATTAAAATTATCTTTTGATGTAATACAGTAATTATGTTTTCCTGTTTCGGTTATTATTGTTTACAAGGCAGTGTTTTTTATGTTTAAGAAATGAAAACGTTTGTGTTAGATGAAGTAGGATCCAAATAAAGTGTGGAAATTGGTGATACATTTGTTACTATCATAGAAAAAGAAAAGTCTTATAAAAATTCGAACATTCTCGAAAACGATTCTGTCTTCATTTGCAAACAGTGGTGGCTCAGTGACAGCGGCCCCGATTTACAAGTTGTAGGTCGTGGGTACGAACCTAGCCAGACGTTTCAATTGATGTACAATTTATTAAAACGGTGACACATATCTTCGAATTTTTGGTTCTAGGACATGCCGGTTTCGTCACGATGTTTTCCTTCACCGTTTTGAGAGCAGTGGTGATGATAATAATAATTTACAAAAGGTACAACGCTTCTCTGGGTTCAGACCTACGCCCTACGTAAGTCGCGGCCATTACTACTGGGCCAATAATGCTGATCTACCTTATTTATTGTGTTTCAAATACTCAAGGTTAGACGGTCGAACGGTATGAAAAATAGAATGGAGCAAAAAAAGAAAATTTGAGCTATTGTTAAAAATTATTGTTAACAAAGGCCTTTTCGAGGAACCTTAAACAAAGGTTACTCCCTTTGTTGGGGGATTTGTCGGTTTATTTTGTATTTCTATTAGGCTTTTATTTGAGGCCTTTGGATTTACTTGTGATTAGGTGTGGTTACTACTTTTCAACAGTTACACGTGTATCATAAGCTTTCGACTATTTATTACGAGCAGCGCCCCGCGGTTTCACCCGCATAAGTGTCGATCCCGTGGGAATATCGGGATTAAAGCTATCCTATGTCCTTCCCCTGGATACAATGTATCTCTCTGCTAAATTTTATCGAAATCCGTTCAGTGGCTTAGGCGTGAAAGATAACATACAGACAGACAGACAGAGTTACTATCGAATTTATAATATTTGTATGGATTTGTTGATGTCTAAAACCAAAATCAAAGTCATTTATTCAAACGAGTTATAAGTCTTAGCCCCCCTCCACCCTCCTCCTCGATCCCCTGCCAGTTCTTCTTCTATTTTAATCTCTGTATTACTGGGCTGAGAGTGGGAGTCAGCATTTTTTGTACGTCAAAATTATATAGTACAATGCCCCAAAAAGCCCTTCTTCTTCGGGAAGAAGAAGTGGCGCAACGAACTCCCCAGCAGCACAGGTGTCATTAACAAAACATTAAATTATTATTTGTCATATGTCAGCTAGCCCCCGCCAATATACCATCAAAAACATTGAAAATATACTCAAGCAAAACAAAAAATAAAAATTAAAGGTACAACAGCTTCTGAATACTATTAGTTAGGTATTTATACAATTTCGACGCTGTGGTAGTGAAACGCGTGTGCATAACAATGTTCATTTTAGGGTTCCGTACCCAAAAGAAGAGTGATGGCTATAATGTGCGTGCGCTCGGAATAATACGACGTATAACCGTAACGAATTAACTCCTTTTTTGGGTTCCGTACCCAAAGGGTAAAAACGGGACCCTATTACTAAGACTCCACTGTCCGTCACCATTCTGGATCTCATGAAACGACAGTTGAAATTTTCACAGATGATGTATTTATGTTGCCGCTTTATCAACAAATACTAAAAACATAATAACATTAATATTTAAGAGGGGCTCCCATACAACAAACGTGATTTTTTCGGCGTTTTTGCCTTGTGGTACCAGTTTTCTTGAAATTCTTAAAGATACGACAAATTGAGTAGTGAGAATCTGGCTGTCTGATGAGTAAGGAAGGGATCGAAAAAGCAATGGAGTTGCATAATGAAATTTAGTACAACATTAAAACACTCCTTTGGATGATATTATGGTTACTATGACACTGGTTGTTTTAATGTTGCCAATAAGCTGTTTCAGAAACTTTTACAGAAGATTTATTAGCATGAGTTTAGATAATAGCACATTATGATACATGTGTGCAAGTGTGTTGAAAAACGTCGTATGAAACGCGTGTGCATTGATCATTATACGCTCGGCTTCCTTATCGCACTCGCCTGCGGCTCGCGTTAATAATACCGCCTCGAATATAATGATCAATGCGTTTCATACGACGTTTTTCAACACACTTGCGAGGAAAAAAACAGAGTTGTATTGTTAAATATTAATTTGTATGGAAAATGGCGCGCTGGTTTTGTCTTTCTGCATAGCCAGCACTAGCAATGCGCGCGCAAGTGTAAATAAAAGCACTGACCACAGAACATGTAGGCACTGACAACAGACCGCTATAAAAAAAATAAACACAAAACAATTGTAGTTTAGTTAGTATGGAATTAGAAAGTAGGTACTATTGGACTAGAGAAATATACATTAGTTCAGTGAGAATCCGCAATAATAGAACGCCAGCCAGGGTCTTTTCCGTTTGGTTTCGGAAGGGACCACGGACAATTTTAGGTGGATAATTAAAATTTTCTAACGTTTTTTGTAATTTGCAGGTCAGTATCAGGTTGTATCTTGATTAAATATGATTCGCGACTATAATATATATATATTTACAGAATTATAGTCATTACAATAGAATCTTTAAGTTAGATTTTTTCCATAAGAAAGATGTATTAAATGATTCGAATGATTATCATTCTGTAAAGACGTACCTGTTAGAGTCGCAAATCATTTTTTGATCAAGATACAACCTGACACTGACCTGAAAATTGCAAAAAACCTAAGAAAATTTTAATTTCGCGGTCTACCACTGCGCATTTACCTTAAATTGTCCGTGGTCCCTGCGCATTCACTTTAAGGTAAATAAATATTAGTTAATTTTGGAACCAAGGACAATACAGACTATTTAAAAAAAAGTGTGTGAAAATAAAGTACTTGTGGATTAAATTATCCACTGTAGCGAAAAAGCACGCGTTTTTAATACACTGCATTATGGACCTAAAAGCGGTGCAATAAGAGCCACTTTACGAGCAAGTGTGTTGAAAAATATAATACCGAGGAGGTAACAACAGCCTTGGACTTACACAATCACCAATTACAGGTTAACCATCTTTCTCAGAAAAAGGCTATGAGTTGGACACGTGTAACGTTACGAGAATTTAAAGTAAAGATAAAAGGTCCATCATCTGCCTAATCTTTTCCCGACTATGTTAGTGTCGGCTGCCAGTTGCTCCGTATAAAACAGCGGAGCGACTGCCTATCTAACCTCTACAACACACTTACTGGGTAATACGATACCCCTTGGTAAGTCCGGTTGTCAGATTTTCGGGCTTCTGGCTACCCGTAAGGTCTATCAAAGGTCCACAAATGACAACCGAAACCAACGGCTGTGCTTTCTGAGACCCCTACGGTCTTGGTATGTAAAGCTGGTCAACCATCCACGGACCAACCGCGGCAAGCGTAGCTTAACCTGATCGATCGACCTATGCGACTGTTATTACTTAGCCACAAGGCCAGCATTTTAGCCACAAGCGAGATAAAAGGACCATTACTCTTAATTCCCGATTCCTCGCAGTTGCTAATGGTTGTTCATAGTAGCAATTAAACAATGGTAATATGATAATGACCAGAGATGGTGTAATTTATTTATTTAATACTTCAAGCACATAAATGTACAGAGGCGGACTTAATGCCATTGGCATTTTCTACCAGTCAACCCTTGGCTGATGCAGAGACAAACAGTGGTAGGTGCAACCATGAACATTGAGGAATAAATATTTTAAATATAAAGATACGCATAAACCTATTAAAACTATGAATATAATATATACCTAATTATATATAAATATAAGGACAAATAAATATATTGGTTTTAATAGGTTTTTATATTTATTTTTTTATTTACCTTTTGATAGATTCTTTTATATTTTTACTAGCGGCTCGCCCCAGCTTTACAAGGGCAGTGGCGGACTAACGGGGGGACGGAAGGGGTGGCCCCGGTCTTGGGGGGCCCACAAATGCCTCCGCGTTCCCCTGATCAAATCCTAAACAAGACTTTAGCCCAATGAAATCCTTCAATCACACTAATATTATAAAGGCGAAAGTTTGTGAGTGTGTGTGTGAGTGTGTGTGTGAGTGTGTGTGTGTGTTTATATGTTTGTTACTTCTTCACGCTCAAACGGCTGGACCAATTTTGATAAAATTTTGTATGGAGGTAGCTGACACCCTGGATTAACATATAGGCTACTTTTTATTCCGATATTCCCACGGGATCGATAATTACGCGGGTGAAACCCCGGGGCGCAGCTAGTTTATAATAAAATGGGACTTCACTGAATCGTTACCCTGTATATCGCTTATACTTCAATACTTCTTGACCATTTGCATCTCGGTTGCATCATGCGAGAGGAGTTTTTCGAAACTTATTAAATTAAAAATTATCTCGATCTACAATGGATAAAGAACGACTGGTTAATCTAGCCGTGCTTTCAATAGAAAGAAAAAATTCCAAAGAAATTGATTTCACAGAAGTTATTGAGGAGTTCAGTAAATTGAAGGCACAAAAACACATATAACACGCTACAAAAAATAAAAAAACTATCTTTGATTTATTTTATCTAATTTTTTTTTTGTCGATCGATTCGTATTTTATTTTCCTCGTCCATATCCATTCCACTTTGCAGGTAGGTATGTATGTTTATTTAGCCTAAATAATTTAATTCGAATTTAAAATTCACTTACCAGATTTTAAAGAAACAAAAATAAACGCTTATTTATACATACAAATGTGAACTGAATAAAAAGCTTGTAAAACTAATTTTTTTTTTTTAAAGCTGGGGGGCCTCATTCAGCTTTGCCTCCCCGGGTCTCTGTCGGGCTTAGTCCGCCACTGCACAATGGTGCAATTTTTTTTCTAATTCCCGAAATTTTCCTTTATACAAACCTCATCCTGTTTATACCGAACAGAACAAAAAAAGAATTATCCAATTTGATGCAGACATTCGGAAGTAATGCGCGTACTGACATTTGGGCGACTTTCTTATATACTATGTAAGGATAAGGATAAATGTGAGGACTTTGTAGGCCTTGTGGGCTATAGATCTGTAGACCATTTATTTATTTTATTAAGTACCTGGTACTTGTTAACAAGCCTACGACGTCCTCCCATACCCACTGTAATTTGAAAACATTATAAAAGCCAATAATTTTTAAAAGAGTAACCGTGGAGTTTCTTGCCGGCTCTTCTCCATAGAAAACGACCAATTGGGACCGTGCACCTAGCTTTTGACGTTTCATAAGTGCCCATGTAGGTTTATGTGACATCAAATAATTAGATTTTGTAAAACGAATTATTGTGCATTAATGCTTCTACGGTTTAGGATGTGCGTTGTCTGTCAGTGATCTTAAGATTTTTGCGTAGATAGCTGAAACTCTAGCCACTTTATTTACAAGAGAGAGAATTTGCAGCGGCGGCGACATCTCGCGTCCGGCCCTGGTGCAAGCCATGGTCCGGAGCGAGAGGAAGTGGGAGGCAGTCACCTCCTTCTGCGAAGCAGTCATACTAGTGAAAGAAGGTGGCGGGACGGCTCAGGGAGAGAGCTTCCTGTCCCAGCCGCCGCGGGAGACGCTCCGGGCGTCGGGAGCCGCGTGACAACTCCCAGCCACCGTAGGTGCGGGCCTACGGGCAGAGAGTAATGGGTAGCTCACCGTCCGATCAGGACCAGGCCCATGCCGGACGTCGCGCACGTGTTCCACGCGCGCCTCAAAGAGATGTCAGCATCAGAGAACTCGGAGAAGCATCGGAGAAGCATCGGAGAAGCACTCGGAGAAGCATCGGCCCTAAGGGGCCCCCCCTTAGGGCCGAAGCCTGCGGCGGTCAGCGGGATTGTCCGAAAGGGTTACCGCTGGCCCGGAACGTAAAGGGCTAAGGAAGGAACATGGGTGGGTTTTAGTCAGTAAGAGTCTGACACTCCCTTCCGCTCCACGCAGAGCGAGAGAGGTCATTTGAAGATTTCCCATCCGCAAAAAAAAAGAGACAGAATTTTTAAACAACATTTCATTCACTCAAGCAATGCAAAAAAATTGACAATAAAATTGTTTCCACGCAGTAACCTCTTTACTGAGCACTACAATTATCTGAAATTGTCTCTAAATTCTTAGAAAAACTACCTTAAGAAAGCTCCTAAATATTTTATTGTCGTACGAAGCCCAGACGTTTATATCTCTTTCTATCTACCACTTATACATATATTTCTGACCCACACAAAAATAAATACATAATCACATTTAACAGGTAGATTACGACTGTACCTTTTCTGAGCCACAGCTAGGATTTATAGCTTGGAGTCGGGACCTCTAAGATTAAGTGGTTTATTATCTAAGAGTAAGCAAAAATAAAATGCTTGAAAATATTAAGTTGTATTTTCAAAAGATCTTCTACATATTTTTTGGTTCAGTCTGAAAAATAGCGAACTGTCTTCTGATAAATTAGGGTAACATTTTACCAAGCTTTGGAAGAAAGGTATTTGCGAATTAAAATATATATAGGCCGACCGCTTAACTGAGGCGTTGCCTGAGGTAGCTGCGCGGTGCGGGAGGGGTGATAGTTGGTTGTCACAATTTGACGAATTACTGAGCTATTGCATCACGTCACCACACCCCTACCGCACCGTGCTGCGACATTTTTTTTTTGTTCCGTGGTGGAAAATCCTCATAGATGTCCGCCGCCCTGGGGCGGGCGACGGGGTCTGTCAGACTCTTACTGTCTAAAAACCACCCCAGTGTTCCATCTCTCACCTACGCCAGGGGTCGCGGGAACGTACGATCCTTCCGCAATCTCCGACTGGTGCCGGCCCGCCACTGCGGGCCTCGTCGGGTCAGGGGGGGGGAGTGAGGTGTTGACTCCCCCCGCGACGTATAAGAGGGGCGCGCGTGGTCCTACCGCGCTGCCTGCCGTACCGTATGGTTGCGGCGCTGGCGCGCCTGTTCACGGCGATACTGCGCACGGGGGCCTTTCCCGCCTCGTGGAAGGAGGGGCGCGTCATCATGCTGCCCAAGGCGGGAAAAAACATATTGAAGCCGGAGAGCTATCGGCCGATCACGCTGCTGTCGACCGTCTCCAAGGTGTTCGAAGCACTCCTGCTGCGACACCTCCAGCCACACATAACGCCGCGTCCGGAGCAGTTCGGGTTCCGGGCGGAGCATAGCACGACGCTCCAGCTGTCGAGGGTACTGCACCACCTCGCAGCCGCGCTAAACAAAAAGGAATACTCGGTGGCAGTACTCCTCGACATGGAGAAGGCCTTCGACCGCGTGTGGCATGAGGGCCTCATTTATAAGATGGCCACATCCGGCGCGCCCCGTCGCGTTGTAAAGGTGGTCTCTACTTTTCTCTCCAACAGGACTTTCAGGGTGGTGGTCGATGGGGCGCTGTCTAGCGCCCGACCGGTGCTCGCGGGCGTACCGCAGGGCAGCTGTGTCTCGCCAGCGTGTTACTCGCGTTACACCGACGACATCCCCACCACTCCGGACGCAATGCTCGCGCTGTACGCAGACGACGCCGCGTACATTACTTCATCGCTTAATGCGAAGTACGCGGCGGTCAAGATGCAGCGCGCGCTCGACTTGCTTCCCGAGTGGCTGTCGAAATGGCGGCTGTCGGTGAACGTGGGTAAGACGCAGGCGCTGATCATCGGGTCCGCGCCCCTCCCACCACCCTTGAAGCTACAAGGAGCCGACATCGCGTGGTCGCCCCGGGTCAAGTACCTAGGGGTCACCATCGATCGTCGGCTCACGATGGGGCCACACGTCCGCTCGGTCGCCGCACGGGGTAGGGTCGCCCGCATCCTGCTCAAACCAGTGCTCTCGTCCCGCATCCCGGCGCGCGTCAAATTGGGTGTGTACAAGCTGTACGTACGCCCAATCATGACGTACGCCGCTCCGGCATGGTTCGCCCTCACGAGCGAGCCGAGCCGAAAGCTACTCCGCGCGCAGGAAAGTCTTGCGCTGCGGACCATAGTAGGCGCGCCTCGTTTCGTGAGGAACGATGTCATCCGGAGGGATCTCGGGATTGAGAGCCTGGATGAGTTTGTGCGGCGCCTCGCGACGGGAATGTTCGCGCGTGCCGACGCATCGGCCTGGCCCCATGTCCAGGACATTGCGCCCTGGCACGCGCGCCCCCCTGACGCGAGACCCCTGCCCCGCGACCTGGTAGCGGACGACGACTCCATCGCACCGGACTGACGCCTCGAGTGAGCCGCACCCAGGTTACACGCGGCTCACCCGATTCAACTGAACTCTACAAAGTACATACGCTCGTCGCGCGGCGCGTGCTAGGTTAATATAGGCGCGTCGTGCGGCGAACTCAGACACTTACTACTAAACAGACGCTAATACTCACACGCGTACGCGAACGCGGGACGCGATACGCGTAGACACTGGGCGGTGTTACACAGTACAATACCGCCCACACACACACGACTGCTCCTTAGCCCGGACCGTAACCGGCTAGCTCTGGAAGCGGGGCGGGCGGGAGCAACTCACCTATACTCTGTAGGAGCGTCGAGTCGGCACCTTTGTCGCTGGTCGTCCTCCGCCGGGCCTCCCCCAGGTAACTGGGGGTCTCACCTGGCGGGGACTGACCGCCAAGGTGTCGTGAAGAAAGCGGCGCTGCATAACAGCGTCGCGGCGCGCCTACAGAGACACAATATGCAACCACACACATGGGCGCGCGTTACACACGCGCGCCCAACAATCTGCTGCCCGTGTCGCCACCCCAATGAGGGGCCTGTGTTAACAGGCCAACGTGTCGCCTCCGCGGCCGGGGGGCATAGCCCCGGTACCTTAGCGTCGCGATTTCTCCGACGTTACCGCGCTGCGACCTAAGCCAACGTCTACTAGTTAAACGTGTGATTGCTTAGTTCTTCTAGACCACACCATGGAATTTGATGTGGTTTTCACCAACATTTAGAAAATTTATTTTGGAATACGAAAGGACATTAATTTGATTAGACGTAGCACTGACAACTCAATGTTTGGACACGTTGCTACATTGTTCTGTACATATTTTATTAAAGGGCTGATTTTTCCATCGCCAGATAACTTTTATTCGACGAATAAAAATGACGTTTGACAGGTTTTGTGTGAAATAACTGTCAAAATTTATCCTCGAATAAAATTATCAGGTGATTGAAAAATCAGCCCTAAGTATAATTACTCTTAAATATATTTAAAAAATATAGGTTTATATTATGATTATAAATATGATTAATATTGCCTACTCCATACACGTACGAAATACATTTTTCCGGTTGAATGCCTTAATTACAGACGCAATTAAAAAGACATTGTGTCTCGCGTGGCTGTACGTTCCCGGCATACGAAGGAATAAAAAAAAAGAAAATAAGAATTAAATAATTCATTGTTATTTTTTTTTTATAAAATGTTAAAACCGAATACGGTACAAAACACTCTTACAACTTTCCATAAAAAAACCACTTGTAAATCCTTAATAACCTCCAAAACATTTAGCACCCAAAGAAAATAAACGTATAAACGTTTTTATTTCCCCAGTACCGTGAACATAGGGTCCAAATTATATCTTTATAAATGTAACGAAATAAACGCTCCGTTTACGATGTCACAATAAACAATTCCTATTACTTTGTTGGACTTATTAAGTAGAAAGCTTGGATAAACATAACTATGAATTACTTACTGTGTATACATATAGGTAGGCTGTGTCACTTTTATCGTCTTACATAACAACGGCGAATCAGTTAATGTAGCCAACGTCAAGTATTCATTCGTTAAAAAGGACTTTTGAATACAGAACATTTCAATGATAAAGTTGATTAAGGTAAATTGTTTCAAACGGTTAACATAAGTTACGTGTGTCAAATAATAACGATTACGTAAGCCTTATTATTTGAAACAAAGAAAGAAAAATAGGTATATTTGTCATAAAAACACGTGCATACAAAAATATGAATTAATATTTTTGTATGCACGTGTTTTTATGACAAATATACCTATTTTTCTTTATAATAATAAGGACAAATAAAAACAAATATTTATATCTATAATCCACGAGCACAAAGCAGAAATAGTCGAAGGCTGCACGTGATTACTGTGACAAGAAGGTTTCCACTCAGCATGATGTTGTGCTAACCCACAGCACAGCGTTGATTTTCAGTGGTTACCCGAAAAGGACGTACGGAAACCAAGTCAGATCAAAATGATTCGTAATATCTGGTAACAAAATAAAATAAAGCAAACTACTAGGTACTAAACTACTACGTAAACAACCAAATAAATGAATATATATTATTAAATAAATAATAATAATTTAAATAATAATTATAATTTGACGTAAGTCATGGCCACAATTTTATAAATGTAATTTAAAACAACGCTTTTTTTGGTTCGACGATAATTAGCGTCATTTTTGACGTATACGCGTGCTTGAGGACGTGAAACAACACGCCCTAAGAATAAAAAAAACTGGCCAAGTGCGAGTCGGACTCGCACACGAAGGGTTCCGTACCACAAGGCAAAAACGCCGAAAAAAACATGTTTGTTGTATGGGAGCCCCCCTTAAATATTTATTTTATTTTAATTTTATTATTTATTATTAAAGTTAAAATACAACTGAGTATTTTGTGAATATTTCAAGTGCCTACCTGTTGCCATTTTTGATATCGAGCAAAAAAGGGCAAAAAAATCGCGTTTGTTGTATGTGAGCCCCCCTTGAATATTTATTTTATTTTGTTTTTAGTATTTGTTGTTATAGCGGCAACAGAAATACATCATCTGTGAAAATTTCAACTATCTAGCTATCGCGGTTCTTGAGATACAGCCTGGTGACAGACAGACGGACAGACGGACAGATGGACAGACGGACGGACAGCGAAGTCTTAGTAATAGGGTCCCGTTTTTACCCTTTGGGTACGGAACCCTAAAAAGAGGCGATATAAAGGGCGAATAAAAATTGAAAGATGAGCATGGTCATCAAATAAATAGAGTGAAAGCATACATTTATTTAATTAGAAAACGATTGATGTGGAGTATGTAAATTTGCGTATTGCCATGTTTGAGCATGAAGTAGTATATGTATCTCTCGTTGGTAATCGTCAAATGAATAAACAAGAATCGATTCCGTCTGCCAGTCCTCACTAAAGAGATAAAATGTCGATGTTTTTTGATGAAATAGAAGAAACAAACAAAACTGTTTGTAGTAAATAAGAAATGAAGAAGTAGGTAGAATTGCAGTGTTGTTTTTGGTCTGGGATAAAGGGAAAATAAACTGGGTACAGACGAATTGGGTTCCGCATGATTAGTCTTTCGGTACGCACCTGTCTAAGCAAGATAGACATTTCGTAATTGGATCCTCTCGAAATAAAAATAGGTGGGACAACCTTCTGGTTTGCAAAGGTACTATAGAACTACACAATTATAACAAAACAGCGAAAACAAAGATCTTTAAGAATAACAAAACCGTTTGTTATGTAAATGCACTTGTTTTCCCTAAAGAAGTAGGTAGAGTTTAAACAGTACATATAGAAAGAAATGGGTAAATGATACCAGCTACACGGGTCAAGGTTAAGCTGGGTTCGTGGATGGATGACCATCCATCCAAGAAAGCACGCTAACCCGTTGGTCCCGGCTGGCATTCTTGGCATTCCAGTCGTTACGGGCCGTCAGATGCCCGAAAGTCAGTCAACCAGTCTCACCAAGGGGTATCGTGTTACCCAGAAACTGTGTTGTGGAGATCAGATAGGCAGTCGCTTCATGTAAAATACTGGTATTCTGTTGCATCCGGTTAGACTGAAAGCCGACCCCAACATAATTAGGAAAAGGCTAGGCAGATTGATCGATAGAAAGAAATAAGAAAGAAAGAAATTTCGTTAATTTGCGGTAAACATGACGCAAAGAAAGAACACAAACACAAATAACCTTCTTCTTTTTTGAAGGCGGTAAAAACAACAAAGTACAATACAGTACACCCAGCTACGTTTCGCCAGTTATGTTTTAAGCCCGTATATTGAGGCGCAATGGACATATGACATCATTGCCATCGCGGGTAGACCCTGAATCGGGGGGACAAAGGTGAGAGGATATTGGCACTAGCAAAAAGTGGCCAAGCCCACCTGTAGGTTAAGCTGTGCTGTGGATATCCATACCCCACGAAAAAATTTGTTTCACAAGTTCGAGTGTGGATAAAGATAATGGATATTTCTCAACGGAAATACTGAACGATTTGAGAGATTCCGTTTATACAGAAGAGCAAACTGCAGCTACATATGCAGTGTGATATATTTATTATCCGATATTTGCTGTTGAAGCTTTGCTGGGTTGGAAATTGTGCTGTGTTAAGCTTTTCTTTTTCATAAAAGATTGCAATGTTTGTATTAATTTAGGTTCTCTAGCTCCACGTTTGATCTTTTTCAATAATATTGTGTATAATAATAGTTTTTCCCGAGCGCGTGGTTATTATTGCCACATCTATTTTCATCATGACCTGTGATATCGTTGAACGTGCATTATCTCTATTACGTGGTCATCTTACCGTTTATATATATTTTTTTTGCGATGTTTATTAACTTTTTGGAATACGTAACATAACATCGCCTGTATTCCCTGAAAGATTAGGTAGATTACACATGTCGTCAGTTATGTTTTGACTCCGGGTTGCTACTAAGAAATTCCAGACTTTTTCCACCAGTTCTATACCCACTAGACCAATAAATCAGCCAACAAAATTCAAGTTCAATAAAAAATTAAAATAAAGCTTATAAAGTCACTTCAATAACTCGATATATCACGCATGAAAACGGGTCTACGGAGATGATGGTGATCAATTTTGATAGATGACACATGCATAGGTATAATTTGTATTTGTGTATTACTGTTATTTCATCTTTTATATCTGATTTTTGTGTATATTTCATGTAGATATATGAAATATACATAAAAATCTACAGTCAAAACCGATTCAATTTAATCGATTAGCTTTGTTTTATTTTGATTCGATCTGCATTTGTTTTGGCGTTGCCCTTTACTAGCTTTAATTTAATAAAAGCTTCAAAATAGCAAATTTTATTCATACAAGTATGAATAAAAAATGTGATACCTACCAAACTATAAATAAATAAATAAAACGTTTAAAAACTATGAACTAAAACTTGTTTAGTTCATAGTTTTTAAACGTTTAATTTAGAATAACTGCCGGTCGATTCTGTAAAAATCTCACCGTGAAAACTTAGGTGAAGTGAGTTTGTTTTTGCTAACTATTGACAGTTCACTCCACGCTCACTTCACCGAACTTTTCTCGGTGAGATTTTTACAGAATAGCACCGCAGAGCACTATTTATACTATAATCAATTTTCTTTTACCTCTAATTTTGCATCACTGTCAAAATCACAGTGATCTTTATTTTCGTTGCAATAAGGTACCTAGCAACCTTATTGCAACGAAAATAAAGATCACTGTGTTTCGGCTGCTGCTGTCAGATGTAAAATGTGAACGGACTGTAATTATGAAATTATTATAAACGCGAAAGTGTGTTTGTTTCATGCGGTTTCACGCTAGAACGGCTGATTGGATTTGGAAGAAATTTCGCACAAGGGTAAACCCTGGATTAGGACAAAGAATACTTTTTACAATGCAAATTGTTTTATGAATAAATGAAATGAAATTATCTGGGTATGTCCCCATGGGATTTCCGACCTCCACGTAGCCAAAGCCACTAACAAAAGCTTACACTTTATAAACTTGAAATCGTAGCTAGTAGGTATATTACTCTATCGACCAATTCCAATACTTATTTCTCGGCTGTGTTTTTACTTCAAATATTATTTTTATATTGAAAGCTCCACTAGTTACATAGGTACTTCTCAAAACTTAAGATCATCTTTCGGAAAAAAAACACTCTTTATTATTTAAAATGTGGCAGCATCTACTTCACAAAATACGAACTACGCATCACACTGAGGTAACGCAAAATCCTGCATCGCGCAAGCGAAGTTTACCGCGCAACTAACTATAGGTATACATCCCGACATCAATTGTCGGGCTAATTTCGATCCAGCCTGTCCCTCGTTGCTCTCTCAAAGCGATGCCCTAAGCCGAGGTCAGTACCCCCCACAGGGGGTGCCCTTAGCGTCGCTTAGTTTTTAAGTTTTTTAAGCCCTGGCTGGAATCCTTAATTTATTGAGGCATCCACAGACAAGTCCTGTTAAGCAGACGACAGCCTCCTAGGTTGAACTGCGAGAAGCCATTCCCAAAAAAAAAAAAAATATCGGGCAGTTGCCCACCAGACCCGACACCCGGTCGGAGGATACTCATTTTCTATGAAGGATGGGCGAACACTACACCCTGTTCCTCATGCCTCTATAACATATTTAGACGATATTAATCAGAGTAAAGGCTCTCCCCCACAGGCGCGTTTTATCGGTCGATAATATCGGATGCGTTAATGCGATAATGCGTCCCGATTCCTTGCTAGACAGCTGCGTTTTTATCGTCCAATATTTCTACCGTGTGCGTGTAACCTACAGTACAGGCCTCCCGGCCCGCAATATACGTTACTACGTTATTAACGCAGGTGTGTGTAAGATCGTACGCGTCCTAATAGAAAATGTTCTAAGAACTAATATCGACATATCGTAGGTCGGAGGAATGCAAGCGTCCTACTTCTATTGCATCAATATTATCGCAGCAGTGTGTAACTGCGTGGCCGACGTAATACAAAATGAACTGAAAACAGATATCGCAATAATGCATCCGATATTATCGACCGATAAAAACGCGCCTGTGGAGGAGAGCCTTTATTTTATCTTTATACAATTACTAAGAATTATGATTATTGCCAATTATTTCTTGGTCCTATTCCTAGAAAGGTCCTAGGAATGTATTACACAGGTCTTTCAATTCACGGAGGGCTATTACTTTGTAAAGATCCACGAGACCCTGTTAAAATCCTATTAACAACAGCAATTTATCAAACCAGCCATTCACGATCAACAAACTATCAAATAATTAGATCTAGCGCCACTTAACAAAAACTCGAAGCCAAAGAAAACTAATTATGGCCTTATTAATCTAAATCAACCAAATCGCGAAGAAGGGAATAAAGAAAGTATAAATACTTTGGCAGATAGGATCTTAATTTAAGACCGGCCTGAGGGAGTTGTTCATAAAAAAGAATGTAGGGAAAGTAAACAAGAGGGAACAAACGAATACTCTTGAACAATAATGAGCCCCCAAAATCTTGTGGTGAATGTTAACAATATAGAAAGATTGTATATTCTTTTGCACAGATGTTGGGGAATCTTCAAAACACATTGAGGTAATGGAATTTTCGTCGGACACTTGAACACGTTTCCCGTTCAGATTTAAAATGTAAGGATTTGTGCTTCGTGAAGGATGATTTTAGCGTTTATTTTGTGCGTTATTTGCTTTTTATTGTGTCCTTCAATGCTTTTGGTGTAATTTGGAAGAAATTTTAAGAGTTTCTTGAAGATAAAAGTGTGTAATCTTCTGTATGTTATTATTTTAAGATTATCAAATACGATACACGAGAAAGATAGGTATATTTATAGTATTCCTAAACAATATACTATTATAATACTTATTAAGATTCGTATCACACTATCCTGATTTATTTTGATAAAATAAAGTTATTTTCTCATTAGCGTATCGATGGCTAAAAGTTCAAACACCTTTGGCCCAAAATTCAGCGGCGCGAACTCCGCTCACTGACGCAGTCATAAGATCATCTAGTGTACACTGTACACGCGACAGGGCATGCGGCGCAGATTGCAAGTTGGGCCCTTGTCTGTGGGGAGGTGCCGCATGGTAATTGTTAAAGAAAATAATAAAAATTGCTGAGAAGATTTCCTATTGTTTCTAACATGAAAACTACCAATCTCTTGACTATCTCAAAATTAGAATTAGACAAAACAAGTACGCTCTAATATCTTCACAGACTTGTACATTAATTAATTAAATAACAGCCAGAGCACCGAGGTTTGGAACCACGTAATAACATTGTATTGCTTATGTAACATCTGGTAGCTAACGAAGTGCCTAGGATTACAGAAGCTTATACTAATGAATGCTTTTCCAAAAAAGTACATAAAACAGAATTATAATTGCAAAATAGATACGATAGATATTGATATTCACTTGTAGATATTTTGCAGAGTATTTCAATTTTTTATTGTTATTATGTGTTGAAATAACTTTGAGAGCTCATAAAAAATACAGTTTTGATGAAACTGTTGTACGAAAAAGACGAATCAGATAGCACCTGTTAATAAAAATATATGAATTTCAAAATTAAAATGCAGCTATGAATTTCTGAATAAAAGAGGAGGGAAAAACAATTAAACCTCTCAACAATAAATTCCTTCATTCGGTATCATATTCTACTAGTATTTGGTTTGGAACGTTGTCATGTAAAATTCTATAAGTCTCTGGAATTTTTCCAAGAATATTAAAATATTCACTTACCAATGAAATGCAGTGCTATGCAAATGAACACTGAATGTAGCGGTGTCATTTTGATCATTGTTGGTTCTTCTCTGCTAACCAGTTCGATGCACCATTCATTTTATTTAATATTATCCACATTTATTTTGTTTTCATCCATATTATTCACACAACACTCACATTATTTATCACTCATTTGTCTTTATGTAATAGTTTCATGTTTGCTCCAATCGATTCGATCACATTCAACAATCGAATCAAGCCAGTCTTCTGATTATCGAGAAGCAATTCTCGAGATAATCTTTAACAAGACGGTGAGGTCGAAATATCCGTTGCGGGTTCTGCCACGTTTCAAGTCTTCTGTAACAAAGTGGAGTAATTTGATCAAGTCTAGGAATTTGAATACGATTTCCATATTGGATGCTTACACGCTAAACCTTGGGTGTGTGCCAGAGATGTACTCGAAAGATGTTACGTGGATTCCCATGCTAATTCGGTGATAAAAGAAAAACATGGACTCGTGGGAGAAGTAGTAAGTGTATGAATTTTAACACAAGAGTATTTAAGAGGAATAATACTTCGCTTTATGCATTAATGAACTTTCCACCTATTAGTACCTAGTGGAAATGCAATCATCGGAACTATGCTCTGTGTTAGTACAAAATTTACATCTTTAAGGTTCAATTCTCAGGACGCCAATGGAGCTGATAAAATATTAGAGAAAGAAAAGTATTGAGAGTATTCAGACAATGAAGTATTCGACATTCAACCTCACCAATGGACTTCAAATTTTATTTTTGCAAGCAAAAATATCGGACATTTTATACAAGTGAATGAGTAGAAACTATTAAATGAACATTTACATAAACTGCTGCTTAACCCAAAAGAAAAACGTGTGCAAGTAGAAGAAGTAATTTTTCACCATTAGTTTACATTTCGTACATTTTCGTTTCGACCAAAACTAAGAACACAAATTCTGGAAGTTCCCAGTAACGACTATAAGTTTTGGAAAACTTGCTAGTTCGTAAGATTGATTAGTTTAAAGAATTGGGTTTTGCGGCTAAAGAGATTCAGATTAATTCAGTTTCAGTGGTTAGTCTGTTTGTTCATTTATAAAGAGAGCTTATTCTTTTAAAAGTTTTAATCCATGTTACCAACTATTTGTCTGAAAAATAAAGGTGTCATAAAGATTTAAAAAATATTTAACAGAATTAACGAGAATATTGTTTTATGAGAATAGCTATGATAATAAGAAGTTTATAACAGAATTATTTTTTGATTAACCATCAAAATATAAAAAGTTTTTAAAAACACGCTAACTCGCAAACTATATCCCAAGAAAGATTTAAACTTGATGGCACTGGCGTTAAAAATGTTATGCGCACCTCTACGCACGGAATCCCATAAACACCAGGAACATTTATGACGTAGGTAAATAAATAAACATCTAACATTCACGGTCCTACACTGGGATTCTGTGTCGTAGAACACACACACAAATCATGAGTACAAACATGCAGACTTGAAGCAAACGTCTGTAGAACAACATGTTTGCTGTTGTGCGGAAATCGTGTTGTACTATCCACGCCAAAAGTCCATAGGCAATTTTAAAACTAATTGCTTAACGTTTAGTTTGACTTACGACCTTCTTTTAATGAGTAATTTGACACACACACCCGCATATTACTCGAATAATCACGCTTTTGAATATAGTTCCGTGTCATGTTCGTTTTGTTCACATAATTCGTAAAACTTTATGAGTATACCCACAAAAATCTAAATAAATAAATTAGGTATGGTAGACAGATGCAGGTAACTTACGACTCATTCACCGCGTCTAATAGAATGTTGTTCGTTCTTGGTTGGATTTTGATATTGTGGGTTAGTCACGTGTGTTTAATCTATTATAATAGATGTGTAATAGTTCATTTTGAAATGTAAGCTTTGAGATGAAAGCGGATATTATCGCGCAGCGTAAAAGTGGACTTAATATTATATCACAAATAATTGATGAAACCGGACTGACTGTGAGTATTATGATTTAATTATTTTATCTAACATTTAGCTAATTAAAGTTTAACTGCTGATCCTTGTAGTTATTTTATTAAACGTTTTATATTTACCATAAAAAAAAGGGTCTAAATAGAAGAAAAAAATAATATTTCCAAGAGTTTATTTATTTACTTTTGGAATGATGAATATAGCATTATGTATAAATTATAATATAATCATTTTGTAACATTTGAACTATTTTCAAAATAATTTTGTTTAAAAAAGTAATAAGTATCTACTTAATATTTTATAATTTTGCTAGTAGCCTTACAATATTCCTTTTTTGTTTTAGAGAAATTACCTACTGTGAGTCGGAGGGTCAAAAGATATAAGGAAGAGTATAGTCAGTGAATAAGAAACAAGTGGTTTTAACCAACCAGTTACCTACCAGATGAAGTTGCATTGCAAGGAAATATGAAGATATATGTTTAAACATTACAGGATCCATACGCCAGCGTTTACTTGATAGCATGGATAATAATGGGGGTTATACAACGTGTTAAGTTATAAATTACAAATTGATTTTAGTAATATTAAAATATTATTGTGTCCGTATATAAGTAATCTAATCCGTAATAAGGATTATTTTGAGGTTTATAGTTTCAATCTTCTTTTCAAAATGAATTTTGAAAATGAATACTTAAGCTATATCCGCAATTAAAGCACAATATTATTTTATTACTAAGATAGTTACAATATTTTAAGTCTAATGGTCGTAGCTCACTGATTACCTGCTTTACTTCAATAAATTGTTCTTTATGAGAAAATAAACTGTTTTAAAAGTTTATTTATCAAATTATAACGAATAAAATTTTTGAAATCACTTAAATTTTTTTTTTTTACCCCGCATATTTCAATAACAATATAATAATACAAATAAAACAAATATTACATTATTATTCTCGTGTATTAATTTATCGAATAATAAAGAAAGATAAGGTTATTGTTGAAAAGATAAATCAAAGTTCCATCTCGAGATTCGAACACAGGCCTGCGTGTTTACTAATCCTATACGCTACGTTATCCGCTAGCAGTACTTGTTATGAAGTTGTGAATTTTAGCAGTGGTATGAACCAACCAAGGTCATACGTAATTACGCCGCGCGTGTGAAAAAGCGATGACGATGTTTTGTTTCGTTTGACGTTAGCAAGTGTACACACACTGATGTAAATACGGGCCTGCGGCGCGGGCGCGGGGACGGCGCGAAGCATGTTCACAGAAATTTCAACCATAGCATGCCTAAGCAGTATTGGAGCATACTGTACATACCTTGCATTGTATCTATGAGAGATCATTAGATGGAAAATGTAGGTGCTTTATTCAATCACGTTTTGGTCCCAAATTGTGGGGTATGGGATATAAGTTAACCTACAGGGAACTCAAAAAAAAAAAATCAGGTTGGAAAAAAATGTATATAAGACGATGGTTTTCCAACATTTTTTATTTTTATTTCTACCCTGTGTTGTTTTTTTCTTGGGGTTCAACGACCGCTGGTAGTGTTGTTACTTGAAGTATGAATTTTGAAAATGTATTTTATCGTTTTTAGATAGGTATCAGTCACGTATATAAACTTTACAAAAATAAAACTGATTTTTTGAACTGATATTTCTAGTAGATACGAGTGCTGCAGTTGATGATGCTACAAAAAAAACATCAAAATAATTTATTTTTATTTTATTATACTTATTTAGTATCTGTGCCCATCAAGTCTGCGAAGTTTCGCTAACTAATTTAATTTGACCCTGTATTGGAGACATCGCTGTTATAAAACGCATCTAGGCCTTTGATATCGTGTATTCCCGTTGTCCCCGTAATCTGTGTCCCCGTTACGGGGACAACGGGACGTCATAAAATTTACTTACCGTTGTCCCCGTTATGACGTATGGGCAACGGGGACAACGGGACGTCATAAAATTTCCTTACCGTTGTCCCCGTTATGACGTATGGGCAACGGGGACAACGGGACGTCATAAAATTTCCTTACCGTTGTCCCCGTTAGAAAGGAATGGATGAGTTTTAAATCAGCAACATTTATTTTGTCATTTTACTTGAGCAACTAAGCGATAGATATGATTCTGCAAATGATCATAGTAAAGTAATATGCTCTTTGGCTAGATTTTTGCGAGCAGAGCCGTGGAATTACCTAGTTCCGTATAAAACCTACTCCAACTTTACATCTATATTATCTATATATATAAAAGAAAGTCGTGTTAGTTACACTATTTATAACTCAAGAACGGCTGAACCGATTTGGCTGAAAATTGGTGGAGAGGTAGCTTAGAACCAGGAGACGGACAAAGGATACAAAGGGTTTTTTTTTTTCTTTTTTTAAGTTAATACTTTTATTTACTTATAGGTGTAGGGTAGGAGTAGTGTAGGAGTAGGGTAGGAGTAGTTAGGAGCAGGTTAGAAGTAGGGTAGGAGTAGTGTAGGGAGTAGGAGTAGGGTAGGAGTAGGGTAGGGGTAGGGTAGGGTAAGGGGTAGGACACCACGCGAACGAAGTATAGCGCCGGGCAGCTAGAAATAATTTATATGGCATAACAACATTTGCCGGGTCAGCTAGTACTTCCATAAAAATACATAACCCTTTGCTTATTGCTTACTCGGCTTACTCGGCCTGGAGAGAACACTGCCTCTGGAAAATTTCCAAACAGGGTAGTATAAAAGGACATTCACCCTTACCTTTTCTTCACTCAGTTGATCTTTAATCAAATAAACGAGATAGGCAGTAGCACTGACCTTAAATAAATCATTCAGCAAAAATCTGAACCCTTTATTTAGGTCTCAGGTCGAACGGAAGGTCTTTATTTATGAGGAAATTGGTCTTGATATATTCTACTTAAGTTAATAAGTTGGTTTCATGGCGTTTGTCTGATTGTCTACTTATTCTAATTTGAATTTTTTCAGTGTAATAATACCATCATTTGAACATAAACCTTTTCCAAACGATTAATTCTCATAGTCACTACTTTCGGTAGAAGAATCGGTGATTATACTCGTATTAGCAATAGAAATAAATTTGTTGGCTCTTACGCGGCGTCCGACGTGAGCGATTCAACGCGAACGCGATTGCGAAGCCATTCGATGCGGTTTACGCGAATTCCGCGCGACAGCAACGCGGTGGCTCTGTCCTACGTACGCGCGAAGTCGCTGCCTTTCAGTAGGTAACCCTTTCATTTTAGAGTTCCGTACCAAAATGGTAAAACGGAACCCTTTTGGTGAGACTCAGTCTGTCTGACTGTCTGTCTGTCTGTCACAGCTGGATATCTCAAGAACTACTAATACTATCAACTTGAAATTCGGTATAGTTTTAGATGACTTTTACCCAACTATTTTGCAAATAAAAAAGAAATAAAAATAATTTTTTTATTGCAACTAGGACTGAAAGGGATCTGAAAAATTCTAAGTGGGACTATTAGGACATGTGTACCATATGAAAGAAGTTAATTCTGAAGTTTGCAAAGAGAAAAATCTGAAATAATTCTATGTGATAGGAGTTTATGGAAAGATTACAGGAAAAATAAAACTATGTCTCTAAATAGCACACATTTTCAGAAATCATCAACAAAAGTTACAATCGTCCCACTATCGGTCAAGAGACGGCGCTGACCTAAAACCGTAATATTCTACACCGCAATGTGCAGTGTTAAAATTCTCTAACGAATATAGGCTTCGCCGATAAAAATTTATAAACATATGATGGTACGGAACCCTCGGTGCGCGAGTCCGACTCGCTCGTGCCCGGTTTTTTTTTTTGCGGATGGGAAATCATCAAATGACCCCTTCCGCTCTGGGTGGAGCGGAAGGGAGTGTCAGACTCTTACTGACTAAAATCCACCCATGTTCCTTCCTTAGTCTTTATGTTCCGGGCCAGCGGTAGCCCTTTCGGACAATCCCGCTGACCCGGCAGGCTTCGGCCCTCACGATCGCGTTCGCGTTAAATCGCCTACGTAGGACACTGCGTTGGGGTACTGTCTCCTCTTCGACGGACAATACTCCTCTTTAACTTAATTTATTAATTATTGTTTATCCGGGACAATATACCATTGCCTATTTAATAAAGTCCACTTTTTTATTACAACGTACTGCAGAACAGGATGCTCTTTCCTTTCGATTGTCAGTACACAAAAAAAAGAAAGAAAAAAAAAGCTTTTATTATAACGAAGATCAGATCAAAAGAAGCTGGTTGTGGAGCCTCCAAACCAAACTTTTCTAAAACAAAAGCCCATTTAATTTGTAATATAATCTACGCATAATTACCTCTAACCTCTCTGTTCCAAGTTGTGTTACGAAGCCATTTTATGAATATTTCAGAGGACTGCATAATTTCCTCAAGATTCAGGAAACAAACTTTAATGCAATGTTAATTTGACGACACCAGGGAATCCGCTTCCTTCAGGGAAGGTCGTACGTGTATTAAAGTTGTGTTCATATAACTTTTATTTGGGGGTATATGAATTGTTTTGTCTTCTTTAGATTATGAAACTTCATCTTCATTACATTCCGTACTTTATGAATCGTTATAATATCGTTTTTACGGTTCCGTAGGTACCCAAGAGGTGCTAATGCTACTCGCTATTACTAAGGCTTCGCTGTCTGTCCGTCTGTCTGTCAGCGGGCTGTATCTCATGAACCGTGACAGCAAGACAGTTGAAATTTTCACAGATGATGTACTTCTGTTGCCGCTATAGCAACAAATACTTAATAAAAATAAAATAAAGTTAAAATTTAAAGGGATATAAAAGAAAAGATTTTTTGGCATTTTATGCCTTGTGGTACGGAACCCTTCGACGTTTTTACCCTTTGGATACGGAACCCTAAAAAACAGTATATAAGCCTGATACTGGCCAGACTGAGACTGATACCAGCAGAGCCAGTAATAAAAATGATACCAATAACGCTGCAACTGAAAAATAGTAAGATATACATTTCGCTGTTAACATGAGTGAAAGTCTGCGAGCTTTTAGTGCAAACTGGAAGCCCTAGCACGAAAACGCAATGTACACGTAAAGCAAATTCTGAACATCCCTTAGCATTTTGGTTTAAATTATTGCACAAAGCACAAATAACAAGGAAATATTCTGTGCGAAATGAATATTTTCAATTTTAAATCTAAATATTTGCACGGCTGAAATGCCGAATATAGTGAAACCCAGAGATCTTAAGAACTTATGTTAGCTACCTATATTCTTGCAAATAAATATATCATTCATTCATTCATTCGTTCATTCATTCATTCATTCATTCATTCAGTCATTCATTCGTTCATTCATTAAATCGTACGAATTTACGTTACGTTTACTCCGCGCATTCTTGGTATAGTTGTCGCGTTTTTGCTTTGGCAAGATCTCTCCGCAGGAACCCAAGCCATAAACTATGTTTGGGTTTTCGCTATGGGAACTTGATGAAGATCACGATAGATATTGATTCAGGACGTTCATCATCACCTGCCTAGCCTTTTCCCAACTATGTTGAGGTCAGCTTCCTGACTAACCGGATGCAGCTGAGCACCAGTATTTAACATGGAGTCGCTGTCTATCTGACCTCCACAACCCAAACTAGGTTATACTATACCCCTTGATAAGACTGGTTGTCAGACTTTCGTGCTTCTGATGACAATGGATCTTTGACATTCGTTGTCAAAGATCCACGAATGACAGCCGGGACCAATTTCGAGGCACGGAGGCATTTACCTCCGTGCCTCGAAATTGGTCCCGGCTCTAGTATGGTCTAGGGTGTCTAGTATGTTAATGATATCTAAATGATTTATTTTCTGTAAGTAGGTTTTTACAAACACTTTTACACGTCAATCATATTTTTTAAACTAAATGAGGTCGACGTTTCCTCGCTGACTACTCTGAAAAGAAAGGCCGAAACAAACTCAGGGGTCACAGTCTCTTTTAGAGTCCAGACAAAATCTTGGTCAGATCGTGTGAAGACCATGTAGATTTGTGTCTGAAATGGTCTTTTGAGGAAAGAAACACACAGATTGAGCGGACCTGTCCAATCAGTGCAAGCGTTTGTCAAAAATCGTGCAGCTCAACTCAGAAGTTGAGCTCAACGATTCGACGAACAATACCAAAGAAAGGACATTTGGGTAGGCCGCGTAAATTACTCAAACTGCCAGATCATGATTAAAACTAAGAAGGAAAACAGAAAAAAAGGTGAAGGTGTGTTGGTATGTAAAGATAGCCATCCATGGACCAACCGCAGCAAGCAATTATTACTTAGCCACAAGCCTTATATTGCTTAATATTGATTCAGGACGATACTGTAATTTATTTCAGTTTTTTTATTGCTAGAAAATGTGGTGGGTCAATGACCGCTTTTGGCATGCTAAAACGCGATAACTATAGTCCCATGGGTGTAAGTAAAATACTGTAGTAGTTGATATCTAGCTAGTCGAATGTACAGTCAACAAAAGAGATAAGTATGCATGATCTTCGGATATAGTTGAAGTTAAGTAAGAAACCGATGGATATTCTGGAATAAATTTTAATTTGATTAATAAAAACAAACAGCTCATTTTTCAAATTACATTTCAGTCGACAACATCCATCGGTTTCTTACTAAACTTCAACTATATCCGACGATCTTACTACTTATCTATAGATAAATAGATACTACTTATCTATAGATAAATAGATACTTATCTCTTTTGTTCATCATAATCAGCCTATAATGTTCCCACTTCTGGGACACAGGCCTCCTCTCTGAGAGAGGGAGTGGGCCGTAATCCACCACGCGGGCCCAGTGGGGGTTGGTTGATGTCACATATGTTTTTAGGCTTCCGTACCCAAAGGGTAAAAACGGAACCCTATTACTAAGGTTTCGCTGTCTGTCCGTCTGTCCGTCTGTCTGTCACCAGGCTGTATCTCAAGAACCGCGATAGCAAGACTGTTGAAATTTTCACAAAATATGTATTTCTGTTGCCGCTATAACAACAAATACTAAAAACAAAATAAAATAAATATTTAAGGGAGGCTCCCATACAACAAACATGTTTTTTTCGGCGTTTTTGCCTTGTGGTACGGAACCCTTCGTGTGCGAGTCCGACTCGCACTTGGCCAATTTTGTTAATTTTTTTATTTGAAATGGGTTTGCTCTTTAGTCTGAAGCCCCTGTCTGGGTTCGAACCTACGACCTACAACCCGTAAGTCGCGGCCGATGTCACTGCCACACTTTTGTTGACTGTACCTAAATCACATCCATTCATAAGCTGCTTATTGTATCAAACACGACGTTTGCTATTACGTTTGCTATTACGCGTTAATTTGAGCCCTGCTTTCAGGCAGAGCGAATCCAAAGCGAATACTGTATGGATATTAAATACAAACTCTGCCTTTCAAATGTTCCATATGATGAGAAATTATTTCGTTCCCATATTTTGTGTAGATTTAGGACGTTTCCGGTGGATTACACGCTTCGTGAAAAGGGGTTATGATTCTAATTGATGTTATGTTTTTGGTAAATTAATGTACTTTATTATGTACTGTATGAACTGGTAATGTGCCTCTTTGTGGAAGTCTTTAGGGAGATATGTTGCCATAGTAATATAATTTTGATAAAATATTGTGAAATTCAAGTACCTAGCAGATGTTATGTTAATAAAAAACAGCCAGGCAGAATTGAGAGTGGGCCGCACCCGTAGCATGAATGCACGCGGACAGATGGGCAAATATCTTCACTTACTAGACGTCTTTTTTTTTTTTGAATGGAAAATCATCAAATGACCCCTCCCGCTCTGGGTGGAGCGGAAGGGAGTGTCAGACTTTTACTGACTAAAACCAACCCGTGTTCCTTCCTTAGCCCTTTATGTTCCGGGCCAGCGGTTACCCTTTCGGACAATCCCGCTGACCCGGCAGACTTCGGCCGCCTTCGGTGGCCGGAAGTCGTCCCGTGGCTCCCGACGCCCGGAGCGTCTCCCGCGGCGGCTGGGACGGGAGGCTCTCTCCCTCATCCGTCCCGCCACATCCTTCGCTAGCATGACTGATTCGCAGAAGAAGGTGACTGCCTCACACTCCCTCTCGCCTCAGACCATGGCTTGCACCAGGGCCGGACGCGAGAGGTCGCCGCCGCTGCCGATCACCTCTACGAGGACACGGCGGTGCTCCGCCCAAGCGGGGCAGACCTCCACCGTGTGCTCCACCGTGTCCTCTGGGCGATTCTGGCAATGGTGTCACCCGGGCGTTTCCTCCTGCCTGATGATGTGCAGGAACCTCCCGAAACATCCGTGTTCGGTGAACATCCGTGTCCGGTGAGTTACCTTTGGACCCTTACCTCCTTACTAATAAACGTTGTACAGCGTCTGTATAGTTACACAACGCTTTGTCAGTTTCTTTCGAAAGTCAAATTTACTGATTTTATTTCGTGATTTCAGAGTTGGTCCTATAGTGAAAGTTGTTCATATTCATGGGTAGAACACCCTGTAAAAATTTGGATGATGATAAAAAAAATCTATAGACTGACGGTTTGAATTCTTGTTTGGCTTAACCTTAAATAACAGATTTCTTTAATCATTATTATCACCCAATACATTCGTATATCCTAGTACACCAGTTACATAAAACCATTTACCTAGCCTCTTCCCAATTATGTTGGGTTCGGCTTCCAGTCTAACTGGATGCAGCTGAATACCAGTATTTTACATGGACCCACAGCCTATCTGCAGTTACTGGGTATGTAACACGATACCCCTTGGTAAGACTAGTTGTCAGACTTTAGACTTCTGATTACACGAGCCCCTCGAGTTATATAAAATGACGCTATATAATTCAACTAGAACCTCACTTGAATTCCTTTGAATCATATTTTAACGTGGTGAAATATCTTCGTTATTCTTAGTTGTTACTTCGCCGGGGCTCTCAAGTTCTTATGTAACTACTTCCTGACTTTGTACGTTTTCTTCAACTGGAATATATTTGTTGGTATATGATGTATTAGCATGCTCTATTAAACTTCGTTTGAACTTTGACAGATTCTTTTGTGATTCAAAGAGTGAAAAAACTAATCATATCTAGTCATCATAATCAGCCTATAATGATCCCACTCCTGGGACACAGGCCTCCTCTCTGTGAGAAAGAGTGGGCCGTAATCCACCACGCGGGCCCAGTGTGGATTGGTGGATGTCACATGTCTTCGAATTTTTGGTTCTAGGACATGCCGGTTTCCTCACGATGTTTTCCTTCACCGTTTTGGGAGCAGTGGTGATGAAATAATTTACACATAGTAAAGCGCCTGTCTGGGTTCGAACTTACGACCTACAAACTCGTAAGTCGCGGCCGATACCACTGTGCCACCACTGCTCTCAAGTGAATAATAATACCAAGCTTTTATTGTCCCCCTTCAGGAAAAAGACTCCTTCTCATACTGAGAAGGCACGAGCAGTCAAGAAAAAAATAATTAATTTATTTATTGAATTGATTTGGTTGGCGAAACCTATATGTATTAATGATAAGTCCAGGTTTCCACACGATGTTTTCCTTCATCGATATGTCCGAGTAATATCCAAGATAAACTCACCATCTCATCTGCCTAACCTTTTCCCAACTATGTTAAGGTCGGCTTCCAGTCTAATCGGATGCAGCTGAATACCAGTATTTTACATGGAGCGACTGCCTATCTGACCTCCACAATCCAGTTCCTGCGTAGTGCGATATCCCTTGGTAAGACAGGTTGTCAGACTTTCAAGTTTCTGGTATATGAAGACGGTCACCCATCCACGGACCAACCGCGGCAAGCGTAGCTTAACCTGATCGGTCGACCCGTGCAGGTGTTATTACTTAGCCACAATCCCCATCACCTTGCCCGGGTATAACCTACAATCTCATGAGAGGCGAGGTTTTAACCACTGAGCCATCACACTGTAAAATGAATGCACATTATAAACTCAAAAGTATTCTTAATACTTTCTTCTAAATGTAGGAAATGCCAACCTTCATCTCCTCTTCTCAACGTCCGTGTGTCACTGCAGGGATCCAGCAGAATATCAGAGTCAGGTACATTTGCCTGACACATGCTGAGCTGGACTCCCATTTGGTGCAACCTTGAGACGCACAACGCACTGTGTACGTTTCGTTATTAATATTAATTTTATTTTAAGTATTCGTCATAGTGTCACTTTCATTTCGATGTGTTTTTCATCTTGTTTTTATATCGGCACCGTTGTTTTTATATTTATAATCATGTGGGTAGTTTGGTTATCATCTAATATTGTACTTTTGTGCTGTCTTTTTGTGTGCGCAAAATAAATGGTTTATCTATCTATCTATCTACCAACCTTTGACCAAAATGTTGGTGACAGCACGCCTCAAGTTTATTTGGACGGTTATCCTGTTAACATGATTGGTCCGGAAATCCTTGTAGTTATCCTGTCTTTTCGGGGCGAAAACAACTTCCTTCTCCGAGGGTTATCTTTCGACTGCTATTCTGACTTGCTAATTTGATTCAGTACGATAAATCTATGTAAGACAATCATCATCTGCCTAGCCTTTTCCCACCTATGTTGGGTTCGGCTTCTCGTCTAACCGGGTGCAGCTGAATACCTACCAGTATTTTACATAGAGCGACTGCCTATCTGACCTCCACTACCCAATTACTGGGTAGTACGACATCCCTTGGTAAGACTAGTTGTCAGACTTTCGGGCTTGTGACCACCCGTAACGACTGTCAAACATTCACGAATGACAGCCGGGACACGCTTAACAGCCGCGCTTACGCTTTACCGGCGTGCTTTCCGGGGCACGGAAGGGTCTCGGTTAAGACAATCAATAGTAAGAATAGTGTCTTGCCCACATTTTTGTGCGACTTTAATTTTACCCTACCTAAATCCTGTATGAAAATAATACCGACTATCAGAAAGCTGTAGTCAAATTTAAGGGTGTAGAACCATCAAACTAAACAACTTACTCCATCGGACTAACATCGTAATCGCGAAAAAATAAATCAGCCCACACTGATTTGGATCGAATAGGTATTGAAGTTTTGTATGGGACAGTTGATAATTTTTACGCGATTACGATATTGTTCCTATGCAAAAAAAAAAATCTGTTTGATGGTCGGTACGGTGTCCTGTCACTAAAAAGATATCACCATCATCGTTTTTTGACGCACAGTATCATGTGAGTTTAGTGATTCCGTTGTTTCTATAGGTATGATAATTATGGATAAAAAACCACACCTTTCTGATGCATGCCGCATAAATAAATATCAGTTAGTTCTCGTCTTTAAACATTCTCAAAAATAAGCAAAGCGTACTCGTTAAACCTTACATAAACGAGCAGTACATTGGTGACATCATTGCCGTCTATCTGTCATTATGCTATTATCTCCGTCGCAAAGGATACGTACGATCATATGCGATCATTTACGACTCGTAAGTACTTGTTACGGATCGTTTGCATGTTTGAGAGAACGCTCCGCCTAACACATTCCATTTACCACTGCGCTTGTGCGAAATTGAAAGGTCGTATCTCCTAAAGGACATTCCTGTTCTGGTGCATTTGATATTCGTCGCTTTTGGGAATTATGGACTAACTTATGTTTGAATTTTGGGAATTTTGGCATGGCTTTTGCAATATTTGATAGTGACCGGTTAATGGAGCTGAGTTGAAAGGTGAAACATACTTAAATAAAGTGGAAAACTAAAAAGGAATTCCGAAAAAGACAGATTATTCAAAAACTGTTTGTAACTAACCAAATGCGCGAAAATTGAAGAAATCTCACAGTTTGAAAACAATGTTTGAAAAACACTTTAAAATAAAATTGGCAGAAGCTCATAAAAATCATAATATTTCTATAATATAAAACGTTAACAGCACCAAGCAATATTGAGTTTAATTGCTACCAACATTAAAGTCGTAATTCAATATCCCAAAGCCAAAAATACGCCCTTTCGATTTCAACGGCGCTGCTCTGAACATTAGGTCCAATTCATTCCATTACCATTCGATACTCGTTACTCGGAACGCTTTTAAACTGTTTACCCGGCAAAATTGAATTCGCCGAGTTTATCTAAGGGAACATCTTTCTGTGGTACCGACGCAAATTGAACGTGTTTTACCGAGTATACTTAAATAGGGTTACGACTTAATGATGGCTGTGTTAAGAGTGAAATGAGAAAACTGAATTAAGGGTTCCTTAATTTTTAAGACTTCGAATTTTTACACCTCTATGCGACAATGACGGCGCGTACGTGTTCCACGCGCGCCTCAGAGATGTCAGCATCGAGGAGGGGCCCCCCTTAGGGCCAAAGCCTGCCGGGTCAGCGGGATTGTCCGAAAGGGTTACCGCTGGCCCGGAACATAAAGGGCTAAGGAAGGAACACGGGTGGGTTTTAGTCAGTAAGAGTCTGACACTCCCTTCCACTCCACTCAGAGCGGGAGGAGGAGTCATTTGATGATTTCCCATCCGCAAAAAAAAAAGGTATTGCATGCGTATCTATGTATCATTTTATATACAGATGAAAACTTGCGCCAACTCGAAATAGGAGGTGTGCAGTAACTGTTACATAATCATTATAATGTCATTTCAAAAATCTAAATTCTTGAAAAAAAAATCATGTTATTAACGTCTTATTCACCCTTATATTTTGATCGTTTTAATCCTTAAAAGGGGTCATTGTACTCATCATTATGAACAACTTTTACTATGGGACCAACCTTAAAATCGCGAAAAAAAAATCAGCTGTTCCCTACATTTATGTTCGTATAACTCGTCAAAATGTAGGGAACAGCTGTTTTTTTTCACTATAAACACTATGTCAATATAATGCAATTCCAATAATATTACATACATACGTGTCGAATTGATAACCTTCTTTTTTTTTGAAGTCGGTAAAAATGAAGCAAGTTACCAACGCGTTGAAATAGCCTAATTTACCTAATTTTTACCGTCCTTACGAAAGAAAGGGCACGCGACGCCATTTCTAAATCATTGCCTACGCGCACGTATGTACATGACATGCGCTAAATTTTCGCCATGCTCTAAATTGGCCCCGTCTAGTTTGGTTACGAAGTTACCAAACTCCCGAACTAAACCAAAGAAGTAAGAAGATGAAGAAGAAGTCAGAAGTTTACCAGAAACTACCGAAGAGGTCGGAGAAGATCACCATATACACACATCAAAAGTGTCTAGGGATCAAGCATTTTTATGCGGATTTCTTGAGATTGAGTTGTGGCTTTGTAATAAATTTATGATTTTATAAATTTATATGGATCCTTTTTGGTGCATTTCATAATTTGAATCAGGAACTGTGAATCAAATTCGAGTAAAAGATGAAAATCAGCTGTCAATATTTTCCCTATAAAAACATACAACGCATTGAAGACATTATTAGTGCTACTGTTTCCCTACTACTGATTAAAACCAACGTTATTATGGAGCGGCGACGTCATTTAAGCAGGGATGAAATGCTCAGAGCCGTGGGAATGATAGAAGCTGGTTCCCGGCAACGTACTGTGGCTTTAGCTCTGAATACAAGTCAGAGTGTTATCAGTCGACTTTGGACACGTTACCGAAGCACTGGTACCGTGGTTGAGCGCCATGGAGGACGTTATCGCTGCACCACACGGAGACAAGACCGATACATTCAAATCTTAACTCGAAGAGCTCCAACAATAACCGCCATGATGTTAGCCGTGAGGCTTCATCACTCTTCAGGGAACTTAATTAGCGACCAAACAGTCAGAAACCGCTTGCATGAAGTGAACCTTCATTCCCGAAGACCGCTACGGGTACCACCTATAGCAATGCACAATCGTAGGATTCGATATCAATGGGCTCTTGAACACAGAAATTGGGCAGAAGAACAATGGCGTTTCGTGTGCTTTTCTGATGAGTCTCGTTTTGGTATGAGACCGGATACAAGACGTATACGACACTGGAGAACCCCTGGACGCCAACAGCGATTAAAATCCTGCCAGGAAGTCCATCCTTATAGTGGTGGAACCATCATGGTATGGGCGGGTATTTGGATCGGCGGAAGAACTGAGTTGATTTGGATCAGAGGCAACCTCAACGCTCAAATTTATGCTGAGACGATTGTATCAGACGTCATCGTTCCTCTACAAGTGCAAATCGGTCCCTTATTTCAGTTAATGCATGTTAATGCACGACCGCACACCGCAAGAGTTGTAAGACAGACTCTCGCCGCAGCTAACATCAATGTCCTGCCCTGGCTTGCTCAGTCGCCAGACTTGAACCCGATTGAGCATGCATGGGATATGCTACAGAGAAGAGCTCTGCCGAATATGGAGGGTACCCAGTCGCAAGAAGACCTTTTTTTGTTGTTGCAACGAACATGGGCGGCCATTCCACAGCGTGATTTGGATGAACTCATTTTGAGTATGCCAAACCGATGTTCTTGTGTTGTTAGTGTTCGCGGTAGAAACACGGATTATTAATTGTTTAAGTTACCCAATAAAATTTTAAAGAAAACTGTTATTTCAGTCTTTTTTTCGAACTTTTGTGTTAGTGGTTCAAATGTCAAAAATCCCTTTATTAGGAAAATGGCAAATTTCTTTATTAATGCAAAGGTGACTTGGTTTATCGTTACTGTGACAAACGAAAACACTTTATTTGATGAATCCTTAAAGAAAATTTTAATTAATATCAATCAGGAGAAAAGTTATTGCAAAAATATATGTTGATCCCTAGACACTTTTGATGTGTGTATATACATATATGGTGATGTATATATATCATATATCACCTCTGACCTAGACTCGAGTCAAGAGCAAACCCATTTAAATAAATATACTCGAAAAAAAAAGAAGAGTGACACTGGCTGTGACTGTGACTCACACTCTAGCATAGCAACGCATGGATGATTACGTGGCGGCTGTCTTATGATGACAGATTTAGTCAGGGGAGCTGCTGTCCACGACGAATTATATTATACTAGCTGGCCCGGCGTTTCCACCCGCATAAGTTTCGATCCCGTGGGAATATCGGGATAAAAACTACCCTATGTCCTTTTCCGAGACTCAAACTATGTCTATACCAAATTTCTTCTAATTCTGTTGAGCGGTTTAAGCGTGAAGAGGTGACAGACACACTTTCGCATTTATAATATTAATCAGGATTATATATTTTTTTTTAAATATTTCGGTAAAATCCTGATAATATATAAGCTGCTGAACCACTAATACGATGACCACCTCTGGTAAATACATGCATGGGTGTACTACGCCAAAGCATTCAAGCAATCGAATATCAATTGATCGACAACTATAAATCGAACGTCTAAATACTCGAACGTTCATAATATCGAATGGTTAATAAATCGAAGGGTGTACTATGAGGTGTTTATCGACTCGTTTAAGTCGCGTGGGGTTTTAGGCATTTTGTAGGTCAGGTTTTGAGTTTATATATGATGCAGTGCTTGGTTTACTACTTTACTGTTTAATTTAAAAGCAGATATGAGTTGAATCGGCGGGAGGAGACGCCCTTGGAAGACATATTGGTCCTGGGCCTTATTGGTGAAGTTCTTTAGAAAGATCAGGAGCATAGTATTCGCTGACTAATGAACGTAAACGAGGCAAAAGGAGTACGGTTGGTATTGTTGATCGAAGGTATGTAAAGATCGTTGCAGGCGGCGTTCTGTATTTTCTGCATAACACCGTGGCAATTTATGTATGTTTGTATCTGATACATTTGATAGCATCAAAGCTGAGATGTATCTAAAATAACTGCCACCAACAAACTCACTTTTCAAGCAGTCCTGATGTGACTGTTTGAAAAGTGAGCTTGTTTCAATAAACTTTTTTGTTGAAGTCGTTTTTTTTTTTGGGAATATTTTTTTTTTTGGCAGTATCAAATTACATTTTAGGATTGAACATGGATTACACCTTTCATCCGTAGGAGTTATCTAGAAGTGGTAATAGCAACGCGAAGAAAGATCTAACTTTTCTAACTTTTCTTCATCTAATGATGAGTATGTTTCACATTCACAGCACGCTATTATTTTTCGGGTAACATTGCTTCTTAAAGAATTCTATTGCAATTCTAGCTGCATTCCCCAGTTTTTGGACTGCACCTACCTACCTAATTCAACTGTTAGCACAGATGCCAGCACATCAAGTATTACAATCTATCAATTTTTTTAAATAGATATTTAACTTTATTGCTATAGCATAAGGTTCAAAATTCATTGGGAAAATTTGACAGTTTCGGGTAGCTTGATGTGCTGGCATCTGTAACTCTACTCTTCTTTATTCTAATGTTTTCCTCCGTAGTCATCAATGGTCATGCCATTTCGGTAATGAAAAGAAGCCTTTGCTCTGCAGCGGAACAATGAGCTGGTATTATTTTGTTTTCCTTGAATCAATAAAAAATATATCCTACCTTTAAATTATAAAAAGGTATTCGCTACAGTCAACACACGCCCCCGGTCAAAATTCCCACCTCTGAAATTAAAACAGAAAGTAATAAAAGAACTTTCCAAAATGTCCTCTTCACAGGGATCGCATTTAAAAGTGACAGGAAACAAAGAGCATTTTGTTAGAAAGTTGGAAGTTTCACGATATTGGGCAACACTCAATTTACCTGCTTTATTAAAGTTTGGTGTTTCAGGAATAATTGGAATATTCCGAAGTATTTGGTGGAGTTTGGTGGGCTTAATTTTTCGCCGTTTAGTGTTGGTGTGAGAGGTCGTTTGTAAGCTTAATGATAATATTATTATGAGTAGCTTTGCCTCCATCTTCGCCACGAGGTCTCGATGTTTGTATGATATGAAGTAAACAAACTTGGAGAGTATTCTTCAGACTTGGTTTGGTTTTAATATAAATTCCGAATAAAGATGTTTCCCTTTTTGACCTACGTCACTACTATATATACATAAGATACTCCTACGAGTATCCTATATAGTATAACATACGTCGTCGTCGTATATGTCTTGTGTAGTAGGTCATAGTAGTTACACCGCAACGTCAACCTCAAGACGTTCGTGGTGCGTGTCGTATTTCTATCTGCCCGTCGTCATGGAAGAAGACTTCTGGCCGCAGGACGTGGTGTTCCGTCGCTTCCACGGACAAGTACCACAGAACTGCTCAAGAGATAGCTAGTGAAGTATTGTTTTATAATAAGAATATGTATGTTTAGGTTATGGTATTTAAGTATGGGCCTGCGTCGCAAGAAATAAATAAATAATAATAACATAACATCACACCTGTAATATTCGAAGGGTAAGGCATAGTTGTACCTATAGTACACACGCATTTCGTCAGTTCTGTTCAAGTCCCGCGTAACGGAGTGAGACCATTGCTATGAACCGGGCAAAAATCCAGACATCTTAGTATTAAAGAAACCTGTAAACAAACTATTATAATCTTCATCATCATCATCATTTCAGTCCAGAATCATCTACTGCTAGGGCGTACATCTCCTTATATATTTTCCTGCTACTCTCCACAATATCGTACATCCCTCGTCCAGGTATATCCTAAAAGATTGACGATGTCGCTATCACCAATATTATGAATAAAATTTCTCTTAGCTTATAACATTACCACAAAAGGAAATAAACTTAACAAAGGACCCGTCACCAGCACCATGTGTGAAATGAAACGAAAAAGCTTAGTAGGTGCAATAAAAACACTAAAACCAAGTGAACAATAGCTCTAAGCGTGGCTGTCAGGTTTATTGTAACAAATCGTTCGCCAGGTGTCGTTTATGTTGTTCCGATGTCTCAAGGAACATCTCTGCCTGTATAACGTACAGCCATTTCGTTGCGGTCGATTGAGCATTTTGTAGCACTGTTTTAGTGTTACGATAAAGTTGGTGCTGTTACTTGGTTGTAGCCGAGATGTAAGTCTTTTGGGATTGCAGTTTGTGTCACTAAGTCAGTGTCTTTTATTATTCTATGTACTAAAATAGCCCCCACGAGTGACTATAATATTATAATCAAATTAAATGTCATTTATTCAAACTAGGCTGAAAATCAGCACTTTTGGAACGTCAAAATTATATAAAACAGTCCCTCAAAATTCCCGCCCTTCACTGCTCCCTAGTACTTTAGCTGGGATGAAGAAATGGCGCAACAAAATCCCCAGCAGCATAGCTCTCTGAACTTAGAATAAATTGATTCTATACAATAGTGTGCTAACTGTGCTAAGTAATTATCACTACGAAACACAAAACATTAAATTAAATTATTTGCACTAAGTCAGCTAGCACACGTCAATATAACACGTCTTTGTTTCAGACATAAATCCTATCTACAAAATACTTTACATAAATTTCATATCTAGTAGGTACACCTTAGACAGTCAGTGCCGCTACCAACCTTGCCGACTGGCTAAATTTTTCACCACGTCATAGGCTGTTACTTAAAGTGAGACTGTTTTTTTTTTCTAGCCTGTTCTGGCCCACTCCTGGGCAAAGGAGACTGATTATCTTAGATTATTATCATAATATTATAAGGAAAGAGCAACGAAGAAATTTCTATAAACACCACGATTGACCGACCGACTTATGATTAAAAAAGCTTCCGTCCACTCAAATAACATCCCATATTCACTTTGGACAAAAAGCATAGGATAAGAAAAGTAAATGTTAAATTAGTAATTTTGTTTCTGTAAGTAGATTTGTACAAACACACATCAATCTTATAAAAACTAAATGTTATCGGCTTTTTCTAAAAAAAACAAGCTAGATGAGGTCAGCGTTTCCTATCTGACTTTGTCAGAAGAAAGGCCGAAACAAATTCAGGGGTCACAGTGTATTTTAAAGTCCAGACAAAATCTTGGTCAGATCTTGTGAAGACCATGTAGACTGGAGTATAGAATTTATTATTTATTATTATTATTATTTTTTTATGGTTTTTTGAAGAAGAAACCACACAGATGAGTAAACATGATCAGTCAGTTCTCGCATTTGTCAGTAATCGTGCAGCTCAACTCAGAATTTAAAGAAGCTCAACGATTCGACGAACAATACCAAAAAAAGGTAGGATAGGGTAGGCCGCGAACATTACTCAAACTGCCACACAATGACTCTTATATAATACACTTCTGGACACATCTATTGGCCCACCTTAGAGTTTAGGTTTCGATGGCCCCTACCGAAATATGATTGCTAGATTGAACAAAAACTGTTGATGCAGTTTTAAACCTGATACATTTTACCATTTTTTTCGATCGTATTGTTTTAAATTTAAATTCAGAATACCATACGACATGGAGCTACGCCTAACAAGTCGGATATGCGCCGTGTTAAAGGCAATTGATTTTTGAATAAAAAACATGTTTTATCAAATAAAGGTTTAATTTAATAACGCGTGTTGCCTCCATGGGCATCTACCACAGCTCGCATACGATTAGGCATAGAGTTTATCAACCGCTCTATGAAATTTTGAGGGATCATCTCCCATTCCTCTTCTATGGCAGTTTTCAACTCCTGCATCGTCTGGGCAACTGGCTGACGAGCCCTAACACGTCTTTTTAGCTCGTCCCACATGTGCTCAATGGGGTTCATGTCTGCTTCTGGCTGGCCAGTCCATAACTGTGATGGTCACATCCCGAAGATATTCCCTGACGATGCCGGCCGCATGGGCTCTTGCATTATCATGCATAAAAAGGAAATTTGGGCCCACATAGTCCGCGTATGGTATCACGTGAGGTTCTAAGCACTCACGAATGTACCTTTCAGCATTTAATGTTGGCAGCCGTGGTCCTGTAACAACCTCAAGTTGAGTTTTGCCGCTCTCGGATATACCGCCCCAGACAGTCCATGAGCCACCGCCATAAGCAACCCTCTGTTCAAAGCAACATTGTGCGAAACGCTCTCCCTTACGTCGGTAGACCTTCTTCCTTCCATCGTTGCCATGTAACACAATTTTAGACTCATCAGAAAAGAGTACACGGCTCCAATCTTGCTGTGTCCAATTTAAATGACTGCGTGCGAAATGAAGGCGCGCTGTTCGGTGGGCTCGCGTTAGTTTGGGCCCATTAGCTGGCTTGTGTGGTACCATATCGCGTTCTTTTAACCTTCTCCGAACAGTTCGAGCGCTCAGATACTCCGTGGAAGTCGCGAAGTTGGTTTTGTATCTCAATGGAGGTAAGGTGACGATTTCTCAAGCTGGTCGTCACGATGAATCGATCCTGCCTTTCAGTTGTGACCCGAGATCGTGGCCTTCCTTGGCGACGAACAAAGCCGCCAGTCTCTAGGTACCTCCGATAAACATTTCGGACCGCAGATCGACTTAAATTAAGTTGAGCACTCACGTTTCTTTGGCTGTGTCCGGCCTGAATAAGTGCCACAGCTTGGGCGGCGACTTCAGGTGAAGTATCCATAGATTATTGATAGAACCTCACCTTAATGTTAAGAATAAGTAATGTTTGTTGCAAAACCAAAGATATCAATCACTTTTTCAAGAATTAAATCCAAGTAAACCAATAAAACCAAGTTTTCTTAGTATTCCATTGTTTGATATCAACAAACAGGCTCCAAATTGTCTTTTGTTTCTTTAAATTCTGTGTTCGAAATTCAAAAAAAGACTATTGAATGAAATTGTGAATGTGCCAGGTTCAAAACTGCATAAAAACTTTTTGCTCGACCTAATATAAAATTTTAGCAAGGACCAAACGAAACTGAAAATACAAGGTGGGCCAATAGATGTGTCCAGAAGTGTAGTCCCCACATTGACAATAATTAAATATAATATTTTACAAAATAAATAAATAATGTCATAGTTTAGTAAAATCGGATAGCAAAACTTGCATGCAAGTTGCATAACATACAAACTTCATCAAAATCACGTGCAATTCGTGCATAATTAATTTGCAACTCAACACAGCTCCCAACAGGCAGACAAGGAACCACAGTGCCGCTGGAAATGTGTTTAGGATTCTGTCAAACAAGTTACAACAGTACACTAAAGGCACTTCTACTGGTAATCGAAGTTTGACAGATGTCGATACATGCTCCCCATGCAACTAGTTTAAGTTGTAAGTTGTATAGTTGAACAACTAGGGTTGGAACTTGACTTTTGATAGGTGAAGTCGTAGTGCCAACTAACGTAGGAACATTTGTACTGATTCTAATAAATAAGTCATCATCATCATTTCAGCCGAAAGAAGTCCACTGCTGGATATAGGCCTCTCCCAAAAGGGGAGGGTTTGCCATAATCGCCACGCTTGGCAGGCGGGTTGGCGATCGCAGTATGGTATGGTGGTGGAATGCATAGAGAACGCTGCTGCCCATTCTCCGGTTAGACCCTTAGTCGCCTTATACGACACCCACGGGAAGTATGGGGTGGTGCTATTCTTCAAGTGCGGCACCACACAGACAATAATAGTCTGTGTGGTGCCGGACTTGAATAAATAAGTAAATACATTAAAACGTGAAGTGCTTTTCTTAGGGAAATATTTAACTGTTTCTCTAAAAATTTATGACTTTCTAATGATGGATGATTTTTTAAGTTAATGAACCGCTAACAATTTTTTGCATTCCAAATGACTCGTACTTTTAATGGATTGAGTCTCTTTAAAATTTTCTGGCCCTTTCTCACAGTTGGTTGCAGTAACTAAGTTAGGGTACTCCGACTAAACGGTTTAGGTTAAGTTGCAATTGTGGCTAACTTGTCTAGCGAGCGCTATGTCCAAGTCTGCCGCAGTTACTTGACTATTTCGCATTTTTAGGAATTATTTGAGGTTCACAAAAAGAAGCTCAATAATTATATTAGGTTGAGCGCTACATTCAAGTCTGTCACAGGTTCTTGGCTATTTCGTATTTTTAGGAATTATTTGAGGTTCACATAAAGAAGCGCAATTATTATATTAGAGTGCTCAATATTCTTATCTTTAGAAAAGCAAAATCGAATTAGCTTCGATTAACTACAGGGCGTTTTTTTTTTATATTGGTGATTAAGGAGCTATGAGTTAGTTGTGGCGTAATAAGTAAATCCAAAACCTAATTTATTGCTTAAGATATTATTTTTCTTGAAAATTAACTCGTAATAACGAAGTGTCTAAATTGGAAACAAGTTTTGTATTAACTTCAAAATTCCTTGAAGAACGAGGTCGTTGGAGTAATGAAAAAATATTATTTACAGAAATTTTTGCTTTCTCATTATCAAGTTTATCATTGGTTTTGGTTTCTTGTTTACAACAGTTTTTAGATGAGAAATGACTGCCTTATTATTCTACTGGTCGCCAGTGCTACTGCCGAGTATGAGGGTTCAATTCCCAGGTTGGGCAGAGTCACAGATATAGACAGACCTAGTAATGCATGTATCACGTATGAAAACCAAGCGGGCCATTTTTTGAATACCTACTATGACGTCACAACCACTATTTAGTGATGGGAAAATCAAATCGATTCAAAGACGCCGTCGTGTGCGGCACCCATCTTGCCCCACTCCCGGGGCCTACGCCAGCGCTCACGCTCACCCAGCCAGCAGTACACAGGACTGAGCGCGAAAGTGGAGGCTTACGATTTTTGTACGTAAGCTGGTGCGATTTTTAGCACACGAATTAGCTCTTGCGTTATTTAGGTGTATCTATATCTGCAGAGTGTTGTTTGAATTTTTCTATCAGGAATTTCTCAGTAGCAGCCCGGAGTCTGGATTTTGAGCCTCGATGAAAGAAATAGACTCGCCCCCTAGTACATGGGACTTAAACATAACTGACGAAACGTGGTTGTATTATAGGTACATCTCTGTTTTTTTCTTTCACCTTTACCCTTCTACCTGTTATGTTTTTTCTTTCTCACTGTCAGGTTTACCATCGATTATGGTTCCCAGCTTTCAACAGCCGTTCAATCCACAACTTAATGAAATATTAAATTCAATCAATCAATCAACTCAGCCTATCGCAGACCACTGCTGGACATAGGCCTCCCCCAGACTGCGCCATAATATACTGTCCTCCGCCTTCCGCATCCAGTCTACCCCAGCCACCTTAATTAGGTGGTCCGTCCATCTAGCTAGGGGACGTCCCACACTACGCTTGCCGATACGCGGTCTCCACTCCAGGACTCGTCTGCTCCACCGGCCATCGGTCCTTCGACAGACATGGCCAGCCCACTGTCACATCAGTTTGCTTACTCTGCAAGCTATGTTGGTAACTCCGGTTCTTTTTCGGATAATTTCATTTCTGATTTAATCCTTCAAAGAGCTATGGAGCTAGCTATGCTCGGAGTGATCATAGCTCGCTCCATAGCATAAATTACTACCATTCAATCCCAAAGTTACCACTTCAAAAGCAAATCTTTATATAAATGAAGGCAAAATTCCTCCAGGTTCACTTAGTGTTAAAACTAACACTACAGCAATACAGCGCTATATTAAAAAGCCTACCCCACTTTCTATTCATTCGGTAGGGAATGAGGTGAATTTGTTGCATGAAAGCGTCTTGCTTTCGTGGTTAATACTATTCATGCTTTTATGAGTCCCATGAAAATTGCGGTTGACTTTTACACTCGCAAGTTTCCTTGCTTTTTTGTAACATAATTATATTTTTTGTATGTTTATGGATATTTTGTGTATTGAGATTTTTGGGAGAGACTTTGGCTGAAGATATTGCAGTAAGGAAAATTGGAGTATCAGTTATTAATCTTTGTGGCGTTACAATAGTTGATTTGTGCTCGGTTTCTATAAACAAAACGAATCGTTTTGCTTACCAATGGTAGCATTTTTTATTGCCAGACTGGGCATATACAAGATTCGAATGTTTATTTCCTGTATTAGCTACTTCCATATGGGTCAGTCTAGGTACTATGCAAATCTATGAGGTCTTTGCTTCATTATTAGTTAAGACGCAAGAATCGGCCATTAACGATAGGATATTCAAGATTTCTGATGTTCAAGATTTCTGATGTTTGATGATGTCTGATGTTTTCCTGAATGAATTCTCTCTCTTTCTTCTTGTTTCTCACTTTATAAGTTTGCAATTTGTCCCGTCAAAGCTGCTGTTTCTTGTTTTTATAATTCTAGAATCGACTTTTTTATGTTTTTATCAATCTTCTTTCCACAATCAACATACCTTGAACAACATACTTTCCTACTTGGTTGCAACATACAGGGCAAAGTACTTCGACAACCCAGGTACCCTCCATGAGATTGGCAGTGATACCAAAGCGTTACTGGCCTTCTTTGAGGTGCTGGTGAATTTAATGATGAATTTTCCCACCCGTACGCAAAATACGTTCTTTAACGTGAAGTCTAGGAAACCAGGCCTTTTTACCTATTACCTACCATACTTCCTTTAATCACCACCCTTATGAAAATATATACTCCATGTATCAAACACAAACAAAAGAAAAAAAAAATTCGCTGACCACCAAGTCGGTCGCAGATAAACTATCAAGGAGACACATTACTCAGAAAAGTATTACTCTAAATCAATCTCAACCACCAAATGATTACTATCAACATATTAAATCTATTTTTCTGAACTCTCGATCGAAAACATGTTTGTCTACATGGAAAATATTTGCCGAACCCTCAAACGCGACGATGGTGCAAGGAAGGCTCTGAGCTCCTTATATTAAAATTCAGAACGTGAAACAGATTAATAACATATCATCCCTGTCTGCCTGTCTTAGCAAGGGGTAACGTATTACTCAGTAACTGGGTTGTGGAGGTGAGATAGGCAGTCGCTCCATGTCAGCTGCATCCGGTTAGACTGGAAGCCGACCCCAAGGAAGGAAGGAAAAAGCCAGGTAGGTGATGATATCATCACGCCTGTATTCCCCGAAAGGTTAGGCAGAGGAACACCAGGCAGGTATACATTGTGGCGGAGCTGTACTACTACTGTGTACAGGCAAGGCACCCGACCCGACTGGGGAGAGAGGTCGGGGAGTGTGGAATTTTTGCCTCACTAAAACCACCCCGGTGATCACCATCAGCACATTTTTTTTTTTTTTTGATGGGAAATCATCAAATGACTCCTCCCGCTCTGGGCGGAGCGGAAGGGAGTGTCAGACTCTTACTGACTAAAACCCACCCGTGTTCCTTCCTTAGCCCTTTATGTTCCGGGCCAGCGGTAACCCTTTCGGACAATCCCGCTGACCCGGCAGGCTTCGGCCCTAAGGGGCCCCTCCTCGATGCTGACATCTCTTTGAGGCGCGCGTGGAACACGTACGCGCCGTCCGGCACGGGCCTGGTCCTGATCGGGCGGTGAGCTACCCATTACTCTCCGCCCGCAGGCCCGCGCCTACGGTGGCCGGGAGTCGTCACGCGGCTCCCGACGCCCGGAGCGTCTCCCGCGGCGGTTGGGACGGGAGGCTCTCTCCCTGAGCCGTTCCGCCACCTCCTTCGCTAGCATGACTGCTTCGCAGAAGGAGGTGACTGCCTCCCACTCCCTCTCGCCCCGGACCATGGCTTGCACCAGGGCCGGACGCGAGAGGTCGCTCCCCTTAAAAGACCAATTCCGGAACGCCCCAGTGCAACGCCTGTAAGGCACATTTCTGAGGAGACTGTAAAGGGGCCTCCCCTGAGCCTCGCTTTGCACGGCAGCACGTGACCGCTGTGCCACCGTCTTCCCTGGGGTCACTTGGTGGGCGGACAGAGTCCCCATTCTGAGCAGCCGCAGCCCCAAAGGTCCACCTACCTTATTTGGTAAGCGGGTTTCGGCGTGATAGGCGCCAAGGCAGTTGCCACCCCGACGCCTCCTTCTCCGAGCAGGATCAGCCCTCTCCCGTATTACCAGTTATGTTTAAGTTCCATGTATTAGAGGGCAAGCCTATTGCCATCAACCGGGCACGAATCCAGTCTGCTACTGAACAATTCCTAATAGAAAACCTAATAACAATGCTCGACCCGGAAATCGATCCCAGGGCCTCATTCTATGCTACTGCATAGAATGAGGTCCTGGGATCGATTTCCGACCAACTTGATCGATTTGCACTTGATCAACGACCGCAAGATCAACGAGGCAGTTGAAGAAATTTATACAATTCAAGTAAATGGCATTCCAAGAAGAACTGAGGATCAGGCCGGGCACCTATCAGTACCTTTCTCAGTGTAAAAAATAAAAAAATTGTAAAACAATTCTTCGTACCCGCTGCTAAGTTAAATTAGGAAGATTTACAGTTTACGTCTGAGACGGGGCTTTGAGAAACCAGGAGAAAACGTCCGCTAAATAAATATGAGTTCTTCTGCTGTTCTAGTAGTCGTAAGTGCGACTGTTGAGCGTTTTTCTGGGTTTTATTCTCAGTTCAGACAAAGTGTTACTGGGTTTTTCCAGCTGGAAAATTCTCAACAACAGCGAGGACCCCGCATAAGTTATGGTAAATTTTAGATGTGATTTTGCACCTATGCGAGATAACGATGTTAAAACATAACCGGAAAATGTGATGTACTAAAATCTCATACATCCACATTTCCCGGTAATGTATCCACTGCCTACCCTTTTGGAATAAATCATCATCTGCCTAACCTTTTCCCAACTATGTTGAGGTCGGCTTCCAGTCTAACCGGATGCAGCTGAATACCAGTATTTTACATGGAGCGACTGCCTATCTGACCTCCACAACCCAGTTACTGGGTAATACGATACTCCTTGGTGAGACTGGTTGTCAGACTTTCGGGCTTCTGACTACCCGTAACGACTGTCACGGATCCACGAATGACAGCCGGGACCAACGGCTTAACGTGCTTTCCGAGGCACGGAGGGGTCACGGTATGTAAAGATGGTCACCCATTCACAGACCAACCGCAGAAAACGTAGCTTAACCTGATCGATCGACCTGTGCGGCTGTTATTATTTAGCCACGGGCCCCTCCCTTGGAGTAAATAAGCTTATATGAAATAAGTTAATGTTCTAAATTAAGACCTAACAGTGTACTTATTTTGTTGCGAGTAAGTCCTGAATTAACTTGGCTGAGCACCTACTCCAATTATTTTCTTTTGTTGTAAATGTGCCAAACGTATAGGAAACTTTGTTTAGATTAAGGTTCTATGTAGCCCCGGTGTTGAATGAGTTAGCAAACTTGGCTGCCTGAAACTTGAGTATCTTTGGACATCCTAGGCAATATAAAGTCAATCTATCAAAGTTTGATTCTGAATCTACAGAGGCAGAATGAGTTACGTCTTATATAATTCGGCACACATACTACACCACGTACTCATTGATGGGAGTTATTCCGTTCTGATCCCCTGAACGCCCCCTCCACCCACCTCGATCCCCTGCTTGTTCATCTTCTGTTTTAATCTCTGTCTTATCCACATTGGCGGGACGAGCTGGATAAGTTCTATCAAAACTGGAAGGAGGACGCGCCGGCTCGCGAAAGATGGAAGGAGTGGAGGGAGGCCTTTGCTCAGGAGTGGGACAACGCAGGCTAGTAAAAAAAAAACTACACCATTGTTATTTTTTTTGTTTGTGATTTTTATTTATGCGTCATGTTTGAAGCAAATAAACGCAAATACGTTTATTTGCGTAAATTTCACGCGGACGAATTCACGGGCAGATGCTAGTAAAAAAAGAAAGAAGGAATTTTCTTTCTTTCTTTCTTTCTTGCGTTCTTGTTCCACCGCCTCACCCTGTCGCATCGCATCACCTGCCCGCGCTAACACTTCGTTTCCGCTTAGCGTTCTTTCTGGCTTTTTTTCTTTTTGCTCAGCTCCTAAGGGTTATAGCGTGATGTTTAATAGCCGATAGCCTTCCTCAAGAGTTGAGATAGCAAATGCAAATAAATCCGACCAGTACCTAGTTCCAGAGATTAACGAGAACAAACAAAAAAATTTTCAGGTTTTTTTTAGTATAGACTAGCTTTCGCCGGCGGCTTCGCCCGCGAGGTATGTCGGTAAAAACTATCCTATGTCCTTCTTTGGGATGCAATCTATCTCTCTGCAAAATTTTATCGAAATTCGTTCAGTGGTTTAGGCGTGAAAAGGTAACAGACAGACAGAGTTACTTTCGAATTTATAATATTAGTATGGATTTCGACAGAATGTTTCTTAGTTACATACACATACATAAACTCATACCTTCTTCAGATGAAGTTAGGCATAAACTATAAAGTCAATTCAAAGTTGTTTCAAATGAATATTATTTCAAGTTAAACAAATATCAACTTTATTTTAATGCCAATTAAGTTGATTTCAGAGTGACTAGAACTGTTGAAAAATTTATAAAAATGTTTGAAATTGTAGCGTAAACTGAACTTTATTGTGTAGTATTTAAAGTTATTTTTCCATAAACTCATGCTTGTTTACATTTCTGGCAAATAAATCGCGTATGCAGATTAGAACGTTTGTTTACGCTTCGTTTACTTTCAAACGTCTAATCATACACGCACACCGGTTGCGAGTACCTACTACGCGCCTGACTTCAGAAGAACATCCCAACTTAATATTATAAAGAGAAAATATTTTTGATCTTTTGTCTTTTGCTTCGTTTACGTCCATATGATCACACACGCATACCAGTTGCGAATACTACGCCCCTGACCTTTCTGAAGAACTTCAAACTAATATTATAAAGAGAAAAGATTTGATTTTTGGCCTTTTGCTTTATTTACGTTCATACCCGCACACCGCTTGCGCGTACTCTTTCTAAAGAGTCTAAACTAATATTATACAGAGAAAAGATTTGATTTTTCGTCTTTTTAGGGTTCCGTACCCAAAGGGTAAAAACGCAACCCTATTACTAAGACTTCGCTGTCTGTCCGTCTATCCGTCCGTCCGTCTGTCTGTCTGTCTGTCACCAGGCTGTATCTCAAGAACCGCGATAGCTAGACAGTTGAAATTTTCTTAAATTATATATTTCTGTTGCCGCTATAACAACAAATACTAAAAACAAAATAAAATAAATATTTAAGGGGGTGCTCCCATACAACAAACGCGATTTTTTTGCAATTTTTTGCTCGGTATCAAAACTGGCAATAGGTAGGCACTTGAAATATTCACAAAATACTCAGTTGTATTTTTACTTTAATAATAATTAATAAAATTAAAATAAAATAAATATTTAAGGGGGACTTCCATACAACAAACATGTTTTTTTTCGTGTGCGAGTCCGACTCGCACTTGGCCAGTTTTCTTTGTTTACGTTTATACTCGCACACCGCGGTCGCACGAACTCTTTCTTAAGAATCTAAACGAATACTATAAAGAGAAAAGATTAGATTTTTCGTCTTTTGCTTTGTTTACGTTCATACCCGCACACCGGTTGCGCGAACTCTTTTTGAAGAGTCTAAATTAATATTATGAAGAGAAATGATTTGATTTTTTGCATGTTTGTTTGTACCGCTTTCACGCTAAAACGGCGGAACTGATTTGGATGAAATTTGGCACATGGGTAGACCTTGATTAGAATATAAGATACGTTTTATTCCGATATTCCCACGGGATCAAGAGTTATGTGCGTGAAATCGCGGGGCACAGTAAGTCACCATATTATTATTATATCCTTCTAGGGTTTCTCATTCTTTCCACTTGACTTTTTTACGAGAAAGAAAGAATAAGTCTATATTGAGACTCGTACAGGCAGATCACAAACTAAACACAGTCAAAAATAAAAAACTAAATTATATATTTAAAGTAACAAAAAGAAAAATAAAACAGAAAATCCCAGAGGCCAAAAGGCTCCTATCTCTTAGCAAGATGCTGCGACAGTTAAAAAATAAAATTTTAAATAATTTTTGTATTCTTGATTTGAGTTATGTTTTAAGTACCTTGTAATCCCACAAAAACATTTCATGTTAAATGTTGCCAAGACGAGACCATGTAGCTCGCACTGTCAAAAAGTAATCAGATCTCATGTAGAGCCAAGCTTCTAACTCTACACGCCCTAACTCTACAAGGCCTAATTTCGCAAACTCTACACCTTAGTCAAAATATATGGTTTGGCCATTTCGCTACATTCACATGAGGCGTAAGGTGAAAAACTCTCACACTGTTAATGGTTCTTGTAGTAACGAAACGGCCAAGCCATATTTTGACTAAGGTGTAGAGTTTGCGAAGTTAGGCCTTGTAGAGTTAGGGCGTGTAGAGTTAGAAGCTTGGCTCTACATGAGATCTGATTACTTTTTGACAGTGCGAGCTACATGGTCTCGTCTTGGCAACATTTAACATGAAATGTTTTTGTGGGATTTCATTGCTTTTTGTAAGTTGCTTATGATATTTATACGAGTATTTTTTTTGTTGTTCATTTTTTCTTTCTTTTTTTGGGGTTTATTTATAACAAGGACGCCCTATATAAATTTTCAGACCTCTAGCATCAAAATTTACGGAAGTCTCATACAAACTTTCCCCACCTAGTTTAAGGGGTTGGGGGGTAAAAGTTTCAAGTTTTAAGATTTTTTTGTTGTTTGTGTACTATTACTAGCTTACGTACCGAATTTCAGCTTTCTAGGACTTCAGGAAGAACCTTAAGAATATTGATGATCATCAGTCAGTGAGTCAGTGACGAAATCGGGGTATTTTAGATATCAATAAAATCTAATGTATAAGAGCTATGCAATTGAAACTTTATAGGTTTAATAAGTCAACCACTGACATCATATCCCGAAAATTTTGTTTATCTGGTATAATCCAAAGCCAAGTTAAGAGGGTTCAAAAATACGACGAAGTGCTTCGAGAAAAGGTAGGTAGTGCCCTTGCGCTTCGCTTGGCTCGTCTTGGCGGGGGCACTCCCGTGCCCCCAGATAGGGGGCGAACCTGTTGCCTTCAAACAGACACAAATCAAGACTCCGGGCTGCTACTGAGAAATTCCTGGTGGAAAAACTTAATAACACATTCCCCGACCTGGGAATCGAACACAGTACCTCGTACTCAGCAATATCACTTGCGACCACTAGACCAACGAGGGCAAAAACAACAACGATCAATGAGGCTAATAATAGGTAACGAATAATTTTTTTTATCAGAATACAAATCAGGCACAAAACCTTAATAGATCTAGTTTCAGATTACATACATACATAATCAGCCTATAATGTTCCCACTGCTGGAACACAGGCCTCCTCTCGGTGAGAGGGAGTGGGCCGTAATCCACCACGCGGGCCCAGTGCGGGTTGGCAGATGTCACATGTCTTCGAATTTTTGGTTCTAGGACATACCGGTTTCCTCACGATCTTTTTCTTTACCGTTCAGATTAAAAGCAACTCTATATCACACTAATATTATAAAGGTGATAGTTTGTGAGTGTTTGTGTGTGTGTTTATATGTTTGTTACTTCTTCACGCTCAAACGGCTGGATCAATTTGATAAAAAAATGTAAGGAGGTAGCTGACATCCTGGATTAACATATAGGCTACTTTTTATCCCGATATTCCCACGGGATCGAAACTTATGCGGGTGAAACCGCGGGGCGCAGCTAGTCTACCAATAAAAGCTGAAGAGTTTGTTTGTTTGAGCGCGCTAATCTCTGGAACTACCGGACGGATTTGATAAAATCTTTTTGCATTTGATAGCCCAATTTAAGAGGAAGGTTGTAGGTTATTTATTGTCATGCTAAGACTCTTAAGATCCGAGTAAAAAAAAACGACGGGTTGCACTCCGGGAGTGCCGGCAGAAGTGAAAACTTGAATATTAACGTTGTTTACTGTAACCGTAACCGCAACCGTAACTGTAACTCTGTCTGTCTGTCTGTAATTTGATCCTGTATACTTGTTTTCAATTTTTGATATTTTGGAATCTCACGAATTTTCGATCAGGGTCATGTGTCATCTTACGATCCGGGTCACGTCTATAGATGGGCAATCCACCCGGGTTTAAACCCGGTGCTTTGATAAACACCCAATTTTGTGGGCGTTTATGGGTCTTTACGGGTGTTTATCGGTGGATTGCCCATCTAGCATGTGTCATCTTACGAATCTTTTTTTTACCCATTACAAAAAAGTGTACAACGCCGCTAAAGAAGTTTTCACTTCAAAAAAAAGCGAAAACGAAGTTATAGTGCGGGCGATGGAATGCAATGTGGTGGGTCGGGGTTGAAATCTCACGCGGACAAAGTCGCGAGCAGAAGCTTGTATAATTATAATTATATTATAGTACTAGCTGCTGCCCGCGACGTCGTCTGCGTGAAGGCTCTACAGCACCAAAAATACCTAAGATGTTAGTGTCGCTATAGCATTATAAGTAAACAACTTTTAAAATATCATTAAAATATTTTTTTTTTTGCAAGCGAAGCAAGTGAAGAGAGTTATATGGGAATCCTGCTGATTTCAGTCATAAGATGTGACTGAAGGAAATAGAGAAAATAATGCAGGAATACATTCCAGGACACAAAAGAGTAAAAATACGTACAAAGGTATCATACCTTACAACACTTCCCTATAAACTACGTTGGTAGTTATGCTGCCAGGAGCCAAAATGTAAAGAGAGTCAGGACTGGTGACGCGGGAGCAAGCGACGTACAGTTGCCCGTGTGAGAAGCAACTCGTCCTGAGGTCGACACCCGCTGCCCTCAGTGTCTGCCCCTGCGACTTATGATGGTCATCGCGAAGCAAATACTCACGGGGAACTGTACGTGCTTGAACTGGAACGGGAAGTTATGAGATATGAGGGGAATGCGTGGTATAAATACTGCCTCGCCGACGCCACAACCCGTAAGAATTTCCGCCTCAATGGTGTGTCTGTGGAGCGAGATGACTTTAAGGCTGGTCCCGTTACACAACTTCGGAGGAGATAGGTTTCGAAGAAGCATAATCGGGATACCGACCCTCAGCTTGATGGTATGCGCTGGAAGTCCACTTGCTGACAGGGAGTTCAGAAATTCCACGGGATAATGTGTGGCGTCATCTTGCTCGACAACAGTGTTTATCGAGGTGTAGACCACTTCATTCCCCTCAATTTCCAAGAGAATGCATTCGTTAATTGCTGCAGCCTGCCCTGATCATTTTTGGGCGTCAAAATAGCCCGCTCACACACCCAAGAATTCTGCTGGTGCGGTATACAACTGATGTCCCCGTACACACAGCGAATGAGTTCTTCTAAGCTGGATACCACTCTACCGAGAGACTCTGGAAGCACCACTTGTCCACCTCTCTCTTCTGGTAGAGTACCTTCGCCAAGACTTAGAACGACATCGGAGAATTCTTGAGCACGTGCATTGCTGCCGAGCCGAGCTCTCATATTAATGGTCGAGCGCAGCGTACGAACTCGTGACCACAACGAAGATCGTTTCAATGAAGCATTCACCTCGTCAGCCCTCGATCCCCGCGTCAACACGGGAAGCGTTTGCCGGAAATCGCCACTGAACAGAACTGTGACACCACCCATCAAATGTCGTTCCTGCGGATGTCCTGCAGGGTTCTGTCCACGGCCTCAACTGCCTTCCTATTGGCCATCGTACACTCATCCCATACGATCAGAGAGCAATCCTTGAGCACGTGTCGCTTATCGCTGTTACGTGACACACCACAAACAGGCGTTTCGGCGCTCTCTAAATCGATGGGAATTTTAAACATGGCATGTGCTGTCTTGCCACCCGGAAGCAGTGTGGCAGCGATTCCCAACGACGCTACAGCAATAGCAATTTTGCCTTGCCTCCTGACCTCTGCAAGTATGCCAGTGGTAACAAATATTTTTCCTGTTCCACCAGGAGCATCAAAGAAAAACATTTTACCCTGGTTTTGCCCAACGCTTTCAAGGACGGTGTCATAAATTTGTTTTTGCTCTGAAGAGAACAAAGCGCCATGGTCATTTCGTATGGTGGTCATTTCGCCCGGATCGTAATTTGTCTCAGCGTTATACTCCCGATTTCCACACTCTTGATGCGGTGATGATTGGGGAGCTGGTAACCCATATTCGAACAGTGGATTGCCGCCGATAGAAATGACCATATCTTGAAGTGAACTGAGACAGGTGTTCAGCACGCATTCATCGGTTACTTCGAATTCGTCTCCAGTAGCACGCCTCAAAGCTCGTAGAAAATCTTCAGTTAGATGATGGCGATACTTCTCCCACAAAGCTACCGGGTTCGCGACTCCACAATACACCAAGATGACTGCAAACAGATGACGCATGCGGCTGGGACTGTCACTGACGCTTGCCTCCGCGAGGGTGTCATCCCAAATTTGGTCACCGGCGAGAAGGTGACGTGCTATAATGCTATTTTAAAAGTTGTTTACTTATAATGCTATAGCGACACTGGCATCTTAGGTATTTTTGGAGCTGTAGAGCCTTAACGCAGACGACGTCGCGGGCAGCAGCTAGTTAGGTAGACGACATGAAAATATATTAATTACCAAGCAATATTCACACAGATAAATACCGAACAAAAGTATTAACAGTCAATGTTTATTTTGTACTAACTACATGAAATTGATGAAGAAATGATCATCATCAATGAACATAATTTTTTTGTAATACTTAACACCGCATTTTTTAAATTGTCTTCCTCAACTCTGCTCAAGATTTTGAGGGTTTTGTTGGAACATGAATTTGTCAAAACGAACTATACGATACAACTTTTATGAAGAAAATGCACATTGCCATCTATGAATTTTGAGAATAACTAACTACTAACCTCGCCAACATGATCAAATTTAAATTATTAATTTCCAAAAAGTGTTAACATGTAACTTGATTTGATTTTTATGAAATCTCATAGATGGCGCTGCTTCAATATTGTCTTTATACTACTAACATTCATTAAAAACTATGTTTCTCTGTCCAAGTTACTTAAATGGCGTAGTTTTTATAGTGTAAAGCTATATAATAGCACGCCTTACTCAAAAACAACATTTAAATATGCGTCGTTAGATTACACGCTGTCACAGAATGCGTAAGAAAAATAAAGATTCACAGCTCCTCCCCCGTAGGTGATAGCGTGATAATATGTAGCCTATATGTTGACCCGACCTCTTAGTAATATTCATGCAAAATTTGAAGTAAATCCATGCAGTACTTTTTGAGTTTATCCCGGACATACATACAGACAAACAGACAAACAGACAAACAGACAAACAGACAAAAATTCTAAAAACTATATTTTTGGCTTCGGTATCGATTGTAGATCACGCCCCAAGTATTATTTAAAAAAAATATTCAATGTACAGTTTTGACTTTCCTACGATTTTATTATATGTATAGATGGATAATGTAGGCTGAATAATGTTTTCAAAACTTATATGAAACTTTTATTTACCTTGAACGCGACATAATGCTATGTTTGATGAAAAATATTGTAAACACCTTTCTTTTTTTTTCACAACATTCAAATTGTTATTGAATTTGCTTCCCACATAATATTCTCACGGTGATATTGATATCCTAAACATAATATTATCCTCTAATATGACACACTGTCATAAGGGACACTGAGTGTCTGATATTACACCTCCGTCTTCAAAACCTCCCTAGAGAATATGGGTATGACGTATATTCTCACAGGACAGTATCAAATTCACAGGTGAAAGCAGGGTACACAAAATAGAAAAGGAAGTACAGAAGGTTAACTCCAAGCAACGAGCGAGAACGCAAGCACACATAGACACACTTCACGTACAGCTATTATACTGCGAGCGCACTCGTGACCGGCATTTGTTTCAGATCATCGTACTTCTCACATCTCCTAGCAAAAGTATGCGCTTCGGCAATCATCGTCTACCAAAGTTAAAGCATTTATTTAAAAAAAAAATTAAAAGGCACTTTTGAACGTTAAAATTTACATTAAAATATAATTTATTTATTTATACTTTTCGCACAACAAGGTACAAAGGCGGACTTAATGCCTAATATATGCATTCATAATTGATTCTAGTCGCACCTTACAAAAGGTAGTTTCGCATGGAGAAGAATGGGCAAGAAACTCCACCGTTACTTACCGTTTTACAATATTTTGTATACATTACATAGGGAAATAAAAATGCGCAATTATTAGTTCTAAAAATGGAGCTGCCACAACCATGGAAGTACATAATTTCCGATTTTGTATTAAGTTTGCAATTTTCCATCTTAAACCTATTTTGTATTCACATTGCAATATTTGAGATTACGACTGCATGCAATTTCAAAAAACTTTTTAAAACTTTTGAGCGACATAATTATGACAATTTGTGACCAGATAAAGGTAAACTAACAGAGAGCAAGCTTCAATTAAACACGCAAAGACAGGTTTAAAAAGAGCAGCAGTACCACACTTCAAGTCTTTCCCTCTGTGGGGGGTTACTCTGCGGCGCGACGATCGTACTAATTCGAAAACATGAAGGTTAACGAAGCGCAAACCTGAACTGGTTTACCTGTGTGCGTGGTTTTCGCCTGTTTTATGGAGACGGCTTTCTATACCTATCTATATTGTGGTAAAAGCCGATGTGAATAAATGACGCAAGCCAGACTTCAGTGTTATAAGACGGGCTTATGAAGTTTCAGTACTTATGGACTGAGGTGGTCGTAAGGTGTGATGTTATTGTGCGGTCTACTTAGTTGCGAACTAAGGCATGTAAGTGGTGTACAATGTTCATGTGGACGTTTGAAACTTTGATTCTGTTGAAGAAATTGAGCCTTTTGAGAATTTTATTAAAACTGCTTTAAGCGCAATGTTTTTTTACAGTTTTACACGATTTGCAATAAGTTGAAAGAGTTTCAACCTATTAAACGTAATTGTGGCTTTTATAATTTTTAACGTGACAAACATTATCGTGGATATCCATGGGACCATGGCATCATGCTAACGTAGTGTTATTACCAAACTGGTAATACGTTGGACTAACGCACTTAAGAGAACACTAATAAGGTTGAAAATAAGCTGGTATATTTAATTAAAATTACGAGACCCTAACCAAATCGGGTTAGGGGGCAACTGGCCTCTGGTCCGCGGCCCACATTACACGGAGTAGAAACAGCAGTAGAAAACTTGGCCGAATGCGTGTTCCAGAATACCATGCGAAAAAGTATCGTAGCTATATCGACCCATTGGGATTTAATTTCATTAAAATTAAAAAAAGGTGCGAAATCAAAAGTAAGTTTCAAAATATGTTTACTTTATTATATATATCTGTGTTCGTACTAGATTATTACTTTACTGTTTTAAGGTAGGTTTATTTTTTAGGTTCATCATTATTTTTATAAAGAAAATCATTAACAGTTTACCTATCTTTTTATTTTTTATTTTAATGAAATTAAATCCCAATGGGTCGATTTAACTACGATACTTTTTAACCCCCGACACAAAAACGACGGGGTGTTATAAGTTTGACGTGTCTGCGTGTGTCTGTGTGTGTGTGTGTGTGTCTGTCTGTGGCATCGTAGCTCCCGAACGGATGAACCGAATTTGATTTTGTTTTTTTTGTTTGAAAGGTAAATTAGTCGGAAGTGTTCTTAGCTATGTTTGATGAAAATCGGTCCAAGATGGCCGCCGCCACAAAATGGCAGACTACATATTTTTTCACAACATCCTTAATATGGGTATCAAATGAAAGGCTTGAGTAGTAGAATACTATACACTATGATACATTTCAAATCCAAGATGGCTGCCACCACAAAGTAGCGAATTACATTTTTTTTCACTTCTCCCTCAATATGGGTATCAAATGGAAGGGCTTGACTAGTAGAATACTATACGGTATTACAAATTTCAAATCCAAGATGGCCGCCACCACAAAACGGCGAATTATATTTTTTTTTCACAACTCCTTCAATATAGGTATCAAATGCAAGGGCTTGACAAGTAGAATAATGTACACTATATTGAAAGGTAATATTAACCATCGAAATGAAAACTAAAAACTCGAAAATATTTTTTTTGTCTGATCAATGCTCTAGAATGATGAGGGAAGTGGAGTGATGACTGGTACCTACGATCACTAAGTTTGACTATTTTTATTACGAATGGAATTATCCTACTTAAAACGCGTAGGTATTTCTACATCAGATTGTGTCGCAGTCCCATTTTGTAAACTAGATCTGAAATACCTAAGATATCTAATAGCTGTGAAATACTTGTATGAAAGTTGAATAACTAAAGGAAGAACTAGAAAAAGGATAAAATAAAACAAAAAAATCTGTTTAGTCTTTAAAATGATACTTCAACTATAAATTAATATTTATTTTTTGACGGATAAAAAACCTAATTAAACACCAAATTACCTGAATCTTAAAACGCAAGAAAATAAAAGAAATGAAATACAAAAATTAAGTCCCAACAAAAAGCATGAAATAAGGAGTCCCTACAAAAAGCATGAAATAAACAGATAAATTCATATGGCAGTCGGTGGACCTCTTAGAATAGAAGGTGTTCCACAGAACGGTCCCCCGACTTCCATATGAATTTATCTGTTTTAGTCTCGTTACCTAGATTCTTTAAGTAGGGTGTTTTTAAATTATTTGATCCTTTTTCAATTACTTACATTTAATTTTATTATTTTTTGTGTCGGGGGTTTTTTAATTTTTTTTTTGCAAGGTATTCTGGCCCACGCATTCGGCCTAGTTTTCCACTAGTGTTCCTACTCCGTGTAATATGGGCCGCGGACCAGAGGCCAGTTGCCCCCTAACCAACCAAATCTTGGTAACGAAACCATAGCGAGATCTATTTCGACGCCAACGCCATCTATCGAGCTTGACCTCATACCATTGGGCTTTTACAATAATCACTATGGATTATTCATGAACACACAGGTAAAATGAATGAAGATGGTAAATGTAATATGAAGACTCTTTTTAACTTCTGTTCACGATAATGTTATAACGAGCACACATTCCCAAACATTTTATGAACGACGGTCGTTGTAGAGGTCCACAATAATACCGTCAAGTTAGAAATTAAAAAACTGGCCAAGTGCGAGTCGGACTCGCACACGAAGGGTTCCGTACCACAAGGCAAAAACGCCAAAAAAACATGTTTGTTGTATGGGAGCCCCCCTTAAATATTTATTTTATTTTAATTTTATTATTTATAAGTTAAAATACAACTGAGTATTTTGTGAATATTTCAAGTGCCTACCTGTTGCCGTTTTTGATATCGAGAAAAAGAGGGCAAAAAAAATCGCGTTTGTTGTATGGGAAAACAAATTAAATATTTAAGAGGGCCCCTTAAATATTTAATTTATTTTGTTTTTAGTATTTGTTGTTATAGCGGCAACAGAAATACATAATTTGTGAAAACTTCAACTGTCTAGCTATCGCGGTTCTCGAGATACAGCCTGGTGACAGACAGACGGACAGACGGACAGACAGCGAAGTCTTAGTAATAGGGTTCCGTTTTTACCCTTTGGGTACGGAACCCTAATAAAAACGCTTGACTATGAATCCGCAATGTACGTAAACGGTAAAAAAAAACCTTATATATTAAAACTAGCTTGTCGATGTCGAGTTATGTCGATAAAAACTATCCTATGTCCTTCCTCAGGATGCAATCTAACTCTCTGCCAAATTTTATCGAAATCCGTATAGTGGTTTAGGCGTGAAAAGGTAACATACAGACAGACAGACAGAGTTACTTTCGAATTTATAATAATAGTAGGGATTAAACAAATTTAGTCAAACATAGAAGAGTGCCTCTATAAAACGAAGAATTTTAAGAAGTTTACATTTTAACCGGACTATCTAAAACAAGGCGTTTTTCATTCTTTTTCTCAAACTGAACAGACTCATCTTGATAACATAAGAATCCATTTGAAAACACTTCATGCGATGTCTAAGTATCTATTTCACAATCTTCTGTGGATTGTTTAGACGTATCTCTTCTACCCAGTGAACTCGAGCCAGTAACTTACCTAAACTCTTAACTTTTTGGAACGTCTACATTTCACATTATTATCTCTTGTGAGTCTTTTAAAACTTTAAAGTATTTTAGCTTTTGATTTTAGATTTAATAAAATAAAACTTTATTGTTACCGTTTTTAGCTCTTTTCTCTCATTTATATATCTGAACTACTGTAAAATCACAACTAATGTAAAGGATAACCTATCAATATACACAAAATTACATAAAATTAAAATACACAATTAAATTACACAATTTAAATAGTTATCAGTGTTATAACCTACCTAATTAAGAGTGACTAACACAATGACAATGGATTTCGCCGACAGCCTTTGCTATTAACAACAAAGTCAAAGCATTTAATTCAAATAGGTACATAAAAGGCACTTTTGAACGTCAAAATGAACAAACTTCAATCATCAAAGACAAAAACCGAAATCCGCTATTACCGTTCATGAGCTAAGTATAATTACAATATACTGAAACAGCTTTTTCAACACAACAATCTATCTTTCTTTCTTTTTGAGAGCAGTGGTGGCCCAGTGGTATCAGTCGCGACTTACGATTTGTAGGTCGTAGGTTCGACCCAGACAGGCGCTTTAATTTTTGTAAATTATTTCATCACCATTGCTCTCCAAACGGTGAAGGAAAACATCGTGAGGAACGACATAACCTAGAAACAAAAATTCGAAGACATGTGACATCTACCAACCCGCATTGGGCTCGCGGGTGGATTACGGCCCACTCCCTCACACGGAGAGGAGGCCTGTGTCCCAGCAGTGGGAACGTATCATTCACGTTCAACTAGCATCTAACTCAACAGCCACGCCTAAACACTCCCTAGATCCCAGATCTAAGTCACGAGTGCTATCTGGAAGCACCCCACGCCACTCTCCCGTCCAAGATTTTAAAGCCCGCTTCAGATTCGTATAGTGGAATTTTATAACGAACTAGATACCGAAATATATTTCTGGTGCACTTTGTTTTGATGTACTGAAAACTGTTTAATTGGTTGTCGCACACGAAGGGTTCCGTACCACAAGGCAAAAACGCCGAAAAAAACGTTTCTTTTATATCCCTTAAAAATGTTAACTTTATTTTATTTTTATTATTTGATGTTATAGCGGCAACAGAAATACGTCATCTGTGTAAAATTCAACTGTCTAGCTATCACGGTTGATGAGATACAGCCTGGTGGCAGACAGACAGACAGACGGACAGTGGAGTCTTAGTAATAGGGTCCCATTTGTACCCTTTGGGTACAGAACCCTGAAAAGCGAAAAATAGAAATAAATTAAGAACTGATTTTCGCGACGATGGCAATATAACTACCAATACCCAAAAAAAAAATCGCGAATACACGAAAAACATTGAACATTTCTGTGGAATAGGAATTCAACATTTTGGTATATGTTTTTTATTGTGTGGTATATGTTTAAAAAACATATACCACACAATAAAAAACATAGGTAAGTACCTACTTAACAGTTACACGAAATAGAAAAACCACATTATTTCAATATTCACCCCTATGACTTAAGTATTCACCCCCTATGACAATATAGTATTATCTGAAGAATACAAAGAGGCTGCCTATCCCTTCGGCGGGAAAATAGGCGTGATGTTATACTCCTAGAATAGATTCAAACGTTGACAATGTTCATAAACAAGAGTCAAAACGACCTATTCTATTCAATTACACTACTCATTAAATTCTCGCGTCACCACTCCGTACAATAGCAAAGGTCAAAAGTAAAATGTAAAAGCCAACCGGTCTAACACAATGTCTTAATTTGAGTCTTATGACCCATTTTACGAGAAATGCAATCAGTATTCGTTTGCAGTCGCTGTGACAATATAAAGTCGTGTTGAAGTCGGCTGTAATGAAGGAGCGCGAATGTAAATAAGTGTCACTGTTACTGAATTAACTTTGAAGGAAACTTGCCATTTTATGGAAGAATGGAATTGTTGTGATGTTTCCATGTATTGTGAACAGTAAGTTTGAGAAGTGATTTCCCAAAGATTATTATTAGCCACTAGCTGCGCCCCGCGGTTTTACCCGCGTAAGTGTCGATTCCGTGGGAATATCGGGATAAAAAGTATCCTATGTGTTAATCCAGGAAATGATGTATCTATGTGCCAATTTTCATCCAAATTTGTTTAACGGTTTACGCGTGATTGAGTAACAAACACCCAAATATCTTCACAAACTTTCACATTTATAATACATACTAGCTGCGCCACGCGGTTTCACCCGCGTGAATGTCGATCCCGTGGGAATACCGGGATAAAAAGTAGCCTATATGTTAATCCAGGGTGTCAGCTACCTCCATACAAAATTTTATCAAAATTGGTCGGGCCGTTTGAGCGTGATGAAGTAACAAACATATAAACATACACACACACACACCCCCCACACACTCACACCCCCCACACTCACAAACATTCGCCTTTATAATATTAGTGTGATTATAGTAGGCATAGTAGGATTAATGTCCTACATGTAGGTATGTCTAAACCGGCATGTCTTAGAACCAAAAATTCTAAGACGCGACATCCACCAACCCGCACTAGGCCTGCGTGGTGGACTATGGCCCACTCTCTCTGATAGAGAAGAGGCCTGTGTCCCAGCAGTGGGAATATTATAGACTGATTATGAGTCAATCTCCAAGGTACGGAAAGATCTCGATATGTTATGGATGATTACCCATCCACGGACCAACTTCGCCAAGCACTACTTAACCTTGAAGATCGACCCGTGTGACTGCTATTATTTAGCCACGAGCCCCTTCCTTCGATTACCATGTTAGCTATACAAATTTAAAAACAGCCAATTAATCAGTCAAACCAATTTATATGTGTCAATATATAACATTGAATAAGTTTACAGAAATTGTGTCATTATCAGCATCATTTCAGGCTATAATAGGCCTTTTTTTGTTCTGCCATAGTTCCTGGTTCCATTCATTGAGTCATAGTTTACATCATACACCTTGAACTTCTATCAATTTACTAATCCCAGTGATTATGCACACAAAAGCACAGAGGCGGACTTAATGCTAAAGGCATGATAGGTGATTACATCAATAAGATTTAGATATTACGAGAGATATTTCACCAAAATCTAATATAACATGACCACCGTACTGGCCAAAGCCTGCCTATCAACGCTTGGCTTCGATTTCAGCGTCAAACTGTGTCTGTAATTGGATTTTCTAGTTTGGCAAATTTTCAGTTACACCTCGGGATTAGAATCGTGTTCGATAAATGGCGGTGAAGTTTGCAATCATGTCGGGACACCCAGTAACGGTGAATGACCAGACCTCTTTGCACTTATAGCGTCCTGGTACTTTAGGATGATGTTACAGAATTATTGCTACTCAGTAACAGGGTTGTCGAGGTCAGATAGGTAGTTTCTCCAGGTAAATTACTGGTATTCAATTGCATTAAATTAGACTGGAAGCCGAACCCCATATAATTGGGACAAGGCTAGGTATTATTTCTGAGTTGGCCTGAGGCTTTGCTTAGGAAAACGGTCTTAGTTTTTCCGGGATCAATGATCAATAATTGTATCAAGTTACCAAAGTAAATTATTGATATCAAAATCAGCTATGAAGCTATGTATAAACAAAAATACCATCAGAAATAGAATATTTACAGCAAAAATATACTTATTGACGTTACACAAATGTTCCGTGCGATAATCGAACCCGCAGTTTTCGTTATCCTATGTGGTTGTTTAAAAATACCTTAAGAGCGTTTACGCCGTACGGCATTTCATTCAAACTTTCAAGCCCTTAATTATCGAAATTAATGAACCGATTTTAATGAAACTTCCTACGTATAATCAGGATACAAAGGTCTAAAAAGTTAGTAGAGAACATTTTCGAAATGTCTTATTTAAAAAAAGATAACTGGAAATCTCTGTTTCTATGGAAAAATTAAAATCGGTCTAATTTGGCTGTAACACTAACTTTAAACTTTTCGAAAATGTTTTCTACTAACTTTTTAGACCTTTGTATCCTGCTTATGCGTATGAAGTTTCATTAAAATCGGTTCATTCATTTCGAAAAATAAGGGCTTGAAAGTTTGTATGAAATGCCGTACGGCGTAAACCCTCTTAATGGGTCACTAAAGTTAATTATTTATAATTAAATACTTGCATTGTAGCAAAACATGTATGTACAGTGCATAGGAATTAGTATACCGCGTGTCAACCTGACAGACTAAGAGGAAGATGTCCAAAATTAGCTTGCAATAATCCATCCATCAAATTCATTTCAATTAAACCTTGTACAGGCACTTTTGAGTTGTCAAAATTAAATAGTCTGTCAGTTAGTCAGAAAGTTGAAGCTTCCATTCCAAAACGTAGATCACTATGGAGAAGCAAGAAACAAGAACGGGCAAGAAACTCCATGGACACTTTTTTAAATCAAGATATTACAAAATCCTGGGTACATTATTCTTCAGCACAAACTATTGAACCTTAACGACAGCCTCTAAATACACTTTCAAACCACAATTTCTGGAAGTGTTCGGTAACTGTACCAAACGTATGTCGTTAGTGCATTAGGAAGGCCCAGCCTGCTATATTCAGAGCCACGCGCGATCTCCATTTTGTGTGGCGGCCATTTTTGATTTATAGTTTCGAAACGACGCGACGTATAGTTTTGAGTGTGTGGTTTTAAAAATGGTGTGTCTGTTCCGTTTTGTAGTGGGTTTTAAGTCCAATAGTGGGTCGACCTAAAACCCCTTTATTTATTAAACGTTGCTTAAAGTTAAGAGATGTTTAAACTCCTAAAATGTATGGCTAAACAGTCGCTAAGATCATTATATAAATTTAAGCAATGTAAATAAACCTCTAGGGTTCTTGTATAAACATTGCTTAAATTTCGACGAGATTTACGACATGAAGAAGATTTTTCTTTAGATGTTAAGTAAAACATCAAGTCCCTTGTAATGTTTTTTTTTAAACCAAACAAAAAAAGAGGCTTAAGACTCCTTCAAACAGGCGCGACACGACACGCGACACAAAGGCACCGCAAGTCGCGCAACGAACGGTGCCTTTGTGTCGTGCGCGATTATATCGTGTGTCGTGTATTTTTTCTAAGAGGAGATTCCAGATGAGAAAAACTCACGATCGTGAGCTATGGGGAGCCTGGAGGAGGCCTATGCTAATTAAAATAAATTGTAAAATTAGTTTTTAAAGATTGCTAATAAAGGCTATTAAAAAGTGAAATGTTATCTAAAACTATTTTATTTTACCGTATTTTTACAAAAAGCTTTTTTCAAAATCAATATTTATGTAGGTATATTTTACGAGTATCAACCAATCAAACTTAGTAAAAAATTGTGCTTGAAATTAAAGTGGGCTTACGTCGAAAATGCGGTATTCAAATTCACAACCTCACGCTCGCACTATTTCTACCCCCTTAACCCAGACAAAGTTATAGCATTTGGTTTCAAATACGCACATGAACGTCAATGTTTACAATAAAATAGAATTGATTCTAGTCGCCCCTTCCAAAGGGTAGTTTCGTATGGACGTGAATGGGCAAGAAACTCCACCGTTACTCTTTTGAAATGTTTTACAATATTTTGTATATATTAAACAGCTTTTGCCCGCAACTTCGTCCTCCGCGTGAAATTTCACCCTCTCCCCATTTACCCTCTTAGGGGTGGAATTTCAAATACCCTTTCTTAGTGGCTAGTGGATACCTACTTTTCACAAAGAACACACCCTCGAAATGTCATGTCCCTTGGACCAGCGGTTTAGGCTGTGCGTTGATATACAGGGTGTGGCGTAAATAGTGGTCCACCGTTATGGATTCGATAAACCAGATAATGTACTATATCATATTACAATTTTAACCATTTTTACCCAATGGTTTAGAAAATATATATTTTTTTTGTTTTTTATTTACGAAATTTCTACCTTTTGTTACAAATTTGGTTGTAGGCTCAACAAAAACCATTTTTTTTTTCATTTTAATTTTTGTTGTTAATTACTGCTAAAGACTAGAGCTATCGTGTAAAATTATGTTTTTTTATGTAAATTTAAAGCTTTTGAAGAAAAAGTTAGTTCTCTATTTTATTAACCCAAATTTTTTACTTATCATGCAAATTCAAGAGCAATTTTTGTAAAAAAATGTACTACTAAAATGGTTAAAATTGTAATATGTTATAGTAAATTATCTGGTATATCGAATCCTTAATGGTGGACCACTATTTACGCCACAGCCAGTATATATCAGGACTTTGAATTTTATATATATAGATAGATTTACTATATAATGTGAAGACAATGCACATAGAAAAAAGCGGCCAAGTGCGAGTAGGACTCGCGCACGGAGGGTTCCGTGCAAATTTAATGTATGTTTGGGTTTTTTATTTTATTTGTATGTAATTACAAATTAACGGATTTTTCCCTTTACTTGTGCTCGTATCTCTTGATTGCGTTTACTTAGAAGTTTAATTTTTTCACTGTTTCAAGGGGTTGCAGCCTTGAGTATTTGATATTAATTTCAACTTGATAACTCCACGTGTTCCTCAGAAAAAGGGTCTTGACAGACGGACAGACAGGCAGCAAAGTGATCTTATAAGGGTTCCGTTTTTCCTTTTGATGTACGGAATAATAATACCACAATAGATAAAAATAATTTAAAATGAAGCAGTTACATATGTAAAAGCATACGATTTTCCTCACAAGTAATAAATCAGAGTGCGAGTTATAGTAATAACAGAATGTCAATGCCATAAAAATAATAATTTATACAGTTAAATTAGCAAACAGTGTGATTTTGTCTGGACTGTAGATTGTCCTGTGGAGCAGGACCAGCATATTTCCAAGCATCTTGAATATATTTAATCCTCTACCACGGATATCGAGGGATATGTCATGGAGGCGTGGCTCATGTCAATCTGGTTAAACTGACCAGAAGTGTAATTGCGAACACACAATCTCTAGCAATGGGTTTTGAGCCCGCGACTCCTTTGAGTACTTTTCGCTATTCCTCATAGTTCCGGATTTGGCCATCCATGCCCACTTGAAAAATTCAGCCTGTATACAGAGCGTTAGGTTAAACGAGGGACATACTTTGAGGGGAGTTAGTACTCATGAAAATGAACAACTTTTAATATGGGAATAACCCCGAAAACGCGAAAAAAAAATCTGCCGTTTACTACATTTATGTTCGCAAAATGTACTGAACAGCTGATTTTTTTTTGCGATTTCAGGTTCGGCCCCATAGTAAAAGTTGTTCATTTTCATGAGTACTAACTCCCCTCAAAGTATGTCCCTCGTTTAACCTAACGCTCTGTATACAGGCTGAATTTTTCAAGTGGGCATGGATGGCCAAATCCGAAACTATGAGGAATAGCGAAAAGTAAGTACTCAAAGGAGTCGCGGGCTCGATTTTGATGAAAACTAAAACTGCATCATTGGATTTTTGAGAAAATCAATATTTCTAGCCAGGAATCGAACCCGTTGATTTTGATAAAAAAGACACAAACTGTATTATTACACCGCTCGATAGTGTCCGTAATAAGGATCAAATTCTGGGAAGTAATGACATACGTCAAACTTAAGGATTCAAATTTTGAATGCAGTACAATCCTCGAGACTCGAATCCAGCTATGTATTGAAAACAATGGTCATCATTTTGAACAATTAATCAGTTAAGGTTTAATAGGTAGGTAACTTATGAAAAAAAAAAGGATTTTGTTAAAAATGAGCTCTTTTCTTTAGTTTCCCCTATGTCATTACTTCCCAGAATTCGATCCTTATCAGCGACACTATCGAATGGTGTAATAATACAGTGCATGTTTTTTTTTCAAAATCAACGGGTTCGATTCCTGGCTAGAAATATTAATTTTTCAAAAATCCAATAATGCAGTTTTAGTTTCCATCAAAATCGAGCCTGCGACTCCTTTGAGTACTTTTCGCTATTCCTCATAGTTTATATTATTACTAGCTTTTGCCCGCGGCTTCGCTCGCGTTAAGTATTATTTAAAAAAACTAATACATTTACATCCGCCATCATCCCTTATTTTATCCCCATGGAGGTTGAATTTATCAAAATCCCTTCTTAGAATCCTTTCGTAGGCATCCGCCTACGTCATAGTAGCTATTTGCATGCAAAGTCTCAGCCCGATCGGTTTAAAATTGACAAAGTTCCATATCAACTTTCATCCCCTATTTTATCCCCTTGGGGGTAGAATTTATCAAAATCCTTTCTTAGGGGATGCCTACGGCATAGTAGCTATATGCATGCAAAGTCTCAGCCCGATCGGTTTAAAATTGGCAAAGTTTCATACAAACTTTCATCCCCTATTTTATCCTCTTGGGGGTAGAATTTATCAAAATCCTTTCTTAGCGGATGCTTACGTCATAACATCTACCTGCGTGCCAAATTTCAGCCCGATCCCTCCAGTGGTTTGGGCTGTGCGTTGATAGATCACTATGTCAGTCAGTCACCTTTGAGTTTTATATATTTAGATTATTATCGTTTTATATTGCGATATCTATGTCCTCTACCTAACCGTTGGACTATTACCTTTCCTAAATTATCCACCCAACTAGTGATAGAAAATAGTTCTAATCAACAGCGATAATAAGCTCCCTCCTACCATAATATCGGCCTAGTTTTCGTAACAAGATGTGAAACGAGAAAGAAAATCTAATCGAGGGATTTTCTCGTACATTTCTCACCCCACTTTTTTCGAATACCTCCGTACTAAAAAAGGGACCTTCTTTTTATTCGATTTGTCTTGTCTCAATCTAGAAACAGTACAGTTAAAGGCTGTGAGACGGAATTTACAGTGTTCAGAGCTTTTTTTGCCGTAATATTCTTGATTTTATGTTATTTTAGGTCGGAGTTTGCCGTTTAAGATTATAGAAAGAACTGGGGGCCTAAAAAGGCCACTTTGGAGACTCATAAAAGGATAACATTATGAATTATAAAATGGCGAAGAAAGTCCGTGTTTTTCTTTTTTTCGCTGCACTACGTAGATACAATCAAAGAGATTGGGATTGGATTCGGATTGGATTGATGGGTATTTTAGCACAAACGAAAAAAAAATTACTGAAAAATGCTTCACCAATGTGATTTGATACCATTAACTTAACAGTTAACTGTCCATTCTGTTATCCTTTTATGATTCTACCAAAGTGGCCTTTTTAGGCCCCCTGATATAGGATGTGTATATTCACAACGCTTGATTTAATTACATTTTACATTTTTGGCGCAGCCCATCGGACTTTTCACTTTTTGTTTTTATCTGATGTGTTACGTACTATAGATATATGATGTATTGTGTGTCTTTTAGTGTGTTCTAAATAAATGTTCTTTTATTAACCTAAGTACCGTATATGCGACATATGCGTATCTGTAGCTGCAGCTATGGAATACTTTTTTTCTAAGTGTCTTTCATTCCGGTTAATCGGCAATATTTAAATGATGAATCCATATAAGTACATATAATGCGTATATCAAAAATGTGTGGTCATATATAAGGGTACTGTAGTACCTACAGACCAACAAACTGAACAACTTTCTCCATGGGACCATCATCGTAATCTTGAAAAAGTTATCAGCTGTACCATACATTTGAGTCGAGTAGGTACCTAGATATTGATTTTTTGTATCGGACAGATGATTATTATTTTTTTGCGATTACGATGTTGTTCTTAAGGAGAAAGTTGTTTTGTTTGATGGTCTGTACCACAGTAACCTTAAATATGACCACACATTTCTGATACACCGATGGTGGCGCGTGTGTTGGATCATTCGGTTCCCTACAAACTGGTTGAGCTGGATGGTGCTGATCCACGCGTCATGTTCGTGAACGGGCGCCGTTCGGTTGAGACTGGTCATCTCTTAACTGCCAATGCTTATTTTTAATCTTATATTTTGAATTGTTTCTTCATTTGTGTCTTTTTTTTTTACATTGTTCTCACATATAGAAGCAACAAGAATAATGTACCCAGGATTTTGTAATATCTTGATTTAAAAGAGTGTCCATGGAGTTTCTTGCCCGTACTTCTCCATAGAGATCTACGTTTTGGAATGGACAACTAGCTTCAACTTTCGGACTAACTGACAGACTATTTAATTTTGACAATTCAAAAGTGCCTGTACAAGGTCTAATTGAAATAAATGCTTTGAATTTGAATTTGATAAAAGCTGTATATGTATAAAGGTAGGTCCCTGTTTCGGGATATCCATGTTTCAACGAATACATCCAGTTTTGTTTAAAGCTATTTTCTCAGTTTTGTTTAAAGCTATTTTTTTTATACGAGTATATGTATTTATTTTGATTACAATTTTTATTTTGTTTTAAATGTACAAGCAATCTGCCTAGACTTTTCCCAACTATGTAGGGGTAGTCTAACCGGATGCAGCTAAATACCAATATTTTACATGGAGCGGCTGACTATCTGACTTCCACAACCTAGTTGCTGGGTAACACGAAACCCCTTGGTAAGACTGGTTGTCAGACTTTTTGACTTCTGACTACCCGTAACGACTGATAAACATCTACGAATGACAGCTGGGACCAACGGCTTAACGTGTTTTCCGAGGCACGTAGGTGTCTCGATGTGTAATGGATGATCACCTATCCAAGAACCGACCAAGGCAAGCATAACTTAACATTCGATCGGCATGTGTGGCTGTTATTATTCAGTTTCGAAGGATCAAAAATCATGGGGATGGCTGAGGGAGAGAGCCTCCCGTCCCAGTCGCCGCGGGAGTCGCTCCGGACGTCGGAAGCCACGTGACGACTCTCGGCCATCGTAGGCGCGGGCCTGCGGACGGAGAGTAATGGGTAGCTCACCGTCCAATCAGGATCAGGCCCATGCCGGACGACGCATACGTGTTCCACGCGCGCCTCTAAGAGATGTCAGCATCAGAGAAGGGGCCCGTTAGCGCCGAAGCCTGCCGGGTCAGCGAGATTGTCCGAAAGGGTTACCGCTGCCCCGGAACATAAAGGGCTAAGGAAGGAACACGGGTGGGTTTTAGTCATTAAGAGTCTACACTCTTTCGTTCCACCCAGAGTGGGAGGGGTCATTTGATGATTCCATCCACAAAAAAATGGATCAAAAGTCATTTATACTAAATTTTTGAACAGTAAAAGAATTGGGGATTGCCCAATTCCTTTACCACCGGAAATCTAATTACCATTCCACACACACGACTCATCAAAACGAATAAAAGAAATTGTCTTCTACAAACTAATTATCTTGGACTAAATTAAACTTTACCAATTCTTTTTAGTACTCCAGTATTAAACTGTGGGCACTTGACGCACAAAGTAGGTGGATACGGATGGTGGTGTACGTGGCATTACACATTGGCATCAATAAGTTCTTTTTCTGATCCATTTGTTTACATTTTCACCAGTTACCTTTAGAAAAGGCTATAGACGCATGCGAGCGGCGATCTCAAACGAACGCCACGTACAGCGAGTGCAAGCGTACTCGCACGCTTGTACTCGCTGTACGTGAATCATGTACCTATGTGTGCGTGGTTTTTCGCTTGTTGTATGGAGCTGACCTTCTGTGTCTATCTATTCAGTGCTTGACGACTGTCCAACTATCATTGAAGGCCCCTCGTTTAGATCCACGTGGCGTAATTGGCCGGTGTAATGACCTCTTGAAACACGTTTGAATTCGTAATGTAGTGTCACTGATTTGTATGCAGAGGTCTCGAGTCCACATTCAGGTTAGTTTTGAGTACGGAATTATACACACATCAAAAGTGTCTAGGGATCAAGCATTTTTATGCGGATTTCTTGAGATTGAGATGTGGCTTTGTAATAAATTTATGATTTTATAAATTTATATGGATACTTTTTGGTGCATTTCATAATTTGAATCAGGAACTGTGAATCAAATTCGAGTAAAAGATGAAAATCAGCTGTCAATATTTTCCCTATAAAAACATACAACGCATTGAAGACATTATTAGTGCTACTGTTTCCCTACTACTGATTAAAACCAACGTTATTATGGAGCGGCGACGTCATTTAAGCAGGGAAGAAATGCTCAGAGCCGTGGGAATGATAGAAGCTGGTTCCCGGCAACGTACTGTGGCTTTAGCTCTGAATACAAGTCAGAGTGTTATCAGTCGACTTTGGACACGTTACCGAAGCACTGGTACCGTGGCTGAGCGCCATGGAGGACGGTATCGCTGCACCACACGGAGACAAGACCGATACATTCAAATCTTAACTCGAAGAGCTCCAACAATAACCGCCATGATGTTAGCCGTGAGGCTTCATCACTCTTCAGGGAACTTAATTAGCGACCAAACAGTCAGAAACCGCTTGCATGAAGTGAACCTTCATTCCCGAAGACCGCTACGGGTACCACCTATAGCAATGCACAATCGTAGGATTCGATATCAATGGGCTCTTGAACACAGAAATTGGGCAGAAGAACAATGGCGTTTCGTGTGCTTTTCTGATGAGTCTCGTTTTGGTATGAGACCGGATACAAGACGTATACGACACTGGAGAACCCCTGGACGCCAACAGCGATTAAAATCCTGCCAGGAAGTCCATCCTTATAGTGGTGGAACCATCATGGTATGGGCGGGTATTTGGATCGGCGGAAGAACTGAGTTGATTTGGATCAGAGGCAACCTCAACGCTCAAATTTATGCTGAGACGATTGTATCAGACGTCATCGTTCCTCTACAAGTGCAAATCGGTCCCTTATTTCAGTTAATGCATGATAATGCACGACCGCACACCGCAAGAGTTGTAAGACAGACTCTCGCCGCAGCTAACATCAATGTCCTGCCCTGGCCTGCTCAGTCGCCAGACTTGAACCCGATTGAGCATGCATGGGATATGCTACAGAGAAGAGCTCTGCCGAATATGGAGGGTATCCAGTCGCAAGAAGACCTTTTTTTGTTGTTGCAACGAACATGGGCGGCCATTCCACAGCGTGATTTGGATGAACTCATTTTGAATATGCCAAACCGATGTTCTTGTGTTGTTAGTGTTCGCGGTAGAAACACGGATTATTAATTGTTTAAGTTACCCAATAAAATTTTAAAGAAAACTGTTATTTCAGTCTTTTTTTCGAACTTTTGTGTTAGTGGTTCAAATGTCAAAAATCCCTTTATTAGGAAAATGGCAAATTTCTTTATTAATGCAAAGGTGACTTGGTTTATCGTTACTGTGACAAACGAAAACACTTTATTTGATGAATCCTTAAAGAAAATTTTAATTAATATCAATCAGGAGAAAAGTTATTGCAAAAATATACGTTGATCCCTAGACACTTTTGATGTGTGTAATTATGGGGATAGTAATGAGAGGTACTTTGAGATCGGCAGTTTTGGTCAGAATGTTTCAGGGATATAATATAACACACATATAATACATAACGTAATATCACGCCAGTATTCACCGATGGGTAAGTTGAGCTATTTAGCACACCCTTAATTTAAATAATATGGGCTATGATAGCCCATAGACCTAACAAACTACAAGTAACATAATATATGTTATATAAAGTAACTTGTCCTTGTGCTATCCTGTGCTACTTGTCCGCGGAAGTGACGGAATACCACATCCTGCGGCCAAAAGTCTTCTTCCATGACGACGGGCAGATAGCAATTAGGTACTCGCACCACGAACGCCTTAAAGCTGACATTGCGATGAGATTCCAGTACCTGCACCCTCAAACAAGCACAAACCTGGACGCTGGGACTGCTACTGAGAAATAGAAAGAAGAAAGAAAATACGTTTATTTGCGGCAAACATGACGCATAAAAATAAAGACACAAATAAAAAAATAAAACAAAATAACAATTTGGGAGAAAGTATGCGTTACATCTACGCAAAACGGCCATCGCTCAGCATAAAGCTAAGACCCAATGATATTTTAGTAAACAGATATGTTATGAGCGCGCAAATCGTGAAGACTAGAAAACGTCCTAATTGGGACGTATTGCCTTTAGTCTGTGTCACGCATGTCTACGAGTAAGACGTTGCGCGCAGCTACGTAATTACCATCCAAAATGCCATTTTGTGTATTTGGAAAGTGTACCAATTATGATACCTATGTTAATAAAACACAAGGAATCTCATAACACACGAAAGTACACATTATACTTCGATTTATTAATATATTTCAATTATTTGACTGGCCCGTTGGTCTAGTGGTTAGTGGCCCTGACTGCTATGCCGGAGGTCGTGGGTTCGATTCCCACCCAGGACAAATGTTTGTGTGATGAGCATGATCATTTGTTCTGTGTCTGGGTGTAATTTATCTATAATATGTATGTATTTAGAAATATATAAGTATGTTTATCAGTTGTCTAGTACCCATAACACAAGCTCTGCTTAGCTTGGGACTAGACGGCGTTGTGTGATAGTTGTCGAATATATTATTATTATTATATTATTATTATTATTTTCCTAATATTCTGATATTTGGTGGATAGGAAAAAGAAAGAGATGGGAAATACATTTTTTGTCGTAAGAACGACAAGGATGCGAGCACTCCGGACATAGAATAAAAGTACAGATGCGAATATTAGGCAGTAAAGTCATCTTTACAGTAGAGTTCTAGTTTCCCTTTTAATAACTTTTCTTTATAATTTTGTTTTAAACAAAATTATAATATTATGTAGGAAAAGAAAATATTAATAGCTTATCGTTACCATAGTATGTCACAGATAGTGTTAAAATAAACCTTCCATTGAGATTAAAATTAAATCTTTTCGAAGGTGTATGATTATTATTACAATTGTATTTCTTTCTTTTTAAAACGTGTTTTATTTTTCACCTACCTACCTTTTAATAGTGTTTATTCGTTGCATAGGCACAAATCCCGACTACAAATTCTATACACGCGGTTTGTACTTTCTGCCTAGTTAATTTGTTAGTCTATGATGCCAACGTGCGGTGATTGGTAGCCCGAATAATGTTTGTTTACATTCACGCGCAATTGACAACATCTAGCTGTCACTTTTTTTCTTATTGGTTTTATCAAGCTATCCTTTTTCTATCCTTTTTACTTGTAGTGAAATGTAAAATTAATGAAAAGTGTGTATGTGTGCTGCCTCTCGGCGCGGAACACTTTTTTCTGAGGTTTTGTAAGTGTATAACATATCTGTTTATTAGAATATCATTGCTAAGACCCTATACGAGACAGAGCCCCAGCGCTGGTTTTCAGCGACAGCCGGCATTGACATGATGACGTCAGCCAGTGCAGCATGCGAATAGATATAAACAAAAATAACAATCAAAAACAAAAACAACAATCAAAATAAGAGATAAAATATATCGAAATAAAATATATATAATAGAAATCTTTAACGGAAAACTCCAGGACCTAGACTAGGGAATCAGACTGTGGTTGTTCTGAGTTAACAGACAGCTGTGCTGTTGAAGAGTTTGTTGTACAGACGCCAGCACATCAAGTTACTACAATCTGTCAACTTTCTTTAATAGATTTTCAACTTTGTCGTTAAAGCATAGGGTTCAAAATTGATTGAGAAAATTTGAAAGTTTCGGGTAGCTTGATTTGCTGGCGTCTATACCACTTCTTCTGTCAAAGCATTGGGAAGTGGTGAAGGGTAGGTTGTTTTGGGGAACTTCCACACATAGTTTTGACGTTCAAAAAGTGCTGATTCTCAGCCTAGTTTAAGCAAATAACAAAGCCCGAAGAATCACAAAAATTAAGTGGCAGTGGGCACGGGCAGGGCACATTGCTCGCAAAACAGATGGCCTGGAACCGGAAGACGTAGCGTTGGAAGGCCTCCCACGAGGTGGACCGATGACCTGGTGAAGGCCGCAGGAATCCGCAGGATGAGAGAAGCATGAAACCAGTTGAAGTGGCAGTGCTTGGTGGAGGCCCTTATCCAGCAGTGGGCGTCTTTTGGCTGAAATGATGATGTCGTTCGTCGTTTCAGCCGATAGACGTCCACTGCTGGACATAGGCCTCCCCCAATTTTGGAAGGGTTTGCCATAATCGCCACGCTTGGCAGGCGGGTTGGCACTATGGTATGATGGTGGAATACATAGAGAACGCTGCTGCCCATTCTCCGGTACGATCCTTAGTCGCCCTTTACGACACCCACGGGAGGAAGTAAGGGGTGGTGGTATTCTTTAAGTCCGGCACCACACAGACTCCGGCACCACACAGACAAATGATGATGATTTTGATGTAAACCCCACTACTGAAATATCACGCTCTAAAAGTATGAAACAAGAAAATATTCTTCTTATCTGAAATTGTTATACAGTGTGTCCGGTCATGGACTAGCGATATTCTAGGTACTTATATAGCAACTATTCTAGTACACAACATCACTACACACCAGGGTCCAATCTGCTTCCCCGCTATTTGGCAGTCATTTTGTTGAGATATTCTCTACGTGTGTACAAAGAAAACATATCTTCAAAGTTAAAAGTTTTAAGTTTTTTTGGTGTGTAGTGAATTTGTGTACTAGAATAGTTGCTATATAAGTACCTAGAATATCGCTAGTTCATGACCGGACACATGTTCTATGTTCTATGTTATGGGTTTGGTTTCCGCACTTAGTCCTGCAGTGGACCATTGTGCGTGGGCCATGGCGGCCGTCGGTGGTTATTCCAACCAGCCCACCTCCCTCCAGAAGCTGATCAAGTCTCCTGGTCTGTTTAGAACATCTGTGTACGATCTGGGTGTCCCGAGGGTTTCTGACCTTATCTGGGTGACGCCTGTGCACTCAAAGAGCACATGCGCAATGGTTTCATCAGCCTCCATGCAAGCCCTGCACAGGGGACTATCTGTTATGCCCAATGTGTGAAAGTGTTTATTTAGCGAGCAGTGTCCCGTGATGGTCCCCGTCACCAGGCGCAGTCCTTTCCTGTCCAGTCGTAAAAGACGCCTGGTTAGCTTGCCATCCAGTGACGGCATGGCTTCTTTGGACTGCCTGCAGCCTGGTGACGACGTCCACCAGCTTTCTGCTTGTGTGTGGGTGTGCTCCTGTAGCCACCTGCGCAGTTGGTTGAAGGGGATGGGCACGATAGGTTCCGGTCCACAAACTGACATGCTGGAAGCCCTTCTGGCCAGCTCGTCAGCTGCGTCGTTGCCTAGCGATCCACTGTGTCCTTTTATCCATTGTAGTGTCACTGAATTGCGGTTCGATACAGTTACCTGCTCAAGCACATTGTGACATTCTAGTATTAGGTTCGATGTGATGCATTTTTTATCTAAGGATTGGAGGACTGAGGCGCTGTCGGAGAGTATACGAACATGGGTGTTTGTAACTCTCCTGGCCGCTAAGGCATAGGCCGCCTGCATTATGCCCACGCACTCTGCCTGATAGACCGTGTTGAGCATTCCCAGCGGCTTGGATATTTTTATGTTGAGACCGGACACATTGTATACAAACTGTTCAATATGTACTGTATGACGATGTCATATTTATAGTGATGTTCAGAAGATAGTGTCATATGCTGCTTTGCCCAAAAGCTTATTCCCCCCAAAGCTTACTACATTTAAAATGTATTGTTTTGCTATAGAAGGTGACATACGACCACGGCTATCCTCTTTTATTACGTTTTGTCCCCTAGAGGGCGCCGTATTTAACGATACCTTATTAATTTGTCAAATAAATTAAGATAAGTAAATTATGAGGGAACACTTAAACATACATACATCGGTCAAAATCGTAACCCTCCTTTTTGTTTCGCAGTAGTCCCTACTTAGTTTTCTCTGAAATTGTAAATTCATTTATAAAGGCATCAACTCCAAAGTCCCAGTGATGGATAAACTAAATTGAACGAACTAAGTTCTCGATGAAGGCTAGGGATTGGATAGGTACATGAATAGAAACTATTACGCTAACCTTGAAACTATAATCTAAATCGTATTTCTTTGGCCGTCTTTGAACGTTTAATTTGGTTTTCATTTTAAATGTATTTGTTTTGGTTGTCCTGGCCTGTAGATTCGCGAAATCGCTTCTTTAACAAAGTGATAGTAACTTTACATATACACAAATAGTACCAAACTCAAAACTGTACACTGGATACTTTTGAAAAAAAGTTATTTCTAAGATGTGTGGAAACGAATCTGATGCCAAAAATATGGTTTTTAGAATTTTTGTCCGTCTCTATATATGTTCCGGATGAATTTTTGTCCGTCTCTATATATGTTCCGGATTGGCGCATTTTTTTTTAAACTTTACCCCACACTAGGAATTTCTCCTGTATTGTGGGTGCGTTTACAAACATTTGAACTCACATACACAAACAGCCAGACCCGGAACAACTACTTGTAGTTCATACAAAAATTTGTTCAATCGCTTAACCACTGCGCCAACCGTGCGGTCTTATTATAGATAGTTTACAAAAATGACTTTAAATCCGAGTCTAAGTTGTCAATTTTTCATTATGAATTTTACGTTTGTTGTATGTTCACATACAAAAAAAAAATCCTGATACTCGCAAATGAACAGTCTCCTTTGCGAAAAAAACCGGGGGCTTATTATGTAACCACTTTCCCTTCAAGTCTGCCCTCTTCACTTTTCAAATATCACAGAGTGTGGAGTAAAGACTCCCTTTTAGTTTGCAGTATGCAAAATGTTATTAAATTTAATATTTAATTCAGCTGGAGATTTCAAAATGTTGCGTGCAGATCTGTAGAGTAGGTAGTTACATCAATTAGGCACAGTATTTTAACGTCACCGACAATAAATATTTATTCGTACAGACATCATGAATCACAGGAGGGGCTCGTGGCAAAATAATAACAGTCATACAGGACGATAGAAAGATAAGCTACGCTTGCGGCGGTCGGTTCGTGGATGGGTGACCATCCATTACACGTCGAGACCCCTTCATGCCTCGGAAAGCACGTTAAGCCGGTTTTGGATGTCATCCGTAGATCTTTGACAGTAGTTACGGGTTACCATACCGACCATAAAAAAGAAATATTATACACTATATAAGGTGTAAAAAAATTAACCATACAAACTTTAAGAGGTGCTTTAGACCATTGGACTGAACAACTTTCACTATGAGACCAACTCTGAAATCACGAAAAAAAATCCACTGTTTAATACAAAAGTTCATTACCTACTTGATCAAAATGTATGAAACAGCGGATTTTTTTTTCGTGATTTCAGAGTTGGTCCCATAGTGAAAGTTGTTCAGTCCAATGGTCTAAAGCAATCGTAATATATAGGATATTACGATATACCTACTTCGGAAACCGAAAGTCGTGTGGCAATCGGTTGTCATGGTATGGGCACGTAATGCGGAGAAATGAGGAAAATGTCGTGAGGAGAGTACGAGCGATGGATGGTCTGTGTGAAAGATGGTATGACCAGAAAGGGGGTGACTACCCCAAAGTAACGACTAATAGAGTAGTATGGAAAAAGCAGATATGCTGCGCCGACCCAAAGTAAATTGTGATAAGAAGAAGAGAATGGTGATGATACTCAGGTATACTTCGGAAAGACAATGTCTCACCTTGAGAGACATCGCAAGACATGCATCGACATGCATCGGCATCGACATGTACTGTCGTGCATGTGTCGCCTCCCCCACTTGTCGCATATGTGTTGCGTGTAATATTGTGTTAAATTTATACATCGTTGTATTTAAGTCATCATCCAGCCGAAAGACGTCCGCTGCTGGATATAGGCCTATGTCCAGCAGTGGCCTATATTTAAGTTACTACATTTATTTTGCCGCGGTTGGTACGTGGATGGGTGACCATCTGTACATACCAAGAACACTCCGTGTTTTGGAAACCACGTTAAGCCGTTGGTCCCGGCTGCATTTGCAGCGGCTTTGGCAGTCGTAACGTGTCATCAGAAGCCCGAAAGCCTGACAACCGTTCTTACCAAGGGGTATCGTGTTACCCACTAACTGGGTTGTGGAGGTCAGATAGTCAGTCACTCCATGTAAAATACTGGCATGCAGCTGCATCCAGTTAGACTGGAAGCCCGACCCTAATCATCTGCCTAGCCTTTTCCCAACTATGTTGGGGTCGGCTTCCAGTCTAAACGGATGCAGCTGAATACCAGTATTTTACATGGATCGATTGCCTATCTGACCTCCACAACCCAGTTACTGGGTAATACGATACCCCTTGGTAAGACTGGTTGTCAGACTTTCGGGCTTCTAACTACCCGTAACGACGGTCAAAGTTCCACGAATGACAGCCGGGACCAACGGCTTAACGTGCTTTTCGAGGCACGGAGGGGTCACGGTATGTAAAGATACAGACCAACCGCGGCAAGCATAGCTTAACCTGGTCGATCAACCTCTGCGGCTGTTATTATTTAGCCACGGGACCCTCCTTTATCCACGGGAAGCCGACCCTATTATAGCTGGAAAAAAGCTAGGCTTGATTGACGATGAATTCCATAAAATGAAATATTAGCTTCGATGGGAAAAAAATCTTAGGAATATACCGAATATTTGGACCTAGAAACGAGAACTCTTAAGGCCACGCTTCCCAGCCATAGAATTACGAGTAATTTCTCGACCCATCTCAGACATCCTTGAACCTCAACCGCAATAATTTACGACACTATTTCGTTTCTAGTATTCGATCTTAGATTCGATTAGGTTAACCTCAGGCCCGTGTTTATATAAACTCGATTCGGAGAATAGATATGCCTTCTTGCCTTTGGTATAAGCTAAGTTTACTGTTTCATCTTTGGGAATAAATTACTGCCGTAGGAGACAAAAAAATTGATCAATGTTTTACACATTTTAAGCCACATAATTCAGTGGCAATTATGTTATCACATTATATGTCACGTGGAGTAAATGCGCGTGAAGACCAACTAACTGGACTTTGAGGGTCGAAAAGTTGGAGTCGCGTCACAACACGAACTTTAAGTCGTTCGTTGTTCGTGTTCCGACACATCATCTCGAGAAGTTACTCAAGGAAGAGTTCTGGCCGAGGGGTGTTGTGTACCGCCGGTATCGTGGCCGGCTACATGACACCAGTCAGCGAAACACGACGCAGACACTTCGTGTGCGTTAGCTTTTAGTTGTTAGTTTTTAGTGTAATTATAATTTTGTATGTATTTATAGTATATTTTAGTTATATTAATATTGTATTGTATGTGTTTATATGATACCTGAAATAAATTAATAAAAAATAAAAAAATAAACAGTACAGCGGTCAGTCTGTTAAAATAATAAAATAAATTGCTACAAATTGGCACGACAACGAAAAACGAGGTCCCACGCCTAAAATCATCATCATCTGCCTGGCCTTTGCCCAACCATGTTGGGGTAGGCTTCCAGTCTAACCGGATGCAGCTGAATACCAGTATTTTATATGAAGCAACTGCCTATCTTACCTCCAACCAAGTTACTGGGTAATACTATACCCCTTAGTAAGATTGCTTGTCAGACTTTCGGGTTTCTGACGACTCGTAACGACTGCCAAAGCCACTGCAAATGACAGCCGGGACCAACGGCTTAACGTGATTTCCGAGGCAGGGAGTGTTCTTGGTATGTAAAGATGGTAACCCATCCACGGACCAACCGCTGCAAACGTAGCTTAGTCTGATCGATCGACCCGTGCGACTTTTATTACTTAACCACAAGCCTCACGCCCCACCCCCAAAATGTTAATTGTTATTAATTAATTTAATTGTGTATATTTAAAATTCGTTATTTAAAATAAGTTTAGTGGTTTCAATTATTAATGTGGTAACCTATTATTATTGTCACAGTGTACCTATATATTACGATATACCTACTTCGGAAACCGAAAGTCGTGTGGCAATCGGTTGTCATGGTATGGACACGTAATGCGGAGAAATGAGGAAAATGTCGTGAGGAGAGTACGAGCGATGGATGGTCTGTATGAAAGATGGTATGACCAGAAAGGGGGTGACTACCCCAAAGTAACGACTAATAGAGTAGTATGGAAGAAGCAGATATGCTGCGCCGACCCAAAGTAAATTGGGGATAAGGAGAAGAGAATGGTGATGATACTTCGGAAAGACAATGTCTCACCTTGAGAGACATCGCTATAGAGTACTGTCGTGTGTCGCTTCCCCCACTTGTCGCATATGTGTTGCGTGTAATATTGTGTTAAATTTATACATCGTTATATTTAAGTTATTACGTTTATTTCAAGAGAACGTCTTTATATAACCGCGGCTATAATATCACTGGTTCTTCCAAACAAAAACCTAATACATTTTGAAAGCTCATTCTAAATTCGCTTGACTGTTCGAATGCAATCAGCCGGTCGATTCTGTAAAAATCTCATTGTGGAAACTTAGTGAGTCTGTTTTTGCTAGGAATTGACACTATTGACAACTCACTCCACGCTCACTTCACCTAAGTTTTCACGGTGAGATTTTTACAGAATAGCACCGCAGCCCCCTTAATTGCGTGACACACTATCAATCTCAATCTAAATAATTTTGAAGGATATTGCGAATCCATTGCTTCTTAGGTACGAAAAATGTGTCTGCACAACAACATAAATAACGCAATGAATGTTGTTGAACAGTCAAAATGACAGATGTCAGATTGTGTGTTACGCAACTACCCCGCAGACTTATTTTACTGCCAGCCTGCAATTACTCCACACTTTATTACTATTACTATACTATTACTATATTACTATTTTGTCGACTTTTGAAGACAACCTTTACAAGTACGTCCTCAGCTGCAGTTCAACGTTTTCGCAATCATCGGACCGACAAAACAGAATACCTTTTCCTCGTCCTACAAAACGTTCCACTACGGCCGAATAGCCGAACGATACTTCACAATAACATCTGCAATAACAAATAGCCGTGAGCGTTCACAAATCGCCTCTTTTGTTACCTAATTCCGAGCTTATGTCCGTAACGCAGCTGTGTCCAATTTATAGCTTAACCTTTCTTCCTTTACGGATAGAATTGAAGACAATAAATTATACTTCAAACCCAAATAAGGGCAGTAACTTACGATTCACACAAATACCGGGCTAATGGTCGATCAGTCTAGATAGATTAGATGGCTGTGCGAAAAACAATATGGCGGGAGCCACTGGTGCCGATAAAATTGTTGGAATTCGATTTTGGGGTTTTTTTTTGTGAATATGGAAGAATGACAGACTCCCAAAATATCTTTGGGATTGGGATGGCATCCGTGCTTTGTAAAATTCTCGGAATAACTTGCAAAATATTTGTAAAGTTTTATTATTTATTTATTAGTCAGATAACATGATCCGTTATGGTTAGTAACAACAGTAGCTTATAAACTATGTTAGTAGGTACAGAATTTAAATATATATAACAATTACAATTAAACATTTTATTTTACCGTCCCAACCACGATGCTTACCCAGAGCGAGTGCATCGGACACGGATAATTACTCGCAACTATCTTCAGAATGCTGTTGCTGCTGCCGCGTACTCTGCCTAACAGCGACGACACACGCTTGCGTCTTATTGCGTAAAAGTCATCCGTACGCGCTTCGGCAAACATGGCGGACGCACTGCAGAAGCGCGGCAACCGCAACAACATCCTGAAGACCACTGAAGACGCAGAGTGCTGTATGCCTTTTGAGTATAATTAACCCACAGGCTGCCCGTGTAGAAAGATTGGTAAAACAAAAACATTGCATGTACAGTTTTCGAGCGACAAAAGGACCACCTTTATTTCTTGTAAATATTGAAGGAAATGATTATTCGGTTCTGCCAAGATAATGGACATCGTTCCTTCGTTTATACAGGCAATCACTCAACCGTTTTCCAAGTTTGTGTTGAGGACGAAAATTTTCCTTGAGGACAGCTAATTCTAGATCTTTCACTGGCCTACCTACGAATTTCCGAATTTTCTGAAAGTTATTTCGTCCTTATTACTGAGTATCAGCGTGACTGCAAACCAAGGGAAAATCTTTGCACCGTTCACGAAAAACTGAAAATAACGAAGAGAAATAACTGAATACACATAAATGTACAATATTCATATTTGTTGTCAGAACGTTGAATTGATTTATTTTTACGTAATATTTGCAGATGTGAACTTATGAAAATCTTTATCCCCAAAAAAAATATTCGGCACTCAAAAGTGTCACACAAATCTATCGCAGCGAGCAGACGCGTGTCAGTTGGCACTATAATATTAAAACCATTTTCTGAAAATACCGGCTCGTTTTTAATACCTTCGTAAACCAATTTGATTTAATTCTCGGAAAACTAACGTCAAAGCCCAACACTCAATGCTAGTAGGTAATTTTTATTACAAACCTACCAACTATAAAGTCTTAATACATTTTCATAGAATCTCTTATTTCACCACATAGACAGAGCAACTGATGATCGAAACAATTTGCCTAGACTTTTCCCAAACATGACCTAGTTACTCCGTAGACCTCCACAACCTAGTTACTGGGGAACACTATATCCTTTGGTAAGACTGGTTGTCAGACTTTTGGACTTTTCAATACGCGTATGACTTTCAAAGATCTTCGAATGACAGCCGGGCCCAACGGCTTAACGTGCTTTACGAGGCACTGAAGGGTCTCTATATGTAATGGATGGTCACCCATCCACAAACCGACCGAGGCTAGCGTAGCTTAACATCCAATTAACCCGTGCGGCTGTTAGCATTTAGCACTGAGCAACTGATGATAATGGGTAATTAAAAAGATAGAAAACTGGTTTATTGACCCCGACACATAACGTAAATTACGTCTATGGGTGCAGGTTAAGAGGATATTTATACAATACTGGCCAAGTGCGAGTCGGACTCGCACACGATGGGTTCCGTACCACAAGGCAAAAACGCCGAAAAAAAAAATAGGTTTGTTGTATGGGAGCCCCCCTTAAATATGTATTTCATTCTGTTTTTAGTATTTGTTGTTATAGCGGCAACAGAAATACATCATCTGTAAAAATTTCAACGGTCTCCACGTTTCATGAGATACAGCCTGGTGACAGACCGACAGTGGAGTCTTAATACCTATTACTAAGACTTCACTGAATAGCTCGTGGTCGAAATATTCGGTCAAAACGTGAAAGAAAACATCGCGAGGAAACCGGCATCCCTTAGGACTAAAAAAAAAAACTGGCCAAGTGCAAGTCAGACTCGCACAAGAAGGGTTCCGTACCACGAGGCAAAAACGCCGAAAAAAACACTTGTTGTAGGCTCCCATAAAACAAAAGTGTTTTTTTTCGGCGTTTTTGCCTTATATTATTCTGTTTTTAGTATTTGTTGTTTTAGCGGCAACAGAAATACATCTTCTGTTAAAATTTCAACTGTCTAGCTATCACGGTTCATGAGATACAGCCTGGTGACAGACGCACAGACGGACAGTGAACTCTTAGTAATAGGGTCCCGTTTTTACCCTTTGGGTACGGAACCCTAAAAAGGATAGTCAGCAGTAGCAGCTGGACTGCCAATTAAATAATAGTTTGCCAGTCCTAGCGAGGTAAGGCTTTCGGTATCACTGATAACCTCATGGTCATGGTCGAGGGAATCCGCTGTTTGCACGAAGCATAGGACCAGTCGATGTGGCAATTCTTTGCGAAGGCCCATGTCCAGCAGTGAACGTCTTTTGGCTGAATGACGATATCACCAAAAAGTTTGCTTTTCAGCACTGATGAAAAGCAAACTTTGATTCACAATGATTACTGGCTGGCCATATAAAAAAATCTATTCTTAGAACTCAGTTCAAAAAGTTACAACGTTCTTTATAAAAAAGAGCTTCATAAAGTTTAATTAATTACTCTCTGTGGCTGGCCAGTCAATAAACGGAACCTGCTCTATTTAGATAATGTTTTTTTTTCTGTGAGGAGCTGTAATGGAATAGGGTTCCTACGGCCCCAATGGTTTTATTGTAAGGGGACTGCGTATTGAAGGGAAATTGGAAAACGCAAACTAAGTGTTTATGTGTTCTTCCCTTGTGGTGTAATTGTGAATGACCCGATGTTTATTAACGGTAGTGTAAATGTGGTGCTGTTCCACAACTACTATGGGACACTTAACATGCTATCCTGCGTGTCCTGTCAGCTGCACGTTACAGGAACTGATGGACGCTAGTGATGGCGCCAAAAAAGTAGCCGAATTCTGGAGTCCATTTAGATTGCTATCGACACGCTAAGAAGAATAATAACGGTATGTAATTAACCGAACCTCTTACAATTCGTTGAAGGATAACAGCGTGAGTCCTAGAACCTAGACTTCGAAGACATGTGACATCTACCAACCCGCACTGGGCCGCGTTGTAGATTACAGCCCACTCCTCCTCGAAGATAGGAGGCAAGTGTCTCAGCAGTGGAAACATAATAGGCTGGTTATTCTTTAGGCTTATTCTAATAATTCCCATTTTGCGCTCCTAAAAATATTATTATTGAAAACTCTAATATTATGATTGCGCCTCTTCTCGTGAACCTCAAATAATTCCATGCTATTCGTGACCAAATTGGTTGTACCGCGGCGGTGCTCACTACGCTTGCTCCGCTCGCGCGTTCTTGATCACAGTTCCGACCTAACCTAACCCGTTTGGTCGGGGTAGCCTAGCCTGCTTACTGCGACCAAATGAGGCTCAATTATTTCAAAAAGTGTGCATCAATAGAAGCGCAAAAAGTTTTTTTAATTTTTTTCGCTCATGTTCTGTCCTCATTAATGATTCCAACAGTATCGGTTAGCCAAGAGGAAGCTTATAATGTAATCCTGTACCGCTATGCAGATATTGACCAATCCTGAGCCATTGGTTCATTAAAATTAATTGACATCTCTCTATACTGGCGGTATCGTTATCGACACTATACTATCCTAACTATATACTGAGTATATCGATTCCTTGATTGGAGACAATTGAAATACTGGCAACCCTGACCAAGCTTTACTGGACGTATAACTCCAGACTTTATACCAAAAGGACCAGCAAGGATATTGCCAATCTAAGATTGAAGGGACAAAAAAATGAACTGTAATTTATCTAACACTAGCGGTCGCCCGCGGCTCCGCCCGCGTTGATGTCGGTTTCTGCGACAAAAAGTAGCCTATAACAAAATACTTTATTTTGATAAGGAGTAATGTGACATTTGTGTAAAATAAATGCGTTTAAATGAAGTCCTAAAAAATTCATGATTAAAAAAAAAAATGGTTGTTGTGCTTAACTCGAAATAGTTAGGTATAGTCGCGGACTTTTTTGTAGATATTTTTAAGGTCTTTAATTAATTAGAACATTAATTATGGTTCTATCTTTTATAGTTTAGGCGGCGTACGCCAAATAAGGAACTTTTTTGGATGATTTTTAGGGTTCCGTTGCCAAATGGCAAAAAACGGAACCCTTATAGATTCGTCATGTCTGTCTGTCTGTCTGTCCGTCTGTCTGTCCGTCCGTATGTCACAGCCACTTTTCTCCGAAACTATAAGAACTATACTGTTGAAACTCGGTAAGTAGATGTATTCTGTGAACCGCATTAAGATTTTCACACAAAAATAGAAAAAAAACAATACATTTTGGGGTTCCCCATACTTAGAACTGTAACTAAAAAATTTTTTTGTCGTCAAACCCATACGTGTGGGGTATCTATGGATAGGTCTTCAAAAATGATATTGAGGTTTCTAATATCATTTTTTTCTAAACTGAATAGTTTGCGCGAGAGACCCTTCCAAGTGGTAAAATGTGTGTCCCCCCCCCTGTAACTTCTAAAATAAGAGAATGATAAAACAAAAAAAAATATATGATGTACAATACCATGTAAACTTCCACCGAAATTTGGTTTGAACGAGATCTAGTAAGTAGTTTTTTTTTAATACGTCATAAATCGTAAACCGCAATTTACCTTTTATTCAACCAACTCAAATATAAAAAACATTTAATTTCATAAACATAAACCTTATGCATAAACCCGGATGTTACGGAACCCTCGGTGAGCGAGTCCGACTCGCTCTTGCCCGGTTTTTTACACCTTGAGTCTGAAAAACCCAAATATCTTACGGACCCCTATTTTTTCTAACATAAAATATAGCCTATGTTACACGCAGAAAATTTAGCTTTCTAATAGTGAAAGAACTTTTAAAATCGAACCAGTAGTTTTTGAGTTTATCCATTACAAACAAACAAACAAAAATACAAATTTTTCCTCTTTATAATATCAGTGTAGACGAACCGCTGAATAAGGACAATTTATAGTTTAGCAATGTGCGGAACTTCTGGCAGAAACACTGTTGGTCCTCCTTCGTTTTCTGCGCACGGCCGCCTGGTCTAATGAAGTTTGCTTTCGCGTAACTAGTCTGTTCGTGGGATTTCGATGTGATGTGAACACGATGTGTTTCGTCTTTAGTAGGAGACTTTTGGGGTGTTAAGTTGTGTTGTATTATGGGGAAAATGGTGTATATGTGGGTGCAGTTTGCAATATTTTAAGTTTTTTTTATTGACAGTGTGAAAAGGACTTAATTTTTCCATTTTCGCGGCAATTATGAAGTTAAACTGTTATCTGTAGTTTTATTTTGTTATTTGTATTTCTGTAGTTTTATTTTGTTATTTGTTATCAGGGTATCAGACCGGAATAACTCAAACTTTCGCGTTTATAATATTAGTAGGAAGTAAGATTTATGATATATGATAAATGATTTATTTTCTGTAAGTAGGGATGTACAAACACTTTTACACGTAATTTTTTTTTTAAACTAGTTGAAGTCGGCGTTTCCTATCTGACTATCTGTGTTCAAAACTTCTATTCATTAGACTAACAATACATAATAATAACAAGATTCCATTTAATTTAAAAATAATCAAACCTAAATGACACATTCTTAAAAGACAATTTGCCAAAGTGAAATCAATTTTTTTTTATGGCGCCCATAAAATGATTTTTAAAGCGTTTCCCCAACGAAGAGTATCTGTTGGTTTTTCGACCTTACGTTACAGAAAATTGATAAATTATAATTTATTGGCTATTGAAAATAAATCATGTGCTTATTAATAACAATAAATAATCCAAGCTCCAAAGCAATATTGAATTTACTACCAAAAACCTGTACATAGGTACCTAAGAATCCATTTAAACTGTCAAATTTTCCCAATCAACTTTGAATCTTATGGTTTAGCGATAAAGTTGAAAATCTATTAAAGAAATTTGACAGATCTTAGTAGCTTGATGTGCTTGCGTCTGTACCAAAATTGATTTCACAATAAAGATTTACATAAAGCCCTAAAGGCTGATAAGTGACGATATCCGATCATAACTCACGTATTTACAACTTAAAGGGAAATATATACGTAAACAGGGACTGAATATCGGACCTGGAATTTATCGGTTGACCTTTTTGCCCTCTATAACAAAATGAAGGTAGTTGTTTTAGATTTAGGCTGATTGTGATATAAGAGAGAGTTATGGATATTTGTAGGCAGTTTACGGTCTTTGAAAAGGTGGGTAGGTATTGAGATTTTCTCCTGGTAATTTCAAACTCAAACTCAAAGCATTTATTTCAATTAAACCTTGTACAGGCACTTTTGAATTGTCAAAATTAAATAGTCTGTCAGTTAGTCAGAAAGTTGAAGCTAGTTGCCCATTCCAAAACGTAGATCTCTATGGAGAAGAATGGGCAAGAAACTCCATGGACACTCTTTTAAATCAAGTTATTACAAAATCCTGGGTACATTATTCTTGTTGATATGTCAGAACCATGTAAAACAAAGACAAATGAAGAAACAATTCAAAATATAAGATTAAAAATAAGCCTTGGCAGTTAAGAGATGACCAGTCTCAACCGACGGCACCCGTTCACGAACATGACGCGTGGATCAGCACCATCCAGCTCAACCATTTTGTAGGGAACCGAATAATCCAACACACGCGCCACCATCGGTGAGACATTTAAGTGAGCATGACACGTTCACAACTGCCATGCTCTTGCAAGTCAACAACAAAAAAAAATCATAATAACCGGAATCATGGTTCTTACATTTACGAAATTTAAAAAAAAATGCTTCTAAATTATACAAAACTATAGTTTGCACACATAGTATAGTTATAGTAGGGTAGTATAGTTGGTACACAGATTTTCAAGAGAGGTACGTAAAGGTACACAGAAGGTACCAAATAACTGCAATAAATTTAGGCAAATCTGAGAGCTACACCCGCGGTTCTGACATCAGGATGGCGGGTGTACCAAATTTTTTAAATATCATTGTACGGGTGTAGGTACACAGATTTTCAAGAGGGGTACGTAAAGGTACACAGAAGGTACCAAATAACTGCAATAAATTTAGGCAAATCTGAAAGGTACACCCGCGGTTCTGACATACACAGAGATGAGCAGTCTCAACCGACGGCGTCCGTTCACGAACATTACGCGTGGATCAGCACCATCCAGCTCAACCATTTTGTAGGGATCAGCACCATCGAGCTCAACCATTTTTTCAGCCAAGAAACATTTAATGCCGTACCTACCTACATAGCGCATTGTGCCCAATTTGTGGGTAACGGCCCAATCCCTCTCACAGGCAGAGTAGGCTTGTGTCCTAACAGCGGGACCATTATAGTCTGACTAGCTGAGCCCCGCGGTTTCACCCGCGTAAATGTCAATCCCGTGGGAATATCGGGATAAAAAGTAGCCTATATGTTAATCCAGGGTGTCAGCTACCTCCACACAAAATTTTATCGAAATTGATCCAGCCGTTTGAGCGTGAAGAAGTAACAAACATATAAACACACACACACACACTCACAAACTTTCGCTTTTATAATATTAGTGTGATTGCGCTACAGGCGGGGCTAGGAATCGGTACCAAAAGTACAAGTTTTGTACCGGTAGGTACTTAGCGGTTCTTGCCATTTCGGTACCTGGGCATTTTGGTACTTACAGATTCATGTTATTTGGTACTCCACCTAACAAGTACCGGTACCAAATTCAGGTACCCGCCGAGTACCACAAATCTCGTGCTAGTTAGTACCTTGAAGTCATTATTCTAATACCTAATATATGTTCTTTACTACTAAAACCTTTTTTTAGACTAATACCAACCCAGTGTTCCCTTCCCACACTTGGACCGGGGATCATGGGAACTTGTACGCCTTCCACGATTCCCGGCTGTTGCCGGCCCGTCTTGGCGGGCCAACTCAAGTCTACGGGGGGAGTGCACTGCACGTGCACGAAAGCACTAGGAAGTGTCTTTTGTAATATTGACCTTCGATAAGTGCTGATTCTCAGCCCAGTTTGAATAAATGACTTTTGATTGTGAGGTGTAAAACTCCCCCCGCGACGTCCTATAGGGGCGGTCGTAGAACACAACGCGCCGCCGCCTCGTGTCCTGCTAGACGGGGGGGGCGGCGGACGTCCCCAAGTCCGCCGTCCCTCAGGACCAGTTTATGGAGGCTGGAAGAAGGCGTTGTCCGCCCTCCGCCGTCGCCCGGTATGTCTGCTACGGGTCGGGAAAGAGGTCTCGACCTCCCTCAACCTTTTCGCAGCCTCCTTCTGTGAAATGTCACCGATATCACACCTAGATCAATGTTATCTGTTCCCGAAAATACCTATATTTCAACGCCTGGCTATAGGCCAACAAATTATTTCTGCAATAGCACTTCATCTATATCTATCCATCTTGTAAAATAAAGTACAAGATGTATAGATATAATACTCAAATTATAGTTATGTCATACTAAGGGACTACTCACACTTATTCAGCTCTGTTCAGCTTTTGTCCATAGAAAACAACGATTTTGTATGGAGTCCGTTCAGCTTTCCGCGGCTGAACGGATGCGTACACATCTCATACAAAATCGTTGTTTTCTATGGACAAAAGCTGAACAGAGCTGAATAAGTGTGAGTAGTCCCTCAAGTCTCAAATTATGTACTCAAATTATAATTACGTCATCCCTATTTATTTTACTGTGTGTACATAAATTAAAAAATAAATAAATAAATAAAGTCACTTTACATGATCCTAAACAAAAGGATTATCAAATCTTTTTGTTTTCGTTTTATCGTGTTTAGATTTCGATACCCTTCCACATTTGCGGAGTTTCGCTAACTAATTCAATTTGACCCTGTATATCCTTTACATATTACATATAAATTAAAGTCACTATTCGTGTCCGTCTGTGCGACCGCGTTATTCCTCTAAACTACGCAACGACTTTGATGTGGTTATCACCATGATTTAAAGAACTTATTTCCGAAGTAAGTTATAGGTAATACATGCGAAGCAGGGGCGGGTTGCTAGTAGTGTATATTTGCTTGGCAGACAGAGTAAGGGCCTTGAAGATCCGTGGCATACTGACCATTCTGATTCGCCATTTTGATTTTTATTCTATAGATTTATAAAGGTCAAATGCGTGGCCACCATTGTGAAAAAAAAAAAACAAAATGGCGCGACAGTAATATGACAGGCTTCATATAAAAATCTTCAATCCTACAGTATTTATAAGTAGCGAGAAAACCTGCACGTCATCTTGTCTTGTCTTATATTTTCACATGCCCAAGTGTGTAAAAAGTATTTTCCGTGAATCACACGGAACCTACGAGTATACAGCGTGGCGCTTTAATGGCGATATTAATTTAACACACCGCGTTTTCGTCGTACTTAATGAAAAAAGAAAAACATAGGGACACAGTGAACTGGCAACCGGTCCTATCTCAATTTTTTGAAGATTTCACTTTTTAATGCCATTTTATACTATTTAATACTCCACTTCGTTGCAAAAAATCCTAACATTTAAATTTGGCGCCAGAATTGGCTTCATTCAACTTGTACTAACTTCAACGCGCAGTGAATGCGAGCATTTAATCCTATCTCGCCAAACGTGTACGGACTTGAACGCGACTTCGCGCGCTCTTGAAACTATTTGTTACTGTTCTATATGGATTTATTAGTAATGTTACTTTTGTTTTTAATTACATGTGCAATAAAAATATTAAAAAACTACGTATTTTTATTTAACATACGAGATGCTGTGTAAATGATCATGTTTTTTCTTCATTCTGTAAAGTTGTCAAAATTGAGATAGTACCGGTTGCCAGTTCACAGTCGATTTATCCTTCTTATTCAGTTTATGAAATATCTTTTAAATTGTATCTTTTAAATGTTGGTCCAATATTGGTGGAGCAAATAGGCGAGAACCAACTTACCCGTGTGTTAAATTAATGCCGCCATTGTAGCGCCACGTTGTATTTAAGGACGCTATCACATTTTTCCACGAATAACAGTGTTTTTCAGGTACCATTTTAACAAATTGGAGTCACAACTGCGAGGATATCTTGGTTTCAAATTAAAGATAATATATTCATCTCCAGACTGGGCCCAAAGCAATTAAATAGCCCCATACAAAATGTTCACACAAATACGTTTTTACTATCTCAATAATCGCAAAAAATTAAATATAAAGGGGTCTGAATAGGACCCAATATAGCTAAATCCAATGCATATTTTAACTTAAAAGTAAGAAGATATTGTTGCCTATATATAATTCTATAAAGATAAGCTAAATATTTTGTAGATAAATAAATAACATTTCATTTATGAGAAAAATAAGAAACGCTCTCAAATTTCTCCATACATTTTCTACCCGCGGACACTTGCCGGTCGGTCATTCCGCGCTCAGACGCGCCCGTGAAAGCACGGCTATGTCGCTATTTCGCAAAAAATAATTACGTTAAAAAGTGAGTTCCGTTTTGAGTACTCCACAATACGATGTTGATACTTTTTCGAACCGAAATAAAATTAAGTACGATTTTTGGAATTTGTTTTAGAAATAAATACTTAGTTGTAATTTTTTGTTTAATGGATGTATATGACGGATAAAGATTGTATACTTAAATATTTATGTTAGTAAATTATAATCAAATAAAAATGACAGAAACAATTTTTTTTTGATATTCGATACTATAGTCGATTTTGGGGTGGTGATTACGAATAATTATGACATAATTTTTTTTATTCAAGATGGCGAGTGTTTTTTAACCGACTTCTAAAAAGGAGGAGGTTGTATATTCGGGCATAACTCCGTCATATACGGACGGATTAGCAAAAATTTTTCTTTGTTCGAAAGAGGTTTATTCCAAAATTGTCCCATTTAAACGTAAAGATCTGATGATGAGTTTCGGAGACAGACAACGGAACTCTTCAATAAATGCCAGCAAATCAACCGCGATTGCTGCTATCGCATATTTATACATTGTTTATGCAACTACACATCATAACATCACGCCTGTACCCTCTAAAGGGGTACGCGGATGTGTTCAATAGCTTCCTGTCACTGATATTCACATAGCAAGTAGTGTTATATGAATTTGTGTGGGGTAGGTGGGTACAACTAAAAGTGAAAAATAAAAACTATTTTACAAAAAAAAAAAAAACGATTTAAAAAAAAAACTACAAACGGAAAAATAAATTTTTGTTTCTTGTTCTTTTTTTGTTTGAAAGGATATACTTTCCAGGTGGTCAGGTCTATTGTCATCAAGTCAGGATCTAATGATGGGATCCTGGAGAAGTCGAAGAAACTCTTCAAATTTTATAGGCACACACACCTATAGCGATTTGGGTATTTTTTAAAGCAACTCGTGGATTTGCTCTCGGAAAGCACCGTTTAGTGAAGAGGAACTGATGATGAAGACCACAGATGGCTACCGGAACTACTCAGTATTTCACGGGTTGCGATTCGATTAGATTACTATAATATGGCTGCTAAGCAATTTATGCTCGTCACAATACGAATAGTAAAATGGAGCTGATAGGTGAATACCAGGAGAACTCCTCAACAATTAACGTCCCTGCATTGACAAAAGCAATATTTTGTAAAAGGGGATGAGCAAGTTGACATTAGGTTATTGTAAGTTAGTTACATTATAAACGGAACCGACTAAAAAGCGAGAAATAAAAACCTTTTAACAAAAAAAACTGACCTCCAAAAAAACACTACAAAGTGAAAAATAACTTAAATTTCGAAGTCGGTGGCAAAATACAAAAATACAGATCCGAAGACATCGACTTCCGAAATAAAAGTTATTTTTCTCTTTTCGGAAGTCTGTTTTTTTTTGTTACATAGTTTTTTTTTTTATAAAAAAATAATGAACTCTCGCCTCAGTAAATAAAATACTTACTGTTTTCATAAGTGAATGATTATTTTTGAATATCACAACGAAACTCTACGATAAATCCCAGGCTAGTATTTGATTATGTAGGTAATGCTCCAACAATTGTCATCAAAAATAATATTTAAAAGTACTTACATCTTTTCAAACTAACAGCAGACTGAAGGATAAACGTAGATGTTCCTTGTAATACTAAAATGTTAAGGTCGTTTTTCGGCACCTACTTATTGTACGTAATGACTGATGAACTTCAACAATACTAAAAACGTGATTATCACATACAGTAAGTACTAATAACAGTTACCAAATTCGATTGCGAACTAACAACTAACTTTACTCAATAAATACCAGTAAAATTAAAAAATAATACCTTCAAGTACCAAGATTAGTTATAGTTACGTATAAAATCGAGTGGACAATGGGTTCAATGTGTGCGTGCGTGTAATGTTGTTGTGTTGCGATTCAGATACCTAAACTTGAGCGAGTTCAAAATGCGATAGCGTCCTTAAGAGGAAATGCGTTCGGAGAGACTTTTGAAAAAGCCTAAGTAAAAATTCATAATTCGAGTTTTGGCTCTCGCCTATTTCCTCCTCCTATATTGGACCAATTTAAAAGTCATTTCATACGCTGAATGAGAAGGATATACTGTGTCCCTATGTTTTTCTTTTTTCATTAATAGTTGTCAAATTTGTACACTAAACCTCTGTTGACAGCGGTAATTTGGAGCATTTTTTGAGGGTTCTAGTGCTTATGAAAATAATGTTGTTTTTTTTTATATTGACATTATTTAATTTTTTTTTATAAACAATGACACTTGCTTACTTTGTAAAGTATTATTTATTTTATTTACTGTGAACGTGAAGACGATGTGGGTCATTTAATTTTTTTATTATTCCCTCTGTTCTGTTAGATTTTTTTTTGATCATTGTCTGGCAGTTTGAGTAATTTATGTGGCCTACCCAAATGTCCTTTCTTTGGTATTGTTCGTCAAATCGTTGAGCTCCTTAGGTTTTGAGTTGAGCTGCACGATTTCTGACAAATGCGTGCACTGACTGGACAGGTCCTCTCAATCTGTGTGGTTCTTTCCTCAAAAGACCATCTCAGACATCGATCTACATTCAAATTCAAATTCAAATTCAAATATTTATTGCTCAACACAGTCAATTTTATACATTTCCAGATGTTAAGTAAAAGCGCAGTCCACTGTATTGTACCAATTCAGGCATGCAAAATTCATAGTTATAGTTATACAATTTCATAAAAACCAATTAATCCGATACATAATGTCATAAAATAAAAAAAAACATAAAAAAACAATTTGTACAATGATATAAATTCAAATAAATAAGTAAACAATGTCATAGATTCAAATTAAAAGGTAATGTCAAAGTAGGATGTCAAAATAATTAAGGGAATTTACCAATTTATAATTTTCCATGCATTGTATTATTAAAATTATTATTCAAATTAAGATATTTGCTATTAATCATTCAAATTACATTATTTATAATTGCACTTAGATAGAATTAAGCTTAAATAAATAGGATATTTGACATATCTAATTATTATTTATTTAACTTGTCTGTTAGGAATTCACCAATGGAATAGTACGCTTTTTTAATCATAAGGTCTGTTAGCATTCTTTTGAATTTGTTAACATCATTCTCAAGTCTTATAGTCGTGGGTATCATATTATAAATTTTTGGAGCCATTCCCAGAAAACTTTTTGCATATAATGCTGTTTTGTGAGGCACGGCGTGAATTTTGTCCTGGTGACGTTTACTAGTCAGGGTTTCAAATAAATATAGATGTTACATGGTCTTCATATAACCTGACCAAGATTATGTCTGGACTTTAAAAGAGACTGTGACCTCTGAGTTTGTTTCGGCCTTTCTTCTCAGAGTAGTCAGATAGGAAACGCCGACCTCATCTAGTTTTAAAAAAAACATGATTGACGTATAAAAGTGTTTGTACAAACCTACTTACAAAAATAAAATCATTTATCATTTATCAATGTATCATCAAAAAGGAAAACATGGGGACATACAAGTACTTAATATTTATTATTCTGTAAAAAATCATTCATTAACCAGAAAGAAAACAGACGAGACCGTTTCTATGAAGAAAAGACCACCCCGCATTTCCTCTTAATGATTCTGAAAATTTTCATATTGACACGTTTGGCAGTTATTTTCATTAGGCTGCGGTTTTTGGCAGTCGATCAACGTAAAATACTGGTTCCAAAGGCAATGTTGCTCGTTGTGGGGCGATGGATGGAAGTAAATAATAAATGTGTTTTCCCAATATAAAGAATATAATATAATTATTTTAACAGAAAGGTATTCGTAGAAAATAAAAAAGTAACATTCTTCTTGTCAAACATCTAAGGTAATGTAAAACTAAAGAGGGCGCGCCTGTCGTGTGCGCGCCTAACACGAGGCAAGGGGTTAACACTGGCAAGCATTTATTTAAATCACTCGTATGTTTAATCGTTAGCAAGGAAATAGGTCATCATCTGCCTAGCCTTTTTCAACTATGTTAGGGTCGGCTTCCAGTCTAACCGGATGCAGCTGAATACCAGTATTTTACATGGGGCGACTGCCTATCTGACCTCCAGAACCCAGTTACTGGGTACGTAAAACGGGGTGAATAGGGATGCAGGGGTGAATCGGGACGAAACTTTAAAAGCGATTTTAACATTGAAATAATATAGTTTGTTGCCAAAAAAGAGTCTAATGTGTTTATTGTATTATAATTAACGATTGAGTGTCATTTTCGGCGAGAGGAGTCCGTGGCTAAATAATAACAGCCGCACAGGTCGATCGATCAGGTTAAGCTACACTTGCCGCGGTTGGTCTGTGGATGGGTGACCATCTTTACATACCGAGACCCCTCCGTGCCTCGAAAGCACGTTAAGCCGTTGGTCCGGCTGTCATTCGTGGATCTGCGACAGTCGTTACGGGTAGTCAGAAGCCCGAAAATCTGACAACCAGTCTTGCCAAGGGGTATCGTATTACCCAGTAACTGGGTTGTGGAGGTCAGATAGGCAGTCGCTCTATGTTAGACTGGATGCCGACCCCAACATAGTTGGGAAAAGGCTAGGCAGATGATGATGTCATTTTCGGCATCAAACTATTATTTCAACGCTAAAATCCCTTTTAAAGTGTTGTCCCAATTCACCCCTGCATCCCTATTCACCCCGTTTGGTGGTAGTAGGTACGATTATGGAAAAAGGAAAAACTGGTTCAGGCTTCTGACACCCGTAACAACTGTCAAAGATTCACAAATGACAGCCGGGACCCATGGTTTAACGTGCTTTCCGAGGCAGGGAGGGGCCTTGTTAAGTAAAGATGGTCACCCATCCACGGACCAACCGCGGCAAGCGTAGCTTAACCTGATCGCTCGATCCGGCTGTTATTATTTGACCACAAGCCTCAGAAACTCATAAGTCAAAGGAAAACCAAACATGAATCTTACTCCGTAATATACCTCACATCCCGAAATTAAGTTGTCTATTTGACTTAACACTGAACAGTGCAAACACGTACAAATTTGACATCATTGTGTCAGCACTATACTTGCTACGCGCGGTGTACACTTTAGTACATAAACGTCATTCAAATGGCGTGCACTCATTCATTATCATTCAATTAATTTCATCATCAATCAATAAAATCTATTATTACTGCGTATCACTCAACTATCATCATTAAAAGGTGTAAAGATCCTACATCTTTTTGGTCCTTCGAGCTTCCGTATAGGCGGGACTATTTCTACTTTTAAAAAACTGACGGTGCAAAAGTACAGCCCCTGCGGCTACGACCTGTGGACACAGTTACATCCGGCTCGAAGGACCAAAAAGGTGTAAAGATCCTACAAACACCCCACCGCGCCCTTCAAAGCAATGAATGTAAGTTTTATTTAAGGAAATGGGCAATAGTTGTGGCGGAACACAAAATTACCCATCACTTAGTATACGAGTTTGAATAATGACCGGCTTTTGTTTGTTTGTGTGCACATGGGTTTCATTACTCGGAGTGAGCATTTGTTCCCAAAGGAGTATCTTTTGGGGAAATTGCCCGATCTTACTGCAACTGGTACGTGAAAGTGGAAGTAGGTGATAAAATTAATGACTTCCTATTTTTTTTTAACGATTTATGTACACACATATAAACGACAAGAAGGCAGGAACAGAAAAATACGTAGGTACAGAGATGATGCTTATTTCTAAAGCTTTTTTTTTTAAATTACCTGTTTGTGTACCTACTAATATCTGTTTGAAAACAGCTTTGGTAAAACTCGTGTTTGACGTTTGTAATACCAAAAATATACATAATAACCGTATCCTTTAAATTCGGATTTGGGAACAGTGACAATCGTTTCTTCATTACAGAATAAGTTCGTGGTCAAAATATTCGGTCAAAACGTGAAAGAGAACATCGCGCGAGGAAACTTTAGGACAAAAAAAAACTGGCCAAGTGCGACTCGGACTAGCACACGAAGGGTTCTGTACCACAAGGCAAAAACACGTTTGTTGTATGAGAGCCCCCTTAAATATTTATTTTGTTCTGTTTTTAGTATTTGTTGTTATAGCGGCAACAGAAATACATCATCTGAGAAAATTTCAACTGTCTAGCTATCACGGTTCATGAGATACAGCTTGGTGACAGACGGACAGTGGACTCTTAGTAATAGGGTCCCGTTTTTACCCTTTGGGTACGGAACCCTAAAAATGGAAGACATGTGACATCTATCAACCCGCACTGAGCCCGCGTGGTAGATTACAGCCCACTCCTTCTCGAATAGAGAAGGTAAGCGTGTCAGGAGCGGGAATATTTTAGGCTGATTATGCAAAATATTAGCCAATCAGCAAGGTGACAGCAGAACCGATTACTGGACGAACCTGCTATTCGATACTTATTTATTTCGGGATTGCCTCAGGTGAAGGCTATTTTAATGCACCCCTATGCGATGTCATTTCTGGTCACTGCGTTCCCTTTTTTTTTTTCAGGATGAGAAATCATCAAATGAACCCTCCCGCTCTGGGTGGAGCGGAAGGGAGTGTCAGACTCTTACTGACTTAAACCCACCCGTGTTCCTTCCTTAGCCCTTTATGTTCCGGGCCAGCGGTAACCCTTTCGGACATTCCCGCTGACCGGACGATCCCGCTGACCACACTGCGCGCCCCCTTTCATTGCGTTTTAAATTGAATCTAGACGTACAGTGGTCTTCAAAGTTAATTGACATTTTTCCACTTCAGCTGTGATGCTAAATTAGGACTGAACATAAAAAATAATCAGGCACACCGAAGCACTACTTGATTATTTTTTAAGATTACTCGAAGAAGTTGTATTAGTCGATAAAAACGTTATAACAGTTCAAACATTTGGATCACTTGAATTGAAAATCATAATGTGGTGTGTCACAGATGAAATGGAAGTCAAAAACTTTTGGAGACCACTGTATGTAACCTGAACATGTTGGGGTCGGCTTCCAGTCTAACCGGATGCAACTGAATACCAGTATTTTAAATGGAACGATTGCCTATCTTACCTCCATAACCCAGTTACTGGTCCCCCTTAGTAAGACTGGTTGTCAGACTTTCGGGCTTCTGACGCCCCGTAACGACTATCAAAGATCTACGCATGACAGTCGGGACCAATGGATTAACATGCTTTCCGAGGCACGAAGAGGTCTTGGTATGTAAAGATGGTCACCCATCCACGAACCAACCGCGGCAAGCGTAGCTTAACCTGGTCGATCAAACCGCGCGGCTGTTATTTCTTAGCTGCCCTGCTTGCTGTCCCCTGAACCTGTAACCTGTACATGAGGTTTAAATATTTTTAGTTAACGAATTCGCACGATTCCGACCACCTTCACGTTTTTGCGGATAATTTGGTAGCAGTAACATCAATATACGAAAGTATGTTTGTTCGTGGTTTTACCGAAAACAGTTTAATCGTACGGAATAATTTTATTGCTATCGGGGAATTTTCGGGGCCAATGTGACCCGTATGTATGTTTATGTAAATAAGTTGTAACGTAATGATACTACACACATCAAAAGTGTCTAGGGATCAAGCATTTTTATGCGGATTTCTTGAGATTGAGATGTGGCTTTGTAATAAATTTATGATTTTATAAATTTATATGGATCCTTTTTGGTGCATTTCATAATTTGAATCAGGAACTGTGAATCAAATTCGAGTAAAAGATGAAAATCAGCTGTCAATATTTTCCCTATAAAAACATACAACGCATTGAAGACATTATTAGTGCTACTGTTTCCCTACTACTGATTAAAACCAACGTTATTATGGAGCGGCGACGTCATTTAAGCAGGGAAGAAATGCTCAGAGCCGTGGGAATGATAGAAGCTGGTTCCCGGCAACGTACTGTGGCTTTAGCTCTGAATACAAGTCAGAGTGTTATCAGTCGACTTTGGACACGTTACCGAAGCACTGGTACCGTGGCTGAGCGCCATGGAGGACGGTATCGCTGCACCACACGGAGACAAGACCGATACATTCAAATCTTAACTCGAAGAGCTCCAACAATAACCGCCATGATGTTAGCCGTGAGGCTTCATCACTCTTCAGGGAACTTAATTAGCGACCAAACAGTCAGAAACCGCTTGCATGAAGTGAACCTTCATTCCCGAAGACCGCTACGGGTACCACCTATAGCAATGCACAATCGTAGGATTCGATATCAATGGGCTCTTGAACACAGAAATTGGGCAGAAGAACAATGGCGTTTCGTGTGCTTTTCTGATGAGTCTCGTTTTGGTATGAGACCGGATACAAGACGTATACGACACTGGAGAACCCCTGGACGCCAACAGCGATTAAAATCCTGCCAGGAAGTCCATCCTTATAGTGGTGGAACCATCATGGTATGGGCGGGTATTTGGATCGGCGGAAGAACTGAGTTGATTTGGATCAGAGGCAACCTCAACGCTCAAATTTATGCTGAGACGATTGTATCAGACGTCATCGTTCCTCTACAAGTGCAAATCGGTCCCTTATTTCAGTTAATGCATGATAATGCACGACCGCACACCGCAAGAGTTGTAAGACAGACTCTCGCCGCAGCTAACATCAATGTCCTGCCCTGGCCTGCTCAGTCGCCAGACTTGAACCCGATTGAGCATGCATGGGATATGCTACAGAGAAGAGCTCTGCCGAATATGGAGGGTATCCAGTCGCAAGAAGACCTTTTTTTGTTGTTGCAACGAACATGGGCGGCCATTCCACAGCGTGATTTGGATGAACTCATTTTGAGTATGCCAAACCGATGTTCTTGTGTTGTTAGTGTTCGCGGTAGAAACACGGATTATTAATTGTTTAAGTTACCCAATAAAATTTTAAAGAAAACTGTTATTTCAGTCTTTTTTTCGAACTTTTGTGTTAGTGGTTCAAATGTCAAAAATCCCTTTATTAGGAAAATGGCAAATTTCTTTATTAATGCAAAGGTGACTTGGTTTATCGTTACTGTGACAAACGAAAACACTTTATTTGATGAATCCTTAAAGAAAATTTTAATTAATATCAATCAGGAGAAAAGTTATTGCAAAAATATATGTTGATCCCTAGACACTTTTGATGTGTGTATTTACACAAAACGGCTCCCATATTACGTTTAGCTTTAATTAAGGCAAGTTCTGCATGAAATACCCGGATTCAGAACTATTTTCATATCCCTTTTTTTTTTTGGTGGAAAATCATCAAATGACCCCTCCCGCTCAGGGTGGAGCGGAAGGGAGTGTCAGACTCTTACTGACTAAAACCCACCCGTGTTCCTTCCTTAGCCTTTTATGTTCCGGGGTAGCGGTAACCCTTTCGGACAATCCCGCTGCTCCAGCAGGCTTCGGCCCTAGAAGACACTGTATTCGTCACTTTTTACCGGACAGCGCCGAAGCACAAAAAGAGGGTAATCTTTTTGGTATGTAAGTACGAGTATGTTCGGAGGTATGTCTCTGTATCTCTCAAGGCTAAACGAGCGAACGGATCTTAACAAATTGTATAGTTGGATTCGTATTGAGAGCGCGAATGACACTGTGCTATATTAAGCATTGGTAATCAACATGGTGGAATTTGACGCTATTAATTCCTTCAAGATGGATTGATTCAAGTGTACCTATAGCGTAAAATTCATACAGGGTTATTTTAAATTGGCTGTTTGTTTTTATAACTCCTAATATCTTTACCCATTACTTTTTATCATAATAAAGAACAAGAGAATCGTACTTTATTGTGATAACGGGCTACTACGGAGCCCTAAACTGTGCGGGGCCCGACACGCACTTGGCCGGTTTTTAATACTTTTAGTTAGATTAAGTTATTATTAATTTTTATTTTAATAATTTGTGGTTTATTTAGTAAGTGTTAGAAGTTTGTACATATTAGATAATTATATTTTAAATAACCCTGTGTAGGAATACTCTACGTGTGATCTTAAGTTTTAAGTCATTGATTTCACTGTATTACTTATTTCATCTTTATGATTTTAATATACTTTATCAAAAATATGTAAATATCTAATCGTCGGCGTCGTCGAAATATTGTTAAAGTGTAAAAACATCAGGGAAAAGAAGTTATAACCAGAAATAGCTCAGTCAATCAGCGTTGCCAGGGAGCGCATTTATCAGTCCTCGTTCAAATTTGAGCACATCAATCGTATCCCAGCCTCCGTAATGGAAAAACGACAGTGATTTGAGTCCATTTGTTGATTTAATCCCATAAAACGGAGATTAAAATTGTCAGATTGGGAAAAGTCAACGATATCGTAACGTCAATGGACCTGGAATAACGTAATCCTTTTAGCTTCAGGCTCCAGCATTCATCATTTTGAGTGTGACATATTTTTTTACATAACTGTAGCAAAGAGAATCAGTAAATCAAATGGCCCATATCTTTTGTTTGAATTATTTCGGGTGTCCGTACTTGTAGTTGGCTGAAGGCCTAAGAATGGAGAAGAATAACTATTTAATATTATGATGGATGACTTGGACACGTTTCTTCTTGCCAAGGCTGATGTCCAAAATACTGGAAGATTCTACAGGTTTAGTTCCTCAACTAAAAATTAAACGGATTCACTCATCTTAATTTACCTACTAATATTATCTATTAATCTGAAAGTTTGTATGCTTGTTACTCTGTCACGCAATTTGGATGAAATTATGACGAATTTGGATGAAATTTGGCACACAGAAAGTTTATAACCTGGATTAACACATAGGATTTAGACTTTTAATCCCATTTAGTATGTTTCCGTGTAAATATAATGTGCCGAATTAAGCAAATTGTAATGGATAGGTTTGCCCCCTCTGTCATGAGACTTAAGTCTCTGACTCGTGTCTCATTTGTAACGTTTAAACGTAATTGATTGAATAATATGGGTGTAGCATATATCCACCAACCCTTTTGGGTAACACAAGTCACGCTTGTGTTACCCAAACCTGACCTAAATGATCGTTTCAAAAATCAATCCTTGAATAAAACTTCAATACTAGCGCATTGATCATGACACAACAACTCAAGCATTTTAAAACCCAGAACAAAATTCTAAACCCACAAAAAACCCTCTTCCACTTTGAACTACAATTTTAAATTTGTCTTTCTTTACAATTTACCCTTCATAAACACCCAGTTGTTAGCCGCAGCGGCCCGCAATTGTCTTTGAGCGTCCTTTGTGATAAAAGTACCGTAGATTGTACTGTACTGTGACAATTTGAACGTTTGTTAGTAATGCTGCTTATAATAGAGGGTCTAGCTGAGGAAAATGTGGTGAAAATTGTAAAGGATGTATTGATCAGAGGATGTTTTTAGATGATGTAAGTATTGGGAACGATAATGGAGAAATTATTGATGACGTGGCTGTTAATAGTGATACATTATCTATGTTTTTGGCAAAGGATGTGAATACAGAAATGAAGGCTAATATAGATAAAGAATGGAAGGGAAGACGTCATTTCTCTGACCCCAATGAATAAGAGTGGGACGATTATAATAACAATGGTCAGTAAACCTTAATAACCGACGCCGACTCTAAATAAATTGACATAATGACCAATGGTGCCTAATGGTCGTGGTGATGATAATTCTGATCAGAATAAAATTAGTCTTTAAGCGTCCTTTATGATAAAAGTGGTGTCGATTGTACTGTACAGTGACAATTTGAACCTTTGTTAGTATTGCGAATTATAACATAGGGTCGAACACATTCCAGCAATAAATGATATAGATCCTCACAGACGCCATAATCTTCGCAGTTTGATGAGTCAGTCTTCCTCATCATAAAATTAAATTTATTGCATAGCTGTAACAATCAGTTTTCTATTTAAACTAGTATTTGCGCACCAGGGAATACGAAGGGCCTGCCATTGGATGGTTTTGTACCATATTCCTTTTTCTAATGAGCGATTATTGAAATACTCCTTCCAACTCTCAAAACATATTTGTTTGTATTTAGGCAAAAACTCTAAATAATCTGGTACAATATTCATTTGTTTACCAGAGGTAGCTGCAAATTTAGCCAATGTGTCGGCCTGTTCATTCCCCCTTAAGCCCCTTAAGCTATTGGCAGTCAGATGTGGTGGGGTATAATGGGACTGGTATGCACAATGTGTATAAGTCCTTATCTTCTAAATATTTAAAACTCAAAGGTGACTGACTGACATAGTGATCTATCAACGCACAGCCCAAACCACTGGAGGGATCGGGCTGAAATTTGGCATGCAGGTAGATGCTATGACGTAGGCGTCTGCTAAGAAAGGATTTTGATAAATTTCTACCCCCAAGGGGATAAAATAGGGGATGAAAGTTTGTATGAAACTTTGTCAATTTTAAACCGATCGGGCTGAGACTTCGCATGCATATAGCTACTATGACTTAGGCATCCCCAAAGAAAGGATTTTGATAAATTCTACCCCCATGGGGATAAAATAAGGGATGATGGAGGATGTAAATGTATTAGTTTTTTTTTAATAATACTTAACGCGAGCGAAGCCGCGGGCAAAAGCTAGTTATAAATAATAATACAAAAAAAATAACAGATTGTCTATATATTTGTGGAAAAATATTGTGACGGAGCTGTTAAAAATGATACAATGATTTTGGCGAAGGATGTAAATACAAAGATTCAGATTGATAGAGATATCAAATCATCATCATCTGCCTAGCCTTTTCCCAACCATGTTGGGGTTGGCTTCCAGTCAAACCGGATGCAGCTGAATACCAGTATTTTACATGGAGCGACTGCCTATCTGACCTCCACAACCCAATTTCTGGGTAATACGATACCCCTTGATAAGACTGGTTGTCAGACTTTAGGCCTTTTGAGTACTGATAGAGATATAAAATATGAAAGACATATGACGCTGACTCTAAATTAATTGGCAGGAGCATAATGAGGAGGAGCATGATGATTATGATCAGTATAACATTAATCTTAAGCGTCCTTTGTGGTATTGCGCTGACCCGAGTGCTTATCCATCGGGGTCAGCGCAGCGCAGCGCAGGTAGGAGAATTTTGATGATAATGATTATTTATGATCAGTACCTCTGTAGTGTGGATCAGAAAGGTGTTGTCAAATTTAAGAGTGTGATACAGACCATTCAACCGAACGACTTTCTCCTTAGCCATTTCTCATTTCCCATATATTTGGGTCGTTAAGTATTTAAATTTTGTAAGGGACCCATGAAGAAATTTGTTCAGTTTGGAGGTCTGTATTACACCCTTAAATTCGAACACACCTTTTCTGATACATGCTGTATAACATAACGATCGATCAGTATGATTTACATCAATAAAGACGTTAATGTTGAAGACTCTCAGATATAGTATCTCTGACATAACATTACGAAGAGTACCTATTAGACGGGGCGCAATAATCAGTCAACATAGATCATAAAACATTTTCACAATCATCCATTGAAAAACGTGGATTTTCAAGACCGCATTGTTAGTAGAAATACCGTCCCAAAATAAAGTATCATTAACGTCGTTAATGAAAAATTTAATTGAGCTGAATAAAGTCCGTGAAAGATGTGGCCCATTTTCACAAATGGAGTTACGCAACTCATCAGCTTTCAGCGTTGTATTAAAAGCCGAGGGCTAAAAGGCAGGAATTATGTATCATATGGCTTTAATACGATTGTGAGAGAATTTGAAATGAATCCAAATATTCTGACGATTGTTTAATTAGAAATCCAACGTCAAATATGGCAGCTACAACTTTGCCTTTTAGTATCACTATGAGCCTCGAATTTTGATGTTAAAAGCAAGAGTTCTAAAACTTAACCAAAATTATAAACAACTAGCTGTTGCCCGCGACTTCACCTACGATCCAGGATATAAAGTAGTATATGTACTTCTGCTGGTCATGGTCTACTCATGTGCCGAATCTCATTTAAATCTGTCCAACAAACATACAAAAAATCTAATCTTTAATATCTATTTAAATCTAATCTATAATCAGGAACCCTAGTTATAGACTACTTATGTACCAAATTTTATCAAAATCCGTTTTGCCGCTAAGGCGTGAAAAGATAACAGACAGAGATACTTCGCATTTATAATATAAGCATATGAATACATTTCTAAATGGGCATTAAAAATGTAAATTTTCCGGAAAGTTTCACAAAATAAATTAGAAAAGATTATAAGGGATGACCCTTCACTCACTGAAGACACTCCGAGTAAATGAAAAATAGATTTGGACGGTTTCACCCAAAGGAAAAGTGACACCAATAAAAAACGCGTCATAAAATATCCGTCGAACCCAAAAAATCCTTTTACCTTTTACAATCTCCACAAAAAAGGTTGTTCGTATGTCTTTCCCCTCTTCTCTTTTTATAATATTCAGGCAAAAACTGACAGTATTAGGTTCCTCCTCACGTATTACCGTTCTCGTGTGGACGAGGTTTAAATAACGCATTGATACGTAGGTACGGTACAATTGTAACTGAGCTTTTCTCGCCCCGAAAATCCGTAAACCGTTTTTGTTCTGCCCGAAGCGGTGAGGATTTCGTGTGATCATTTCGGTTGACATTATCTTAGGATTCGGAAGTGAAAATATCAACTGTATTTTAATGGTAATTAAGTTGATTTCAGAGTGACTGTGATTGAAAAATTTATAAAAATGTTTGAAGTTGTACCGTAATCTGAACTTTATTGTGTAGGATTTAAAGTTATTTTTCCATAAACTCATATTTGTTTACATTTTAGGCAAATAAATCGCTAATGCAGATTACATAACATTAACTCACGCCTTCCTCCCATAATGGTAGGTAGAAACAGAACGCCACCTGCTACGATGCTTACATATTCCTTTTGCCTCGTTTACGTTCACACACCGGGTCATAGTACGCGCACGCCAGTTGCGAGTACTACATGCGTGTTATTTTGAACTAACATCTAACATCTAGTGAAAAAGATATGGATATTTCGGAGTCAAAGGATTATCATAATCCCCTTACTAATAAACGTAATAGAACAGATGAATAGTTACACACCGATTTCTCTCTTTCAGTCGTCAGTAATTTGACTTTCGAAAGAAGAAGACAAAGCATTGTGTAACTATGCAGACGTTATACAACGCTTATTAGTAAGGGAGTGAGTATATATAGTAGTACAGTGTGTATCTAAACACATAGAAGATACAAAACATATAGAAAAACTAGAAACAATCTAATCTAACTAGCCTGTATTGTTCCACTGCAGGGCAAAGGCCTCCCTCTCCCTTTTCCACACTAGTCTTTTGCGAGTGCCGGCCAGCTCCTACGGTAGGAGACAAGCTCGTCCCGCCATCTTCGTCTTGGCCTGCCGCGTTGTTACTTTTAGTGGGACCTAATCGGCGGTGGTTCTCTTAGCCCAATTGTCATCTGGCATGCGGCCGACATGACCGTCTCAGTCCCACTTAAGTTTAACGACTTTTTGGGTAACGTCTGTTATCTTGGTTTTGTCGCGCAATATTCTGTTCCTTATACTGTCAGAAATTCGAACCCTCAGGATACTGCGCTCGCTGGCAAACATCGAGCTTAGACCTGTGTTGAAATGTCAAAGACCAGGTTTGAGCACCATTATGTGAGAATGGGGAGAATACACATGCTCATAATTCTCCTTTTGAGATATAGCTGCATAGATCTCCTTTTAGAAGATATTTCATAGACCAATAGCTACTCCAGGCGCTCTCGATGCGTCGAGCAACTTCTTTGTCTTGTCTTAGAAATAAGAATCTGAAAAATCGTTGATACAGCTGAAGCAATCAAAAGGATCAACCACGAACATCAAACGTATAATGTCTACTAAAAACAAGTTCACAATTTTATTAACACAAACGCTACTTTCCTGACACAGATAACAGGCTTTTGTTACCTAAGGCGTAACTCGCAGAGTCAGGACAAAAGTAATTACAAATGTTAGTTCGTAGCAGCCGTTCATTAATATGCTAATACCGTAGCGGGAGTACCATCGAACTCCGAATTGGCGCAAAAGAACTCTGCAAAGCAAAAAATGGGAGTTGAATTTTAAAAAGGGGAGCCCACTGTAGCTTATTTTGATGCTGAAACTGAGTAGGGTTAATTAATTTGCGCTTTTATTTGCCTACGTTGATTGTATTTCTGTTTTGCCTGCTAAGACACTTTTGTTGGCAGGTTGCGGCTCCAATTACGAGGTTGCATTTTTTTTTGTACGAATTTTTGACGGCGTACGCAAACAGATAACAGATAAAAATAAATGCACCGGAGTTTTCGAGTGTTAAATTTGAAATTCGCATCTCTGTATATTTGGATTTTAGTCGGTGAATTTGGATAAGGGTACATAAATTACTACTGCGCACTACTGTGAAATTCGAACAGCTAAACTTATGAAATTGTGCTAAATGGGTTTTGGCGTGTGGCTCCACATACAGAATTGGCTGAAATGGTTACCGACTCTCTTGTTTTGGATATAGTAAACTGAAATACTTAATACGGGATGAGCTGACCTCACTTAATTAAAGATTGGTCCTTGGCAGCTCAGGACAGAATGAGGTTAAAATAGAGTGGGGAGGCCTTTGCCCAAGGTACGACGTTCTTGGCTAATAATAATAATCTGAAATACAACGGTAGGCCTGAAGAATAAACATTGATAGAGATAGACCCAATAGCCAATCAGAAACCTTGACGAATGACGAAGTTTTGCTTTTAAAACCTTACATTCCCTTTACACGATGGCCCATGCTAGTCACATAGACTGTAAAGACATACCCACAATATAAACCTTTTGTATACTAATGCAGCAGACGTTAAAATGTAGCCAACGTGAGTCTATGTGCCCAGAATTCATAATGAAACCACATTTTTCTTGCAACTAAGTGTACGAATAAGGATGGGACCACGTTCCCAATTATCGATAAGCGCCCGTAATAAGTTCTATCGACACTAAAACACCGCTTTTTATTAAAATGCATAAAAATCCGTTATCATAAATTGTAATCTTGCATGCTTTGGGAGAAAAATGAGGAATAATATTATACCTACATGATCGTATTTTATTTTATATGCTTCCTTGCAGATTTAAGGGGAACGAAAAACTTTAGTATGGGATAAGACGTAGAAATTTCGACTCTGTGTCACTTGAACGTAAATTCCTTCTTTGCGATAAATATTTCTGTACCTTGCATTAATGATAGGAAAATTATTATTTTATGTCATCATCTGCCTAGCCTTTTCCCAACTACGGTGGGGTCAGCTTCCAGTCTGATGGAATGGAAGGATGCAGCTGAATACCAGTATTTTACATGGAGCGACTGCCTATCTGACCTCCACAACCCAGTTACTGGGTAATACGATACCCCTTGGTAAGACTGGTTGTCAGACTTTCGGGCAGAAGCCCGAAAGTCTTCTCACTACCAAAGATCCACGAATGACAGCCGGGACCAACGTCTTAACGTGCTATCCGAGGCACGGAGGGGTCACGGTATGTAAAGATGGTCACCCATCCACAGACCAATCGCGGCAAGCGTAGCTTAACCTGATCGATCGACCTGTGCGGCTGTTATTATTATATATATTTTTTATTATTATTTTATTTATAAAAAAATATTCCATATTATTATATAATTATTATTTTATGTCTGAACGAATATTCCATAACAATGAAAATTGCAAAAAAGTGAAAAAGCCGTGTAAAAATAAAGATATAATTGTTTAAAGCGGTTCCCATAACATTTACAAAACTTAAAAAAAATAGTTATGACTCGAAAACTATCAAAAATCGCGGAACATACATGGGGTATTTTCGGATACCATCAGGCATGTGAATTTTTCTTTATGACGTCACTATTTGGACTCTCTTGTATGTTAGAAAAAAATATGTTGCATTTTTGCTAATGATAATTTCGCGTGAGTGAGAAAAGCCGTTATCGAGCGTAAAGTTTTTGTTACAATACCTCGATCAAGAAAAGAGATTGAAATAAGATCAAAGAATCACAAAATCGTAGATCCTAAACACAACACAGAAGATGAAGTCGGTGTGGGAAGTAACAACACTGTAATGACTAAACAAAGATCAATAAATAAATTGTTTTGTTTATTCAAAACCAAAGCAACAATAACGAAGAATTTTTCGAAGTCAATATTAGTTTAACCTCGCACAGCCTAGAACAACGTTAACAAACTTTTCATTTCGCCCGTTCAGCCAAGTTTGTGCTACAGCTTCATTTTCTGCTAAATTGATACTGTTGCACTAAAAACCCAGGTGGGTGAACAATTTCATGGGAATAAAAATGTTATAGACAAAGTTTATGAAGAGATCGATCCGCACAATTACTTTTGTACAAGGAGGCTTGATTATGATGAGCAATTTTGATGGTGTTGCTGATATTTATCTTTTAGGAAATATTTAATAAAATTAATGAAGGAAAAACATTTAGACTTTAACATAAGTGTTAAACCTTTTTTTGTAGAAATCGGAAAGAAAAACGAAGGCAGTCGATACTACCATCTACAATCGTTCAAAGAACTAGCAATTATTGCATAAAGAAATTTAAGACAAAACTAATAATAATATACCTGATGACATTAGTCGAAAAACGCAAAACTCAAAAAGTTTTGCAAACTAACATAAAAAGAAAATACAAAAACATTACTTTAACATACACACATTATGTACTGCAAGTGCTTTATTTCCAGTAACATATATCTAAACAATAGGGTTTAGTGCGAAGATAAAGTTTCGTAAATTGTATGAAAGAGTGTCCTTTTGGGTACACAGCCCAGTTGACGGACGTCACAGGCTAATGTCAAAAAGAAAGGTGCGTGTCATATATTTATCACACGGCTTCTAGATGCTGCACCCTTGTTGGACGAGTAGATTTTGGCTATAGAGCGGATCGAAATAGGTTCGCGTTATATCATCCCCTTTGACCTAGCTATAATTATATCCGGTCGAACAAAGTAGGAATCCGTCCACAAAATAATGAAACAGTACTTTCCTTACGATGAATGAGTAGGTGTACCTAAAGGCAAATTAACTTTTTCACATCAAGCTAACGATATTAAAAAATCACCAACCTCCGTGCACTGCGAAGCGAATATGCAAGTTGATTGAATGATAATGTTTTCGAAACTCACAAAGGCGGGCCTTTTTACGTCCAATTTATTCTTCATTACAGTAATTTTAACTTAAGTGAGAGTGAAAGAGGAGGTTAATGAAATGATTTCATAAATAGCAATGCAGTTGAACTTGCTATTATTCACGCAGGATGAGATCTTTGAACTGCGAATTATTTGTTGTTAGTTCCACTAAGGCTAAGGCAGACGAAAGAGTTGTACAAGGGCTGATACTGCTTTAGAAATTGTCTAAGCAAATTTATCAAGAACATGACTGTAGTTACCGATTAAGGGGCTTATATGCGCTGGCTTAAAGCGCGGTCACTGTCGGACTGCATATAAAAGAAAGAGAAGCGCGATGGCACAACGCTGGTAATTTATTGCAAAATATGAAGCAATTATTTAATTACAAAAAATCTATTTTTGGACTAAAAAATTAAAACACTAGCATTTTAGTAAGTTGCTTGTAGAATAATCTGACAAATAATCAGAATGATTGTATGTATATTAGTATGGTTTTTATTGTAAAAGTAAAGTTTTTAAAGGTACCTTCATGATTTTTTTCTATCGTACCAAATTCGTTGTATTATGTTTTCAACACACTATCTACGTAGCATATATCCAGAAGAATATCATAATATTTTTCTGATTTTGTTTACTGTAGTCGATCATATACTTTTATTGTTTCTAAAACTTGCGTTTTTTGTGTTTAGGTCCTGTAAGCCCCAATAGACAAAATAAGCACCTATAATACAGTCCTATCAATGGATGTCGTGAGTCTGAGTTGTGGAGAAATACTGGTATTCAGCTGCATCTAGTAAGCCTGGAAGTCGTTCGCAACATAATTGGGAAAAGGCTAGGTAGGGCTGACAGATATTGTATTAGAGCTGATACTGATAAAAAAATTGTCTAAGCAAGAAAATAACTGTAGTTACCCATTGTCCGAAATAATCATCAATAATACCACTGGTATTATACTCTTTGTTAACAAGACGCCATGAAAGCTTATACAAGAACTAACAAAGTAGGCGTTGATTTTAAAACATTAAATACCAGGAAATAAAAAGAGACTGAAAGAACCAAGTATCAGACAGCGTAATATTTTTTATGTTTATCATAATAATTTCAGCCGGTAGTCGTCCACTGCTGGACAAAGGCCACCCCTTAGCAACGCGATATCATGTGCTTCTCGAATCCAGCGGGTACCCATAACCTTAACAGGGTCATCGGTCCATATTGTGTCCACACGGTCGCCAGTACAGAAAATTTCACATTCTGATGACACTACCCTGAATCAAAACATTCTAATACAAAATTACCCAACTCTTGATACTGAATAAGCTTAACCCACATCTACTGTTACTAAAGCGCTACCATCATTATTTCCCAGTCCCAACGTTAAAGGACGCGCTCATTTTTATTCAAATCCATACAGTTCCAAATCTCTACAAAGTGTCCTTTATCTTCTGCCATCAAAGTTTCTTCATTAGGAAAATACGAAAGGTCTGTTTGATGCAAAGTTTTGATCCGGGATAATTACTGCGTTTACACACTGTTTTAGTATGAGAGGGTAAAGGCGCATTTACATGAGAGATCGTCGCCTCGAATAGATGATAATCGAAGGTCAACTACCTTCGATTGAGCATGATGAGAAAAAGTTAATTCGTGTAAACAGTCAACGGCACGCCATAGTCAGCAACGCTTGAATAACGAAAACCGTCCTTTTTACGACGACATAAGGGCGTTGTCAATGGAATGTGTTAATATGCGGCTGACGGTAAATACTCGCATATCGAAAAGCGAAAATTTCTTAGTAGTCGTAATTCGAGTTTTTGTAATCGCAGTTTGAGAAAACAGCTAGACGAGGTTTGCACAAACACTTTTACAAGTCAATCATATTTTTTTAAAACTAGATGAGGTCGGCGTTTCCTATCTACTAGTCTGAGAAGAAATGAAGCAAGTTTTTGATGTTCACTTGAGTGTTAACAATCAAATAAACATGGAACAATGTTACAACCAGAAATTACTTCTGTTTGATCATTAATTTTTCGAGATTTTAGTGTAGCATAATTTTTCTCAGGGTTTATTAAGAAATGTGAATGATGGTGAATGAGTTTGATAGTTACCTTCGGAGTCCCACCTACGAGTTTCAAATTGTCATTCTCGACTCTCGAAGTGCGAAAAACTCTCATAATATTATATATTATAATAAGCCTTTCGAGTTCCATAATTTTCGAGTAATTACAAATTAAATTTTAATTTAAAGAAGAAAGAGAAAGTAGAGAGTTGTAGTATGCCTAGTAGAGTGTTGAGTAATCATGATTAATTATACGATTAAGGGTGAAGACCCTCGCCTCATTTAGTTGGAAAAGTTCAAAACATTTGTTATATCAGGACGCGTTATTAATGATGTCTTTATTGATAATGTAAATATACAGTTTGGAAATGTTTTTAGTGGCGTAGAAGGATAAATATTTTGAAATGATAGTTTTGTTTGTGTAATCTATTATGTTATTTTACACTAGCTGTGCCCGCGACTTCGTCCGCGTGGAATAGTGACTTTTCGGGCAGCATATTTTGAATTACATATACCGTCTACAGACCGGGCATTTGCTGTCCGAACCCTCTGAGAACTCAGGCGAATTTCAGTGAAAGTCTCAGACTCTAGTGCTTGAGCTTCACGATCGGCAGTGAGACGTATTTCTCGTTCTTCCTGTGTTTCCTGAGACCGAACATTTGCTGTCCGAACCCTCCGAGAACTCAGACGAATTTCCCTATCAGTGAAAGTCTCAGACTCACGCGATAGTGTATGAGCTTCACGATCGGCAGTGAGACGTATTTCCCGTTCGTCCTGTGTCTCCTGGGATCGAGCATTTGTTGTCCGTACTCTCTGGGAGCTCAGGCGGGTTTCCCTGACAGCAAAAGTCTCAGACTCACGCGATAGCGCGTGAGCTTCGCGATCGGCAGATAAACGTGCCTTTCGTTGTTCCCCGTTTTCCCTATTTCGAGTTGTCATCATTCGAGAACGATTTGAACTCAGTCGAGATTCTTGCTGAGTCGAAGTTTCTGCAGCACGAAACCTAGCCTGGTGCAGAGAGCCTTTTGCCTCACGACCTTCCTCAGATTCCTGTGATGGAACTAATCTCATCATTTTAGCATTTCTGCTACATTGGGAGAGGTTGGATCTTCTTCGAGGCATTCTTACAATAAAATAGTACTTACTACTTAACACACAGTTATTTAGTAAACACGTACTATCGTAAACAATTAAATTATAAATACTTACAGATTATTATACAGTCTAAAATTATCACAGTTTAAGTAATAAGTGTTAAGACGTGTAAACCAAACGTCATTATCATCATCATTTCAGCCGATAGACGTCCACTGCTGGACATAGGCCTCCCCCAAATTTGGGGGGGTTTGCCATAATCGCCACGCTTGGCAGGCGGGTTGGCGATCGCAGTATGGTATGGTGGTGGAATGCATAGAAAACGCTGCTGCCCATTCTCCGGTGAGACCCTTAGTCGCCTTTTACGACACCCACGGGAAGTAAGGGGTGGTGCAATTCTTCTACACAGACAAACGTACTAACTTTATAAAACAAAAGAATTGCTAGAAAAAATAATTACTAACCTAAGCTAATGAACTTATACTTAATAAAGAAAATCAAGAAAAGAAATGCCTAACCTATACCAAATACTTATAATATTTATATACAAATCCTAAATACAAATTAAGATAAGTATGTATACCGAAAATCAGGGAAAGAAATGCCCAACCAATAATAAATGCTTACAATATTTATTTACAAAACCCTAAATAAAAATTAAGATAAGTAAATACCCAAAAATCAAGGAAAGAACCGCCTAACCAAATATTTACAAAATTTTAAAGAAAATTAAGAAAAAGAACCTAACCTACAAATCATAAAATATAAATAAATGAAATATGCAAACAGTCAGTAGGTATTCAAGTGAATCGCAATAATCGAATCCAACTATTCGCCTATACTCTCCAGGATACGTGCGTTCGCTACGAATAACTGAATCCTTATGGCAGCGGCGCGTTTTCTTTTGAAATGGTCATCTCGCAGTTCAACCTGAGGGGTTGTCGACTGCTTAACCTGGCTTTTCTGTGGATGCCTCAATAAATTAAGGCCTCCAGCCAGGCCATAATACACCACTTGACTACACAATATAAACTTAAAAACTAAGCGACTACACGCTAAGGGGAACCCCCTGTGGGGTACGGACCTCGGCTTAGGGCGTCGCTGGGAGAGGGCAGCAAGGGACAGGCTGGATCGGAATTATGGCAGCGGCGCGGCTCTCAGCGCGCTTTATACAAAGTGTAACGGAAAGGGGGTATCAACCCTGAAGGAGGTGAATGTGCTCATGAAACTGAACAAATTTCCCCAAAGAACATAGGTCGAAATATGAAAAAAATTTTGGACCTCCCATAGTAATAGTAAATCATTGATGTGCTATTACTATGGGAGGTCCAAATTTTTTTTTTCATCTTCATTCACCTCCTTCAGGGTTGATACCCCTTTCCGTTACACCTTGTATATATAGCCACGGACGCGCAGGCGCGAGGCGTTTACGTACTCTGATAGAATACCTTAACAAATGTTCGCCGTGATTCTTTAAATTGACATAACTTTTTTATTTATGAACCGATTGACATGAAATAAACACTAAATGTTAAGTGAAGCTTACTACAATATATTAGTGAAAACCGCATCTAAATCGAATAAGCCGTTTCTGATATTAGCGTGCACAAACACAGCAGACAAACAGACAAACAGACAAACCGACAAACAGACAAAAAAAAATTTAATTACAATTTCGGGTTCGGCATCGATATAATAACAACCCCTGCTACTTTTTTTTAATATATTTCCATTGTACAGACACCACTTTTCTACAATTTTATTATATGTATAGATTTTGGAGTTGTTTTAGTAAGTTAGTAAGAATGAATGAGCAAGAAGTAACATAATAATTATCTTGTCCTTATTCTAATTTATTTGGGGTCGGCGCAACATGTCTTTTCCTTCCATACTTCTCTATTAGTCGTCATCACTTACATTAGTGGTCACCCTCTTTCTAGGCATTTATCTTTCACACCACAGATATAGATAGATAACGCAAGTATCACGATCTGTATGATAACCAAGCGTGCCATTTTTTGACTACCTACTATGACGTCACAAATATTATTTAGTGATGGGAAAATCAAATCGATTCTAAGACGAGATTGTGGACGATCGGCTTATAGTAAGTTCCTATAAAGTCGAGGTATACATAGTAACTTACTATAAAGCCGAGGTATAGATAGTAACTTACTATAAAGTCGAGGTGCTGAAATCAGCCGATTTCGCCGCCGCGTGCGGCGTGCCACCCCCGGGGCCTAGCGCCACACTGCTCACGCTCACCCAGCCAGCAGTACACAGACTGAGAGAGACAGTAGACTGAGTGCGAAAGTCGAAAAATTGCATGGGGTTCAGAATCATGTACACTTGTACAGGTAGCAGGTGGTACAGGTACACGCGGCGGCGTCTTTGAATCGATTTGATTTTCCTATCACTAAATAGTACTTGTGACGTCTAGTAGGTAGATACAAATGGCACGCTTGGTTTTCATACAGATCATCATACTTACGTTATCTACTTCTATCTATATCTGTGATAGAAGCTGTTGAACCACTAATACCATGACCACTTCTGGTAAAGGCTATCTTGTATCTTTATGTTACCTATTTTTTTAATATTACATTAAGGCTTTCGGAAATGAAAGCTGGTATTCTTGAAACCGATAACCTTTACTGTTATTGGTTTTAAGAAGAAACGCTTTCTTTTAGCCGTTTATCTTTCTCCAGCTGGTTTTTCGAGGTTATGGATCATGACAATCGTAACTTAAGAGCATCTTCCTCTTTTACAATTTATTTAATGTTTCCAGAATAAAATACACTCTCCAACAATTAAAATATTATGATAAATGATAAATGATAAATGATTTATTTTCTGTAAGTAGGTTTTTACAAACACTTTTACACGTCATCATATTTTTTAAAACTAGATGTGGTCGGCGTTTCCTATCTGACTACTCTGAGAAGAAAGGCCGAAACAAACTCAGAGGTCACAGTCTCTTTTAAAGTCCAGACAAAATCTTGGTCAGATCGTGTGAAGACCATGTAGATTGATGTCTGAAATGGTCTTTTGAGGAAAGAACCACACAGATTGAGCGGACCTGTCCAATCAGTGCACGCATTTGTCAAAAATCGTGCAGCTCGACTCAGAAATGAGGAGCTCAACGATTCGACGAACAATACCAAAGAAAGGACATTTGGGTAGGCCGCGTAAATTACTCAAACTGCCAGATCATGATTAAAACTAAGAAGGAAAACAGAAAAAAAAAATGACCCACATAGTCCTCACATTCACAATAATTAAATGAGAAGAAAAAAAAAAATAATAATAAAATAAAAAATACTTTACAAAGTAAATATTCATGTCATTGTCTAAATAAAATTCATCAATGTCAATGTGTATATAAAAATCCGGACATAATCTTTGAGGACCATGTAGATTAGTGTCTGAAAAGATCTTTTGAGGAAAGAACCACACAGATTGAGTGGACCTGTCCAGTCAGTGCACGCATTTGTCAGTAACCGTGCAGCTCAACTCAGAACTTCAGGAGCTCAACGATTCGACGAACAATACCAAAGACAGGACATTTGGGTAGGCCGCATAAACTACTCAAACTGCCAGACCACGATTAAAATGTAAACAATGACCCACATAGTCCTCACATTCACAATAATTAAAATAATATAATACTTTATACAGTAAATGTACATGTCATTGTGTAAGTAAATGATACTTAAAAAAAAAAAAAAGAAAATATTAAAGTGTAAAAATTGCAAAATAACATTCACTGTCTAAACCTATTGGAGCAGCTCAATCCCAAGCCTTTTTGTCCTCAATATAGTCTTTTACAGTATAATAGGCTTTCTGGCATAGTTTTCGCTTTATAAAAGCTTTGAATTTATTTAGGCTTAGTTCTTGAATGTGGCTAGGAAGTTTATTATAAAAATGTATACATTGGCATCTAAACGAGCCACCTATTTTCTTGAGCCTTGTTGTAGGAACAACAAATTTGTGTTTGTTCCTAGTATTTATGTTATGGATATCACTGTATTTTTTAAACAGATTAATATTTTTATGTGCATACAAAAGATTATCATAAATGTACTGAGAAGGCACAGTCATTATATTAATCTCTTTAAATTTGTCTCTGAGGGAGTGTCTAGGACTTAATTTATAAATAGAACGAATTGCCATTTTTTGTAAAATAAAAATTGTCTGAATATCGGCGGCATTTCCCCACAACAGAATACCGTACGACATCACACTATGAAAATAACTAAAGTAAACTAAACGGGCTGTCTCTAAATCAGTCAAATCACGAATTTTCCTAACGGCGTATGCTGCAGAGCTAAGCTTTTTTGACAATTTATCTATATGGGGGCCCCATTGAAGCTTGGCATCCAACGTTATGCCTAAGAATACTGTGGTATCTTCGGGTTTTAACTCTTCATCCTTAATGAGAACACTAGTTTCTACTTGTCTAACGTGGGGTATCGTAAACTTAATACATTTTGTTTTTTTTCCGTTAAGAAGTAGGTTATTGACATTAAACCAGTTAACTACTTTTGCAAGGGCGTTATTTACATTGTCAGTAACCAGCTGCTGACGTTTGATTTTAAACAAGAGAGAAGTGTCATCTGCAAACAACACTATATCATGATTATCCTTTATGAGGTACGGTAAGTCATTGATATAAATAAGGAACAAGAAAGGACCAAGAATTGAGCCCTGGGGGACCCCCATTCTTACTACAGATCCGGGTGACCTTTTTCCGTTAACATCAACTCTCTGAATCCTATCACTCGAGTAAGAAGTAAGAAGATCCAGAGAGGCGTTCCGGATTCCGTAGTGGTGCAGTTTCCTGATTAATGTTTCATGAAGAACACAATCGAATGCCTTGGACAAATCGCAAAAGACGCCCAAGGCATCGCATTTGTCCTCCCATGCATTATAAATATGTCCTAAAAGTTCAACTCCTGCATCGGTAGTCGAACGACCCCTTGTAAAACCGAACTGTTTATTATGCAGTAATTTATTTTTATTAAAAAAGCTTTGCAATTGATTCAAAATAAGTTTTTCAAAAATTTTACTAAAGGTAGGTAGTACTGAAATAGGTCGATAATTAGTAGGGTCTGATGTACTACCCGATTTAAATAACGGTATTATTTTACTGTTTTTCATAAGATCAGGAAACTCACCACGGTCAATACAATTATTAAATATAACAGCTAAAGTAGGTGCTACAATGTTTATAATCGACTTAGCAACATCCACAGAATTACCCCATAGATCTGCGGTCTTTTTAACATTTAACGTGTGAAAGGTTTTAATGATATCGTTACAGGTTACATATTCAAAGTGAAATTCAGAATCACAAACTGAAACGTTTTCTCTAAGTAAAGACTCTGCGGCAGCGGGTGATGAGTTAAGAGATTTAGTAGTTGATACTGGAATCTCTGCAAAGAAATTTTCAAAGGCCGCGGCGACTTGAGAATCTGATTTAATTATATTGTCATCAATAGCAAGGCTGTAGTCACTACTTCGGGTGCATGACCTACCCGTTTCGCTATTAATGACATTCCAAGTTGTTTTAATAATGTTGCTACTATTTTTAATTTTTGAACTCAAATAACGTGACTTGGCAATACTACAAACTTTTTTAAATATTTTAGAATAATTCTTAACATATAAATTAAATTCAGCAGTGTTTATACAAATCCGTTCTTCATATAATTCATAAAGTCGTTTTCTACTTTTATGTATACCAATGGTGGCCCAGTCACTGAAGGAAGCGTTACTATTAACCGATAATGTTTTTGGAATAAAAGTGTTATCAAATTGTGTGCAATACATATAAAAAAAATCATTATATTGTTGATTAGGGTCATCATTAGTGAATAAAAGTGGTAATTTACCCAAGAGTTTAGTTTTAAATGTTTCCAAGCGATTAGTTGTTTTTGGGTTAACAGTGATATCTTTTTTAGTAACTTTTTTGTTGTAATTTGGAATACTGATCAATTGTCCGCAATGATCTGAGTCTATTAAGTTAATAATTTCTTTGTGGGTCGGTATAACATCTGTATAAATGTTATCTAGGCATGTGGCACTAGTAGGAGTTATTCTAGTGGGCTCTAAAAATTGGTTAGCAAGATTGTATGACTGAAACAAACTTATAATTTTAGTACTTAACCCAGAATTTTCTAACAAATTAACATTAAAATCACCACAAGTGATGATAGACTTCTTTGTATTACAGATTTTGTGCAACACTTCATCCATAACTTTTTCAAAACAATCATACAATCCTGAAGGTGGTCTGTATACACTTAATATTGATGGGTAAAATTATGTTTCACGTTAAAATTCATGAAAAATTCAGTTCAAGTCACTTGCCTATAAAATTAATTTCCATATTTTCACATTATTTTAATTGTTGCACAACAAGGTGAACCCTGAAGCTGGAAATTGCATAATTTATTTTACTTAGAATGTATTGGATTTATTTATATTTTCAATACAGAAAAGACTCATCTCAAAAACGAAAAACTTAACAGAATTTATTTAATACTGGTAAAGATATTAGGTCTTTAAGTCTTTCTATATGTTAAGTCTGAAACCTTACAATTTCTAGATTTACGATACTACCCATTTAAACGAATCTGATACCGAAGCCTTATTCCACACCGCCATAGAAATAGAATACTCTATACTACTTATAACTAATACTAAGGATCTCAGATTTGCAGAGAGAGCCAACATGATATCAGGTACGTGATTCTAATATTTATCTGAGTATTAGAAGCTCCACTCTAATGCTTTCACAGATTTATCGGTCTGTTGATGAATACCAATGATAATACTTGTAGTATTGGGTTTAGTGGTGTCTGGTATGTTAATGATATCTAAATGATTTTATTTCTGTAAGTAGGCTTGTACAAACACTTTTACACGTCAATCATATTTTAAAAACTAGATGAGGTCGGTGTTTCATATCAAATTACTCTGAGAAGAAAGGCTGAAACAAAGTCAAAGGTCACAGTGTATTTTAAAGTCTTTTGGGAAAGAACCACACAGATTGAGTGGACCTGTCCAGTCACTTCACGCATTTGTCAGTAATCATGCAGATCTACTCAGAACTAAAGAAGCTCAACGATTCAATAAACAATACCAAAGAAAGGACATTTGAGTAGGCTGCATACATTTCTCAAACTTCCAACCGTGATTAAAACTAACTGAGAAAAAAAAAAAATTATTGTGTGTTTGTTGTTTAAGCTCTTTTGGAATGTTATCTTTTATTTTAGTAGTATTAATTTGATAAGCATGCTGTATTTTATTCAGTTAAAACAACATCTGGCATGGTATCTGGCTGGGCATTAAAATTACATCGTATGATCTTACTTTTTTACATACCGTGACCCCTCCGTGCCTCGGAAAGCACGTTAAGCCGTTGGTCCCGGTTGTCATTCGTGGATCTTTGACAGTCGTTACGGGTAGTCAGAAGCCCGAAAGTCTGACAACCAGTCTTACCAAAGGGTATCGTATTACCCAGTAACTGGGTTGTGGAGGTCAGATAGGCAGTCGCTCCATGTAAAATACTGGTATTCAGCTGCATCCGGTTAGACTGGAAGCCGACCCCAACATAGTTGGGAAAAGGCTAGGCAGATGATGATGATGATCTTACTTTTTTGCCTCTTGCCAGTCTCATTTCGATATTGTGAATTTCAAGACCATTTTATAACTTATTTATAAATATAGTTAATCTACCTTTTCTCTTAGAGCTTTTTTTTTATTTCACAGTGAATAATATAGAATTATTGAAAAATGTAACAATAACTTAACAATAACTAAAGTAGCCTACCTTCACAAAACCATCATTCTTGTCAATCTTATAGGACAAAGCGACTCAATAGTCAGATACAATCATCCCATACCAGCTCCATCTCAAAATATGTTCTATATATAATACACCTTAAATCATACTGAGAATTATTGAAAAATGTAACAATAACTTAGTAGCCTACCTTCACAAAACCATCATTCTTGTCAATCTTATAGGACAAAGCGACTCAATAGTCAGATACAATCATCCCATACCAGCTCCATCTCAAAATATGTTCTATATATAATACACCTTAAATCATACTGACAGTCGAATATAACATATTGGAAGACGTGACACATTCATCGGAGCAGAAAACCAAACAGAAAAATTCGCGGTTCGTTACTTGCAAGTATAGAAGAAAAAATATTTCGTCAGCTTCATCAAACTCAGTGACTTAAGCTCCGTTCACGGCCTTGGGCGATGCGACTTGCGTCGCTTGTCCTCCTCTGTCGTGTCGATGGTACGACAGTGTATTAAATGTTGGCTTGTTTATATGTATATGACATATCGCGCAATCAATCAAGTCGCGTATGTGCGTCAGGTTAACGATCGCGTAAACGCGTTTTCGCGCGACAGACGCTTTTGGTTAGAACGAGGATCAAGAGACACGAGAGCGTCAGCTGTGACTTTTGGCATACTGTGACTTATGCGTGCGGTGCTTGTCAATCAACTTAACCTATCACCTAGTCCACTACTGGACATAGGCCGCCTTCCGCATCCAGTCCAAATTCTTAGAACGTTGGTCCATCTAGCTTTTGGGCGTCTCACAGAGTATGCCACAAGTTATCTGTATCGTCGGTAGGTGTAGACCTACCGACGATACAGATAACTTGTGGCATACTCTAAACAACTTCTTTCTTTTGTTTTCTCCACAGTCGCCGTCGCAAAACGCGTGTCGCTTGAGCGTGTAGCTCGTGACCAAGGGGTTGGGCGTGTTCTATACCAGTTTTCGTAGGAAAGAGAATATCGTTGGCAGACTTTTGCCATACAGTTTACCAAATATTCAAGGTTGTGTTATGAAAATTTATTTGGCTTACGACCAGTATTTTCTGCGGTATGGGAGGTTTGGTTGTATGTGAAACTATTGCCGTCTTATTATAGATTAAGCTCCAAGGATTGGTCTACTGCTGAGCATGAACCCTTGGGTTCAATAGTCAGGTAAAGTGTTGCAGCCAGGTGCCAAGATTTGTGCCTGGTGATGGCAATAGACTCACCCCCTGTTACATGGGACTTATGAGGAATGCAGGACCTAAACACAAAAAAACGCAAGTTTTATAATCCCTAAAAGTAGATGATCGACTACAGTAAACAAAATCAGAAAAATATATCATATTCTTCAGGATATATGCTAGTTAGATAGTGTGTTGAAAACATAATACAACTAATTTGATATGATAGAAAAAAATCACGAAGATATCTCTAAAAAAAATCCTTATAATTAAAACCATACTAATATCATCATCATCATCATCCAGGTGGTCTGACGACCTTGTCAAGGCCGCAGGAACCCGTTGGATGCAAGAAGCACAGAACCGGTCGAAGTGGAGGTACTTAGGGAGGCCTATGTCCAGCAGTGGACGTCTTTCGGCTGAAATACTACAATCATTCTGAATTTTTGTCAGACAAAAAAAAATCTAAATCATGAAGATACCGCTAAAAACTTTCTGTACAACAAAAACCATACTAATGTAGATACAATCATTCTGAATTTTTGTCAGGCTATTCTACAAGCAACATACTGAAGCACTAGTGTTTTGATTTTTTTGTCGAATAGATAATTGCTTCATATTTTGCAATAAATTACCAGCGTTGTGTCATCGCGCTTCTCATTCTTTTCAATGCAGTCCGACAGTGACCGCGCTTTAAGTCATGTAGTCCTCTTAAACATATCTAGCAAAATGTGTGTGTACAGTCACGAGCATAAGTATGTGTACACTTGGCTTTGTTCAAAGGCGATTTTCTCCTTTATTTTTGAATGAAATTTTATGTTATTACGAACATAGTATTTTCGAACGTATAGGTTTATGTAAATTGTCGTATTTCAACTTTGCATTCGTTATTTCGTGAAAAAATTCGCAATTGAAAGTTGCCAAGTTTTGACATATTAGAGCTCGTGACTGTACTACAGGTACAACACTGCCTAATCATTCTGGAAATTGGCGTGATGTTATCCATTCCAGAGATACAATCTAGAACTTCCAATAATTGCATACCCACCTCATCATCATCATCATCATTTCAGCCTAAAGACGTCCATTGCTGGACATAGGCCTCCCCCAAAAGGGGGGGTTTGCCATAATCGCCACGCTTGGCAGGCGGGTTGGCGATCGCAGTATGGTATGGTGGTAGAATGTATAGAGAACGCTGCTGCCCATTCTCCGGTACGCCCCTTAGTCGCCTTTTACGACACCCACGGGAAGTATGGGGTAGTGCAATTCTTTAAGTCCGGCACCACACAGACAACCACCCCACCTAATAACAACTAACAGTGACTATCACAAAAAGCGGTTATATAACTGCCAATTTCGACCACACTCATAGATACCACACTACATTATAATTAGCTTCGTTAATAAATGTGGTAAGCGAGCTCTAATTCATTACGGAAATTCCTAACGCTGGTATTCCAGTGTATGTATGAAAGACCATTCATGGCGGGTTTACATGCAGCATGCATTCAGCTTTTGTAATAGACAATGGAAAAAGGATTATAGAGAAAATATTTAGTTGGTTATACATATATATTTCAAATGGGTGAATACACTGCGATACATACTATAGTCTGACTTTTAATAAACTGCAGTAAAATGACACTTCATCATAACTCATTTCGGACTGAGTTTAGAGGAATTATTCCTTTCTGATCCCCTGAACCCCCCTCCACCCCCCCGCCTCGATCCCCTCCTAGATCGTCTTCTGTTTTAATCTCTGTCTTATCCACTAAAAACTTCCTCATAGATATGCATGTCAAATAAGTTTCGTTTGTTACACTATTCTGTACTAGAAAAACAAGATCCCACAAAAACATTTCATGTTAAATGTTGCCAAGACGAGACCATGTAGCTCGCACTGTCAAAAAGTAATCAGATCTCATGTAGAGCCAAGCTTCTAACTCTACACGCCCTAACTCTACAAGGCCTGACTTCGCAAACTCTACACCTTAGTCAAAATATCTGGTTTGGCCGTTTCGTTACTACAAGAACGATTAACAGTATGAGAGTTTTTCACCTTACGCTCAAGTGAATGTAGCGAAATGGCCAAGCCATATTATTTTGACTAAGGTGTAGAGTTTGCGAAGTCAGGCCTTGTAGAGTTAGGGCGTGTAGAGTTAGAAGCTTGGCTCTACATGAGATCTGATTACTTTTTGACAGTGCGAGCTACATGGTCTCGTCTTGGCAACATTTAACATGAAATGTTTTTGTGGGATTTCATTTCTTTTTTAACCGACTTCTAAAAAAGGAGGAGGTTCTCAATTCGGATGTTTGTATTTTTTTTTTTTTATGTTTGTTCGCGCATAACTCCGTCGCTTGCCAACCGATTTGAAAAATTCTTTTTTTGTTGGAAAGGGTATGCTTCCCAAATGGTCCCATGAAAATTTTATCGCAATCGGACAAGCAGTTTTTGAAAAATCAACAAAAACCTAAAAAATTATCTACATCAACGATCTTTATTTCGTATTTCATAACTCCGTCATTTATTACGAACCGATTTGGAAAATACTTTTTTGAGCATTTGCTCTCGAAAATCATCATTTGGTAAAGTGAAGCTGATGATAAAGACCACAGATGGCTATCGGAACTATTAAATGACAAATATTTCACGGGTTGCGATTCGATTGCTTTAATATGGTTGCTAAGCAATTTATGCTCATTACAATGCATATGGTGAAATGGAGCTAATGGTGACTTCTCAAACAGCTCCAGTTCTCCTGGCTCTTATTAGAGGAACTCCTCAACAATTAACGTCCCTGCATCGGGTAAAGCAATATTTTGTAAAAGGTGATGAGCAGTTGACATTAGGCTATTGTAACTTAGATAAATTACAAACTGACCCACTAAAAAGTGAAAAATAAAAACTTTTATACAAAAAAAAAAACAACCGACTTCCGAAAAACACTATAAAGTGAAAAATAACTTTAATTTCGGAAGTCGGTGGCAAAAAACTAAAATACAAATCCAAAGACACCGACTTCCGAAATTAAAGTTATTTTTCACTTTATAGTGTTTTTCGGAAGACGGTTGTTTTTTTTTTTGTAAAAAAGTTTTGTAAGTTGCTTATGATATTTATACGAGTATTTTTGCTGTTGTTCATTTTTTCTTTCTTTTTTTGGGGTTTATTTATAACAAGGACCCCCTATATAAATTTTCAGACCTCTAGCATCAAAATTTACGGATTTTTTTTTTTTTTTCGGGGGGTAAAAGTTTCAAGTTTTAATATTTTCTTGTTGTTTGTGTACTATTACTAGCTTACATACCAAATTTCAGCTTTCTAGGACTTCAGGAAGTACCTTAAGAATTTTGATGATCATCAGTCAGTGAGTCAGTGACGAAATCGGGGTATTTTAGATATCAATAAAATCTAAAGTATAAGAGCTATGCAATTGAAACTTTATAGGTTTAATAAGTCAACCACTGGCATCATATTCCGAAAATTTTGTTTATCTGGTATAATCAAAACCCAAGTTAAGAGGGTTCAAAAATACGACGAAGTGCTTCGAGAAAAGGTAGGTAGTGCCCTTGCGCTTCGCTTGGCAGGTCTTGGCGGGGGCACTCCCGTGCCCCCAGATTTGGTTGGTGGCCGCGAAAAAACAAAAAGACGCCAATTGCAGTCATATACGTAACACATAAGCTGTCCCATGAACACATGAGCTGAAACGTGGTCGCTCACAATGGGCCTTATAAAAGGCTAAAAGTCACCCAAAGGGCAATGGAGAGGGCTATGCTTGGAGTTTCCCTGCGTGATCGAATCAGGAATCAGGAGATCCGCAGGAGAACCAAGGTAACCGACACAGCCCGAAGAATTGCCAAACTTAAGTGGCAATGGGCAGGGTACATTGCTCGCAGAACAGATGGCCGATGGGGTTGAAAGGTTCTGGAGTGGTAATAGCGTACCGGAAGATGTAGCGTTGGAAGGCCTCCCACAAAGTGGTCCGATGACCTTGTGAAGGCCGCAGGAACCCGTTGAATGCAAGAAGCACAGAACCAGTCGAAGCGGAGGTGTTTGGGGGAGGCCTATGTCCAGCAGTGGACGTCTTTCGACTAAAATGATGATGATGATGAATTAAAAGTCCGACTATAGTAAGCGAATTGTTATTGTAATGTAATTTTGAAAGATGAGTAAAAGACGACGAACAAAGGTGAAAGACGACGAACAAGGCAGATTTCAGTGGAATCGCCCGGGAGAGAACGCCGTAGAAGGACTTATAGTACAGACGCCAGCACATCAAGCTACCCGAAACCGTCAAATTTTCCCAATCAACCTTGAACTTTATGCTGTAGCGATAAGGTTGAAAATCTATTAAAGAAATTTGACAGATTGTAGTAGCTTGATGTGCTGGCGTCTGTACCTAACCTTTTTGGTGATGTTCTTCAGAATGGTCAGGTGCCGCATTCTCTGTTGTCATGGGCATGTGATACGGAAGAATGAGGCAAATGTCGTGAGGAAAGTTTTGAGTATGAATATCGATGGCTATAAAAGTAGGCAAGACCGAAGAAACGATGGATATGAACTGTGTGAATGATGATTTGGTTAGAGAGGGAGTGACTGCCGAGATGACGACTGATAGAAAAGTCATCATCATCATCTGCCTAGCCTTTTCCCAACTATGTTGGGGTCGGCTTCCGGTCTAACCGGATGCAACTGAATACCGGTATTTTATATGGAGCGATTGCCTATCTGACCCCACAACCCAGTTACTGAGTAATACGATACCTCTTGGTAAGACTGGTTGTCAGACTTTCGGGCTTTCGGCGGAAAGCACGTTAAGCCGCTGGTCCCACGGCTTAACGTGCTTTCCGAGGCACGGAGGGGCTTCGGTATGTTAAAGATTCACCCATCCACAGACCAACCGCGGCAAGCGTAGCTTAACCTAATCGATCGACCTGTGCGGCTGTTATTATTTAGCCTCGGGCCAATAGAGAAGAAGAGAGAAGTATGGAAGAAAACGACATTTTGCGCCCACCCCTAAAAAAATTGTATAAGGGCAGGAGATTGATAATGATCTTGATGGTGTAAACCGCTTTAAAATCTGTTGTCATCACTTACAGACATGAATAACTTTAATTTATAATATGTAATGACTAGCAGCGCCCCGCGATTTCACCCGCGTATGTTTCGATCCCGTGGGAATATCGGGATAAAAACTATCCTATGTCCTTTCCCGGGACTTAAACTATCTCTATACCGAATTTCATCTAAATCTGTTCAGCGGTTTAAGCGTGAAGAGGTAACAGACAGATAGATAGTTTCGCATTTATAATACTTCCTGCGCACCGCGGTTTTACCTGCATAAGGGTCGATCCCGTGAAATTATAGGGATAAAAAGTAGCTTATGTCCTTTCCCGGGACTCAAACTATCTGTATACAAAATTTCATCTAAATCGGTTCAGCGGCTTAAGCATGAAGACACACAGACAGGCACACTTTCGCATTTATAATATTAGTATGGATACACAGAACTCGGCAGATATGATTGTTATCGATATCTAAAACATAAAACTAATTTATGAAATTTTTGTTTGGGATCATTGACCGCTGGTAGTGTGGTCATTTGAAGCATACTTCAAATGACACAACAAGAACATGAACTCATAAGTTGAGAAAATATTTTTTTTTATTTTCTCGTGTTTATGTATATCGATACCCATGGCGTCTGTAAAGTTAACTGATTTTTTAAACTGATATTTTAAGCAAATACAACCTACGATCGTTGACTCCAAAAACATATATCATATTTTTTTTTTTTTTTTCATTTTTATATATCTACTAGCTGCGCCCAGCGGTTTCACCCGCATAAATGTCGATCCCGTGGGAATATCGGGATAAAAAGGAGGGTGTCAGCTACCTCCACACAAAATTATATCGAAATTGGTCCAGCCGTTTGAGCGTGAAGAAGTAACAAACATATAAACATACACATACACACACACTCACAAACTGTCGCCTTTATAATATTAGTGTGATTGCTATCACGTCTGCGGAGTTTCACTGGCTAATTTAATTTGACTGTGTAGATAGATAATGAGATTATTAAAAAAATTCAAGTACTTAATTAGACCCAAATAAATAAATAACAAACAGGGCAAGCTAAATAAAACCGTTTAAAAAAAACTCAGTTTAAGATAATATGATTAAACGAACTGGTTTCATATTATATTGAATTATACTTTCAGTACAACGAGGTTCAGCAGAAAAGTCGACCTTTACCCTATGGTCTCTCCACTCACGAATACCTTCAACGTTATGAATTTTGAACCAAACAAAAACGCAAAGTAAGGCAAATCTTCTAAAAAAATATTGTACCTAAGCCTAAAAATACGGAAAGTGTAGGTGGAAATGTACCTCCACCCACCCACACACTGAATTTAATACAAAAGACTACAAACATGCGCTGGCGAAGCCCACAAAAGAATAAAAAAAAGCCTTGACAATTCATTTCTGAATCAGCGAAAACCTGAAACGCCTGACGAAACTCTTACACTAAAATATGGTAATAAAAGATTACGGAATCAGTTAAACAGAGAAAAGATATTCCGTTTTACATCGCCAGTTCAACAGTATTGAAGTATTCCGTGAAAGTTTGCAAGCGAAGTACACATCGCAAAACTGTTAAATATGCTGGTGCGTGCTTGCCTGCATGCAGTATTTTATTATAGAAGCAACAAGAATAATGTACCCATGATTTTGTAATATTTTGGTTTTAAAGATTGTCCGTAGAGCTTTTGTAGTTATTTGTATAGTTCGTTTGTTAGTAATTTAATTTAGTATCTGTAAATACATAGTTGTACACAGGGGGTTGTATACAGGGTGAAATGTTATTTGTCGTATTCCTTCCAGAACATTATAGTGTTATCCATTGCAACAATTAAGCAGCCTATAAAGCCTAGACGGAAATTCATGGGATTCCAGAAAACCAACTTTTATGTATTTATAAAAAAATCCCAGAATTCTTCATAAAATATTCTTCTATAAACTCACAAATATAATGGCCTTCATTGCTATTTCATTGGCTATCTAATACTTTAAAAACCTTTCGGTGGAATCAAATTCTCTTAAACATCAAACGGTTAAAAGTTGTAGGAAGAAAATTATTAACCATTTTCATAAATCATCTACTTATAACTTTGACACAAGTTATATCAAAATGTTACTATGACATTAAGCGTACAAATTACGGGTAAGACATCTTAATTTAATCAGCTATATAACGAGGTCCAAAAGTTGAAAGTGCCAATGAAAGAGTTGATAAGGTCGAGTTTGCTAATTATTAAAGTATTTTAAAATTGTGTTAAGATCGAAATAATTAACAAGTTTATGCCATCTCATTAATTTCTAACTCCCAGCAATTCATCACACGTTAGGCACCCAGGTCGTCATGATCTGGTCACAAGTCGCAGAGAGGAGCGGCTTTTACCTAAGTTTTAACATGACTCGCGGTTTACTCGCTGGTCACGGTAGCTTAAAGGTTAAATATTCAAACTTATTGCTTTTTGCGCTTCTATTAATGCACACTTTTAATTTAATTGAGCATCTTTCTAGTTTTCTGATCTTTTCTCTTAATTATTTGAGGTTCACATAAAGATGCGAGAATCATTATACTAGAGTGTTCAATAATATTTTGAGGAGAGCAAAATGGGAATAATGAGAGGTTCGAATAAATAAACATGCCTTGACCTCAATCGTTGCCCGCACACTTATTCCTTTTGCCGTCCATACCTCATGAATATGAAGAAGTCAGTGCATTATCGAAATCTATCTTCTGTTTGAAGCTGAATTTATTCCATTTTTCAAATCATGAAGAATGTGTTTCGATACAATATTCATGAGCAGAATATTTTAGACTTTTGGAAAACATGTTTTCATTAAAATATTTGTTTCTAGTTATGTAAAAAGTTTTCTGTTTTTATGTTTTTGTATTGTTAATATATTCAAGAAAACTTTTGTGGCTTTAAGGGTAAAGCAAGGTTACAATAATAATGAAAATCTGAAGGACCTAATAGTTGGTATACGAGACTCTTTCTTACTAAAAGAAATTTTACATTTGAAGCACCATTACTGCATAAGGTTACGACCAAAAGGACCCATTTTAAGACTTTAAAAACCGATCGCTAGGTATTAAAGTTCGAATACTTATTTATTTATAAATACTTTATTGTACTCCACAAAAATAAATAACATAAAAAATACATCAAACACTACAAAATATACAATAGGCGGCCTTATCGCTTTCTGTGATCTCTTCCAGGCAACCTTTTAATGGACAGTAATTTTCCTGTAACATAAAATGGGGCTGTCGTTGGTGCAAATATTATGTATATGTCGCAGCCAACTGGTTTAATTAGCCGTTTAGTTAACCGCCTAGCCTTTTAACTAAACGGCGGCCGTTGAACTAACGGCCTGAATGATATTCAATTATAGTTTAGGTTGGAAGTCTGTAACCAACCACGCGCGAGCCGAATTGGTCGCAGTAACTAAGACAGGGCACCTCGACCAAATGGGTTTTTTTTTTGCGGATGGGAAATCATCAAATGACTCCTCCCGCTCCGGGTGGAGCGGAAGGGAGTGTCAGACTCTTACTGACTAAAACCCACCCGTGTTCCTTCCTTAGCCCTTTATGTTCCGGGCCAGCGGTAACCCTTTCGGACAATCCCGCTGACCCGGCAGGCTTCGGCCCTAAGGGGGCCCCTTCTCGATGCTGACATCTCTTTGAGGCGCGCGTGGAACACGTATCTACGCGCCGTCCGGCACGGGCCTGGTCCTGATCGGACGGTGAGCTACCCATTACTCTCCGCCCGCAGGTCCCTCTCCGCCCGCAGGCCCCGACTAAATGGGTTAGGTTATGTAGAACCGTGATAAACCGCGTACGAGCCGAGAGAGCGAAGCGAGGCGAGCACTACTTCCGAAGGCAATGCGGTTAACTAAAGGAATAATTTTACCAACGACATATCATCATCGTCATCATCATTTCAGCCGAAAGACGTCCACTGCAGGACATAGGCCTCCCCCAATTATGGGGGGCTTTGCCATAATCGCCACGCTTGGCAGGCGGGTTGGCGATCGCAGTATGGTATGATGGTGTAATGCATAGAGAACGCTGCTTCCCATTCTCCGGTCTCCCTTAGTCGCCTTTTACGACACCCCCGGGAAGTATGGGCGACATATACAATACACTAATTATATAGATAGATAGATAGAATACTCTTTATTATCTACACCATATACATTACAGACATAAATATAGAAACTGTACAAAGGGTGACACAATGGGCGGTCTTGTCGCTAAGAGCGATCTTTTAAAGACAACCTTTCATCAACGAGAAGAGTTTTTATACAAACTTACTAGTATTTGTGTAAGTTTCTTTGTGTGTCGCCTGGATCGTTGGTCTAGTGGTTGCAAGTGCTACTGCTGAGCGTTAGGTCAAGGGTCGGACAAAGAGTTATTGGATTTTCTTACCTGGACTTTTACAGTAGCAGCCCAGAGTCTTGGAGTCTGAATTTGTGCCCGGTTGATGGCGATAGGCTTCCCCTAAAGTCTATTCAATATTATGTTCCAAATTAATCATCATCATCTGCCTAGCCTTTTCCCAACTGTGTTGGGGTCAGCTTCCAGTCTAACCGGATGCAGCTGAATACCAGTATTTTACATGGAGCGACTGCTTATCTGACCTCCACAACCCAGTTACTGGGTAATACGATACCCCTTGGTAAGACTGGTTGTCAGACTTCGGGCTTCTGACTACCCGTAACGACTGTCAAAGTCCCACGAATGACAGCCGGGACCCACGGCTTAACGTGCTTTCGGAGGCACGGAGGGGTCACGGTATGTAAAGATGATAAGTTGATGTTCCAAATTAATATCAATTGTATTTTTATTTATTTATCTATTCATTTATTTCAGGCGACGCGCGCGACGCAGGCCCATAGATAAATACCTTAACCTAAACATACCTATTTTTACTATAAAATAGTACTTCACTATGTGTGAGTTTCTGTTTTAATGGTAATTAAGTTGATTTTAGAGTGACTCGAGCACTATTGAAACAATAATATTTTTTTTTGAATTTGTAGCGTAAACTGAACTCTATTGTGTGGGATTTAAAGTTATTTTTCCATAAACTCATATTTGTTTACATTTTTGGCAAATAAATCGCGAATGCAGATTAGTTGCGTGGGACTTAAGCACGAATGGCGAAATGTGGGTGTACTAAAGAACACCCTTCGAAGAATACAGGTCCATTTTGTTCGTCAGGTTCGTTATGTTAAGTCATGTTTCTTTGTAAATATCTATGGCGCAAGCTTTTGTTTACAAATCTTAATGAAAGTTAAAAATTGGGCTATTGCTCAAAGCGCAACTATTTTTAAGCGCATCCAACTAAGCGCAAAATTTTATGACATTGATTTTACAATCTGTGACTACAGTAACTCACACACTTGTTAAAATTCTAGGAAAATCATCTACATTTACATAATTGATTTACCTGTCATTACCTTTTGTGGTAGACTAATTTTATTCTAGGTGCATCGTCTTCACATAATATAATAATTACATTACGTATACAAAACCTTGTAAAATATTTTATAAGAGTAACGGTAGAGTTTCTTGCCCATTCTTCTCCATACGAAAACTACCTTTTGGAATGGGCGACTAGAATCAATTCTATTTAGATAGTTGTAATTTTTAACGTTCAAAAGTGCCTTTAATGTGCCTATATATAAATGATTTAACCATAAGTTGTGTTCACAAATTCAAATTTAAAAAAATTATATGTTTATTCCTCAAAGCGCAACCTTGATGAAAAATAGAGAAGGGTATGATGGATTAATTAATAATATCGATAGACAGTTTTAAATCAACTATCCTACACAAGTAAAAACACCAATTTAAAATTGTTACCGCAACTAGATACGCTGAAAAAGCCACGAACACACACGCCTAAATAATGTTGTAATATTTAAAACGCTTTTAAAACTTGGCCGTAAACACCAGAGCTAGATAAAATGTTAGTTTACGAACCAACATACTATCTAGTTTATTTATATACGTGGTTTACAAAAAGTTTTAAACCGATACGGTTTGTGTTATAATTTTTGGGTTGGAATTAGTTTGGGGTCGTGTGATAAATAGTTTTACATGCCTTCTTGATTTTAAGTCAAAGTCAAATCATTCATTTCAAATCCATACTAATATTATAAATGCGAAAGTGTGTCTGTCTGTCTGTCTGTTACCTCTTCACGCTTAAACCGCTGTACCGATTTATATGAAACTTGGTACAGAGATAGTTTGAGTCCCGGGAAATGACATAGGATAGTTTTTATGAAACCACGGGGCGCTTCTAGTAGGTGCATAAAAAGCACTTTTGAACGTCAAAATTTACAAAAAATAGAACTCGACCTGATTGAGTCTCTTAATTATTATTTACCCATGGGTGAAAAGTGATATTATTATGAATGAAAAGTTAACACATGACAGAAACAGTGTTGCTTGGCAGGTTTAGGATCTAAAACCTGGTGCTTAAAAAGCACCGAGTCTTTGACTTCTAGGACTAATAAACAGAGAATAAAAAGAAAAATATTTAACTGATCTTCTTATACTTTTTATTGACTCTAATGATGTCCACTTTTTTGGGAACTGTGACTAACGCCGCGCGAGCCGAGCGAGCAAAGCATGGGACGCTGCGGTAGCGGCCGGCGAGCGCTATATCTAACTTGGTCGCAGGTAGTTTGCTATTTAGTATTTTTAAGGCCCCAAAATAGTAATTATTAGTAGTTATTATACTGTTCAATAATAATATTATGGGCGCAAAAGAGGGAATAAAACCCTCTTTAGACGCTCGTTTAAATATATGCCAAAAGAAAATATTCGTAGGACGAAAATAACAAGCTCATTCTAGTATATCTTTCCTAGAACGTTAATACAAATGAAACCTGCCAAAAGCTACTAAAAGATACCTACGGTATCTTCAAAAGAAAACTGTAGCGTACCTATCTTTTTAAAAAGCAATCATTCAACGAGAGTAAGTACTTGGTAAAAAAATATTGCTTACAATTTCAGAACCTCCTAGCGGAATTGGACGTATGGGAAAGAAACATAATATCTGTTGTGCTGTGCCCATGATTTGAAGGGAATACTGAGGATTTTTTACAGTCCTAACTTAAAGTAAAAGTGCGCAGTGCTGCCCACCCCTAGGTACCCTATTTCAAGTTAAACAAATATCAACTCTATTTCTATTAAAATTAAGTTGATTTCAGAGTGACTACTTAGCACTATTGGCTAAGTCATAAAAATGTTTGAAGTTGCAGTGTAAACTGAACTTTATTGTCTAGGAATTAAAGTTATTTTTCCATTAATTCAAATTTGTTTACATTTTTGGAAAGTACATACGATTTATCCACGCCACGCCACGCGTATATGTCACGCCTGTTTCTTTTGATGAGGTAAGCAGAGATGTACTAATAAATCAATATTTTGTAATACAGAGTGCCAAGGACATCGATGAGCAAACAGTATATTTTTTTCATTTTTAAGCATTTTTTTATTATTTTTCTAATATAAGTATGTACTCTTTTTCTTACTAGTTTGTCTGAGAACTACAAACAACCACAAGAACGAGTTGTGGGTATTTTCTTTTGTCATGTATTTAATCGCATCTCTAATAAACTGTCCGTTAACATGTGTTTCATAGCCAGTTAGGTTATTTTGTGTTTTAGAAACTTTTATCAAATTTTGCTTTCAGAAATTGTACATAATGATAAAGTCAAAGTCAAATCATTTGTTTCAAATAGGCACTTTTGAACGTCAAACGATATCTTAAGGATGACCTTAAGATATCGTTTACGGCCAAAAAGCTAAACAGATGATGATATAGTCCTAGCCTTTTCCTAAATATGTTGAGGTCAGCTACCAGTCGAACCGGATGCAGCTGAATACCAGTATTTGACATGGAGTAACTGCCTATCTGACCTCCACAACCCAGTTACTGGGTAAAACGATGCACCTTGGTAAGGTCATGGTTGTCAAACTTTCGGGCTTGTAACGGCTATCATAGATCCACTAAAGACAGTCGGGATTGGTCCCAACTGTCTTTAGCGGCTTAACGTGCTTTCCGAGACACGGAGGGGTCTTGGTATGTGTAGATGGTCACCCATCCACGGACCAACCATAGCAAGCGTAGCTTAACCTGATTTATCGACCCGTGCGGCTGTTAATAGCCACAAGCCCCCAAACGATATCTCAACGTATCTATATTAATATGTGCTCGATTTATGACGATCGTTATTGTCACTCGATATCCTGTGTTTTGATTGACAATAGGATCTACCAGCTTCTTACAGATTCGCTTGAAAAATAATTATGACACTCGATCTTGTTTGATCAGATTAAATCCAACAAAATCTAAGGCACCTTTTATAACTGTAAAGCTTGTTACAGTATTAACACGTTATCATCTACTTAAGCCATTGTGACGAATCCCCGGATACGGAAGTCTATCGGAGCCTTTGATCAGTTAATCTGCTGTTAAATCTTATGTTGGCTTTACAGAAGTATCCCAATCAATCATGTTTTGACATCAAACTCAAGTAAATGTAAGTTTGAGTCTTGATATTACAGAAATACACCTTTCTAACGACCTTGTTGTTATATTATGTATTTCCTTAAAGCAAATAAATACAAGCTATTTATTTAATAACACGAACCCGAAACGGAATTCTCTACAACACGCAAATCATTATAAATAAATGTAAAGATACGATCATATCGTTAGTCTAAAGGCTTTGTACTCATAACTATGAGTACAATAAGCTCTAATGTAATGGTTGCGCCTCTTTTTGTGAACCTCTAATAACTTCTATTTTAGGATCATAAAAATACTAAGTAGACAAGTAACTGCAACCAATTTGAATGTAGTGCTCGCTTGCTGCTGTTGCAGCACCGTTCGCTTTGCTCGCTCGGCTCACGCGCGGTTGGTCACAGTTTCAACCTAACCTCGGTTGAGTTACTTGATTACTGGTTGCTGATGCTGATTCTGCATAGTTACTCCAACTAACGGCCAAAGGCCAGACATAAAAAAAGAGGCTCAATTACAAAAAATCATCAAAAGAAGCACAAAAAGGTTTTAGAGGTGAATTAAGTTAAAAAAGTGTCCATCATTAGAAGGTCAAAAAATTGTTTAGAGGATCACTAAAATATTTTCCGAAAGCCTATAACTTGCGTTTTCAGCATATGCGTAGCTTTATGTGTGGAAACTTTCAAAACTAGGTACAGCGTACCGGGTTCCTGGAAATATATGGACGATTTAAATTGAAAACTGAAACCCTTACTGCATAGATCACATTTTTCATGAACACTTTTAATTAATACGCTTCCAAAAACGGTATGCTATGAAATGACATACCCCTTTTATTGCATCTGTTAATTTTTTATTCACTATTTTAATTAAAAGATTTTTTATGGAAAATTGATTTATAAACGTTGCATAAAGCTAAGTAATGATTAGCGACTGTTTAAACATAAATTTTTGACGTTTGAGCGTCGCTGAACTTTAATCATCATTTACCTATAAATAAAACCCAAAAACGGGAACTTTTAACCTACTTATGACGCATATTATGCGCAGTCAGTCAGATTGCCGGTATTATTCCATTCCTCCGCAAATACGGGGCACCTCAAAATAAACAGAATTTACTTTTTCGCCCTTGCATTATGATTCCCGAATTTTCAGCTATTTCCTCTGTACTTTGCTGGCTGTACGTAATTCCATATTACACTAGGCCAGCTAATCATCATCATTTCAGCCGAAAGACGTCCACTGCTGGACATAGGCCTCCCCCAATTTCTTGGGGGGGTTTGCCATAATCGCCACGCTTGGCAGGCGGGTTGGCTATCGCAGTATTTTATGGTGATGGAATGCATAGAGAACGCGGCTGCGCATTCTCCGGTACGACCCTTAGTCGCCTTTTACGACACCCACGGGAAGTATGGGGTGGTGCTATTCTTAGGCCAGCTCAAGTACAAAGGTTTTAATACTGACGTATGTAGCTTCAGCTGATGTAGGTTCTGGCTCATATTAGCTGAAGCTAAAACTACCAGTAGGTATCTGTGAATGCTAAACCCTTACTTTTGAACTTTCAGCTTTTCTTAGTTCCTTCTGTCTAAGCTAAAGTAGTATTTTTATAGTACCGTAGCAATATTGTCTTTCAACTAAGCCCAACATTGAAACACCGAAAAGTTTTAGTCAACCAAAAAAGCGGAAAAAATAAAGACAATACTACGTTACTGACCGTTCAGGACTATCCGATATAAAGAGAAAACTACGCCCCACTACACGTACGACCACTCGACATCTAGTCGCCTTTATTTATAGCATACTCTCGCACAAAGGGTGGGGTGTTACGCCACTAAGGAATTGAGTTAGAAGGACCAGCCCGAATTGTTCTCAAAAAAAAACCGGTCAACTGCGAGTTCAACTCTCGTGATTCTATTAATTAAAAAAGAGGATTCTATTAATATTCTATCTATCATGTTTTTTTTTAAATGTGACCCTAATTTGTTTGTAAATTAAAAAAAACTTATCATTGTAATTGAAAAACATGTTCTCCTATACATTCCAACTGAAAATGTAAGTTTGTACGCACAATATTGAGAGATTTACCATGTTGCTTTAAGACCACAGACTCCTTAAAAAGTTTTTCTGTAATCCATAGGTATAGAACTATTTTCTGTATTTTTTTCAAAATTTTAGGCGAAGTAGTTTCGGAGACAAGGGGCCCCCCCTGGCATGGGCATGGTAAATTTATGTGTATTTTCTTAAATAACTATAATACAGTTTACTTTAAAATTATGTAAATAATATATTTGAGATCCTCACAGTAATTAATTTCATTTGATATGTGACACAATACAGATTGAGAATTTTTTTTTAAATTTTCTATTTACAGGTTTAAAAAAAAATCTGTATTAGACTTAGCAGCAGCATCGATACTATATTGGTGACTACCTCCACCTAATCTTCTCACTTCAGTATGAGCGATTCTCATAAGCCATGATTGTTTCAACACTATGGAATAAAAATCCAGCCAAAATAATTTTTATAAATAAGGTAATTCAGTACATTCAAAGCTAAAATCATGATTTTAAAACTAAACCCAAGGTTTGCTTTTGCATTACAAAACAAACTATTTGAACCATGATTTCGTATCTGACATACTGATGCTAAGTACTAAATTAATTTACCCACTCACGTTCAAAACATTAAAACAAATGCGAATCAATTTTATTGTGATATTACAATGTGGTCAAAGTCTGGTTACTGTAAAGGCCTACGCAGACCGGGACGGCATGGCAAGGGATTTTGCCGTCAGTCAGCGCACACTAGCCGCTTAGATACCGCGGCATTCCAGCGGCTTCCCCGCTTCTCTACCCCCGCTGCCACACCCCGCGGTATCTCACAACGAGCACCGGAGTCCTTGGCATGCCGTTGCCTACCGCAGGACGCCACGGCATCCCACCGCGGGAGCCCGTGGCGCGTCTTTCAATGCCGTGCAATGAAATCCTTTTCGATGCCACGGCATCATTTTAAAGCATAGCAATTTATGTCGTATTTCTATATCGATACGTTTGAATGTCCATTAGTAAAAATTTAAATCCTTTGCCATGCCGTCCCGGTCTGCGTAGGCCTTCACTCGATCTGGACACAAAACCAAAATTAACGCTGGCAGTTGATTGAAGTGTCATGTCATTGTGTACTTTAGGACAAATCGAACGAGCTTGTACCATTTTACCTATACACAACCCACAATTGCTGTATTCATAGCGAGGCATTTTGGGCTTTGAAATTAGAGACCGAAAGCCTAAAATACTTTGACGTAAAACCATCGCTGGGAGTATCAGTGGCGAGTTGATTTTTGAGCAGGATTAAAATTGGTCCTTCTGAACTTTTTTTGTGGCTGTGCGAACAAAACTGTTTTTATACAGCCCCCTGTGTTACTTGTCGCATAAAAAATGTATGGCCAAAATAAATACGAAACGATTTTATTATATATAGACAGGTTGGTTACCAGAAATATACCATTAGGTATTTAGTTATATTGATGAAGGTTTTGAATTGCATTTCCGCGTAAATCAAAACAGTTTTGCATAATTACAGTTCACTGTTGAGTGGTATATTAATTTACTAGCTGCGCCCCGCGGTCGATCCCGAGGGAATATCGGGATAAAAGTAGCCTATATCTATCTAAAGTATCATATCTAAAGTATCCAGGGTGTCAGCTACCTCCATAGAAAATTTTATCAAAATTGATCTAGCCCTTTTAGCGTGAAGAAGTAACAAACACACACCCACACACAACTTTCGCCTTTATAATATTAGTGTGTTTATAATTTTTCATTAATTATTTAGGACATATTTTATAGACTGTCACTAATATTACAATGTATAATATCTTCTGCCCGCCCAAATGTCGAAAATTATCCCACGGGAACGTGCGACCGGGACATAAAGGAACCTATAATATGTTCCTCCATAACATCTGAGGGGTAATTCTCCTAATTTTAAGATCGTTCACAGTCTGATCTGTCAAAAATACCTCTAATATCCCTAACAAGTTTTTGACATTAGTTTGTCGCCGAGATGAGACTGCGACTAGATTTTGAACGATTTAAATTACGAGAATTGGCCTTCAGCTATCTGCCAGCAAAAGGCCCATCAAAATCGGTCCTGCAATGAGATTATCCGGAATAAACATAAAATATTTAAAAAAAAAAACTATCAGGGCTATCTAAAAAAATTATATTGACAGCCCTGATAGTTTTTTTTTTATCACTATGCGAAGTGATTGAACAAAACAAAAATTGGTCATAACTTTTGAACCGTAAAAAAATTCACCGAAATTCTCAGGGTTAAAAAGTTTGGAAATGACATTGCCCACGCCCCTATTCGATTTGATCCATACTTCCAGGGACACCCTGTATAAGAAAGCTTAGCAATTCCTTGGTATGACACAGCATTTATTGGTTCATTATTAGGAGACGTCCACAGGCTTTGTAATTCACCTTCAATAATAAAATATTCAATCAATCAACCCAGGCTGGGTGCAGTCCACTGCTGGACATATGCCTCTCCCAGGCTGCGCCACTACACCCTGTTCTCCACCTTCCGCATCCAGTCTGTCCCAGCAATCTATACTCATCACCATCTGCCTAGCCTTTTCCCAACTATGTTGGGGTCGGCTGACAGTCTAACCGGATGCAGCTGAATACCAGTATTTTACATGGAGCGTCTGCCTATTTGACCTCCACAACCCTGTTACTGGGTAATACGATACTCCTTGGTAAGACTGGTTGTCAGACTTTCGGGCTTCTGACTACCCGTAACGACTGCCAAAGTTCCACGAATGACAGCCGGGACCAACGGCTTAACGTGCTTTCCGAGACACGGAGGGATCCCAACAATCTATACTAATATTATTATATACCTTTCCCTCTTTATAAAGAGGTAAAGTTTGTGAGGTTGTAGGGGGTAATCTCTTCCGCGGCAAATCGCTGCGGAGCGGACGGATCTCCGGCGCGATCTCATGGCGGCATGGAAAGAGCGACTGTCGCAACCCAGCGCAGGGCACGCCGCGATAGCGGCGATAAGACCCCTCTTTGAGGAGTGGCTAGAGAGGCGCCACGGCGCCCTCACCTTTCGCCTGACGCAGGTCCTCACCGGACACGGAAGTTTCGGGAGGTTCCTGCACATCATCAGGCGGGAGGAAACGCCCGGGTGTCACCATTGCCAGGATCGCCCAGAGGACACGGTGGAGCACACGGTGGAGGTCTGCCCCGCTTGGGCGGAGCACCGCCGTGTCCTCGTAGAGGCGATTGGCAGCGACGGCGACCTCTCGCGTCCGGCCCTGGTGCAAGCCATGGTCCGGGGCGAGAGGGAGTGGGAGGCAGTCACCTCCTTCTGCGAAGCAGTCATGCTAGCGAAGGAGGTGGCGGAACGGCTCAGGGAGAGAGCCTCCCGTCCCAGCCGCCGCGGGAGACGCTCCGGGCGTCGGGAGCCGCGTGACGACTCCCGGCCACCGTAGGCGCGGGCCTGCGGGCGGAGAGTAATGGGTAGCTCACCGCCCGATCAGGACCAGGCCCGTGCCGGACGGCGCGTACGTGTTCCACGCGCGCCTCAAAGAGATGTCAGCATCGAGGAGGGGCCCCTTAGGGCCGAAGCCTGCCGGGTCAGCGGGATTGTCCGAAAGGGTTACCGCTGGCCCGGAACATAAAGGGCTAAGGAAGGAACACGGGTGGGTTTTAGTCAGTAAGAGTCTGACACTCCCTTCCGCTCCACCCAGAGCGGGAGAAGTCATTTGATGATTTCCCATCCACAAAAAAAAAAAAAAAAAAAAAAAAAAAAGGGGGTAATCTCTGGATCTACTGAACCGATTTTGAAAATTCTAGAACCAATAGAAAGCCACATTATTTGTGAGTGTCATGAGCTATATATTATTATTATTTATATAAATGAATTTCTTAGAAGATATCCGAGGGGCCCGTGGCTAAATAATAACAGCCGCACAGGTCGATCGATCAGGCTAAGCTATACTTGCCGTGACCCCTCCGTGCCTCGGAAAGCACTTTAAACCGTAGGTCCCGGCTGTTATTCGTGGATCTTTGACAGTCGTTAAGGGTAGTCAGAAGCCCGAAGATCTGACAACCAGTCTTACCAAGGGGTATCTTATTACCCAGTAATTGGGTTGTGGAGGTCAGATAGGCAGTCGCTCCATGTAAAATACTGGTATTCAGCTACAACCGGTTAGACTGGAAGCCGACCCCAACAATAGTTGGGAAAAGGATAGGCAGATGATGATGATGATCTTAGAAGATATCAGAGATTTATAAAGCGGAGTCGTAGCGGCTGGCGGGGCAGTATGAAGTGCGCCGAGTCAGCTATTATCCGATAAAATATTAGGTCCCGTCTAAATAATTATATGTATATCAAAGGTTAGCAATTCTTTGGTACGCCGACACAGCTTTTATTGGTTCATTAATGTTTCCATTAATGGGTATTATTAACCGATATATCTTTATCAGCGGCGATTTATCCGATGATTTATTTGACTTAATCAAATGAAATGATATTTTCAGCAATGTCTCTGGGGTAAATTATTGTTAATAGGAATTATAATGATTTATTAAAGGACTGGTCTCTGTAGGTCAATTATAATTTAGTAGGACTTAGAAATTTACTAAATACAGTTCTTTGTTTGCTTTTGATTTAACAATACCAGCTTAAAGACCTCTTCTTAATCAGAGAAGACACGAGCTATAATAACCATACTTTCTCAAGACAGAAGAAAGAAAGAAAGAAAAAATGTTTATTCGGCACAAACAAAACGCACATTACAAAAAAAAGACAAGATATACACAAAACTACATGCTTTTACCCGCTGTTTCGCTTGCGTGGAGGCCGGAAGGGTTTTTTTTTTTTTGTGCGGAACCCTAATTGTTTTTCTAGATTAATAGTATTAAGTTACTCCTTATAACATCAGCTATCTGCCAGTAAAAGTTACGTCAAAATAGGTCCAGCCGTTTCGGAGATTAGCCGGAACAAACAGATAAAAAAAAAAAGTATTTTAGTTTAAAAGCTGTTATTTTGACGTAACAACAACACTTCAATTTTATTTATAAACAGACTTAAAAAAAGGAGGAGGTTCTCAATTTGGATGTTTATACAGGGTTATCGGTAAAACATTAACAACCTCTTAAGAGGTCATTGTACTCATCATTATGAACAACTTTTACTATGGGACCAAACCTGAAATCACGAAAAAAAATCAGCTGTGGTATAACTTGTCAAAATGTAGGGAACAGCTGATTTTGGTCTCATAGTAAAAGTTAGGCTTCTGACTACACGCAACGTCAGTCAAAGATCAACGGATGACAGCCATTAATGTAACTTTTCCCCTTTTAGAACTTATCCTCGCACTGACAAACCATTACCCAGACCCAGAAAAACTTTCTGTAGACAAACTGGAATCAAACCAAAGGCACGTATCGCAGAAGTCGATCAAGCTGTCAATTAAGTCTAAGTTTCCGTGCCCCCATTAAATTTGACCTATAAAAAGGGTTACTGAACATTATTGGATACAATAACTTTCTTCAACCTGACCTTAGTTTGGGTCTTGACCTCCTTTAAACTGCCCTTGCTGTCCTTTTAACTTAGGTCCTTCGATCCGGATACTAAGCTCTATAAAATTGGCCTTTTGGTACGGTCAGCGATAAAACACACATCAATTTACCTAAATTGTGCAAAATGATTCGGAAAATTTGTTACAGTATTTCAGAAACAACATTTTTAGATACATAAATATAATAATTGAGAGCAGTGGTGGCCCAGTGGTCACGGATGCGACTAACGAGTTGTAGGTCGTAGGTTCGAACCCAGACAGGCGTTTTACTTTGTGTAGATTATTTCATCACCACTGCTTTCAAAACGGTGAAGGAAAACATCGTGAGGAAACCGGCACGTCCTAGAACCAAAAATTCGAAGACATGTGACATCCGCTAACCCGCACTGGGCCAGCGTGGTGGATTACGGCTCACTCCCTCTCACTGAGAGGTGGCCTCTGTCCCAGGAGTGGGAACATTATAGGCTGATTATGAATGAATAATTGAGTTAACAGTCTTTTAATTACACTTGTTTTCCGATTTTATTTAAATATTTATCTGAATAATTAAGATTGAAGAAACTGAAGCGTTAATCGATGCTTGATCATTGTAATGCTACAAATCGAGGTTTGCATCTATTTACGGTTCCGTACTCAAATGATGTCAACAGTACCCTATTACTAAGACTGCGCTGTCCGTCTATCTATCAGCGGGCTGTACCTCATGAACCGTAATAAGTAGACAGTCCATATTTTCACGGAGTGTGTATTTCTATTGCCGCTATAACCACAAATTATAAAAATAAAAAAAGTTAAAAATTGAAGAAATTGACCATACAAGAAACGTGTTTTTTTTGCCTTGTGGTACGGAAACCTTCGTGTCCGACTCGCACTTGGCCGGTTTTTCACTGATTGTGTTTCTAGTGTAAGTTACTACAGAGTAAGTATAGTTGTTTGCTACCTATTTACGTAAATGTATGTGTTCATATTATTTTCTCTTTTGTTCTAAAAGTGACAGAAAAACATATTTGTCATGTCAGCCTATCTCACGGCGCAAGTTGTTACCCAACTGTCCGTAGTCATAGGTAGGTTTCCTACAGTTTGTTTTTAGGGTTCCGTACCTAAAGGGTAAAAACAGAACCCTATTACTAAGACTTCGCTGTCTGTCCGTCTGTCCGTCTGTCCGTCTGTCCGTCTGTCCGTCTGTCTGTCTGTCTGTCACCAGGCTGTATCTCAAGAACCGCGATAGCTAGACAGTTGAAATTTTCACAAGTTATGTATTTCTGTTGCCGCTATAACAACAAATACTAAAAACAAAATAAACTTAATAAAAAAGGCAAAAAAATCGCGTTTGTTGTATGGGAGCCCCCATACAACAAACGCGATTTTTTTGCCTTTTTTTGCTCGATATCCAAAATGGCAACAGGTAGGCACTTGAAATATTCACAAAATACTCAGTTGTATTTTAACTTTAATAATAAATAATAAAATTAAAATAAAATAAATATTTAAGGGGGGCTCCCATACAACAAACATGTTTTTTTTCGGCGTTTTTGCCTTGTGGTACGGAACCCTTCGTGTGCGAGTCCGACTCGCACTTGGCCAGTTTTTTATTATTTTATAGTAATACTTGTTTCTGCCGGCGACTTTGTCCGCGTGAAATTTTTTGTACCCCCGGCCCACCCCGTCACATCACACCGCCTGCCCCACTTTTTACCACTTTTTTCGCACTTTTTTCTTTTTTTTTGACTTTTTGACTTTTTTTTTTGGTGACTTTTTATTTTTTTGTTCGGCTCCTAATGGTCCTAGCGTGATGTTATTAAATCACAAATTTGAATCAAAATCAAAATATTTTATTTCACATAAGCCTACATAGGCACTTATGAAACGTCAGAAGCTAGGTGCACGGTTCCAATCGGTCGTTTCCTATGGAGAAGAGCCGGCAAGAAACTCCACGGTTACTCTTTGTAAAAATAACTGCCTTTTACAATGTTTTCGAATTACAGTAGGTATGGGAGGACAGCGTAGGCCTGTCGACAAGTACCAGGTACTTGATAAATGGTCTACAAATAGTCTACAAGGCCTACAAAGTCCTCACATTTACAAAATAAGAATCTATCAAAAGGATAAATAAAATATAAAAACTTACTAAAACCAAGTGATGTGATTACCTATAAAAAACTTAATCCAGATAGTAATTAAAATAGACCTTAGCTGTAAAAGTTTATCACCTTTCATTCAATTTATCTTGAGTCGTAAGAATTTTATCAAAACCCGTTTACTTTTGTAACGATCCCATAAAATAATTGACCCTTAGAGTCCAGCCCACACGGTTGCTATTCACAGGTTCGCTGCTATTTACAAGTAAAGTACATTTCACTTTTTAACGGACTTCAAAAAAGGAGGAGGTTCTCAATTCGACGGTATGTTTTTTTTTTTGTGTGTTTGTTACGCGATTACTCCGCCAATTGTGGACCGATTTTCAAAATTCTTTTTTTGTTTGAAAGGGTATATTCTCGAGGTGGTCCCATTATCATCAAGTTGAAATCTGGTTAGAGGATCCCATGGAAATCGAGGGAAACCCTCAAATTTTATAGGCAAAGCTATATAGATTTGGGTATTTTTTAAAATAGCTGGAGCATTTGCTCTCGGAAATCATCATTTGGTAAAGTGGAGCTGATGAAGAAGACCACAGATGGCCATTAGAACTACTCAATGACAAATATTTCACGGGTTCCGATTCGATTACTTTAATATGGTTGCTAAGCAATTTACGCTCGTCAAAAAGTGAAAAATAAAAACTTTTTTACAAAAAAAAAACAATCGACTTCCAGGAAACACTACAAAGTGAAAAATAACTTTAATTTCGGAAGTCGGTGGCAAAAAACTAAATTACAGATCCATAGACACCGACTTCCGAAATTAAAGTTATTTTTCACTTTGTAGTGTTTTCCGGAAGTCGGTTGTTTTTCTATCCACATAACACACGTCTTGTTTCCCCGGACGGGTTGGGCAGAGGTGCATACCCTCATTTCGTCAATTATGTTTAAGTCCCCATGAAAAGAGCCTATTGCAATCAACTGGGCACAAACCCAGAACCCGGACTGCTACTGAAAACTTCCAGATCGAAAAACGCAACAATACTAAGAAACAACCAGTAGGTACCTTTGTACTAAAATTATAATTATCTCGTATTCCTATTTATTTTACTGTGTGTACATCCCACACGTGTATTATAAAGGCGAAAGTTTGTGAGAGTGTGTGTGAGTGTGTGTGTTTATATAAACACACACACTTACACTCATCTGTTTGAGCGTGAAGAAGTAACAAACATATGTTTGTTACTTCTTCACGCTCAAACAGATGGACTAATATTGATAAAATTCTGTATGGAGGTAGCTGACACCCTGGATTAACATATGGGCTACTTTTTATCCCGATATTCCCACGGGATCGACATTTACGCGGGTGAAACCACGGGGCGCAGCTAATAAATAATAAATTAAACGAACCATAGTGCCGATAGTCGTCACGGCCAATGGCTTAATAGCCAAGAGCCTAGACCAATACCAGAGGAGGCTCTCGTTGGGCAGCTGGATCAAGGGCTTGATACAGAAAGCGGTATTTTTGGACACGACTTGCATTTTTAGGAGATTCCTATCTCTGGAGCCCTGACCCTGAAGCTTGTTCCCGATACCGGTGAGCTACTATTTTTAAATGTTTTTTTAATTTTTATATTCTAATATTTAAATATATAAATTTGTATTCGGATAGTGCCATCCGCGAAATTGCGCCTCACTCTTCCTTCTAATAGCTTCCAGTAGAGGTGTGCAACATTCCGGTAGTGTTTTAGTTTTTTCGTTTTTACTAATTAGTGGTGTGTATCGAAAAAACTAAAACAGTAGCGCATGAATGTCGCATACTTTTATTGTAAGCGATTAGGAAGAAGAAAGGGCGCTTCTTCGCTGATGGCACTATCTGTACATAAATAATGGAATAAAGGAGAAAACAAATAAATACTTTGAGAACCGACCGACCGACCTGGGAAAGCAATGGAGCTTGCGACCCCTAGACATACGAGGAAGTCCCCTGCCCCCCCTTCTCCACCTCTCAATCCCCTTGTCGAAAATTGCAAGCATTCAGAACACGGCTGCTATATCCTCATTTTATTAAATCCACAATTGGCACAGCTGGTGCTTTGTCGTCGACAATTGACATCACATTGACAGCCGGCGAAGAGTACTTCAGTTATTTTCGAATCGAACGTGAACATCTCATTTTAATTAAGCACACATCACTTTGATTGAAGTTTATCGTGTTTTCCTTTATTCTGAATCACGAAAGCTATAATCAGAATTTAGTGTGCAATAAAATTGTGATATTCTTATTTATGATAATTGATGTTTATGTGATGTTTATGGTGGTGATTTTGGGACAATTTATATAATTTATTAGAAGAAATAACAACACCACAATGCGCTCCAAAACACAGACTGCTAACGTTGCTCAAAAAGCTGCTAAGCTGAAGTGGGACTAGGTTGGCCACGTCTGCCGTATGCCCAATGTCGTCGTCGTCGTTTCAGCCGATAGACGTCCACTGCTGGACATAGGCCTCCCCCAATTTTGGGAGGGTTTGCCATAATCGCCACGCTTGGCAGGCGGGTTGGCGATCGCAGTATGGTATGATGGTGGAATACATAGAGAACGCTGCTGCCCATTCTCCGGTACGATCCTTAGTCGCCTTTTACGACACCCACAGGAAGTAAGGGGTGGTGGTATTCTTTATGTCCGGCACCACACAGACCACACAGATGTGAAGTTTATGGTGGTGATTTTGGGACAATTTATGTAATTTATTAGAAGAAATAACAACACCACAATGCGCTCCAAAACACAGACTGCTAACGTTGCTCAAAAAGCTGCTAAGCTGAAGTGAAGACTGGGTTGTGGCCACGTCTGCCGTATGCCCAATGTGCTGGCCCAAAATAACCACCACTTGGAGCCCTGACACAGCTAGAAAGCGTCGCGGCAGACCCCGTGGAAGATGGCTGGACGAGCTGCAGAAAACAGACGAACAGTGCAGCAGAAACAACCACTTCACTTTACCCCTGGATCGAAAGAGCTGGTAGTCATGGGGAGAGGGTTTTGCCCAGTAGTGGGATGATGCAGTCTAACAGTAACAGTATGAGAAGAAAGAAGCAAAATCTCTTTTTATTTTTGTTAATATGACATACTGTGTACCTACTTACTTTTGTTGCAAAACTGTGTTTTTTATAAATAATTTTCGTAAATCATACTTATACTATTTTGCAGCTTTAAGGTCCTATAGGTACCTTGTTCAAGAATTAACCATTATGTAACTGTATAGATTTCTACTGAAATCTATCTACCCTAAACCCTATAGCATTTACTTGTAAACCACGTCTTAAGGACTGTTTTACCATTAATTGAATCCGCATAATCAATTAACGATAATTTCGGTAATTCAATTAATATGCATGAAGTGCTATAACGTTATTAATTGTCTACTTAGTTGTGTTAATTGAATGTCCGTTCTCAGGATAATTGCTGCGATCTTGTTTCAAACTGTCCCATCGGTGTGACTGGGTCGTAAGGACCAACAGTTTTATTGTAGTGGGTTGAAACGGTACACTTAATCTGAATGGTCTCGTAGGATTTTATTTTTTTCAAGCGTTTGATCTCGTTTCAGCCGATAGACGTCCACTGCTGGACATAGGCCTCCCCCAATTTTGTGAGGGTTTGCCATAATCGCCACGCTTGGCAGGCGGGTTGGCGATCGCAGTATGGTATGATGGTGGAATACATAGAGAACGCTGCTGCCCATTCTCCGCTACGATCCTTAGTCGCCTTTTACGACACCCACGGAAAGTAAGGGGTGGTGGTATTCTTTAAGTCCGGCACTACACAGAGCGTTTGATCATCAACTAGCAATGACTGTCTCTGTACATAAGTGGGATTTTTATTGGAGTTAGTACTTGTCGCAAAGGAGGATTTAAAATTGTTCTAGCATTTGGTCAATATCTAGCAAGGCCTCCGTGTGCTTGTGAAGTTTTTAATCCAGAACAAAATTAGACACTAAGGGCTGATTTTAAAAAGTGAGAAAAAATTTTTATTCGTGGAATTAAATTGACGTCTGACAGTACGAAATAAAAAATAAAAAAAAGTATGGAAAAACTGTCAAAAATTCAAAATTTATTCTCAGTATAAGACTTATTCTTTGTATAAAATTTGTCTTGTTAAAATGTCTGTAATTTATATGGTGTACATAACAAAGAGTATTCTATTCTATTGTTAATTCAATTGCTCTTTGTTTTTACGTATTTTATGCAAACTCTATCTGCAGAATAAATGCTATTCTATTCAACAAATCTATCCAAGATTGATTGAAGCGAGCTAAGATCTAAACTAAGAACACGTAACAATGATTGTTACTTATTTTTGTTGAATTAATTATATATAATGTAATATATAATAGTCTGTATTATTCCATTGCAGGGCAAAGGGTTTCCTTTCCTTTTTCCACTCAACTCGATCCTGAGCCATTGTTGGATTACAATTAAAAAGTAACCATAATAATTATAGGTAAACTTCAAACACCATCATCATCTGCCTGGCCTTTTTCCAACTTTGTTAGGGTCAGCTTCAAGTCTAGAAACATCATTTCCGTAATAACAAAATAGGTACTCCAGTAAACAATTACCTAGTTATCCTAAGAGCCGATTTTTCAATAGTCAGATTACTTTTATCTGAGGACTAAATAAATATTGCGGTTTGATAGTTTGCATAGAAAATATGTCTAACTATAATTTATTATTTCTTCAGATAAAAGTTATCTGACCATAGAAAAATCAGCCCTAAATTAACTAAGCAACTAGGTAGATTGTACTGAAATATAAGACGATATTTAAAACGATCTGTCAAGTCCGTCTAAAAACAAAAGAATACGTAATTCTTAAAAAAGAACCTCTCAGGCTTGAACCGTTCGTTGTCAGCATATAGTCCTACTAAAACTCGGCACCTACTTGCGGGGGATACAAAAAAGTGACACATTATTATTCTCAGGTCGTGCCGACAACTATTACGATAAAGTTTACTACATTAATAACAGACGCGAAGGGTGGAAGTTCTCTTGAAAGTACCTACCGAAAAATGATAGATTTTAGGACCTAACCGACGCTTTTTAGAATAGGAGGCTGTAAGGAGTCGTGTTACAAAGACTCTTCGACAATGGTTCGTTAATACAAATTTTGTAGCAATTAATCACGTGAATGTCAATAAATATTTTATGTAGAATTAATTTTAATTATTTTATACGAAATACATCTTTGGCAACTCTTATAAGGCAACAAAAGTGTTGAAATTAAAAGGAGGATTCAAGCACATTGGTACCTGTTATATTTCTTTTAGTTTATCCTCAAAGATTCAATTTTTTATTTAATTTTTGGATAAAATTAAATTAAAAACTCAACTTACCATGTCCACAAAACAACACTAAACACAAAAACTCACAATGTCAACCACATCACATACAAAAATTTTAAACTTCATAATTACAATCGTCAGATTAATCGAAACACGTTTACTGATACAATTTCTATGTAAATCGTCCTGTTTCTCAATCACACCGCTGTAAATCCAATTAATAAGCTCACGTTTATTCGTCAATTATCGGAATTGGTACGTTCATCCGTTTCACAGCGACACGTGCTCACCGTGCGGCGGCCAACCGACGACTGAAAACGAAAATGCGTTCAGTCGACATTCTCGAACGATTCAAGCTGAGCGTTGCATACCACTGCCGTGTGCACTGCTGCATATTTTTGAATTTCGAACCACTAAAGAATTTTCGTCTTTGGTACTCTTTTAATACAAACTCCTTTGACGTCGTGTTTATGGACAGAAGGGATTTTTGTGAACATAACAAGATTATACCATCGTTTTATTAGGGTATATATTATGTATGTATAGTCACGTTTTTCCTTACTGAGTAAATAGGGCTTCAATCCCTTTTATTAGTAGTTTGTATTGTGTGAGCTACATACAATAACATGGAGAAACTTGTGTGTTATCTGTATTCATATGTTCGCGAGTGTTTGTTCTAAGTAAGTTAAGTGGAGGAGTATTTAGTAACAAATTAAAAACTTTATCCTTTATTCAATTAAGGTCGCGTTTTGGGGATCATAGTGAGTGGTACATAGCGTTTAGTAATATTTAAAATAACTTTGGGAACACGATTTCATTCACATTCAAACTTCGACCTTCCGTTTGACCCACTCAAGGCTTGTTTTGGAAAATCTTTTCTCGGTACTACTAGCTGTAGTCAGAAGCCGGACATTCTGGCAACCAGTCTTACCGAAAGGTGTGTTACCCAGTAACTGGATTGTGGAGGTCAGAAAGGTAGTTGCTCTATATAAAATACTGGTACTTAGATGCACCCGGTTAGACTGGAAGCCGACCTCAAGACAGTTAGGAAAGGCTAGGCTGTTGAAGTAGGATCATGTTATTATCTTAATTTTTTTGATGTTTATGTGAGTGTGACTGACTTCCGTGCCTCGGAAAGCACGTTAAGCCGTTGGTCCCGGCTGTCATTCGTGGATCTTTGACAGTCGTTACGGGTAGTCAGAAGCCCGAAAGTCTGACAATCAGTCTTACCAGGGGTATCGTATTACCCAGTAACTGGGTTGTAGAGGTCAGATAGGCAGTCGCTCCATGTAAAATACTGGTATTCAGCTGCATCCGGTTAGACTGGAAGCCGACCCCAACATAGTTGGGAAAAGGCTAGGCAGATGATGATGATGATGATGTGAGTGTGACTAACTGTCAAACTGCTAAGGAACTATTTTAGATAGAGTTTGAATATTTACTTCGAAATCATTTTATAAAGGTGCTACGAGCCTACGATGCGTGCTACGAGTGCTACGCTTGCGTAGCAGAAATGTCTTTTCATTATTTCTTAACTTTAACAGAAAAGTTTTCTACTGAAATCGACATAGATATTTTACACGTGCCCCTAATTAGTTTTTCGAAAATACCTACAAATCACGAAAAGAAAATTTAATCCTGAAGTAAAAATAAACTAATTTGATAAAAAACTCTTAGGTAAGTGATCAAATCAATTACGTAAGTCTTAACAATTTGTTTGAACACTGAACTAAGTTTATTCATTTAATAAGTTTCAGTTTCTTTTTTTTAATCGGTTGGAAATAAATTTTCGGCACTAAAATAATTGCTTCATTTTATTCTTAATGCTCAGAATGAGGTCAGGCGCTCTCCGTACGCATTAGCAACGGTAATGAGATATTATTACGTTTAAAATGGTTTCATTGTGATTTATTTTTCTTTTAGTAACATTAATTTAATGTAGTGGAGCTTTGGAGGTTAGTGAGCCTGTTTTTTTGCAAGTTCCACTGCGACTTTAAGTAGGTATTTTATTTTGACTGTGTTTTGTTATTTTTTCACATTCAAATAGAGTAAATACAATCGGTGGTTCCACATGTTAGATTATTTAGGGCTGATTTTTCCAATGCCAGATAATTTTATCCGAAGAATAATTTTGAGTTTTTGACAGTTCTTCCATACATAATCTGTCAGAAATCAATTTTATTCCACGAATAAGAATTATCTATCGATTGAAAAATCAGCCTTTAGTCTTATTTTCTATTTAGCCTTAGTATGGTATGTGAAGCTTAATAATGCAAGATATTAAATTAATCAAACTTACTATAAAAAGACCGATACAATTTAAAAATAAACTACGCAGAAAACCCTTCTGTAATGTAAGTTGATTTGTCCTACAAAACTTCTTCATTGAAACGTGTGAGAACGGATGTGTCGCCCTACTTGGGTCCTATATTTTTAGCTGAACCCCTATTTTGTAGTACCTATTGTTAGCGGTACTACACTATTAAAATAGCCTCCTCGAGCGCTGAATCCTATCGACACTCGTCGATGGCTGCAGCTGCTTCTTTCGTTAACGCATGTCGCTCGTGTGAATGAGCACTAAATATAAGTCTGGCGCGTACTAGAAGTCAATCCTGCTATCATCTAGCTTGTAAGGACATCCCTTTACTGATCCCCATTAAGACATTCGTCGCAATAACATGTCACGTTTCGCAAGCAAAGCATTCATATTCTAGTAACTAAGTACTTAATTTAAGTTAGCAATATGATTTGTATGTTATAATTGGCATTAACCCTTCGCATGTCGTGCGTACAGGGTATGTACCGATAACAATAGATTTTCTATTGTGTAATTAGTTTAGTTTGTGAACAAGGGAATCGGCACTATTATCATTCTCCTGCGTTTATTCTAATTTACTTAGGGTCAGCGCCGCGTGAGAGCAGTGATGACTCAGTGGTAGGTAACGGTCCCAAATTACGAAGAACGAGGTCATGGGTTCAAACCCAAGCAAACGTTTTACTTTGTGTAATTTATTTCATCACCACTGCTCTAAAAACGGTGAAAGGAAACATCGTGAGGAAACCGACATGTCCTAGAACCAAAAATTCGAAGACGAGTGACATCTACCAACTCGCACTGGGCCCGCGTGGTGGATTACGACCCACCCCCTTTCACCGAGAAGAGTCTTGTGCCCTAGCAGCGGGGACGTTATAGGCCGATTATGCTTATTCAATTCAATTCAATTCCTTTATTTCGATCAACAGTTGGATCATACAATATATTATGCAGCGCAGTGTCCTTTTCTTCTTTTTGGAGGTAAGCCTACACTATCTGTCTGTCTGTCTTCACAGAGCTGTATGTTTGTACCGCAACAGGTAGCTAATCAAAGTTAACACGAAATGTTTAACAGATGTCTATAATAATTCATTTGCACAAGAAATTATAGCCTCTAAGATAATAATTATGTGTATCATTGTAAACAATTATTGAATAAACTTATTATTATTATATTATTATTAAGAAATATGTGTTACTGGCTTCTATCATGGTAAAAGTAGGTATTATAATTTTGGTGGCACGGAACCCGGTTTTCTTTTTACCGACTTCAAAAAAAATGAGGTTATCAATTCGACACGTATGTATGTAATATTATTGGAATTGCATTACATTCACATATGACAATCTATTAGGGCTTCCAAACAAATATACCAAATTTTATAGACGTATGTAAGTATGTATGTTTGTCCACGCATTTCTCCGCAACTATTAATCGGATCGTGACCATTTTTTTTATCGGCTTACATTTACTTCAACTTAGGGAACAGTGCAAGTTTCATCAAAATCGATTCGATAATTTTCAAGATAATATGGACTAAAACGTGTAAGTGTGACGGCCGGCTTATTGATACGAGCTGCGGGTGTAGTGTCAAAGGGAAAACATTTCAAAACCTTGGTCCAATTCTAAAGCAAAAAATGAAAATTACGAAATAAAAAAGTAATTTCAAAAAATTAAACCGACTTCAAAAAGTAATAAACTCAAAATTATGAAATAACTTTAATTTCGGAAGTCGGTGGCAAAACTACAACTATAAAATACAGATCCCAAACGACACCGACTTCCGAAATTAAAGTTATTTCATAATTTCGACTTTATTTCTTTTTGAGGTTTAATTTTTTTAAATTACTTTTTTATTTCATTTTTATTCTCATTTTTGTTTTTCTTTCGTCTTCCTCTTCTTGCTGGCGTGTCAATAGTTAAACAAACACTTACCTTAAACTTAATTCTTGTAACGTTTTTATAACCATACAAGGTATACCGAGAAAATTGTCTTCCAAAACATCTGTAGGTATCACACAATAACATCATCTGAGAACAATAACACAGTGTGAATGACTCAGCACTACCGGACCCTACAATGTAAGATGGCACACACACCTGTCAGTTTAGACAACGTATGACGGAGAGAGCTGTCATGTACGGATGATCCTAGATTACTTGAGTACGAGGTCTATTGTAGTGACCCACTTCTTATAAACAAGGCTATACAGAGGCCACAGCACGAACGCGCGACATAAATGTAACGAAAATTCTTACGATTCTTGAATGAAAAATACAACTGTCTTGTAGTATTTTTGCGACAAGCACATGTAGTATCATACATATGTGGTTTAAACCAAGTAAATATTATGTATGAAACGAGTATTTTCAATTTTAAAATCCTTCGTGCTGGGCTCACTGGCCTCGGAACGCAATGTAAGATGGCAGCTGTCAGTTTAAGCAACGTTATGACGGAGCGAACTGTCATGTACGGATGACCCTGGATTAGTTGAGTAAGTACGAGGTGTATTGTGGTCACCCGCTTCTTATACAGTATCAGTACACTCACGAGCAATAATATGTCAACACTTGGCAACTTTCAATTGCGATTTTTTCACGAAATAACAAACGCAAAGTTGAAATACGACACTATACATAAACATATAGGTTCGAAAATACTACGTTCGTAATAACATAAAATTTCATTCAAAAATAAAGGAGAAAATCGTCTTTGAATAAAGCCAAGTGTATATATACTCGTGACTGTACATGTACAAGGTTTCAGAGGCTCTAACGAACGTGCGACGTAAAGGTAACATAGAGCAATTTTTAAATCGAAAATACAACTGTCTTGTAGTATTTTTGCAAGAGGCATAATTAGTATCACCCATAGATATGAATAAAGTCTTAAAGCTAGGCAAATATTATGTACCAATCTGGCATTTAACTACTTATAGTTTTTAGGGTTCCGTACCCAAAAGTTGGCAACGAAACCATATTACTAAGCCTCCGCTGCCCGTGTGTCCGTCCGTCTGTCTTTCAGCGGGCGTATCTCAAGAACCATAATAGGTAGACAGTTGAAATTTTCACAAAATGTGTATTTCTATTGCCGCTACAACAACAAATAATTAAAACAGAATAATGTTTAAAAAAAAAATAAAAGGGAATGTCATTACAAGAAACGTGTTTTTTCTACATTTTTTTTGCTGTGTGGTGCGCAACCGTCCTTGTGCGAGTCCGACTCGCATTCATTTCAAAGAAAGTTCTCATGAAAGAAAGGAAATTGGACTTAAATGCACGAACAGAAAGCGTGGCGTGCTGATGATCAATGCTCGTTCGTTGTTTACGTAAGAAGAGATCCTGGATCATAATTACAGGCTGACCTATGATAAAAATCTTATTTTTTTAACAATATACGCATCTTTTTAGTGAAATTTAATATTTACGATAATAAAACGTTTTTATATTATTAAGAAAACCCTTAACATAAAGTTTTAATTGATAAAAATAGGATTTCAAAAAGTGGTAGGTTTGGTGTACCTCTATGGTCACATGGTAGATTTTTGTTAGCAACACTGAAAACTATTGCACTGCCACACTATCGACATACAATCGACACACTACTGAGACACCACTGAAACGCCATTGAAGTTTTTGCAGAATGCCAAATTTGCAACAGTGGCAAAATAATGTCTGCAGTATGTCGATAGATTGTCAATGGCGTATTGCTTATCTCAAAGTTACAGAATTGGGCCCTTGATCGAGTTCTTCATCAGTGCCCATTTAGGTACCACAAAAATATACTGCACCGGGCTATTAAAGTTACCTAACCGACGTCTCTGACTACTCCAGTTACGACTACAACCGTTAATGAAAAGCTCAAAATTAAGCAATTAACCAACATCAAATTAGGACGTTGAAGTTTTTGTCATCATTAGTGCTGTAATTGGCACAGAATGAGCATTTCCATTTCCACCTGTATTTACATAGCAAATGGGCAAAATCGGCTAATGGTCCCGCGTTTTCAGTGGCGGGAATTGTGCAAAACGGGAATAATTCCCAGAGATGCCGGAGGAAATGACGGGGGGGGCGGGGGTTGTAATACGATCAAGTTGGGGAACAATTTGATGATTTTTAAGGAGGTATTGTTGACTAATAGGAAACAAGTCTGGGTATCAATTTTCAAAGATGCGTCGTTAGATTAGGAACATAGAACAAAATTTCATACTTCTAGACCAAGCTGTTTAGGCAGTGCGTTGTCTCTCATCGAAATAATTTAAGATTTTTATCAAGTAGAAAGATGCACAGCATACCTTCTCAACATACCTATTGGGAGCTATATGTTTGAGCCGTTTGAGGTTGAAACACTAGGGCCTTGGGGTCCGAGTGCACATCGAATATTTCGGGACATTGCCAAGCGGTTGGTTGACTCTTCACGTGACCTGGATGGCCTATTTTTAGCCCAAAGAATAAGCATTGCCGTCCAACGTGGTGATGCTGCCAGCCTTTTGGGCACTTATACCATTGACAGCGATGCGGACGAATTATTTGATGTCCAATGAGCTCCTGTCTTTTCTTTTCCTTTCTTTTATTATATACTTGTATATAATATGTATATTTTAGTGTTAAATTGTAAAATAGGTTAAGTGTGTTAGAAATAAATGATTTGTTCTCAACATATTAATATGCTCACTTCTGCTGGGACACATAAGTCTCCTCTCTGTGGGAGGGAAATATCACTTTGAAATTATAACGATATCGATATTCGGAGAATCCACGAAGATTTTTTTAGGAAACAAATGAGTTCGCTTTTGAATTGTGTACGATCACGAGTGAGTCTCGAAGATTATCATAATATTAATAATAGCCTCCCCGACCGTTTTCAGTCACGGTGGCCAATCTCAATGGAGATTAGCCAGGTACGCAGGAGATATTATAGTGCACAAGTGCACTCACAAACACAGGAGCACGAGAGATCAGGTGCAGGACCAACGGCTTTACGTGTTTTTCGAGGCACGGGGGTATTAAACCGCCTACTTCCAAACTCCGGACTGTTACTAAGAAATTCCTAATGGAAAACCCAATAACACTTTGTCCGACCCGGGAATCGAACCCAGGACCCCACGGTCAGCAGTCGCGCTTGCAACCACGAGACCAACGGGCAGTTATAATATTATTATCATGTTATTATCAAAATATTATTACCCTATTAAATATCTAACAATGTGACATAACCAGTTCTTTATCTTTTAAAATGTAGGCATGTGTTTAAACTCGTATTCCTACGAAGTTGGTAGAATCATCCCAAAACTGATTTGCTGGATTCGTTTTCTCCTCTACCGATCGTAAATAACGATCGAAAAAGGTTGTTTTGTTTATATGTATGTATCTAAAGTCTATTCAAGCTTATGTTTCAAATTAATATTATTTCAAGTTAAACAAATATCAACTTTATTTCAATGATTAATAAGTTGATTTCAGAGTGACTACCACTATTGAAAAACTTATAAAAATGTTAGAAGTTGTAGCGTAAACTGAACTTTATTGTGTAGGATTTAATGTTATTTTTCCATAAACTCATATTTTTTTACATTTTCGGCAAATAAATCGCGAATGCAGATTATGTATTAGTATTTATTCTTGTTTTATCCCTGCATCACCCTACGGTTGACTGGTAAAAAGGCAAGTAAAAAAATACTTTACAAAGGCGGACATTAAGCCGGTTTTTGTACAGCTCAGTAATTGCGCATAAAATTTTAATAAATAAATAAAATTGACACATTTTTGACGATAAATGCTGTTTAATAAAATAGAAAATGTATAAAGGAAACTTGTAAAATTGTCGGATGGTCGCTTGTCACGTGTCGCCTGTCGGTTTTAATAAATAGGCCCCTGGTATTCTATACTTCGGTTTCAGACTCAAGATTCAGTTCGATTTGCAGACCTAAAATAACAAAATAATTCTGTAATTTTACCATTACAGGTCAAAAGTCTCCATCAGAAGGCACATTATGTATAGATCTGGCTAAGCAGTCTATAGATAGCGCAATCCACGAAGACACGACCCACTCTTCTTCCTAATCGCTTACAGTACAAGTGTGCAACATTCCGCTAGTGTTTTAGTTTTGTCGATACACAGTAATTACTTATTAGTGAGTAAATAGTGTGTATAAAAAACTAAAACACTAGAGGAATTAACTAGCGACAACTACTAGCGATTAATAAGAAGAATGGGGCGCGTCTTCGTAGATTGCGCTATCTGTATTAGAAGGTCCATTGAGCAAATTCTTAGAAGCAGCCTTCAGTTTGTCTTTATAACCAGTTGATTGCAGTAGCGTTGCTTCCTATTACTACGAAATAATTAATATTAAAGTGCTCTCAAAGTAAACGTTCCAGATATGAGTATTTCAGATGAAACTACAGAATGCAATTTGAAACTACGAGGGATTGAGAATCTTCTTCTTGGCGTATCGAAGGCAAAAGTTCAAATATATTTGGCCTAAAATTCAGCTGCGTGAACTACGCTCACTGACGAAGTCATAAAATCATCAAGTGCACAGGTGACAGAGCATGCGGGCCAGGATGAAAGTGGTGTTGTCTGCGGGGAGGTGCCGCATACGCACTTAAGATCTGAGCTGACCCATCGGTGGAGATTGTCTTTGCTCCGGCCGACTTGGATTCGAAGTCTATTCAGATATTTCCAAGTCGGCCACGGAATGCGTACCCAGGAATAGTTGGCATTATGATCGATTTTGGAGTAAACTGTCTTCAAGTACCATCCTATTTATTGCATGGTTTGATAATACGCACACATACATAGACAAACTTACGCCTTCTTAAACGGGGGCGGGGTAATGGGCTACAGAACGCCACTTACTTCGATCCTTAGGGACCCTTCCTTTCGTTCTTCTCCTTGGTTTGTAAATGATCATCATTATCATTATAATTAAAAAACATCAATTGCCATAGATGCCTTCCCGGAAGCTTCTATACCCGTACCAACGCTGAGGTACTTTTAAATGCCACAAAAATAAATGTAACGAAAACAATCAAAAAACCCGGCAATTTTTCTCAATTTTCCTCCTTTTGCTCACCCTGTATAAAACAAAAGCCAATCAGACAGGTTCAACAACCGATAGACTCTTTTACCGTTAACGTCAAAAATACCTCTGAGACTTGGAGTATTTTCCGTTATCTGCGTCAGGCGTCTACCCTCGTATCTTACAAATAAAACGCGCTTCGGAAACAATTGGGTCGACTGATTGATTGCCATACACACTGTGTATAGCTGTAGCGTTTGAGTAGGAATGAGAGACGAGGTATTGAAAATATCCCTGATTGGTAGCTCTCTCAGTTTTTGAAGTGAATACTTTATTAGGCGCACTTAGCACCTTTCTGAGCAGTGAACGAAACTGGACCGTCACACTTGGTTCTGTTACGCGGAATTAGGTATACTTGGCTCCAGTCGGTAGAAGACGCTGAATCAGTTTTGATTTCTATCGTGGGGCCATAAGCACACCCTCTCTTTTATACCCTTGTAGTAATTGTGTCTCATTTAGTGACATTTGAGCTCTATCTAATTTGAGTCTTGATTATTTAACCTACCTAGACCCAGATTAGTCTTTTTATCATGAGTAGTCGTCCTATTAAAAATCTAAATCGAAATAGAACAGTTAGAAGAGGTTGACAAATTATAAGCACGTCAAGGAATACACAAACAAAGAAAAGAGAAAATACGTTTATTTACGTAACGGGAAACATGACGCAGAGAAAATAAACAGAAAGACACAAGGACAATGTGAAGTTTAACAGACGCAAGTCTCACTACATGTGAAATACATGATTATCTTTTGTTTAGCTATTGGGCCATAAAAGACCTAATGAAGAGTGATCTTGCTTTGTCCCATAAGAGAAGACTCATTGGCGTGTGCATACTTCCCATCCTCACCTATGGTGGTCAAACATGGTCTTTGACAAATCAGCAGAGGTCCACACTTGAGATTTGCCAGAGGGCTATGAAACCGAGTATTCTGGTTATCAAACTAACAGACCGGGTTAGGAATACGACCATCCGTTCCATTATAAAAATAACTGATGTCACTTGGAAAGCTACCACGCTGAAATGGATCTGGGCTGGACACATCTGCCGCATGTCAGTCGAACAATGGGCCAAACTTACGACCCAATGGGCCTCTCTTAATTGCAAGCGACATCGTGGCAGGCCCAGACGGAGATGGCGGGATGAGCTGGACTCCTTCAACAAGAACTGGTCCTTAGCAGTGGAAAGAGAGTAGGGAGGCCTTTGCCCTGCAGTGAGACATCACAGGCTAATAATATATATACAACGTTATTTTTAGTATATACGAAACCTGAATATAGTTTGGTCAGAATAATAGTAACTGAATCGATTCCAATAATTTTTACCCCATGTTATATTTCGCCCCAAAAATATTTAAAAAAGGTTAAAAGTTGGACACCGAGCGACACTAAGCAGGTTATCCAATCTCCGCGCAGAACGGTTATGTACCTAGGTACTATTATCAATGAGCGCAAGACGGCGCGGCGCGAGCGGCGCAGGTGGACATGTTTTTCTACGGACAAACAGGTAACTTAACAAGCTTATAACTTTGTGATTTTTCATGATACAGTTTTGAAATTTTGTACATAGATTCTTTACATAAAAATATTAGACACGTGTTTCGGGTTTATCTTAAAAAATGTTGTATATATATAAATGTATCTTTTGTTTACTAAAGCCTGGGTTTCTTAGTAAAGCGGTTATAACTGCCTTCATGAAAATCTGTCATTTTCATCTGTATTATGACAGAAAGGTATCAAAAAAGCTATTAATGTGACCGTTATCCGCTTTCGTAGGACACAAAAGTCTACGCAAAACATTAAATTCTGTGTGTAAAATAAACTCAAATAAACTATTAGTTTTTTTTATGATGAGGGTGCTATGGCTAAATAATAACAGCCGCACAGGTCGATCGATCAGGTGAAGCTACGCTTGCCGAGTTTGGTCTGTGGTGGGTATCTTTAGATACCGAGACACCTCCGTGCCTCGGAAAGCACGTTAAGCCGTTGGGTCCCGGCTGTCATCCGTGAATCTTTGACAGTCGTTACGGGTAGTCAGAAGCCCGAAAGTCGGACAACCAGTCTTACCAAGGGGTATCGTAGTACTCAGAAACTGGGTTTTAGAGGTCAGATAGACAGTCGCTCCATGTAAAATACTGGATTCAGCTGCATCCGGTTAGACTGGAAGCCGACCCCAATATAGTTGGGAAAAGGCTAGGCAGATGATGATCAACTATTAGTTTATAATACGTAGTTATTGGCAGTCACTTGACGTGACACCGGGAGTATTATGCTTATTTACATAAACTTAAGCTAACAAGTCACCCCTGCTCTCAAAGACGCGCTCTACAGCTTATCAAATACTTAAGTGCTAAGCCTATAAAAGCGGTAATCTATAATCAATACCGCTCAACACCTAAGCATTATCCGCCAAAATTAGGAAGACCGACGCACGAATAATGAAAATACGACACCGTTATTATGCCAGTTTTTGTTGGATAACCTCATTAGGGGGGACTCTAAAGTAACTTTCTGAAAACACGGACTTTGATGGATAGGGGCTACAAACTCGAATGATACTCGGTATTATACAGAGTGACTGGTTAAACGACGGACTTGTTAAGGGAAAATTTTGAATTAGATTCTTTTCAAGTTTATTAAATGAAAAGGGCCTCAATCATCATCATTTCAGCCGAAAGCCGTCCACTGCTGGACATAGTCCTCACCAAAGCATCGCCAATTCGACCGGCTCTGTGAAAGAAAGACCTCATTATATGACCTAATTATTACATCAAATTGTGAACACTCGCATTCTTGCCTGTCTGAAGCTCAATTTGAAGTGAAAGAAAAGACAAAACGGATTAATACCTCCTTGCCTTTTTCAAGTTCTTTAGTACAGTACAACTACAGTCGTCTATGCATTGTGTATCCACTTCTGCTGGCCCACTGATGATCAAAAGGTTTCCCCTATAGATCTAGCCAATCCGTCGGTAGTAAATCCAAATCGTCCACACCAGGGCCTTTTAGGAAGCGCCTAGGTGCCTCGTGATAGCGACATCTGTGTTCAGGCACCTACTGCGTGATGGATCCGGCCAATCTATTTTAGTCCATTCAACAGACCCACCAAGGTTCCTTTTCGTTTCATATTTTTGATCCGTAACCAATGACCATAACATAATCAGCTTGTATTGTTCCCACTCCTGGGACACAGGCCTCCTCTCTGCGAGAGGGAGTCGGCTAATAATCTACCATGCTGGCCGAGTGCGGTTTGGTAGATGTCTTCGAATGTTTGGATCTAGGACATGCCGGTTTCCTCACGATGTTTTTCTTCACCGTTTTGAAAGCAGTCGTGATGAAATAACTTGAACAAAGTAAAGCGCCTGGGTTGAAGGCCGTGAGGCCTTCAAGTCGTGAGTCGGAGCCTTTACTAATGGGCCACCAATGCTCTCCAATGAGCATAAGTTATGATATTCTTGAGAAAGTCCCAAGTTTACCCAGCCACGCTTCATAAACGAAGTTAGTTCGGATTCTGTTGTTTTATGAAATATGGATGGCCTCATCGACATTGACGATAATTTATCGAAATGTCACCGCCAGAGTGCAGACAAGGTATTTAGTTAATGTCGCCACTAAATAGATGTTTGTATTCAGTTTGTTTTGTTTTGAATTCAGTTCAGTGTGGCGAATTGGGTCGGGAATGTCAGTGGTGATTAAGTTATTGAGATTGGATTAGGAAAATCATTGGTGATTGAGTTTTTGGTGATCACGGAAATTAGTGACAGGTATTTGTCGCTGTTATCATATCATTGGCGGCCCAGTGGTATCGGCCCGAACTTACGAGTTCGAACCTAGGCAGGCATTTTACTATGTGTATTAAATTTCAACACCACTGTTCTAAAAACTGTGAAAGAAAACATGGCGAGGAAACCGGCATGTCCTGGAACCAGAAAAATCGAAGACATGTGACATCTATCAACCCGTACGGGGCCCGTGTGGTGGATTATGGCACACTACCCCTCGCAGAGATGAAGCCTGTGTCCCAGCAGTGGAACATTAGCATTTATCTATTTATACAGGGTGTGGCGTAAATAGCGGTCCACCGTTTACGGATTCGGTATACCTAATAATTTACTATAACATATTAAAATTTTAACCATTTTAGTAGTAGGTACATTTTTTTTTACAAAAATTTCTCTCAAATTTGCATGATTATGTTAAAATTAGGGTTTAGATAGAGATGATCTAAGTTTTTCTTAAAAAGCTCTAAATTTACATAAAAAACCATAATTTTACACGATATCTCTAGAATTCAGTAGTAAAGAACATAAATCAAAATGAAAAATTATGGTTTTTGTCGAAACTACAACCAAATTTGTAACAAAAGGTAGAAATTTCGTAAATAAAAAATAAAAAAAAAATATTTTCGGAACCCTTGGGTAAAAATGGTTCAAATTGTAATATGTTATAGTAAATTATCTGGTATATCGAATCCTTAACGGTAGACCACTATTTACGCCACACCCTGTATAAGATTCAAAGTCCTGACTGACTGAAATATCAACGCACAGCCGAAACCGCTGGTCCTAGAGACATGAAATTTGGAGGGTCCACTTAGAAAGGGTTTTTCGAACTTCCACCCCTAAGAGGGTGAATGGGGGGAGGGTGAAATTTCACAAGGACGAAGTCGCAGGCAGAAGCTAGTTTTTATTATATAATGTAAGTAAAATAAAGTAAAGTCTAGAGGATAAAAGCTTGCGCTAAAAATTGAATGGTAATATCATCATCATCAATGATAATATAGCATAATGATAATGTAAACACTGCCTCATCATTTTTGGTCTTCCGTGGGTCTGCCCTGTAATGGGCTTATAAGGCAAACAACTCTGTTAGATTTCAACATTACCAAGTCTGGAAAACCCAATTTAAAAGATACGAGAATAGTAACCGAAAAACAATAATAATTTGTAATGATCAAATAGTAAAAAAAATATAGATGCCGTCGTACGTACCCACCTGCGTCGTCGAAACCTTTTGGTACGGAAGTTTAAAGTTTTGGAATTATAACGGTACCTTAATTGGGCAATATATTCATGATCTTATTACTTACTTTTGTTTTGATTATACAGCAGCCTCCAACACTGACAGACATTTTTCCACTTCAGCTGGAATGCCACATTACGATTTAAAAATAAATAAAAATAATCAGGTACTCCTACCGAAGTACCGTAGGGAAGACCAAAGAAACGATGGATGGAATTTGTGAATGATGATATGGTTAGAAAGGACCCTGACTACCGAGATGACGAATACAGGCCCACCACTTAATTGAGACGTTGCCTGAGGTAGCTGCGCGGTGCGGGAGGGGTGATAGTTGTCACAAATTGACGAATCACTGAGCTCTCGCATCACGTCACCACACCCCTCCCACACCACGCTGCTACCTCAGGCAACGTCTCAGTTAAGCGGTCGGCCTATAGTCATCATCTCGGTAGTCACCCCCTTTCTAACCATATCATCATTCACACATTTCATCCATCGTTTCTTTGGTCTTCCCTAGGTTTCTTCGTTAGGAGTACCTGATTATATTTATTTATTTTTAAATCGTAATGTGGCATTCCAGCTGAAGAGGAAAAATGTCAATTAACTTTTGGAATCCACTGTATAATCGAAACAAAAGTAAGTACTAAGATCATGGATGGACCCAATTAAGGTAACGTTATAATTCCAAAACTTTAAACTTCCATACCAAAAGGTTTCGTTCCAAAAGGACGAAAACGTCTTCCCCATAAAATTAATTTGTTACGCAAAACACCAAAAGGTGCATTTAAATTGGGCAGCTAACTACATTACTAATTGCTGGAGCTTATCCAAGCGAAATGTAATCATTACTAACCCTACCCTCGTTTTGGTCACAACGTAATGTACAGTAACAATTCCATAGGGTGCTTGTAATTTGCCGGATGTCTACCTCATATTGTAGATATTTTATGGAGGTTTTGGTAGGTTCTAGTCTTGGAAGATTTCTGGGGCTTGATAAAAACTTTAGTTTAGTAATAGAATTAATGAACCAGTGCGTCCCGCTTACTGGCAAACGACATCGCCGCAGACCCAGACGGAGATGGTGGGTTGAACTGGACTTCTTTAATGAAGATTAATACTTCACAGCTTTGGACAGAGAAGAGTGGAAAGAGAATAAAGAAAGAGGTCTTTGCCCAATAGTGGGACAATAGTGGTTAATGAAAAAATAATAGAATAAGAGGTCACCGTTTGAAAATCTCATTATATTTAAAACGAGCGACCCACCCTGCATCGCACAGTTCATAAGGCTTGACAAAACATCGAGATTTGTGTAAGTGTAATGATAAATTATAATCACACTAATATTATAAAGGCGAAAGTTTGTGAGTGTGTGTGTGTGTGTGTTTATATGTTTGTTACTTCTTCACGCTCAAACGGCTGAACCAATTTTGATAAAATTTTGTATGGAGGTAGCTGACACCCTGGATTAACATGTAGCCTACTTTTTATCCCGATATTCCCTCTGGATCGACATTTACGCGGGTGAAACCGCGTGGCGCAGATAGTAAGTTTATAAGTTACATAGGCAACATGCAACACTTTGGTGTTGCATGTTGCCTACAACTGCGACACGTGTCGAGTAATGGTTTGCCATTACTCGACACGTGTTTGACCCCTCCACGAGGCAATATCTGCAGAAGCTGTTGACTTACCAAACGCAAACTTCATTGTAAACGTTTTGAAATACTCTTTGATTACAGGATGTTTGTTTAGAACGACCAGAAAGCCTAGACTTCAATCAACAACATTCAATCAACTATAACTATAATGAAAACTCAATTTATTGGATTGACATTTTAGGGTTCCGTACCCAAAGGGTAAGAACGGGACCCTATGACTAAGACTCCACTGTCCGTCTGTCTGTCTGTCACCAGGCTGTATCTCATGAACCGTGATTGCTAGACTGTTGAAATTTTCACAGATGATGTATTTCTGTTGCCGCTATAACAACAAATACTAAAAACAGAATACAAATTTAAATGGGGCTCCCATATAACAACCGTATTTTTTCGGCGTTTTTGCCTTGTGGTATGGAACCCTTCGTATGCGAGAATTTTTGATACTCCTAGTACAAGAGCCAGGGCTACACTGATGTTTGTGTCTTGAAGTGCAAAAAAAAAGTTTATTAGCCTTATTTTAACTCTTACGTGTAGTTCTTATGTACTGTTTTATGTTGTGTAGGTACTTATTTATTTATTTGTAAGTTTTTTTTTTTTTTTTTACTTTACCAGTCGACAGCGATGCGTATGAATTTTTTTTAGACGCTATATTTTTAGTTTGTATATAGGTAGTTTTAGTTAGGTTAGAATTTAATTTTGTTGTTTTTACTAATTAATTAGATCATCATCGTCATCATTTCAGCCGAAAGACGTCCACTGCTAGGCCTCCCCCAAAAGCATTGGCAGGCGGGTTGGCGATCGCAGTATGGTATGGTGGTGGAATGCATAGAGAACGCTGCTGCCCATTCTCCTGTACGCCCCTTAGTCGCCTTTTACGACACCCACGGGAAGTATGGGGTGGTGGTATTCTTTGAGTCCGGCACCACACAGATAATTAATTAGATATTAGTTGTTCTTTGCTTACTAATTATTTTTAGTTTCAGAAATTGATTTGTTAATAATGTTAGTTTTGTACTTAAATAAGATTAGTATTGTTAGGGGTAATGGCCGCCTTTTGCAGTAAAATCCTCCTCCAAACCGTTCCAGGTGGCTCTGTCCGTTGCCCGTCTGAGCCATAACCTTAAGGTTATTTGTACGATGTCGTCACTCCAACTTTTAAATCCCTTCCTTCTTCTTTTGTACATTGGATACCAATTTGTAATTATTTGTGACCATTTTCCATCCATAGCTCTCTGAATATGACTTGACTGTTTCCACTTCAGTGTCAGGACCTCTTTGACCGCATCTCCCCGCCTTTGTTCTTTTCCTTATCAGTGAACTTTCACTCTATTGAATTGTCATAAGTCACCGAAAAGAACGTTGAACGAAGTTGCAGAAATACGAAACGCTTTGGAAGCGATTCATCATCATCATCATTTCAGCCGAAAGACGTCCACTGCTGGACATAGGCCTCCCCCAAGCACCTCCACTTCGACCGGTCCTGTGCTTCCCGCATCCAACGGGTTCCCATTGGAAGCGATTGCCACTCGTTTAATGCCCCAGCGCAGTCTGAAAAGTCAGTTACGCGAAGCTGTCATGCTACACTTAACCTTTTGGTCACCTCCACTTGACTATTTCTATTTCAGTGTCATGACCTTTTTGACCGCATCTCCCTGCATTTGTTCTTTTACTTATCTGTGAACTTTTCACTCTGTTGAATTGTCATAAGTTACCGAAAAGCTTATGTCAATCACGTCGAACGTAGTTGCAGAAATACGAAACGCTTTGGAAGCGATTGCCACTTGTTTAAGGGGCTTACAGTACCTAAACACAAAAAACCGGGCAAGAGCGAGTCGGACTCGCGCACCGAGGGTTCCGTAACATCCGGGTTTATGTATAAGGTTTGTGTTTATGAAATTAAATGTTTTTTTTTTATTTTTGAGTTGATTGAATGAATGGTAAAATGTGGTTTACGATTTATGACGTATTAAAAAAAACTACTTACTAGATCTCGTTCAAACCAATTTTCAGTGGAAGTTTACATGGTAATGTACATCATATATTTTTTTTAGTTTTATCATTCTCTTATTTTAGAAGTTACAGGGGGGGGACACACATTTTACCACTTTGGATGTGTCTCTCGCGCAAACTATTCAGTTTAGAAAAAAAATATATTAGAAACCTCAATATCATTTTTGAATACCTACCCATAGATACCCCACACGTATGGGTTTGATGAAACAAAAAAAATTTGAGTTTCGGTTCTAAGTATGGGGAACCCTAAAATTTATTGTTCTTTTTCTATTTTTGTGTGAAAATCTTAATGCGGTTCACAGAATACATCTACTTACCAAGTTTCAACAGTATAGTTCTTATAGTTTCGGAGAAAAGTGGCTGTGACATACGGACGGACAAACAGACAGACAGACATGACGAATCTATAAGGGTTCCGTTTTTGCCATTTGGCTACGGAACCCTAAAAACTAAAGTTTTAGAAACAATAAAAGTATACAGTAACAAAATCAGAAAACTACAGTAAACAAAATCAGAAAAATATATGATATTCTTCAGGATATATTCTAGGTAGATAGTTGTTGAAAACATACTACAACTATTTTGATACGATAGAAAAAAATCATGAAGATACCTCTAAAAACTTCCTGTTTACAATAAAAACCATGCTTATATACATACAATCATTCAGATTTTTTGTCAGATTATTCTACAAGCAACATACTAAAACACTAGTGTTTTAATTTTTTTGTCCTAACAATAGATTTTTGTAATTAAATAATTACTTCATATTTTGCAATAAATTACCAGGGTTGTGTCATCGCGCTTCTCTTTCTTTTCTATGCAGTCCAACAGTGACCGCACTTTGGTCACCTCCACTCCCGAAGAAAATCAGCAAAGTCACCTAATTGTAAAGAATATCATTAAGCAAAATAAACACATTGTCTAAATGTCCGGGGCCGAGGTTTGACCTTGACCCTGACCGCAACAAAATGTTGAGGTAGTGGGAACTGCTTTCCTTCCCCGTTTTTTTTTGTTTTCCCCATTTTCCCTTTTAATTAATTTTGGGGCGGGTGGCAAGGAAAAATTCTCAGAGGCGAGCAGTTGGTTTGTATTGTTTTTATTTCGGAAACCAATTATGGGTTCACTTACTGGAGTTACGGTGTTGAATGTAACGATTTATTTTAAAGTTAAGATAAGTTTTGACAGGTAGTATGATTGATATGACTTGGTACTAAGGTTTCCTATCAGTAATGATGAAATTACTGTTGCAGTCTGTTTGTAAAAACGATACTTATTTCGACGTTTTTAGGGTACCGTAATTCTAGGATGCTAACGGGGCCCTCTTACTAAGCCTTCTGTTCGTCCGTCCGTCTGTCTGTCAGCGGGCTGTATCTCATGAACCGTAATAGGTAGACAGTTGAAATTTTCAGTGTGTATTTCTATACCTGCTATAACAAAAAATAATAAAAATAAAATAAAGTTAATAATTAAAGGGCGTCTCCATCGCTAGGCAACGACGCAGCTGACGAGCTGGCCAGAAGGGCATCCAGTATGTCAGTTTGTGGACCGGAACCTATCGTGCACATCCCCTTGAACCAACTACGCAGGTGGCTACAGGAGCACACCCACACACAAGCTGAAAGCTGGTGGACGTCGTGACCAGGCTGCAGGCAGTCCAAAGAAGCTATGCCGTCATTGGATGGCAGGCTAACAAGGCGCTTATTACGACTGGACAGGAAAGGCTTGCGCCTGGTGACGGGGTCCATCGCGGAACACTGCTCGCTAAATAAACACTTTTACACATTAGGCATAACAGACAGCCCCCCGAGCAGGGCTTGCATTGAGGCTTATAAAACTATTGCGCATGTGCTCTTTGAGTGCACAGGCGTCACCCAGACAAGGTCAGAAACCCTCGGGACACCCAGATCGTACACAGATGTTCTCAACAGACCAGAAGACTTAATCAGCTTCTTGAGGGAGGTGGGCTGGTTGGAATAACCACAGACGGCCGCCATGGGCCACGCACAATGGTCCATTGAAGGACTAAGTGCGGAAACCAAACCCATAACATAGAACATAGGGCGTCTCCGTACAAAACTGACTTATTACTTGTAATTTTTTATTTAAATGAAAATCGTTTATTTTTACCATGTTGTAAATATGTGAGCACCATGTATCTATTAGATAATTAATTTATGTCATGTTTTCATTTTTAATTCTTTTACCTATTTTGGTATAGTAATTTTATTTTATTTTAGGTGCATCGTCTTCACATACTTATTATTATATAATTAATGTATATTGTAAAACATTTTAAAAGAGTAACGGTGGAGTTTCTTGCTCATTCTTCTCCATACGAAAACTACTTTTTGGAATGGGCGACTAGAATCAATTCTATTTTTTCATAATTTTTGACGTTCAAAAGTGCCTTTTAAGTGCCTATTAGAAATAAATGTTTTGACTTGACTTGACGTGAAAAAACGTGTTTTTTTCGGCGTTTTTAGGCGCAGAATCTACTTGTCATGACGATTATTTTAAGTGTTTACCTATCTGTCGAAAAAGGAAAAGAAAACTGCACTGTAACACAACGCGGACGTTAGTTTGTCGTGCCGTGGTATTGAACGGCTCATTAATTAATTAACCTTTTAAGCGCTTGGCTAAATATCAATTGCCGTGCCCCTAGCGCGCGGCTACAAATCAATAAAATAATCATCATCATCTGCCTAGCCTTTTCCCAACCATGTTGGGGTCGGTTTCCAGTCAAACCGGATGCAGCTGAATACCTAAATCGATAAAATAATACCTACAACAAATAAGGAGGAGCAATTGTTGAATAGAACGAAAAAATCATACATGTTCTCTGTCGCGTAAATACGATAGGTACGAGCGGCAGGGGCACGGAAATATGTGTCGCATAAATGCGACACAAGCGATTAAAAGGTTAATTCATCCATCGCAAACCGATTTCGACTATGGTGACTATTGCTGTTTCTGGCGCCTATGGGTTACGAGCGTGCGCTCTGATGTGGTTAATGTTACCTTGGCCTTCCTATATTTTATTTCATATAAACCTACATGGGCACTTAAGAAATGTCAAAAGGTAGGAGCACGGTTCCAATTATTGGTCGTTTCAGAGAGAAGAGCCGGCAAGAAACTTCACAATACGTTGTTATCACACACGTGTCTCATTTATCTTGTGGCCCTATCCTTATTAAGGGGCTTACAGGACCTAAACACAAAAAACGCAAGTTTTAGAAACAATAAAAGTATAATTATGATCGACTACAGTTAACAAAATCAAAAAAATATATGATATTCTTCAGGATATTTGCTAGGTAGATAGTGTGTTGAAAACATAATACCTGCAACTAATTTGATACGATTGGAAAAAAATCATGAAGATACCTCTAAGAACTTTCTTTTTACAATAAAAACCTATATTCTGTCTTTTTGTCAGATTATTCTATAAGCAACATACTAAAATACTAGTGTTTTAGTTTTTTAATCCAAACAATAGATTTTTTGTAATTAAATAATTGCTTCATATTTTGGAATAAATTACCAGCGTTGACTTAAAGAATAGCACCACCATATACTTCGCGTGGGTGTCGTAAAAGGCGACTAAGGGGCATAACGGAGAATGGGCAGCAGCGTTCTCTATGCATTCCACCACCATACCATACTGCGATCGCCAACCCGCCTGCCAAGCGTGGCGATTATGGCAAACCCCCCCCCCCTTTCGGGGGAGGCCTATGTCCAGCAGTGGACGTCTTACGGCTGAAATGATGATGATGATGATGACCAGCGTTGTGTCATCGCGCTTCTCTTTCTTTTCCATGCAGTCCGACAGTGACCGCGCTTTAGGTCATGTAAGCTCCTTAAAGGTGTAACATTCTTATATTCCTGTACCTTTCAACACCTCACCTCTAGACGTCCTCTATATTAAATCGATGGATTCGATGATTTAGAAACGTGCCGTCATAATCTCCGAGCTAATACTGGGAACGTGTAAAAAGTTGAAAGCTAAAAATTACTGATCATTATTTTTTTTATTTAGCTACAGTCGCACGCTCAGACGAAATACTCTTTGTATTTCGTTTGAGCTGTGTCGCTGTAAAAAATAAATGAATGTAAGAAATACCGTTTATCTGAGAGTCAAATATAAAAAATGATAGTAAACGTTTCGACTAAGATAAAATTTTATTTGAAAGGAATTTGACTTTGACATAGCAAGGTCTAGATGATGGTCAACATATATTTTCAATCTTAACTTGACAAAATTAGAGGAGGTCTAAAGAAACGTTAGATAGATTGTATGAAAATTAGAAATGGGGTGAATACTAAGATGCCCAATGACGTATGGAAGAAGAAGACAAATGCTGCGACGATTGCAAATAAATTGAATAAAGGCAGGAGTTTTATTAGCAAAACACTCAGCACAGTTTTGTAACTGTTTGCAAAGGTGTCAACCATATTTAATTCAGGATCTGAATAAGAAATGAGCATATAAGAGAAAGTCTAAAAGTGGCACAGGTGACTGAAAAGTTGCGTGGATCGGTTATCGTGGTAGGTATACGATGCGGAGAATTGACGAAGATGTCGTGAGGAAAGTTTTGAGCATAATTGGATGGAATGTGGATGATAATTATGACCACTGAGATCACGACTAATAGAGAAGTGTGAAAGACATGCTGTGCCGACCCCAAATAAATTGAAATGGAATGGAATGCGGTTAGGAGAATGATGAGCAAACGTGTCAAAAATATTGAATTTAGACATCCTAGGCTTTACGTATACCTACAGGGTGAAATTGAATACATGCGACAAACCGAAATAGGAGATTGTACTCATCATTATGAACAACTTTTACTAAGGGACCAAAGCTGCAATCGCGAAAAACAAATCAGCGGTTCCCTACATTTTGACGAGTTATGCGAACATAAATGTAGGGAACAGATGATTTGTTTTCGCGATTTCGGGTTTGGACCCATAGTAAAAGTTGTTCATAATGTTGAGTACAATCTCCCGTTTCGGTTTGTCGCATGTTTTCAATTTCATCCTGTATAGTCGTTTTAGTACGCAAGCAAACTGGATAATGTGTACTCTATAAGCAGGTTAGGCCGGCGGGTGTCAGTGAGGTCGTGCCTGATACGTTACTCAATTATCACCCGGCAATTGGCAGGCTGTGGAGTTGTGTGACATCTGTATGTGAGACCTTGTGATGTAAATTTAACCTTAGGACATTGAAAACTAGGTTGGGTTTTGGGTAACGCTCATGTTTACAATAGATTCTGTAATTGTATGTTTTTTTTAGAGCTTTGGGGCTTTTAAGAGCATATTTCTTTTAAAAATATCAAGCATCTGTCGCTATACTACTGAGTTTGGCGTCACTATAATTTTGCTCTGCGACAGTCCGAGTATCAAACTCCAATCAACTCGCAGTCCACTGCTGAACATAGGCCTCTCTCAGGCTGCGCCACAATACCCTGTCCTCCGCCTTCCACATCCAGACTGTCCCAGCCCCCTTCTTGAGGATGTCGGTCCATCTAGGGCTTGGGGGCGTCTCACACTGCGCTTGCCAATACGCGGTCTCTGCTGCAGGACTCGTTTGCTTCACCGGCCATCGGTCCTTCAACAAACATGGCCAGCCCACTGCCACTTCAGCTTGCTTACTCTGCAAGCTATGTCGGAAACTCCGGTTATTTTCCGGATAACTTCGCTTCTGATTTTATCCTAGTATAATGGGTTTAAAAATACCCTTAGCTAAGTCGAGAGTCACTTGTTCTTCCCATTATTGTGATCATGTTTTTGTATTGAACTAATAACTATATAACTAGGAACCTTCTGATTACGGAGATATTGAAGAACTTGTTTTGACGTTTTTTTACGAAAAATTGTTCAAAATGTTATTGTGTGCGTTACATTGCGCACTACTGTGTACAGGAATTTTTACATCAAAAATTAAAGTCGTTCCCCAGCAAAGATTTTCAGCAGAAGATTTTTTGCACAAAGTTACTTTCTTTGATGTACATGCACATAGTTAATGTGTAGATAACGGCTTCGTGATGGGTCTTTTTACACCCGTATTTCTACGTATTTCTTGCAACAGCAAAGACAGGCTTATTGGAACGAGAAGTTCGTACCAAGAAAACCCTACGAAAATACGTTACGCCCCTTCCATGCGACTTTCTCTCTCTTTCTCTTATAGTATAATTTATATATATAATTTCTATCACACTAATATTATCATAATCATTTATTCATTTGCGAATATGGGTACAAAAGAATCTCCTCTTTTATGGTAATCAAATTTGTTCTAAAATAATGCATTATTTGCGAAGGTGTTTTTATAAACATGATAATTATTGTAGTCTTTTCCAAATAAATACGTTTTTCATCACATGTATTTAATTTTGAACAAAATTGTCCTTGACATCATTTGATTTCAATGAATATCTTAGGAGATATCATAGTTTTAAAATAACTGCGTGCCCGGTCTCCGGGCCACGTAATTCGGGGCTACGGAGCGCACGCGCGTCTCTAAGCGCGAAGACACGCGACGAGGCGTCTCGGGAACCCGCTCAACGCAGTTTCAGCCCTTATTGACTAAAATTATACACACTTTTGCCTTTAGCCAACTTAATCAGCATCTCTTTTCATTTCAGTTCAATTAATAAGAAAGAGCATTATTTCTAAGACGGGGCATTATTACCCCATTAAAATTTATTCGATTGCATTGTATTTTAGTCTCAGCATATTAAAAACCTAATGGACTTAGCGAATCTTAATGTTATTTCTGCCAGCTTGATCTAAATCTAGCATTTCATACGGTCAGCCATTTTGTTTATACTATAGGGGGTGTTTGAAATTTGTTATAATTTCTATAAACTACAGCTAACTGACAGGATGTACGATTCACTTTTTTAATTCTTGCCGTTTTGATGTCTTTTAGAGACAAAAAAAACGACGCAAAGCAGATTGTATTAGAAGGTTGAATGACTTTTTTGCGTCACGGATAAATCAATCATGAGTGTAGCAGTAGAGAACTTGCTACGACATGACTTTAGAGGTGTTTTGTTTTTGTTGAATCTAAAAGTATTGGTTGCAGATTTACATAATACACACATCAAAAGTGTCTAGGGATCAAGCATTTTTATGCGGATTTCTTGAGATTGAGATGTGGCTTTGTAATAAATTTATGATTTTATAAATTTATATGGATCCTTTTTGGTGCATTTCATAATTTGAATCAGGAACTGTGAATCAAATTCGAGTAAAAGATGAAAATCAGCTGTCAATATTTTCCCTATAAAACATACAACGCATTGAAGACATTATTAGTGCTACTGTTTCCCTACTACTGATTAAAACCAACGTTATTATGGAGCGGCGACGTCATTTAAGCAGGGAAGAAATGCTCAGAGCCGTGGGAATGATAGAAGCTGGTTCCCGGCAACGTACTGTGGCTTTAGCTCTGAATACAAGTCAGAGTGTTATCAGTCGACTTTGGACACGTTACCGAAGCACTGGTACCGTGGCTGAGCGCCATGGAGGACGGTATCGCTGCACCACACGGAGACAAGACCGATACATTCAAATCTTAACTCGAAGAGCTCCAACAATAACCGCCATGATGTTAGCCGTGAGGCTTCATCACTCTTCAGGGAACTTAATTAGCGACCAAACAGTCAGAAACCGCTTGCATGAAGTGAACCTTCATTCCCGAAGACCGCTACGGGTACCACCTATAGCAATGCACAATCGTAGGATTCGATATCAATGGGCTCTTGAACACAGAAATTGGGCAAAAGAACAATGGCGTTTCGTGTGCTTTTCTGATGAGTCTCGTTTTGGTATGAGACCGGATACAAGACGTATACGACACTGGAGAACCCCTGGACGCCAACAGCGATTAAAATCCTGCCAGGACGTCCATCCTTATAGTGGTGGAACCATCATGGTATGGGCGGGTATTTGGATCGGCGGAAGAACTGAGTTGATTTGGATCAGAGGCAACCTCAACGCTCAAATTTATGCTGAGACGATTGTATCAGACGTCATCGTTCCTCTACAAGTGCAAATCGGTCCCTTATTTCAGTTAATGCATGATAATGCACGACCGCACACCGCAAGAGTTGTAAGACAGACTCTCGCCGCAGCTAACATCAATGTCCTGCCCTGGCCTGCTCAGTCGCCAGACTTGAACCCGATTGAGCATGCATGGGATATGCTACAGAGAAGAGCTCTGCCGAATATGGAGGGTATCCAGTCGCAAGAAGACCTTTTTTTGTTGTTGCAACGAACATGGGCGGCCATTCCACAGCGTGATTTGGATGAACTCATTTTGAGTATGCCAAACCGATGTTCTTGTGTTGTTAGTGTTCGCGGTAGAAACACGGATTATTAATTGTTTAAGTTACCCAATAAAATTTTAAAGAAAACTGTTATTTCAGTCTTTTTTTCGAACTTTTGTGTTAGTGGTTCAAATGTCAAAAATCCCTTTATTAGGAAAATGGCAAATTTCTTTATTAATGCAAAGGTTACTTGGTTTATCGTTACTGTGACAAACGAAAACACTTTATTTGATGAATCCTTAAAGAAAATTTTAATTAATATCAATCAGGAGAAAAGTTATTGCAAAAATATATGTTGATCCCTAGACACTTTTGATGTGTGTACATCAAGTAGAGTAATAAGGTCGAATGAATTGCACTAATTTTGTAACAGACTGTATACAAACTATTAAGAGTTGGACCTCCTATTGTATTCACTTTTCATTAGCGTTACCTTTCACTTATCATTGAGAGACCTTTTTGTAATAAAATAAATGAAGTAAATTCAAAGGGACAAATGAAATGTTTAAGGGTTAATATTTGCTTTTCAAAATTACTATTGAAGATCTGAGTTATCATGAGCCAGCTAGATTTTATTTGCACTCTCATTAGTTTAGAATGATGAACTAGGTTTGGCAATTATTGTAAAAAGTGGTCTGAAATAAATATTTAAATTAAAAAAAAAACTGGCCAAGTGCCAGTCGGACTCGCACACGAAGGCAAAAACGCCGAAAAATAAACACGTTTGTTGTATAGGAGCCCCTTATACATTTATTTTATTCTGTTTTAAGTATCTGTTGTTATGGCGGCAACAGAAATAAATCATCTGTGAAAATTTCAACTGTCTAGCTATCACGGTTCATGAGATACAGCCTGGTAACAGACAGACGGACAGTGGAGTCTTAGTAAGAGGGTCCCGTTTTTACCCATGGGTACGGAACCCTAAAAAGACATAGCTGATCATTAAACTCCAAATAAGATCATGATAAAAGTCAAATAAGTACTACGATGCCCCCAGCTAGATGAACCGAGGGAGGACCTTAAAAGAGGGGCAGAAACAAACTGGTTGCGAAAGGCAGAGAACCGGCTGTTGGAGCGAAACTTCGGGTAGTCCTTACTCCAGCAGTACAGTGCAGCTAGGCTGAGTTGATGCAGACAAACAGCATGAGCGCATAAGAACCTCCCTAAGGGGCTTACATGACCTAAAGCGCGGTCACTGTCGGACTGCATAGAAAAGAAAGAGAAGCGCGATGACACGACGCTGGTAATTTATTGCAAAATATGAAGCAATTATTTAATCACCAAAAATTTGGACGAAAAAATTAAAACACTAGTATTTTAGTATGTTTCTTGGAGAATAATCTGAAAAAATAAATCAGAATGATTGTATGTATATTAGTACTGTTTTTATTGTAAAAAGAAAGTTTTTAGAGGTATCTCCATGATTTTTTTCTATCGTATCAAATTAGTTGTATTATGTTTTCAACACAGTATCTACCTAGCATATATCCTGAAGAATATCATTATTTTTCTGATTTTGTTTACTGTCGTCGATCATATACTTTTATTGTTTCTAAAACTTGCGTTTTTAGGGTTCCGTACCTAAAGGGTAAAAACGGAACCCTATTACTAAGACTTCGCTGTCTGTCCGTCTGTCCGTCTGTCCGTCTGTCCGTCTGACCGTCTGTCCGTCTGTCCGTCTGTCTGTCTGTCTGTCACCAGGCTGTATCTCAAGAGCCACGATAGCTAGACAGTTGAAATTTTCACAAGTTATGTATTTCTGTTGCCGCTATAACAACAAATACTAAAAACAAAATAAAATAAATATTTAAGGGGGGCTCCCATACAACAAACGCGATTTTTTTGCCTTTTTTTGCTCGATATCAAAAATGGTAACAGGTAGGCACTTGAAATATTCACAAAAGACTCAGTTGTATTTTAACTTTAATAATAAATAATAAAATTAAAATAAAATAAATATTTAAGGGGGGCTCCCATACAACAAACATGTTTTTTCGGTGTTTTTGCCTTGTGGTACGGAACCCTTCGTGTGCGAGTCCGACTCGCACTTGGCCAGTTTTTGTGTTTAGGTCCTGTAAGCACCTTAAGGTCCAGTTCACGATCTCGAGCGATGCGACTTGCGTCGAGCGTCACGGACTTAAGTCACCTGTTCCCGTTTGTCGCTCCGCCAGTCGCGTTGCGGGGACTCATGGCTTGCTCTAAGCGATGTCGTTCATTTGTTCTCGCCTCAGTCACTGTCGTAAGACGCATGTAGCTTGTGGGTATGGGGTAAAAGTCCAGCCGATCTGTTGTGAATAATCTCACCGTGAAAACTTAGGCGAAGTAAGTTTGAAGTAAGCCGCCAATCCTCAGAGTCAGCTGGGTAGTTCACTTCAAGCTAATAGCATTTTCAGCCTATAATGTTGCTACTGCTGGGACACAGGTCTTCACTATCCATCTATCCACCTTCTGTAATCTACCACGCAGGCCCTAGTGCGTGTTGGTAAATGTCACATGTCTTCAAATTGTTGGTTCTAAGACATCCTCTCAGAATCTAAGACAGTCTCTTCACGATGTTTTCTTTCACCGTTTTGAGAGCAGTAGTGATGAAATTATTTACACAAAGTAAAGCGCCTGTCTGTGTGGTGTCGGACTTAAAGAATAGCACCACCCCATACTTCCCGTGGGTGTCGTAAAAGAGAGGAGAATGGGCGTTCTCTATGCATTCCACCACCATACCATACTGCGATCGCCAACCCGCCTGCCAAGCGTGGCGATTATGGCAAACCCCCCCCGGGTTTGCCATAATCGCCACGCTTGGCAGGCGGGTTGGCGATCGCAGTATCCCCTTTTGGGGGAGGCCTATGTCCAGCAGTGGACGTTTTTCGGCTGAAATGATGATGATGAAAGCGCCTGTCTGGGTTCGAACCCACGACCTACAACTCGTGTAAGTCAGGGCCGTTACCACTGGGCCACAATATTCAAGGTGATATTTATACAGTTTTAAGAAATAGTTGCTCGCTCCGGTCTGAAGCCGCCAGAGAAAAAGGTAAACAGGATAAACAAACAGAGAAAATATGCGGTGCCCGCCGTCTCCGTCACGGCCGTGTGGCAAATTTATGCGGTTTTTATCAAAATACGGAGAAAATAAAACATATTCTCGATTCATAATTTATTTGCATGAAGAGGTCCGTTCTAGTTTTAATATGTAGGCAGCTTTTGATGTCAGTATTTTTATATTCCTTGATATAGGTAAACCGATATAATTTGGGCATGAGTGGTTCTCTAGTACTGTATTTCTTTTTGTACCTCATTCACTAGTCTATCAATGTTCTATTATATCATTCTTATGTCGGTGTAAGACGGGCGAATGATAATTGCAGTTCGCAAAAACGTTATGCCTTTATCCAAGTTATGAGATATTCCTGGTATAAAGCAAATAGTTCGCAGTATCCTCTCCTGAATTTTAAGAAATCTTCTGCTAACAGCGGAGCAAGGAACTCAATGGGTTATGTGGAGCAGCTTGAAGTCTTTGTCTGGCAGCAGCAGTGTTTGAAGAATTTACCATTTAATACCAAAACTGAAAGGCAGGGTATGAAGATCGATATCGTATCGTATATAGTAGGTATATCGGTTTAAAGAATTTATTTTCATAAAGAACACAGAATAGTTCACTCATATATGAGATATACAAATAAATCATTCAGTAACAAAGTAAAATAACGACTCCGTGAGTCGATAAAAAGAAAACAGAATATTCAAAGCAAGGCTTCTAAAGATTTTAAATCTAACAAAAGGTTATTTATGATGTGCGGGCATTTTGTTTTTTTGAAGTGAAAACTTATTTCAACGCGTTGGGCATTTTTTGAGATAGGAAAAAACCATTGAACTCGCGACACTGTTACCGTAACCGATACCTCTGCTTTAAGTTTTGGCCATTATAAAGACATCAACGCGCGGTAAATTTTCTTTTAGAAGAATGACCTTCAAACATATTTATAAAATTACTATGCTTTTTCAAGTTTTCACTTCAGTCGGCACTCCGGGAGTGTCCCTGTTTTTTTTCTCTAGCTAGGTGTTACATTGTCATTTTGAGAAAAGTACGTTTTGAGAAAGGTGCATTTTGAGAATTGTGCGTTTTGTTTAGGTATGGGGTGCGTTTTGGAAAGGTACATTCTGCGACTAAACGTTCTGAACTTATACTTTCAACTTTTTTTTTATATTTTTGCATTAACTATCTTATCTGGCAACTTATTGAACACTCCTTCGTATAAAATATTTTTATTTGCATTTTTGAATGTGAAAATGTTGCATCAAAGTACAATGAAGCTAGCCAATTCCTCAATTACCAAAAGAAAACATTCCATTTATAAAAATACAATTAAAATTATAGAGCAAACACAAACATTATTATATTATTATCTGTTAGAATAACACCTAGTGCACACTGTCGCATTTCCGGACATAAGTTCTCCGAATAGCTACCATTAAAATAAGCTTTAAAATAATCCGGTCACCATTCTCAAAGACATAGTACGGTGGAAGCGGCGTTTGGTCGCAGATGTGTCCTGGCGACTAGGAAACTTTGAAAACTGAATTTTCTTTTTGTTTTCCCAATGAAGTTCGCTCTATTTTTTTTTCTATGTCGGAGTTTCGATGCATAATTTTGTTAGGAGAATATCGTAGAACTGTATGCGTGTTTTTGGTACTGTTTACTTTGGAGATTAGGTTTTATATGCCAATTTCTGTTGCTTTTATTAAAAGAGGAAAATGTATAGATACATGAAATCGAAGCAAGAAAAAGCCTTGTTGTTCATTTCCAAAACTCAGCCAGCAGGGTCAAGTATTTTTTTCTTAATTATTAAATAATTCTAACCTATTTATCAATTATGTTGGTGGTCCGTTTTCAAATTCACCAGATTTGGTAGAATTTTTATATTTTCTTCCACATTTAAATATTTATTTAGTATCGTGTACTATGAAATCTATAACCTACTGTTGAATATTTATTTCTGCTTTAGTTTTGTGTCGTTGCGTTTGTGACTTTACGCAAAAAAAATACACGTGCCGCGTAATTTTTCTTCAACAACACAAAACGACAAATCAACAGCAAAGTGTAGGCGACATGTAAGCCTATCGTGTACTTTCGACATGTGTTTATGTAATGTACCATGAAATTGGCTAGCTATTGGAATTGAAACACGAACGAAATACCCAATAAAATTGTGAGGAGGCTTTGTTTTTACATGTCGAATTTTATTTTTTGCTACAGTCTGGAACACCCCATTTGTTTCTGTAAGAACCACGTTTAGGAATTCAAGAGTTTCTTTGTTTGCACTATTTTTGGTTGTTTTCAAAGCAAAGAAATGTGGAATAATCGGCTGTTTTCAACCATTCATAAAATAAGGCATGTTTGAAGATAGAATAAGCTATTTAGTATGAATTGGGATTTAGAGGATTTTATTGATAGAAGCAAGATCTAAAGCGTTTGTGGGTGAGAACTTAGAAACGCCTATCAACCTGAATGAACCACTATCCAGTAATCCCCTTACTAATTAAACGTTGTATAGCGTTTGTATAGTTACACAACGCTTCGTCTTCTTCTTTCGAAAGTTATATTACTGACGACTGAAAGAGAGAAATCGGTGTGTAACTATTCATCTGATTTACTTAATACTTTTTTTCGTAAGGGGGCGTTCGAGTAAATGTTCTTAATTTGTTTTCTTTTATCACATTCAATTTTATGCCCGATGTTTAAACTAGGATGTGGAGTTCAGATAGACAGACGCTTCATGTAAATTGCTAGTGTTCAGCTGCATTTGTGTTTCGGTGCAACACTGAAAGCCGACCCCAACTTAGTTATAGGTAAAATTTAGGCAGATGATGATATTTTTTTATGACCACTGACCAGTATATGAGAAATACTCACCATCCATAAATAATTATGTACCTCTTCGTTTTTAAACATCGGGCTTTTAAACTCTTTCGAAGAATCCATTAATGCTGGCTGGAATGAAAATCAATGGCACCTTTATGGCTGAATCTCTTGAAAGCAGCGTGGCTTTCGCAGGTATAAGGAATTACGACTAGTCTTTGGAAGTGCTTTCGATACGGTTCTACTCATTATTTTTATTTATAGAAGGCCCTACATGCCTTTTGTTATGCAATGGATATTTCCCATATTGATGATGATTTACTTGTAGAGTTCTGGTGATCAATTCTCATAATGTCATTACTTATAGTATATAATTATACCTGTATACAGACTTGGTGTCCCTATAGGTAGCACACTAGGCCTCAGGCTAAATTCTAATAAAAAGTTATTCATTATTTAATGTGCTTAATTTAAATAGGTATTCGTTTGAAAGGATTGACCTCTTTACGTTGGTGCGCGTTTAAAACACATTTGAAATGGTTTGCATGTTACCAAAACAGCCAGCTATCCAGTCAAATTAGTAGCTGGTTAACCAATCCAATCCAATAATACCTCTATTCAAATCCGTTTATAATGATTAAAATTGAAAATCAACACAAACACAACACGAACATATCGTTTTAACAGCTGCACAATTAGAATAAACGTATAAGCATTATTTAAATAATCTGTTTCAAAAGTGTTATCCAGAATAACGCTGAATTTTCCTTTGGATTTCACGAGAAAGCGCTGGGGCGGGTAACATTCACATCTGTGTGTTCCGTTCCGCACCTCCTGCATTCAAGTTTTATAGAGATAATTACAGAGATTATAAAGGGGAACGTCTTTGTTATCCTTGTTCTTTCTTCTCTTTTTAACAGCCTATTAAAGATAAAGACGTAAAATAAAGGGGAGTTAATCCGTTTACTCGCCTCTAGGGAGACAATAGGCCCTTGATACTCGTACAACAACAAATTAAACTTTTAAACGTGTGCTGTTTTACGCTTTATGTTGAGGTGGTAAAGGCGAGAATTCAATGGATATAAATAAGGGACATATTTTGATGATGGTAGAACGATAAACGATAATTGTAATGTAACCAAAGTTTTATGGTTTGGGTCCTTCATCAAAATGGTAGCGTCATCAGATGCAGTAAAGCTGGAAATAAAGTCAGTTTCAAATTACTCATTGTTTACTCTACTTAATGAAATCATTCAATTCTCTTTTTTTTAAAGACACAACATAATTTTATAACAATACACACATGATTATGTTTAACATTAAACCAACATTGCGTCATAACCTAGCTCTGCGTAGCTATAAACTCACAACAACACAACCGACCCTCGTCCAAAGCACACATTCTCCAGATTTAAGAAACAAGATAGTGCAGTAAAAAGGTATCATAACAATGTACATTTCTTCAATAAACAACTCAGATTTAAGTGAAGCTTGAGCGTTCAGAGAGTTGGAAACAAAAAGCAAACTACTGAACAAACTGTTTGATATTTTCTTTGTGAAATAAAACGAATAGTTTAGGACGTAAGTCCGTTTATCCTGTACCCTAGGTTTCATTGAAGACTGAAGTTAGGAATACGCTACGTATTTCAGAGTTGAAAAAGCCTCAGCATAAGCGGAAGTTTTTAGCAGAAAATCGCAACAAAATTCTTCTATAGGTATTCTGTTTTGTTTTAGATTTCTTGATCATGATATACCACGGCTGGGATTGATGTAAAATGGTTCGAGAGGGAAAAATCGTGAAGATAATAATTTTTGATATATTGCTTGTAGAATAATCGACAAAAAATCAGAATGATTGTATATATTAGTATGGTTTTATTGTAAAAAGAAAGTTTTTAGAGGTATCTTCATGATTTTCTTCTGTCGTATCAAATTAGTTGTATTATGTGTTCAATACACTAATCATCGATGTAACAATTTTTGCGGAATAGTATTTCGAACTCATATGGAACCCATCTACGTAGCATATATCCTGAACAATATCATATATTTTTTTGATTTTGTTTACTGCAGTCGATCATATACTTTTATTGTTTCTAAAACTTGCGTTTTTTGTGTTTAGGTCCTGTAAGACTCTTAAATATTTTTTTTTCTCGAGCCGTCACATTTGTAAGCTAATCGAGTTCTAGGTGTTATTTTGTATGTTTCGATATGTTAAGTGTGATTAAGAGGGGCCCGTGGCTTAATAATAACAGCCGCACAGCTACGTTTGCCGCGGTTGGTCTGTGAATGGGTGACCATCTTTACATACCGAGACTCCTCCGTGCCTCAGAAAGCAAGTTAAGCCGTGGGTTCCGGCTGTCATTTGTGGATCTTTGACAGTCGTAACGGATGGTCGGAATTCCGAGTCTGGCAAACAGTCTTACCAAGGGGTATCGTCTTACCCAGTAACTGGGTTGTGGAGGTCAGATAGTCGCTCCATGTAAAATACTGGTATTCAGCTGCATACGGTTTGACTGGAAGTCGACCCCACCATAGCTACTGTTGGGAAAAGGCTAGGCAGATGGTGCAGGAGGTGTCTCGGTATGTAAAGACGGTCACCCATGCACGGACCAACAACGGCAAGCGTAGGTTAACCTGAACGTACCACCCGTGCGGCTGTTACTACTTAATAACAGCAAGGGCCGATTGATCAGGTTAAGCTACGCTGAGGGTGGTAAGGTACGGGTGGCTAAGTAGCCACCAGCTGTACATATTTCCTTTACAACATACATTTCCTATATACAACATGTAACATAATTGACGCAAGACCTCATACACCCCAATTAGAGTTTTGAGTTAAAAGCATAATACAATGATCAAAACTACTTCAACTACTATCAAAACGATTTTCTTAATAAAAATAATTAGCTTTAAAAAATAAAGCTAATTATTTTTATTAAGAAAATCGTGTTGACTCTAGCATTACTTTACGCATTTAAAATTGAGTCTTATTGCTATGGAATAAGATTTCATTTTCTTTGGCTTAATCGGCGGTCAGCATAGCAAAATACATATTTTTTTTAAATACCTATATTAAATGTTGCTGAAATCGATTCAGTAGTCAACTATGAACAAACTACTTCCAGGACTTGCGTTTATTCTGTTACACCGTGTATATATCACGGTAACAAAATTCAATTCGTACGTCCATCAATTAAAATGAGACAATTCTCACCCCAACGGTATGACGTCATTCAACCTTCCATGAAAAGATCAGCCTAGCAAACGATAACGCCTCACTACCCAAATAAACACGACCCTAACAGTAACCCTACACATTTAACATTCAACCTCTAAACTAAAGTGTCAAGCAAATAACCGAACAAACTTTGAGACACGTATTTATTTAAAACATAGGCAAACACTTGAATTTAATTAATGTGTCTAGACCGTCTAAACCTGGAGACTTTAGAGATGCGCCTGGGACTGTATGCCGACCTCCTTAGTCGAGGAGGGCTCCTGCGGTATTGGCTGTTGCTTGATAGACTGCGTTCTGGAGTGAGCCGCATTAGGTCTGGGCATCTGGAAGAGAAGGTTTTATTTTAGCTCTTGCACTTTTTTTCTTATCAGAGTCCCTAGCGCGCGAAGTTAACGTAACGTAAATTCGTACGATTTGTGTATCGAAAATACAACTATTCTACAGCATTTTGGTTTCAATTCAGAGTCTTTGGTCAACTAGACCCACTCCAACTGGACCCGCGGATCCAGTTGACCACATCATTTATTTTCTGTATTTTTATTGGTTAACTGGACCCACATTCAAACTTAGAAGATCATCTATTGTTGTAAGCACAATTAGCATCATCCATAGATACATATGAATACAGAGAGCTGAGAGCAGTCGTGGCGAAGTGGAAACGGCCGCGACTTACGAGTTTGTAGGTCGCAGGTTCGGACCCCGACAGGCGCTTTACTTTGTGTAAATTATTTAATCACCACTGCTCTCAAAACGTTGAAGGAAAACATCGAGGAAACCGGCATGTCCTAGAGCCAAAAAATCGAAGACATGTGACATCTACCCACCCGTACTAGGTCCGCTTGGTGGATGACGGCCCACTCCCTCTCACAGAGAGGAGGCCTGTGTCCTAGCAGTGAAAAATTCTTAGGCTGATTTTGCTATAGATATGAATACTGATTTTGCTATAGATATGAATACTCCGCCCGTTTCCTAGGCCCACATTTATCTTGAACGCTTCGACTACATTATTTACGCAATCATCATTCATCATTTTCCTGCCCTTATCCCAATTTATTTGGGGTCGGCGCAACATGGTGGTCATTGGTGTCTGTGGGGTGCCGGACTTAAAGAATTGCACCACCCCTTACTTCCCGTGGGTGTCGTAAAAGGCGACTAAGGGTCTTACCGGAGAATGGGCAGCAGCGTTCTCTATTTATTCCACCATCATACCATACTGCGATCACCAACCCGCCTGCCAAGCGTGGTGATTATGGCAAACCCCCCCCAAAATTGGGGGAGGCCTATGTCCAGCAGTGGACGTCTATCGGCTGAAACGACGACGACGGCGCAACATGTCTTTTCTTCCATACTTCTCTATTAGTCGTCATCTCGGTAGTCACCCCCTTTCTAACCATATCATCATTCACACTTCCATCCATCATTTCTTTGGTCTTCCCCTACTCTTATAGCCATCGACATCCATACTCAAAACTCTCCTCACGACATTTTCCTCATTTCTTCGTAACACATGCCCATACCATGACAACCGATTCCCATTATTTACGCAATATGATATGATTTTTTAGGGTTTCGTATCCAAAGGATGCCAATGGATGAGAACCTATTACTAAGCCTATGTCGTGTTTCTAGCTGCCCATCCATTTGAGTGTCACAGGGCTGCATATTTTTAACCTGATAAGGTAGCCAGTTGAAGTTTTCTCAGAATACGTAATTCTATAAGTAGAATAAAGGTGAACTATAACAGTGTTGGTAGTGGTAAGTAACCTTATGTCCGCGAATCCGTCTCGCACTTGGGCGGTAATTTTTGTAAAAAATTACCGCCCAAGTGCGAGAAACCATGAAGAAGGTTTGGTAACCATATATTATTATTTTGATTTAAAAGAGTGTCCGTGGAGTTTCTTGCCCGTTCTGCTCCATAGGTACCTATTACGCTTTGCAATGGGCAACTAACTTCATCTTTCTGACTGACTGACCCCTTGACAATTATAAAGTGCCTGTTTAATTGAAATAAATGCTTTGAGTTTAAGTTTTTTTTCAAAAAAGTAACACGATTTACAAATTAAATTCTGTCACCCTCAAAAACTAATTCGTTCAACAAAAAATATTTCCATAACATTTTATTATTGAAACTAAACCGGCACAAACCGATTTTAAGATTACATTTCCATAAGCTCAGAAAAAGGCGCGCTTAACCTTTTATGGTAATAAACTGGGCCTTAAATCGTGGCCTGAACAAATAACGAAGGGACTGGCCTCACCACCCTGACGGGTAAAAATAACATATTGAAATAATATAGAAGGAACTAATAATATTCTTATGAGGGCTTAAGTCCTTATCGTGAATCTACATAATGTAATCGTTGGTGAAGATTTGGAACTTGAGAAAGTGATGAAGTTTTTAACGATTTATTAAGTTTCCATGAAGTAACTCTCTAACTCACTTTTTTAAGTATTTTACTTATGACATATTATGGGATAAGATAGGCGATACTGAGGTTGTTAATAGTGTTTAAATCTTGCCAAATTGTGAACCTACGTGAAGCTATGTCGTTAAAAACACAAAAGAAAAAAACTGGCCAAGTGCGAGTCGGACTCGCACACGAAGGGTTCCGTACCACAAGGCAAAAACGCCGAAAAAAACATGTTTGTTGTATGGGAGCCCCCCTTAAATATTTATTTAATTTTATTATTTATTATTAAAGTTAAAATATAACTGAGTATTTTGTGAATATTTCAAGTGCCTACCTGTTGCCATTTTTGATATCGAGCAAAAAAGGGCAAAAAAATCGCGTTTGTTGTATGGGAGCCCCCCTTAAATATTTATTTTATTTTGTTTTTAGTATTTGGTGTTATAACGGCAACAGAAATACATACTTTGTGAAAATTTCAACAGTCTAGCTATCGCGGTTCTTGAGATACAGCCTGGTGACAGACAGACGGACAGACGGACAGACGGACAGACGGACAGACGGCCAGGCGGACAGACGGACAGACAGCGAAGTGTTAGTAATAGGGTTCCGTTTTTACCCTTTGGGTACGGAACCCTAAAAAGACAAATGACACATGATTTTTCAATTCCAACAATTTTTTTTTTCCCTTAGGTACACGAATCAAACCGGAAAGGGATCGGCACCGTATCAACTCGAGCCGTTCAGTATTCTTTGTGTGAAACTCCCTACTGCAACGCACACTAATCGGAATCGTAACGTAATCGCTTCGCATCGGAACAAGCTCACGAACCGTGGTGCGTTACGTTACGGCTCGTCGTCCCCGCGCTTACGGCTCGTCATCCCCGCGCTTACGTCTCTCCGTACCCGAGCTTACGTCTCCGTCCACCCTTGCCCCTCTCACCCTTGCGGCCTGCCTGCTGCAGCATCAACCAGCGGTCGGCGAGCCGTAAGCGCGGCGTCGCCTAGCCGTAGCCCAGTCGACGTATCGCAGCTTCTGATCCGCTTTGGTTACTTGCTTACGTTAGGTTGACGCCTGTTTGACGCCGAGGAAAAGGCGATACTGTGCCGATCCCTTTCCGATTTGATACGTGTGCTATGACCTTTAGGGTCAGCACAGACAAAGAGAGGACATGTCCATGACAAAGAGAGCATCATGCTGAGTGGAAGCCTTCTTGTCACAGACATGACGTGCAGCCGCCGACAATTTCAGTTATTTCTGTTTTGTGCTTGTCATTGTATATCTATTTTGTTTTATTTTTGGTGTTTCTGTGACAAATTACCCTTTTTTCTTTGTGTGTTTTAATATTATATAGGTATGTTTCTATTTTGTGTCGTTATGGGTAGACAGAAGCTCGAAAGCCTGACAACCAGTCTTACCAAGGGGTATCGTATTAACCAGTAACTGTGTTGTGGAGGTCAGATAGGCAGTCGCTCCATGTAAAATATTGGTATTCAGCTTCATCATGTTATACTAGAAGCCGACCCCAACATAGTTGCGAAAGGGCTAGGCAGATGATGATGATGATGATAATTATGTTTCTATTTTGAAATAGAGTTCCAAATATAGTGCAAGAGATTATTTTTTGGACTATATTTTGAACTCTATTTCAGTTGAGGTTTAAGTTCATTATCAATTTGGCAATGAATACTGCTCGAGCATTTAGCGTGGGAAAGCTTATTAGAATTAAAGTTACGTGTTTTTTGAAAAAATCAAAAGAGAATCTACATACTCACTTATAAATCTCATTGGTGATAAAATTATCGTTCTTGCACCTCGTAGTCCACTTTGACCAGTACTGGAAACCATTTTGCTCTGCAATCTGGAGTGCGCACGCGGTATCGTCGCGTATGTCTTCATCTAGGAGTGCTGAAGATTAAAATAATAGTGGTTAGTTGAACTACCTGAGGGCCTATAAAGGCCACTTTGGCAGAATCATAAAAGGATAATATTATGAATCATAATAATGGCGAAGACCGTCCGTGTTTTTATTTTATTCGCTGCACTATGTAGGTGTAATCAAAGAGAATGGATGGGATCTGGATTGGTATTTTAACACAGACAAAAAAATTACTGAAAAATCCTTCACTAATGGGATTTGATACAATTAACTTAAAGAGTTAACTGCCCATCATGATTCATAATGTTATCCTTTTATGATTCTGCCAGAGTGACCTGTTTAGGTCCCCTGGTTGGTCTAGCGTTGACGGCTGCAGTTGCTTCTGCCGTTGACGCGTTCCGCTCGTGTGTGTGTACACTTTAAGTGTTTTTTGAACCAACTAACAGAAACAAAACAAAAGAAACAAACGGGGCTCGTGGCTAAGTAATAACAGCCGCGCGGGTCGATCGATCAGGTTAAGCTACGCTTGCCGCGGTCGGTCCATGGATGGGTGACCATCCTTATTATAATCTCTTGGTTCCGGCTGTCATTCTTGGATCTTTGACAGTCGTTACGGGTCGTCAGAAGCCCGAAAGTCTGACAACCAGTCTTACCAAGGGGTATTAGGTTACCCGGTAACTGGGTTGTGGAAATCAGATAGGCAGTCGCTCCAAGTAAAATACTGCTAAAGTATTGGTATTCAGCTGCATTCGGTTAGACTGGAAGCCGACCTCAACATAGTTGGGAAAAGGCAGGCAGATGATGTTACAGAACCAAATATCATTTAACGAGCCAGTGACCATTTTAACTAGTTGGTTCCGTATTTAAAGTAGCGGGTAGCAGCTGTTGTTATCATTACCGAATAGCTATGGAAAATTGATAAATCAATCAATCTATGCAAAGCGTGTGTGGCACACGAGATAAACTAATGAGATCCATTAATTAACTTCGTAAACAGATAAATTGAAATAATGAACTGTTCGACTGCTAATGGTATGTGGTAGTAACTAAACTTTTTTCTGTAAACAATACTAATCTAAGGCTCATATGCGTTATCTAGTGGTTATGAGCCAGACATTGTTTAAAAAAAAATATTTAAATTTGGCCAATATTTAGCATGCAATAAGTACAAGTTTTACATTTAAGATATTAATTATTTAACAGTTAAATATGACTGTGCTTTATTGTATAAAATTTACAGGGACACTTTTGAAAGAACTCATCTATCGAATAAAAACCTTCTTGTAACAACCACATCCGCAACGCAACACAAAACTTATTGAAGGGTAGTTGAGTAATTGACTTAGGCAAAGCATTGTAAATTAGGGGAGCCATGTAAACGCAACTCCGCCGAAAAAGTACTAGCTTTGGAACGGGCATTTCAAAATCTAAACGTGTAATTAGTTTTCGGCCGTACATATGCGAGGTTAAATTTGTAACATTTTACCTCCCCTGTCACCTTCTGCAAGGAAGTGATCGAGTTTCCAGTAACCCTGTATGTAATCTCACAAAAGCTACGCAATTATTATTTAAAAAAAATATTTAAAACAAATATTTTATTTTTATTTGCATAAAGATATTGTTTTAAAACAACCCTGTTTAAGATGTCATCATCAAAATTATAACATACCTAGGTATATAGGGCCTCAGAAACAGTCCGATGTTAGCATGGATTCAGTTCTGAAGACCTCCCACCTGGACATGAGTTACCGTGGGTAACCTGGAAGTCTTTAAACAGACTCCGGACCCAGGTTGGCCGAAGCAAGGAAAACCTATTCAGGTGAAGATTAATAGACGACTCCACCTTGGAGTGTAAATGTGGTGCTGTTCCACAAACGATGGGACACTTAATATCGTCTCCTGCGTGTTCTGTCAGCTGCACGTTACAGGACCTGAGGACGCTGATGATGGCGCCAAACAAGTAGATTCTGGGCCGAGTCTATTTAGATTTTTATCGACACGCTAAGAAGAAGTACATGATTTTGAACCGCCCTGCGTGGAAAACTATAAAAATTTGCTGTTCAGTACATTTTGATCGCGTAGGTATTTATGAAACAGCAGATTTTTTTTGATAACCTACGGAAAATTTCCTAGACCTACGTAGAACCCCACGTTATAGTTTGCGCAATAAATTCCCTGTAATTAAATGATTGCTTCATATTTGCAATAAATTACCAGCGTTGTGTCATCGCGCTTCTCTTTCTTTTCTATGCAGTCCGACAGTGACCGCGCTTTAGGTCCTGCAAGCCCTTTAACTACAATGACAGTCATAAACAATTTGTCACTACTACCTACCGTTCAATCAACTAATAAGCCAAACCATTCAATCACTCAACCACACAATGTCACCAAAACATTTGCCTAGTAACAAAATCCTTATTACAGAAACCGAGAAACTTACGAAATCAAATAAAGTAAAGTAATGCTCGTAAAAATGTTGCTTAACTTCCTCCACTACAGAATCCTGATTTATACTTTCCCACTTTAATATTTCCACTCGGGTGGTACAAAGATAACGCTGTGGGACCTACCACGGGCTTTCGATAACTCACTTATATTCTCGATATCCATTACTTACTTTAAATTTATCATTTCTACTGTAAATGCAAAATCGCCCTTCGTGCATTCCTCCTAAATAAAACCTACTACGAGACTGAAAAGTACTTATTGACACTAACATAAAGGGAGCCCTATAGTACGAGTGTGTCTGCATTTGAATATAGTCCTATATTCAAATGCACACACACTCGACACACACGCACTCACCACACCACTTCTCATTCTAATTTATTTGATTGAATTTAAATTTTAAGATTTTTGCTTTTGTGTTTTGTTTTTTTATAATTTTTTTTTTACTTTTTGGCTCCATAAGTGTTATAAATGATTATTATGATACTCAAATAGGGGGTTGAAACTCTCTCTTCTAAATACAGATTACTCAGTAATCTAGCTAGGAGAGCAGCAATTCACCCAACAATTCGTTGTACCTACACCATGTAATTAACAATGCATACTTTCTAGGTCCCTCATGTACTACAAAAACTGTATGTGCCTTAATAAATTTATTATTATATTATAATTATACTAATATTTTGAATGTCTGGATGTCTGTGAATTTGAATACTTATTAGTTAATCACGTCATAACTGCTGAAGAGACCATGACCTCTGAGTTTGTTTCGACATTTCTTCTCAGAGACCAGCACCATCTACCCCATTATTCATAAACGTTGTTTAAAGTTAAGTAGTGATTAGCGACTGTTTACCTGTACATTTTTTAAGTTTAAATGTCACCTAAATTTAGTCATCGTTTATAAATAAATCCGTTTGTTTTTAAAATATTGACCAACAATATATTGACGTGTAAAAGTGTTAAAAGATCTCCTTACATAAAAATAAACATTTCATTTAAACCCGGATAGACCATGTCCTCAATTAAGACATAGGATATTTATACATTGTCTATTTTGTTTAACGTTTTTGTTAAGTACCTGGTACTTATTGCTAGGTCTGCACTGCCATCTCATAGCTAATAAACACTGTAATATGAAAACATTGTAAAAGCCAATTCTTCTAAAAAGAGTAACTGGTGTTTTTTGCCGACTCTTCTTCATAGGAAACGACTAACTGGAACCGTGCACTTAGCTTCTGTCGTTTCATAAGTGCCCATGTAGGTAAACTAATAAACGCTTTAACGCAAAAACGACTTAACGGATTTAGATGAAATTGGACACATGGGTAGACCATGACTTGAAAAAGGATATTATGCTTGTTTCCTCCTGGATCGCAGTCAAAGTTGCGGGAAACAGCTAGTGTGAAATACAATTATTAAACATTTATATTTTTTTATCCCGGTAGAGCGTGTGTTAAGTTTAACGTGATTTTTGTCTTTTTTCACATCCTAACAAACAAAGCCACGGCCAAAAGATAGTCTCAAATAATTTCCAACATTTCAAACCTCGTGAGTTGTTTTTCGTGCGACATCTCTGATTTCCAGCGTCATGATAAGCAAAATACCCGTAGCTGTATGTGAAGAAGTGCCAACCTCTAAAAAATAAGGTCGTAACTCCGCCGTTATGTTGGCGAAATTACCTACGTAATACAAACAGGTGCTTAAGCTTTTGTTGCTAACTTCCTTCATGAGAACAAAGAAAATCTTCGTTACAATGTTGGTTTAATAGGAAGAGACGGCAAAATAAAATAAGAGCTGTTTTCTGCTGTTCAATTTTATAAAAATCAAAATATGAGCTGTTTTCTGCTGTTCAATTTTATAAAAATCAAAATATGAGCTGTTTTCTGCTGTTCAATTTTATAAAAATCAAATGAAATGTAATAATCTATTTCGTTTATTTTTAGAGGCGAATAAGACATTCACAGCATGTCTATACTTTGATTTAAATGATATTGTGGCCATCTTGTGATCATGTTATTTTACTGCTATTTTCATAAACAGTGTCAAATTCACGTACCTACTTATATTCAGGTCCGCAATAAAACGTAAGTGTGTGATCGCACCACAACAGTATTTGAAATACTAGTTAAAAAATTGTTCACGACTGTTAGCTGGAAATAATTTAGCTAACATTGGTAGGCCCAAAAACCGAATATTTCCCGGATCAACTTTTAAAGTTACTTAAACAGAAAACTAAGAACGTTGATAAAACTGAAAGGATTTAAATAAAACTACACCTTATTGAAATCAATAACTGTAATCCAATAACGTCTAAAACAGAAAAAAAAGAAGCGAAAAAGACTGAAAATTCAATCAATGTCAAAGGCTATCATTATTACTAACTACTATTAGAAGAAAAAGAAAGGAAGAAAATAATATATATTTGCGGTAAAAAAGACGCAGAGAAAGAACATAACACGGAAAAGAACAAGTTGAAGGAAAATATGCTTCACACCCACGCACCACGGCCATCGGGCCGTGGTGCGTGGGTGCGTGGTGCTGAGCGATCTCAGCATAATGCTACGACCCTATGCGAGACAGAGCCCCAGTACACACACAGAACAGGACAAAACGTAGAAGTAGAACACCACAATGACGAGGATTAACATAACATTTAACGTCATTGAGTGCTATCAACAAAATATGAACACAATCTGAACAAAATGAAGAAGAAGAAGAAAACAAGAAATAAAAAGATCTCAATCAAACTCCAAAAAACAGAAGACGATCATTAGTACTTCAAACAGTAGTAACAGTTACATAACAAAAAACGCTACACAATACGACCCTATTCGAGACAGAGCCCCAGTATACACACAGAACAACAGGACAAAATGTAGAAGTAGAAAACCACAATGACGAGGATTAACACAACATTTAATGTCATTGAGTGCAATCAACAAAATATATGAACACAAACTGAACAAAATTAAGAAGAAAACAAGAAAGAAAAAGATCTCAATCAAACTCCAAAAAAAGAGAAGACGATCATTAGTACTTCAAACAGTAGTAACAGTTACATAACCAAAAACGCTACACAATACACTTGACCATACCTCATAAACTTTTGATGTAAAACGTGGGCCATAAAATCTGGTAGCTTCGAATTGTTTGCAATGTCGTTCGCAGTTTGTTGCAACTGTGATGTCTTTGTCAATTACTTACTTTGTAACTACGGTGGCAGTTTCAAATGTAACGACAACTTGAGTTTTTGAAATGGAAGAATGTATTTCATAAAGATTGGAATACATATGCTAGTTACATTTCAAGATGGTGGTTGAGATTTTGATGCGTAACTTTCCGAATATTTTGGAATTCAATGTAGCTGGCTTTAAACAATATGAAAACTGGAGAAACTCGTAAAGCTTTGTTCTAGAAACTGAGTTTTGGTATCAATTACTGGTGTTTCTAGTTGGTTCAGTGGTCGCAAGCACCACTGGTGAGCATGAGGTTCTGGGTTTGATCACCGGACAAAGTATTGTTGGATTTTTATTTCAGGAATTTTTCAGTAGCAGCCAGGAGTCCTCATTTGTGCCCAATTGTTAGCAATAGGTTAGCTTAGGTGGCGACCTATAATGCTGTAATTCTTGGATCTTTGACAGTCGTTACGGGTCGTCAGAAGTCCGAAAGTCTGTAAACCAGTCGAAGGGGTATCGTGTTACCCAGTAAGTGAATTGTGGAGGTCAGATAGGCAGTCGCTCCATGTAAAAAAGTGGTAATCAGCTGCATTCGGGTAGACTGGAAGCCGACCCCAACATAGTTGGGAAAATGCTAGGCAGAATGATTGAGGTTCGCCACCTATTTAGACTTAAATATAACTACATTGGACTTAAATATAACTACCTCCAACAGAACACCTCTGCCTATCCCTTGGTTATACAACGTGTTTTTTTACATCCCATAGCTCTAGGGTTATTCTATAAGTAAAAATAGTACAAAAAGTCCTAGAATATGTGGTCCAAAAATGCGTAGTTTCAAAATGAAAATGAAATGAAATGAAAATATTTATTTCAAAGATATCATGTTTCTAAGTTTCATTGATAAATACGAGAGTTATATTCTATAAGTAAAAATAGTACAAAAAGTCCTAGAATATGTGGTCCAAAAATGCGTAGTTTCGAAGATATCATGTATCTGTTTCATTGATAAATACGAATCATTCATTTTCATACCAACCAGTCATTCATTTTTAAAGCTATGAAAATGCGACATTGTCATATTTCACGTAAGGATGTTTTACATTAATAATCGTGACTTTGTCTAATTATTTTGTATGAAAAATGAAAACAAAAACATGATAATTGAAAAATAATACATATATGCCACTTTGATATGGTCTCATTCATGTCCTAGATTTAAGGGATATAAAAAAACACCTTGATATTTTATGTTATTCCCAACTTTTTCTATTGGTATTCATTATATACTTTAATGCTTTGTTTTTACGTGACGATATTTTACCGTGGCACAGGATGGACATGTTTGCCGCATGTCAGATGACAATTGGGCTAAGAGATCCACCGACTGGGACCCACTAAACGCACGACGCCATCGTGGCAGGCCAAGACGAAGATGGCGGGACCAACTTGACTCCTATCGTCGGACTGGTTAGTACTCGCAAAAGACAGAATTGTGTGGAAAAAGGGGGGAGGTCTTTGCCCTGCAGTGGGTCAATACAGGCTAGTTAGATAAATTAGGATATGTATATTTTACCGTAGGTGTTATAAGAGGCATCGGAATCCATACTAATCGATAGTAATATTATAAATACGAAAGTGTGTCTGTCTGTCTGTTACCTCTTCGCGCTTAAACCGCTGAACCAATTTCGATGAAATTTTGTATAGAGATAGTTTGAGTCCCGGGAAAGGACATAGGATAGTTTTTATCCCGATATTCCCACGGGATCGACACTTATGTGGGTGAAACCACGAGGCCCTGCTAGTAAGAAATAAACGTTATAATAGAACAGGTATTGTAGTAAAAAACCATGATAAAAAACTCTTCTTACCTTCACAAGCTATATTACAGAGTCCACCACGCTTCTTTTGTTTGCACCACTCATTGGGAATCTGAAAGGTGCAATCAGAAGTTGAAGAAAATGTCAGCAACATAATTTTAATCTAATTTTCAATCGAATATTTATTGAAATGAGTTTACGGAAACGATGAAAACCAGTTCATTGCTGAAAAAGCTTAGGTGTTTTTTCAAGTAGTTTTGTGTTCCTATAAAGTATCTAACTATGTTCTATGTTATGGGTTTGGTTTCCGCACATAGTCCTTCAAATGGACCATTCTGCGTAGGCCATGGCGGCCGTCAGTGGTTATTCCAACCAGCCAATCTCCCTCCAGAAGCTGATTAAGTCTCCTGGGCCTCAAGTCTGCTATTACAACAGTGTCAGAATAGTATAACATTGATTTCTTAATTGTTGATTTTGACAAGTTAGGTAATCTACTAATATAATGGCGTCATTAGGACTTTCCAATGGTCAATCGCTGATACTTCATTGAAAGAAATGGCATAGAATGGTAATCTCGTACATAATGAAAAATGAATTACTGACTTATGCTAAAATTTTGTCAGTTCCTTTGATCAGTGACCTACCATTTTAGAACGTCATTGTGCAGTCATTGCTTTTAATTCGTTACGAGTATCGTATAATTTCTGTGCCATTGACCGGCCAATGATCAACCATTACGAATTTAGCAGATTACGAACTTTTAGCAAAATGACAATGGGATGGTGGTGGGATCGTGTTGGAATGACGAATTTATAAAAATAGCAGACTTGGGCCCCAGGTCTGTTGAGAACAAGTAACTAGCTTCTGCAAGCGACTTCGTCTACGTGAACTTGCAACCCCGACATCGCATCACCTACCCCCGCTATTATTACGTTTTCGCTTGGCGTTCTTCCGTTTTCTTTTTGCTAGGCTTCGTGATGTTAAATAGCCTATAGCCTTCCTTAAGACTTGGGTTATCAAATGCAGAAAGTATTTGTCAAATCCGACTGGTAGTTACAAAGATTAGCGCGTTTAAACAAACAAATTAAAAAAAACAAACAAAGTCTTTAGATTTATATTTCTCTTTTTTAGGGTTCCGTACCCAAATGGGTACAAAACGGAACCCTATTACTAAGACTTCGCTGTCTGTCCGTCTGTCTGTCTGTCTGTCTGTCTGTCACCAGGCTGTATCTCAAGAACCGCGATAGCTAGACATTTCAAATTTTCACAGATGATGTATTTCTGTAGCCGCTATAACAACAAATACTAAAAACAAAATAAAATAAATATTTAAGAGGGGCTCCCATACAACAAACGTGTTTTTTTTGCCCTTTTTTGCTCGATATCAGAAATGGCAAAAGGTAGGCACTTGAAATATTCACAAAATACTCAGTTGTATTTTAACTTTAATAGTAAAAAAAAAAAAATTAAAATAAAATAAATCTTTAAGGGGGGCTCCCATACAACAAACATGTTTTTTTCGGCGTTTTTGCCTTGTGTGCGAGTCCGACTCGCACTTGGCCAGTTTTTTTAATTAGATATACTGCAGTGCGATTCTGTAACCATCTCACCGTGAAAACTTAGGTGAAGTGAGCGTGGAGTGAGCTGTCAGTCTCATGACACCTGATACTAGGGATTGACCAAGCATACATTTACAATCATAATCGAGATTTTAATCATATTTTATATGCTAATTCTACTAATAGATCATTTTATATTATGAACTAGTATTTTAGTTGCCAAAACATTACTATTTTAGGGAGATTTTAAATAAAATTGCAAAACAGAAACTTAGTCAGAAACTCAATGTTGTTTTTTTTCTTTTTTCCCTAAACTAGTCCTATTATAGCCTAAGGCGCGAGCGCGTCGCGCACGAACAGTAAATAAAATAAAACATTCATGTATAGGACAGCTAGACTGATGAAAATACGCATCGACATTGTTTGTTTGTTATTATGAGCGATTGTAGATCGAGTCTAGTAAAGACTGCGACGATGTTCAGCGTTGTTTTTAACCCAAATCTATTCGAATTATTCCGTTCTGATCCCCTGAACCCCCCTCCACCCCCCCCCACCTCGATCCCCTCCTAGATAGTCTTCTGTTTTAATCTCTGTCTTATCCACTAAAAACTTTCTCATACCGGATTGAACCGCTTTTTCTTTTGTTTTTGATCCTGAAGGATCGTCAGCAACAAAAATAAGTACAGGGTTTATTGAAATACATAAGTTCGTAATTTCTTATAACAACAGATACATGTATGTTAGTATTGAGGAATAACGACTCCACATTTTCGTCTTTCTCAAGTCACCGCATCCGGTTTGAACCCTTTTTAATAATTTTACAGATGGCGGATGTGAAAAATGTTACAATCTTTCAAGATGGGTGTCAATTTCGTGGTTTTCGAGGGTGCTGAAACCGATGGTGAAGTCATAATGAAAATCCAAGATAGGGGATGTGAAAAATGTTACAATTTTTCATGATGGGCGTCAATTTCGTGGTTTTCGAGGGTGCTGAAACAGATGGTGAGGTCTAAATAAAAATCCAAGATGGCCGATGTGAAAAATTGTACAAGTTTAATTAAAAATGTTACAATTTTAATGTTACAAGGAGGCTATTAGGCTGTTTTCAGTTATTGTATTTACACCTTGTATATTAAAATATAGATAAGAATGTTAATACCCAAATTAGATATAGAAAGGTTGAGAATGTATATAACACGGCACGGTTGGCGCAGTGGTAAAGCGATTGACTGCTGCGCTGCGTGTCGCGGGTTCGATTCCCGCACGGAACAAATGTGTGTTGTGTATGTGAGTTTAAATGTTTGTAAACGCACCCACGATACAGTAGAAATTCCTAGGGTGGAGCAATGTTCAAAAAAAAAAAAAGGGCTAAGGAAGGAACATTGGGTTTTAGTCAGTAAGAGTCTGACACTCCCTTCCGCTCTAACCAGAGCGGGAGGGGTTATTTGATGACTTACCACCCGAAAAAAAAAATCCGGAAATCGCGAAAAAAAAAACAGCTGGTCCCTACATTTGAAACATTACATTTTTTTTATTTTGACTTCACCATCTGTTTCAGCACCCTCGAAAACCACGAAATTGACACCCATCATGAAAATTTGTGACAGTTTTCACATCCGCCATCTTGGATTTTCATTTTGACCCCACCGTCGGTTTCAGCACCCTAGAAAACCTCGAAATTGACACCCATCATGAAAATTTGTGACATTTTTCACATCCGCCATCTTGGATTTTCATTTTGACCCCACCATCGGTTTCAGCACCCTCGAAAACCACGAAATTGACACCCATCATGAAAAATGTAACATTTTTCACATCCGCCATCTTGGATTTTCATTTTGACCCCACCGTCGGTTTCAGCACCCTAGAAAACCTCGAAATTGACACCCATCATGAAAATTTGTGACATTTTTCACATCCGCCATATTGGATTTTCATTTTGACTTCACCATCTGTTTCAGCACCCTCGAAAACCACGAAATTGACACCCATCATGAAAAATTGTAACATTTTTCACATCGGCCAACTTAGATTTTTATTTTGACCTCACCATCTGTTTCAGCACCCTAGAAAACCACGAAATTGACACCCATCATGAAAAATGTAACATTTTTCACATCCGCCATCTTGGATTTTCATTTTGACCCCACCGTCGGTTTCAGCACCCTAGAAAACCTCGAAATTGACACCCATCATGAAAATTTGTGACATTTTTCACATCCGCCATATTGGATTTTCATTTTGACTTCACCATCTGTTTCAGCACCCTCGAAAACCACGAAATTGACACCCATCATGAAAAATTGTAACATTTTTCACATCGGCCATCTTGGATTTTTATTTTGACCTCACCATCTGTTTCAGCACCCTCGAAAACCACGAAATTGACACCCATCATGAAAACTGCGTGAAGTGAGCACTTCACCCAAACCACGACATTATAATGTCGTGATTCGCGTGAGGTGAGCCCGCCGCGCAAGCGCGTTAGTCACTGTCATTATCACATTGGCGAAGTGAGCACTTCACCCGAACCACAACATTTTAATGTTGTGATTCGCGTGAGGTGAGCCCGCCGCGCAAGCGCGTTAGTCACTGTCATTATCACATTGGCGAAGTGAGCACTTCAACCGAACCGCGACATTTTAATGTTGTAATTCGCGTGAAGTGAGCACGCCGCGCAAGCGCGTTAGTCACTGTCATTATCACATTGGCGAAGTGAGCACTTCACCCGAACCACGACATTTTAATGTTGTGATTCGCGTGAAGTGAGCACGGCGCGCAAGCGCGTTAGTCACTGTCATTATCACATTGGAGATTGCGTGATCACTCGACAAACTATCTACGTGGGATTAAATTCTATGGTCCGTCAGCCAGGCACACCGTTAGCACTCGATGACTTGACACACTCGGTTATCTCTTAGAATTGAATAGATTTGAGTTAAAAACAACGCTGAACATCTTCGCAGTCTTTACTAGACTCGATCTACAATCGCTCATAATAACAAACAAACAATGTCGATGCGTATTTTCATCAGTCTAGCTGTCCTATACGTGAATGTTTTATTTTATTTACTGTTCGTGCGTGACGCGCTCGCGCCTTAGGAGGCTATAATAGTACTAGTTTAGGGAAAAAATAAAAAATAAACAACATTGAGTTTCTGACTAAGTTTCTGTTTTGCTATTTTATTTAAAACCCCCCTAAAAAAGTAATGTTTGACAACTAAAATACTAGTTTATAATATAAAATGATCTATAAGTAGAATCAGCATATAAAATATGATTAAAATATCGATTATGATTGTAAATGTTTGCTTGGTCAATCCCTAGTATCAGTGGGATGACACTGACAGCTCACTCCACGCAAGTTTTCACCGTGAGATTTTTACAGAATCGACATGCAGGATAAGGATTACATTCTGGGAAGTAATGACATACAGCAAACTTAAGGAAAATGTTGGATTTTAATAAACTGCTTCTTATTTTAAAGTATTCATACCGACAGACATTATCAGTTCGAAATGATGCTCAACACACCCGCAGCTCACTCACCTTCACAACATTATGTTCTAAATTCAAATTTTGAATGCAGTACAACCACAAAACACAGATTTTGTGGTACAACCCTTGAGACGTCAAATCCAGCTAAGTATTGAAAACAATGGTCATCATTTTGAACAATTAATGAGTTAAGGTTTAATAGGTAACATAAGAAAAATAAAAAAGTATTTTGTTAAAAATTTGCTCTTTTCTTTAGTTTCCCGTTTATCGTTACTTCCCAGATTTTTTTTTCTAAAATTTGATTCTTATCAGCGACACTATCGAATGGTGTAGGTACTAATACAGTGTGTGTTTTTTTTTTAAATCAACGGGTTCGAATCCTGGCTAGAAATATTGATTTATCAACATTTTTGGTTTTCATCAAAATCGAGCCCACGACTCCTTTGAGTACTTTTCGTTATTCCTCTAGTTTCGGATTTGGCCATCCACGCCCACTTGGAAAATTCATTGTATATGGTATATGTCCTTATATTATGATATATGTCGTGAATGGATGGCGCCATAGTACAGCGGACAGCGCCATCTAACAATTTGATTCATCGTCTGCCTAGCCTTTTCCTAACTATGTTGGGGTCGGCTTCCAGTCTAATCCGATGCAGCTGAATACCAGTATTTTACATGGAGCGACTGCCTATCTGACCTCCACAACCCAGTTACTGAGTAATACGATACCCCTTGGTAAGACTACTGGTTGTCAGACTTTCGGGCTTCTGACTACCCGTAATGACTGTCAAAGATCCACGAATGACAGCCGGGTCCAACGGCTTAACGTGCTTTCCGAGGTACGGAGGGGTCACGGTATGTAAAGATGGTCATCCATCCACAGACCAACCATGGCAAGCGTAGCTTAACCTGATCGATCTACCTGTGCAGCTGTTATTATTTAGCCACGGGCCCCTATAACAACTTGATTGGTAAACGAATAATCATGTGATCGGAAACGCAAGCGAGCCCTACCGTTTGGACACGACCGTCGGTGGAGGCGATGCAGTGAGGACTGGCGGAGAGACGTCGACACAAGAAAGTCGACAGTCGAGCTCGGACAGTCTTGGCAAATGCTCAGTACCAACCCACGTGTTTGTTTATTAAAGTTACTTTAAATTGAAATTATCTTTTCATTCGAGTACCCACTGCAGTGCCCACACCTATCTAAACAATGTCGGATCCTGAAGAAGACCCGATGTTTCGCATCTCGGCCACCCTGGGATGCGACATATACTTTTACTATGGGACCAAACTTGTAATCGCAAAAAAAATATCAGTTGTTTAGAACCTTTTGACGAGTTATGCGGGCAAAAATATAGGGAACAACTGATCTTTTTTTCGCGATTTCAGTTTGGGTCCCATAGTAAAAGTTGTTCATAATGATGAGTACAATGACCCCTTAAGAGGTTTTGCGCATTTAACGTTACACCTTTACATAGATTACGTATTTACCTGGTACAATCCATAGTTTTTCTTTCCACTAGGTGTCGCTATAAACGCACTGGTGTCCCTTTTGCTGACTTTTTCTATCAAACACACCCCTGAAACAAATAGAAAAACATAGGATATATTCGTTGGGACAATCATTACGAATCTCTGCTCAAGTCATCACCAGATACTCGCTAAAAGAAGTTGGCAACGACTTCAACCGGGTTATTCTGTAAAAGTCTCATCGTATGAAGTGAGCTGATATTCCACCTGATACTAGGAATTGACACTATTGAGAGCTCACTCCAAACTCACTTCAGCTATCTTGGATTGAAGACTTTTTTACGGAGTCTGGCATACCTACCTGACCGCCACTTTGTTTTTTTTTTCAAAATGGCGGCCACGCATGGAACCTATATAAATCGATAGCTAACATCAATGCAAACAGAAAACATACTACTCGTAGAACCAAACCCCCGTAAACATACTACTCGTAGAACCAAACCCCCGTAAACATACTACTCGTAGAACCAAACCCCCGTAAACATACTACTCGTAGAACCAAACCCCCGTAAACATACTACTCGTAGAACCAAACCCCCGTAAACATACTACTCGTAGAACCAAACCCCCGTAAACATACTACTCGTAGAACCAAACCCCCGTAAACATACTACTCGTAGAACCAAACCCCCGTAAACATACTACTCGTAGAACCAAACCCCCGTAAACATACTACTCGTAGAACCAAACCCCCGTAAACATACTACTCGTAGAACCAAACCCCCGTAAACATACTACTCGTAGAACCAAACCCCCGTAAACATACTACTCGTAGAACCAAACCCCCGTAAACATACTACTCGTAGAACCAAACCCCCGTAAACATACTACTCGTAGAACCAAACCCCCGTAAACATACTACTCGTAGAACCAAACCCCCGTAAACATACTACTCGTAGAACCAAACCCCCGTAAACATACTACTCGTAGAACCAAACCCCCGTAAACATACTACTCGTAGAACCAAACCCCCGTAAACATACTACTCGTAGAACCAAACCCCCGTAAACATACTACTCGTAGAACCAAACCCCCGTAAACATACTACTCGTAGAACCAAACCCCCGTAAACATACTACTCGTAGAACCAAACCCCCGTAAACATACTACTCGTAGAACCAAACCCCCGTAAACATACTACTCGTAGAACCAAACCCCCGTAAACATACTACTCGTAGAACCAAACCCCCGTAAACATACTACTCGTAGAACCAAACCCCCGTAAACATACTACTCGTAGAACCAAACCCCCGTAAACATACTACTCGTAGAACCAAACCCCCGTAAACATACTACTCGTAGAACCAAACCCCCGTAAACATACTACTCGTAGAACCAAACCCCCGTAAACATACTACTCGTAGAACCAAACCCCCGTAAACTTACTACTCGTAGAACCAAACCCCCGTAAAGCGTCACGTTTCAGAGATAATTATCAACGTTCAAAGTTGATCACGTGACATCCATATTTTTATAGGGTTCCGTACCAAAATGGTAAAAAGGAACCCTTATGGTGAGACTCAGTCTGTCTGTCTATCTGTCACAGCTGGATATCTCAAGAACTACTAATGCTACCAACTTGTTGGAATAGTTTTAGATGACGTTTGCCCAACTATTTTACAAATTAGAAAGAAATAAAAATGCATCAACTGGTATTCAGCTGCATCCGGTTAGACTGGAAGCCGACCCCAACATAGTTGGGAAAAGGCTAGGCAGATGATGAGAAAGAAATAAAAATATATGTATATTTTTATGTAAAGATTACAAGAAAAATAAAACGGAGTCTCTAAATAGCACACTTTTCAGAAATCATCAACAAAAGTTACACTAGTTCCACTATCGGTCAAGAGATGCCGCTGACATAAAACTGCAATATTATACACCGCAGCGTGCAGTGTTAAAATTCTCTCGACAAATATAGGCCCCGGCGATGAAAAAAAACATATGATGTTACGGAACACTCGGTGTGCGAGTCCGACTCGCTCTTGCCCGGTTTTTTTGAACTTGCATCACTTACATTATGTTGCATGGATGATTTGGAGATGAGTGATTATTTCCATTAAGATATTTATAGATATTTGTAGGTCAAACCGACAATGTTTCATAAACTCTCAATTGGTCTAATAAATTATAGCCACAAACCCTTCAAAGGTAAGATCTTCTATTGTTTATCTGAAATACCGAAACATTCCATAATTATTACTGGAACAGCTGCTCTAAACCACAAAATACTACAGAAGGTCGGCTCCATACAACGGTCAAAATGTACGCACACATAGGTCCGAATGTTCGTCGATCTTAGGTCCTCTATACACGGCACGGTTTCTTTACGGTACCTTCGTCGTATAAACCGCGCCGTAGAAAAAACGTCAACAAGCTTCCATAGTAATAATCAAATAATAGTAGTAATAGTATAATATTAGTAGTAGTAGTAGTAATCAATTAATGTTACCTCCAATCGCCTGAAACACAGAATTACCTAGTTCAGGCACAAATCATGGGTGAACTCGATATAGATTTAAGAAAAACTGTATTTAAAGTTAGTCTTCATATTTCTTTAATAAAATGTATTATTATTTAATTATATAGTGATCCATACTTCACTGACGAACCGTGCCTACACACTGCTTATAAATCGCGCCTTAATAATACGGGTCCATCAAGAAACTTACATAGTGATCCATAAAACACTGACGACCGTAAATAAATCGTACCGACACACGGTAAATAAACCGTAGTTTTTCACGGCAAGAAAAACGTGTGTGTATAAATACCAGTCGCAATCGTGCTTGCACTCACTGTAACCTCGTGGTCACGAGTTACACGCTGAAACGACAGGGATTGCGGAGAAAACAAATGAAAGTCTTCGTTTAGGGCATGCCACGAATCACCGCGATGTGACTTGCGGAGCGATCAATGGACAACGATAGTAACGCGTGCGCGTTTCGATTGACGCAAGTCGCACCGCTTGATGCCGTGATTAAGGCGCGGGCGACACAGAAGGGACTTGAGGCGAGGACAGGACGCAGACAGATTAAAAAGCGCTTGCGTCTTGTCCTATCTGTATGTTTTGTGTCAGATTTTGCATGAAGAATACAATCAAAGATTACGTGAAAGAGATGCCGCGTCTACAGTCTTCACAGTTATTTTAGGAGTACCTCCGATTTTGCATTACTGTCCAAATCACAGTGATCTTTATTCTCATTCTAATAAAGTTGCTGTTGTGTTGCTGGCATTGGTAAGTCTGTCAAAATCGTTTTGATCTTTATTCTCGACAGTAGAAGGTTGCTGAAAGGTAGCAACTGTCAGATGTAAAATAGCTGTGAACGGACTGTGTTATGTGTGTGCGTTTTCGCTCGATGTATAGAATCGACCTTCTGTACTATTCTGCGAATAAACTGTGTAAAGGTCAATAACACAAAATTCAAGGTCAGGGTCTACAGTAGATACCGAGGATCAATTAGTGAGAGATAATACCCCGAGAGGGATGCGAAGCCAATTTGCAAATAATTATTGCATTGCATTAATTAATTTGAAGTTTAATACCATAATAGTGTGTAAGAGTTTGGGCCAAAATAATAATACATCATTAAAACATTCATATAATACATTCGTATTTCGTTTTAATGATGTATTATTATTTTAAATGAGACATGTAGATATTTAGAAATAAAACTTTTAAATAAATATTGAACAGAAATATTCAGAACATGCAATATATTATTAAGTAATTTGGTTTTTTTTTCCTTTAAATGAAGAGTTAAAACAGAATAGTTAAGTGGAAATTATGTGTAAATATTTCTCCAAATAAAACGTGAATCAATTCATGGCAACCAATATTTTATCAGCTTCACATTTTAAAGGGTCCGCCACCGACTAGAGTTCGAGATAAAACCGCAAAAGACCAATCAAATTGTCAATAGCCGAAAGACAAAATCTTAAGAGCTCAATTCGATCTTAAACGGATCTTCATCAAAATACCCTTTCAAAAGTACTTTTAAATACATGCCTGTCTAGGCCCGGGGTTCTATTAAGAACTAAAGTTCCAAGGTCAGTGGTCTTTGTGTACCCCGTTCAAGGTTAAGTTTCAAGGTTATTGCTTGTGTACATCGCGGAGTTAGTTTTTTTTTTGTGTATGTTGAATGGTGATGGCCCCTGTGGACAGTATTATAGAGGGAATGAATTGGTTCCGATATTTACGGATATACATGGATTTATATTGAATAGTTTGTATTTTTGACATAATACCTAATACACAGCGTGCCGCTTTAATGGCGATACTCATTTAACACACGTATACGGTTACGCGTTTTCATTTTACGAACATATTTTAATTTAATTAAAGGTAATTACTTTTATTTATTCACAATTTTCTAAAATAGCATCTTAAAGTAAAGGTCATTTGCCGGAGTCACGGATCATAACATCGTATGTGTTATTTTTTTATTTATTGCCTGACCTCAATCACGCCTGATGGAAAGCGATGGATAAGGTCTATGATGGAACGAGAGTGCACAGACGATGCCTAAAAAGGATTAAGGGCTGATTTTTCAATCATCTGATAACTTTATTCGAGGAATAATTTGAAATTTTGACAGTTATTTCATACAAAAACTGTCAAACGTCAATTTTGTTCCTCGAATAAAAGTTATCTGGCGATGGAAAAATCAGCCCTAAAACGAATAAACTACAACATACTGCTTAGTGCTCATAGCCACGTGCGACACGCGTCAACGGCACAGGTAACTGCAACTGTCACATACCGCTCGTGTATTTGAGCGTATAAATATCGAGCGTGAGAGAAAAAAATAGAGAGCGTGTATATATTTGAGCATCGTACTCAAATAAACGAGGGACACGTTGTCGAAGGACGCGTAGCTCGTGTGTATGCACTCTTAGAAGCTGGAAAACTCTTTGCAAGCGTGTCAGCTACTGTGTTTAATTTAATAACTATAAGAACTGCGTCGTTAAGGCCATCCACCAAGATTCTATAAATAGATTTAACAAAAAACACCTAAACATCTGTGTTTTACCCACGCTATATACAGGAAACAGTTACCTATTTGCAACAAAAATATTCTCGTTATTCGTTCTCTATTCATTCCACCACCATACCATACTGCGATCGCCAACCCGCCCGCCAAGCGTGGCGATTATGGCAAACCCCCCATTTTGGGGGAGGCCTATGTCCAGCAGTGGACGTCTTTTGGCTGAAATGATGATGATGAACAAAAATAAATAAATATGTTTCCCCTTGCTCTTTTCTTCGAAAAACCGTTTTGTGCTACGATTACAATCTAGGTTTTCCGAGGTCTGCTCTTGATATACTCGTATATCTACCAATATTATAAAGAGGTAAAGTTTGTGAGTTTGTATGTAAGGGGTAATCTTCGAAACTACTGAACCGATTTCGAAAATATATCCTATCGAAACTATATCTTATCATCATCATCATCATCATTTCAGCCGAAAGACGTCCACTGCTGGACATAGGCCTCCCCCAAGCACTTCCACTTCGACCGGTTCTGATATCTTATACAGGATAATGTTTAAAACTAGCGCCAAATCAACTTAGGCGTTGCAGATATTATAATCAGTCATTTCCCAAATCAAAATTCTTGTAGGTAATGAAAACTAAGTTATTGCCTTCGAGTAGACACGTTTTGTGAGTTTGTGTCACGACAAACTTTTTTTTCAAATGATCAAAACATGTAAGAAAATTAAAGTATCAATTTTAGCGCGCTATGCAATCCATTCATTGCAAAGTTCACTACATGAAGCAAGTTGACAACGCATTGAACTAGCAGTATTTACCAAATTTTGACCGTTCCTCGAAAAAAAGGGCGCGTGACGACTTTGCCAAATTGATCCCCTAGGCGCACGTATGCGCATTCCTTTCCTTATTGACAAGCTCTTAATCACACTATCACACTAATATTATAAAGGCGAAAGTTTGTGACTGTGTGTGTGTGCGTGTGTGTGTTAATATGTTTGTTACTTCTTTACGATCAAACGGCTGGACCAGTTTTGATAAAATTTTGTATATAGGCTACTTTTTTGCGATATTCCCACTGGATCGACATTGGCGTAGCTGGTTTACTTTATAACACGTTGAATTAGATATTATTTTAATTTGGCGCACCTATAAAATTTCATCCTGTATTTCTACCGAAATTATAAAATGCAATCTCAATTTAATTTTGTTATCACAAGAATTTGAATTTTCAGTGTAAATCGACAACCATTTTGTTTGCCGTTAATTTAGTTGCTTTGTTATTGTCAAACAGTTTGAATTCATAATAATTTAACAGAGTATATAAACTGAACCCCTAAGCTAGGCTTTCTAAAAACAGAGCTATTTATGTTAAAATTTCAAGGAAGTGGTTAAGTTGACTGAAAGTGCTTTATAATGTACCTACAATTATTGAGTATGCATAAATAAATTTAAGCGGAAATGCTTTCATATTTTTAACCGTCTTCAAAAAGGAAGGAGGTTCTTGAAAAAAACATACAGTCGAACTGTATTTTTATTTTTTGTGTGTAGATATGTTACGTGATATCTCAGATTTCAAAAATTATTTTTTAATGGATAGGGTCTCAGGGGTGGTTCCCTAAAAATTGTAGATAGTACTTTTCTTGGATAGTTCTTGAGTTAGCTTCAATAATACGTATTTTTTCCAATTAGATTATATTGATGATGTTGTATTTGTGTGGGGGGTAGGTACAACTAAAAACTTTATATATTTTGTCAATTAATGTTTGCCATCCTACATAATATTGTATGTTTATTACTCAATTGTGCAAAAACGACTGATCGGATTTGGATGAAATTTGGCACACACATGGACCATGACCTCGGTTAGGACATAAGAGTTTTTGCCGATCTCTACGCGAGCGAAGTCACGGGCAAAAGCTAGTTTTAAATATGACTGATGGAACATAATTTTCATAAAAACCAGACGCGGTTGAGAAGAACACGCGCCCCAATTGTTCCGTCTCAAAGCTGTGCTCGGCTGACCTTTCCAACGCCGATTACTAAAGGACAAACTTAACTCTGCCTTTCAAAAAAACCATCTCCCATACAAACCTACTGCAAGTGTTAGTTAATAATCGCAATAAACTCAAACTCAAAGCATTTATTTCAATTAAACCATTTGGGTACAGTACAGGCACTTTTGAATTGTCAAGAAGTCGGAGAGTCAGAAAATATGAAGCTAGTTGCTTATTCCAAAGCGTAGGTACCTATGGAGGAGAACGGGCAAGAAAGTCCATGGACACTCTTTTAAATTATACTTTTACAAATTTATTAGTTACATCATTAATGTTGAATCTATACATATAAAATTCAAAGTCCTGACTGACTGATATATCAACGCACAGCCTAAACCATTGGTCCTAGAGACATGAAATTTGGAGTGTGTGTTCTGTGTGAAGAGTAGGTATCCACTTAGAAAGGGTTTTTCGAAATTCCACCCATTAGAGGGTGAATGGGGGAGGGTGAAATTTCACGCGGACGAAGTCGCGGGCAGTAGCTAGTTTAAATATATGTGAGAACGATGTAAAAAAGACGTACGCGTTTATATTTTTCCAACATAACTACACGTTAACAGTTTTCAGATGTTTAACTTTACTTGTAGGTACTGTATGACCTTGCTTCTCGCTAAATTTCATGCTGCCAGTTCAATAGGATGTACAGGTTTTGATTTATTTGCCAATATCTGTGGCATACTTATCTATCAGCCTAACAATGTGCCCACCGCTGGGACACAGGCCTCCTCTCTTCAAGAAGGAGTGGGCAGTAATCTTTCACGCGGGCCCAGTGCGGGTGGTAGATGTCACATATCTTCAAATTTTTGGTTCTAGGACATGCCGCTTCCTCATGATGTTTTCCTTCACCGTTTGAAAGGTGTGGTGATGAAATTATTTACACAATATTATTGCGCCTGTCTGGGTTCGAACCCACGACCTACAACTCGTAAGTCAAGGCTGTTACATACGCAATACTTAAAAAGCCGTATTTTTTTACTGCGTTGATTTAGAAGTTTGTTTTTTTTTGCAACTTCAAGAGACCGTAGATCTTAAATAGTATATGTTGTGTCCAGCCAATCTCCATCATCTGCCTAGCCTTTTCGGGGTCGGCTTCCAGTCTAACCGGATGCAGCTAAATATACATGCACGAATATACAGGATTTTACATGGAGCGACTGCCTATCTGACCTCCACAACCTAGTTACTGGGTGGCACGATACCCTTTGGCAAGACTGGCGGTCAGACTTTTGGATAGGTACTCGTAACGACTGTCAATGATCTAAGCATGACAGCCAGGACCACTGATTAACGTGGCATTTAATAACGCGACTTTCCGAGGCACGGAGGGGTCTCGGTATGATATGGATGTATGATCTATTTATTTATTTATTTTACTTTTTATATCTGTAGCGGTATCTACAACGCCACATTGCGAACAAATACTGACGTCACGCAAAATCCTGCATCGCGCAAGCAGAGTTTACCGCGCAACTAGCACAGATACAACGGCCCGACATGAATCATCGGGCAGTTGCCCGCCAGACACAACACCCGTCTGGTCGGAGGATCCTCCCTTTTCTATAGAACTTTACACCCTATTCCTCATACTTCTTTCTCAGTACCTACGTGCAGTTTCTCTCGACACTAAAAAATATTACTTAAAAGCTGAATGTTCAATATTCATACTATAGGTATCTAGAACATAATTTTAATATGCAAAGCACTTTTATAGCCGTCTGTACGTGACCTAAGTATTGCACTTTACTGCATAATCACACTTCTATGCTAAACGAATGCATTTTAATTAAGTTTTTTCGAATTTGAACACTTTTTACTTATTGAAATTATTATGATATGACGATAAAACTGTTATTTTTGACCTGAGCTAATTTATTATTTGATGTTTTTGTTGCAAAGCCATTATCATGAAAAAAATACTTTATTCCTAATAGCTTGACGACACGAAGTAGGTATTAATATATAATATAATTTTTAAAAACCCGACAGCGGTAAAAAAATTAAGTTAAAAAAAACTGAAAAGCTAAAAACAAGGCCATTTTAAATTAAATAAAAGTTGGAAGCAGGCGGGACCCATTTGAGTTTGAAAATGTAATAAAAAAATGGTATTGGTCCCGCCTGCTTCCAACTTTTATTTAATTTAAAATGGCCTTGTTTTTAGATTTTCAGTTTTTTTTAACTTAATTTTTTTACCGCAGTCGGGTTTTTTAGTTTTTTTAATTACTTGTTTTTTATTTCCAGCTTTTTAGTTTATAAATTTGAAAAATTTAGCAGACGATTTAGCTCTTGGTACGTGTTTTTTACGATTTGTCACTTTGAATTACTTTTAACCATATAAGTTGTGTATATTTTTGTAATCACCTTTAAAACCCCTTTATTTTGATACCCCACTCGATAGGTTTCGAGAAAAATAATTTCTTTTGAAGACATAATATTGCGCCAAAAATCGGCCATTTTATATTTTTTCAATTTTGATATACCCAGTGACACTCGCGCTACGAGGGAACACAGAAACGGACATACATACATACATACAGGTCAAACACATAACCCTCCTTTTGGGCTTCGCCGCAGTCGGGTAAAAACTTCTCAGTCTGCAAAGTGTTCAGGTTGAGAAAGACACATAAACAAACATGAGACTGAGACTTTTGTTACTAGACCCAGCCGAAGAACCGTATTCCGAATTTCCCTACGAGGCACAATAAAAACATCAACGGCGTTGTAAAGTCAGGAAAATTAATTGCCAAGATAATTGACTACCAACTTAAATTATCCGTATATTTCGACTGACATCTATCATTCTTCGACAGTTGTATGAAATGGCTATAACCCGGAAAATTGACGTAGGCTGTCAATTTACAGACAAATGTTTTCACGCTGTTTAGGTACAGACGCCAGCATATCAAGCTACCCTAAACTGTCAAATTTTCCCAAGCAAAATTGAACCTTATGTTTTAGCGATAAAGTTGAAAATCTATTAAATCAATTTGACAGATTATAGTAGCTTGATGTGCTGGCGTCTGTACATGTTGCGATAAGCTTGCACTTTGTTTTCACTAACGGTCTATAAAAGTAGGTCCACACACAATGACAGTTCACTTACTTTGACTTGAAAGTATTTGTGTACTTTGAGCATGTACTACCTCAAATGGCTTAGCATGATCCTCCGTTATGTCGAAAATAGTGCAGCATTAATTTTGAAATAAATATATGGTAAAGTTGAGGACTAATTTTAAGTACTATGTCTGACGAAAACACGATTCCATAAAATTTTCTCGATAGAAAAAAAATCCAATGTTATCTCCAAACCGAACAATAAACTGCTGGTATTAAAAAAATACTTCAAATTAGACCATGAAACTTTGCATACTAACTAAACTAACTATAAAGCAGTAAAAACTTCAACTATTGGCGTTGTCTGCCGCCTAGCACCGCACTCTGTCTCGCTCTCACTCAGTCCGCGAGCAGTATCGTGCGAGTGAGTTAAAGAGTGAATTTCAGCTGAGGTAGTATGGGCTCTTAACTCTTCTACCGTGTGTGCCATGCACTGAAGTTAGCGACTCTTAATTCAAATACAATACAAGGAGTATGACTGCAGTACCTTCCTATATTAAATTAATTGTAGTAATTCTTAACCCAACAATTACCGTATTGTGCTACTGGTAATAATATTACGATAATTATATTATTATGCACTTAAACATAGCTAAGGAGTATCTAACTGTGATTTATTTATTTATTTATAAAATAATCACTTACAACTACACACACTTACAACTATTTAACTTCACCTACGTGTCAAAATTATACTGAGGCCGCAATCTAACCAAAGCGATTGTCGCGTAAACACGCGGCCGTCGCGTTCGTTATGTTCAGCGAACTCGAACGCATGCTCGCACAGACAGAGGTTGACTTCCGGTTTTCCGATCACATGAGTGACATATTAACGCGATGATCATAAAGTCGCGCGATCGCTCGCTTCGGTTAAGACGCGGGGCACGACCTAGCTATTGTCAGCCTAACGATGAAACAAAATACATAATGCTCGTAGGTAAGTGTCAGCTTCAAAGAAATGATAATCTTGCTTCCCTTATGATGTAAACGTAAAAGATGACTAACGGATTACTTCAACGAATTACTTCAAGAGGATAATACGGGAAATATTCATACATTGTAGAATATCTACATCATCACTAAATAAGATCTTGAAATTCCTTCGTAGACCACCACTGCTCTTTCTGGGCCAACAGTGTGAATAGGGAATGATTAAAAAAAAACTGTATCCTCCGATTTTGTTATCATTGGTTTTTTTGAGATGCCTCCCACTATGGAAGCGTCAAGTCAAAAAACTGGCAGCATGCTCCTATTTATAAATAGGAGCATGCTGCCAGTCTTTTGTCTTGACGTCTTTAAAATTGCTTCCATAATGGGAGGCTTCAATGACGCATAATTTTTAAATTAGGAATAATGTGATATATCACATTATTCCTAATTTAAAAATGTGATATATCACATTATTCCTAATTTAAAAATTATGCATCACCGAAGCTACTGGACTAACGTTTTAACGTTCAGATACAAATTATCTGTGAAGTTTAGGGCTAACTTGCAACTAACAGTACGTACCGGAGCTGCAGGTAATATTTCAAACCACTTATCTTAACATGTTTAACCTTTAAACCTGCTTCGGTATTAGCTTAGATAAGAAACGATTTTCTGTTTTATATGTTTGTTTGTACTCAAGTCAAAGTGAAACTAAAAGATGTAATTAAAAATATTCAAAATCGTCACATTCTAATTCACTTGACTGTCGTGCCACGTGTCACGACGAAGAAGAAGAATCTCATCTCAGCGACAAAAAAAAATAAAAAAAAAATCTTATAGACAAAACTGAAGGGAAATTAGAGGTATTTTTGAAGGTGAACGTTCTTAAATTTACGACAATTGCTTCTCAGGTCTCATGTGAGGCTTGTGATGAACACCTGCGGCAATCGGTAACGATTGATCATCACATATTACACAATAATTACATATATTAGCATAACATACTCGTACTATTTTATATACGTACTCGTACTTTTTTTTATCTTATTATCGAGAGATCCGGGTTTGTGTAGTGGCTTTTATGTAGGGTATTGTTAAATTTGTTTATATGTTATCAAAAAATCTTTGATGCTATTGTTTAGGTTGTAAGATAAACAGAGTGAATTTTCCAAGTGGGTGTGTTTGGCCAAATCCGAAACTATGAGTAATAGCGAAAAGTACTCAAAAGAGTCGCGGGCTCGATTTTGATGAAAACTAAAACTGCTTCATTGGATTTTTGAAAAATCAATATTTCTAGCCAGGAATCGAACCCGTTGGTTTTGAAACAAAAACCACACACTGTATTAGTACACTATTCGATAGTGTCGCTGATAAGGATCGAATTCTGGGAAGTAATGACAGTAGGGAAACTAAAGAAAAGAGCTCATTTTTAACAAAATACTTTTTTATTTTTCTTATGTTACCTACCTATTAAACCTTAACTGGTTAATTGTTCAAAATGATGACCATTGTTTTCAAAACATAGCTGGATTCGATGTCTCAAGGATTGTACTGCATTCAAAATTTGAATTTAGAACCAACATAATGTTGTGAAGGTGACTGCGCTGCGGGTGTATTGAGCATCATTTCAATCAAACAAGGTACAGGTAATGTCGGTATGAATACTTTAAAATAAGAAGCAGTTTATTAAAATCCAACATTTTCCTTAAGTTTGCGGTATGTTATTACTTCCCAGAATTTGATCCTTATTAGAGACACTATCGAGTGGTGTAATAATACAGTGTGTGTTTTTTCATCAAAATCAACGGGTTCGATTCCTGGCTAGAAATACACATTTTTCAAAAATCCAATGATGCAGTTATAGTTTTCTGCAAAATCGAGCCCGCGACTCCTTTGGGTACTTCTGTATAGGCAGTATTACTTTCTCTGTGTATTAGGTATTAATGAGATGAAAATGTCGTGAGAAAGTTATAAGAAGGTACGAATGTAGACCAAAGAAACTTTAGATGGATTGTTATGTGTGAAAGATGATTCGGCTAGAAAAGGAGTGACAACTGAGATGGCGACCAATGGAGAAGTATGGAGGGAAATTGGTATATAGGCAAGAGAATGAAGACTCTGTATGGTTATAATATGGCTAGAAAAGGGATGAAAACTGAGATAGGTAACGGCTAACAGAGAATGTAGCTCCATATAGAAAACTGCCCAATGTCAATATTAAAAGAATCGATGAGATTATAAAAAAAGCCGTGTGCCCGATGTGATTTCCATACAAATTTTCATTCTTTTCTAACACCTTTAGGAAATGCATTTTCAAAAAGCATTCCATAGAGATAGATAGATATATAGAATACTCTTTATTATGTACACCATATAAATTAAAGACATAAATATAGAAACTGTACAAAGGGTGATACAATGGGCCGTCTTATCACTAAGAGCGATCTTTTAAAGACAATCTTTGGATGGATTAAGAAGGGGAAGGACAGACAAATACTTTAGGTAGTCTGTGGTGTAACATTCACATAATAAAATAAATATAAATATAACAACAAACATGAAACAGGAGCAAAGAGGAGAGAGGAAGTGCTATTTTATCATAATTTTTAAAGTAAAAAAAGATTGAGCACGCCTTTCCGACACTGGCAAGTGATTCCATAACCGTACCTACTGCTTGAACAGTAAAAGATTTGTCATAGAAACTGGTGGAATGCATCGGCATCTCTAGTCTCAGGTTTTCCGATGACCTCAGATAGATATGTGTGTCATGGTGGGCTCACTTTTGTTTTATTAGGAACTAGCTAATGCAATACTTTTTTATTAGGAACCTTCTCCGGCACGCACACAACAACTTACCAAAGTTTCATTCCAATCGGCCGAGCAATTTTCGAGATTTTGCGATACTAACTTCACTGCAGTTGAATTATATAGATTTTGGTGCTTATGCTTCTGGACCCAGAGGTTAAGGCAATGCGTAGTTTGTCAGTAATCAATTAATTTAAGATACTATTGAAAGTACTGATACTACTAAACTATTTCTTACTTACATTGTCCCAAAAACATATCATTAGGCATTCCAATCTTCAGTAACTCTCTCACTAACTTACACCTCGTTTCAAATATTTTGCCACTTATAACATTAATCACTAAATACAAAACAAAAACTAAAACACGTGCGTTCCACATAGCTGTATCTTTATGTATGAACGTAAACACACCAGACGATTATTTAATTAAGATTCTAGTAACTCCTATATCATCGTGTTAAGGTCTGTTTTGCAGTGATAACAAACTCAATGTCAATGCCAGACGATTGGTGGAATGTATAGCGTATTTTCCGCGACGTTTTTTTGCATGTTAATATTCCGGTCTGACCTATTAACAGAGTGTGTAGGCATATTATTATGTTCAAGAAGACGTTGTATCATTTTGTTATTGTATTATCCTAACTATAATATTATAAAATCACAAGTTAGTTTGTTTGTTTACGCTTTTACACTAAAACGGTTAAACGGATTTGTATGATATTTGACACATGGGTTGGGTAGACCATGACCTGAGTTAAAAATTAACAAACTTTCAAAACTGCACTCTACTTAAGGTACTTTTAATCGGAAACTGAATGAATTTGAAGGATATTGCTAATCCATTGCTCTATATGTTCGACACATTGTCCTGCTCAACGTATTTATAACGCAATGAATGCTGTTGAACTGTCAAAATGAAAGCCATTACCACTGTAAGTGTTTACGCAATTACCCCGCGGTTTGGGTTGTTCTAATTTTGAATTTCGAAGACGTATGATTTTGTTATTGTTTTGTTCTGAGAATGTTATCTGGGGGCTTGAGGTCAGGAGATAAAATATTTCGAAATAGAGTTCTAGTGAATATAAAATAAGTTCGTGTATTGTTAGATACTGTGATATTTTGCTACTGCAAATCCACATCTATAGCATTGTTTATCCTATCCAATACTCACTTTTACAATCATGACACTCTTTTACTCACCTTTTGTACATAATTACCATTTTAAATCATACTTATTTGATGTTTTTCTACATACTTTCTTTTCTATGTATGTTCACCGATTACTCGAAGACGGCTGGACCGATTCCAAAAATTCTTTTTTTATTTGAAAGGGAATACTTTCGAGATTGTTTCACTATCATCAAGTTGGAATCTGATGAGAGGACCCCATGGAAATCAAGGGAAACCCTCAAATTTTATAGGCAAATCTATAGCGATTTGGGTATTTGTTAAAGTAACCTGAGCATTTGCTCTTGGAAATCATCATTTGGTGAAGTGGAGCTGATGATGAAGACCACAGATGGGCATCGGAACTACTCAATGACAAATATTTCAAGGGTTGCGATTCGATTACTTTAATATGGTTGCTAAACAATTTATGCTCGTCACAGTGCGTATGGTGAGTGGTTGTTGAGGAGTTCTCCTGGTTCTTACCAGGAGAACCAGGAGAACTCCTCAACGATTAACGTCCCAGCATCGAAAACTTTTTACAAAAAAAAAAAACAACCGACTTCTAAAAAAAACACTACTAATTGAAAAATAACATTAATTTCGGAAGTCGGTGGCAATAAACGAAAATGTGGAACTAAAGACACCGACTTCCGAAATTAAAGTTATTTTTTAATTTGTAGTGTTTTTTTTTTTGGAAGTCAGTTGTCTTATTTTGTAAAAAAGTTTTTATTGGCCTAAAGAATAAGTAATAGTAATGCTGCCAGCCTATTGGGTACTTATCTGGGGGCACGGTAGTGCCCCCGCCAAGACGAGCCAAGCGAAGCGCAAGGGCACTACCTACCTTTTCTCGAAGCACTTCGTCGTATTTTTGAACCCACTTAACTTGGCTTTGGATTATACCAGATAAACAAAATTTTCGGGATATGATGTCAGTGGTTGACTTATTAAACCTATAAAGTTTCAATTGCATAACTCTTATACTTTAGATTTTATTGATATCTAAAATACCCCGATTTCGTCACTGACTCACTGACTGATGATCATCAATATTCTTAAGGTTCTTCCTGAAGTCCTAGAAAGCTGAAATTCGGTATGTAAGCTAGTAATAGTACACAAACAACAAAAAAATCTTAAAACTTGAAACTTTTACCCCCCAACCCCTTAAACTAGGGGGGGAAAGTTTGTATGAGACTTCCGTAAATTTTGATGCTAGAGGTCTGAAAATTTATATAGGAGGTCCTTGTTATAAATAAACCCCAAAAAAAGAAAGAAAAAATTAACAACAGAAAAAATACTCGTATAAATATCATAAGCAACTTACAAAAAGAAATGAAATCCCACAAAAACATTTCATGTTAAATGTTGCCAAGACGAGACCATGTAGCTCGCACTGTCAAAAAGTAATCAGATCTCATGTAGAGCCAAGCTTCTAACTCTACACGCCCTAACTCTACAAGGCCTAACTTCGCAAACTCTACACCTTAGTCAAAATATATAGCTTGGCCATTTCGCTACATTCACATGAGCGTAAGGTGAAAAACTCTCATACTGTTAATGGTTCTTGTAGTAACGAAACGGCCAAGCCATATATTTTGACTAAGGTGTAGAGTTTGCGAAGTTAGGCCTTGTAGAGTTAGGGCGTGTAGAGTTAGAAGCTTGGCTCTACATGAGATCTGATTACTTTTTGACAGTGCGAGCTACATGGTCTCGTCTTGGCAACATTTAACATGAAATGTTTTTGTGGGATACCATTGACAGCGATACGAACGAACTTTTTGATGCCCAATGAACTCCTCCCTTTTTATTTTAATTTTGATTATATGTATACTTGTATATATTATATTATTATACATTATATATAATATATTTATTCGTCATGTTTGCCGTAAATAAACGTATTTTCTTTTTTTTCTTTCTATTATACTTTAGCGTTAGCTAGGTATTGTAATTAAGGCTTTTTTGTATCTCAACAAACTTTAAGAATAAATACTTAAAGATATCTCTTGGAAACACCAAAGTCATAAAGATTACCTACTTCGGAAAAATTTACGAACTTACAAAACTTTTCTCGTTTTAATTTTGGAAGCCTTAAAACTTGTAGTCCCGAAAAAAATGTGTAGTTTTGATGGCGATATTATTTTTGAAGTAAAATTTTTATTATTATGAGGAAAGCCAGAAGTTCTTCAGTTCTTTTAAAACTCCTTCGGACCGAATTTTGGCCATGGCGACCAATCTCAGCGAATTATTCCGTTCTGATCCCCTGAACCCCCCCTCCACCCCCCGCCTCGATCCCCTCCTAGATCGTCTTCAGTTTTAATCTCTGTCTTATCCACTCGGAGACCAGCCTTCGGCGCTGGAGATATTATAGTGCACAAGTGTTTACGCAGACACAGGTGCACTCTCTCTTCCGTCACTCTCATTGTCCAATGGGACGGCAATCCGATACTCGCAGAGAGAGATCAGGCGCAGGACGTGCTTTCCGAGGCACGGGGGTATCACACCGACAACTTCCAAACTCCGGGCTGTTACTAAGAATTTCCCAATAGAAAAAACTAATAACACTTTGCCCGACCTGGGAATCGAACCCAGGAACTCACGACCCTCAGTAGTCGCTCTTGCCACCACGAGACCGTCGTCCGTCGTCCGTCGTGTCGTGTCGTCGTCGTCGTCGTCGGTCGTCGTCGTCGTCGTCGGGGCCGTCTTTAAAATAGTACCCAAAACTAAGTTAAAATAAAAACCAGTACCTACACTAGCTACGTTATTTTGTTAGTTAATAAAACAGCAAGGAGGAAAAAGAAATTACAGCTACTGAAGTTTTCCACGTGTCTTAAATACATTACTTTGTACAAAATGGCACCGTAGAATGTTTTGTGTAGGTGGCTATAATGTACATTGTAGCTACTGCTAGTATTAAAAGTTGATACTTAACCTAAAGGTTCTTCAGGTGCTATTACATCTTTGTTGTCAACAAAATTAATAACCGTTACAAAAAAATATTATTTTTTTAATATTTTTTTTAATAAACACCTATAAAAACATTATTTACATATATAGTCCTGACCTTGCTATTACATCTTTGTTGTCAACAAAATTAATAAACGTTACAAAAAAATAGAAATTTTTATATATTTTTTTTTATAAATTTAAAAAACATTATTTAGATCTATGGTCCTGACCTTATCACAATTTAGCTAGGTGATTACTGCGGGGTAATTGCAGAAATTGTGAACAATTGTCATTTTATGTATGTTACATACATAAAATGACAATTCATCACAATTTCTTTCATTTAGACAGTTCAGCCTCGTTCATTGCGTTATTTATGTTATTGAGCAGACTAATTTATGAAACCTATGAAGGAATGGATTAGAAATATCCTTCAAAACTCTCGGATTGTGATTGAGAGTGTGTCACAAAATTAGGTCGTCCGCCTTCTTTATCTACTTATCTCAGAAAAGAAATGAAGTATTGAAAAAAATGATAATTAAAATGTCTGGCGAAGGATCAAGTGACGTTGAACCGTACGAGTGTTGAAAGGGATTTCGACAGTCGGAAAACTTATGTTTTGTGATCTCCTATCTCACAGACCACGAAATCAGGATCTAGAGACGTCTAACTAATAAAATTCGTGGCGCCGAAAATACGTTTAGAGCATGACTTCTTTCACGGACCGCCTTCAAAGCTGTCAGTTTCTTTAAGGCGACTACATGACCTAAAGCGCGGTCTTTGTCGAACTGCATAGAAAAGAAAGAGAACCGCGATGATACAACACTGGTAATATATTGCAAAATATGAAGCAAGTATCTATTTACAAAAAATATATTGTTTGGACTAAAAAATTAAACCACTAGTGCTTTAGTATGTTGCTTGTAGAATAATCTGACAAAAAATCATAATGATTGTATGTATATTAGTATGTTTTTTATTGTAAAAAGAAAGAGAGAGAGAAGAGAGAGATCTTCATGATTTTTTTCTATCGTATCAAATTAGTTGTATTATGTTTTTAACACACTATCAACCTGGCAAATATCCTGAAGAACATCATATATTTTTCTGATTTTGTTTACTGTAATCGATCATATACTTTTATTGTTTCTAAAACTAGCGTTTTTTGTGTTTAGGTCCTGTAATCTCCTTAAGAAAAGGACGCTGTATAATTAGACAGAACTAAACTAAAATTTATCTACTGTCCCTTTCTTAATGATACAGAAAGAAAAAGGTGCACTGAAATTAAATTTAGTTTAGTTTATGAACACGGAAATCGGTACCGATGTCGCCTTTAGCGTCGGCTGCCGACGCCTTCTCCGTGCAACTTCTTCTCCTTCTTCTTCTCTCTTCTTCTTCTTCTTCTTCTTCTCTTCACCCTAGCTAGATGAAGTGTTAGATAAGGTGCAACTTGACTAAGGGCTGATTTTTCCTTCGCCAGATAACTTTTATTCGAGGAATAAAATTGACGTTTGACAGTTTTTGTATGAAAAAAATGTCAAAATTTCAAAATTATTCCTCGAATAAACTTATCAGATGATTGAAAAATCAGCCCTAAACGTAGCAATGGATTACTTAAAGTAGGCTCAGTCAATGGTAAGGGCTTCCTTATTAAGTTCGTTAAGTTAGCTGGAAAATAAAAGGTTAAAAAAAAATGCATCTTTTTGAGGTTAATATATTTTCTAAAATATTATAAAATATAAGGATAATATAATACAATATTATTTAAATTTACTTCTTATCTGTAGTTATTTAAGACATCCTGAAGTCTAATAAATATGGATCATGAATTTTATTTTGCTAAGTATACCAAGTACAATAAGCAACACTGTTTGCAATAAAGTGTATATAAATAAATATAAAAGTTACTAATTTTTGGCGATGGAAAATCCCATAATGGCTTGTATGCCTTATAGATTAATCATCATTGCAACCGAAAGACGTTTACTGCTGGAAGTTGGCCTCCCCCAAGCACCGCTACTGCGACCGGTTCTGTTCGTCTCGCATGCAGCGGATTCCTGGGGCCTTCACAAGGTATCGGTTTACCTTGTGGAAGCCTCCTAACGCCACGTCTTTTGGTACGCAGTCGACACTCCAGAATCTTTCAGCCGAAAGAAAAGATAAATAAAACGGTTTTATAAAAATACTCACATGTACCCAGGTAACTCTTCTGAATTCCTTTAATTTTCAGTAGTTGACGTGTGAGGCTGCATCTTGTGAACTGTTTACCTTCACAAAAATCACTTAGAATGAAAGACAATACTGTTAAAATTAATAAAAACCGCATATTGGTGATTAAAAGAATTAATTTAAAGAAAAACAAAAAAAAATTGCTCGAATTTAACCCAATTTTCAACTGAGATCAATGTATAATGGAATGTGTCTATCAATTAACTAAATCAGTACACAATAAAATTTCAATTTATATTACCACTTATTATCTTTGAATGTATTTACCTGGTATGCTTAGGTACCTACTACTTTACTGTTTCTCAACGATTTCCTGTCTCTTTCTATTGTACGATTTTTGTCTGGAACGAAACATATATTTATCAATCTTGAAGTGTTTCCTTATCGAATGAGTAACTTTCGCCTCTATCAACTGTCTTTAAGGTGCCTACAGATTTTTAACGATCGACTCATGTGATTAATCAAAATGGAACGAATGTGTACGCAACAGACGATTGACGTCGTATTTTTTGTCGATCGCTTATATCGTGCTTTTGTGGATCGTTTATATCGATCGATAAATAATGCAATAATTTATAAGAGGAAGTCAGCACTGGTGACTGAAAAGATGTGTGGAGATCAATTGCAGTGCGTTGCGATGCGCGGTCGAGTACGGTCGCGTTTGCGCTGCACAGTACGAATATTATATTCGCGAATTGGCGCGGCTATAGCCGCTGCCCGTTTTCCGCTATGAGTTCCCAAACTCTCATAGCCAACGAAGTATTGGCATTCATTAAACATGCCATCGACTACATGGACGAGAACAGCATCTTGCAGATCTGCAAGTCATCGTACAAGGAGGAAGAGATTAGCAGTGTCAAGTTGCTGCTGTTCACGACGCTTGGCAAAGTCAGCCAGATGCCGTCTCGTAGAAGGGACGGTACAGTGAAGAGTCTCCAGGACATCGTTACGCTGATGAAGGAGACCGACCCGGATGACGTGCCTGAATTCGTGGCGAAGGATCTGCACAAGCTGCCTCCCGTCACGTTTGACCACGTAGACGTCACCAGGCTGCTGAAAGACATTACATTCCTGAAGCAAAGCCTGGCCGAGATGCAGCAAAAGCTGGAGGTGTCCAACAACACCATCAGTGATCTACGGGCAGAAGTAGTGTTCTTGCGCAACACAATTTCTGCAAGTAGATCACCTACCGACGCTGCAAATGTGAGCACGCGTTGCGGAGCACAAAACGCCTCCATCTGCAGTTTCGAGTCGGCGGACTCGAATGCGTCACCAACTGCCGAGAATGCATGCATTGCAACGCGTGCCATAGCCGTCCCTGCCTCGACACAGGTGGAGACAACGACGTGTGTAGGTTCGTCGAACCCTAAACGAGCCTACGCTGCAATAGTAGCCGCTAACAAGCCTGTTGAGTCGCAAAAATCGCAAGTAAAACTAGCGGAAACACCAAAAGGGGGTAAACGGAGCCGGTCGAAACACAACAAGGTTTTGAAAAGACAGGATCCAGACAAAGACACGTGCGATAAGGATGGTTTCATCAAGGTGGACAAGAAGAAGAAGAAGCCTCCTTGTCGGACCAGTGCGGCACCGCGCCACCCAACATGCTGCTGCGTCCAGCAATCCCGACGACGCAGCTGTACGTGTCCAGACTGCACCACTCCACGAAGGTTGAGGAGATCGTGGAGTACATGCGTGTGAAGACCAGCTGGACTTTGAGGGTCGAGAAGTTGGAGTCGCGTCACAACACGAACTTCAAGTCGTTCGTAGTGCGTGTTCCGACACATCATCTCGAGAAGTTCCTCAAGGAAGAGTTCTGGCCGAAGGGTGTTGTGTACCGCCGGTTTCGTGGCCGGATACACCAGTCAGCGAAACACGACGCAGACACTTCGTGTTCGTTAGTTTTTTAGTTTACTTAATTATAATGTTGTATGTATTTATAGTATTTTTAAGTTATAATATTGTATTGTATGTGTTTTATATGGGCCTTGATGCCTGAAATAAATGGATAAATAAATAAATAAATTGTCACGGTATGGGCATGTGAAGCGTAGGGATGAATTAAATGTCGTTAGAAAAGTTTTTATCATGAATGTGAATGCCTATAAGAGTAGGGGAAGATCAAAGAAACTATAAATGGACTGTGTGAAAGATGGTATGGCTAGAAAGAGGATGGCAACCGAGATGACGACTAGTAAAGAAATATGGAAAAAAACGACATATCGACCTGTCCTTATTCGAATTTATTTAGGACTGGCGCAGTCTTTCTCTTGCATACATCTCTATTAAGGCTTCCGCATACAGGCTTGACGCGATTTTGGTAGAACAATTTCCACGAAGTTTTTATAGAAATTATTCCAGTCAGATGACGGCATCTCAGTAGTAATTCCCTTTCATCTTTCACACAATCCATTAGCTGACGTTCACAAGGACGTAAAAATATCGCGAAGAGATTTTTTCGCATACTGGATTTTCGATGCACTGCTTAGCGCCGAGAGTCGAAAATTCAACAGTAGGTATGGTTTTTTGACGCGCTGGGATGCGCTCTGTTGGATTCTCAATGCTAAGCTTGAGCAAAGCATTGAAATCGCGTAGATATCGCGTATCGGATTTTCTCTCTTGGTGTTGACACCAAGAGTTGAAAATCCGATACGCGATGAAATCCCTCCGCGATATTTTTCGTTCGTACCAAGGTCGGCTTTATCGTTACTTTGGTTTTTCCCTAGTTCTATAGCCATCATTATAAGTAGGTATCCGTAAGGTAATACGTGACTGCCAGGTTGCGCAAGAGGACATACCTACATGTTAGTGACGCTATTGATAGTTCAATTGTCATCGCGTAAATTTCGTCACGGTCTGGAATTGTATGATTTGCAGTTGATTTTACTGGGTTTACCGACGGCTAGTATAAAAATTAGACTATAATAAAATTATTGAGATCATGAGCAATTATTAAACGTGATCATACTTATGTTTACCATAAAATACCCAAATGCAGGTAAATGATCACAGCTGCACTCTAATTGCATCACATTATCAATCACAATCTCAATCATTTGAAGGATATTGCTAATCCATTGCTTCATATATTATGTTCGAAAAATTAGAATAAAAAACATTTTTACAAAAAAAAAAACAACCGACTTCCAAAAAAAACACTACAAATTGAAAAATAACTTTAATTTCGGAAGTCGGTGTCTTTGGTTCCGCATTTTCGTTTATTGACACCGACTTCCGAAATTAAAGTTATTTTTCAATTTGTAGTGTTTTTTTTGGAAGTCGGTTGTTTTTTTTTTGTAAAAATGTTTTTATTTTTCACTTTTTAGTGGGTGACTTTGTAATTTATCTAAGTTACAATAGCCTAATGCCAACTGTTCATCACCTTTTACAAAATATTGCTTTTCCCGATCCTGGGACGTTAATTGTTGAGGAGTTCTCCCGGTAAGAACCAGGAGAACTCCTCAACAATCACTCATCATACGCATTGTGACGAGCATAAATTGCTTAGCAACCATATTAAAGTAATCGAATCGCAACCCGTGAAATATTTGTCATTGAGTTGTTCCGATGGCCATCTGTGGTCTTCATTATCAACTCCACTTTACCAAATGATGATTTCCGAGAGCAAATGCTCAAGTTACTTTAAAAAATACCCAAATCGCTATAGGTTTGCCTATAAAATTTGAGGGTTTCCCTCGATTTCCATGGGATCCTCTCATGAGATTCCAACTTGATGATTTATATTTATATTTATTTATATTTATTTATATTACAATTGCATGCTGCACTTACAGTAAACACCAAAGCGCGCAGCAAGCCAACAACATAACATTTAGCTAAAGAACTTAATACAAACATTTAACATAGATTTACTGCTATACAAAAATATATCAATTTCCGGCTCCTGAGCAATTAGGGCGTTCAGCAAATTGATCGCCTGGGTTGTGGGAGCAAAGCGAGCAGTATGGGTACGCACTGGCGGCGCCGCAAGCAGGCACCGCGAGGCACAGGCGCGCGAAGTCCGCAGCCGGTCCGGAGCAAACAATGAACAGCGAGCTAGTGTAGTCGCGTCATCTATCTTATTATTGAGCAATAAGTAGTAGTGCATCAACAGCGCACACTTACGTCTTAGTTCCAACGTGTTGACTCCTACCATTCCCGCAACAAACAGAGACGGATACAAATAGGGATAATACCCATATATTTTTTTATATAGGTAGCGAGCAAATTTTCGCTGGACCCGTTCTATCATGAGCTTGTATTTTTGCTCATGTGGATCCCATACCAACGCATTGTATTCAAGTTTGCTACGTACAAACGAATAATAAAGAGTGAGAATAACATTCCTGTCTTTAAACCTACTTGCCTGTCGCATAACGAAACCAAGTGATTGAAAGGCTTTACCACAGATATTATTAATGTGCTTATTAAAGGTCATATTCGCGTCCAAGGTCAGTCCAAGATCTTTTATTTCGCTGACGCGCTCCAGAGGGACCCCTGATATGTGGTAGGTATGTTGAATGGGCGCACGCGAACGGGTAAAAGACATAGTCTTGCACTTAGAAGTGTTAAATTCTAAGTGATTGGCTTCACTCCATTTTACTACCATATCGATGTCCCTCTGCAGAGCCTCACAGTCATGCTCGTTGTTAATACCCAAGAATAACTTCAGGTCATCCGCAAACATGAGACATCGTGCCGCCTTGACGACCTTCGGCAGGTCATTAGCCATTACAATAAATTGCGTAGGTCCAAGGGTGCTACCCTGGCTTACACCAGAGCAAGTTAAATATGGAGCAGATTTATGTCCAGAGATTTGGACATACTGAAAACGATTAGTTAAATAACTCGAGAAGAGTTGAAGCAACTTCGGGGTAAAACCTATTGCAGATAATTTTTTAAGTAAGACGTCATTTTGGACGCGATCGAAGGCCTTTTTAAAGTCAAAATAAGCCACGTCAACTTGCTTATTTTTATCCATTTCGGTGACGGCATAGTCTACAAAATTAATATGGTTTGTCACAGTGGATTTACCAGCCCTAAAGCCATGCTGACACTCGGACAGTTGGGTCTTGATCTGTCTGGTGATGTACTGATTAAGTATCGACTCAAAGACCTTGCCGAAAGCTGACAGAACCGCAATAGGCCTGTAGTTGTCCACTTTTGACCTGGCGCCACCCTTGGGTACAGGAGTAACCCGTGAAATTTTCCACTCTGCAGGATAAGAAGCTGTTTGTAGGGCTAAGTTATATACAAATAGAAGTGGTTCTCTAAATATTTCCAAGCAGTCTTTAAGAATAAAGGGTGGAATTCCATCAGGCCCTGCAGATGAATGGGCTTTTAGGCGGCGAATTGCTACTGATATGTCGGCTGAGTCAACCACATCTATGGCTATCCGCGCGGAGCATAGCGGGTCTGTTGCCTCCAGCTCAGCATTGGCTGCAGACAAACCAGGGTCATACGGCAGAAACACTGAACTGAAGTATTTAGCAAAGGCATTTGCTGCTTCTACCCCTACCACGATCCGTCCATCATATTCAAAATCAGTGCACGTTTGTCTGCGAGCCTGCTGACCTTTAACAAAATTCCAAAAACTTTTAGGATCCCTCTTTATATCCGCCTCGGTTTGTCGGATATATTCAGTATATGTCTGATCGATTAGCTCTTTAGCTCGCTGTCTGTAAAATTTGTATAATTCCTGATTAAACTCTAATTTAAGCTGCTTGAATTTTTTTAAATGAAAATACTTATCTTTCAAAGTTTTAACTATTACGGGTGTAAACCACACCGGATACTGGTACTTCGAGTTTTTGTTTATTCTGATTTTTTTTGGTACATGTTTTTCAAAAATTTCATGTAACTTGCTGTAAAGTAATCTGACAGCTTCGTCAACGTCTGTTTGCGTATATACATCGTCCCATTTTGTTGAATACAACTCACCATATAAAGATTGAAAATCAGCTTTACGGAAATTCCATTCTGTTGGCTTAGTATCGTCGTCACAGCCTGGAAAACAAGGTGCGCGCACCATGCGACCCCGCGGCTGCTCAGCACACTTACCTCGCACCCTCACTAATAGTGGCGGATGATAGGCATCAGCCGGGACCACAGGCTCCACATCACCACTTACATCAATCGTCTCAACGTCCAAACTGCTCAGCACCAAATCTAACATCTTACCGAAATTATTGCAAACGGTATTGTGTTGCGTTAATTTACAAAAAGTTATCAGATAATTGTAATGCATAATAACATTCTCACTACAAGAGTTTAAATTAAAGTCGCCTAATATTAACACGTCAAATTTTTCAAACTTTGCAACAACATTCTCTAACACACAAAAGGTTTCAATATACTTGCTATCACTCGACCTAGGAGGTATGTACACCACACAACATATGATTTTAGTAAACTTTAGTGTTATAATACCAATCACAACCTCAATATCGCTCGAGTAGCCGTCAATATCGACTACTTGTTGCACTTTATACTGATCACGTACCGCGAGCAGTACACCACCCCATCCTGCATCGCCAGCGCGATCCTGACGCAAAACTGTATATCCCGGAGGAAACAATTCAGCGTCACATACGCTACTAGTCAGAAAAGTCTCTGTAAATGCAAATAAATCAACTGATTCAACTAATATGGCCTTTTTACAAATGTCCAGCTTTGAACGCAGACCACGGACATTCTGGTAAAAAAAATCGTATGTCTTCTGCTTTTTATTAACCCTCATACTGCTGTGGTTTTCGAAATCCACGTCTCCATGGTTTAATATGGACATCTTCTGCCCAGTGTTCGGGTTTCATATAATTCTCAACATGTTTTGTTGGCACTGTTAACTTAAATGACGCATAATCACCTCGCGACTTTAATGCTTCCACTGAGCAGTTGTCATCCGCACTAATATTGCGTAGGTGAGTAATCACTTGATCAGCTGTAGTACCAGTTTGGACGTAGTACAAATGCAAATACGATTTCCTTTCCGCCGCAGCTAATGCACATATAGCCGAACCCGGGGCAGCCGTTCCACGAGTCACATTATGAGGTGCACGACGTAATCTTTGCCGTTTGACTTCAACCCAGTCCGAATCATTGCTGTTATGATTTTGCTGCGCAAGATTCATCGGCGGCACTGTTGTGTTTACGATTTCAAGTTGTGACGTTTCTGACGGCAGCGGTGGGGTCGGAGTAGGGGGTCCGCTGAGGCACGTTGACACATTCGGCTCGAACGCCTCTAGTCCGCGCGTGACCGAGACAGGCGATACGTTGCGCGCTCCCTTCGTTTTACGAGCGCCCACGGAGAGCGCCGTCTCAGCCCGAACGCGAGCATCACGCACTGGCCGTTGGGTCTGCTGCACTGTGTTGACAGTGCTCTTACCCACTTTTGCTCCGATTTTTGTGGCTATCGCCATGGAACTCGAATCATCACTAACACCAATAAGTTTACGTATTAATTGTGTTTGATCGAGGACGACCTTTTCCAGCGAAACTATTCTGTTTCCCAATGAGTGCACAGTTTTAGTGAGTTCGCCAATTGTGGTTTCCAACGATTTGCCCGCCATTTCTAATACTTTAAATAATTTGTACGGAGCGATTAGCGAACGACCTCCGGCCTCGACGGTGGCGGGGGGGGGAATATATAAAATTGTAGTGCTTTAAAATACTTAATGAAAAAATTAACAAACGCACTAGTCGCTCCTACGATTTTCGAAAGTTCCCCTCGATTTCACTGGGATGCTATCATCAGATCCTGGTTTCCTTATCATGGGACCACCCTTGGCATATCCCCTTTCCAACAAAAAAAGAATAATCAAAATCGGTTCATAAACGACGAAGTTATCCGCGAACACACATAAAAAAAAAAAAAAAAAAAAAAAAAAAAAACATATATACGGTCGAATTGAGAAACCTCCTCCTTTTTAACCGACTTCAAAAAAGGAGGAGGTTTCTCAATTCGACCGTCTATATGTTTTTTTTTTTTTTTTTTTTATGTGTGTTCGCGGATAACTTCGTCGTTTATGAACCGATTTTGATTATTCTTTTTTTGTTGGAAAGGGGATATGCCAAGGGTGGTCCCATGATAAGGAAACCAGGATCTGATGATAGCATCCCAGTGAAATCGAGGGGAACTTTCGAAAATCGTAGGAGCGACTAGTGCGTTTGTTAATTTTTTCATTAAGTATTTTAAAGCACTACAATTTGATGAAGGCCTGGAGTCGATCTGATGGTGGAGCCGAAAGACAGTCGAGGGGACTCCTCAACGATTTACAGCAGTTACCTTGTGTTTGGGCTTGATTAATTTGTATTGATGTGAACTTTACACCTAGATGGGTTGCGACTGTCATTAGGGGTCTGATGATGAAGACGAAGGACAGTTAAGGGAACTCCTCTACAGTTTACAGTAGCTACCTTGTGTATGTTCACCGATTACTCAAAGACGGCTGGACCGATTCCAAAAGTTCTTTTTTTATTTGAAAGGGTATACTCTCGAGGTGGTCCCATTATCATCAAGTTGGAATCTGATGAGAGGATTCCATGGAAATCGAGGGAAACCCTCAAATTTTATAGGCAAAGCTGCAGCGATTTGGATATTTTTTAAAGTAACTTGAGCATTTTCTCTCGGAAATCATCACTTGGTAAAGTGGAGCTGATGATGAAGATCACAGATGGCCATCGGAACTACTCACTGACAAATATTATTAGTAATCGAATCGCAACCCGTGGGTTGCGATTCGATTACTTTAATATGGTTGCTAAGCAATTTATGCTCGTCACAATGCGTATTGCGAGTGATTGTTGAGGATCTCCTGGTTCTTACCGGGAGAACTCCTCAACAATTAACGTCCCAGCATCGAGAAAAGCAATATTTTGTAAAAGGTGATGAACAGTTGGCATTAGGCTTTTGTAACTCAGATAAATTACAAACTGACCCACTAAAAAGTGAAAAATAAAAACATTTTTACAAAAAAAAACAACCGACTTCCAAAAAAAACACTACAAATTGAAAAATAACTTTAATTTCGGAAGTCGGTGTCAATAAACGAAAACGCGGAACCAAAGACACCGACTTCCGAAATTAAAGTTATTTTTCAATTTGTAGTGTTTTTTTTGGAAGTCAGTTGTTTTTTTTTGTAAAAATGTTTTTTACTGTAACCCCCTTACTAACAAACGTTATATAGCGTCTGTATAGTTACACAATGCTTTGTCTTCTTGTTTTGAAAGTCAAGGTACTGACGACTGAAAGAGAGAAATCGGTGTGTACAACTATAAAAGGTGTAAAAAAATTAACCTTACAAACTTTAAGAGGTGCTTTAGACCATTGGACTGAACAACTTTCACTATGGGACCAACTCTGAAATCACGAAAAAAAAATCCGCTGTTTCATACATTTTGATCAAGTAGGTAATGAACTTTTGTATTAAACAGTGGATTTTTTTTCGTGATTTCAGAGTTGGTCTCATAGTGAAAGTTGTTCAGTCCAATGGTCTAAAGCACCTCTTAAAGTTTGTAAGGTTAATTTTTTTACCCCTTATATATCTGATATAATACGTTTTTAGTCCTTGGGGATAAAGTGTGTTACGCAATTAGCCCGCTGCATCAAGTTTTGGGTAGGACGTTTTTTGACTTAAATATTGATGACATTTTGGCAAAGAAGTCAAGATTCGAAGTATAGAAGAAGAGAATAGAATAGTTTAAGATAATGGAATAGTAGTAGAAAGTGGCGGGCATTGCAGGATGCCTACACTCAGCATTGGGTAGCGAACGGCTGAAGAAGAAGAGAGTAGAGAGTGCAGTAAAATAGAGGTTGTAATATTATTATTAATCAATTTATTTCAGATAAAATGAATCCATACAATTATAAATACAGAGAAATATATAAAACACAGAAAAATAAATCATTACAATTATAGGTACCTGTTATGTTAGTAAAATCTTATGCACTATGTTAGTCAACACCCATCACAATATGCGTCCATTTGTTCTGGATAGGGCAGTCCGCACGAGATACAACCATCTGCAGGATATTGTTGCTACTGCCTCACACGCGCCGCAACAAGGAGGCTACTTTCATCCGTATAACCGCATGAAAGCCGTCCGTTCGCGCCTCCGTAAACATTCCGGACGTACTACAATAGCGAGGCAGTCGCATCAGCATCCTGAAGACGTTGTTGTATTGGACACGCAGAGCACTAGCAGCCCGGCGAGTAAAGGTTAGGTACCCACAGACTGCTCGAGTATAACGATTGGGAGTACGCCTTGAAAAGAGTAATTTTCACTGCCCTCGAGTAGCGAGCAAACCTGCGTGCAACCTTGTCCGCCCTGTCTGCCAATGCTCTGCGCTCCCTCTCTATGTCTGCGTCATCTTGCAACTCTTCTGTCACAACGTGAACCAGATACTTAAAGCTGCTCACCACCTGCAGAGCTGCACCATTAAGCATAATAGGCGGAACATGCAGTGAACCACGCTTTCCACTCTTGAAAACGAGCACTTCGCTCTTCTTCGAGTTATGCCTAAGTCCATGTTCCACCGCGTACGCCTCACAGATATACAACGAATACAACATTCAACGTCCCGCTACAATAGCGACATTTAAGACATACGTAGGAATGACCGTCAGTAATCATAAAAATAGTAACAACATAAAAGTAAAGTAAGTCACCCCCTGCCATTTTATCTCTGTAATTTATATAAAACATTGATCACTTGGTCAGGCAGAGGCTATATTATAGACTTTCCATAGTCCTCAATAACCAGTTCACTTTAGCCAACCAAACCCATAATCCAAAATCTTTGTCATATATCATATATCTTTACCATATCCTGCAATAGTCCTACACAAACCGGGGTTGTTCTTGGGTGCACTTGCATAATGCGAACTGGGATAATAGTCGGTTGGTGCCACATTTCAATAAAATCGTCTAACGGGCCTCTGTGAGTTGGCTTCGGCCCCTCGTACGCCTTCCAAAGGTCTGGGACTCCAGGGTCCCGAGAAATATCAAAAGACATAAAATAATTCTTAGTTTGAAAACTACCGTCTGCACCAATCGCATACACAGAGCCCTCTTTTTATTTTCTTCAATTCACCTAGTTCTTTAAGTAAAGGTTGCTCCAAAGAAATTTTTGAAAATTTAATTGATGGAATTATATGGCTTTATAACGAAACCGCGAAACCATATACGTGTGTACGCTGTATACTCTCGAGAGCAATGAATTAGGGTCACATTTTATTTCAAACACAATTTCTTTCATTAAGCTAGCATTCTTAGTTTCAAAGACCCTTAGGTATCTTTGTGTGACCCTAATTCATTGCTCTCGAGTCTATGTTTTCTTTTTAAGTTATTCTACACTGTTCCACTGCTAAGCAAAGGCCTCACCCAAATCCTTCCAATGGTATAGAATTGTTAAAAAATAAGTAAACATGAGTTCATCATTAATTATTGGTAATTTTCTGGTCTAAATTACTTAAGATAATTCATACATATCTAAAAACTTTAATCATGAGAACTGACAATAATAAATCATACCACGGAGTTTTTTTCTTAAGACTTTCCTTACCTATTTCTGCTTAGTAACTGTTTTTCGGTTTGAAAGGCGATGCTGGTAAAATGAGAGAGAGAGATTTGATTTAGATTTCTCATTTGCACATGAGACATTCCAGCTCTGTTTTCTAACCATCAGTAGGGCCGCTTGCTTATTTGCCATTAAATAACAAAGAGAGCAATGGTAGCCCAGTGGTGTCGGCCCCGACTTACGAGTTTATAGATCGTGAGTTTGAACCTAGACAGGCCCTTTACTTTGTTTTTTTAATTTCATCACCACTGCTCTCAAAACACAGAAGGAAAACATCGTGAGGGAACCAGCATGTCCTAGAACCAATTAATCAAAGACATCCACCCTCCTGGACTGGGCCCGCGCCTGGGCCGCGATTATGACTCACTCACTCTCATAGAGAGGAGGCCTGTGTCCCAGCAGTGGGAACATTAATAATGCTACAACTAAACTAAACAAAAAAATAACATTCAGGAATACGTACCTTCTAATAAATATATAAATGAGTAATTAATCATGAATATATTATCACTATTGGCGTCATTAAATAAATCATTAATTGACATCAAGTGGCACTTGATTACCTACGTTCTAAACTCATTAGAGAGATATGACACTATCTTTGAACGAGAAATGGTCTATAAATAGTCTTCTTAATTATCTACAAGTACACTTTAGTGCAAAAGTGTTTGTTAATGTTTTGAAAACGAAATAAAAAATAAGAAGTACTAATTCTTATTGCTATGCAATATTCCTAGGTGTCGCCCACGATTTAGCATTTAAACTTCAACCCTCGTTTGACTCTCTAATAGGGTGCAGTTTTCTAAAATTGTATCCACATAACTTTCGAACTCTCTTTAAAATTCAATAGCTGAGTTGAGAGACGCCCTCAGGCTAACTGGAACGACTTCGCAGGATGGTTGGTAGCAGCTGAATGAGAGTTGCCAAAAATTGATTTGAACGGTGAGCAATAGGAGAAGGCCCTCGTCCAGCAGTGGACTGCTGTAGGATGATGATGAATGGAAACCGTAGCTTAAGATGCCTACAAATTTGCTCGATTTTTAACGGTCAACACGTCTGATTAAGCAGTCAAATAAATGTGTGAGCAACAGGTGCAGTTTACAAAAATCTTTCATGTTATCTCAAAACCAACCTGCTGTCAAAAACACCCCTCATTCGCACAATATGAGTACTAAATGAAGTGCATGAGAGAATAGACATATTTTCGTGCAATTTGAGTGAATTCGCAAGTTTTGTTGAATTTTGTTAGTTACATTTAAACATTAATATTCTGTGTTGTTTGTCTTTATATTTTAGGTTAAGTTTTTATAGTATTAAAAGAAAAAAAAAAGTTTTGTATTTTAAAGTTTAGATCTTTAAGTATTAGCCGTAAGTTGATTTTTCATTTTATTTTGTTTACAAACCACTATTGTATTGGGGTCATCCAAGATAGTGTGTGTAAGTTTAATAAATAAATAAATAAAAAATCTTCTTTTACAGAGTACAGATATTTTTATATCTTTAGTGGTTCAGATCAGACACTGTGTTGTCAATAAGTCAGACACGAGAGAGTTTTATGCGTTTGTAGTAGAAAAGTAAAAAGTAATAAAACATCAGAGCTACTTGTAAATCAGTTCATCTAGAAAAGTACATGTGAGGCACATGTACTTTTCTAGATGAACTGATTTACAAGTAGCTCTGATGTTTAAGGGCTGAGTTTTCAATCGACCGATATTTTTTATTCGTGGAATAAATTTGACGTCTGACAGTTTTTGTATGGAAGAAGTGTCAGAAATTCAAAATTATTCCTCCGATAAAGTTATCTGGCGTTGGAAAAATCACACCAAAGTAGCATTGCTGAGTTTTCGTTTTGGTGCTGAATAAATTAAAGATTTACAGGCATATTGTAGGTAAACTTTGTTCTCTGTCATGTGTGTGTATCTCTTATATACGAGCGACACGCGGCAACTAGAGCACTAAAGAGGCCAAACTTTTAGTTACCCCTGGATAATAAAATAACGAACATTAACGATTGGCTTTCTTAGACTTATAGCACTTTGTGTTTCCACAGAAGGGCCATTCATATTACTTTTCGTCAAGTATTGCTATCAGAAACCCTACAGACCATCCATCGACATTTCTATGAATTCAGAAAACATAATATAACATAAACATAGAATACATAGAAACGAAGAAATTATGAATCAGTCTAATAATACAACCTATGCTGATTTCAGCTACTGTGACTGTTCCTGTTATGAATGACTATAGGTTACGAGCGTGTGGCGGCATCTACAACGCCACATACGAACTACGCATCATAATGACGTCACGATAAATCCTGCATCGCGCAAGCAAGGTTTACCATGCAACTAGCTTACATACAATGATATCAATCGTTGGGCAGTAGCCCACCAGTCCCAACACCCCCCTTTCAGAACAGATCCTCCTTTTTCAATAGAGGTTGAGTGAACTTACACCCCTTTCCTCATACCTCTATAAGCGTATATGCTCTGGTCTGGCTAACGTAACCTTTCATGGCAGTGAAAGTACGTGCTCAGTGCGGACACGTTAGAATACCATTATGGTAATGAGGAGGGTGGCTTACTCTTGAGGGAATCATTCTGCTTAACCATTACAAGTTCCTTTCCAAAATAATATCAATACCGAAAACCGACAAGGGAAAGTATGAATCGTGCTAAAAACTCTATACATTTGTGCGCTAAACTAGTTATTCCCACAATTTGTTAGAGCGCTTTCAAACTGGGGAACTTTTCATTCGCTTGATGCACGGTCTGGTCCGTATTGATTGAGTTATTCGGGCTCGTTTTTCGATAGTTTTTTTGTGTAGACGTCCATGGATTATGTTGTGGGATAATCGGGGTAGGCTGTTGTAGTTGTTACCGGTATTTCTGTAAGTGTATTCGCCTCAATTGCTTTATACATTTTGACAATAGTTCTTAGTAAACTGAAACGTCACTAAGGTTGAAAATACCTAACTGTCCTTGTCGTTTTATGACGTGCAAACGCCCAGCGTCAGGTGGTACACCTTGTGTTGCCATCTGACATTACTTAAGAGCGTTTACGCCGTACGGCATTTCATACAAACTTTCAAGCCCTTGTTTTTCGAAATTAACTAACGGATTTTAGTGAAACTTCCTAAGCATAAGCAGGATACAAAGGTCTAAAAGATAACTGGAAATATCTGTTTCTATGGAAAGTTTAAAATCGGTCTAACTTGGCTGTAGCACTATTTTTCGAAAATGTTCTCTACTAACTTTTTAGACCTTTGTATTTTGCTTATACGTACGAAGTTTCATTAAAATCGGTTCATTCACTTCGAAAAAAAAGGGCTTGAAAGTTTGTATGAAATGCCGTTCGGCGTAAAAGCTCTTAAGCTGAACTAAGGCCCATTTGGAATCTTGGTTTTCCGTTTTTTATAAGTAGTTCTAAGGTGTAATTTTATGCTGTAATGCCAATAAACGCATTTTACTTTCTATCACTCTAATGGTAAAGTAATTACGAGGCAAAGTTCTTCTCTCTTGTACGCAGCAGCTAAAACAAGTTTCATTTCATTTCAGCAGCCATTTTGTTCATGATAAAGTCTAACCCTCCCGGTCCACTTCTGAACACAACTACCCAACTTATACCTCCAACAACACCGCAGCCACATAAAAATCACAGACTTTAAAAAGAAAAATTAAAACCTGCTTAGCTTAATACGAGACCTTCCTGAACGCCGCCATCTTTAAATGCAAATCCCTAACATTACGAATGGTAGTTAAAGAGCAAACGTCGGGTTGATAAAAAGTTTTAATTACAAGAAGAAGGTAGCTACACCTGTACTCTCTGATTTGCATAGAAGGTCTTAGTCTTTATTCAGTTATCTCATCAGTCTTGCGATTCAGAGCCGTTAAGTCAGTTAAATCGGAATTGAACTGAATCGGAACAAATTATTGTCGATTACAAATGATTGTTAATTGCTTTGTAAACGAAAATATAACGCCCTCATTGAAAATCTGCGCTTTTATTACTGCGTTCACCCCTTTTTAAAAGACAAAGGATGAAATTAAAAGAACTTGCGTCTTCAAACATTACAACACCTTAGGGTTTTTTTTTAAATAAACGATGATTAAGGTTAAGTAATGTTCAAACGTCAAAAATGTATGGTTGAACAGTCACTAATCAATGCTTAACTTTATGCAATGTTTATGAGTTAAGCGATTATAATGTTTGCTACAGGCGTTTTTATTATGAACCTATTTTGACTGCACAAGCTTCAAATAGTAAAATCTTGCGAGAACAATGCGAATTAACTGAGCGAAACAGTACCAACGGTGTGCCAAGAAATTCGCACGAAACAGTATCATAATGTGATATGCACTATTGTTTTCCTATAAGCCACACGATTTTCTGCCATGTCGTTGTGCATGCAATTACGTAAGACAGTGACGTCCCTTTACCTGCAACTATCATTGGCTCGATTGACTCAATGACTATATTGGCTCAGGGGGCCTAAAAAGGCCACTTTGGCAGTATCATAAAAGGATAACATTATGAATCATAATATGGCAAAGACAATCCGTGTTTTTCCCTGTTTCGCTGCACTACGTAGGTATAATCAAAGAGATTGGGATTGGATTTGGATAGGATTGATTGGTATTTTAGCACAGACAAAAAAAAAACTGAAAAAACATTCACCAATGGGATTTGATATGATCAACTTAACAGTTAATAAATTCATAATGTTATCCTATTATGATTCTGCCAAAGTAGCCTTTTTATGCCCCCAGTTCTGAGTTGACTTACACAATTACTGGCAGTGCTCACACGGACAGGTCCACTCAAATCTGTGTGGTTCTGACAATTTCAGACACTGATCTGCGGATGGAGATTCAGCCATAATCATGGTCAGATCAGCTATGGACTATTCCTCACCTCATTTAAGCTTATATGTCTGGACTTTGCCATTTCTTCTCAGGGGTAGATAAGAAATGTTTTTTTTATATGACGTGTGAAATTGATTTCGATATCCTATTTACAGAATAAACTATTTCATTATAATGCATAACTAGATATTTTTTCACAGCTTAGCCTACGTATTTAACAGGACGTCACTTCATGCTTCGTTTATCGATTTTTACAAATATTTGTGTGGTACACAAATGTTCTATAATATACGGAGGCATTTGTGCATTATCTTCATCGTGTTGAGGCTCAACCATTCTACTGTTAGGCGTTAGGCGTAGGCTACCTTTGCCGTCCAATGCAGACCAACATAGCTATTCACAACCACTCGATACGCTTCCGTACCATATCGAACATCAATCGATGTTAAATTCAATTCATTTATTTGTGACCATAGGTTACAATGGGTGTTACAGTCAAGTATATTATGATCTCTATGTCCTACCACTTGGTAGTGTACAAATAATAATATCAATTAATCACGATTACAATTAAAATAGCAGGAAATGTCAGATAAAAGCATTAGATTACATAGTTAGAATACGTCAACGTAATATACATTATAGTCCCATTATTATAACAAGCAAGCAATACTTCACAACCAGTTACACATAATTATAATTCCTCAATAGAGTAATATGTCTTCTCAATCAGAAATATAAATAACTTCTTTTTAAATTCATTAATATTGTCTGCTGATTTGATACACTTTGGTAGTTTATTATTAACCTTTGGAAACATTGCGAATGTGCTTTTCCGAAACAATGCAGTTTTGTTTGGTACCAAATGTAGCATACCAGCTCTGCGCAAGCTACTTACTTGTGAAAACTTAGACAGGTTGCGCCTGACAAAAAGTGCAGTTTCGTAAATGTACATGGACGGCAAAGTTAATATTTTTAAGTTTTTAAAATGAGGTTTACAACTATCAGTCTTTTGTAGATTACAGATGGCTCGGATACATCGTTTTTGTGAGATAAATAGAGATAGAGATATAGAGTGAACAGGCATTTTCAGGGCACGCTCTTTCCTTCATAGACCTCATCTATAGCTTTCCATCAGGCGTGATTAAGAGCGGGCCCATTTAGTAATAAAAATTAAATAAATGCAGTTGCATGTTATCGTGTAGGAGTCCTCTAAACGCTGTTCACAAGACAGTCCCGAAAATTTTGTCAGTTTAAATCAAATATAAGACCGCTATTCTTCCGACGGCTGTTTGTTGTCGAGGGCAAGGCGAATCAGGTTATCGAAATGTGTCATTTTCGATACGATAGCCTCTCGAATGGTTGTGAATAGCTATGCTGTACTTATAAAATCGGTTTCTTTTCGTACAGATAAGGCACAAGATTTTTTTTTGAGGATGGGAAATCATCAAATGACCCCTCCCGCTCAGGGTGGAGCGAAAGGGAATGTCAGACTCTTACTGACTAAAACCCACCCGTGTTCCTTCCTTAGCCCTTTATGTTCCGGGCCAGCGGTAACCCTTTCGGACAATCCCGCTGACCCGGCAGGCTTCGGCCCTAACTGGCCCCTTCACTATTGCTGACATCACTTTGAGGCGCGCGTGGAACACGTACGCGTCGTCCGGCACGGGCCTGGTCCTGATCGGACGGTGAGCTACCCATTACTCTCTGTCCGCAGGCACGTAAGGCACAAGCCTTGATTGACCACCACGCTTTCTTAAGCCGGATTGGCGATTTCAGACTTCTATTAACTATTACTACTACTACTACTACTACTACTGTCCTTGATCTGTTTGTTTTAGCTGTAAGTCTCCCATGTTATTCAAATAAATTAATAAGTAAGTCGAAGTTTCCTCGGGTACGTATTTGAATATCGAAGATTAAAATACCTACTGTTAAAATATCGATGTTCAAAACATCGAAAATTTAAATATCGAACGACCATAAAACCGAAAATTAAAATATCGAAAGTTTATACTATCGAATGGTTAAATAACCTACGTCTAATATAATCTAAAATCCAAATATCTACAAAAGTTACATCGAAAAGTCCAAATATCGAAATACAGATTATCGAATGTCCTAAATATCGAAGTACAAACTATCGAACGTCCTAAATATCGATGGGTACATATATTATTTGAACATCGAAAATTAATATACCTACGTGTAAAAATGAGTTAATTTTCAACATTAAATACATTCATTAATTCACCCTACGTACAAGTTAAAATATCGAACAAATTTTGATATACTCGTAAGTAGTATGAGTGAAAAAAGGTTGCTTCTACAACATCTCCGGCGCTACGGGAAGTGCAACCCCTTCGCCCTTGCGTAACAAAGGACAGGCACCCATGTTCACCTCCGCAGCTTCGGCTTGCTGGTCGCCTCTGGCGACCAGCCTCAGCCGCTACGGCTCCCACGGGTGCCTATGCTTTGTTACAGCGGGCGGGGGTTGCCCTCCCTTCGCGCCTCCGGATTTTTATATACACTCTAGGGGTAACAGCCAAAAGACTACGTAAATTCGGGGTGCCCCAATTCGGTTTTGGAACAATTTCAATCTATTTTATCCATGAAAATCAGTGTCCAGTGTACAAGCATAGGTCAATCGTGAAGGTATTATTTAGGTCTTTAAATTAAAATATTTTCTTGAAAGTCAATATGTTGTGCTACTAAAGTTAGTGACAGAAACGTATCGCTGCAAAACCGACTCCACGTAGTCTTGTCTGCCCTACCCCTAGAGTGTAATTTAGAATCGCGTAGGCGCGGAGGGGCGAGGCAGCCCGCGAGCTGAGGAGCAGGTGGTTTTAACACCCGCCGCCGTAGCTGAGGCTGGCCGGCGAAGCCGGCCAACAAGCCGAAGCTGCGGTGGTGAGTGTTTAGACCATCTGCGACGTTAAGCTCGCGTGGGACTGCCGGAGCCCTGCAGCGCCGGAGCCGTGACAGAAACCATGCTTGCTTGCATGTTGCATGATTGCTGCATGCTAATTGTTTGCTAGATGGTAATCAGTTACTAGGTGGGTTAAAAAAAAAAACAAGGAAAACCTCATGTAATGTACTTTAATTATTTTTACATAATAAAAACCCAAAATAAAACACATTTGTACGCAATTGTACGTATCACTTATACTGCCTATATAATTTTTTTCGGTATTTTAACTAGTAGGTATTTTTAACGTAGATATTATGAACTTAGATGTATTAAATGTTGATATTTTGAACTTAGGCATAATGTCATTCGATATTTTGAATCATTCGAAATTTTAATCACTCGGCATTTCAATCTTCGACGTTTAAAGCGTAGGTATAACAATTTTCGACATTTTGATATAATCGATATTTAAATTTTCGATGTTTTGAACATTGGTATTTTAAGCGTAGGTATTTTAATCTTCGATATTCAAATACGTACCCGTTTCCTCACAACGTCTTCCTTCACTGATGTTAGATAGGTCCAAGATACACTTGAATTGTCATCCCAAATCCGTCCATAAATTGATGACATCATGCGGAAAAACCTGTGCAATCGACAGTCGTACATATTGCAATTCCTACATTCTGAACCAATAACCAGTTTATCAGCAATCTGTTTGCGCCTTACAACTAGCCTCAGATAATCACAGTGGCGCATCTGTGTCCTTTGTCAGAGCTCCATGTATGAACGTACCTAGATATATATACATGCAGTATGTATTGCGCTGCAGTCTGAGTTATACGGTTAATATTGGAAACGAAAACGGTGACGTTATTTGTAGGGATAGTAAAGTTCTGTAGTTTGTGGGGTAAGTATAGTGTTACTGCCCAGTTGGTCTCGTGGATTTTATTACCAGGTCGAGCAAATTGGGTAGGTTAATGGGTTTTTCCATTAAGAATTTCTGAGTAACAGCCTGGGGTTCGGAAGTTGGCGGTGTGAAACCCCTGTTCCTCGAAAAGCGCGTTAAGCCGTTTGTCCGTTGGTTGGTTGGGTGTCCCAGCCCAGTGGGGGTCCCAGCCGCCGCCGCCGCCGGAGACGATCCGGGCGTCGGGAGCCGCGTGACGACTCCCGGCCACCGTAGGCGCGGGCCTGCGGGCGGAGAGTAATGGGTAGCTCATCGTCCGATCAGGACCAGGCCCGTACCGGACGGCGCGTACGTGTTCCACGCGCGCCTAAAAGAGATATCAGCAATAGAGAAGGGGCCCGCTAGGACCGAAGCCTGCCGGGGCAGCGGGATTGTCCGAAAGGGTTACCGCTACCCCGGAACATAAAGGGCTAAAGAAGGAACATGGGTGGGTTTTAGTCAGAAGTCTGACACTCCCTTAAGCTCCACCCAGAGCGGGAAGGGTCACTTGATAACTTCCCACCCTCAAAAAAAAAAGCCGTTGGTCCTGCGCCTGATCTCTCTCCTGTCGTGTCGGATTACGTGCCGTCCCATTGAACTATGATAGTGAGGGGAGAGAGAGTGCACTTGTGTATGCACTCACTTGTTCGTGTGACCGTCGTTGGTCATTTCAACCGGCCCACCTCCCTCCAGAAAGGATAGATAAGGTCTCCTAGTATATTAAGAACATCTGGATGACCCGGTATTTGTTCTAATTTGGGTGACGCCTGTATTTTCAAAAAGCACACGCGCGACAAATTCTGCAGTCATTTTCTGCAAGTACAATGTACATTTTCCATTAAATTGAATGGTCACAATACAACAATATTGATTTATTGCTGCAATTTAAAATAATAACAAAATGAAATCCTAACTTAACTAAAACTATAAACAAACTAAAATATAGCGTCGAAAAATTCACAATAGATGAAATATGTGCATACCAAATTTTTTTTTCTTTAAACAATGATTTTTTCACTCACCAATGCAAACTGTTCAATCCAATTTGCACCACTCTTGAAACATTGAAAGGAATCGTGCATAAAACGAAAAAAAAATAAAACACCCAAATGCAAAAGTCTCTTCAAACCTGATTACATTCAGACGGGGCATCAACCCTCAAATCCGAAAATAAACAGCACCATTGAACACAAATATACTAAATTGAATTCAACCCTAAAATGCTACAATATCGGATCGTGTAAACAAGTTTATACCCTTTGTATAGACGGTTGTATTCAACCCCAAAACTTGTTCGACCTTTAAAATCATCTGATCCGATTCTTAGGACGTTTTAAAATGAGTTATAGTACGCGACCTGCAAGTTGGGGGTTTTAAGAGAGCGGCTTATCTCAAACCTTTCTGCTTAAAGGGTTATTGCAGTCGGAGATCAATTTATGCGATGCCATATCTCGTTATAGTGGTCAAATACGGTTTAGATTAGAACCAACAGGGTTGTTGACGAAGAATGAGTAAAAATATCTCCTCTTTGTGATGAGGAGTGGGCCATAATCCACTACGCGGCCTAATGCGGGTTGGTAGATGTCACACGTCTTGAAATTTTCGGTTTTAGGACACGCTTCGCCGGATGGCTGGCTTGGTTGTGTTTGCGGATAAATGGATCACAATTATGCTTATATGTCTGGTGTTCTGTGAGAGAAAGTATGCAGGCGAGTCCAATGTTCCATGTTAGTTTTAAATTCAATTATATTATTGTCAACGTTACATTTGTCTTTATGTTAATGAATTTATCTAATTGGTGTTTTAATTAACTATAAATAAATACCGGTATCCTCACGATGTTTTCCGTCACCGTTTTGAGAGCAGTGGTGGTTAAATTAACAACACAAAGTAAAGTGCCTGTCGGGGTTCGAACTCACGACCTACAACTGGTAAATCGAAGCCGATACCACTTGGCCACCACTGCTCCATTATGTATGAGTAAGAATGAAAAAAAAGTTATTTAAAAAAAATCAAAAAACCCGACTGCAGTAAAAAACTTAGGTAAGTTAAAAGAAACTGAAAAGCTAAAAACAAGCCCATTTTAAATTAAATAAAAGTTGGAAGTTATACCATACGTGTAGCAATGGCTACACGTAGCTACATAAATACGGAAATGTTCTTTAGTAACTTTTTAGACTCTTGTATCCTGCCTTTTAGACTCTTGTATCCTATAATTATTGAATTCCTACGCATAAGCGTAGGAATTCAATCATTTCGAAAAACAAGGCCTTGAAAGTTTGTATGAAATTCCGTACTGCGTAAACGCTCATAAGAAGTATTTCTTTCCGACATGCTGGACAAAAATTGTAATCGCTCAGCTAAAATGCAAGTTAAAAACATAATTATAGCCTATAATAATGGCACTCGGAAATAATGAAGCTCTTAAGGCATGATTTGGCTTGTAGGATAAAATTATACACAGTACTATACTATAATCTACTCGCTTCAGTCTGGAATGATGAAATCTCAATCTTGTATTCTGTGTAACATGAACAGAATCGGGTTTTCGTTTTATTTATTCACATTAATCTCCATTACCGGATGCTCTTTATGCATTACCTTATTCCAGCATATCTATTCACAACCATTCGGCGTGCAACCAATCAATGTTAGTCCTCTAAACGGTGTTCACAAATCCGAAACCCGGCTATTTGCATACTTTTGGGAAGTGAAAGCATTAGGAAGTGGTTGGCCGGGTACTTTCGGGGGATGTAATTTTGACTTTCGAAAAGTGCTCATTCTCAGCCTAATTTGAATAAATGACTTTTGATTTTGCTGTTAGAGACTAGGCAAATCTGGTAGGTAACCGAAAATGATTGTGTAATTTTCGACTCGCGAATAAGAGCTATGCTGCAGTGTACTGTATAAGTGTATAGTGTACAAAGGATTCATTTTATCTCTTAACTATCCAATTCTGTTTCCTCTTTCCTATTTCAACACTTTGCCAAGATTATAAAGATATCCTAGCTCAAATACTGCAATGAAATTAGCACTAAATAAATAGTGTCTATTTTAATTACACAGACAGTAAGATAAAGTCGACACAGACGTAGACGCTTTGAATGAATCATTTAAATCTAGTATTGCAACGGAATCCGAAAGCAGTTTAGACGAAGGCAGAGCTGTTTCAATTAAGTTACTCTTTTTAGGTGGTTTGAACATCGGATGGAACTATACTAATACTAATTACTAATACTAATAGTTAATATAACCGACGAGTTTGTTTGTTTGAACGCGCTAATCTCTGAAACTACCAGTCGGATTTGAAAAATTCTTTTTGTATTTGATAGCCCAATTTTTGAGGTAGGCTATAGGCTATTTAACATCACGCTATGACCCTTAGGAGACGAGCAAAAAGACAAAAAGTCCGAAAGAACGCTAACGCTGCCCGCTAACGAAGTAATAGCGGGCAGGCGATGCCATGCGACTGGATGGGTCGGGGAAACAAGAAATTTCACGTGGTCGAAGTCGCGGGCAGAAGCTATCACACTAATATTTTAAAGGCGAAAGTTTGAGAGTGTGTGTGTGTATATTTATATGTTTGTTACTTCTTCACGCTTAAACGGCTCGACCAATATTGATAAAATTTTGTATGGAGGTAGCTGACACCCTGGATTAATATATAGGCTACTTTTTATCCCGATATTCCCACGGGATCGACTTTTACGCGGGTGAAACCGCTGGGTACAGCTAGTTTGTTATAAAAGGCTTGTGGATAAAAGATGTTTTAATTATTTCTGAGGTTATGGACTGATCTCGTCGTACCGGGCAAGCAAAACCCCAAAGTTCCGAGGAGTGTTGCCCAGCAACCGGGACGTGGAGGTCAGATTGGCAGTCGTTCCATGTAAAATATTGGTATCCAGCTGCATGCGGTTAGGCTGGAAGCCGACGCCAACATGGTTGGGTAAAGACTAGAATGGATCCACGAATGACAGCCGGGACCAGCGGCTTAACGTGCTTTCCGAGGAACGGAGGGGTCTCGGTATGTAATGAGGGTCACCCATCCACAGACCAACCGCGGCAAGCGTTACTTAACCTGATCGATCGACCTGTGCGGCTGTTATAATTTAGCCACGGGCCCTTCTCAGGTCCAGGAAAAATAAAATCTCTGTATAAAACACGACCAGAAACAATGTACTCATCTCGAACATTTCTTTAATTAAATATTCTGAAAGGCAAATAGCTCTCGGCCCTTTTTTCACTTTTATGCAAATCCTTAGATCAACGTCGAAATGCCATCAAGACTCAATCTCATTGAGAATGCAAATTCTCTGGTAAAATTGAAAATGCCTTCCTATAGTCTATTAGTGCTGTAAGCGGTCGGTACGGGACCAAACTTGGAGGTTTTCGGTTTGTAATCTTTATTAAACGATTTCCGATATCCAGTACCTACCTATAGCTCACCGTCCGATCAGGACCAGGCCCGTGCCGGACGGCGCGCACGTGTTCCACGCGCGCCTCAAAGATATGTCAGCATCATTTGAAGGGGCCTGTTAGGGCCGAAGCCTGGCGGGTCAGCGGGATTGTCCGAAAGGAGAAGCCCGGAACATAAAGGGCTAAGGAAGAAACACGGATGGGTTTTAGTCAGTAACAGTCTTACACTCCCTTCTGCTTCACCCAGAGTGGGAGGGGTCATTTGATGATTTCCCATCCGCAAAAAAAAGTACCTACCTATTGATTGACTTTTGACTGTCCCGTTGGTTCCGTATTCGTGGTCGCAAGCGCGACTGCTGAGCATGGGGTCCTGGGTTCGATTACCGGGCCGCGCAAAGTACGAGTAGTATGGGTTTTTCCATTTGGGAATTTCTTAGTTTGGAAGTCGGTGGTGTGACATCCCGCGTGCCTCGGAAAGCACGTTAAGCCGTTGGTCCTGCGCCTGATCTCTCTTCAGTCGTGTCGGATTGCCGTCCCATCTGACTATGAGGGTGACGGAAGAGAGAGCGCACAGACTTGTGCACTATAATACCTGCCGCGCTGAAGGCTAGTCTCCTCTGAGATAGGTCGCCATGGCCGAAATTTGGTCTGGAGGACTTTTTTGATTGAGTTAACAATACCTATTTGAATTTTCATTTTGTTCCGAGATGAGCAATCAGGATTGTTAATGGATTGAAATTCTCTGCAGATATAGGAAATGGCTTGAGTGGTTACAGGAAAAGGAGATGTTTCCTGGTATTAAGCTTTGAGTGAAACAGTTCGCTGATATCCATAGAAATATATTATGAACTAGCAGGAACTAAATAGAGGCATTACAGAGTATACTTCCAAGTATTTAGCTTACCTTATCACACTAATATTATAAAGACGAAAGTTTGTTACTTATAGGTAAGTGTTTATATGTTTGTTACTTCTTGACGCTCAAACGGCTAGACCAATTTTTATAAAATTTTGTATGGAGGTAGCTAACTACACACATCAAAAGTGTCTAGGGATCAACATATATTTTTGCAATAACTTTTCTCCTGATTGATATTAATTAAAATTTTCTTTAAGGATTCATCAAATAAAGTGTTTTCGTTTGTCACAGTAACGATAAACCAAGTCACCTTTGCATTAATAAAGAAATTTGCCATTTTCCTAATACAGGGATTTTTGACATTTGAACCACTAACACAAAAGTTCGAAAAAAAGACTGAAATAACAGTTTTCTTTAAAATTTTATTGGGTAACTTAAACAATTAATAATCCGTGTTTCTACCGCGAACACTAACAACACAAGAACATCGGTTTGGCATACTCAAAATGAGTTCATCCAAATCACGCTGTGGCATGGCCGCCCATGTTCGTTGCAACAACAAAAAAAGGTCTTCTTGCGACTGGATACCCTCCATATTGGGCAGAGCTCTTCTCTGTAGCATATCCCATGCATGCTCAATCGGGTTCAAGTCTGGCGACTGAGCAGGCCAGGGCACGACATTGATATTAGCTGCGGCGAGAGTCTGTCTTACAACTCTTGCGGTGTGCGGTCGTGCATTATCATGCATTAACTGAAATAAGGGACCGATTTGCACTTGTAGAGGAACGATGACGTCTGATACAATCGTCTCAGCATAAATTTGAGCGTTGAGGTTGCCTCTGATCCAAATCAACTCAGTTCTTCCGCCGATCCAAATACCCGCCCATACCATGATGGTTCCACCACTATAAGGATGGACTTCCTGGCAGGATTTTAATCGCTGTTGGCGTCCAGGGGTTTTCCAGTGTCGTATACGTCTTGTATCCGGTCTCATACCAAAACGAGACTCATCAGAAAAGCACACGAAACGCCATTGTTCTTCTGCCCAATTTCTGTGTTCAAGAGCCCATTGATATCGAATCCTACGATTGTGCATTGCTATAGGTGGTACCCGTAGCGGTCTTCGGGAATGAAGGTTCACTTCATGCAAGCGGTTTCTGACTGTTTGGTCGCTAATTAAGTTCCCTGAAGAGTGATGAAGCCTCACGGCTAACATCATGGCGGTTATTGTTGGAGCTCTTCGAGTTAAGATTTGAATGTATCGGTCTTGTCTCCGTGTGGTGCAGCGATACCGTCCTCAATGGCGCTCAGCCACGGTACCAGTGCTTCGGTAACGTGTCCAAAGTCGACTGATAACACTCTGACTTGTATTCAGAGCTAAAGCCACAGTACGTTGCCGGGAACCAGCTTCTATCATTCCCACGGCTCTGAGCATTTCTTCCCTGCTTAAATGACGTCGCCGCTCCATAATAACGTTGGTTTTAATCAGTAGTAGGGAAACAGTAGCACTAATAATGTCTTCAATGCGTTGTATGTTTTTATAGGGAAAATATTGACAGCTGATTTTCATCTTTTACTCGAATTTGATTCACAGTTCCTGATTCAAATTATGAAATGCACCAAAAAGGATCCATATAAATTTATAAAATCATAAATTTATTACAAAGCCACATCTCAATCTCAAGAAATCCGCATAAAAATGCTTGATCCCTAGACACTTTTGATGTGTGTATATGCTAATCCAGGGTGGATTAACATATAGGCTACTTTTGATCCCGATATTCTCATGGGATCAACACTTATGCGAGTGAAACCGCGGGGCGTAGCTAGTAATCTACATACTATATTCTACACCGTGTTTGTTGTAGCATTTAATAATGGTGATATCTCAATGTAGGTACTAAGAACAAGTGACAATCGCTTTCAAAGCGTTTCGTATTTCTGCCACGACTTTCAACAGGATCGTTATAGAGGTATTCCACTCAGAGCACTGATTTCAACCGCACTTGGATGAACGGCACCTGAGCACTTCCACTAACCGCTGCACTGAAACAAAATGAGTGATGGGAGTCCACCCGGACTTGCCACTTGCCACTTACCTAAAAATTAAATAGGATAAAATTGTGATTATTATTATATATTATTTAATTAAATTATCTCTAGTCTGTGTGGAGCCGGACTTAAAAAATAGCACCACCCCATACTTCCCGTGGGTGTCGTAAAGGAGAATGGGCAGCAGCGTTCTCTATGCATTCCACCACCATACTATACTGCGATCGCCAACCCGCCTGCCAAGCGTGACGATTATGGCAAACCCCCCCCCAACTTGGGGGAGGCCTATGTCCAGCAGTGGACGTCTTTCGGCTGATGGAATGTCACTTTGTCTAGTGCCTCTGGACAGGTCAGCCGCACCACCATCTTTCTGACAGACTAATATTTTTACGACAGCACGCGCTACTTACTCTCAAATCGGTGAAGCAAAACATCGTGAGGAAACCGGCGTGTCCTAGAACCAAAAACTCGAAAACATGACATCTACTAACCCACACTGGGACGTGGGGTAGATTATGGCCCACTCCCTCTCACTAAGAGGAGGCCTGTGTCCCAACATTAGGAATATTATAGGCTTATGATGCGCTATTTTTATAAAATTAAGTACGATACTTAAGAAATATGCCATGATTAAATAAAACGCTTATAACCACTGCCTCTTACATACATCACACACACATAAACAATAATAAAGAAATACACAACGAACTAACACATAAAGACACAACACATAAAAACACACAAAAAAACAAAACAAAACACACACAACTACACACAATAAAGAGATAATAAAGAGTCATCATCATCTGCCTAGCCTTTTCCCAACTATGTTGGGGTCGGCTTCCAGTCTAACCGGATGCAGCTGAATACCAGTATTTTACATGGAGCGACTGCCTATCTGACCTCCACAACCCAGCTACTGGGTAATATGATACCCCTTGGTAAGACTGGTTGTCAGACTTTCGGGCTTCTGACTACCCGTAACGACTGTCAAAGATCCACGAATGACAGCCGGGACCAACGGCTTAACGTGCTTTCCGAGGCACGGAGGGGTCTCGGTATGTAAAGATGGTCACCCATCCACAGACCAACCGCGGCAAGCGTAGCTTAACCTGATCGATCGACCTGTGCGGCTGTTATTATTTAGCCACGGGCCCCTCGAAATAAAGAGATAATAAAGAGTATTCTACTTTATTCTATTCTACATCAAAAGACGTATGTCAATACGTCTTACGTTCCCTGAGCCAATTAAAAACAACAATTTTGGTAGTGTTAAATTTGTAGTACATTTTGCTACCTATTTTCTATTATTTTCCCTAAAAACACTCTCGGGATGGATACACGGAAATAAGCCTCATAAAAACGTACATATTTTGCCACTCTTTTACAATAAACTAGAGAGCAACTATAAACGTTGACAAGCTTGCATCTTTATTGGATATAGTGGCTGCGTTTGCAACGCGCCAAGAGTGGAAATTGCAGATGTAGAAGCTTACAAGGAACGGGCACATTTAGTAATAATGAATTCTTGACAAATTTATTATATATTATCGAATAATATATTTGCATAAACAAGGTACAGTAAGTTTTAAATATGATTACATTGATCACTTTGTGCCATGAATGTCGGCGTGTAAAGGGCTTTGAAGGTCCGTGCCATACCTACCGTACGCCATTTTGTTTTTTTTTTTTCAAAATGATGGCCAATTATTACATTATGTTTTCTGTTTGCATTGAGGTCACCTACCAATTTACATAGGTTTCAAACGAGGCTGCTATTTTGAAAAAAAATAAATTGGGGTGCAATAGGTATACCACGCACCTTCAAAGACCTTTGCACGACTGACACTGTAGGCTCAATTTAAAGATCTTTAATCCCTTTTGTAATACCTACACACATTTCTTTCTCAGTCCAAATAAAAAAAAAATATTAAGTATGTATACCTACTTTTTTTTTGAGACAAAGAATTTGCTTCGTATGCAAGTATAAGAGCTCAGCCTATAGTATAAGAATTTTGTTATCTTCTTAGGATAACTATCAACGAGTTAACCAGGAAAATAATACTCTCCAGCCTCATTACACGACGCAAAGTAAAATAATAAACAATCTTCAATCAGCCACCAATAGGGAATATGCAAGTGATTTAAATATGGGCCAAACATTTTTTTTTATAAACTGTATTTTTACTTTTTGAACTATACCACTACTTTACTATTTATATTATGCCTACATCAAAGAAATTTAAATAATTGAATATCTTTGGCCTACGTCAATATTTTTCATTAAAATTTATTTTCGTCCAAGAAATTATTTATTAAACAGTGCAATAAAACTGTGGGAAATTCAATTGTTTGAAAAACGACGCCATTAGTCAGGGCGAATGTGATGTAAAAGTATATGACAACAATAAATGTCAATGTGTTTTATAGGAGTGTTTGCGATCCAGTCGGTTGTCAATGATATGAACCATGACGTTCCACCTAGGGGGCCAAAATGTAAGGCGTTTAAGGCGCCTGTGTTGGTAGGCTATTTTTACTTTTTATTGCTTTTTTGACGTTGAATATTTTTTACTATTATATGACGATGTAAACTATCGAATAAAAATATAAAACGGCATAAAAGATCTTTCTCTTCCATTCTCTCCTTTCAGCAGACCACTCTATCGTGCACTCGCGTTTTCTTATCATTTCAAACACAATTCATGCATCTTTTTTGGTCTTCCTCTCCCTCACTTTTCATCAGCATTCGTATTCAACCCTCTTTTAGTTACATGCGTTTCCTTCCTCCTCATCACGTGCCCAAACCAAGACAAACGATTCCGTTTCAACTTTTCTATAACTGACGCCACGTAACTTCGTATATTATACAAATTTCTTCATTTAAAATGAGGAACAACCACCAACCTTCTGAAATATTACAATGAATAAAATCTACAAAGTAAACAATCCTCAATCATATTATACCATCATCATCTGCCTAGCGTGTTCCCAACTATGTTGGGTTCGGGTTTCAGTCTAACCGGATGCAGCTGAATACCAGTAGCTTACATGATGCGACTGCCAATCTGACTTACACAACCCCTTTACTGGGTAATACGATACCCCTTGGCAAGACTGTTTGTCTGACTTTCGGGCTTCTGACTATCTGTATCGACTATAAAAGATCTAATATAAAAGCCGGGACCAACAACGGCTTAATGTGCTTTCCGAGGCACGGAGGGATATCGATATGTAATGAACGGTCACCCATCCGCAGACCGACCTCAGCAAGCGTGGTTAAAGCGTGGTTTTTAGCAAGGAGCCCCTCTCCTCAATCATAATAGCAGTTACCAAAATAAGGTACAACCTCCTCAATCATAAACCAATTACCAAAATACGGAACAACCACCAACCTCCCTAAATCCACCAATTATAATTTATAATGCAGTCACTTCCAAATTCTCTATCCACATATAAAACCATCAAGTGGAAATAATTAGGGCTCCCACAAAAACAATTTGTGGCCCGTGACTTCGAGACTCATCCGCCGGCCGTTTGTTTTGTCCACAGCGTCATTTGGACCCACACTGTTGGTACTGGAGTTTGTTTTTTTAATGACGGATAAATTATGGAGGCGTTTGTTTTCAAAAGTGTGGCTTGTATTCAGTTTAAAAATGTTTAGTATGTGCAGAGCAAAAGTACTAAGTAGTTTGATTTTGTCTAACTTCTAGATTGTCCTATGGAGCAGAACCAGTATGTTTTCGCATTGCATATACATTACGGCTTGTAATTTGACGTATTCCTTTCAGGACATGATAGTAAATATTACTTTTCTCTAAACCCTCGAATTTAATGGCCTTCATTGCTTAGGCTCGATTGACGAATTCTGGGAAATTTTCAACAATAATTGAGTTTTCTTGAATTTGATGAATTTTCGCCTAGGCTTTATGGGGTGCTTAATTGGTGCAAATGGGTCACACTATCGCGCCTTGGAAGAAATACGCCTTATCACAAGTCACCTTGTTTAAGCAATGCAGAAACATGCAGGTTCTGCTCCATAGGACAATCTAGAGGTTAGACAAAATTAAACTGGTAATTTAATTTAATTGTATTTTTTTTTGTCTCATTACTGTCTTGTAAAAATTTTAGGAAAATCGTCTACTTTTACAGTGTTTGTATGTGAGCACTATGTATATGTACCTATATATATATATTTTGTTTTCACATTTTTTTTGTCTTTTCGATTTTTTTTTGTTTTTTTGTTGCGCTTTTATATGCTTTTAGTAAAAAGCTGTTATTATGTCATTACATAGAAACAGTTCAATGTTATTTGTATTTATAAGTATGTATATAGATAAATAAGGTATACAACATTTTAAAAGAGTAAGTAACTGTGGAGTTTCTGAGTTTCTTGCCCATTCTTCTCCATACGAAACTGCCTTTTGGAAGAGGACAAGAATCAATTATATTTTCTTGTAACGGCTGATGTAGATAGAAAAAGAAGATGATAATGCACCGACCCCCAAACAAAATGAGATACTTATCCTAAGCCACAGAATAACTAATATTACTGAGTAATACCATGAGGACGATAGAGGATGAATTTATCGTATAAACTACCATACGGTACTACATTGTTGTCGTTTCGCCCATTATTTTAGACAAATCATGACTTCATGACCTTGAGTTTCTTTCGATTTCTTTCTAGTCTTAATAAGCCTGTAATATGGAATAATAGACAGTTTTCTGAAGAAAATTATGGTTTTATTTGTTTTTTTTTTTTTTATTTGTGAGCTTTGTTTCATCCTACTTTTTATCCAACAACAACGCTCCCAATTCAAAATTGTTTCTGCTATCGCAAACTTTGTCCAATTTACTGAAGCGATGTGAGTATTCCTTAGAGTATTATCCTTTTAAAAGCAAAATGGCGACATAAAACGATGTACTAAAAGGAAAACAGCTATGAAACAGTTTGACAGCGAACTAGTCAACCAGGAAACACTTTCTGCAAATATTTCAACCATTAACAACCCAAAAGTTTCTTTATCCACGACTTACTGAGGTTTGGCGTTAAAGTGAAAAGGGTCCACTCAATTTCCGTTCGCATTCGTCGCTTGAATGTGTCATCCATCTCTTTTGCTGTAATTAGAATAGGGGTATATTAAAAGGGGAGGTGTGACGTGTAGTTTCAAACGGAAGATAGCGATGTCAGAAACATTCTCCATTAAAATAGTTGTGTCGGAGTTACTTGTCGAAAATGTTCAAGTTAGGCAGCGGCCAAATTATTTTACTTTGTGCTTTGGCGTTCTGTGTTGAGTCCTTTGTTTCTTTCTACCAAAGTATGTGTTGTGCCACATTTTCCGGGAATTCCACGATGCGATTTGGAATTTCCGGTTTTTATTTTTCTGACTGCATTGCTTTTGCTGGAGTAAAAAGCACACCTTGCGCAATATAAAATTGTTGTCAAGGCAGTAAATGTTTGAGAGACTTGTTTTTAACAAAACGTTGTTTACCAAGCCATGAGAAGAGAAGACCGATATTTTTAATATTGCGTCCTAAACGTAAAATTGTTACGATCAGGGGTTCATATCACAAACAAGATGGCTAATATTCAGGAAAAAAAAGCATAATATTATAATTATGTCATAGAATTCAAATTGAAGGGGCTTGTGGCTAAATAGTAACAGCCGCATTGGTCGATCTACAAGGTTAAGCAACGTTTACCGAGGTCGGCCCGTGGGTGGGTGACTATCCATGACTGAGATCCCTCCATGCCTCGGAAAGCACGTAAAGTAGTTAGTTCCGGCTGTTATTCGTACATATTTGACAGTCATTACGGGTAAACAGAAATCCGAACGTCTGACAAGCGGTCTTGCCAAGGGGTAACGTGTTACCCAGTAACAGGGTTGTAAAAGGTCAGATAGGCAGTTGCTCCATGTAAAACACTGGTAGCTGAATCCAGTTAGACTGGAAGCCGAAGCCAACATAGCTGGCAAAAGCCTAGGCAGATTGATGTCATACAATTAAATGCCTGAATAAACGAAAAGTGTTCAAACCACAAATAGATGGAGGCAACTTATGTTGTGGTAAGCTTTATTTATTTCGGAATATAATATTTACAATATGACAGACCCAGTTACTGGGTAATACGAAATCCCTAATATCGTATTACCCAGTTACTGGGTTTTATGGAGGTCAGATAGGCCCCGCCAGGGTCGCGGGTCTGTGTGGTGCCGGACTTAAAGAATACCACCACCCCTTACTTCCCGTGGGTATCGTAAAAGGCGACTAAGGATCGTACCGGAGAATGGGCAGCAGCGTTCTCTATGTATTCCACCATCATACCATACTGCGATCGCCAACCCGCCTGCCAAGCGTGGCGATTATGCCAAACCCTCCCAAACTTGGGGGAGGCCTATGTCCAGCAGTGGACGTCTATCGGCTGAAATGACGAGGGTCGCGGGTTGTTCGAAAGAGATACCGTGGCACCTGGCACAGGCAACTGAAGGAACACGGGTGGGTTTTAGTCAGTAAGAGTCTGACACTCCCTTCCGCTCCGCCCAGAGCGGGAGTCGTCATTAGATGATTTCCCACCCAAAAAAAAAAGGAGGTCAGACAGGCAGTCGCTCCATGTAAAACTACTGGTATTCAGCTGCATACGGTTAGACTGGAAGCCAACCCCAACATAGTTGGGAAAAGGCTAGGCAGATGATGATGATCTTGATATAAGCTGACAGACTAAGGGCTGATTTTTCCAACAAAAGATAATTTTATATAATAATGAATAAGAAGAATAATTTTGAATTTTTGACAGTTCTTCCATTCAAAATCAGGCAGACGTCAGTTTTATTCTACGAATTAAAATTACCTGTCAATTAATAAATTTGCCCTTAAAATAATTAATTTTATTTATTTATTTTAGGCGACACAGGTCCATACATACTTATGTTTTATAACAAAAATAGGTATGTTTAGGTTAAGTTAAAATAACCTAAACATACCTATTTAAACAGGACTTCACTAGTTAACTATTAAGCAGTTCTGTGGTACTTGTCCGCGGAAGCGACGGAACACCACGTCCTGCGGCCAGAAGTTTTCTTCCATGACGACGGGCAGATAGCAATTCAGCACACGCACCACGAATGCCTTGAAGTTGACGTTGCGGTGCGACTCCAGTAACTGCACCGTCGCGTTGGCGTGTCTTCTGGCGCACGAACTCTACGACGTCCTCCGCCATATTGGTGTAGTGTAGTCAGAAATAATAATAACAATAATATGTAAATTAATATAATCATCATATCACATTATATTCGGATCGATCCATCATCACTGACAGGACTATTGTTGCCAATAAGCCTGATATAGGGGTGGTGGATCGATCAGAGCGGCGCGCAATGATTGTTGACATAACCGTCCCGCATGATGAGGACCTCGTGAAAGCCGAGAAAGATAAACAAATCAAGTATCTTGACTTGGCTCGCGAGGTTATCGACATGTGGGATGTGGACTCAGCGATCATTGTGCCGATAGTCGTGACAGCCAATGGACTAATAGCCAAGAGCCTCGACCAACACCTGAGGAGGCTCTCGTTGGGCAGCTGGATCAAGGGCTTGATCCAGAAAGCGGTACTTCTGGACACGGCTCGCATTGTTAGGAGGTTCCTCGCTCTGTAGCCCTGACCGCCGTAGCTTAGACCCTGATCCCGATACCGTTGGGCTACTATTTTTTATATTTTTAAATATTTTATTTATACTAATATTTTAAAATATAATTTATATGTATTTAGTTAAATAAAGGAAATAATAATATGTAAATATAAACAAGGAGGCTGAGACATCTACGTGCAACCTGTCACTATCATAAACGTCGAAGTGTCAATATCATACATCATTACTTCGAATTATTAAAAAAAATTGTGATCTATACATTTCGACCGCGTGGTATTGCACTTTTCTATGATGTCTCGGCCAACCTGTATAGAAAAGGGGGAAAATAATCATACGGCATCAAAAAATTCGTCCGCATCGCTGTCAACAGGAAAAGCGCCTAAAAAGCTGCCAGCATTGGTACGTAGTATGCTGTGGTCATAAGTATAGATAAAAGTCTGTAAATGGTTACACGTTATAAACATTAAATCACATAGTGTAATAGTTATGAACGCTGAACTCCTGCATTTTACCTGTATAAAACTTTCCTGGTCCGACATTTTCGGTAGATATCGAATATTTGAATAGAAAATAGATTTTTCAATAGTTTCGGAATGAAACTAAAGTTTGCTTTTTTAGTAAAATTTTTTGAACTCAAGGGGTGCCAACGGGACCAAAAAGGTTCGCCAGTCTGCCAGAGGGATAACTTTTGAACTAAGATAAAGTCTGTTTCACGAAAGAAGTCTCGTAGAAATGGCGCCACTGGCGGGCGACGGAATCCTAAATATTGATTGATTTATGTATGTCGCCATCTTAATAGAGGCACTGGGTAATTCAATGAACAACCTTAAATAGAGAGAAGTGTCTGAGGTAGGAGGGTGGTGTAGGAGTGTTGCTAACTATATAATAATTATTAGTTCCACTTATTGCCGCGGGACTTCTTTCGTGAAACGGACTCTACATGAAATTTCCACATAGTGTGTACTACTACGGCCGCAAATAATAAAAATAAAATAAGTGTTAAAATTAAAGGGGGTCCCAATACTAGAGACGTTTTGTTTACGGCGTTAAAAATATGTAGTGTTAAATATTGTAGGTGGTACGGAACCCTTCGTGTGCAAGTCCGACTTGCTCTTGGCCGCTTTTTAGTCTTCTCGGCAATGTAAAATATTTCAATATTACCTTCTAAGGTCCCATGTGCTCCCATTTAAAGACTTGGAAGTTAACCTTTACCGGTCAGTATTGTGGCGGCACCTACATCACACTGTCGTCACGCAAAATCCTGCATCGCGCAAGCAGAGTTTACCGTGCGACTAGCGTATGAACTACGTCCCGACATCAATCCTCTGTAATTTGACCACCACACACAACACCCGTCTGATAGAAGGGTCCTCCTTTTTCTATTTCTTTTTCTTTTCTTTTTTTTTTGGATGAGTGAATTTTACACCCTGTTCCTCATACACAGGAACCCAGTCAAATCAGCTCTTTCATTTCTTTGAATTAAAAATCAATAAATTAACGGCAGGCTTCCAAAGGCCACGGTAATTAGTTAATGTATTAAAATTAATTTCTTAAACATTTTTATGTCGTCGACGCCTTCTTTGATGTCTTTGAATGTTAAACACTAATTAGGGCAGGATTTTTTATCGGGAAATTGTATTGTATTTTTATAGGTATTAGAGTAGCTTTCCCTATTGTTCCGAATTTTAGGAAATCTATTCATCACTTCATACACTTAATTCTTTTTGCATTATAGCATTCACTATTTGATCAATTCCTTTTTTTTTCACCCTGCATCCTTCTCTATTCAACTTTTGCTTTAGCCTTTTTGGCCTCGCACAGATTTTTTTTTTGGTTTATGTATTTTTCTAGTTGTTTTTTAATGTAACTTTGTTAGTTTTAAATGCTCCTTTTTGTATTTCCTATGTGTTTCCCAAATATATTTTTTTTCCGTTACTCCCGGTTCCGATTTAACTAAAATGGGTTTTAAAAAGTGTAAAAGAGATGTTGGTCCCAGCTGTTGGTCCCAGCTGTTGGTCCCAGCTGTCATCCGTAGATCCTTGTCAGTTGTTACGGGTTGTCAGAAGCTCAAAAGCCTGACAACCAGTCTTACCAAGGGGTATCGTATTACCCAGTGACTGGATTGTGGAGGTCAGATAAGCAGTCGCTACATGTAAACTACTGGTAATCAGCTGCATCCGGTTAGACTGGAAGCCGACCCCAACATAGTTGGGAAAAGGCTAGGCTGATGATGAGAACCTATAGTTCCGCTACCTACATTCAAAGTTTTATTTATTTACTAGCTGCACCCCGCGGTTTCACTCGCGTACATGACGATCCCGTGGGAATATCGGGATAAAATGTAGAGGGTGTCAGCTACCCCCATGCAAAATTTTGCCAAAATTGGTCCAGCCGTTTGAGCGTGAAGACAAACATATAAACACACACCCCCACACAAACCTCTCTCACACACACACACTCACAAACTTGCGCCTTTATAATATTAGTGTGATATATTCTTTAAAAACTACAAAATACATAACAAAAAAAAAACATTTAACACTACACAACATACAATGGGCGGCTTTATCGCTTTCTGCGCTCCCTTAAGGAGTAAACAAGTCAGGACATAATTTAAATCAACAAGTCACGCTTCCTAAAATAACAGTCAGAAGTCAAAACGTCCAATTCACAATTCCTTTATCTCTATATCCGTTTCCAAAGCGACAGACAGAATCCAGAGCAAAACAAACAAAACGCCATAAAAGTCAAATGAAGTCTTCCTCAATTAAGTTAATTGCGTTTTGTCGACAATCGCCAAACGTCCTGATTGTGAATGTTCTTTTTATAGCTCCATGAATTGTAATTACGAATTAGTAGGACGCTGACCCTAGGACGAAATGTGGTAAGCTCGGCTAGAGGACGGTCGGTTCAGCCAGGGAATGGGCAGAAGGTCAAAATTCTTCTGCAAAATCGATGTGAACCTACCGAAATTAGCCTAGTACAAATTTTAAGTTGAAGTGGTCAGCCAGAATGTGACCGATGGTGGTCAAAAAGAGCCTGTACAAGTCACCATCAAATGTGTTGACTTCCTCATCTCAACCACCATGCCATGATCTGTTCTTACTTACAGTGCATGAGACACATTCAAAGTAAATAATCATCATCATCATCATTTCAGCCGAAAGACGTCCACTGCTGGATATAGGCCTCCCCCAAATGGGGGGGATTTGCCATAATCGCCACGCTTGGCAGGCGGGTTGGCGATCGCAGTATGGTATGGTGGTGGAATGCATAGAGAAGCCTGCTGCCCATTTTCCGGTACGCCCCTTAGTCGCCTTTTACGACACCCACGGGAAGTATGGGGTAAAGTAAATAATAAAGTGACTATTTTACGACAATTATGAATAAGAGTTTCGTACGAGCCCTACACTGACTAATTGGGAAATTCTGATACTAACACGTGATGGAGTAAATTCATGAAAATTATTTAATAAATTGTAATAATGATACAGGAAACAAGAAGGCCGATCAGTAAACACAATACAACACAAAACACCTCGTACAAAGATGTTTATGCCGAAGCTAAATCTTTTCTTCCCTTCCGCACCTAATTATGCAATAACCATACAAAACCTGAAGCTCCTTTATGCTCATTATAATACCATAGAGCGAGGTTTTAAACGAGTTTTCAGAGTAAACGGCCTCGAATTTTAAGGGGGAGACGACATCGCCTTGATAAATTACATTACGGTATGACAATTTGACTCAATGGGGCCGAGACAAAGGCGACTGAGTTGTAATACTAAATGAATGGGTGACCCGTTTTCTTTTGTGGTTTTTGCGTTCAGTATGTCGGTGTGTATTTTATTTAGTTTGAGGCTTTCATTAATTAGGGTTTTAGCTGTTTTGGAAGGTATTAATGGAGTTAATTGAACTGGGTTAGTGACACAGGTTGTAGCCCTGTGTTTAATCAATCTGTTTTAAGCGACAGAATTGGATTATAATGTAAAATCTCGATGAAACCGCAGCCTTTTTTTATAATACACACATCAACACAATCTAGGGATATTTTAGTTATTCATGTATTGGAAAGAAACTACTTAGAAAATCTTATAACACTTATATCAAAATATGCGGTATTATATACTCCAATAGGAAATTAAATAAAAATGTAACTTTAAGAAAAATTTAAAAAGTAATAAAAAAAAAACAATGTACCCAAAAATGTTGTTTTTAGTATCTAATTAAATAAAGAAATAAACGTTAATAATCTATAAAAGCATCTCGGGTGTTAATAACGCATATGCAATGACTATTCATATATACTATACTAATACATAATCATTGAAATTTGCGATGCGCCACCAAATCTACGATTAAAGATCTACAAATAGCACAAAACAAAATAGTTAAACTTCTATTCAACTATTATTATCATACACCTACATCCGAACTATACAGACACACCAAACTAATGAGCAGTCATCAACTTTACACTTTCAATTCCTGCATCCATAATAGAAAAAATCTTAACAAAACCATACATACACAATTATCCTTTAACATAAAAACATCCAAATACAGCCAACCCCAATCAAATACAGACGCACCCCCCGCGGACGCAATATGGCAGGAAAAACATTAAATACGAAGGTGTACAAAGGAATTGTCCTTTCGCGCTCATGGATGTATGGAATCCCGTACCATGCTGCATCAAAGTCAAACTTTGTTTTTTATAGTTTACACTTATCATATTAACTCCTACAAAAGTTCTTTTTGTAAACAAAACCCAGGTTTCGGAGATTTTCAAAAAATCGAAATAACCTAGAAATTAGGTACCTACTTTATTTTGTTTGACACGAACGGTCATTATTACTCTAAAAACAGCCTATTCTATTCTAGTTGTTTGTTATTAATGTAGAATCGAAAAAGTATAATTTTTTACAAGTTTTATGAAAGACATCATAGCACTTTCAAAATTCAAGGTCATATCAAATCATTTGAAACGGAACGTCACGTAAGGGGAATAAAACAATATCAACACTATTTTTCTTTAAATTAAATTCCCTGTTTAAAAATTAAATCCCCGACGCGTAATGTCGTAAAACAATATAAAAATATTTTACTACAATATTTTGGTACCTTGATGCATGATACTTTTTGGTGCAACATTTGGTCATACTCCTTTATAATAATCTACCGGAAGATATTAGGAGCACATCTCTTTTTTTAACATAATTTTAAATCTAAACTCAAGCAGTACGTCACTAGCAACACAAAACTACCAAGTTAACGACATATTTAAGCTAGTCGTACACACAAAATGCGACATCACACCTACCTACTGTTAGCAATTTAATACATTCTGTAATTTTGGTTCCATTTTCATCAAATATGAAAAAAAAAGGTATAATGTCATATGGGTGTCGTTCATAAAAGCGAGGGCCTGGCGCGGGGTGTCGTCGACTAGCTGTCAGATAGACAAGTCGTCTTACAGTTTGTATTTTTAATAACTCTGTAGTAATGTGTCTATGATTATAATTTACCACAAGAACCCTGGGAATACATAAAAAAAAACTATTAGCTACTGTACTACTTTACCTTAGTTATATATTTATTCACTAAATGAACAATGTATCGTCGTTGTCAAACCACAATTTGCTATGTGCCGTTTTTTGAGGTTTCAAGATTTTGACCACAGCTTTAGGTCACTACCTTATTTCTCATATAAAAGAACAGCTATGTGCTTATGACCACTAGTTCTGGAACTATGGCCTCAGAATAAAATGTGCTATGTGCAGCAGCTAAAACTTTGTCGAAACTTCTTTTGTCAATATCTCAAAAGTATACTTTTTGCACATAGCAGGTTTTGCTTTGGCAACGACGGTATGTTCTTTTAGAATAAATAAAGAATCTTTAAACTCAATATTATAAAGAGGTATGTTTGTTTTTTTATTTGTACGTAGGGGGTAATCTCCGGAGCTAATGATCCAGTTCTAAAATGTTTTCACAGATAGTAAACTTCATTATTCCCGAGTGCTATAATAGGCTTTAAATTATGTTATCTCTTACATTTTAGCTGAGCCATTACAATTTTTGTCCAGCAAGTCGGAAAGAAATACCTCATAAAACAGAATTATTTGCATGCGCTGCCTAAACAGTTGTTTGTAGTTAAAAACAATGTATGGCCATCTGGTCCGCCTTAAATAATTCTACAAAAACGTCTGCGACACCATATTTCTGTCTCTCATATTTTATCTTTTATTATCTCTTTTATGTTTAAAAAAAGTATTTTTTCGACATACTTACGTTTGGATGGAAATATAATTTATAAATATTAATCCTTATCAAGATAAATTATTTTATGACCACAAGGACATTAAAGAGATAATTATGATTTGACCTAAGTAAAGAGCATGTCAATTGGTAATTTCGAAGATAATATAAAATTACTAAAACGCAAAAGGCCGCTAGAACATTCACGAATACAACTTTCATTCTTAGAGTGCTCTAGCATGAGGTGCAGACGTTTTGTGCATTTCCCCATAGACGGCGTTGTGCAAACATGTACGTCATTTTTTTGAATCGCGGTTTTAAGATTTTCCGCGGACCGATGAGCCTTTCGATTTATCACACTTTAGGTTATTTAACATCACGCTACGACTCTTCGGGGCCGAGTAGAAAGAAAAAAATCGGGCCAAGTGCGTGTCGGGCCACGCACAGTGTAGGGTTCCGTAGTAGCCCGTTATCACAATGTAGTACGATTCTGTTGTTCTTTATTCAGAATATAAAATAAAAAAAACATATTTTGTTTTTCCAGATTTTTCAAGCCAGCAGCTTAGGTTTTAGAGGGGGGGGGGGACGCCCTTCTGGAACAAAAATTTGCACTTTAACGTTTAATATTTCGTAAATGGAGCATTAAATCGAAAAATAATTTTAGCAACCCCAAGTAATTTTAGAAGCTATTCAACGATACCCCACACGATGGGGTAGACGACGAAAAAAATATTCATCCCCACTTCACATGTAGGGGAGCTACCCTAAAAAAAATATTTTCCAAAATTTTATTTTACCACTTTGTCGGCGTAATTGATATACGTACTCCTACAAAATTACAGCTTTCTAGTACTAACGGTCTCTTAGCAAAACCTCGGACAGACAGACAGACAGACAGAGAGACGGACATGACGAAACTATAAGGGTTCCTTGCAGGAACTACGGAACCCTAAAAAAGTCAGAAAGAACGCTAAACGAAAACGAAGTAATAACGCGGGCAGGCGACGGATCGGGTCGGGGGAACCAAAAATTCAACGCGGACGAAGTCGCGGGCAGAATCTAGTACTATCAAAGCCTTTTTTGTTTGTGCATACTAACTTTGTGTGAACTTAATAACTAACCCATTGGAAATTCCAATTCAATAGTGTGTACCACCTACAGTCACTCTGAAGTGGATAAATCAATATACTTAATAGGTACATAACCGTGAGTCGAATAATAATTATTATTCCTCAAGATTTCGTACCACTTGTAATATAGGTCAGTGTTTCGTACACATTCATCTAACCAACCAGACCTAGATAAGTAAATAGACTCCTTTGTCTATTGAATTTCTACATAAAAACTTTTTGGTAAATTCTCATTCCAATTCCTACATATTCCTATATTCCTACTTGATTGTAAGTGTTGACAAAAATTTTGAGAAAAATTGACCCATTTGTATTATTTTCCGAATGAAATGACGCATTGACATTCCTTTGAGGCATTGTATGACAATGAAACCCGTCAAGTCACAAACCCTTGACTTGAGTCGAGTCTTCAGGGGGCCTAAAAAAGCCACTTTGGCAGAATTATAAAAGGATAACATAATGGACAGTTAACTGTTAAGTTAATCGTATCAAATCCCATTGGTGAAGGATTTTTAATTATTTTTTTTTGTCTGTGCTAAAATACCAATCAATCCAATCCAAATCCAATCTCAACCTCTTTGATTGTACCTACGTAGTGCAGTGAAAAAAAGAAAAAAAACCGGCCAAGTGCGTGTCGGGCCACGCACAGTGTAGGGTTCCGTAGTAGCCCGTTATCACAATGTAGTACGATTCTGTTGTTCTTTAATCTGAATGGGTAAAAAAAAAAACATATTTTGGTTTTCAATGCAAGTCTTTACCCATTATAAACAAGCAACTACTTCATCTTAGTCACTTTAAAGGATTAATGCTAAGGATTTTGTATTTGGTACAAAATTATCCAACACCCAAGTTCAACGACTATTACTGCTAAACTAATAAAGTTATCTTAATCGCTATACTTTTCCTTTAAAGTTCATGAAATGCACTTTCATCGAGAATTTTTCCAGATTTTTCAAGCTAGTAGTTTAGCTTTAGAGGGGGGGGGACGCCCTACTGGAACAAAAATTTGCACTTTAAAGTTTAATATTTCGTAAATGGAGCATTAAATCGAAAAATAATTTAGCAACCACTAAGCCATTTTAGAAGACCTATTCAACGATACCCCACACGATGAGGTAGATGATGAAAAAATATTCATCCCCACTTCACATGTAGGGGAGCTACCCTAAAAAAAAGTATTTTCCAAAATTTTATTTTACCACTTTGTTGGCGTAACTGATATACGTACTCCTACAAAATTTCAGCTTTCTAGTGCTAACGGTCACAGAGATTAAGCGAGGACGGACAGACAGACAGACGGACGGACAGACAGACATGGCGAAACTATAAGGGTTCCTAGTTGACTACGGAACCCTAAAAACGCACTGTCTTCGCCATATTATAATTCATAATGTTATTCATTTATGATTCTCCAAAGTGGCCTTTTTGGTCCCCTGGAGGGAAAATTAAAGGGAGAATATTTTTTGTTTCAATTTCCAAGATAATATTTACCTAATGTAGTCCTAAAATAATAATATATGTACAATTTAAGTACCTATTTAAAAAAGGGGAGGTTTAGAAGGGTTAATTCAATTCAAATTACTTTATTTCACATAAACCTACATAGGCACTTTTAAAACGTCAGAAGCTAGGTGCACGGTTCCTATTGGTCATTTCCTATGAAGAAGAGCTGGCGAAAAAATCCACGGTTTTTCTTTTCAAAATATTTGGTTTACAAATTACAGTGTTAATAGGTATGGGAGGACAGTGCAGGCCTGTCAACATCATCATTTCAGCCGAAAGACGTCCACTGCTGGACATAGGCCTCCCCCAAGCACCTCCACTTCGACCGGTCCTGTGCTTCCCGCATCCAACGGGTTCCTGCGGCCTTTACAAGGTCATCGGTCCACCTTGTGGGAGGCCTTCCAACGCTACGTCTTCCGGTTCGCGGTCGCCACTCCAGAACCTTTCGGCCCCATCGGCCATCTGTTCTGCGAGCAATGTGCCCTGCCCACTGCCACTTAAGTTTGGCAATTCTTCGGGCTATGTCGGTTACCTTGGTTCTCCTGCGGATCTCCTCATTCCTGATTCGATCACGCAGGGAAACTCCAAGCATAGCCCTCTCCATTGCCCTTTGGGTGACTTTTAGCCTTCTTATAAGGCCCATTGTGAGCGACCACGTTTCCGTTCCATAAGTCATCACTGGCAACACACACTGGTCAAAGACTTTCGTCTTGAGACACTGCGGTATGCGGGACGAGAAGATATTGCGTAGCTTCCCGAACGCTGCCCAGCCGAGTCGGATTCGTCGATTTACCTCTTTCTCGAAGTTAGACCTACCTAACTGGACGTTTTGTCCTAGGTATACGTACTCGTCCACGACTTCGAGTGTAGCGTCTCCGATTTTTATGAGAGTGGGTGTTACATGAGCATTTGACATGACCTTCGTTTTGTCCTTGTTCATTTTAAGACCCACTCTTTCGGAGGCTCTACTGAGGTCATCGAGCATTGTACTGAGGTCCTCCATAGTCTCAGCCATGACTACGATGTCGTCGGCAAACCGAAGGTGAGTTATGTACTCGCCATTGATGTTGATGCCAGCCCCTTTCCAGTCCAGAACCTTGAAGACATCCTCCAGTGCAGCGGTGAACAGTTTCGGAGAGATAACGTCTCCCTGTCTCACACCTCGCTGCAGAAGGATAGGTTTCGAGGCCTGATCCTGGAGTCTGACTGACATAGTGGCGTTTTTGTACAGATACTTCAGCACTTCGATGTACCGATAGTCGATCTGGCACCGTTGAAGAGACTGCAGCACAGCCCATGTCTTGATCGAATCAAAGGCTTTCTCGTAGTCCACAAACGCTAAGCAGAGAGGCAGGTTATACTCTTCGGTCTTCTGTATAACCTGTCGCAGCGTATGTATGTGGTCTACGGTGCAAAGCCTTTACGGAATCCGGCTTGTTCGGGAGGCTGGAAGTCGTCAAACCTGCGCGCGAGACGGTTCGTGATGACTCTCGAAAACAGCTTGTATACATGGCTCAGGAGTGAGATGGGCCTATAATTCTTAAGGAGGGCATTATCGCCCTTCTTAAAGAAAAGTATCACCACACCCCTGTTCCATGCCTGTGGTGTTTTGCCCTCGAGTATGACGGAACCAAACAGCTTCTGAAGGGCCTTCAGAACGGGTTTTCCGCCGGCCTTCAGCAACTCGGCCGTAATTCCGTCATCACCCGGTGCCTTGTTGTTTTTGAGCTGCTTCAGAGCCATCCTAATCTCGTACAGGCTGACGTCCGGGATGTCTTCGGTATAGTGCCGGATCAATCTAGCTCTTGGGTCGTTTGCCAGATTCATAGCGGGGTTATTTGTTGACGTGTATAACTGTCCATAGAACCTCTCGATCTCTCTCAACAGCTCAGGTTTGTCGGATACGATCCCGCTATCATCGGTCTTCAGTCTCGTAAGCTGGCTCTGCCCAATAGACAGATCTCTAGCAAAGACCTTGGAGCCTTTATTTCGCTCTATCGCGTCCTTAATACGATCTGTATTAAAACGGCGAAGATCGCTTTTCAAGGCCTTAGAGATCCGTCTATTGAGTTGCCGGTAATTTAGCGCATCATCCGTAGACTGCAGGATCATATCGCGCCTCTCCTTCATGAGCCGCAAAGTAGGATCAGAGAGCTTCTTTTTTGAATTCGTACGGCGGGTCTTGAAGATCTTAGACCCGACCGTATGGACAGTTTCCACGAACCCATCGTTATAATCGTCCACGGAGCTCCCTAGGCATTCGAAACGATTCTGGAGTTCGAGCTGAAAGCTCTCGGGGTTTTGGATCTGGATCGGTGCTGGACGGAGCGTAGACTTCATCAGTCGAGATCTTTCCAGCTTGATATTTAAGTTCAATGTGCCTCTTACCATACTGTGATCACTTCCGGTTTTCACCGTGTTGATCACAGAAACATCATTGAATACTTGCTTCTTCGTCGACATAATGAAGTCAATCTCATTTTTAGTTGCACCATCCGGGCTCTGCCAGGTCCACTTTCTATGCTCACGTTTTCTGAAGAAGGAATTCATCATAAAGAGGCCTTCCTTCTCCATAAAACTGGCCAGTAGGTGGCCCCGGTGGTTCCGGCATCCAACTCCAAATTGCCCCACTCGCAGCTCATCATCGTTACGTTTACCCAGTTTCGCGTTAAAGTCCCCATGACAACGGTAAACTGAGTTTTAGAGCCATGCATGGCTCTGGAAATATCCTCATACATGGTCTCCACCTCATCGTCGGGGTGTGACGAGGTCGGGGCGTAAACCTGTACGACCTTCAGCGAATACCTTTCGGATATTCTGAGTATAAGGTACGCCACCCTGGTCGTCACACTCTCGATCTTCACCACGTTGCTCACAAGGGACTTATGGACGATAAACCCGACACCACCTTGGGACTGCTGGTTGCCCTCCCGGAAATAGAGCAAGTTTCCGGATTTAAGGATTATCGAGTCCTCCCCCTCTCTTCGGACTTCAGATAACCCCACTATACTCCATCGTATCTTGCTCAATTCTTCCTCGAGTTCGGTGATCTTCTCGTCGGTCCGGAGTGTACGCGTGTTGTATGTTGCCAGGTCCAGTTTTCGGTGATTGTGGTAGCCGGATCTCTTCCGGGGATTCTTAGCACCCCTTCCTTCACCGTGGCCTTGGCCGCTACCGTAACCAAGGGTAGGCGGGCCGCCGGGTACTAGGGGCCTAGTGATTTTTGTGCTTGTCATTCTTGGGGGGGTTTTGCCATAATCGCCACGCTTGGCAGGCGGGTTGGCGATCGCAGTATAGTATGGTGGTGGAATGCATAGAGAACGCTGCTGCCCATTCTCCGGTACGACCCTTAGTCGCCTTTTACGACACCCACGGGAAGTATGGGGTGGTGCAATTCTTTAAGTCCGACACCACACGGACTTGTCAACAAGTATCAGGTAATTAACAATATAGGAAATGGTCAACAAATCAAAACATCTAGAACATTTTAGCAGCTTTAAAAGATAAGCAACATTCACAACACATGAAAAATCCAAACAATTTTCTCACATTATATAGCTCAACTTTTAACCATTTAAGAGCGTTTACGCCGTACGGCATTTCATACAAACTTTCAAGTCAGTATTTTTCGAAATTAATAAAACTTCATACGCATAAGCAGGATACAAAGGTCTAAAAAGTTGGTAGAGAATATTTTCGAAATGTCTTATTTAAAGAAAGATCTCTGAAAAGAAATCTCTAATAAATATCTAATTATTTAAAGAAATCTCTGTTTGTATGGAAAATTTAAAATCGGTCTAATTTGGCTGCAACACTATTTTTCGAAAATGTTCTCTACTAACTTTTTAGACCTTTGTATCCTGCTTGTGCGTATGAAGTTTCATTAAAATCGGTTCATTCATTTCGAAAAACAAGGGCTTGAAAGTTTGTATGAAATGCCGTACAGCTTAAACGCTCATAAGAAAACATAGTTAAAACTCCATAAAACATAAAAATGCTCATAAATGACAGGCAAAAATATAACGTTCAAGCGTCGTGCTCATAAGTTGCTCGAGCAGCCTTAGTTGTTTAGAGCTCGTCATTGCCCAGGCTGAGTCGAGCCATAAAAAGCCGAGAGCACCTAAGAGCCTCTTCACTGGCATATTGCGCTCTTTCCGCTCACAACAAAAAATGGAAACCTTCACTTATTACTATGGAGTTTCTATTCGAATATAATTTGCGTTTTGAAGTTGGAAATTGGGTCGGTAAATGGGCTAGATTTTAAGCTCTGGTTGCCCTAGTTTTATAAAGGAAACCTCTAATGACCTTAGTTACCTACGCGTTATTAAAAATTGTGAGCCTTTAAATTTCTGAAAATTATACTCAGTTAAGATGGCTATATGAAATTGAGAACAGCATAAAACGCTGGAGTGGCTGGGACCAGAGATTTCGTCGCAAATAAGCATCACTCTCTTCATGTTAGTAAAAAAAAACATCATCATAAATGGTTAAATAAATAAATGAGTTTACGATATTTATTTATTTAATATTCACTCATCATTTATTTCAGCCGAAAGACGTCTACTGCTGAACTTAATCTATACATATAATAAATCTGTAGAAGGGTCAATTCTGTACATTGAAAATATTGAAAAAATAAATAGCGGGGGGTGTTGCTGGATCGATACCAAACCCAAAATGTGATTTAAAAAATGTTTGTCTGTCTGTCTGTCTGTCTGTCTGTCTGTCTGTATATGCAGGCATCACGTGAAAACTAACGGTTCGATTTCGATGAAACTTGGTATAATTATACCTTATTATCCTGGGCATAAAATGGGATACTTTTTATCCTGGAAAAATACGTAGAAAAAAAATCTTATTTTTTAGTTTTATTCATAGACGTTGTTCTGTAGAACCGCGAACACACGTTGCATTACCCGCAGTGGATAATTTTCCATTTCAATTTAAGAGAATACAGTTTCCTGTAGCTTTGTGTTACGCCATGACAATAAATAAGGCTCAAGGTCAGACCCTAGGAGTTGCTGGCGTAGATCTTACCGCGAGTTGTTTTTCACACGGGCAACTTTACGTAGCTCTTTCCCGTGTGAGCAGTCCAAGAAATCTTCATGTTCATATTCCGGACGAGCTCACTAACAATGTTGTGTATGCTGAAGCTCTCAATTAACTTTCTGTCGCATTGTCACGATCACTTTTTTATTATTGCAAACTTTTCGTCACTGTCAGTAATTTACTGCTACATGCTACTTATCAAGGTCGGAATTACTATGAAAAAAATATTTACTACAGAACGCGAGCTCAACAGCAGTAGCTCAATAGAGGGATCTCCTTAATTATTATAGGCTTAGCCGTATTTGGGTCCAATAGATATTTATAAGATGTCATTGTCAGAGTTACTCAAAATGGAGAAATAAACCATCCACGCGAAGACCGACATCCGCGCGGACGGAGTCGCGGGCGGAAGCTAGTACTCAATATATTTATTGCTTTACCATAATGTGTACTTAGGTGGTAACTATATAATTTAGATCATTATGGACCCTGTAGGGCACAGCAAGAGGGTAGGAGAGAGAAAGCCCTGATGAGATATTTAATTATTATTTATTAATAATTACCTTATCTATACCTCCACTAACTACCGCCACTTTGACCGGTTCTGTGGTTCTCGCGTCCAGCAGATTCCTGCGGCTTTCGGTCCACCTTTTAGGAAGCCTCCAACGCTAGGTCTTCCGGTACGCGGTCGCCACTCCAGAACCTTTTGGCCCCATTGGCCATCTGTTGTACAATATGCCCGCCCATATTTAATATTAAGTATAATAATATTTTGGTTAAGCATGTAATTAAAATGTTGTTACCTTGTAGTATTCTGGAAGTACTTATACTTAATACTTCACTAATATTCTAAAGGCGAAAGTTTGTGAGTGTGTGTGTCTGTGTGTTTATATGTTTGTTACTTCTTCACGCTCAAACGGCTGGACCGATTTTGATAAAATTTTGTATGGAGGTAGCTGACACCCTGGTTTAATATATAGGCTACTTTTTATCCTGATATTCCCACGGAATCGAAACTTATGCGGGTGAACCTATCCCACTTCGTGAACCTATGACCTGATGAAGGTAGTAGGAACTAGCTGGATGCTAGAAACTCAGAACTAGTCAATGGAGCGACGCTTGGCAGCGACGTCCTCAGCTGAAATGATGATAATGATGAATTTAAATACTTACTCTGTTTTTGCTACCTTTAATGGAGAATTAGACCAACTTAACATTTTATTTTGAACATGGTAGTCCAGTGGTATCCAACCCGACTTACGAGGTCGTGAGTACCCAAGCAGGCACTTTACTTTGTGTATTTAATTTCATCACCACTGCTCTCAAAACGGTGAAGGAAAACATCGTGAGGAAACCGGCGTGTCCTAAAACCAAAAATTCGAAGACATGTGACATCCGCCAACCAGCACTGGGCCCGCGTGGGGATTATGGCCCACTCCCTCTATATATTTGTTTACATTTTTGGCTAATAACTCGCGAATGCAGATTACATTGTATAAGATTAAACCATAGCAGTATAATAAAATTATAAATAGTAGGTATGTAATAAGGTGGTGCATTGTTATGTAAAAGAGCACCTCTCGCCATCAAACGTAAAAGTTTGGCGAGTTTAGATATAAGTAACATCTCTGTATTTTTAATACCATTAAATAAATTATAAAAAAAAATTGCACAGACAGTTTTATTTTTCCCTTCATTGATTAAATTCCGTAATTACAGTAATACTCTGATATCAAAAGTATTTCTTACTTTTGTCTCTTTGATAGAGTCACAAACTATAATAATGAAAATACTCGCAGCGAAATTTTTATTTTGCCTTTATTAACGGGATGAAATTGAATGACCACCAAAAAAAACAATCGTTACCCTAAACAGCCTCATTCAAAAAAAAAAAAATAGGTACAAATAAATGAAACCTGTACCAAAATATTTCGGGCTATTTAAGTCATGCCTGCACTACAAAAACTTTTCATAACCCAAAAAGGCCACACGTGCACCAAATCTTAACTACCAAAGTTTTGTGGCATTACTACCCAAATATATCACTACGTTTGCCATAAAATGTATGCAAATAACCAAGTATATTATATTGATGGCAAATTAGTTGAGTCTCGCGGCAGATTTTAAAATGATTACAACTACACAAAATAATTGTATTTTATGTTTATGAAGACTGATTTATTCGTTAAGATTTTAAAACAATTGTTACCATACAAAGGAGTGTGATGTTATGTTATTTGAAAACTGATTCTTCATTAATATTTTTAAATAATTATGACTATACAAATGACTGTTTTAATGTTGGTTGTTTGAAGACTCATTTATTACTAAGATTAAGTTTTTTGAAGATTTCATTAAAATTTTAAAATTACACTAAGGACTGCCTTATTAAGTTTTAAGTTTATTTGTATGTAGAAATAAAACATGTGGTTTATAAACAATTTTTTTTGCGGCCGTTATTTTATTGAAAGCTCTAAGAAGCTCAGCCTTTAGTAAACATTTTACGGTAGAATCGGTGAACCTTTAGAACTTCATTTATATTTTTTGGGTAAACAATGATTTTTGTATATTAATTTACTTTATTAGGATAAAATTGTGTAACATATTTGGATGAAATTTTTAAATAAAATTCGAGTACATATTTGGTGCATGCGTGACCTTTTTGGGTAGCTCAGCGATTATCCTGAAGATATCATTATCCTTTTTTAGGATATCAGACTTTACGTTTATTGGTGATAATTTCATATTAAAATGGGGATTAAATTCTGGTAAGTACTTACGATTTTTTGGGCGTTATATTTCTTTATATCTGGTGATTGCTTAAACCTAAGCCTTTATTAACCCTTTATGCTCAAGTTAAAACAATACTGGACAAAGGCGGACTTTAAGCAATCAACCTTAGGGTGATGCAGGGCGAAAACATGGCGGGTACAACATAGGGGCTAGATAACACGAAAATACCTAACTATAAAATACAAGAATAAATACTGATCCCTGATAGTAAGGCAACTACATGACCTAAAGCGCGGTCTTCGTCGGACTACATAGAAAAGAAAGAGAAGCGCGATGACACAATCCTGGTAATTTATTGCAAAATATGAAGCAATTATTTAATTACAAAAATCTATGTTTGGACAAAAAAATTAAAACACTGCTACTTTAGGATGTTGCTTGTAGAATAATCTGACAAAATATCAGAACGATTGTATGTATATTAATATGGTTTTTATTGTAAAAAAAAAGTTTTTAGAGGTATCTTCATGATTTTTTTCTATCGTACCTATCAAATAAGTTGTATTATACATTCAACATACTATCTTCCTAGCATATATCCTGAAGAATTTCATATATTTTTCTGATTTTGTTTACTGTAGTCGATCAAATACTTTTATTGTTCCTAAAACTTGCGTTTTTTGCGTTTAGGTCCTGTTAGCCCCTTAAAGTTCGTTTTTTAATCCCAGAGGCTAATCTGACAGATGTAATGTCCAACTTCTATTCTAAAAAAACGCAAACACAAAAGACTTAAGTGTCAGATTAGTCTCTGGCATAAAAAACGAATTATAGTCACCAGCGACTCGCTGGTGACTTCAATAAGTCCCACAGTTTGTGTAGTAGCATCACAATAGCTGCTCAAGTACTAATACCATGTTACAGTATTAGCCAATCAGCAAGCTTGAAACTACAGCTTATACAACGGCTTATAAACCCGGTTAGATTCATCATCCTCAGTTGAGTTATGGTAATGCGCAAATGACAAATGGGCATCCAATACTAAGCCGTGTGAAGGCCCGCATGTTTGTCAAATGCTTCCGTCAGTCCGTAGCGTCAGTCTGAATGTCAGTTCTATTGGTTTGTATTGTGTGTTTGTTTTTCGCGTGGTCATGCCTGTGCCATTTTCTATGAAGAATCATGCCCATCGGCAAAAATAACTTCTTTAGGGTGTGAATTCTCAAAAATCCTTCCTAAGTGCTCAATTTCATTAGACAGGGTCAACTTAAACAGGCTAGCAAAACTCCACAGATGTGATGATCTTGATATCTAAACACGATAAAATATCTATCTAAATATATAAAACTCAAAGGTGACTGACTGACTGACTGACATAGTGATCGATCAACGCACAGCGCAAACCACTGGAGGGATCGGGCTGAAATTTGGCATGCAGGTAGATGTTATGACGTAGGCATCCGCTAAGAAAGGATTTTGATAAATTCTACCCCCAAGGGGATAAAATAGTGGATGAAAGTTTGTATGAAACTTTGTCAATTATAAATTATTTTGTGTTGAATTTATCAAAATCCTTTCTTAGGGGATGCCTACGTCATAACGTAGGCATCCCCTAAGAAATGATTTTGATAAATTCAACCCCCATGGGGATAAAATAAGGGATGATGTAGGATGTAAATGTATTGGTTTTTTTTTTAATAATACTTAACGAGAGCGAAGCCGCGGGCAAAAGCTAGTAATACATATTTTGTGTCATTTTGTGGTCAGACACGACACGACACGACTGTTGGTAATGTTTTTCTTGTAGTATGTGTTGACAATATCTGTTGTATTTTGTTTTATCATGTTTAGATTTCGATAGCCATCTTTTCTGCGGAGTTTTGCTAGCTAATTTTACTTAACCCTTGTTTAGGAACTCTTGTGTAAAATTTCTTGCTTCTAGACCTAGCAAATTAGGCTGTGCGTTGTCTATCAGTGAGTGATTGAATTTTAAATTCTTATTAATTTGATTAAGTTGAATAATGAATAATTTTTATTAGGGTGATGAGAAATAGATCCGTGATCCACTTGCCACAACAGCAGTCCGGCAGTCCCTGGCAATCGCTATCAAAGAGGGGCAAAATGGATTGAATGGTTGAATTCTAAGATAGCTGGTTTACCAGTAATTGGTGACTGTGAAAGTCCAAAGCTATTGTTCTAGGCTATTGTTTGTGCTTCTGTGTTTAATATATTTTATGTTCTATAGAACATAAAATGTGTGTGTGGTGCCGGACTTAAAGAATACCACCACCCCTTACTTCCCGTGGGTGTCGTAAAAGGCGACTAAGGATCGTACCGGAGAATGGGCAGCAGCGTTCTCTATGTATTCCACCATCATACCATACTGCGATCGCCAACCCGCCTGCCAAGCGTTGCGATTATGGCAAACCCTCCCAAAATTGGGGGAGGCCTATGTCCAGCAGTGGACGTCTATCGGCTGAAACGACGACGACGAGAACATAAAATATATTAAACACAGAAGCTGTTGGTGTGCCTTAATTAATTAATTAATTTCTTTTCGCATATGAGAATTTTCAGTAAAGGTAACTACGAAGATTTTCGAATTTATTTAGGCTTTTTTTCAGCAAAATTCTAACAGATCGAAAAAAAAAGGTTTTCTATAACGGACAAGCTTTTTGCAAACAAATCTCACATTCGCAAACATCAACTATCTGAGCGCCATATAAATATCTGTTCCATGTGAAAATTTTACTCGTACCTAGTGCAAACACGGTTGGGAAATCCAATCAATCAACTATTGGCAATCAAACTGTAGTAATTTTTTTTAAAGCAATCTTAAAGTTATATTTCAATTATTTCAATTAAACCATTTAGAGGCACTTATTTAATGTCTAGGAATCGGGCAGTCAGAAATATGAAGCTAGTTGCCCATTCCAATGCGTAGTAGGTACCTATGGAGAAGAATGGGCAAGAAACTCCATAGACACTCTTTTAAATTATATTGTTATAAAAGTATCATAAAAGTAAGTAAGTTAGTAAGTACGTTTGTAGTTTTAAAAGTATCAGTTACATAATTAATTTTGAATTTATAATTATATGCAAGAACGACGCGAAAAGCGTCCAGAGTATAGCAAAGAGAAAAAAAATAATTAAAGCAGCTGACCAGTCTCAATAGACGGGGCCCCTTCACGAACATGACGCATGGATCAGCATCATTCAGCTCAACATTCTTAGTCAAATCCAAACCCACAACTTTTATTTCCACGACACAGGGAATCCTAGTGTGGAGACCAGTGACTTATCTGATTTTTTTGAACAATAAAAATTATTATTATTATTTAAATAAACTATTTACACTTTTGAATTTTCAAGGTCAGATAATAAGTTGAAGTTAGTTGCCCGTTCCAAGCGTAGATTCCTATTGACAACTAACAACCAAGCAACTCCATTAACACTCTTTGAAAGGGGCGACTAGATTCAATTCTATTTTTTGTAAATTTTGACGTTCAAAACGAACCTTTTAAATAGGCACACTATTTAAAATAAATTATTTGACTTTGACTCTTTTTAAATCAAGTTAATCCAAAAAAAAAAACAAACTGGAGATTGACGCAAACAACTCTTTGTTTGCGTCAATCTCCAGCGTTTGTTACTGCTGGGTCTTAGGCCTCTCTAGCTGGGTCTTAGACCTCTGTAGGCCTAAGACCCAGCAGTGGGTAAAGTTGGGCTGTGGATGATGATGAGTATCATAAAATCTTGGTTAAGATCATTCGCATGACTAAACAGCATAGCATTATATAATCAGCCTACAAAGGGACTAAATAACCTAAAGCGCGGTCACTGTCGGACTACATAGAAAAGAAAGAGAAGCGCGATGACACAACGCTGGCAAAATATGAAGCAATTATCAATTTACAAAAATATATTGTTTGGACGTAAAAATTAAAACACTAGTGCTTTAGTATGTTGCTTCTAAAATAATCTGACAAAAAATCTGAATAGTTGTATGCATTTAGTTATTGATTGATTTTAGAGATATCTTTATGATTATTTTCTATCATACCAAATTAGTTGTATTATGTTTTCAACACACTATCTAACTAGCATATATTCTGAAGAGTATCATATATTTTTCTGATTTTGTTTACTGAAGTCGATTAATACTTTTGGGCATTATAAAACTTGCGTTTTTTGCGGTTAGGTCCTGTAGTCCCCATAATGTTCCCACTGCTGGGAGACAGGCCTCCTTTCACAGATGATGAGTAGATGTCACAAATGTCTTCAAATTTTTGGTTCTATGACTTGCTTGTTTCCTCACGATGTTCTTCTTCACCGTTTTGAGAGCAGTTGTGATGAAATAATTTACACAAAGTAAAGCGCCTGTCTGCTAAGTGTCTAAACCTACCACCTACGAGTCACGACCGTTACCTCTGGGCTACCATTGCTCCCGACTAAACAGTACCCAAGAATATTTAATATCAAAAATCCATATTGCATTTCAATATCATCACAAGAAAAAAACCTGCAAGACAAGACAAACAAATAAAAGCACGTAATAACCATACTCCGTAAAGCCGAAGGCATGACGCAGCCAAAAACAATGTAAGCCGTTGTCTTACACTGCATATTGCACTCGCCTAGGATTATACTGCGGCTACCGTACCGGGATTTAAGACAAATTCGTTGCGTCATAAACGTGGTCCTTCGGGGAGTTTGGAATGGAAGCGATATGCTATTGGAGACTGGTAACAGTTTATCAGGCATACCATTTTAAGGATGTATGTATGTTTATCAACAGAGTAGCGAGGTCTACTTAACTGGAAAACAATAATTCTGGCTGTGAATCAGAAAACGGAGTGAAAAGAAAGGAATTACATTTATTTGCGGCAAACATGACGCATAAAAAGAACACAAACACAAAAAATAACAAAGTTGGTCCTTGTTGTTGTAAGTTTGGCAAAGTTGGTTGGCTCGGAAGTGCCTTGATAGACAGTGTCATCTTTGATTGCCGCATACCTCCTGTGGTTTTCTTCCAATCTACACGTGACTACTGAGGTCCCATGTTTGATACGTAAGTTTGCGTGTAAAAAGCATGGCCCACCCTTATAATATGGGACCTACTGTAGTTAGCGAAACGTGGGTGTTGTTCACGTCTGCTTTCCCCTTAGAGAAAAAAGGTTTGATATTTTGTAAAAATTGATTGTTGCAGTCGAACCATTCATTTCCTGACAGCAATCTACTTATACACACACCAGAGAACACAAGAATTTATTTGATATAGGTTACATCGAAATATTTCTTTGGCACATCTCCCTGCCTTCTTTGATGTGTGACCTCCCTTAATCCTTCGCTGTCTAGACATCATATCAAATTTTTACGAATATTGTTTTCTGGAATTGTCAATATTGTTTGTTCTCTTTGCACAAAAATTCTTGTGTCTGTACTTCGATGGCTAAAGGATTTTGTCTATAGGATCGACGACATTTACATATTGTATATTGGTTTCAATTTATAAATGTCTGTTCTTGCGTCACTCAAGACTGTTTCCACAAATGTGAAGACAGCCTTGATTGACGTAAGATACGCATGTGTTCTTACTCCTTTAGTGTTGTCGAAAACACACTGATAGTATTTTGCGCCGCGTACTGCGCAAAATACGCGACGCATATCTGCTGAAAAAAAAAACCTCAAAGCTCAGCGTAACGATGTATAAATACATAGTCAGCAGTTTACGTAAAATGATGAAAAATATATCGAGTAATTACCGCTCAGTGTTTTTAGGCACCTACTTATCGACTGGTATAAAACGTCAACCTCAAATTAATGAACTTGCCGCTGCTGACATAGCAGCCTGATTCTCCTCATTCAGTTAACGAATGTCGCCTTCTAAATGAATAGTTTCATTTAGCTCTTAAAAATACCCATAGCGTTTATCGAGGTCTCCTCTTGCACTATTTTGTTGTACTATTTAAATATATTATGTGTCACAGAGCCTTCCTGGTCAAGCTACCGAACTGATGATGTTATTTTGCCTACATCTAGGTACTACACAATCATATTCCATGGTTTCATTATCTAAATACCTAGATATATTCTTATTTCCATACGCTGTTATGCACATACAGCTTACTTATTAATAAATACGAAATAAACGCCCAAAAAATTCGTGACAATTTCACAACTCCCTTTTAAATCATTACCTAATAAATAAAACGGTATTGTTTCCGCCAGAAGTAAGCCTCACATAACGGCTTATTTCGCGTAAAGGGACACATAAATTGCCGCTTAGAAATATTTCTGCGTACTGTAAAAGAAACGTACAAAAACTTTTAAGTACAGACCGCTGCATTTCGTGAGAGATGGCGAGCTATATAGAGTGGTTGTAACCGGTATATTTTCTACTTCAACGTTGTTTATACTGAGGTGTTAAATCGCAAAACCCATTTATGCTCAGCTTTCCTTTTTTATTGTGGGAATTTGCGTGAGGTTTGGGATTTTAAAAGATCTTTGTTTGTTTGAATTGTTGGACAATTTTGTTTTCATCCGTTAAAACTTACATTGGAAAGTAGACGAAGTTTACCGCAGAGTTATACCATACCTACTCTTTTTATCGCACCACGAATTCACGATACCTTTTTATATAATAAAACAACCATGGCCACAATGGAAAAAAAACTCACAAATGGACTGGGCAGGCCACACTAATGGGATGCAATAAGATAGATTGACCAGGATCGTCAAACAGCGGGTGCCTGAAGACAGGTGTCATCACCGAGGCAGGCCTAAGAAATGCTGGCGTGACGATTTGAACTTGTTCCTAACCGATTGGCCGGAGAAAGCACATTATAAAAAAATATAAAAAGTATGAGTGTGGCGTTTGCCCAGCAGCAAAAAAGTACAGTCTGAACTAAATATTTAAACCAAATTGGAAATGGTTTTATGGGGCATGTTTTTATTTATTTGTTGAATACTTTAAGCACTTAAATATACAGAGGCGGACTTAATGCCACAGGCTTTTCTACCAGTCAACCTTTGGGTGATGCAGAGACAAACAGTGGTAGATGCGATCATGAAAATTGAGGAATAAATATTTGAAATATGAAGATACGCATAAACCCATTAAAACTATAAATGAAAAAAAATATAAATATACCTAATTACATATAAATATAAGCACAAATAAATATACATTAATATACTAAAAAGAAATAAGACAAGTAATGAGAAAACACTACTTTTAGTATAAGACTGCTATAAACATTAATAAATAATGAAACATAAGCATAACATAAAATAGACAAACTAATTGCCACACACCAATAACCTCATTTAACTGCCACAAGTTAACAGCTCTATATAACATTTCAATATCAAGTGCCAACACACATCTGCGACATAGATCTCAACTGTAATATCGTTAGTCCGCACTATATGCACAATGTTCTAGTCCAAATGATATGCAGACGTTTTGCTTGTGAAACTGAATAACTTACGATTATGGTGTTATTGTGTGCACTTTACCTTTTGGTTCAGAAAGTCTAGGAAAGTGGCAATCGCTTTCAACTGAATTGACATAATTAAGCTTTTCGATAGTTTATGTCACACATAGATTTTTGATTTCTCCATCCTCGTTAAGTGTGCATACCTACTCACGAGCGGCACGCGTCAACGGCATAGGGACCGCCAACCGTCAACCGGCCGTCAACATGCGTGGACAGCAGCTATCGACAACGCCACTCTTGTATTTGACTACGGTGCTCAATAACACGAGCAGCACGTTGTCGACCAGTTGCCTTTGCTTTGCAGCAGCAAGTCTGCTGATAGAATGTCACTTTATCTAGATAATTTTGATTGGATTGAGTTTTCCGTGAATGTATGTGAACACTAAAATATGACCTATTATGTCTTAGTTTGCTACTTGAAGAGAACTAGATAGAAAAATCGTCGTACTATGGTCATGGCGTAACATTATTAGGCCATTTTTATCTAAGAAATAATTTGGGCCTAGTATAAGTCCTTGTGGAATCAATATTCATATGGTATCACTTATTACTGATCATAATTTGTCAATGCATTTCATTAATACTTACAAAAGTTATATCTAGGTACTTTACTTATGAATAACATAAAGCATTAGGATGTAATACCATCAGCATACACTTCTATCTATGTCAGCAATAGCCACAGGAAATATCAAATACATCATAAAAATATAACAAGATTATAGCTAATAAATAAACACAAGTCAATCAGGATTTACAAGACGGAAGGCAATATTTACGAGACCATTCCATTAAGACAAATGGGCCCATCAACAAAGAAAATAATCCTAATGCTGTGGATGAAATTCTTATATTTCAGTATAGGGAAAACATTAGTCATTATGTTGGTATAGTCTGGTGGAATAACCGATTGCAGCCATTCTCTAAATTATACAGAAAAAAATAATAACCACTGTGCAAACTGTAACCATGAATTCGGCATAATTATGATTCTAGTAACCCTTGCGTAGAAATGTTAGTCGAATTTATAAAAAGCAGCTGTTTCATAGAAAAGTGCAATAACAACCTGGTCAAAATGTACGGAACAACATTTTTTTTTATAATTGACGAATAATTTCTACGTTACCCGTTTAGAATCATAATAAAATTATACTAAATTCGTACTGGTACTGGTTTTAATTTTTTTTTTTTCAAAATATAACTGATAAGTAAAAATAAATCACTTGAACTTGCAATAAAGTAAAATTCGTTAGTAAATAAAATAGGAAATTTTATTGCACTTAGAAAAAACATAAGTTAGATTTTGACTAACTCATGTTTTTTCTAAGTGCAATAGATTTTGCATATATCTTTACATTTTTACTTTGCTTTTCTAAAAATATATTAAAAGAATCCCAGTTTTATCTGAAAAAATTAGAATAAAATAATTATAATACAGGATAAGAAATACGCATTGTATATTGGACTTTGTGACTTGTGTGACTCGGTGATAGATTTTTGTATCTTTTGTCTGTTATGTCTTATTCTGCGAAAAGCACTGACCTGTAATTATACAGCGTACTTGTTTAATAGAGGTCAGTGGCGAAAAGGAATGTGTCCGAACCTCGCTAGAGTAAATATGTTCCTATTTGTGAACAAAGTATGTTAATTCCACACCTATCTAATATTGTAATGTATCAAAATTCTCTGTGATCTTCATCGAATTAAAAACTTTGAAATTTATCCGATATCATTCAATGCGAAACAAGATAAAAAATAGCTAGCAGACTTTGTTTTTAATATTCCCATCGTTATTTCCTCAAGTAATCTGTAGCAACGTCGTTATCCAATGCATTGAAGCTTGAAATAAAATTGGCTAAACTTGAGCATCTTCGAAGCTCACTCTGAGATTACTTGGATCTTTATCTTCTATGTTATTTTAAGTAGGTAATGGGTTGTTTATTTGGTCAAGGTTGCTTAAAATTTTAATGCAATTAAAATACACTCAAAATTACTCTATTTTGCAGCATAGCATCATCATTTCAGCCGAAAGACGTTCACTGCTGGTGATAGGCCTTTTATTATTTTTTTTTTTTGTTGCGGATGGGAAATCATCAAATGACTCCTCCCGCTCTGGGTGGAGCGGAAGGGAGTGTCAGACTCTTACTGACTAAAACTCACCCGTGTTCCTTCCTAAGCCCTTTATGTTCCGGGCGAGCGGTAACCCTTTCGGACCCAACCACCTCTACTTTGACCGGTTCTGTGCTTCTCGCATCCAACAAACGGTCGGTCCACCTTGTGGGAGGCCTTCCAACGCTACGTCTTCCGGTACGCGGTCGCCACTCCAGAACTATAGCAGCATTATCAGCCTATAATGTTCCCATTACCGGGACACAGGCCTCCTCTCTTCGAGAGAGAGTGGGTTATAATCTTCCAGGCGGGCCCAGTGCGGGTTTGGAAGATGGAATTTTTGGTTCTAGGACATGCCGGTTTCATCATGATGTTTTCGTTCACCGTTTTGAGAGCTGTGGTGATGAAATTATTTACACAAAATAAAGCGCCTGCCGGGGTTCAAAACTCTATTTTGAGTCAATTGTTAATTTTGCATCGTCATCATCGTCATCAACTGAAACATTTTTTACCTTCATTTTTTATGCTAGTATGGGGCTATGCTAGTATACATCATGGGGCTTTTTCCAAAGGAATATTTGTAAATTCACCGTCCTAAATCTTAGCAAGCGAATTGGTGTTTTTTTTTTCCTTATCACGTTGACCATTGTACAAATAGTATTGCTATTTATTTCATACATGCGCATTTACAAAGCCTTTTGCGAATCATCGGAACCGAAGTCAAACCATTTATTTCAAATAGGCACTTGTAAGACACTTTTGACTCTTTTCACTAGGTATTTGTTTGTAAAAATGTAAAGATATATGCCAATTGACATAATAAATAGAATTGAGACTAATTGCCCCTTCCAAAAAGTAGTTTCGCATGGAGATGAATGGGCAAAAAACTACACTGTAACTCTTTTAAATTTTTTTTTCAATATTTAGTATACATTAATTATATAGGATTTTTGGAAGCTGGGTACAAAGCCTTAAGGGAAATGATAGTTGACACCATTTAGAGCATTTTGAGCCATACATGTCTTAGACGAAGTACGGTTTTTTTATTTTTTTTCACAGTTAAAGTTGGTATGTTATTTTTGAATAAAAATTTGCAGTTAAAAAAAAAGATATAAGATATGGCTCAAAATGGTGTCAAATATCACTCCCTGTATGTTTAACTTAAGACTTCCAACTGGGAATTATTTACTGAAAATCCATTTACCTGAGAAACCAACAAGCTCTACGGTAACCCAAACTTACCTCTCAATAACCCAACAAGTATCTCACTATTATCCAGTTCCAAATTACTATCCACATCCTCTGTAGCTACATCCACACTAGGTCTCCCTTTCGTACGTCCAGTATAATCAAGTCCGTCTCAATAATCGTTTGTGCCGACTAACGTGTATGGTGTATTATGTAACCATGTAGGTACGTCATGTATTGAGACGTTCGACTAATACATCTCTAGGGCCAATGGTATTTACATTTTGCGATTGCATTGCTGGTCTGAGCCGATATATGGTTGATATTGGTTCTATGTTTGGACATGAATTGGGTGAGTAATGTTGGAATTTTCAGTTAATTATTTTTAGAATAAACTTTATTGAAAACACAATGGTTAGGTGCGATGAAACTCAAATGAACCCACCAAAACATTGTTGTTGTTTGTTGTTGTATATGTTACTGGCAAAACCCGGTTTTAGAATGAACTAGTTTCGCCTAGGCCAAACCAGTTCTCCCTACACTGGTTGCATGGTTGCTGCTCCGTCGATAGGCGACGTAGGATGCAAGAGCGAGCGAAGGGCACCCAGAGGTTAGGTTTGGTTAGGTTACTTTAAACTCCTTACACAGAAATAGGAGCCCCGCCAAGCGGGGCTCCGTCGACATAGGATGCAAGAGCGAGCGAATGAGAACTGGTTTGGCCTAGGCGAAACTTGTTCATCCTAAAATCGGGTTCGGCCGGAAACATATGCAATATTTGAGAGGTGGTGGCCCAGTGGTAACGACTGCGACTTACGAGGGTCTTGGTTTGTTAGCCAGACTTGGCCCTGTACTTTGTGTAAATTATTATCTACAAGGCAAATGTGTATGGAAACGCTGGAAAGGGGCGCTCTAGATCATATTATATAGTGACCTCATTGGTGATGTTCTCCTGAAAGGTCAGGTGCATAGAACAGACGCCAGCACGTCAAGCTACTACAATCTGTCAAATTTCTTCAATAGATTTTCAACTTTATCTCTATAATATAAGGTTTAAGGTTGATTGGGAAAATTTTACAGTTTCGTGTAGCTTGATGTGCTGGCGTCTGTACATGGAACCGGCGCGCGGGTATGACCAAATGCATGAACGTAAACGAAGCAAAAGGAGTGTAGAAGAACCGCAGCAGGTGGCGTTTTGTATTTCCTGCTTATTCTTTAAAACGAAAGTTATTTATTTATTAAGGGACACCAACAGCTTCTATGTATAATTTATCTTAAGTACACATCACAAAGTTTCGGTCTTACACAGTCGCCAATTACAGGTTTACCAGCAATCTCAGAAATAAGTGATCACACATAATAATAACAAAACTAAACTTAAGGCTGGAACTTAAAAAAAGTATGCCAAGATACTTCTTTAACTTAAGATTAATAACAAAAAGTAAAATAAAAAGACGAACAACATTGCAATTTTGCCCACTTACTTAAAACTAAGACTATAGGTATGTATGTAGTATAATAAAAAAAAGTTCGCAAAATACGCGCATTGACGTGGAGTAGCGGACATGAGCCCGTATTACCTATTACTCTATGTATGTATAAACTACGTTTTAAGTTCAATGTTACAAACGCTGCGAACTAACAGGGTCATGTAATCCTAAATTTAGCCTAGTTAGGTATAATCTGCTACTCTGTTAAATAAATAAAAAAAAAACTTATAAGTAAAGTGCGGCCGACGCGACGACGTAATGCGTTCTTGACACCTGTCAGTTTCATACAAAGGAATACGTGTTTTGCAAATTTGATCTTTATTAGCTACTAGAACTGTCGCACTGACAGGTACGCATTCTCTCGACGGCCGGGCTGTTGATACCTAACTTATCTTGATAAGTGTTAGACTCTGCAGAGTTTATTTAATCTTGATAAGTATTAAATCCTGCAGATTTTACAGCTGAGGCAATTAACTCTTCCTCCAAATAAATTGACTGATTTGCCAAATTATCGGAAATCGTATAAACTGAAGTAGCTACGAAAGCCACTTACGTTGGCTCTATAAATAATTTTCTCGTTTTATTTGGATTGTATTTGCGCAAAGTGAAATGGCCTTCAATGATTTCTTGGTATCAACCTACCTACCTCGAACCTACGACCTATCAAGATGTGTTGCTGCTACGATAAAATCTAAACATTATTTTATTATTAAACCTAGCTGACCCGGCAAACTTTGTTTTGCCATATAAATTATTTCTAGCTGCCCGGCGCTACTTCGTTCACGTGGTGACCTACCCCTTACCATACCCTACCCCTTCCCTACTCCTACCCTACTCTTTCCCTACTTCTACCCTACTCCTAACCTACTCCTGCCCTACTGCTACCCTACTCCCACCCTACTCCTACCCTATTCCTAACCTAATCCTACACTACTCCTACCCTACTCCTAGAAGTAAAAAAAAAATAGTAAAAGATAAAAAGTATCCTATGTCCATCTCCTGGTTCTAAGCTACCTCCCCACCAATTTTCAGCCAAATCGAATCGGTTCCGCCGTTCTTGAGTTATAAATAGTGTCACTAACACGACTTTCTTTTATATATATAGATATAGGTATTAATTAATATAATAGCTTATGGTTAAGTAATAACAGCCGCACGGATCGATCGATCAGGTAAAGTTACCCTTGCCGCGGTTGGTCCGTGGATGGGTGAGCATCTTCACATACCAAGACCCGTCCATGTCATTCGTAGATCTTTGACAGTCGTTACGGGTATTCAGCTGCAGCCGGTTAGACAGGAAGCCGACCCCAACATAGTTGGGAAAAGGCTAGGTAGATGATGATGAATATAGGTAGATATTATAATGTGTTTTAGTTGTTTCGGTGGTCTTTTCAACATAACGTTTTAGTTTAAGTTATTAAGGCCCACTGACGTGTTCATGGGTTATCTTAAATAACTCCGGAGTTCATTCAATCATTTATCTTGCACCACCAAGAGTTAGAACCGTTAGAGGGTTCTAGGTGATCTAGGGTTAACCTTCTAAATATTTAACCTATCTGGGAGGGTTAACTCTGTGTTTTAATAATGTCAAAATAAATTGACGTTATGAGGTACCGCTGATAATTTATTTAGTATTTTACATTATTCGATATAAAATAAGTGAAAATTCGGTACTATAACAGCGGGCAATATATTCATAAACTCATAAAAAATAACGAATTATAAAAGAACAAATTATAAAAAAACTTAAAAATATTTTTCCTTATCTGTCGTTTTCGTCAATCAATAAACAAAAATATCATGGAAACCATGGACATACAATACGATTAAAATGAAATGATATGTTATAAAATTTAAAGACAAGAGACGTCTACATAACGTAATGTAGTGTAAAAGTGATGGGCTTACAATTTCCGTTCATTCATTTTTGGTCGGATTACATAATATTATCAGGGCACAGACATTCTATTTTATGTTTCGTTGATTGAACTGCAATGTTCCCGGCTCAAAAAACACTAATGTCAGGTTAACTAACCCAGTCATACATTACAATGGCGCAACGCGCAATAAGAATTAAAATGTTTCTGACTTAACTCCGAGTTTACACTACATTTATTTAATTAACCCAATTAAACATGTGAACAAGCTTGTGAGCCTTAGTTGTCCGTAATAAAATGATTCATTTGATTTTATTGTAAAAAGTGTACGCCCCCGGATGGGCTCGAACCACCAACCTTTCGGTTAACAGCCGAACGCGCTAGCCAATTGCGCCACGGAGGCGTTGTGAGTAGATGCCAAAATATTATCCACTCCGATTTTAAAGATAATATGTCTTATGTCTGTAATTAATATGGTGTACATAATAAAGAGTATTCTATTCTATTCTATTCTAAGACTGTTCTACCGTACTGTTTAGTTCGTATTCGCCATATTCACATGGTGTGAATCCGAACACTATTTAAAGCTTTGGTTTTCTTAGAAAGCGGTGATGGTCACACAATGAATACAGTGTTTTTTAACCATAATATTAAGTACTGGTGAAAACGACAGATTTCATGACGGACGATTTAATATGACCCCCAAATGGCAATGGGGAGGGCTATGCTTGGAGTTTCTCAAATCGAATCAGAAATGACTAGATCAGTAGGAGAACCATGGTAACCGACATAGCCTCAAGAATTGCCAAACTTAAGTGGCAGTGGACAGGGCACTTTTGCTCACAGAACAGATGGCCGATGGGGCCGAAAAGTTCTGGAGTGGCGACCGCGCATCGGAAGACGTAACATTGGTAGGCCTCGATAGACCGATGACCTTGTGAAGGCCGCAGGAATCCGCTGGTTGCGAGAAGCACTAAACCGGTCGATTGGCGGTGCTTTGGGGAGGCCTATGTCCAGCAGTGGACGTCTTTTGGCTAAAATGATGAATGATGATATAATAAGACGGAACTTCTCTTCTAGCTAACCATAGCTTTACATACTCAACCTATGATGTCCCCATTGCTGGGATCACAGGCCTCTTCTCTGTGAGAGGGCAACCATAGCTTTATTTTATAATTTTGGAATCACATGCCAGTTGCATACTGCATTTTATTTTAACCGCACTGTGGGATGTCTCAACTATTTACCATAAAGCGGATCAAACCGGAATGAGAAAGTTTATAGTGGATAAGACAGATATTAAAACAGAAGTAGATCACAGGGGATCGAGGAGGACGGGGAGGTGGAGGGGGGTTCAGGGGATACCGGAATAACTCAAAATATCGTACATGACAACTCAGTGTGAACGCTCAGGTTTCCTAGAAGAGCGGATCGTGCATCGCGTAAGCAGTGTTTACCGTGCAACTAAAATACACAACGTCCAGACATCAAACGTCGTCGGGCAGTAGCATACCAGACACGACACCCATCTGGTCTGGTCGGAGAATTCTCCCTTTTCTGTGCAGGATGAGTGAACTTGCCGTAGTTAGTCCGTGGATGGGTGACCATCTTTACATACCGTGACCCCTCCGTGCCTCGGAAATCACGTTAAGCCGTTGGTCCCGGCTGTCATTCGTGGATCTTTGATAGTCGTTACGGGTAGTCAGAAGCCCGAAAGGCTGACATCCAGTCATGATCCAGTCTTACCAAGGGGTATCGTATTACCCAGTAACTAGGTTGTGGAGGTCAGATAGGCAGTCGCTCCATGTGAAATACTGGTATTCAGCTGCATCTGTATAGACTGGAAGTCGACCCCAACATAATTAGAAAAAGGTTATGCAGATGATGATGACGAGTGAACTTTACACCCTGTTCCTCTATATTACAAAAAAAACTGGCCAAGTGCGAGTCGGAGTCGCACACGAAGGGTTCCGTACCACAAGGCAAAAACGCCGAAAAAAACATGTTTGTTGTATGGGAGCCCCCCTTAAATATTTATTTTATTTTAATTTTATTATTTATTATTAAAGTTAAAATACAACTGAGTATTTTGTGAATATTTCAAGTGCCTACCTGTTGCCATTTTTGATATCGAGCAAAAAAGGGCAAAAAAATCGCGTTTGTTGTATGGGAGCCCCCCTTAAATATTTATTTTATTTTGTTTTTAGTATTTGTTGTTATAGCGGCAACAGAAATACATCATCTGTGAAAATTCCAACTGTCTAGCTATCGCGGTTCTTGAGATACAGCCTGGTGACAGACAGACGGACAGACGGACAGACGGACAGACAGCGAAGTCTTAGTAATAGGGTCCCGTTTTTACCCTTTGGGTACGGAACCCTAAAAAAGATCACAATACTGTTTACACACTATGTTTCGAAATCTAGTTCATTTAGCTAGCTATTGAATTTCAAACTAAAAAGGTATAAAGAACAGCTTGTATGCATACCAGTTCTGACAATGTGGAAATCGGATTATTCTAGAGCTTTCATGAACAGCGAGCTTTAACAACCTCGTATTAAATTGTGAACTCGCTATTTTTATGACGGAAAAGGACGGAGGTGTTTTTTTTTTAACACATGAAATTGTCGTGCAACACATGAATTAATTTGGCAATCTCGTGATACATTATTCCGATGATGCGTTTCGTTACTTCATTTTATAAATGTATCATAAAGAAATTACCCTGCGAATGCAAAGGAAAAGATGCAATTTTTTCTTTGTATTTATTTATATAGTTAGTTAGTCTTTTAATTTAGTCATAATGAGCCTATATTGTTCCCACTGCTGGGACGCAGGCCTTCACTCTTCGCGAGAGAGTGGGCTATAATCCACCACGCGGGCCCAGTGCGGGTTGGTAGATGTCACATGTCTTCGAAATTTTAGTTCTAGGACATGCCGGTTTCCTCACGATGTTAATTTAATTTAGTACCTAGTGTAAACAGTTAGTTATGAGATTATGAAAATTTAAGTAAAGTAATTTATTTACAGTCTAATAAGGTTACAAGCAAGCACAAGGTTGTCTGTGTGGTGCCGGACTTAAAGAATAGCACCACCCCATACTTCCCGTGGGTGTCGTAAAAGGCGACTAAGGGGCATACCGGAGAATGAGCAGCAGCGTTCTCTATGCATTCCACCACCATACCATACTGCGATCGCCAACCAGCCTGCCAAGCGTGGCGATTATTGCAAACCCCCCCCCCCCCTTTTTGGGGGAGGCCTATGTCCAGCAGTGGACGTCTTTCGGCTGAAATAGAAAGAAAGAAAGAAATATGCAAACATCAGACTATTTTTTTTTTAAATAATGTTATCAACGTAATAACCGGCTTGACAGTTATAAAGACTGGTTTGTATATTAATAATTGTTTTATTTTACACATTTTAACTCTAATATGTACATGAGACTTAAATATAGCTGGAGAATATGTAGGTGTACTGTAGGTAGGTACAATTTGCCAAAAATGTAAGCAAATAGAGTTTATGGAAATACAACTTTAAATCCTACACAATAAAGTTCAGTACTTTTCCAATAGTCCCAGTCACTCTAAAATCAACTTAATTACCCTTAAAAATTGAGACATACCGTCTCCACGAGCGAGAATCGCGGCGATAATGTAGCCGTGCCATCAAATTTTCGCCGCGATAATATCGCCGTGTGGAGACACGTTCTAAGAGAGTGTATAGAAATACGTGGCACGACGATAATATTGCCGCGATTCTCTCGCTCGTGGAGACGGCCCCCCGGGTCTACCGTCTAATGCCTCTCTGTAAGAATAAAAAAAAGAATTATCAAAATCGGACTACTCTGTAAAAAGTTATGCGTACATAAAAGTTATACATAAAAAAATATGTATATACGCGTCGGCTTGAGAACCTCCTCCGTTTTTTCCGTCAGTTAAAATGGGCCGTCATCCACCACGCGGGTCCCGTACAGTTTGGTAAATGTCACACCTGGCATACTTCCTGCCAATTAATAAAACATTTTACCCAACTCAGTCTCCACTACGTTACCCCAGAAAATATTCACGATAATACGCGTATGCTTCGTAAAGCATTCTTAAATAATACACAGTCGAGGGCTAGTGAAAAAATTAATAATTCATAAAAATTACCATCACCGGAAACGTGGCTTTAAAAAATTTACCGAAAAAATTGCGGCAAGTGAGATCGCTTCGCATGAATGAGCTGGTACTCACAACGACATATAAAGCTTTACATGGCCAGTATAAGCTGACCTCTCATAGTACGAGAAGCCTAGGCAATGCGAGGTCAAGGAATATTGAAATGTATACTTAATATGTTGGCTTGTGTACTGGGTGCAATCAAATTTAATAGGATATTGTATTCATGGCGTTGATATTTGGTTACAAGGTTGTTAATTTTCGTTTAAAACCGCGTATATTGTGCAGTTTTCGATTGCGTTGGTTGTCTTTTCGATGAATAAACAATTAACTTCTTTTTACCTTTTGTGGCAGACTAATTTTATTCTAGGTGCATCGTCTTCACGTATAATTATATTATGTATACAAAACCTTGTAAAACTTTTAAAAAGAGTAACGGTGGAGTTTCTTGCCCATTCTTCTCCATACGAAAACTGCCTTTTGGAATGGGCGACTAGAATCAATTCTATTTTGTTGTAATTTTTGACGTATAATTTTTGTTGTAATTTTTGACATTCCATATTGCCTTTAATGTGCCTATTTGAAATAAATGATTAAGTCAAACTTAAGGTTTATTCGCCGTATGTGTAGGTACGGTCCTGTGTTATATGGATCACTATTGAAGCTTGTTGACGGACACGTGTTTTCTACGCGCAGTTTATACGCCGTGCAGTGAAGAAACCGTGCCGGCTACAAAGGGCCTTATGTCTTCGTTGACAGAAACGTTTAAAACAAAATGTTTTTTGTTTTCTTCATCTCAATATACAGTGCATTATCTACCTATCTCCTTGTTTATAAACGTCATACAGTTAAATTTTGTATAGTTACACAACGCTGTGTCTTCTTCTTTCGAAAGTCAAATTACTGACGACTGAAAGAGAGAAATCGGTGTGTAACTATTCACCTGATATAGTACGTTTATTAGTAAGGAGGTTATACGAGTAGTTTATTTACAGTGAAAAATTAAATATGTACCTATAGTGTATTATTTATATAATAATATCTTTCTTATGTGAATTATTATAAACAATCAAAATCGATACTAATATTATAAATGCGAAAGTGTGTCTATCTGGCTGTCTGTTACCTCTTCACGTTTAAACCGCTTAACCGATTTAGATGAAATTTGGTACAGAGATAGTTTGAGTCCCGGGAAAGGTTTTTGTCCCGATATTTCTACGGGATCAAAACGTATGCGGGTGAAACTGCGGTGCGCTGCTAGTTAAATATACGAGTATACTCCAGAATCCATCTAACTTCCTAAACAAAACTTAACCATAACCTGATTTTTTACTGGTGCGCCTTCCAATCTGTGTAAAATGATTAATTAATTAATAGGTACCGTCACAAAAAAAACACACCAGCACTGCACACAACAGCTGACGATCAGTTCCGGATTAGCCCCTAAGCAATCTCGGGCGAGGCGGCAAGCCTCCTTGCCGGACTGCCGCCATGGGATCTGGAGGCGATAGTCCTCGCGCCCCTGTATGAGTGGCGCGCGGAGGCACTACGCCGGGGGGAGGATCCGCTTCCGGCAAATCGCTGCGGAGCGGACGGATCTCCGGCGCGATCTCATGGCGGCATGGAAAGAGCGACTGTCGCAACCCAGCGCAGGGCACGCCGCGATAGCTGCGATAAGACCCCTCTTTGAGGAGTGGCTAGAGAGGCGCCACGGCGCCCTCACCTACCGCCTGACGCAGGTCCTCACCGGACACGGAAGTTTCGGGAGGTTCCTGCACATCATCAGGCGGGAGGAAACGCCCGGGTGTCACCATTGCCAGGATCGCCCAGAGGACACGGTGGAGCACACGGTGGAGGTCTGCCCCGCTTGGGCAGAGCACCGCCGTGTCCTCGTAGAGGCGATCGGCAGCGACGGCGACCTCTCGCGTCCGGCCCTGGTGCAAGCCATGGTCCGGGGCGAGAGGGAGTGGGAGGCAGTCATCTCTTTCTGCGAAGCAGTCATGCTAGCGAAGGAGGTGGCGGGACGGTTCAGGGAGAGAGCCTCCCGTCTCAGCCGCCGCGGGGGACGCCCCAGGCGTCGGGAGCCGCGTGACGACTCCCGGCCACCGTAGGCGCGGGCCTGCGGACGGAGAGTAATAAGTAGCTCACCGTCCGATCAGGACCAGGCCCGTGCCTCAAAGAGATGTCAGCACCGGGGAGGGGCCCCTTAGGGCCGAGGCCTGCCGGGTCAGCGGGATTGTCCGAAAGGGTTACCGCTGGCCCGGAACATAAAGGGCCAAAGAAGGAACACGGGTGGATTTTAGTCAGTAAGAGTCTGACACTCCCTTCCGCTCCACCCAGAGCGGGAGGAGTCATTTGATGATTTCCCATCCGCAAAAAAAAAAAAAAAAAGCCCCTAAGCAAATTAAGCAATTGCTTAGGGCACCACGTCTCAGGCGGCACCATAAATAGCAGTTTGGAAACCCGCGTGTCGGCGGGAGATGTCCTTGCATTTATTTTGGAAAGGTTCGATGCTTTATCAAAATTATACAGGGTGACTTGTAATTTGACGTATTCCTTCCAGCAATCCACGCCGGATTAAGATCCGGCACTGCTAACGTTACACACACAACAGCTCGCATGTTATTGCAGCTGTTATTGCACATCCTTTTATCCACACTCCTTCAAAAATAATCTATACTTAAATATACTTTTTTTTGTAAGCATATTTTGTGTCCCACTGCTGGGCAAAGGCTTCCCCTTTTTACCCGACTGCGCGACGCAAAGGAGTGGTAATGTGTTCATCAGCCAATGTATGTATGTATGTATGTTTATATGTTCCTTTGAAGCACTATACAGACCAAACGCCTGGGCCGATTTTTATGATTCACACGTTAATCGATTCCTCTTAGTCCGGCGAGTGTCACTAAAGACATGACGATAGTGAAAATTCAATATGGCGACTACTGGACGCCATATTAAATTATTTTTTTTATTTTTTTTTTTCAAAACCTATCGAGTGGGGTATCAAAATAAAGGGTTTTAAAAGGTGATTACAAAAATATATATACAACATATATACTTAAAAGCAATTCTAAGTGACAAATCGCAAAAAAACACCTACCAAGAACTAAATCGTCTGCGAAATCTTTCAAAGGAGAATGGCAGAAGTTCATAGAACGCTGGCATTAAACTTTTTTAGTTACTACAAAAATAAAAGTGGCATGGTTTGAAAGGGAATAGGTATTAAGAGCTTTTGTTAAAAAAATAAATACAAAATAATAACAATGGGGTTCAAGAGAAATCTTAATTTTTGTAAAAGTGAGGTTAAGTGCATTCATTTTAGGTTATTTTACCTCTATTACTATTTTAACGCATAAATGTTTATTGTATGCATAACATGTTGCTAATTATGCTTTGTAATGACTTGAAAAATGATAACTAGTTGTTGAAGTTTGTTTAATTCAAAGATTTACTCACTGATCATATATAGACCTAATGGCAGTCTAAGGCTGCGTTTCCACCAGAAATGTGCGAGGGATGTGTGTGAAACAAACCAATAACATCGCTTCATTTTCATAGCTTGAACTAAGTTAGCGTTGTTATTGGTTAGTTTTAACCTACGCATTATCGCTCATCTCTGGTGGAAACGCAGCCTAAGTGTACTCTGTCAGTTTTAATTAAACATAGTAGGTAGTCACAGAAAACTCAGGAGACTTTAAAGACTCACTTATTGGAATCTAAGCATATATTATTGTTAATGGTAATTACCTAAGGATGACAGGATTATTGTAGGTACAATAAAAAACCAGTAGGTATTTAATCATAATATTTTATTCAACATATATTAGCAATATATTATCTAAGAAAGGTGCAGGGGGAGACAGGCTATCTTGATGCCGTGCCCATGCCAAGTACCATTCCATTCTCGAATCACTTTATATACGCCTCGTTCTCTGTCCGAATCAGTCCGTAATTGGTGATTTCTGAAACGTGCTGTAGAAGATCCACAATTGACACACACCTGTCGGTGCCCAACGGTACAATAAGGTAGATAGTATAGTTATAGTTTAGGCAGCGGTCGTTGGTTGACATCACGTTGACTCGTAATGTTAAACACACAAACACATAGAGGTCCAAGTCTCGCAACGGTTGTTCAGAAACGTAGGCGTCTTCGAAATCCAAAAGCAAGCCAGGTCGTTGAAAAGATCCACGTAAAACTTTGGGAGCACAAAACATTTACACCAGCACAAAACAGTAGCGAGCGAGCGAATGTGACTTCTACATTTAGTATTTTTATCTATGAATGTGACTTGTGAAGTTCTATTCTATTCTATTTTTAATTATGGCAAGTAAAGTGACTTGTGAAGTTGTCGAAATAAAATAAATAACATGACGTGAAATGTCATCTTCTAAAGAGTCATGTTTATGGGTTTTAGTGGGTGTTCATGTTTAGGGTAAGGAGGTTGAAACAAAGACTACAATATAATGCGGTGCAAACCCTCCTTTTTTTGAAGTCAGTAAAAAAATAAAAAAAACCTAGTATCCGGCCGCTCTGTGTTCGATCAAATCAAGTTACCTACTCATATTTATCGAGATTTTATCCCCATTGTCAATAATAAAGTTAATCTGGCTATCAGTACATAAAAATAAGCGCTTTTTTTTTAAATAGCTTTGAATTCTGTAGCTTTCCAAAATTAGTAATGCCAAAAAATGCCATCTCCTTTGTAAACTAAAAAGCTGGAAATAAAAAAAGGTAATTTATAAAAATTAATAAACCCGACTGCGGTAAAAAAACTGAAAAGCTAAAAACAAGCCCATTTTAAATTAAATAAAAGTTGGAAGCAGGCGGGACCCATTTGAATTTGAAAATACAATTAAAATGATGTGGGTCCCGCCTGCTTCCAACTTTTATTTAATTTAAAATGGGCTTGTTTTTAGCTTTTCAGTTTTTTTACCGCACTCGGGTTTTTTGATTTTTTTAAATAACTTTTTTTATTTCCAGCTTTTTAGTTTACAAATTTGAAAGATTTCGCAGACGATTTAGTTCTTGGTAGGTGATTTTTTGCGATTTTTTCTTCCAAATCTTCCTTCTTCGTCTTGTGCAATCTCTGGCCACGTTGGCCTGCAAATGATATTAATATACATATTACAAATAAATAAAACTGAAGTGTCTCTTTGTAATGCCGAAATAACAGCTTTTACTAAATGCATAATAATATGAAAGTATAAACGGTACCTACTTATAACAATTTTTTTTTGTTTGTGTTGTCTGTCTGTTTGTTCCGGCTAATCTCCGAAACGGCTTGACCGATTTTGATGAAATTTGGTATGGGGATACTTACTTGGAACCCTGAGGAAGAATATAGGCATTTTATCAAACGCAGGAGAAAGCTAGTTAAAAATAAAAAGCGGTACCCATACCAATTTGGCCCGAAGCTGATTCGATAACTGTTTCATTTACCAATTCCGAGCACAGACTACTTTAAATAAACATTAAATCTTACAATGTATGCACAAATTAAAACACAGAATATTTCGAACAATGCAAGTTAATTAATCGGTCGAAATTAATTGAAAACCGTCGATTTTAAAATTCGATTTAATTTACATCACTTGTATGTTTAAATAGCGTTAACTCTCGATTTTTTAGGGTTCAGAGGAACAAGCGACGATGAAGTTGGACGGGAAATTAATTTTTAGTTAACTGAAATGAATTTCCTGTATGAGGACAAGCCCTGCCAATGCCATTCAAAGAGATGTCAGCATCGAGGAGCCCCCTTAGGGCCGAAGCCTGCCGGGTCAGCGGGATTGTCCGAAAGGGTTACCGCTGGCCCGAACATAAAGGGCTATGGAAGGAACATGGGTGGGGTTTAGTCAGTAAGAGACACTCCCTTCCGCTCCACCCAGAGCGGGAGGAGTCATTTGATGATTTCCCATCCAAAAAAAAAAAGAACAGTGTGTATTAAAGAATCTTTGATAGATTATTTTAAACGTTTCCTAAGTAGGCTCGGAATTATATAAATTTCCTAGGAATTGTGTAAAATTCCTAGGTTTCATACATTTCCGTTAACAGATATATATACTCGTAAACAAGCCGAAACAAAAATAAGAGGTTTTTTTTTGGGAACGACCATCGCTGTTGTTGTTGTTACTAAAATATGAGTTGAGAAAATCTGTTTTCTTTTTTATCGACTTCAAAAAAAAGGAGGTTATCAATTCGACATGTATGTAGGTATGCAATATTATTGGAACTGCATTATATTCACATCTGACAACCTATTAGGGCTTCCAAACAAATATACAAAATTGTATAGATGTAAGTACGTATGTTTGTCCACGTATTTGTCCGCAACTGTTAATCGGATCGTGACCATTTTTTTTTATTGGCTTACATTTACTTCAACTTAGGGGACAATGCAAGGTTCATCAAAATCTATTCAGTAATTTTCAAGATATGGACTAATACGTGTAAGTGTCCGGCCTCTCTTTCCTGCTTACTTATCTAATCTTCGTTGTGATTGGCGACCATGACCGAAATTTGGTGGGGGGCATTTAAATAACCACTTATAAAAGGAAGTACAGCCGGTCGATTCTGTAAAAATCTCACCGTGAAAACTTAGTTGAAATGAGTTTGTTTTTGTTAGGAATTGACACTATTGACAGCTCACTCCACGCTCATTTCACCTAAGTTTTCACGGTGAGATTTTTACAGAATAGCACCGCTGTAAAGAAACGTAAACTTGGTGGCAGTGGGCTGGCCATATTTGTCGAAAGACCGATGGCCGGTGGAGCAGACGAGACCTGGAGTGGAGACTGCGTATCGGCAAGCGTAGTGTTGCACGCCCCACCCAGCTAGATGGTCGGACGATCTAAAGAAGAAGGCAGGCTGGATGCGGAAGGAGGAGGACAATGGGTTGTGACGTAGCCTGGGAGAGACCTTTGTCCAGCAGTGGATTGAAATAGTTGTTTGACTGTGAAAAAACTAAAGGCACTCTATCACTACAAACTAAATTTTTTATTCGTGATCAAAATAATTTCTTGTACAGACGCAATCTCATCAATTTACTACAATCTGACATTTTTTTTAAAATAGATTTTCAACTTTATCGCTAAGGCATAAGGTTCAAAGTTGATTGGGAAAATTTGACAGTTTCGGGTAGCTTGGTGCTGGCGTCTGTACATTGCAATATCTTCTACCAAACTACGACTTCTGCATTTGCTTCAGAACTAATCCTTTTCTTCTTCTAGAACTGACATTACTAGTGTGAAGAAAGACATTCCGGTTCGAATGAACTGAAACAAAAATTTAATTAAAGGACCACGTAAAAACACTGTTGCCATTGAGGCTAGCTTACAATATTACTCAGTTTCCAATTATAGTTCTTAGACTAAATGCGCCCCGCGGTTTTACCCGCGTAAATGTCGATCCCGTGAGAATATCGGGATAAAATGTATATGTTATTCCAAGGTCAGCTACAGAGATTCGTTAGCTAATTTAATTGTCACCCTGTATACAACGTTATTTTTAGTAGAAGCGAAACCTGAATATAGTTTGTTCAGAATAAGTAAACTGAATCGATTCCAATCATTTTTACCCGATGTTATATTTTGTCCCAAAAATATTTAAACAAGGAAAAACGCTGAAAAAAACATGTTTGTTGCATGGGACCCCCCTTAAATATTTAATTTTATTTTATTTTATTATTTATTATTAAAGTAAAAATACAACTGAGTATTTTGTGCATATTTCAAGTGCCTACCTGTTGCCATTTTTTTATATCGAGCAAAAAAGGGCAAAATATCACGTTTGTTGTATGGGAGCCCCCCATAAATATTTATTTTATTTTGTTTTTAGTATTTGTTGTTATAGCGGCAACAGAAATACATAATTTGTTAAATTTTCAACTGTCTAGCTATCGCGGTTCTTGAGATACAGCCTGGTGACAGACCCACGGGCGGACAGACAGCGAAGTCTTAGTAATAGGGTTCCGTTTTTACCCTTTGGGTACGGAACCCTAACAAGGTTAAAAGTTGGACACCGAGCGACACTCCAATCTCCGCGCCGAACGGTTAGGTATCTAGGTACAATTTATATATCAATGAGCGCAAAATGGCGCGGCGCGGATGAGTATGTTTTTGTACGGACAAACAGGTAACCTAACAAGCTTATAACTTTGTGATTTTTCATGATACAGTTTTGAAATTTTGTACATAGATTCTTTACATAAAAATAATAGACACGTGTTTCGGGTTTCGCATATACTAAAAATAATGTTGAAGACAGGGGTTTTTTTAATACAAATGGGCTTACCCAAGTAAAAGTCGGTAAAGACAGTGTAATAGTTCCAAATATGTAGATAGGCATTCGTTGTTTGAGCGCCATGTTGAACATCCTCACATTGGTCTTATGTGTTCTGTTGAAGATGTACCATTTCTCTGTGACTGCCTTTTCCAATGCTTCACACTGTAATTTTAAATAATTTAATTGTATAAATAAGTAAATCATTTAGAACAAACTCCACCAAAACAAAGGTCGAATAATTGTAGTTGATTAAAAAAAAATAAGAGTATGTAGGTATGCTTAGATGGTTTGGTCATGTTAAGAGGATGAATGGAAGGCGACTAACAAAAGGTATACAAGGCAAATGTGACTGGAAACACCGTATGGAGAGGGGATGCCCTGGAAGGACATTTATAATGACCTTATTAGTGCTGTTCTTAAAAATAAACTGACCAAGTGCGACTCGGACTCGCACACTAAGGGTTCCGTACCACAAGGCAAATACGCCGAAAAAAACACGTTTGTTGTATGGGAGCGCCCCTTAAATATTTATTTTATTCTGTTTTTAATATTTGTTGTTATACATCATCTGTGAAAATGTCAACTGTCTAGCTGTCACGGTTCATGAGATACAGCCTGGTGACAGACAGACAGTGGAGTCTTAGTAATAGGGTCCCGTTTTTACCCTTTGGGTACGGAACCCTCAAAAGGCCAGGTATGTCGTACTAGCAACCGGCACGCGTGTATGAACGTGAACGAGGCTAAAGGAGTCTGTAAGGATCGTACCAGGTGGCGTGTGTAAATGGAATAATCGATGAAAGGTAAAAATATAACAAAGCCAGGCCAGACCGTATGCTGAAAATTCTGACTGTCTCTGTGTCAGATGGACTGGAGAATATACTTAAACTTTTTAACAAAAAAATTAAACCGCCGAAAAAACTGAAAAGCAAAAAATAATAAACCTTTTTATTGAACCTTAATAACTATGTTCTTAAACTAATAAGTCATCATCATCTGCCTAGCCTTTTCCCAACTATATTGGGGTCGCCTTCCAGTCTAACCGGATGCAGCTGAATACCAGTATTTTACATGGAGCGACTGCCTATCTGACCTCCATAACCCAGTGACTGGGTAATACGATACCCCTTAGTAAGACTGGTTGTCAGACTTTTGGGCGTCTGACTACCCGTAACGACTGTCAAAGATCCACAAATGACAGCCGGGACCACCGGCTTAACATGCTTTCCGCGGCACGGAGGGGTCACGGTATGTAAAGATGGTCACCCATCCACAGACCAACCGCGGCAAGCGTAGCTTAACCTGATCGGTCGACTTGTGCGGCTGTTTTTATTTAGCTACGGACCCCTCTCTTAAACTAATGTAAGTATACCTAAGTAATTTTCAATCGGCGCCACATGTGAGGGGGGCACACACACACACACGTCGTCTTTGCGTGTTGTCGTGCGGACAGCGCATTTTTTGCAATGTTAATGTTTACCGCTAGAGATTTCACGATGCATTGTTAATTTGATTTGGTTATTTCTTTTAATTCAAGGTAATTTAGTGATCTTTGTTCATTGGTTGTTTGTTTGATTCCAACTTGACAATGGGACCACCTCGAGAACTGAGGCCCCAACTTTACAGTCTATAACTCCGTTATTTGACTTTCACAAAATCTGATTCCAACTTTCACAATTCTTTGGGAATGTTCACTAAATCCTAAGCACATTTTCAAAGAGTTGGTGGCCCTCACACCACACGCACATTTTTTTTTTGCTTGGAAATTTTTTGTTAGACGTACTGAGCGCTGTGTTAAAATTTGTCCATCTATTTTAATGGGACCCTGCATAAGCTATGTTAGACCACGGGGAAGGTGGTGTGACGATTTGATAACGTTTGCAGGGCCAACATGGCTAGAGATCGCATAAGACAGGGAGATTTGGAAGGAAAGACAGGGAGATTTGGAGGGAGGCCCTTAACTAGCAGTGAGACACAATGTTAGTCAGACAAAAAAAAACTCAATAATACCTAGGAAGATGCAAGACAGGCAAAAGAAAACCACTTACCTCATTTGCAACTTGCTGTCCCATCAAACAGAACATAAGAACCACCAGTATAAAACAAAACTCGTGAACATAATACTTCATCGTTTCCAAAGATAATTTATTCTGAAACAGAACAAAAAAAAATCTAAAAAAAACTTTATAAACTTTTTTGGTTAAGGGGGATACGTTTTTTTTGTAGTTTGCAGGTCAGTATCAGGTTCTGTGTTGATAAAAATATGATTCTATATATAAAATAATAATATTGACGTGTAAAAGTGTTTGTACAAACCTACTTACAAAAAATAAATCATTTATCATTCACGACCGTAACAAATAAAGTTTACTAATTATAATAATCAGTAGAAACAGCATCCGGACAGAAAACAGGATCCGGCGCGGTAAACGAGACACAATAGAAGTTTTATTGTTATGACAGCTATAGCCGTATAGTGCCCTTGAAAGTGTTAAGTTAGAATTTATCTCATGAAATAGTCATTCAATAGGGTAATATGTACTTAGGGCCGCCAATCATATTTAGATCGACATCGTCAACCATCGACTAGAAAGGCGACTAGAATAAATTCTATTTTATCGTAATGTTTGACGTTCAAATGTGCCTTTTATGTGCCTATTTGAAATAAATGCTTTCACTTTGACTTTGACTTCGACACTGATTTGCAAATTGCAAAGGGTAAGAAAATGTTCTTAAGGCATGAAGTCCGCCTTTGTACATATTTTGTGTGCGAAAAGTTTAAATAAATAAATAAAATTTAATGTCGCGGGTTACCCTGACGCTTTCGCCTTAATGAAACAGAAAGTAGTTGGTTAATGAAACAAAAAGTTGCACTGCGGCAAGCGAGGTAACTAAACATTACAGTGTATCAGATTCCCCTTGTAGTGAAGTTCGTTTGTAATAGTTCCTGAATAGAATAAAGTATTTTTATTTCCATTAAACATGGTGCTATAATAGGTTTTAATAATAGGAATATGATCTACATGTCTTACCATGGATTGACATACCAATCATTATTCTCCTGTATTTATACCAATAGAATTGAGATCGGCTAAACATGTCTATATTTCTTCCATACTTATCTATTAGTCGACATCTCGGTAATCATCCCCTTTCTAACCATATCATCATTCACACAGTCCATCCATCGTTTCTTTGGTCTTCCCCTACTCTCATAGCCATCGACATTCATACTCAAAACTTTCCTCATGCCTCCGTATCACATATATAGGTACATAGGTATATAGGTACCGTGACAACCGACTGACATACAAATATGTTAAAGAATGTAACACTAGCTGCGCCCACCCGCATAAGTTTCGCTCCCGTGGGAATATCGGGACATAAAGTAGCCTATATGTTAATCCAGGGTGTCAGCTACCTCCATACCAAATTTTATCAAAATTAGTCCAGGTTTGAGCGTGAAGAAGTAACAAACACATAAACACACACACACACCCCCACTCACACACACACTCACAAACTTTCGCCTTTATAATATTAGTGTGATTCATAATAAAAATTTGGTCATACAGTCATTTATTCGTTGTTTTCTCTTGACTATCCTGCGAGTTAATTGGTATATGGACCTGTGTTTGCGCCAACAAATCAATTTTTCTTTCTTTTTTGAGCGAATAGCTGTGCGCTAAGATACGAGCTAAGCGACCCATCACTAATACCTACACCATTCGTGCATCTCTTCGCTTCAACGAGTATGTAAACTCTTAACTTCTTTGAACCATTTTCTACTAGAGCTAAGCTAAGCTTTAAAAATCAAATGTTTCTATTGGTTGAAATCATACACAACTCTCGCTTAGCACTTTTCAGCTATTGGTCGATATCTTACACATCACACGTTACAAATCTCTCGCTCGCTACACAGCTCGTCACATCTAGTGAAAAAGCAGCCTAATCCTAAAATGAAACTGCTATTAACACAAAAGGGACCGAGTGATAAAATTTAATTAACGTAATTACTAAAGTTTGCATCACTTACCGATATAGCAATTTTCACAGAGCACATACATACCAGCATTATAGCATCTAATATCAATGTTAAGTAAAATGGACGGCAGATAACATTGAGCCGATTGCTGAACCTATAACAACAGATATTCAGATTCACGATTTGTTTGATATTGGAAAGGTAATAGCGATAGTACCTAAATTATATTTTGTGTATTGCTGTTGTATACAATGTAGAGCCAATAATACGACGACAAATGAAAACACTGGCAATACTGTTTGTTTCGGTCTTTCTTCTCAGAGTAGTCTAATAGGAAACGTCGATCTCGTTTAGTTTAAAAAATATGAGTGACGTTTATAAGTATTTGTACAAACCTACTTACAGAAATAAAATCATTTATCATTTATCAATACTAATGCTTATGAGTATTTTGGAACTATCAAATAAACCTAACAACGAAATTGGAAAAGTGTTTTTCCAAACAAACTAAATAGTAGTGATGGGCCGAGTTGGTGTGGGTTTTGCCAATCTTTGACTAGCTATAGTGTCTAAACTATTGCATATATTCGATTCAATTTTCATTTGCAGACTCGGAACGGCATAAGACATACGCAATTTAATTTAGATACTGTCCTATTGTCTTCTCCACCTTGTACTATATTGTAGGAAAATTTTAAAACTACGTAATAAAAATTGAGCTTTCTCGAATCCCATGAATTTTCGCCTAGGCTTTATGGGGAGCTTACTTGTTGCAAATGCGACACATTATCACACCCTGGAAGGAATACGTCAAATTAAAAGTCATCCTTTATACATAGATCAACTATAGGTTTTCTAATTCATGTTAATTATTTTCTAGAATGTAGGGTTAACAATGCTGATAAAATTAAAAAAATTAAAAATAAGCAAATTTAGATCATTCTGTCCTTGTGCATGAGCGTTGTCTGGGATTTTCAAAGTTATACTTAACGACACAAGGCCATTATCAGTCAATTCCAGGTCCATTACGGCTGCCGAGCTATCGTGGGTAGGCGGGCGAGGAGAATCAAAACCAAGTATACAACGAAACGATTATTATTCTAACAAAATATTAACAGAACCGTAATCCACACTTCCCAACTAATCGAAATACAGCGACGCTCCACCGAACACGTTTTGCTTGAGCACGATGCAAGCGGATCCTGCCTCGTCTAACGGCTGCCTGCAAAAGAGCCCGGAGTTGCGTCAGAGTGAAGGAACGTCAACCCGCGACGTTTCTTGACACTCTCAAAACGTCGAAGCGCCGTCACGGCCGGACTGACATTCGCACGTCCTCGTGCGTCTGCTCACGCCTCGAGTTATCTGCAAAGACCAAATACAAATCTGTAGTGCACGTTTGGGCACGCTCGCCCATCCCTGACTAGCTACCCATTTATGCTGCCTGTTTGAGATCTCGATCTTCATCCCACACATCTAAATTAATCACAATGACCGGACAACTGACCTCAGGCGCCCCTTCGACCACCCACCAACTCGCATGGTGCGGTGGACCGGACAACCCGTTCACACATCTGAATTAATCACACTGGGCGGACAACTGACCTCAGGCGCCCCTTCGACCACCCACCAACTCGCTTGGTACGGTGGACCGGACAACCCGTCAGCGCCCCTTCCACCAGTCACAAAAGCAACACGCAGCTGCTGCAATCAATTGGTCCGGAACATCGACCCGCATAGGCCAGTTCCAGCTCAATCTCCTGTACCAGAGAAGTCGTAGTCTGATCGTGGGCGTCGACCCGGTTTAGGCCAGCCCAGTCGATCAACTACACTCCATACCACGTAGGAAGACGTAGTCTGATCAGAGGCATCGACCCGGTTTAGGCCAGCCCCATCGATCAACTACACTACATACCACGTAGGAAAACGTAGTCTGATCAGAGGCATCGACCCGGTTTAGGCCAGCCCCATTAATCAACCACGCCGCTCCCAACTGCCTATCCAGTGTCCTACGCTCTAGATCGATTCTCGCTAAAAGAACAGGATTTACACAATTGTTATAAACTCACCATTTACTACTCATCATGTTTGGAGGCAGAGAGGGTGTCCGAGCTTGCGGTCAAAGTGTGAACTAGATATCGATACTGTGTTACTTTCAACATCAGGTGTTGCCATTTCATTCTCATGACTATGGACTTCCGCCGTCTCGGCCTCCTCTGCCTCGTTAACTAACAAAGTAGCTACTTCAATCAATCCACCGTAGCCCCTGGGTACTGCGCGCAAGTTTTCATGGGCGTACTTATAGGTTCGGTTAGACCCATCAATGTCTCTCAGCTCGTATCTATCGTGATCTAGTACCTTGACAATCTTAAAAGGACCTTTGAACATTGATGGGGCTAATTACCTGGGAAAAACATTCTACATCCTCCCTACCAAAGCCCGCCAGATAAACTAAGTCATTCTGCGCAGTACCTGGGAAATTCTCGGCGTAGCTGTTTGTTACTAAAGAACAAGCGACCCACTATCAAAAAGAAAGGGAACTGGCTCACCGGATGATGTAGTCAAGCCTTGCGTTCACACGCATGGACTTCTTTAACTCTCGCTGTTCCGCCGCCTCCCGCTCGATCTGGACACGCCGACGCCAAGTGTCCTGGTCGTCCACACACGAAGCAGGTGATTGGTCTTGGTTTATCAGCGGCTCTGGATGTTTAGTGGTGCGTCTTCTCTTCTCTTCGCTTGCGGCAGTCTATCGCTTTGTGACCCGAAGTACTGCAGTGGTGACATGTTCCCGTGAAACGTGATTCGTTGAATCGGGTCCTTTTCACGCTCGCATCATGGTTATCGCTACCCTCATGCCTTCGTTTAAGTGAAATGCCGTTAAGAACGCGCAGAAGTTGAAATCTAGTGGTAAGGTTATGAGAGTGGAGCTCACTGCGAATCACGGCTTCCTTTTGGCATAAAACTGAAGATATGAATCCCGTTGTAATATCCTCGGACATCTCCATCCGCGGGATGCGTTCGATAATGTTCCACAGGCGCATGGTCGCCTTACTCGCGGTTTCTTTAACTTCAACTAGAAAACGTAGAATTTCATCGAAGTAATCTTGTGGCAGCATAGGTTTAGCAAACTTTGCAAGCAAAACTTATTATAATTGAGCCCATGTCAGCTGCGACGCCTGTAGTCGTGTTAAACAGGTAGCAGCTCGGCCTTTCGAGTGCACGTGTAAGTAACAAAAGTAATTCTGCACCTTCTAACTTACGGTTGTTGACTACGATTTCTGTCACGTTGCACCAACCTTCGATGTCCGCTTCGTTGCCATCCGGATCAAACTCAATCAACTGGGTGGACGCGCTGCTCGAAGATTTCGGCTGTGATAAAGCCATCAATCGGGATAAAAACCGCTCCATTTGTTGAGACAGGCTTGGTTCTGATACCGGCGCTGAAGATCTCGTGCGACTATTCTCCTCTAAAGCAAGCCCTTCATATCCCACTTCTGATAACGACACAAGGCCATTATCAGTCAATTCCAGGTCCATTACGGCTGCCGAGCTATCGTGGGTAGGCGGGCGAGGAGAATCAAAACCAAGTATACAACGAAACGATTATTATTCTAACAAAATATTAACAGAACCGTAATCCACACTTCCCAACTAATCGAAATACAGCGACGCTCCACCGAACACGTTTTGCTTGAGCACGATGCAAGCGGATCCTGCCTCGTCTAACGGCTGCCTGCAAAAGAGCCCGGAGTTGCGTCAGAGTGAAGGAACGTCAACCCGCGACGTTTCTTGACACTCTCAAAACGTCGAAGCGCCGTCATACTCATTTACCTCAATGATACAATTATATCTAGGTACTACTCATATTCTTCTAGTTATTCTTCGCCAAATACCTATTTACACAGTTTTGTGTTTTTCATTGCCCTTGTAAAGAAAAAGCTATTTTAAGCTTTTTTCTTTATCTAATGTCTCCAATTTCCAAATCGCATTCCTACTAATACAAATAATTAGTCTAAAATCTGAATAGTTTCAGTACTTTCAAATAAAATATATAAGTACCTCTTTATCTTCACGTAATGATCGATACACTGAGACAGAACGTAGGTGCAGTACGCTTGCCATATGTCATCTTGAATACCAGTCACTTCCAGTACAAGTTCATTCATGTGCAGAAGTATGAACGTCAATATCCTTATCTGGCGAATCACTTGACTGAGTAGCAGGATTATAGTTAATTGAAGACCTGGATAAGCTGTAGGAAAAAACACTTTATCTACACTCATACTCAGACCAAATAAAAAGTCAAGACATAGCGCTGCGACACAGCCTCCGCTCTGTGCATACACGCTCACACGTACACATTTACAACCATTTACAATCAAACTACACCTCACTATGTGCACACATGTTTACGAAACCGGCTTCACTTTACTGTTGACAGCCTTCTGTCTTGGTTTTTTATTTGGTCTCACTCATATCGTAAGTTCTTATTTTGAAATAAAAAATAGTGCCTTGATGACAGACCACGAGAAATAAAATAGTTTTATTAAAAACACACTTAAAACCTTAACTAAATCATCATCATCTTCATTTCAGCCGAAAGACGTCCACTGCTGGACATAGGCGTCCCCGAAGCACCTCCACTTCGTCAGGTTCTGTGCTTCCCGCATCCAGCGGATTCCTGCGGCCTTCACAAGGTCATCGGCCCACCTTGTGGGAGGCCTTCCTACGTTTGTGAGAGGCCTACGTCCAGTTCTCTCTCTCTTCAACTAATTTTTTCTAGCAAAATACAGTTTTCAATGACTTTAATATTGTCTGTATCTATATCCCGGCGGAGAAACGTTGGATTTAGGCGACATGTAGCCAGCACATCAAGTACAATCTGTCAAATTTCTTTAATATATTTTCAACTTTATCGCTAAAGCATAAGATTCAAAGTTGATTGGGAAAATTTGACAGTTTCGGGTAGCTTGATGTGCTGGCGTCTGTACATTTCGAAATCATCATCATTGGCTGAGTTATTCCACCCGCAGCTGAGTATAAGCCCTTTTGTGCAAGCTTCCCTGTCTCAAGCAAGCTGGTCTGTATGAGGTCTCACCCGCGAAGGTTTTGTCAATTTTAAGATTTGCAAGTGATTGACTTATATTGTTCAGTCTTTATTCAATTTAATTAACAAGGTATAGGATCTAAGCCTCGACTTAAGACAGCTTCAAAACAAATTGATATAAGATCGGTTTATCGTGATTTCAAAAGGAATCTTTTTCGAGGTAACCTGAAACAGTTTCCCAGAAATTCGTTTTCAACAAAGACTTTACGTAGACATTGATAAATGCTTAGCTTTACTCTGATCTTCAAGGCTTGCGCTGTAGTCTCGCGTTTCAATATACTGAACGACTATCAAAATAAACAATGTGTGAATTAGTGCACATTATGAAAGTGGTCTGTTCAGAATCGTTTACTGCATCGATTTCTGTCAATTTTAATTTAGGTAATTCAAAATTCGATAATATTTAGGTTTTAGGAATGTCAATTTTAATTATTTTTGGGATACAAATCCCAAAAATAATTAAAACTACATAAAATAGTTACACTTCCGCTGTACAGTAAGAAAAAAAAATTAGAGAAAAAAAATTAAAAAATTGATGATGAGTATGTCGTGGATAGATGACGCCACAGAATAGTGAACAGCGCCATCTAACAATTTGTTTGGTAAACGAAGAATCATGTGATCGGAAACGCAAGCGAGCCCTACCGCTTGGACACGATCGTCGGTGGAGGGGATGCCGCGAGGACTGGTGGAGAGACCGAGTGCTGCGACAGTCTACAGTGGACAGTCGTCGAGCTCGGACAGTCTCGGCAAACGCTCAATACCAACGCACGTGTTTGTTTCCGACGCACGTGTGCGTTTCGGTTGTAAATAGCTAGTTTATTAAAGTTACTGTAAATTCAAATAATCTTTTCGTTCGAGTACCCACTGCAGTGCCCACACCTATCTAAACTATGTCGGATCGTGAAGAAGACCCGATGTATCGCATCTCGGCCACCCGGTGACGCGACATCAGAACTGGGATACACTCGAGCTGAAAAAACTATGTAGAATTGAGCGTTGACGTCACGGTGCGATATTTCTTTGACTGGATTTCACCTGGATAAGGACATGGAGTGACTTTGAGAATCTAGCCAAGCAGCCTCGCAGCCGTCAGTGAAACCCTTCGTGTGCTGCAAGTGAGAAACACGAGCAGTGGCAGCCAAGCTGATGGTAGACAACGTGCTGGAAGTAGTGAAGGGCGAGTGGATGACGTTTATCTGCCCTCAGGCACGTTACAAAATAAAGGTGAGCTGTATTGTTTTGTTTACGATTCTGGTGCTGAATGCTCGTTAGTATAAGCGAGTTGTGCAGCCAAATTAAGTGGCAAACGAGTTAATACCGTTGTTGTATTGACGGGTATTGGTCAAACGCGTGTATTCAGCACAGAACAAATCATATGTAGCGTTGCGATTAGTGAGCAACAAATTGAGATTTTATTACATTTTTACCTGACATTTACTTGCAAAGTAATATTATGATAGAACAAAGGCAGCTATAACAACATTGGCGATTGAGTGTTAGTAGAAAATGAGTAGCAAAATCAGATACTAAGTTCAGATCATCAGAATTAGATCGGAAGTTCAGAGGTCCGCTTAAGTTAGTTGATGTTTTGGATGGTGACCCCATACGTTAAAAGCTTTAAATTCTAACCGTACTTACAAGTATGCTCACGGTCGCATACGAAAGATGCCTCTAAATAGTGTTCCTAACGATTTAAACGTAGAAGACGGTGATGAGAGTTCTTCCACCGAGTAGTTAGAGCACATACCATGGTTAGGTCGCACTGTACGCACTTGTCTGTAGTCGTAACTGCAACTCACTTGTGAGTTGTTCAGGGAGCGATGGGCAGCTGGTGGTGCAGCGGGGACCAGGGTCTCAATGGAGACTATTGTTGTGTTGGTCTTGTAGTGACCTGGGAGTTGTGGACTCTATGTTAAGTGAAGTGTGTTGGTCGTATCACTTGAGGTGATGACGATTTGGGTGGCACGAGTGTCACTAGCTGCTGCGGCAGCAGGGCCATGAGCGTTGTATGTGATCTAAATTGATATAGTTCGTGACCTGTCCCTGTTATTACTAAGGCTTAGAGGAATCTTTTGTTGTCGATGATTGCTATCGTTTTTACAAAATTAAGTAATGCGTTTCGATAACAATGTGTAAACAGAATTGGTAAACAGAATTGGCCAAGTGGAACATGTACTGCTGTTGGTTTGTTTTTGTGGTTACAGGTTAACACACAAGGACGTGTACAAGCAGAATGGTAGTGTCGGAGAGCGCTGCACTCTGTGGATCTCCTCTATGAATAATCGCTGATCAAGGACGGTGTTTTCCGTGCAAGAAGCTTCGCGATTTCTGCCAAGGAGGCAGTGACAGTGAGTGAATGTCTGTACCATTAAGCCAGCTACAGATCTATTGTCTACCGAATCTGGTGAGTCGTTTTCATTTTGTTATGACTCGGGTACTGAGTGCTTCCCTTGTAAACAACAGCAAAAACAGTTACATTGAGAAGTAAAGCCCAGTCTAGTTTAAAATGCAATTTTTAAAGACGCTCACATTAGGTTAAGAATGATGCCAGTAGGTCATGTACCAGTCGAAGTAGATGGTGATCACAGTGGTGATGAGCAAGCATTAGTAGTAGTAGTAGGAACCACACGAGTAGGGGTTCTCTATCGGCCGTAGTAAAAAGTGTGTAGTCACAGGGTGATGCACATGGATCCATGCGCTGGATGTGTGAGAGCAATGCGATTGCTAGTCGGCCGGAGAGCCGTGGCGTTAGAGTGGTTTACTCGTGTGTGGGTTTCCAGGTGTCTAACGCTCTTAGTGAAAAAGATTATTGTTGTAATGTGGATAACGATGGTACATGACTCTGGATGATGTTTTTTGGTCAGTGGGACGTCTTAGGGGCGTGCTTACAAATACGCTCTATGACCGTGTTCGGAAGATGCCCGAGGGCCAAGTACCAATTGAGATTGTAGACGAAATTTTAGTTTGTGTACTCAGGTTCTCGGTTCATTGGGTCGGAGACCGTACCAGAGTATCGTGAGTACGTGGTAAACGCGGTAGCTCTGGGTAGTATGGTCGGGTCTAGCGTTGAAGCCAAGACCGTAGAGTCAAGGACGACTCGCATTCCTGCGGGAAGTGCGTATGTAACAAATGTGTGGGACCGTGAATGGGATACCTGAGGTTTTGTTTTCTTTGACTAACGTTGTGTGAAAACGTTGTACTTGGTCTCGGTAATCTCGAAACTAGATAGTTCAAATTCTTAGATTAGCCTAATTTTTGATTTCTAATTTGAATGCTTATTGCAAATTGATAAAACAGATTTTATAGAATCGAGTCGAGTCCCGTTTAATGATCTCATCAGTCTTCATATGGGAGGTTGCGAAAAATTACAGAAAATCAGATTATTACTGACGAATTTGAGGAAAGCCAAGTGATAGTCTTGTTGATGAAACATAGTACAGGTTAAGTCGAGTGATAGTTGTGAATCTTAGGTCGGCGGGTCGGGACTGTACCAGTAGCCATTTCGTAGCCGTAGTCTGTTAGAAGTCGGTATCTGCTTTTAGTAGTCCGTGGATACGCGGTGCGCGGGTGGCTCTGGCGGAGGTCGGGTCTTGTAGAGACCATAGAGTCCGTGGGACTTGGAATTCAGAGGAATTCATAGAAACAAACGTGAGGTTTGTTGGGTTTGATGAAAAGCCACAGGCCACGAATAAGATTCCTGCTTTGTGTTTTGTGATGCTCTAAGGATGTTTTATTGGCTTAGTTGATTGTTTACTTTGTGATCTTGAGATTTAGGAATCAAATAATGAGTAATGCTCTGTGTGCACACA